>JAOCZM010000053.1:0-1388500 GCA_026122235.1 Vinca minor | reverse complement strand
ACATTAGAAAGATGACCAAGCTTTGCATATATGCATCTTGACCTAAACAATCCTTGATTATATTCATTGTCTTGTATTCCTATGTGTTGCATACACACACATAAGTAATCTAAGTGATAACCCTTTAATTCACTTTTATATTCTTAATGAACATAATTGTTGTCAAAGTGATCACTTAGGAAAAGAATGTGGTAGAAAAGTATAAAAAGTTTGAGAACCTTATTGACAACCACCACCACCCCCTCTAAGTGTTCTCCCCTTTTAGTATTGCAAATTCTCTACGGGTATTCCAATTGGTATCGGAGCCTAGTTCCCTTTTTCGTTAGGATTAACACCCTATGATGATCTATGGCCATGCGCTTTTCTACCCACTCTTTAGAAGAGTGCATCCTACATTTCCCTGATGACTTCATCTTCTTTATTTTGGACAAATGATTATACTCTGTGTGTCTATTGATAATTTTACCTTGTTGAGCTTTATAAATATTGGAATCTATGTTCCTTCAATCAACAAGCAAGGTGACAAGATGCTTAAAGACAACAGAGAGATTACAAGAGATGATGGAACCACAAGGAAGAGGAAAACTATGCCACAAAGCTTCAAAGTTATTTACTCAAATAAAAGTGGCATTGGGGGCGGTTAAAAGGAAATGTGCCAAAAGAAGAAATTCAAAGCACTCATTAGCACTTTGATTCTCAAAGCTCAAATAACAATCAATTGAAGAACCAAGGTGCTTAAATTCAAAGACCAAAGCTACAAGTTATGACAATGAACAAAACATTAATCTATACTCAGCATCACTTGGTAAGAAGCCAAGGTATCAAATTCACCTTCCCATGTAATAATCTTTTGATTGATGTGTTTTATATTTATGGGTTTAGTTATTTTATATATATATATATATATATATATATATATATATATATATATATATATATATATATATATATATATATATATGCTTTCTCTTATATATGTTGCATCTCACATTTTAGAATGTCATATTCATATAGATATCCTTAGCATGGTCTCTACATGTTCATGTTTACTTTGGCTTAGGTATCTATGAGATGTAGCATATGCAATTAGGTTGTTTCTTGTTTTTACCTTGTCAAACATATTTTACTTAATCCATCTAGTTGTTATGCATTTCCCTTAGGCATGTATGTGCATCTTGAGGATTTTGAGCTAACCTTAAAGGACCTTTCAAAATGTACCTATTAGTTCTCAAGATTTCCTTGTAGGTACTGTGAAGTTCAATACTTCTACATGAAGATTGAAAATATAAGGAAAAGGCACAAATGAGCTAAGACTCCAAGAAAAGAGTCACATGCAAAGGGTTGCAAGATTGTAGAGGGTTCATCAAGAAAAGAAATTCCATCCATCATGATGACTCTACAATCACTATGAGGGAAGAGGAGATTGCAACCAATTCATCAATCAAGGATGAACAAAAGAGAAAAAGAGAGCATTCAAATGTCAACTCTTCAAAGAGCTTCAAAAGAAGGTGTTTATCATGATAAAGATCACACAAAAGGCCTCATTGGACATATTGATGATCAAAGATCAACCAAATGGTAAAACGTCTAAGCTCTTTGAGCAATGAGGTACAAAAACCTAACTCATCTTTTTTTTGGTGATCATTCTTTTGCTTTTGATCCATTTGTGCTATTACTTAGGTTTATGATGAGTTAAGTAGAAGACTAAGAAGTTTTGTGATTAATTGTTTTAAACTTGCTTGCTCACTTAAGGAAAGATTCTTAGTGCAAGTAGTTTAGGATATACTTCTAGTCATTTAAAAAGAAAAAAGAGTATGTGCTTATTTGTTATTGCTTTTTATGTATCTCATGTTTTGCTTGACATTGTGCAATTTGTTTATTAAAAACTTGTCAAGCATGATATTTTAATAACATAAGCTTATGTCTTTAAAGTTCTCTCTCTTGTTTTCTATGTGCATTTCATCTTTTATCTTGTTAATGTGTTTTGTGCTCTACTTGTACCCCTTGATCTTAATTGCTTAGAGTTCATACACAAGCACAAGTATGCACATAATTTATCTCTTTGATGCTTACTCTTCATTGCTATATGTTTAACATGATGTGTGTCTATTGTATCTTCTTGATCATCATGTTAAATTTATTGCATCATATAGAGATATTAGTAATAGAGGTGTATTAACTGAGTGGGTTGTAAAAAGCCCCATCGCAGACCCTCAGGACCCAAACAAAATGGTTACCAAAAGTGTCTTCATATGCCGAAAACATAGATGAGAGAAGAGGAATTGAATCTTGTTGAAAAGATCATTCATCTTCTCTACATGTATAAAGAAGACACTTCCTCCTTGAAGAAGTTGAGACAAAAGAGACCCAATTTTAAAGAAGAGCTCACCTTCAAGGAGAAGATTTGGAGACTAGACACATATTCAAAGAAAGTGCAAAGAAGAGATTAGAAGTGGCTAGATCATGTGCAAGAAGAAAAATGGGGGAAAGAAGAGCTAAGATAGAAAATGGAATGAAGTTTCATACACCACTCCAAAGTACCAAATGCACCTCACGGGAGAGTGTGAGAAGAAGATTGGAGTCATCCCTAAGACTTCCTCAAGTGCTTCAAAGAGGACAACTCAATGAGGAAAGTCAAGTATGAGCAAAAGAAGTCAAAAGCTAGAGAATCATCAAATAAAGAAAATTGGTAGCTATAACCCTATCTCCTTGGTGTAGCTTATTATTTTTTATGATTATATATGATTGCTCTTACTTTATTGTTATTGCCATATCTCATGTGATTTCTTTCTAATCTTATGAGTTTTGTCTTTAACTTGTTTTGATGTGCCTATGTGTTTCAATTCTAATTTCTAGAAAGGCATTTTCAAAATGACCACCTTAGTTTTGTTTAAAAATATTTTGAGTAATCCTAAGGTGTATTTATTTTACAAGGTTTATCTCCCTTTATGACAACTTGATCTTTAAAGTTTTCTCTATAGTTGCTTAAACTGTTTTGGAAACCCTTATTTTAATGGATATATGGCAGTCCTGTGCTTTCTTAGTCTGTCTTTACTAGATGCCTATATCTTATGGTTTCAATTTTATACTTATGAATGTAAACAACCTTGCTTTGGATTATACCTTATGTCATGCGGTTGATTTGTTCATTCTAAGTATGGTGTGCTTCTTTAAGCCACCTTTGTTGAGAGATATCAGTTGATTTTAGTCTTTTATGGCATATTCTTGTTGATTGTCATACTCTTTTATTGAAGTTGTTTTTTGGCAATGATATGAGCCAACGGCTTTGATTTTATATGTTTTACAAAGTTTTAAAACAATTTGGCAAATTTTAAAAGGGCCAAAAAATTTGAGCACCTTAGTTGTTTTTCAATGATTTCTTCCTTAAAGATCCTAAAGTGTGATTTTGAGCACTTTGATATTTTTATGAGGTTTATTCCTTGTTCTAACTTGTTTTTATCCATTCAAAGTTGCTCATGATGTTTTGTAAGTGATTTAAAATTATTTAAAGGCTTTTTGGTTATATTTCAAAAACCACAAAATACCCGTAAGCCATAACCCCTGGTCGACCGAAGAGGGCATGGACACCCGGGTCTCACCGAGATTCACATCTCGTCGACCGAAGTTCCCTACTTCAACTTTAAAATGGTATTTTTTCTGAGCTTTTCGCTTCTAAGCTTTTATTTTCAAATTTATTGGAAGTTGGAACTACTCATTAAATATTCTTAAAATCTTCCAAGATTTTCCAAAACATCTTAAACAAAGCCGGCACATCGTAAGGGGGATCTTTCCTATTTGTTATTTTTAAAACCCCTCTTATGCTCTATTCAAATATTTATCTTTATATGTGCCTTTTATATGGATACTTAGAGAAGATGGAATAATTTTTGAGTTGTATGCTCTTTAAGACTTGTTTTGATAGTATAATTTGATAAGTATGTTTACTTAGATGTAATACGTGACAAATGTGCCTCATATTATCTTGGTTGTCACGTTTCCTTGAAACTTCTTTGATATTATAACTCTTAGCAAGTGATTAGTTTGTTGATAGCTTGCACGTGGTAAGTAAATTTCATAGGAGAAGTACCTCGTGACAAATGTGCCTATTAAAAATATTGGTTGTCTTGTCTCCTTTGAATTTCTTGCATAACATGTTGCACTCTTTCACATTCTACATTGCCTTGAAGGAAAGATGTGCTTTTAATTGTATTTTTCCTATCCTCCTTCTCTTGTGATGAGTTTTATATTTTTATATCACTAGTTTTAATGCTTGTTTTTAATATTTCCAAAACCTCCATCTCTTTTGGTTATCCATTCTTTCGGGAAGTTGGTGCTCACCTTGATTGATCCATAATTTCTCTTTCAAAACTTATGTGTTTATGTTCTTTCCTTAAACAACTACTTGAGGAAGAGACTCGTTTTGTTTTATTTATTTCAAAGTCTCTTAGTCTCCCTCTAGGTGTCACATAAGTTCTTGTTGTTGCTTGCATATTCTCTTTAGATGATATCCTTATAGGACACAATGTTGGAAGCAGAGCTAATGATGAGGAACCTTGATTTTTAAGGTCAAGATTCGACAGCAAAAGGTTAAACTCAGATCTTTCTCTATCTTGAACTAGTTTCCAAGGGGAATATAATCAACAAAACTCTAAGAAGGTCAATTATCAATGGGGGATAAAATACCACAACAAGCGAAACTAACTTGTTGATACAGTAACTCAAAGAATGAATGAAGTTCTACATAGAAGTTCAATTCACAAGTAACTAATAACCTTAACAAATATAATATATCAAGTCTAACTAATAACTAGGCCGAATTCCCTCTTAAATAGAGTGGAATTTCGTCCAAAAAAGAACCCACAAAGGAAGAATCCTAATCTAGATATAATTCTTCAATCCTAGAATAACAAACTAACTATAATAGCTCCACTATCTAAACACATGGACAACATATCCTTTATTCTAGCACCACTAAATGAGGCGCCTAAAAAACACTTAATAATAATAAAGCTGAAATTCTAATTAAAGTCTAGTTGACTTTAATTTACAAAGTTCCTAAAATGCCCTTTAACCGTTTTCCTTCCAATTGGATATTGCCTTCAAACGAGATTAAATGGATTTGATCTTTGTGTCTTGCGTTCTTTGAATGATTCTTTGTCCCACGAACATTTAGATTAATTACTTTAAGTACTTGGAACAAAGGCTTTCTTCAGGAACTTGGATTTGGGATGAATGAGTTAAGAACTTGGTCATTTGGATGAATGACCTCTTTTAGTTTCATGGATGATCCTCATCGACCTAAATTCAAAAAGGGATATATGCACACACAAAGAAAACGAGAAATCTCCCTTCAAAGAACAACTACTCTCATATACTCGCCATTGTTGATCATCTTGAGGAATGATGATTAGAGATGACAGTTAAAAGGTGAAGAAGGAAGATAAGAAGCTCTCGGTGTGTCTCTCTTCAATAAGGACACAATATTGGAAGCAGAGCCAAATGAAGAGGAAGCAACAATGTTGGAAGCAGAACCAATGCTTTAGCCAAATACAGAGAAAAGCAGAAATCTCACTTCACCAACAACCATGGAAAGTATCCAAATGTGAATAAGAAGATGGAAGTCTCTCTGTTGCTCTCGCCGTAATTCCAGCCGACTGGACACAAATGCTACTGGTCGACCGAACATGCCCTCGTTTTTTGCAAAACCGTACACTCTACACCTTATATCTTTTCGCTTTTTGCTTTTACTCTTATGGACACTAGATGAGAGAGTATTCATTTGTTGTTTATCCTATACCCCCTCATATATGTGACGTATACCTACACTTGTCATATCATATGCATCATCACACCATAAGTTGGCTTTGTTTTCATATTGTCATATCTTTTTAGCCAACTTATGAAAATTGTTTGGGAGTAGTATGTTTTTTTTTCTTGCATATTTTTTTTATTACCTCCCTATCATTTGAGATCATGTACTTTTTTCTCTCTTATATCTTTTAATCTCACTTGATTACTTTGGTTAGCTCATTGCCTTACCAAAGTGTTAACTTTACACTTCCTCTTTGGGGTTTGTTTTTGGATTGTGATGCATGTGCCTTTCTATTGGTTATACTTTCGTAGTATCACATCCATCTTATCTTTGTTAGCTAATCATTAAAATTTTCTTTCATCTTGTTATAGCTAACATTGATTTTGTTAAAAGGGGGAGATTGTTCTTTCTAGTTTTATTCCTTCATCTCCTCATGTTTTAACTTAAGTTGTATATTTATTTTTGAGCCATATGATCATTTTAGATTTTATGTGTCATTATGTGGTCTCCTTATTTTGAAATCAAACAAGCTTAAAACCTCTTCAAAAGATTTTTTTTAAAGCTTGCATTCATCTTTAGACAAGCATCATCTCTTGGCCACTCATATTTTCATTTAAATGACCTTTTACAAATGATGTGCTTACATAGCTTTAAAGGTTTCTTTCTTTTGTCCTTAGTTTTTTTTTTAACTATTTATTATTGACCAACAAGTTTCTCCATGTTTTAAACTTGATTCCTCCTAAAGATCTTCTTGTTTTGATCATTTGGATCTCTATTTTTAACAAAAAGAGGTGACAATACTTTTCTTATTGAGCGCTCTGATGAACCTTTTTTATTTTTACAAAAAGGGGGGGAGAAAATATTAGTTTTGCAAATGTGCTAAGAAAAGTAATTTTACAAAAGGAGAAAGCTAAGAACTTTGCAAAATTGGAGAGATAAGGAATTCTTTAAAAATAGGGGAGTATATTGATTTTTTCAAAACATTTACTTGCCTTGATCATTTGCATCCTTATCTCATGCTTTGATATTTTGTACTTAATTACCTTATCCTTTTGTTATTCTATTCCCATTTGCATCAATGTTTTGTCATCATAAAAAAGTGGGAGATTGTAAGCTTTAAGGGCTAATGTGATCAATCTAGTTTGGATGATAACAAGACATTGAAAAGTTACAATGTTTGAGTGAGCTTGTGTTTCAATGTTAGGCTATTATCAACTCACACATGCATTGAAAGGTAGCTTCTTGTGGACATCAAAGATCATTATACAACAAGAAGAAGCTATATTTAAAGATATTGCAAAATCAAAGGAATATCAACAAGTGTTGAAGTTCAAGATGATACAGCTTGACAAGTCTACAAAGGACTTCATCACAAGAAGAGGTTGATCGAAGGTCTCAAGTTCAAGCTCAAAGAGAAACTCATCTTGAAGACTTGAAGACCAAGAAGAAGATTAGTCAAAATGCTAATAGGTGTATCCTTTTTGACTATTCTTATTTGATGGATGGTAGTTTATAGTATGATGAAACTCATACGGATGGTAGTTTATAGTATGATGAAACTCAACTCTTCCATGCTTTCAAAACCATATTTCATACTTTGATTTAATCTTTCAAAGGTTTTGAAAAATATTCTTTAAGTGTTGGTTAATGCCCTAAGATCTTTAAAGTGTTTTAAATATCTTTCAAAAAACACTTAGGAATGAGTTTGAGAACATTAGAAATATGACCAAGTGGAAAAACTACTTATGGACAAAAGTCCCGGGTCGACTGGGGTCCTAGACCACTAGGGCGACTGATGATTTCTGGGTCGACCGACATGTGTTGTTTGGTCGGTCGAAGTGTCTTTTGTACATTGTCACTTTTTAATGTTCCAAGACTCCAACGGCTATAAATATCTCGGAAGACCTACTTCGAGCCTGGTCGACCGACAATTGCCTAGGGCGGCTGGGATCACTTATCGTGGGTCTACCGAGATCAAGACGAAGCCTTTGTTCTTAACTTTTAGACTACTTCAGGTGACCGACTGCTTGTTCCGGTTGACCGAAGATGTCTTGTCAAGACAAAAAATATAGCCGTTGTAACTAGATTTTTGCTTGCAATTTTTGAACCCTATATAAAACCTTTAAAACCGAAATTTGTTCTTTGCTCAAGCCAATAGAGGGCCTTAGTATACAAGTTTTAGACAAGTAAATCAAACACTTACCTAAGCTAAATTCTTCCAATCTTTCATCAAAATATTTCTATTTGAGAAAGAGCTTCATTTACTTGTTCTTACATTCTGAAATATGAATTAGAGCTTTCATTGTAATATCCAATCTTTAGAGGGATTTCTTTTTCTTGAAGCTTTAATGTGTGTTGAGATTATCTTTCTTTGTAAAGGGTTGAGTGGTAAGGCTTGTTGGTGAGAGTGGTGATTTTGGGCCTCCATTAGTTGGAGTGGATTTTTCTTGTAATCTTTTAGGAACTAGAGTGAATGGTGAACCCGAAATAGAAGTAGGGTTGATGTGTTCGTAAAATCTCCTTACTTAGTAGGCTATGTTAGAGAAAGAGTTCCCAAGGGTGGAAGGTTACATGAGTGTGTAAAAGACCATTAGTTGGTTTGTCCTTCCTTGTAATCTCTCAAAACAAGCATAGTGGAAAGTTTCTAAAATCCTTGGGTGTGTCCCAAGGTAATGGATGTAGATTGTTGTGATCGAACCACTCTACATCCTTGTGTTTGATCTTCTAACTCTATCTCTTTACATTCAAGTTATTCATTATACTTGTGTTTATGTGTTAATGAACTTGTTTTCTTATACCATAAATTGTGTATAGAGAGTTAGTCAATTTTTCTTGTTATCTCTAATATTAGCTTGGGCTATTTGTGTATATCAGCTTGGCTTATATTAGAGTTATCAACTTGCTTGTTATCTCGTACCTTTGGCTTGGGCAATAGGAATTACATTTTGAGATCCTTATAGCTTTATATATCTCTTGCTAAATGATATTCCTCATGAATTGTGTGTTTGTTCTTACAAGCTTTGCATATAGGAATCTTGACCTAGACGATCCTTGGTCATATTAATTGTTTTGTATTCCTATGTATTGCACATACACACATAAGTCGGGTATTGCAAATGCCCCTACGGGTATTTCAAAATCATCGCTCATGAACAACATTTTAGAACCTTCAATCTTTTGATAAACTGGTTGGGCATGGTTAGCTTCATCAAAGTCGCCTTATGGGAATTTTTGTGATGCCATGGCCGATCTATACTACAAGCCCGAGCCAGATTTTTGAAACATTTTAGCAGATATCTCCAAAGGAAACACACACAGAATAAATATCCAAAGGAAAAATGAAACTTTCCCACGGATTACAGGGGAAAGAGTGACCCAGTATAGCCAATTTCACCCGAATAGGTTGGAAAGGAACAATGTCGGAAAATGAACAAGCTCGACATGAATAAGCTCGGAATGTACAAACTAGGGACGAAGAGTACGTAAACACTGGTGCCGAGAGATGAGAAAAGGCGTCGGGAGAAAAGAAAACAAGAGAAAATAAAAGAAATCAAAATTAATAAAGTGAAAAGTGAAAAATGAAGTAGGGGACCACCTCTTATTTATACAAGAGTGAAAAATGTAACGTCCCCTTAGTTAATTCCATGTCGGGAAATTACTCCAAAGTAATTATACAAGAGTGACAAAACGTAATCGCCTGACTTGCTCACCTAAGGGGGCTATCCCGAGGTCCAACCACTGCAGCCCGCTACGTCTTCTCCCCAGGGTTTTTTCAAAAAAAATGATAAAGTAGTGTATGTTAGCTCGAAGGGCAAAGTGATCAATATTGTTTCGATGATAACAAACCATTGATAGTTTTAATGTTTGTGTGAGCATGTTTTTAAAGAGAGGATCCTTATCACTCATACCAACATTGATGAAAATGGTAAGCTAGCTTCTTGTGTACAATCAAAGGTATGAACCTACACACAAGAAAGCTAACCTTTGCAAGACTCCATAGCACAAGAATGAAGTCAATCCACATGCTATGGAAGTACTTGCAAAGTCAATGAAAAAGGAAGATCAACATGTCCAAAGCTACTCAATCCAACAAGTATAGAATCAAGTGGTATGATCCTTGACCAAGAAAAAGTGTGATGTCCAATACTATACAACTCAAGATTACTATAGGACTTCATCACCTCAAGAAGAGACTAGTTACCCAAATTATCATTTATTGAGAACTAATTCTTTATGAACTAGCAAAAAGCTCTTTGTGAGCTTCACTCTTGGTGAGTGTTTGCAAAGTCCTATGTGTAGGTAAAATTCCTCTCAGTGAGGCAAGTTAATCTCTTAGTGAGATCGGTTCTTTTTTAGTCATACACTCTTTGTGAGTGGAGTCTTCTTAGGGGACCACCTCTTATTTATACAAGAGTGACAAAACGTAACTGCACCTTAGTTAATTCCATGTCGGGGAAATTATACCAAAGGAATTATACAAGAGTGACAAAATGTAACTGCCTGACTTGCTCACCTAAAGGGCTACCCTGAGGTCCCACTTCTGAAGATCAGTGATGTCCGATCGACCTAGGCTTAGCCTCGGAAGATCAGTGATGTCCGGTCGACTAGTGAGTTTTTGTCCTTACTCAAGTTTTGAATGATCCAATGCCTCAACGACTATATTCTATCCGGACGAGCGAGATATTAGGTTGGTTGAATGACCTTTGCTTTTGTAGACCCGGACCATTGAATTGCGGTCGACCGAGATAAAAACAAAGGGCCTTTTACCTTTGATTTAAGGCTCTCCGATTGACCTACTGTCTAGTAGCGGTAGACCAGAGTGGTCATTTCAAGGCCAAAATTGTTAGTAATGCCCTAGAACCATTAGCATATGTTATACGTTTTATATCTTTTGAGCATGTAATTGAATAGCTAATTTTGCTTATGAACATCAAATGCGTGATTTGAAAGTAAAACTCATTAGTTTATGTAATTACTATTCTAGTTGTCCCTAATTTTATGTAAGCTTCTTTAAAATGAAATAAAACTAGTATGATGTTTGATTGATGCTTATGTTTTACTAATCATGTGTAATGAATACAAATCATATCATAGATGCAATGTATTGAGATATATTGCATCGGACGTCATCCGTTAGAGAAGTAATACTTCATGGTCATTAGTCATAAGTATTACTTCCTCAATACTATTTTTAGAATCCTTAGACCATATGTCTGCATTGATTCTAGCATTAATGGAGCAACGTTTTGACTCAGTCCGACGTTACTTTTAATCGAGTAATCAATACGAATGATGATCAGATGTAGTGTCCAATCATGTCTTTAATGTGAGAGGCATTGTAAGGAATTTGTCCATCTCTATTATTAGAGAGAGATATCCATGGGCCCCTCGATAGGGAAGACTGTCTAAATGCATGGCAGTGCTCAAATGTATTTGATAAAGTGGTTATTAAATACTACTTGTTAGAACATTCTACCTGGAAATCGAACATAAATACAATTAAGCTTAAAAAGGGTGCCTTATGCTTAATTAGGATATCGCGAGACAAAGGGATTAAATAGTGAATTGATATTAGGTTCCACCGTAAATTCATTCACTTTGGGTAGTCACAATGTCCTGCTAGGGACCGCTTGTGATTATGAACACATACTACTACTAACTGTGTTTTCATTGCCATTGTGATATGAACCTACAAGGTCACACAGACGAGTTAACGAGCTTCATGTCCAGATTCAATGAATCTAGAATGTGTCTAGGTTCAATGTATCATATATTTATTTCTTTGAGAATAATAAAGAGTTATTATTTGAATTAGAGATTAAGGAGGGGCATTTTCGGTATTGAATTATAGCTGGGATTACGTGGGAGTTATTATCCGATAAAGACTCCCACTACCAGTTGAAGTCTAGAGGACGTGGGAGTTAAAGACTCCCACTGCTGGGAGAGTTGGTAAGGACGTATGAGTTATTTTTTAAACAACCTCACACACCCTATATTAACCTCTCTTGGCCGAAACCCTATAGTGTGATTTTTCAGCCCCAAAATACCTAAAATGGAAATTAGATTTCTGGTCTTGCAGCCTCCTTTTCTCTCTAGAATCTAAAACTCAGAAGAACGAAGAGCTAGCACTCGCTGCCCGTTTCATCGCGTGGATACCGGTATGGAGTAATTCCGCAAAGGAGGACTCAAGGTGGTTGCTGTTGAGAGCCGAAAACCAGAATCTTTCACTAAGAAAACCAGAATTGTTCATCAAGAAACGTAAGTCTTTTCGGTTTTTATTCGATTCGTTTTTGTATGAGCGGATCCTTCAGGGGAGGACTCATAGGTGTTTAGAACGAGTTTCTGCCCATGAATCCCTTCAAAAATTATAGCCGTTGTGACCAACTTTGCTTGTATTTTCTAGCCCTATAAATGGCTTCTAAAGCTGATTTTTACACAACTATTTAAGATACAAAAGGACATAATCTTTACACTTCATAAACAAGCAAAGAAACACTTTTGAACTTCATCTCCAAATCATTCAAAAATATATTTCAGTTGAGCTTAAACTTCATCTATCACTTCTATTCTCAAAAGTGATTAGAGCTTCATTTGTAAATCCATTCCAAGAGGGAATTTTTTAGTGACCTTAAATTGTAAAGTCTCATTTGAAAGAGACTAGTTACCCAAATTCTCATTTGTTGAGAACTAGTTCTTTGTGAACTAGCAAAAAGCTCTTTGTGAGCTCCACTCTTGGTGAGTGTTTGTAAAGTCCTATGTGTAGGCAAAAGTCCTCTTAGTGAGGCAAGTGAATCTCTTAGTGAGATCGGTTCTTTGTGAACCAAACACTCTTTGTGAGTGAGTCTTCTTAGTGAAGCACAAGTCCTCATTTGTGTCTCATGTTATTATTCTCGCAAGAATTTGATTACATGCATAAGTCGTGTTCTGCTTTATGTTTCGTTGTTAATCTGATTAACAAACCGAGATAAACCGGTTAGGCGATTTAGAGTTAAATTCGGGCGTAAAACATATTCGATAAGCTCGATTAAGAATCATCTTTTCTTCTAGGGCACCGCCCTTTGGGACCCCGCAAGAGGGGCCGCTGCCTCCTCGACCCCACCCTCCCCCTTGACGCTTGTCGCTTTACTGACCCTAAGACTTTGTATATGTACTCGCTTTTTATTTCATTATGCTTTATGTGAGTTTTAGCATGGTGAATATCGTGGTCTACTATACCCTCTCTTGTTTTACATTTAATTTGGTTGTAATTTTATAATACCACCTGCGAATTGTTTTACCAATGATGTAAAATTGTAATTGCTTTCTTAGATTAGTTTTACTGCTTTACATTGAAGGCTGGGTATGCCCATGTAATTATGTAACAAGACTGGAGGACGCTGGATCGAAGACTTTATCCATGAGATGGATATTGACTTAGATTGACCCTTGGCTCCCACAAGGCTCGTGGGAGTCATCATAAGATTAGGCCATGCTATCTCACGTTAACCTTATGCTTTATACATTGCATGAGATGCTTTTATTTATTATCTTATGGGGTTTAACAGTTTATTCACATTAAATCGTTTTAATTAAGTCTTAAAATGCCTACCATATCCTAAGCACTCCTTGAGTTTGGATCATCATTTTGTCTGCTTGCCAAAGCAACAGATAAGTGGTTATCTAAGAAAAAGGAGATGGGAAAATAGTGATTTCCATATGCTTAGACATGGTTCGACTTAACTAGGCTCCCAAAATAGTTTTGAGCCTAGGGCATAAAATGGGAAACTCGCTTTGAACATATAGATGTCATTCCCATAGGTTGATTTTACATTAATTATGGGGATAAGCCAAAGCTAACTTATAACTATCGTAAAATGTTATTTTCCACCATTTATCAAGTGTTGAAATTGTGGAAAGGTTTTTGCTCAAAAACTAATAACTTTGCAAATAATTTAATGTAGATAATGGCAACCAATACATCACACAATTCATCGCGATCACTCCTGAGAAGGAAAAACTAAGTGGGACCAATATCCTTGATTGGGCCCGCAACTTAAGGATTGTCCTTAAGTAGGAAACAAAGCTATACGTTCTTGATACAGACTATTCTCGAACGACCCTGCAAACAACGCCCCCAGAGATGAGAGAGATGCTTGGAAGAAGCACTCGATGACTCTAACGATGTGACTTGTCTCATGTTAGTCACAATAAGCACTCATCTTCAAAAACAGTTTAAAGGGGTTGAGGCTTTCCAGATGATGGGCCAGCTCAAGGAAATGTTCCAAGAGCAAGCCCGTCATGAAAGATTCCTCACCACTAAGGCGTTGAATAGTTGCAAGATGGCCCCCGGCACCTCTATAAGTGCACATGTTCTTAAGATGAAGGGCTATCTTGACCAACTTGAGAAACTCTGGGGGCTCCCCGTAGGTCCCGACATGGCCACGGATGTGATCTTGGGCTCACTCCCACCCGAGCATGACTAGTTTGTCATGAACTTCAACATGCATGGCATGAAGAAGTCCATACATGAGATACACGGATGCTCAAGCAGGATTAATCGAACATTAAGAAGACCCCCAAGTCTTAATGGTTCAAAAAAGGATTTTCAAGAAGAAATGAAAGGGAAAGCCCATGGACAAGAAGGGCAAAGGCAATAACAAGCCCAAACCCATAGCCAAGGCACCAAATGAAGGAGTTTGCTTCCATTGCAATGAACAAGGTCATTGGAAACGGAACTGCAAGCTCTATTTAGAAGAGAAGAAAAAGGGAAAAGCCAGTTTGAATGTCTCTCCAGGTATTTATGTTATTGAAATTAACATGTCTGCTCCTACTTCGTGGGTATTAGATACCGGTTGTGGATCTCACATTTGTGCAAATGTGCAGGGGTTCAAAAGGAGTAGATCACTGGTAAAAGGAGAAGTGGACCTGAGAGTAGCGAACGGAGCAAGAGTTGTTGTTGTAGCTACCGGGACATTTAATTTAGTTTGCCAAGTGGCCTTATTATAGAACTGAATAATTGTCTTTATGTTCCAACTTTGAGTAGGAATATTATTTCAGTTTCTTGTATGGATATTGAAGGTTTTGAATTAAATATTCTGAATAAAATTTGTACCATTCATAAAGATCGTATCTTCTATGGAGATACCTCTTTGATGAATGGGCTTTATGTTCTTAACCTCGATGAATCCATTGAAAGGCCCATCTATAACATTAATACTAAGATGTTTATATCCAATGACTTAAACCAAACCTACTTTTGGCACTGTCGTTTGGGCCACATAAATGAAAAACGCATACCAAAACTCCATAAAGATGGAATTTTGACATCATTTGACTTAGAGTCTTATGAGACATGTGATTCTTGCTTGTTAGGCAAAATGACTAAAGCTCCCTTTACTGGACAAAGTGAGAGAGCTTCTGATTTGTTGGGCCTCATACATACAGATGTATGTGGACCAATAAACACAAGTGCTGGAGGAGGGTTTCAGTACTTCATCACATTCACAGATGATTTCAGTAGATATGGCTACGTCTATCTAATGAAACATAAATCAGAATCTTTTGAAAGATTTAGAGAATTTCAAAATGAAGGAAAAAATCAACTTGGTAAAAGTATTAAGATACTTCGATCAGATCGAGGTGGCAAATACCTTAACCAAGAGTTTGAGAAACATCTTAGGGGTTGTGGAATTATTTCACAATCAAAATTTGGGGATGCGAGGCGTATGTAAAACGCTTGTTATCTGATAAACTCGCCCCTAAATCTGACAGGTGTTTGTTTGTGGGATATCCTAAAGAAACTAAAGGATATTACCTCAATCTTCCATCAAAGAACAAAGTGTTTGTTGCTCGTAATGGTTTTTTCCTTGAAAGGGAATTTATTTCCAAAGAGGATAGTGGGAGTAAGATCCATCTTGAGGAAATTCAAGATCCCCAAACAACATCTGAACCAGCTATGGAACTTCAAGCAAGCTCACGTGTTGATACTGAGGTTCAATCTTTGACACAAGGCCTAAGGAGGTCAGGTCGGGTACATCAGCAGCCTGAGAGATATGGATTTCTCATGACTGATGATCATCATATTGAATTGATTGATCAAGATGAACCCACTACCTACAAAGAGGCAATTCATAGTTCTGGAGTCGACAAGTGGCTAGAAGCTATGAAGTCTGAGATGCAATCCATGTACGATAACCAAGTATGGAATTTGGTTAACCCACCCGAAGGGTGTAAGGTCATTGATAACAAATGGTGTTTCAAAAAGAAAACCGACATGGATGGTAGTGTACACACTTTTAAATCTCGACTAGTAGTTAAAGGTTATAGACTAGTTCATGGTATTGACTATGACGAAACCTTTTCTAATTTCGTTATGATAAAGTCTATTAGGATTTTACTTGCCATAGCCGCATATTATGACTATGAGATATGGAAAATGGACGTTAAGACTGTGTTTCTTAATGGAAACCTTCTCGAGGATGTGTATATGACACAACCCCGAGGGGTTTGTTGATCCATCGAATCCTAGCAAAGTGTGTAAGCTTCAAAGGTCCATTTATGGATTGAAGCAAGCATCTCAAGTCGGAATCGTCGCTTTGATGAATGTATTAAAGAATTTAATTTCGTAAAAAACGAAGACGAGCCTTGTGTTTATAAGAAAGTAACTAATAATGCAGTAGTATTCCTTGTGCTTTATGTGGACGACATCTTACTGATTGGAAATAACATCCCCACATTACAAAGCGTAAAAGCTTGGTTGGGGAAGTGCTTTTCCATGAAAGACTTAGGCAGGACTACATACATTTTGGGCATAAGAATATATAGAGATAGATCTAACAAAATGATTGGCCTAAGCCAGAGTGGATACATTAACAAGGTACTGAAATGGTTCAGTTTGCAAGACTCCAAAAAGGGATTCTTGCCCATGTCACATGGCATTAAACTCAGCAGAACTTAAAGCCCTTCCACAAAGGAGGACCAAGAGCGCATGAGTAAGATCTCATATGCTTCAGGCATTGGGTCTATTATATATGCCATGATATGCACTCGCCCGAATGTCTCTTTTCGCTTTAAGTATGACTAACGTGATATCAATCTCACTTTAGAGAGTCACATTGGACTGCAGTCAAGAGTATCCTTAAGTACTTGAGAAGGACTAAAGATATGTTCTTAGTTTACGGAGGTCAGGAAGGAAGTCTGGTTGTAAATGGTTACACAGACGCAAGCTTCCAGTCCGCGTAGATGACTTTAGATCGCACTCTGGTTTTATGTTTTGTTTGAATGGAGGTGTTGTGAGCTGGAAGAGCTCAAAGCAGGAAACCGTGGCCGACTCTACAACATAAGATGAGTATCCGGTCGCCTCCGAACCCGACTAAAGAAGGCTCGTTTGGATCGGGGAAATTTGTTGATGAATTAGGTGTCGTCCCCTAGCATTGTGAACCCAGGTGGACCTCTATTGTGATAGTATCGGCGCCATTTCACAAGCTAAGGAACCTAGATCTCACCAACGATCCAAACACATTCTCAGGCGTTTCCATCTGATTAAAGAGATCATTGATAGAGGAGACGTTAAAATTTCCAAAGTTCATACAGACGACAACATTGCAGATCCATTGACCAAGCCACTCCCTCAACCTAAACATGAGAGTCATACTAGGTCAATGGGATTGAATATCATGTATGATTGGACCTAGGGCAAGTGGGAGATTGTTAGTCACTCCCTAGGACCATTAGCATATGTTGTATGTTTTATATCTTTGGAGCAAGTAATTGAATAGCTAATTTTTCTTATGAACATTAAATGCATGATTTGATAGTAAAACTCATTAGTTTATGTAATTACTATTCTAGTTGTCCCTAGTTTTATGTAAGCTTTTTTACAATGAAATAAAACTAGTATGATGTTTGATTGATGATTATGTTTTACTAATCATGTGTAATGAATACAAATCATATCATAGATGCAATGTATTGAGATATATTGTATCGGACGTGATCCGTTAGAGAAGTAATACTTCATGGTCCTTAGTCATAAGTATTACTTCCTCAATACTATTTTTAGAATCCTTAGACCTTATGTCTTCATTGATTCTAGCATAAATGGAGCCACGTTTTGACTCAGTCGGACGTTACTTTTAATCGAGTAATCAATACGCCTGAAGATCAGATGTAGCGTCCTATCATGGCTTTAATGTGAGAGGCATTGTAAGGAATTTGTCCCTCTCTATTATTAGAGAGAGATATCCATGGGCCCCTCGATAGGGAAGACTGTCTAAATGCATGGCCGCGCTCAAATGTATTTGATAAAGTAGTTATTAAATACTACTTGTTGGAACATTCTACTTGGAGATCGAACATAAATACAATTAAGCTTAATAAGGGTGACGATTACCATGCCTTATGCTTAATTAGGATATTGCGTGACAAAGGGATTAAATAGTGAATTGATATTAGGTTCCACCGTAAATTCATTCACTTTGGGTGGTCACAATGTCCAGCTAGGGACCACTTGTGATTTATGAACACATACTACTACTAAGTGTGTTTTCATTGCCATTGTGATATGAACCTACAGGGTCACACGCATAGATGAGTTAACGAGCTTCATGTCCAGATTCAATGAATCTAGAATGTGTCTAGGTTCATTGTATCAGATATTTATTTCTCTGAGAATAATAAAGAGTTATTATTTGAATTAGAGATTAAGGAGGGGCATTTTTGGTATTGAATTATAGCTGGGATTACGTGGGAGTTATTATCCGATAAAGACTCCCACTACCAACAGAAGTCCAAAGGACGTGGGAGTTAAAGACTCCCACTGCCGGGAGAGTTGGTAAGGACGTAGGAGTTATTTTTTAAACATCCTCACACACCCTATATTAACCTCTATTGGCCGAAACCCCAGAGTGTGATTTTTCAGCCGCAAAATACCTAAAACGGAAATTAGATTTCTGGTCTTGCAGCCTCCTTTTCTCTATAGAATCCAAAACTCAGAAGAACGAAGAGCTAGCACTCGCTGCCCGTTTCGTCGCGTGGATACCGCTATGGAGTAATTCCGCAAAGGAGGACTCAAGGTGGTTGCTGTTGAGAGCTGAAAACCAGAATCTTTCACTAAGAAAACCAGAATTGTTCATCAAGAAACGTAAGTCTTTTCGGTTTTTATTCGATTCGTTTTTGTATGAGCGGATCCTTCAGGGGAGGACTCATAGGTGTTTAGAACGAGTTTCTGCCCATGAATCCCTTCAAAAATTATAGCTGTTGTGACCAACTTTGCTTGTATTTTCTAGCCCTATAAATAGCTTTTTAAGCTGATTTTTACACAACTATTTAAGACACAAAAGGACATAATCTTTACACTTCATAAACAAGCAAAGAAACACTTTTGAGCTTTATCTCCAAATCATTCAAAAGTATATTTCAGTTGAGCTTAAACTTCATCTATCACTTCTATTCTCAAAAGTGATTAGAGCTTCATTTGTAAATCCATTCCAAGAGGGAATTTTTTAGTGACCTTAAATTGTAAAGTCTCATTTGAAAGACTATTGCTACCCAAATTCTCATTTGTTGAGAACTAGCAAAAAGCTCTTTGTGAGCTTCACTCTTGTTGAGTGTTTGCAAAGTCCTATGTGTAGCAAAAAGTCCTCTTAGTGAGGCAAGTGAATCTCTTAGTGAGATCGGTTCTTTATGAACCAAACACTCTTTGTGAGTGAGTCTTCTTAGTGAAGCACAAGTCCTCATTTGTTGGGGTAATTGTAAAAGGTAGAACCCACCTTGCATTTGTTGTGAAGGGTATCCTTAGTGGATGTTGAAATCCTTGGGGTTGTCCTAAGGTAGTGGATGTAGATTCTTTGTGAATCAAACCACTATAAATCTTTGTGTTAGTTTTCTCTATCCCAACTTCTTTACTTTATAGTTTATGAATCGCTATAACTTGTTTATTTGTCTACATGAACTATTTTCTTAGGATATACAACTACTCATGTTTTTTGCTTTATATAATTGCCTCACATAGTCATCTAAGTTGCCTTGAACATAATTCAATCACCTTATTTGCTTAATGAACACACTTGTTGTTAAGGTGATCATTTATGCAAATAATTTAGAAAAGCTAAAAAGTTTTTAGAACCTAATTCAGCCCCCCCCTCCTCCTCCCTCCCTCCTCTTAGGTTCATTACCCTAAAGAGGTCTTTCAATTGGTATCAGAGACTAGTCTCATTTTTATTGGACTTACATCCTAGGAGGATCCATGGATCATAACGTTTCTAACTTAGATGACCAATCCCCATCTAGACCATCTCTAATTGAAAGCTCCAACTTCGCTAGTTGACAATGTGCGTTTAAATTACATTTGTCTTCTAATGATCTTACCTTATTGAGCATTTTAGAAAAACGTCCACATGTGCCTTCAATTTCTATACAAGGGATCAATGTGTGAAGAAGATTGCCAAAATGAATTGCAATATATTGGGAATTGAGCTAGAAGAGGATGTCATTAGATACTTTGATAATTCCGAAAAAGTGCCAAGTGAAGAGGACCTTGATATTGGTAGTTTTAAGACATATTTCAACATTCAAGGGGCATTTGACAAATTTAAAAAGAGAGAGACCAACAAACTTGACGAGTACTGGTCGAATTTTCCACCGCATAGTCTCAAATGTGGTCCCCATCTCCAACCATAAAAGCTTTATTTCTTATCTCCAAATGACTGTGGAAGCAATGGTTGGTGGAAAAGAAAAAAAACCAAGCTTTGCTTATTTGGCCCTTAAGTACTTCATGGATAGTGTCAAGCAAGCTACAAAATTTCTTCCATATGGGATTATGTGGACTTTGCTTTTCAAGAGGTACAAGCCCAAGCTCACAAATCTCAGTCAACGAAGTGAAAGACACCACATCTACAACCAAGGCCTCTTCCACCAAATGCATATGATTTTATTAGGTGAAAAATGGAAATTCCACAATAGATGCACAAATGAGGAGCTTTTGGGGGCTTGGATTGCACATAACAAGAGCCCTAAAGTTTGTGAAACTTTAAGGAAGCTTATTGAAGCAAGAGGAATTCAAAGGGAAAATGTGCAACAAGGGGAGGAAGGAGAAATGCAAGGGAAAAGAGTTGAAAATTAAGATTTTGAGGATAATCATATTGAAATTAATGAAAAATGTGGAGTTGAAGCAAATATTTGACCTCAAGGGGAGTCCAAGTGTAATCATTCAAAGAGATGTTCCTCCAACAAGACATGAGGCTAGCAATGACATTCACTCTCAAATCATGTCAAGTTTGAGTTTATTTCAAGAAATACTCCAAGGTAATTTCATCATCATTCAATCCAATATCAATGATAAAATGTCATCTTTAGAAAATAAGATTGATGGAGTTGAAACAAAGGTAGAATCCTTTCAATAAGAATTCAACTCTAGGATTCCAAACTTTGAAAGAAAAGTAGGGGATGTTGAGACTAGATTAGAAGATATTGAGTACAAGGTTGATTATGTGGTTAGACTCACAATGATGCGGTACCAATCTCGGGGCTGCCTAACTCAAGGGAACGTGTATTAAGATACAAAGAGGACTCTACAACCTCTTAAGTATTACAAGTGTACAAGGAATGGACAGCTTTCCTACTGTTTGGTATAATGATCATAACTTTCGATATAGTTATCCAATGGAGCTGATTCTAGTTGCATATGAAAGACAAGAGGCAGATCTACAACTTTCGTGAAGATCACAAGACCATATTCTTCCTTCTTGATATCCGTAATTTTCATGCAAGTTGGCCCAACAAGCTGTCCAGAATTGGGACGAATTTAAAGGGCATTTTAGTCTTTTTGTACATTAAAGTCTATTCTAGACTATTCTAGACTTTAATTACTTTCAGCATTATTGTTATTCTATTTTAGGCGCATATAGCAAGTAGTTGCTATAATAAAGGACATGTTGTCCATAATGGTTAAGGAGTTGGTTATCTAGTTGTTAAGAGTCCTAATTGCCTTTTCTTGAAGCCTTTCTTACCTTCTTACCCAAGACTTACCCTTATCATGGCCACACAGATCAAGAACTTCTATAGTATGAAGATGTTACCTTGATATTTTTACCTTGATGGTGACTAATTCAAGATGAAGAGGGAACAAGATCCAATTCCTTGTTGAAGGAAGTTTGCTTTTGGATTGTATCCTTGTCTTTTGTGGGATAAATCGGTTGCCAATTTCTTTATATCCGAGTGGCTTTTTATCTTTGGGTAATGAACCCATATTGTACTAACTCGGCTGCCAATTTCTTTACTTCCGGGTGGCTTTTTTGGGTATAATTTTTTTGTAATCTTTCGGCTATTCTCAAGCAAACAAGAAAAAAAATTTCAAGAAAAACTGTAAAGGGTACACCAAGATAGAGATCAACCTTTTGCTCTGATACCACTTGATGCGAAACCTTGATGGGTTATATCAAGATTCGGCTTAAAAACAGATCTTTCTCTATCTCGAATAGTTTCTATGGGAATATACTTAACACAATCCCGGAAAGGCTAAGTATCAATGGAGGTTGAAACACCACAACTAGAGAAACCAACTAGTTGATACAGTAACTTAAAGGATTATGAAATTCAACAGAAGTTCATAAACAAGTATCAAAGGTTTAACCTTAATCAAAATATCAATATATCAAGTCTAAGTAAAAGAGGTGGCCGAAATTCCCTTTAAGTAGAAGGTAATTCGGTTCCAACTCAAACTAGGAAAAGGAAATAAGAGTCCTTGAAGAATTAGGACTCTTGAATAACAACTTGCTATCAAGTAACTACCTAAGCAAGATAATAGGGACATGTGCCTATTATCTTGGCGGCATAAATAGAAATAACTACCAAAATAAAGAAGAGTCCTAGTTGTATTAGGACTCTTAATAACCAACTAACTAACACATGGACAACATGTCCTTTATTATAGCAACTACTTGCTATACACGAAATTATAGTAATGAAATATGCTGAAAATAATTAAAGTCTAGTATAGACTTTAATTGTACACAAAAAGACTAAAATGCCCTTTATAATTCGTCCCCATTCTGGACAGCTTGTTGGGCCAACTTGCACGACAATATGGGATATCAAGAATGCAGAATCTGATCTTGTGAACTTCATGAAAGTTGTAGATCTGCCTCTTATCTTTTATATGCAACTAGAATCAGCTCCATTGGATAAGTATATCGAAAGATATGTTCATTCTGCCACTAAACCTTAAATGAATGACCTCTGGAAACCAACTTATTTTTCTCTCTCCTCCTCTTGAGTTTATGCTCGAACCAACCTAAACCTTGTGTCACGCCCTCGAGGGCATTACTCTTCACTTTCACCATGGGGGCAACCTCAAAAAATCATCTAAAGCTCTCTTGATTGGTAGGCACCCCAAAAACATGGCACAAAAGTATAAAGTAGGAAATAAATCTTTTCAAATTTGGACTCAATTGACCAAGATTTATGCTGAAGAAGGAACCTAATTCAAGAAACAATTTATGCGGGGGAATAGTCATCCCTCCCCCGAATATTTTCTATATAAACAATACCACAACCCAACGAGGGCGAACATGTCCTCTGGTTTTGTTTGGGTAACACATACATATACTGGTTCGGGATAGACACTTCATTTCACATTTTTGTATCCTAGATTCAGTTACATGAAAAGCAATATTTGGCGAAAAATTGGAGGAGTTCGGGGAGGATATTCTAGGGCCGGTAAAGAACTATCCTGGTGACCTATTTTAGTTGGGTATATTCTAGCTACGTTATCTGGGAAGCGCAAAGTAAATCCCTCCAAAGACAATAACATATCATCCCTATCTATTTTTATGGAGGGGTTAGGATGAGGTTTCTTACCTTGATGGATGGATCTTTTGGGTGTCATTACCGTAACGAGGTGAGAAATGTTTCACCATCGGAAATGCTAAACAAAAAGTTGGACCGCGACTAAGTTTCGAAACCCAAAGTCTTAAGGAGTTGCACCTTTATGTTACTAAGGGACTAGAGGGATTACTCAAGGATATGGAAAATTAAGAAGAAAAAATCGAAAATAGTAGCTGGGATTACACACTTTACCGGAGAAGAAGAATAAGAAAATGGCAAAACGCAAAGAATGAATTTTTGCAAGGTAAGGCCATTTACTGTTTAGGTCCACCTATTTATAGAGCAGAAAAAAGTAACTTCAACGCAGCTATTTCTTATTACATTTGAATGTTATATATTGGTGGAATACGAAACGATGTGTCTTTGAGAAGTCACAACGACATCCGTCTCACAAAGGAAACATCCAAGTAATGGTTGATTCACCAACTCTCGGGCGGTATAGGTTAATCCCCGTAACCACCATAGTTCCCCAACATATTTGGAAATAAGCGCCGAACATTTACTTGCACTCATTTCGTCCCGAGGTTTAAGGTCTTCTTTGTTAGTAGTGCCCTAGGACCATTAGCACATGTTGTGCGTTTTGTTATCTTTTGAGCATGTAATTGAATAGTTAATTTTGCTTTTGATTATCAATCGCTGCCCGTTTCGTCGCGTGGATACCGGTAGAGGGACTTTCCACAAAGGGAGATCAATCGGTAGCAACATCCGATCCAAGAAACGTCATCCTCCATTCAAGAAGTAGCTTCTTGAATCCAAAAACATAAGTTTTTTCTTGCCCGTTTTTTCAATTGTTTCATATGAGCGGATCCTTCAGGGGAGGATCCATGGGTGTTTGGAACGAGTTTCCGCCCATGAATCCCTTCATTCTTAAATTTTGATCTCGTGCCTTTATTGATAATGGTTCAAGACCTCAGCTTCAGACATATTCACCCGAAGTCTTGGGGGCTTATGGTGGATTTCGGTCCGAGATCTACTATTGGACCCCGGGTTAGACTCAACTCGAGTCAACTCGCTCCGATACTAATTGACATGTGCTAATTAGACATGTCCGATTTATATCAACTAATATAAAATTCGATTCCTCGTGGGACTGCGTTTCCCTTAACCATATTCGATTATAACACTTATGGTAAGTGTACTCATAATAGGTAATTACTATACTCGTGAGATTTATCTACTATTAATACCATGTATTTGTTACTACTTTAATTGATTTTGATGACTTGCATTCTAGACATTGAGCTCTTTTCTATATGTGTCTTTCTTTCTTTCTAAAAAGCTAACTTAATCAACGGAAAGTGTTTGGGAACATCCCGACCACCATTTGACTGTTTTTATCTTACAAGTTACTCCTTTACTCCTCAAGATTTGTTTGCTTCATCGGAGACTTAAGAGACCGTTTGTCTGGTACGCATCAATTTTAATAATTACATGCGGGAAAAAAAATTCAAATTTCAGCTTTCATGGGAGCACCCCAAACGAATCTATGAGAAAATTTGAACTTTTTACAAAAAAAAATTCAAATAAATGGAATATCTCTTGATGGCCACTGAAGTTGAAGTTAGGGGGAGGATAAAATTGGCGGTGGTGGGTACGATGGTTGCTTCTTTTTATCTGTTATTTTTTGAATTCCATGGTTGTTTGGCGAAAAAAATGTAATTCCGCCGTGGGTTGGGGGACAAGAAGAATGGGGTGAGATTTAGAGAAGAGGCGGCGATTGGCATAGGTTTGGCAGTGACAGTTGGCGGATGCGACAACAGGGCAAAAAATTCTCTGTACCCGTTCCTGTTTCCATCTCTTTTCACAGCCAATCACAATTCATCCTGTGTATATATAATTGAAAAAAATATTTATATAGTAAATTCTGATTGGTTGGGGACATAGATGGGTAAAAGAATGGGGACAGAAGCACCCCAACAACAGAGAGGGTTTTGTTTTGTTAATTTATAATAGATATTTATAGTTATTTTGTTTAACTATTAAATACGCAATTTGTTTTAGGCAGGAAAATTGAATGAAGTTTTCAAAATTCCCTACACATTTAGTCAGGTGTTAATTGCGAACTGACTTAACGACTTCTACCAAAATAATAGATCTAAATCCATTGCTAACAAGTCGAGAAAACGTAAAAGATTAAATAGGTTAAATTTCATTTTCTTCCTTCTTTTACCTTTTTTTAATTACTCTATTTGTTTTAAAATAATAGTCACTTTTTTTTTCTATTACTCTTTAATTTTAAAAAATTGTCAACTCTTGCTTCTCCATGATACGGGCCCATTATTTGAATTTTTAATGGGTCATGGACAAATTTTTACTTTTTTTTTGTCGAGAGTAGGGTGTTAATCGTCGACAGTAATGACCAATTCTCTTGCAATGAGAGCTCTTTGAAGAGGTAATGACTAACAATATGAAATCGAACTTCTATCCTCATGATAAGGGACGGGACCAGCTACCGGTTAAAAATTTCGACTTCGAGTAACCGTTCAGGCTGATTATTTGTTGCCACATGGGGAATCTTCTTGCTAGCCCAAAAAAATAACACATACCAAAAAGTGAGAATCTTTCCAGTTCCATTTTTTTTGAAATGTCGCAATCATGGAACAGGAAAAGGGTGTGAGAGTATATAAATGAGGCCACGTTGTGGTTCTACAAAGCGCAAATTCATATGCAGCCTAGACCCATCATCATACGGCAGAAATTCTAACCAGTCCTAAGAAACCACCGTCGGCGGTGGTTTCCGGCGAGATTTCTTGATAAATTTCATATGGCTGGGCAATCAAGAAAATGGATGATTCTTGTAGCAACTATTTGGATTCAGGCATTTACGGGTACTAATTTCGATTTCTCGTCTTATTCGACAAATTTGAAGACGATTTTGGGAATTTCTCAAGTACAACTCAATTATCTCGCCACCGCTTCCGACCTCGGAAAAGCTTTGGGTTGGTCTTCAGGATTGGCTTTGATGTATTTGCCGCTATGGGTTGTTATGTTTATTGCTGCTTTCATGGGCTTAGTTGGTTATGGCTTTCAATGGCTTGTGATTAAGGAAATCATTATCTTGCCGTATTTTGTGGTTAGTTTTTCTTTTCCTCAATTTTCTCCATTTCTGGTTCCAATTGCATTGCCTATCTTTCGTTTAGTTTTCTATCACATCGTCTTTTTAGGAATATAAGCTACGTTACATTTTATTTAAAAAAATTTGGTAAAAAAACACTAAATAAACGTTACTGTTTAAAAAATTATGACAGAATATGAGATATGAGTAATATTGGGTGGTTAAGACTTGACAATTAATTATTTAAATTGAGGTAAAATTGTAAATAATCTATTAAATTAATTATACCAATATGGGCGAATTGTTTTTACTTTTGAGTTTTAGTACATATGTTCCTATGAGACATAGATAGAACAATATATCATCATATAACATTTTACGTCACGTAAAATCATATATTCCTTTCTTATTCATTTTGCTCACTTCCACGTTTATTTTGTATACACAAAATAAGTACTCTTTTTATTTATATTTTAAATTAAACTAATATAAGTATTAAGAGAGTATTTTGCATATAAGTAAGTTATCACCTACCATAATATCCCTATAAATTAAAGATATTAAAAATAAGACCTATATTTGTATCTCTTAAATGTTAAATGTTAAATGTTAATTATGAGAGTTTCAACTTTATTCTAAAAATGAATTATTCATTTTATCTATAAAAAAATTAAAATAGAAACTGAACATTTAGAAGAAGAATATATATATATATATATATATATATATATATATATATATATATATATATATATATATAAAAAAGAATTTTCTATTCATCATAAAATAGCCAATTTCATTACAATTACGAGATAGCTTGAAAATATAAGAAGATAAAAATTATGCAATGATTTACGAAACAATGATAATAGATAAAAGTCTACGTCTCAGTATTTGATAATAACAATAATACTAGTAGAAAAATCAAATATATAAAAAAGTTATTCACAATATCTTACTCGCAATCTTTGAACACTGAAGATATGAGAAACTTTGTTTCAACATCTTACTTAAAATTCAACAATCTGCAAAAACATTAACATATTAAGTGTCTTGTAGATGTAGAAAATTGAGTAAAGGCTCCCAAAAGGATTTTGAGTAGATCTGATTTCTTAGTGTTGAAAATAATATATCTAGAAAGAAATTTACTATGATTTACGACAAAAGGAAAAGGTGAAAATGCATAAAGCGAATGAGGAATGACTAGATCCGATTAAAATTCAACTGAAAGTCACTGCTTTTGACCGAATCTAGTCATTGGAGAAGAACTGAAGAAGAGAGGAAGGAGAAATTAAAAAAAAAATGGAATTGAGAAAAATTGGGAATGATGTATATACAATGGGTAACCAGAACATGTGATTAGAAAGTGGCGCTTTTTATATCAACTAAGGAATGCTTTTGTCTTTTTTTTTTCCTTTTTGACAAGGAATGCTTTTCTGAATAAATTTAATTTTTCATTAATCACAAATAATAAAGCTTTATTACAATCGAAAAAAAAATTTAAAAATATAGAAAGTAAAAGTTATACAATGATTTAAAAAATTACGATAACAGACAAAAGACACACTCAAGAAAACTTAGATGGTTAGAAAAAACAACTAAAAAAATTAGCCAACTAAACAAATACATAATCTTCTCCTTCAAAGCATCTTTATCGCAATCCTCGATCCACGAGGGACGAAGAATATCACTTTCAATATCTTCCTTCCTTAGGGGTCGACAATTTATAGGAATGCTTTTGTCACTTAGTAAAGAAGGGAAATTTTGCATTTAAAATTTTGGGTCCACTTTTTACGTCACTAAATGCCGACATATACTGAAGGATACATTTTTATATTTACTTTATAATTGCATTTTGACTTTTTGGTTGATTTGAATAAAAATTAGAGTTGTGAAATAATAGATTGATCAGGACAAAGTAAGAAAGTTCTTATATTAAAATTTTACATAATTTTAGTGGGTACTGAGGAGTAATTTTGTTATTAATAGTTTTAATTTTTTTAAATAATTTTATAGGGTAAAAATTTTTAAATTTAAAAATCTTTGGAGTACAGTGGGCACCCCGCTTCTCCTGAGATTTATTCTTGATGGTACATGGTAGTGTATTTTGACGTTTTTTGGTACTCCCTCCATTCCTAAATATAAGTCTCTTTAGACAATTTGAGAAAAAATTAAGGAAGTTGTCATTTCTAAATAAGTTTTTAATATTATCCCACCCTCCCCCTCTCTCACTTCTACGTCATAAAGAAAAGAAAGGAAAATATTGAAGGTATAATTAGAATAAATTGTTGACAACTAATAAAAGAAACTTAAACGACAATTAATTTGGATACCTAGATATCTCTTAAACGACAATTAATAGGGAATGGAGGGAGTACTATTTTATGGTAGTGATGGAATGAATACATAACACACTGTATTTATTGGTTAATTTCTTCGATAATAGTTTGGAGATAAGGTAAGAATTTTAAGAGTGGAAGAAACAAAGATGTTTCTTTTGAGGGGCAGTTATTTGACAGTTGAAGGATTATGCATGTCATGGTCCAACCAGAACTTTCCTTGTATTATTGTATTCAGGAAGCTTCCTAACTTATTTGTTCTTATTCATTAAGGAAATAAAGAAAAAAAAGTAATTGCTTTTTTGTTTTTTATCCAAACATTATTAGGGTGTATTTAGATTGGGCTCCGATTTCATGCGTGAGACTCAAACTAAAACACAAACCCTATTTGAATTGAGTATGTGAATAAAATTTGAAACACTAAATTATTAAACTTTCTTTTGAATTTGAAACCGTGACAAAGAAATCTCAAGATTGAGACCCAATTCAATCAGATCATAGCACGATTGTCTTGATTCAATGGAGGATGGGCCTCTAAGCTTGGATCAATTCTTATCCTTTCTATTAAATTCAATATGGCAAAGTATTTGCATACCCTAGTTCCATGCCTGGATTTTGCTAATAAATTAAATTAGGAAAATTCTTTACTACTAGAATTTTGGAGATAGAAATTCTAAATCCCCAAATTGAGGGTGTTAATTGACGATCTTACCCCCTGCTGGTATAAGGGATTCACCCAACTATAAGGGCAAAAAGGTCCGAAAAAATATTTTAGTCAATGTTTTAGCCAATAATTCTAGTAGCCTAATAAGGTCCATTAAATTATTATGCTAATTTCACAACAATCCCCATTGAGAGATTGGAAATAATTGGTGGTAGGGTTTGGTATTGGTACCTTTCTTTTCCGTGTTCCATTTTGATTTTGACTTAATATGACGTACTTTTGATGCTCTACAAGAAAACAATAAAAGGACACCTTGATTTGAAAACAACAGGGCTGACAAAATGGTGATCAAAAGTAGAAAGCTGAATTTGAATATAGAACCTTTTTTTGAACAGGTTCTATATTCAAATTCAACATTCTACTTGAATTTGAATATAGAACCTATGAATTCCTTTTCGAATGTCGTTTTTTTAAATGATATTCTTCCCTTTTTGTTCAAGTTTGGGTTGCTAGACATTTTTAAATTTATTCAACTGTATCTGGACAAAGTATCGTTTGGAAGTTGGACGTAAACTATTTACTTTGGCACCCAGTTTTTCTAATGATTCACTTTTACATAACTCTAGAAATAATTTTTTGAAAAGAAAATGAAATTTTACTAGCTAACTGGCATTGGAAATTAATGCAAAGGTCTAGTTTAGAACTCTCCAATACAAATATTTAAATGGAAAATTCATCATCATGAATACCAAATACTCCTTCCCTCATAAATTAGTTGTAACGTAATCATTTTTTTTCTTGTCTCACAACGTTTCTATTTAAGCTTTCCACATTTGCCCTTGTATTTATTAAGTCAATAAACACCACAGTTATTACATTCAATGTTCCTAGCTGGTTTTTTGGTCATTTTGACAATGTTTGTAACAAAACATTGCTTTTTTACTTCATAAAAAAGATGCTCCACATTGATTGACAAGTCAACTAATCATTCTGTGAATGTATTTGTTGCAGATGTTCTTACTTTGCTTGTTGGCTGGATCCAGCATTTGTTGGTTTAACACAGTTTGTTTTGTTCTCTGCATAAAAAATTTCCCATCGAATAGGCCTCTTGCACTTGCTCTCACAGTTAGCTTCAACGGCGTAAGTGCTGCATTATATACTCTTGCTGCAAAGGCAATCAACCCTTCTTCATCTTCACTCTATCTTCTACTCAATGCATTCATCCCACTTATTACGTCTATCGTGTCACTCATTCCTATTCTTCGTCAACCACGAGTTGATCCTCTGCCATCCGAAGCTGTTAGGCGCGATCAGTTTATATTCATTATACTCAATGGCTTGGCTATCGTCACTGGCGTTTACCTTCTCTTGCTACACTCAAAAGACGTTGATACTGCTCGTATCCTATTCTCCGGTGCCATTTTCTTGCTTTTGCTTCCTTTAGGTATCCCTGGAATTATATATGCTCGGTCGTGGTTCCATCGAGCTATTTATTCAAGCTTTACCCTTGAAGGCTCAGGATTCATACTTATTGACGATGACGATCTTGAATTGCACAAAGAGCTTATAAGTCGACATAACAGCATAACTAACGGATTAGATGACTCTGCTAACGGTGACGATCTTACGAAACCACTTCTCAGGCAAGATACTGGATCTAGTGGACCCTGTTGTAATAGTATTATTGAGAAGGACAAATTGGCAATGCTTGGAGAAGAACACAAGGCTAAAATGCTTGTTCGTAGGCTCGACTTTTGGCTATACTATTTTGCTTATTTCTGTGGTGGTACAATTGGATTAGTCTATAGTAACAACCTCGGGCAAATTGCACAATCATTGGGATATAGCTCAAGCACATCTCTCCTTGTAACAGTCTATTCATCATTCTCCTTCTTTGGCCGCTTGCTCTCAGCAGCACCGGACTATTTGAGAACGTAAGTTAGAATTTTAACATTTAATTTCAACTGTCGATTTCTGTTTTTGAATTTTTTTTAAGAAATTTATCCAACTTGTATATGCAGAAAATTCTACTTTGCTAGGACTGGATGGTTGGCTCTTGCACTCTTGCCTACACCGATTGCCTTCTTCTTGCTTGCTGCAACAGGAAGTTCATTACCACTCCATATCGGAACAGCCCTTATTGGATTAAGTTCTGGTTTCATATTTGCTGCTGCAGTTTCGATAACATCCGAGCTCTTCGGACCATATAGTGTGGGCGTCAACCACAACATCCTCATAACAAACATCCCAATTGGCTCGCTTCTTTACGGTCTTCTTGCTGCTATCGTATATGATGCAAATGCAGGCTCTAACTTAGAAAATGTCACCGACTCAGTAGTATGCATGGGAAGAAAATGCTATTTCACTACCTTTGTCTGGTGGGGATGCATCTCGGTTTTGGGGCTAGCTTCGAGTTTGCTATTGTTCCTGAGAACTCGATATGCTTATGATCACTTCGAACAAAATAGAATATCTTCTACACTGGATTGAGCACTCGACTTCAGAAGGATGAGTTAGTAAACAGGTAAAAGTTTTGATTCAGTTGTAGAAACAAAAGTTGCATAGAGTTTGTTTCTACTTTGCTTATATCGGTCTTCTCAGTGTATAGATGAACTTTTCTACGATGAATTGATTTTCTGTTACTTTTTGCTGGTTTTATTAATCAGAATGAGAAACTATAAAATACGCGTTTTCTTTTTTGTTGCTCTGCTCTTAACTGTTTTTTCCGTTATCTAATCTTCTTCCCGTTGTTGATTCCTTTATGAGGAAAGATTCAAGAATCAAGAGCGTAGCTGAATTAGTCCCCCTCTTCTGCTACCGAATTCCCAAGCCTTAACGCCAGCCAGAACGCTCATGGTTAGGAACTTGAAGGCAGTAGTTTGGTGTCTCCTTTGCTAATCGCTGCTTGTTTATCAATGTTTCATTCATATAAAAGCTGACATAGAAGGTCTAGTTTTAAAGATATGCTATATTATTTGTTATTGATGAGACATTAACTAAAGAAGTCTTTTAGGAGCGTATAGTTTCCAGAATAAATTCTTTTCAGTATAGGTTTCAAAATAAAATCGTTTTTAGAAATGGTTATAAGGCAGTACGTTTGCAAGACAAATTTCCATATATTTTTATTTCCAAAATAAACTCCTTTATCATATAGGAAGAAGTAAAAACACTATAAATATGGGAAAAAGACTCTGCAGAAAACTCTCTCTAGGGTTTTTTCTGTCCCAGCTGTTCGACGATGAGTTCTCTCATCTGCCGGACTTTTCCTCCCTTGACATCACCAATGGTGAAAGAGGGGCGTAACCCTATACCGGTCACTCGCGTTTTGCGCTAGTGTTTCACGGTGTATCAGAACGGGGTGTTCTAAGGACTACTCTTTCAACTAATATGGTGGATAAGGGAGCTGTTTTGTTTATGTATTGGATGTATCAGAAGGACTAAACGATAACAAATGTTTAGATTTTGAGGAGGTTAATGAACTGGGGTCGCCGGTGTCGGGAGCCGTCCGACGATGTGATGTCTTGAAAGGGAGGGAAGCATCATGTAGGGGTAAAAACAGGCGGGGCGGGGCTTTGGTGAGGTAGGTGGCTATTGGTAGGGGTGATGCGCTCCCGACCCCAGTCCCGGTTTGGTGCTTGAAACGGAGAAGATGAAGTGAGTTGGTGGTTGTGGCTCTCCCGGTGGGACGAGCGACGGGGGTGCGATGATGATTGAGGAGGGAGGGGACTACGAGAGGGTTAGGGTCGAGTCGGGTTGCATGGAAGTCTTGTTTGGGTCGGGTTGCGGATAGGAGAAATATGGTGGGTCGGGCTGCAGTTGGGATGGTTGGGTTGGAGCAGGTAGGGCGGGTTGGGCTGGACCAGGCGGGCCGTTTTTGGGCCATATGGTGTATCTCATGTTTTTGTCTTGTGGGCCAAAGAATTAAGGATGTGGGCCGAAGGATCGTGGAGGAGATTTTTTATGCAGATCTGAAACAGACCCAAAATTTTTTTTTTTTGGGCCAAGAGTTTCACTCTATGATTTTGGTCCGAAATGGGCTGGCTTGTGGGCTGTTTGCAAATTCTTTGGCTGGGCTATCTACACTTTCTTTGATCGGGTTGTTTTGGTACTTTTTGGCTGAGGTTGTGATGCGGGGCCTGAACGCAAACAATGATGACGAGGCCTCATGAGTTGCCTATTTTTGAATTGTCCGAGACTTAACAACTCCTGGATAATTCAGATTTTAGTGCGCCTCAAAATGGCTCACTTTTCTAGCAGTTTTTTTTTTCTTTTTCATAATAAATGCGTTCGCAAACTTCATGATTAATATCATGGTAGTCTTAGACTTTACTTCATGTTTTAGAATAGGTTTCAATTCAAGTTATTTTGTTAGCAATCAATGGAGTCTGCCGTATCAAATTTGGAGAAGCATCCCTCAAGATAGAGTTTTATTGCAACATGGCTTCAAATGGAGGATCGTGAGCTGACTTTCTATTAGTATCTGGCGTGGTCGCTGGACAACTACTCTACGCGGCTTTCAGCTGATCTCCCTCATAATTTTACATGTTTTGAAAGTTTGCAGACAAGAACTCTGGAAGTTGTGGAAGGGCCTCTAGTTTGTGCATTACCTCGGTTTTGCTATTACTTTTTTAGCAGTAGTGTCTGGTTTTACGGTTATAGAATTTTTTACTATAGGCCATTTATTCTCTAGATTTTTCTATGATCGCGAGTCTTGTAATGTTCTGCCTTTTTTGGTTAGCTGGAATTTTTCTAAGGCTTGATGCCTCTTTTCAAAGGGTATGAAATCCATTGGAATTACACCTCCCTCATGTAATTCCTAATATCTATTAATGATATTATTTTCTTTTCAAAAAAAAAATATAGGAAGAAGTAAATCAAATCCTATATCAATATGGAAATAGATGCTTCTTATAAAAGGAAAGCATGTACACCTATACCAGTGTTAAAAAACATAGAAAGTTAGGCCTCTCAGTATAGTTTCCCGCAATCAGCAAAGCATGGCTAAAATCGAAGAAGTGAGGAAGGTGTTTGCAACTAATTTGGAGAGCGAATTTCGATTAATCGATTCCGCTCTTTATTATTATCGATTTGCGGCTTTGGATGTTGAATTTCCGGGGACGGTGTATGAATCTTGGAAGCCCTACTATCAATTGGACATTGGCGAAAAATATTCGTCCATGAAGAATGTTAATGCGTGCAAAATTATACAACTAGGGCTAACACTTTCAAACGTAGGAGGGAATTCAATTGTTTGGGAGTTTAATTTTAACGAGTTTGATGAAGAAAAGGACCTACATAATCCTTCTTCGATACAATTGTTAAAGAATCAAGGAATTGATATCTCACGAAATCAAGATGGGGGAATCGACGTGGATCACTTTGCTCGGAGTTTTCTGAATTCGCGTTTCGGAGCTTTGGCAAGATCGTTTTTTGGAAGTGAAGAAAAGATTCTCCCATTACTTGGGTTTTCTTCCATGCTACATATGATTTAGGTTACTTAATCAAGGCTTTGACTAAAAAAGATCTACCTGAAAATTCCTCGACTTTCGTTCTAAACCTTTATATCTATCTCGGGTTCTTAATCTCACCAATCTGGTTCAGATAGTTTGTTGACAGTTTTAAGCGTTTTTAAAGTTGTGTGAGAAGTGTTTTAATGGAGAAAAGAGTTATTTCTTGTAGCAGTTCAATCACAGACTTCACGCGGGTTCAAAGGCGATTTTTCTTTTGTTCAACCAGTATTACGCAAGTACAAATCATACGGCTTTAGATATGGAAAATTTTCGGATATCTCCATGTGCTCTTCCCAGCTTTGCTTGTAGTCATCCGATCACTGGAGGTTATCCAATTTCTAATAGGTTTAGGACGATACAATGAGTGTAATTGCACCCTTGTGAGAATTTCTTATCGTAAATAATATTGTTCTTGTGATCATATAAATACAAATATTAGCAGATAAAATATTCTGAATTTCATATCTAGACAATGGTCTGATCAACCTCCCCGTAAAAACGGATTTCTATCCAACAAATTTTTTTTGTCTGGTATCCATATTCAAGTCCTTTTAAATTTCATGGTTTTCAATTTCAATTTCAATGTATTGTTATTATAATGCAATTGTCAATAAAACTCAAGAAAACGGAAGAAAATTAAAAAGTTTCATTTTGCAATCTCAACCTCAATGCAAAAACTCTTTGATGAAAGCACAAGATATATATATATATATATATATATATATATATATATATAGTTTTAAAAAAATAAGGTAGCCACAAGGTACAAAGTAATATTCATTCGTACAATCCACAATTTTCTCAATTATTTTATATTTTCACTATATGTTATTCATTAGTCTACTTATCTTATAATACGAGAGGTGGAACCTAGGTAGAAATAAAAGAGGTTAAAGACATATAGTAAATTCTCTTTTCACCTCGTTTGCTTGAAATAAAAAAAGAGATGGGAGATTTTACTCTGTGAAATATTATTTCTTTTGATTTGTTTAGTTCTTGGTCCTCAATCAATGGCTTGATTTTCTTTAGTATGCAATTAAATATGATTCTTGAATTGCAGATTCTCTTTTTGCCCTTTAAGTGTTGAATTTGAATGAACCTTGCTTTCTGATTGCATTTTTTCCGACTGTTAGTTGCAGCGTTAGAATCTTTTATTGGAAGTTGTTATTTAGAATTACCTAATTAATTTTGGAAATATCTAATTAATTAAAAAGTGCCTAATTAGTGTTTTAAGACATGTACTTAATTAGTTTCTACCTAATATATAATAGTTACCTAAATAGTCTGTAGTATAGTGTGCTTGGTAGTTAACTAATGTAATGTAGGAACACATGCATAAATACTCATATACTAGTTTTTTATTTTGCAAGAGTGAAATGTATATTTTCCCTTCAAATCTCACATGGTATCATAGCAGACCCTCATGTGTGATGTGCGGGCTCTAATTGTTCACGTACGACCAAAATAGGGCGACGAACCTTCAACTATTCACGCGTGACCCAAGAAGGGCGGCAGACATTGAATTGACTCCCACCTTGAAATTATGAAGTCCCAAATCGATTTCCTAAAGGAAGATCCAAACCACTTATGCCAATTTCTTTTGAGAGGGCATGGAGGACCATGAACTAATTTTCACATCTTTGATGCAACAACTTTAAGGATATGAGTACATAAAATGCCACTCGATTCAATTTTTTCTACAATTTCACTCCAAAAAACTGTCATCATGTTTGTACTGAATTGTGTACAAGAATTTCTTAGTGTACCAATAATTTACCAAGCTCCTTTCCACAACTTTTATGGCCTCAAACCCTTCATCAACCTCAATTTTCCCGACTTCAAGTTCTTCTCCATGAAAATCATGACAGTACCACATCCTTTTGATTTCCTTTTGAAATTTCATGAACATTGAATTTGTGTACAACCGCTGTAATTGCTTTTCCCATGCGAAATCTGTTATGCACACGATTACCTTGTTTTTGGACTGAACATCAGCATAATACTCTTTCACAACTTTGCTGCAAATACCAATCTCATATTGCTCCACAAACTGAGTTAGGGTACTAGTAGATTTCACATAACCATAAAAAAGTATGCATGATTTCCCTCATCTGTGTGGATAGCATTCCTGCCCAAAATATATGATTGAACATAAATCGGAACCCAAAGATTCCTAACAATATAAATCTTTCTCAACGATTCATTTTTCTCCAAAGCATACTTTGTAGTGAAGATTTCGCAATTACTTTCGAACGTTGAAATAGACAAGTTATCAAAAATAATAGCCATGAACTCCTTTCTTGCTTGAAAACTATCTTGTACAATCTTGAACTTTTCGGGCACCTTGCATAGAATATGCAATATACAATAACAGCGAGTAGTTTCATCCCCCATGACATCTTTTATAGCATTTCCAATGCTCTTACATTGGTCGCTCATAATTGCATTCGGAGCATGTCCACCTAATGTTTGAAGCTAATTATTAAAAAATCAACTATAAGTCTCAGCATCTTCATGAGAAATGAGAGCATACCCTAACAAAATTGATTGGCCATGGTGATTGACACATACTATTGTAACAAATGTCATTTTGTAATGATTCATCAAGTATGTTGAGTCCACACTAACATCATCGTTGAACTCCTCATAAGCTGGTCTACTTCTAGCATGCACCCGAAATACACCGTCCCAATCTCCCCCGATTATCCGTTCGAAAACCGTTAAAAAAAATCGGAATCGCTTTTGTTGCAATTTCTAAAATATTCTACGAATTCAATCACAATTTCCATCATCCAACTTACCTTATCTAGCCCTCCCACTTGACATGCCAATTGTCTAAAACTTGTACTAGGCCTTGTAACCCCTAAGGGCTAATGTGATCGATCTTGTTTTTAAGATAACAAACCATTGATGGTTCTAATCTTTGTGTGAGCATGTTCTTAATGATGGGATCCTTAGCACTCACACCAAATTGATGAAAATGGTAAGTTAGTTCATTGTGTACCTCAAGTCAACATCCTACACTCAAGGAAACTACACTTTGCAAGACTCCATAACACAAGCTTAAAGTCAATCCACGTGCTATGGAAGTACTTTCAAAATCAAGAAGAAGGAAGATCAACAAGTGGTAGGCTCCTTAACAAAAAAGAAGTGTGAAGTCCAATAATCTACAACATCATTGTTATAGGACTTCATCACTCCAATAAGATATTGATCAAAGCTTGAAGTCAAAGCTCAATCTAGGATAGAATGTTTAAAGCTCAATCGTGCATGTTCTCAAAATCTCATGTTTTACATTAGTCAATTCTTTGAAAAGGTTTTTGAAAACTTAGTTAAGTATTTGTCATTGACTAAGTTCGTTAAAATGTGTTTTATATCTTTACAAAACACTTAAACACGATTTTGAGAACATTGGGAACTTGACTAAGTGGAAAAACCACTTTAGGACTTCATTTTGGTCGACCTAGGCCGAACCTCGGAAGACCAGATGTTGTTCGGTCAACCGACATGTGTTTTCTGGTCGACCGAGATTGTTTTTGTCCTTAGTCAGATTTTGAATGTTTCAAAGCTCCAACGACTATATTCTTTCTGAAAACCTTACTATAGGTCGGTCGACCGAGCTTTGCTGCGGTAGACAGGACTCTATCTTGCGATCGACCGAGATGAACACAGAGGGCCTTTATTCTTTACTTGGGAGGCACTTCAGATGACCTACCTCATGGTCCGGTCAACCAAAGTGTGTCCAATCAGGCAAAAAATTATAGACGTTGTGACCAATTTTGCTTGTGTATTTCTCCCCATATATAAAGCTTCTAGAGATGATTTTTCATAACTAATCAAGTCATAAGAGGGCATAGGGTATACACTTTATAAACAAGCAAATAAACATTTTTGAGCTTAATCTTCATATCATTCAAATCATTTTGAGTTGAGCTTAAACTTCATCTATCCTTTCTATTCTCAAATGTGATTAGAGCTTCATTTGTATAATCAATCCAAGAGGGATTATTTGTAAAAGATCTAAATTGTAAAGTCTTCTTTGAAAGAGACTAGTTACGCAAATTTCTCTTTGTGAGAAACTAGTTCTTTGTGAACTAGGAAAAAGCTCTTGGTTAGCTTCACTCTTTGTGAGTGTTTCTAAGTCCTCATTGGCGAGGCAAAATCCTCTTGTGAGATGTATCTCTTTGGAGAGATTGGCTCTTTGTGAGCTCAGCACTCTTTGTGAGTGGAGTCTTCTTTGTGAAACAAAAGTCATCATTTGTTGAGGCAAATGTAAAAGGTTTTACTTACCTTGCATTTGTTGTGAAAGGTATCCATTAGTGGATGTTGAAATACTTTAGGTTTGTCCTAAGGTAGTGGATGTAGATTCTTTGCGAATCGAACCACTATAAATCATTGTGTTAGTTTTCTCTATCCCTACTTCTTTACTTTATTGTTCATGAATTGCTATAACTTGATTACTTGACTACATGAACATATTTTCTTAAGGATTAGAAAACATACACATGCTTCCATTCTTTATACAATCTCTTCACTTAGGCATCTAAGCTTGCTAAACATAATTAAATCACCTTATGTGCTTAATCAACATACTTGTTGTTAAGAACCTAATTCACCCCCCTCCCCTCTTAGGTTCATACCCTAAAAGGGTTTTTCCATTGGCATCAGAGCCTTGATTCTTGTGTGCTGGACTTACATCCTAGGAGGATCCATGGCTATTAGATTTTCTACCTTAGATGACTAATCCCTATCTATACCACATTTATTTGGTTGTTCCAACTTCTCTTGTTGGAAATACTTGTTTAAATCTTATTTGTTTTATAATGACATTTCCTTGTTGAGCATTATAGAATAAGGTCCATATGTTCCTTTAATTCTCATACAAGGGGTCAAAGTGCAAAAGTCTAGAAGAGACTATGATGAAGAAGATTTAAAAAAATGACACTCAACTTCAAGGCCATAAATGTGTTTGTTGTGCACTAAATGAAGAAGCTCTCATCAAGGTACAAGAATGTGAGGATGCCTATTCTATGTGGTATATGCTTGAGGCATCCTATAAAGGCAAAGTTGAAGTGGTAAATCCAACAGTGGGAAATCTAGAATTAGGGACTCAATCATTTGAATGACTTTCAATGAGCTCAAATGACAACCTTCAAAAATTGAGACTTCATATGATGAGATTGTGGAAGAAATTGTGGAAGCACAAGATGGTGATCTTCATAAAGAATTTAATTATGATGGAGACCATGAAGATCGAACATCTTGCTCAAGAAAGAGAAAGAGATTGCCACTAAGCTTCAAAGAAAGAAATACAAAAATAAGTGGCTTGAAGCTTGAAGAATTTAAATGGATCTCGTTTCAAAGATAAAGAAATCACAAACACTCCATAGCACTTGGATTCCTCAAAACTCAATGGTCACAACTTTCAAGGAACCAAGATGCTCAATATCAAGTGATGACCAAGATCAAAATGCCAATCCTAAACATTCATCACTTGGTAAGAAAGCTAAGGTATTGAACCCACCTATTCGCAACTCCTTAAGTGATGATTATTAAAATTTTGAGAAGTGATTTTGATCTTTACGCTTACAATGCTTTTGATGTTGAATGTTGCACCTCCATTGATCATTTTCATATAGATAGCTTAAGGCATGACCTTCATAGGTTATAAGATTCTTTAGCCAAGCCATCTATGCGATGCAACATCATAAACTTAGATAATTCTTGCTCCTATTTGCATAACATATCTAGGAATCATTCTTGTAGTTTTAATATTGCAAAAGTTGATCCTTGAACACACAATTATCACTTGAGAGAAAACATTGACAATAAATGACCTTGCCAAAATGTACCAAGCAATTCTCAAGTTCATCTTGTAGGTTCCAAACGACTTAACCCTCACAATGAAAAGAGGAACCACAAGAAATGACAAGAACAAGCAAAAACTCCAAGAAAAGAGTTATGTGCCAAGGGCAACGATTTTGTGGAGAGTTCATCAAGGAATAACAAAGTAATCATCAATGATGACTTCACAAACCACAAGAAGATTGCTTCAAATGAAATAATGAAAAAAAGAAGCAATCAAATGAGAAGCTCATCCAAAGAAAGAGAGGGTCAAGATCAAGGCCACTCAACATGCCTCATTGGTTTCGTTGATGAAGATCAAAACGATATTCAAAGTCCTTAATCTATAGGCAATGGAATACAATGAAAATGAGGAGGATCCCTATGTGCTATTGCATGATTTATATGATGAATTGAAAAGATTGACTAAGAAGAACAAGATCACTTGTAATGAACTTGCTTGCACACTGAATGAAAGGGAAAAAAAAATGTAAGTAGAGTATGATAGTGTTCTTACATCTTTTCATATCATAGTAAATGAAAAGAAGAATATGTTTTTATCTCTAAATGCTTTATCTCTTGAAAACCAAGAATTGCTTGACAATGTGCTTAGTGTAGAATTCAAACTTGTTGAGCATGATATCTTAAGGCACAAATTTGATATTCTAAATGGTTATGTTGATAAGTGTACATGTGCTAGAGATATCTTTGGTAATGTGCTTGTTGCTCAAAATGCTTCAAATGATAGAACTTGCATAGAGCACAAACATAAGCACAAGTATGCACACTCTACTTCTTTTGATGCTAGAACTTCACATCCCACCAAGCAAAAATGTTAATTGCACTTATTGTGGTAAATGTGGGCATCATGCTACTTGTTGCATCATTAGGAAAAAGATTGAGAGAGGTTCCAAAATTGTATAGGTTTAAAAGAACCCCAAAAACTACCCACCCCTCCCAAAGGACCCAAAAGATATTGGGTACCAAAATTGGCTTCTATTGCAAGAAACATGGGATTTCCGGTCGGCCGCACACGACACCGGTCGACCGAAGAAATTGTCAAAATGCCTCAAGCAAATGCAAGATATCCGGGTCGACCACACCAAACTCCCGGGGACGATAACTTCAAAGGAGAGCACATGGATTTTAGACTATGGGCATCTGATCACATAACAATGACTGATAAGTTCTTTGTTAATTGTGTGCCGGTGTAACATATATATGTTCATTTTCCTAACAAATGCACAATTCCAGTACTTAAAAAATGTATTATCAGACTCATTCCTACTATCATTCTTCACAATGTGCATTATGTTCCTCACTTCAAATTCAACATACTTTATGTCTATAAACTTACTCAAAATAATTCTTGTTCTGTGTTGTGTGTTTTCTATCACTATGATATACATGATTTGACTACACAAAAGATAATTGGGACAGCTAGAGGATGGCAAGGCCTCTATGTATTTCAATTGGACTCTCATATTACTCCTACTATTTTTTTCTTCTATATGTAATATTACTATTCATGTTTCTTCTGATGAGATTAGTTCTTTGTTATGGCACTATATGCTTGGCCATTTAGTGTTCAATAGATTGCAGTGTATCAAGGATTTACATCATGTTCCTACTTGTACTGCTTCTTCTCATCTTAGACACTGCACTGTTTGTCCTGTTGCTAAGTAACATAAGCTTCTTTTTCCATTGAGCAATAGTAAAACTCATTGTATATTTGAATTGATACATGTTGATATTTGGGGGACCATTTTATGAGCCTACCTGTCTATGGACATAGGTATTTCCTTACTATAGCGGATGATTATTCTAGGTTCACATGGGTATATCTTTTAACTAGTAAAACCACTGCTAGAAAAACTTTGCTGAAATTTTGTGCCTATGTTCATACATAATTTAATCTTGTAATGGAGGGGAATTTCACATGCCTACTTTTTATTATGCTAGAGGTATTATCCATAAAACTTCTTGTGTTTACACACCTGAACAAAATGGATTGGTTAAGAGAAAGAACCAACACATCCTTAATGTTTCTAGAAGTCTTAGGTTGCAGTCACATGTTCCTCTTCCTTATTGGGGGCATTGTGTTAATCATGTTGTTCTTTTGATTAACTTGACTCCTACGCCAGTTTTACAAAACCTCACTCCTTTTGAGAAGTTATATGGAAAAGTTCCGGTCTATAATCATTTAAAGGGTTTTGGTCGTTTAGCTTATGCTTACACTCTTGATCATGGAAGGGGAAAATTTGATCCAAGGGGTAAACAATATGTGTGTCTAGGTCATTCATCTACCGCCAAAGGTTATATCCTTCTAGACAGTGACACCTCTGAACTGTTTATCTCTAGGAATGTTCTCATTGTTGAGCATATCTTTCCTTATGCACAACAACCCAAGTCATCTAATGCTATTGCTGAGCCTGATTCTTATGACTTTTATTGTGATCCTGCAAGGTTTCATCCACATCCTATTCCTTCTGTCCCTCATTTTTCTTCTCCTTATTTTCCTTATTCTTCTGACTCTATAACACCTTATCTTTCTGATGACTTTCTTTCTTCTCCTCCTGATGATTCTTCTCTCATGTTGCCTGTCAGAAAGTCCAATAGGATCACACACCCTCCTAAACATCTTCAGGACTTCGTGTGTCCTACTTTTCCTAAGACTTTTCCTCATTCCATCCATAATGTTATCACTTATGAGCTGTTGTCTCCTGGTCACAAAACTTATGTAATGACCTTAGACATAAAACATGAGCCTCATAGTTAAACTGATGCAGTCCAGTCTTAAGTTTGGAGGGAGGCCATGACAGTTGAAATAAGGGCTTTAGAAGAAAATAAAACTTCGACTTTGGTACCTTTACCTGAAGGAAAACATGCTATTGGGAATGAATGGGTGTTCAGAGTTAAGTTCAAATCTAATGGTGAGTTAGAAAGGTACAAAGCAATGTTAGTTGCTAAAGGGTATACACAACAAGAGGGGGTGGATTATCTTAATACTTTCTTACCAGTGGCTAAAATGATATATGTTATGACACTCATTGCTTTAACAGCAGCAAAAGGGTGGCTCGTTCACCAATTGGATATTAACAATGTTTTTCTACATGGTGAGTTGCATGAGGACATTTATATGATTCCTCCTACAGGGTAAGTTTCTCCTGGAAGGAACCTAGTTTGCAAATTAAAGAAGTCACTTTATGGACATAAGAAAGATAGTAGAGAGTGGAATGCAAAACTGACATCAGAATTGCTAAAGTTAGGCTTTGAACAATCTTGGCATGATTAAGGTTTATTCATAAAAAATTCAGGTGTTTCAGTTAGCTTTATTGCATTGTTAGTTTATGTAGATGATGTAATCTTGGTGAGTGATTCTCAAAAGGAAATTGATTTAGTCAAAAGGTTCTTGCATGACAAGTTCAAAATAAAGGACTTAAGAGAGTTAAAGTCTTTTCTTGGGATAGAAATGGCAAGAAACAAAGATAGCATGGTGTTATCCCAAAGAAAGTATGCCAAAGACTTGTTGAGGGATGAAGGTTTCATAGACTGTGCACCAGTTAGCACTCCAATGGAGCCGTTGGGAAAATTCACTCATGCAGATTCTGAGCCTTTCAAAGACATCACATCTTACAGAAGGTTGATTGATAATTTGTTATCTCACAGTGACACGACATGACATTTCATTTGCTATTCAGCAACTCAGTCAGTTTCTTGACAAGCCTACAATGTTTGCATTGGAAAGCATCTCACAGGGTGCTTAGGTACATTAAGAATGCACCTGGGCAAGACTTATTTTATCCATCCCCGTAACAATCTAGACTTGAAAGCATACACCGATAGTGACTCGAGCTGGATGCGTACTAAACAAGAAGGTATATTTCAAGAATGTGCATCTTTCTGGGCAATTCTTTGATCTCTTGGAGATCAAAAAAACAACCTACAGTTTCAAGAAGTTCAGCAGAACCTGAATATAGAATAATGGCCCTAACTACTTGTGTAATACAATGGTTAGTGAACTTGTTACAAGATTTAAGTGTCAAACAAACAAAGGCAGTGCCACTTTTCTTTGACAGTAAGAGTGATATTCATATAGCAGAAAATCATGTATTTCATGAAAGAACAAAACATGTAGAAATAGATTGTCACATTGTGAGGGAAAAGTTCCAATCAGGATTGTTAAAGCCATTTCCTATTACTTCACAAATGCAGCTTGTTGGTACTTTCACCAAGGCTCTGGACCATCAAGGTTAGTGTTTCTAATTCAATCTCTTGGACTGTTTAATTTGTTTGGAGTTCCATCTTGTGCGGGAGTGTTGAAAGTAATAAAAATGAGAAAGTTCAAGCTGGAACTGACAAAGGGATTGAGGAAAGAAATGCAACTGAGGAATAGCAGGAGTGGAGCAATGCGCGAAGGAAGCAAGAAGAAATAAACAAAATGTACTATGGGCAAGTAAAGCTATTGGGCCACTGCGTAAAGAAGAAAATGAATGGGCCAGTTTAACAAAACAAATGTAAAAGATCCAATACTTGTTTTGTACCTGGTTGCACTTCAAATTAAATTAGTTATGGTTTAGACTAATTACAATTACGGAATAGTTTAGATTAGTCATCCCATAGCCATAGATGGGAGAATATGATTTCAAGTTAACCAAGAAAAGATTAAATTGGTAATGAACCAGTGCCGTTCATGTTTGAGAAGAAGACCCAAATTGTATATCAGATCTAGATTATCCCCCCTCCCCAAATTAAAGTTAAAATTAAACTTTTTTTAAACTAATTCAAAATTATCCAGTTGATTATTGCTCATGATGTTTTATTAGAGTAGGGATTCCATGATTTTGATGAGAAATGTTGATGAAGAAGATGAAATGAACAGCCCCATGCCCAAAAATCTATGCGGTGGTTTTTTTTTTTGGTGGGATTTTGCTGTAAGCTCGTCAGCGATGTCAATGAGGGCACAAGTCCATGAGGGCACAAGTTCGACACCCGCCTCCAACGTTGAGACAAATAAAATTCGTTAGAATTAGGGTGCTGATAAAAAAAATAAAAAAATAAAAAGCTCGTCAGCGATTTTGCAGTATGCTAATCATGGATTTGATGGGTTTTCTGTTTTTTTTTTTGGGCCAATTGGTCTTGGGTAAGAAGATGATACATAAAAAGATTATTTTACCCCTGTTTTTTAAACAAGTACTGCTTTGACATTTCGAGCACTATGCAAAAAATTAAAAATGAGCACTTTCGTATTTAACATTAACATTTTCAACTCATATAATTTTTTAAAATAAACGAAATATGACATTATAAAATTACAAAAATATGCTTTCTTGAAAGCATCGGTGGAGGCAAAATCGTCAATAATAGTTGCATTATTGGAGTAATGGATACTGGATGGCTACATGGTAGCTTGGATATTTGGGCCGCTTAACATATAAACAAGAGTTATACTTGAAAATTTTTTGCAGCTCCTCTCGCATTGCACCACCTCCATATGAGCTCGGGCCGCCCATATTTTAAAGTACGTGCACGGCACATGCCGAATTTGTTGAATTTCGCCGTGAATATTGTAGCTAAGACTACGGAAATTGAACGTAAAATGTTTAAAAGTTCTTTAAACTGTAAGTTCAAGGTCTAATTTAATATTTATATAAACATTTCCACTTCCTAAAAGAATATATGTTCTCACAGAACATGAGAAAAAAAAAATTAAAATCAGAACTGTATATTTTCATGTGAAGAGATAAAATAAAGAAATGCTATAAGTACTACCATCCTTTTAAGTGATGTTCCATGTGCTGCCCAGCCAATTTTAGCCCGTGTCATGAAAAATGATGGTATGTCACAATTGCAACGTTGTTTCCAACATGTAAAATACCAGGGAACACAGATTATTTGGACGGTGTTTTATCACGGAATCAAACGCAAGGTTTCAAATTTAAAATTTTTTATTTTTTATTCAAAAAACAATTCAACTTCTATAAAATTAAGAATAAAATTTGCAAAACTAAATACTGTAACGAATACCACATGACACTGAAATCCTAGCAGTGTAGTTCACTAGGTCTACAAGTAATTAAATTAAACACAGATAGCTACGCGTTCTCTCCTTTAACAACAACAAAAATAAACGGAAGAAAATATACTTACAGGAATAAAAGAATTTAACAACGAAAGTTAAAATAATTCTTGCAGGGACATGAGTTTCAGGAACCATAAACTCATTAATAATATGGTTATATTTAAAATGATTTATTTTTTTTCGAAAAACAAATCTATATATGCTCTACAAAAGACCAGAAATTTGATATACTAAAGAGAAGTATGATAATAAAAAATAAAAAAAAAAAATGAGAGTTTTTTTCCTAAGGGTAGGGACAAAATGTTACATTCTTAATACAAAGAAATAATCTCTCATAAGCTAGAGACATCTTCTGAGCAGTAAACATAGAAGCTGCATATTCTTTACATGCCTTCCCTCTCTTTGATAGCCTCTTTGATCCTTCTGCAATGGCCAATTCAAGTGCTTCCATTAAAGATTCTACATTTGGAGCAAACATGAATCCGAATTCATCGTCTACAAGAATAGTACCTTTAATACTAGGAAACCTTGGAGCCATCACTGGTTTCCCACTCATCATTGCTTCCATTAGTGTAAGATCAAGCCCTTGTGGCCTTAACGTCGGATTAACAAAAATGTCGATTGAATTGTAAAAACTCGTTAATTTGGATGGATTCATTGACCCTAATGTAATAACTTGAGGTCCTAAATCCTTGTATCTTTGCAACCAAGGTCCTGATCCTGCAACTATAAGGTACACATTAGGGTACTTGTCCTTAAGTTGGAAAAAGGCTTCATATAGTAAGGGATGTCCTTTATCTTTCACTAACCTTCCTGCTACTCCAAGAACTAAACTCGCATTTGGAGGAACACCAATTTTGGATCTAAATTCATTGCCTAATCTAACATTTTCTAGAAAATCGCGCTCGTTTACCCCGTTAACGATAACATGAACTCTTTTACTAGGAATTTGATAAACATCCCTTAACATTTCACCACAGCTATCACTTATAGAAATATGATGAGCATAGTTTCTGAAGAATCTAATCTCATTTAGAACCTTTGGAATAACCCCATGTAGACTATTGTTAAAAGTAGGCGAAATCGGCTCATTAGGCTGCCTTGCCAAGTCTTGGTAGATACTAGATTGTACACTTTCAAGAGCTATTCCGTGCCATGAAACTGCAAGATTTTCAAGATTTTTTGCTAGCCAATGAGGAAGTGCTACACTTTCTGAATGAATCACATCGAATTTCTCCCGTTGATTCTCTTCCTCGAATTGCTCCCAAGCTTTATTATAACGCCATTTCCCTGATTCGCCTTCGTGCCAATGGATTAAAGGTGATAAAGAATGACTTTCTTGTGAATTAATCATTTCTTTTGAATTGCTTTGAATGTTGTTTTCTTCACTAGGAGGAGAGGTAAAAACATGAATTTGATGTCCCCGGCGGGCTAGAGCCGTATGCAACGTGTGAGCGTGTCTTTCCATGCCTCCCGGGGTGGCACTAGTTGGCCATTTCCTGGAGAAGACAGCAATCTTGAGAGTTACCGATGGTGGCTTAGTATTGTCAAATTTTAGCCGGTTCCATGCAAATTCAGCAGATCGGAGATCACCGGACCACGTCTTGGATTGCGTGGAAAAACTCGTGCAAATCGAACTTGTAGGAGTATGGAGGAGGAAAAGAGCTGGGATTGTAAAAAGAACAATGAAAAAAAGGGTTGTGCATAGACTAGATTGGAAGGTGAGAAGGGGCTTTTTAGGCTTGTTTAAGGCCATTCTTTGAAGCTGTTTAGAGGAATGAGAAGATGAAAGGGTGTACATTTTTGTTTTTTATTTGAACAAAATCATTTGAATAATAAAAATAACAATAATAATTAAAAAATGTTCAAATTGTAAGGCTAAGTAAAGTGGAAGACCTCGTGGAATGTTAGGCATGCCATTAAGCAAGTGCATTAGGTTTGATTCCTTTTAGTGCGTTCCTCACGCATTCTTTTGGCTTAAGCTTGTGTGTTGTTTTTCCACGTGGACTAAAGGGGAATGAAATTTTCATTTTAAGTTTTCACTTTTAATATGAAGATCGTTGCTTATTTAAATATGCATTCGATGTCGCACTTCATATTTCAATAATAATACGATATTCAAGATTACATAATTGTCAATGAGGCATTGATTTAGTGGTCAAGGCTGGGGTCTTATAACTCAGAGGTCATAAATTCGAATTCCTCCCCGCTTCTTGAATCCTCTACTTTTTTAATAGACATGTCCCCTTCCCCAATAAATAAATTAAAAAAAATTTTAAAAAAAAGATCACATACTTCAAACTGGTTAATTTTCATGTATGCATTGGCTCTTCGTTTTTTCATTTTATTTTCATATATTAGGTGCACTTTGTTTTTCTTAAAGTTTAGGAACTAAAGTTAGTGTGAAGTACTTATCAAATAATAACTTCAAGTTCAATTAAAGTCCTTCATTTTCAAGATGTTTTCATGAGTTCTTTGTCCTGCTTTTTAAAATGGTAAAATACAAATTGAACTCTAAATATATTTTGTTTACCAGTTTATAACTCAATGGTTTAAAAACAAATATTTAGAACTCGATCGTGAAACTATAAACATTATGCTATAAAAAAGTAATCGATAGATCAACTTGACTTGTCTTTTAAAAAATACATAAGTTAATTAAAAGTGATAGATAGTTTTGTGTTGTAACAACGAATGATGCATATCTCGGTACTGAAAATTAATTTTTTTAGAATAAATATGATTTATTCTTATTTTATTTAAATGATAAATTTATAAACAATCTCAAACAAATGAGGTAAATTGACGAGTAACTTATTAATTTCAGTTTCAGAATCCGCCACTAGATTGGATTGAATCGAATGATATATTATCCCTTGATTTTTAAAGCAAAGAACCATGAAGATGGAACCATTAAATTTAGATAGTTTGGAAGTCAATGGTGGGCGAAAGTAGACGCCACCAGAATGTGTATTTTGACCAATCTTGCGTGGCTGCAGCCTAATTTAGAGCATTATTTTAGGCTTTTTGTTTTGTACTCAATGGTTTCCAATGGCATTCGCTTTTGACTTTTGCAAGTTTTTTTGGACTTTGGAAATCCCAATCCCTTGGAAATTATCGTTTCTGCAGGTGAGTTTTGCTTAGAGTTAAAGCATTACACATATGGCTTTGTTCCCACCTTAAGATTAGTCATAGGCATTCAACCAGGGCGACGGTTTAGGAATCTGATGTTGGAGAGTGAAACCCGGTAAAAAAAATTCTAAAATTTTTGGGGAGCGATAAAAAAGGCAAAAACAAATTCTTGGGGGGCGAAATTGATAAAATTTTCCAAAATACATATAAAATTTCGATAAATAGTAGTATTTTTAAAAATCTCGGGGGACACCCCCCTGTAATCGTCCCTGCATTCAACAAAGACAGTTCCCAACCACACAGCTCCAATATACTTTTTCTGTAATAGTAGTAAAATGGGTATTTGGCTTGTGATGGGTTCTGAAGACTCAGATATGGGGAAATCTGAATATCTGCGCCAAAAAAACATATTAGGGGAGGTGGAGAGTTTCTCCTTGACATGTTATGATGCTTAAATCACTAATTTGGCTATGAATAAACAGTAAATGAGAGCAGTAGGCTTGTCAATTGAGTCTACTGAGACCATTATATTAGGTTCAGACTTAGATTGACCGAATAAAATATTTTAGTTCAATTCCTATATTAGGTCTGAACATTTTTCACTTAAATTCCATATTCAATTATATTGGGTCTGAATGAATATGCATTTATCTTATAAACTTTCTAGCAAATATCATCAACATGTTCACTTTCAGTCAACCACCGCAGCCAGCTATTGTCGTCGCCGCCCGGCCATTGTCAGCCACCGCCAAAATCTGATTTTTTTTTTGGTATGGCGAGTATCTGCATTTTTTATAAGTGATGTAGAAGAATTTAAGAAACATATCCCTGAATTATTAGAAAATAATTATATTAAAGAATCCAATTCTAAACATAGTAGTACAACATTTATTGTAAATAAACATTCAGAATAAAAAAGAGGGAAAAGTAGAATGGTTATAGATTATAGAAATCTGAATGCTAAAACACAAACTTATAATTACCCATTACCTAATTATGAACATATGTAGAAAATCCAAGAGATTTACATAACTCTCTAACATCAAAATACACAAAACGAGCCAATACAAAGGCCTCAATATATAATATGCAAAGTATAGACATCACTAGCCTATAAAGATTCTAGGATCACAACGCAAATTTCATTTCAGTGAAAAAGTTTCGAAATTTATCAAGTAAGGACTAAGAAGTTGTAGGAAAGAAGCTCCAATGATTTATCTTTAAGTTCCTATTTAAATTGATGTGGTTATTTCTGAAGAGGCTGCAACAAAGATTTCAAATCCTTGAGAATCTGATGCTTCTCCGAGTAGAATTGCAACTATATATGAAGTGCTTCCATCAATATCACCGATCTCTGAACACATAAAAATCAATTAATCGATAAATGTGAACGATTGGACAAGAAAATTAACATTTACAATAAAATATAGGGTAATATGCACTAAATAGTCCAAACTATTTCGAAATTTAAATGTTGGATAAAAACAATTATTTTTGCAGATTTTAGTCATTAAATTTTTACGGGCTGCGTAAAATGAACTCCGGCGCTTATTTTGGTCAAAATTCAAAAAATTCCCCCCACACGTGTCGGCCACGTGAAGGGGTATAATTGTCCCAAAAAATTGACCACCATTATCATCCCCTTCCAGCAGCTGTTATTCCATTATTACCAATATATTCCTAATCAAATCCATTTCATTCCCTTGAATCCTTCAAAAAAAACACTACAAAAGAGTTTTCTAAGTGAAATAATGGAAATGATTAAGCATTGAAGCATTGAAAACAACCAACATTTTCATCCCCTCCAGTAGCTCTAGACCACTGCAAATCAATCACCTAGAAAAAGAATTGAAGCATTGAAGCTCTATAAACCCGTCAAAATTAAGGTCTCAAACAATTCAATTAAAAAAAGAATTAAAAAAACGTACTTGGTATGGACCAACCTTGAGGGTCTGAAGCTGATGGGGTCGTTGTTATTAGAATTAACAAGTTTTGTGGCTTACGACAAACAACCCCATTAGAGTTAGTCCTGTGATCTAAGGTTGTCAAGATTACAAATTTGACTCGAAATGGAAGGGATCTAAAAAATTGTAAACACGAGGATCGTAGCACAGATCGGAAGATCCGACAAAACTATTAAAATAATATTTCATGATAAATTTATGTCAGTAAGACATCATTTTATATATAATTGAGCAAAAATAATATATAACAATGCTTCAACGGAAAAAAAATAAGAATACCAATAAACTAACAAATTGAAATTAAATCACATATTAACAAATGATAAACTTTGGAAGCAAACCAGCCATTGATAAGGTCTTTTACTCCAACAAATTTCATAACAACAAGTCTATCTTTCTAATGTTCTAATATAGCAAACCATTCAAAGCTTTATTATTATCCTTCATTTAATCTCTACCTCCATTCACATCGATGATGAGCGATGAAGCTGGGAGTTTAAGATTTGAGAGAATTGAGATGTTGGCTTGAATACAAGCCAATATTTTTTTATTTGAGATAACCCGTTACCGAATCAATTGAAATAATGCAAGATTTAAAAAGAAAAAAAAGAAGGAAAAAAAAATAGGCAAGATTGAATCACATCGGATTCTACGATTTTACGATCTAGATAGACGATCCTCTACGATTCAATCATTTAGCTATTTTTAATACGATTTAACTCGATTTATACCCTTAACATTGTAGAATCGCATCGATTTTTACTTATCCAACTCGCGATTTTGATAACCTTGGTCATCATCCCCATGGAAAAGCTGGAAAAGTATCTGCCCTCCTTATCTCTCCCAATCCCACCAAGGGATTTTGTTGCTGATGATTATATCCACACCTATTCATATTTCCTAAAATAATCCGATCCCAAAAAATTAATGTCAAATCATTTCGAATTTTCAATTTTTTTCTTCTGTGAAACAGTAATGAAATGGAGTAATTGAATGGTTTAACGTTGTTGTTGGGATTTTTGGAAAATTTGGTGATGATTTTTTGGGGTAAATTTAGTGTTATAAGTATGGTGGTTGGTTGGATTTGCTGCTCACGGAGATTGTGGAGGCGACGAATGATGTATGCGGAGCTGCAGACGGTGATGGGTTGTGGTCAGTGACGGATTCAGAAAAAAAATTTACTGGGGTCATTTGATATACACAACAATTGACTGCGGTCATTTATATATTTATTATCTCAATGGAGTAAAATATATCGAATTATTAGCCATTTTTGTCATCAATGTATTTTCAAACAGCCAATTTTATCCTTTTTAACTTTTTTCAGCCATTTTTGTCATCAATGTATTTTCAAACAGCCAATTTTATCCTTTTTCAACTTTTTTTTTTAACTTTTTTCATCTCCAAAGATTTTACGAGCAGCTATTTTTATCCTTCTGTCAAATAATTGTCTAAAAATTGATGACGTGTTCAAACGGCTCTCAGATTGTCTCTCTTACGCAGGGGTAAAGATGGAAATTCCAAAGTATACTAATTACCTCCCTTGTAAAGCCCGTTATTCCAACTCATATCAGTTTCCGTTCTCATTTTGTCTCCATATCAGCCCTCTCGTTCTCATTTTGTCTCCAATGAGAACGGAGACTGATATGAGTGGGAAATGACGGGCTTTACAAGGAGGCACTTAGTATACTTTGGAATTTCCATCTTTACCCCCCGCATAAGAGAGACAATCTGAGAGCTGCTTTGGACACGTCATCAATTTTGACGGCTTTTAGACAATTATTTGATGAAGGATAAAAATGGTTGCACTTAAAATCTTTGAAGATGAAGAAAGTTAAAAAAAGTTAGGATGAAAGTGGTACTGCTCAAAAAATAAGTTGATGACAAAAATGGTCATTTCAGTAAAGATCTTTGGGGACAAAAATGGTGAAAAAAGTTGAAAATGATAAAATTGATTTGTTTGAAAATACATTGATGACAAAAATGGCTAATAATTCAAAATATATCATATATAATTAAAAAAAAATCGGTGGGGTCATTTGATATACACAATAATTTACTTTGAGGGTCATTTATACATTTATTATCTAAATGGAATAAAATACATCATATATAATTAAAGAAATTTTTTTTTTTTTTTAGTGGGGTCAAATGACCCCACTCACCCATCTTTGGATCCGTCACTGGTTGTGGTCTGCGGAGGTGCGGGGCGGTGAAGACACTTAGATTGGTGGGGGGTCGCGGAGCTGGGCCGCCAGAGAAGAAGGGTTGTGGTCGGCAAAAATTTTGGGACAATTATACCCCTCACGTGGCACGTGTGGGGGAATTTTTGAGTGTTGACCGAATAAGCGTCGGGGTTCATTTGTCGCTACCCGTAAATTTTCCATGGCTAAAATCCGCAAGAATAATTGTTTTGGCCCAACATTCAAATTTTCGAAATAGTTTGGGGCTATTTAGTGTTTATTACCCTAAAATATATTTAACTTAATTATTTTCTTCGCAGTTTCAATCAAATCAGGTTTAGTTATCAAATACTTCACAATATCGGGATGTAATGAGGCGCAAGTCTCATCAATGATTCTCCACTCAACACTAAATGTAGACCTAGATGCAATAGTGGTGGCTGGAACAGCGAATACGTGTCATCTTTCCTAGGACCGGATATATACGAGAATTCGCTTTCAACCTTTTCAAAATATCAATTGTAGGAGTCCTATAAAATACAGGTTCGTCTAGATATTGCTCTATTTCAGACATTGGATACATATGAAAATAGGATAACTGAGTTTTCTTACACCATTCATAAAACACAATATGATCATCATCACTTTCCCTTGTGAAATTCTCATCACTTTCATATCGTGTTAAACCACCATACTCAATGTACAAATTTTGAAAGGCCTTATTAATACTTTCAACATAAAGAAGAGCATCATTACCATAAATCACGTTATAGGAAAACCCCACCAAAGCCATCTTATATCTATAATCAAGCACCACTGCAATCCCCGACTCTGGACTACATTCATCCCGATATTTCACAATTTTTTTACTTCATATGACCAACCATGGCCGTAAGAAAGTAAGATCATTTTTTTCTCACTCTATCAACTTGAGTTGAATTCTACTCACATCACGAAAAAATACATTTGAATTTGGAAAAGTTACTCCACTAAAATGCACAGTAGAATCGTAAAACATCTTCAAACATCTATGAATTACACTAGCCTCTTTCATTTCATCCTCATTTGGACAATACTTGTAATTTTATCAAATTGACCAAGACAGTTAAATGCATCTTTGAGCGGTAACACACTCTCAAGCATTAAGAAAGTAAAATTCCATCTACTTTGAATATCTAAAACAAATTTATTTATATTTTTCCGCTTACATTGCGGCAAAGCACTCTCAAACTTCCGGTTGATTTTTTCAAATGCTTGCATGCTTGCTGAAGATTTACAAGTATATCACTAATAACTGCAAAATCATCTTGTACAATCAAATTAAGAACATGTGGACTACAAGGAACATGAAAACAAATCAAGCCATGACTTCTCAATCAACCAAGATTTCAAATACCTAGCCGATGCATTATCCACTACCATGGAAAACAATTTCTTATCCAAGTTCCATTCTAGAATGAGTTCCTCTATAATCTAAATAAACTCTCACCATCGTGAGGAAGGAATATGCCTATATGCAATAAAAAATTTCTACTCCCGATTGTCATTGATATAGTGAGCAGTCAAATAAATATATTCAATATTTGCATTTTCTGAAGTCCAATTATCTGTAGTGACTGGGATTTTACAAGATATATTATCCAAGAAGTTTGAACTTATTTTCCTTTTTCTTCCTTATACACCATAGTAGTATATGATCTAATTGTATTCCTAGAGACAAGCATGAATTTGAGATTTAAACTATTGCAAAATATCTCAAAGAGTTCATGTTCTCACGTATTAAAAGGATAAATGCACTTGATAATCATTGTTGTCAAAACTCTCCTACTATTTTCTTGATCAAATTTTGTAAATTTCTAAGCTTTTTTCTACTTATTTCTTAGCCATTTTTTGTATCACAAGTTCTTAAATGTTTTGCTAAGTGAGTAGTCCCTTTATCAGGAAGTTTCTTTTTACACCACTTATTCTGAGCTTCAATTGCTCCCTTAGGATGAACAATTCTAAGGATTTATTTCCATACCTCATAAGTAAATATGTTTGCACGATTTGATCCAGTGAGAATGACATCATCTTCACCTCCGGCATCATCAAATCCCCTGGTCCATCGGCATTAGTTGATGCTTTGTAACTTACAGTTGTACATGAAATGGTCTGCACTGAATCTCGGGAGAAAACTACTCGGAGCTCTCGGCTGTTCTGCTTGGTTCAATTGACCGAGTTATTTTTCCATCGTCCGGGGCTAGTTCCGACGACCACCAGTCGACCAGAACCAGCGTTGTATAGTCCGGGGTTCTGGACTTAACTTCTGTCCGGATTCCGGATGACCACTTCGGTCGACTGGACCTCTATCTAGTCGTCCAAAGCTCAGTTTTCTGCCAGATTTGGGATTTTCGTTCTGGCCGTTTTCAATTTCAGTTTTTTAGGATTTCTGTGAGTATTTTGTAAATGTATTTCAGGTGTTTTAAAAATGTTCCAAGTCAAGTAGTGTCAAAGTAAACCTTTGTATGTTTCAAATGTTTTGGGAAAGTCGGGAAATACTTTGAGTCGTATTTGATGCTTCATCCCAAGTGTTGTTGATATTTCTTGGGCAAGTTTAGTAGCTCAGTCATTTACTTTATCTTTTGCAGATAATCAGGATGCATGTAACTATGGTGAGAATTGGATCGAGGAGGGTTTCTGACTTGATGTAATAGATAGAACTATTTCTCTTTTGTACTTTAACGTTTATGTTATCGTTGTAAGAACATCTTTGTATTTGGAGCATTTAATATGATGTAAGAATCTTTAAGTTTATTTTTAAGTGTGATATTTATTTGGATTTTGTATTTCCGTTTGAGGGTTCGGTATCTCATCGGCGAATGAGACACTGCCCAATCACCTCCAAGTTACGGGGTGTGACAGAAGTGGTATCAGAGCATGTTGAACCTTAGGCTTGAAACATGTGGTTAGAAGTTAAGTATGGAATGAACATAGGAAAGGCTTAGTAGAGAACTTAAGATGCGAACCTCGATTGGAGACTGAGAGTATGACATAAGTGTTTACTTACCGTTTTGTATGTACTTGTTAACATGACATGTTATGTTCGTTTCATAGCTATGTATTTTATATGATATGTTATGCATGTTTGCCTCATGTGTTGTGCCATGTCTACTTTTGTACTTTGCCATGTTATATTAACTTGTTATGTGAATATGTGTTTAATTGTATTTTGATCGTTACTTGAGTAAGATGGATCGCAACAAAGAGAACATCAGTGAATCCGACGTGTCAATTGCCGCACTTGCACGCCGAGGTCCAAGAGGAGCCCGCCGACAGTATAGGGGGTCTTCTAGTCAACAACAAGCACAGTTTCCTCCTCAATAGGTACCTAATTATGGGGTTGAAACATGGTATGAGGCAGAGTTTGAAGGACCAACACCACTAGTTAACACCGGGTACCTCACCGAGTTAGCGACCACCCACGACTATGCAAGCTCAAGTCCTTTACAATCAGCCACTATACCACCTACAAAATTAATTTTTTTCTCGTCAAGTAACCATTATTTGTAAAAAGTGAATGAAATTAAAGGCAAACTTTGAATATTTATGCAAGCATAATATACATTTCACATATTTACAAGGGCTGCTATCCTAAGCATGCCTCTATTCAGATACAAATTACCCTTTAATTCACTTTCCTATACATATAAACTCCCAAAACCATCATTTTATTCTTCAATTACTTAGTTTTTTGCAGAACAACAACAGCAGGCTTTGTAAAGTAATTTCCATTTCCATTCTCTATTCTTCCTTTAGCATTGTGAACAGAACTTTTGTTAGGTTTTGGTGATGCTGGCCATTGTCCACAAGTAACAGCCATATCTCTCAAGTTTTGCAAGCTTTCAAGAGTTTCAATAATAGCGGGCATTTTCGGCCGATCTTTAGGGTTCAAACTTACACATTGTAATGATAGAAGAGCCATCTCTTTTGCTCCCTTAACGGAATACCTGTCCGGCAAGTCTAGGGTCTATTACACAACGCAATCTCCGGCTACTAGTCAAATAGGGATGTGTCCAATCTACGAGATTTTGCTCATTCTTTGACCTCGTCTTGTCCATTGCTCTTCTTCCAGTCAGGAGCTCTAATAGTACAACTCCGAAACTGTAAATATCACTTTTTGTAGTTAGATGCCCTAAAACACATAAGAGAAAAAAGGGAATTTCTGGTTAGATGGAAATGAATTATGTGGTTCTACTGAACTAGAATAGTTTAGAACAAATAATTTCATAGACTAAAATTGAATGAATAATTGAAGTACTTGAAAAATAGTAGTTAAGTTTTCTTTATTACCACACCTTGAAATTATTATCCTTTTTTTATATTTTATTATTATCAGTATTTTGAAATTTTAATTACAAATAAATACCTGTGCTAACATACTCTGGAGCAGCATAGCCATAGGTGCCCATGACTCGAGTGGTAACGTGTGTATTTGATCCTTCAGGTCCCATTTTGGCAAGCCCAAAATCAGATAATTTAGCATTGAAATCCTGGTGGAATAGAAAAATAACAAAAAAAAGAATTTTTAGAAATAACTCCTTTTTTAATGTAAGAAGTGTTACTTTTATTTTCTTTTTTATTAACGGGCAGAATTTTTTAACCTAGTACTTATTGTTTTGCGTTTGAAGTGTTTGTCAATTGCACTAACTTTTCTTGATAATATTATACTATTAGTTAAAAGTTTCTTGGTTGAAAGTTTCATAATAATATATGGTCAACTATACTAAAAACATTATAATTATAATTCTCTCGCTGATTTATTTTATTTTTATTTTTTAGATATTGCATTATGCAATAATTGAATTTCCAACTAGTTTGGAGGCATCAACCATTGCCCTCGTGAACTTAAAAAAAAAAAAATTCTCTCGTACAATGCCTTATTGGCTAATCTAATTTTGAGCAATAACTTGTTCTAAGTAATCATTACTTTTTTATTATTAATTAATCAAATAGTGCTACTGTCTTTCGTCATAACAAAAATTAGCTAAAAAGATAACAAAAATATTGCTTACGGAATCCAGCAAAATGTTAGAAGTTTTGAAATCCCGGTAAATTACAGGCTTCTCAGCACCATGCAAAAAGGCCAGGCCCTTTGCTGCACCAAGGGCTATCTTTAATCTTGTGGCCCATGGCAATGAAACTAATAATCCTACAAATAAAAAGATTGGAGTAGAATTCTCTTAAGCTCATGGAAAGAGAATCCCCCAAAAATATTATCTAGAAAAAATGGAAAATCCCTAGCCTTATTTTGGAGTCCGGATCTTTTAAGTAAATCATAAGAAAATTAAAATTTCGATTTTTTAAAGTTTTTCTTTAAATTTTCAATTAATTTTTGTTGTAAATTAGTTCAGAATTAGAATAGAAGTTACATAATTGAATAATTTTGTGCGAGAGTATTAAAATTTTGCCGAAAGATATGCCAGATATTGTATTCGGACACAATACTTAAAATTTGAAGAAAAACTTCAAAAACTCAAAATTTTGATTTTCTTATGATTAACATTGAAAAATAAGACTAAATCATATGTTTTTCTCAAAATTTCTGTTGATTTTTATTAAAGTTAGTTACATATTTAAAAATATAAGCTGCAGGAATTGAATAATTTTGTGCGAAAATATTTAAATTTTTAAAGTGTACTAGAGAATGTAATGAGAGAAGTATACTAAAAATTTTAAACACTGTTTTTTCAAATGAAAAAAAAAAAAAAACGCTAGCTTGTGGTTATAAATTGAAATGAACATGAGATGTAACGCATTAAAATATACTCCCTCCATTCCTAAATATAAGACTCTTTAGACAATTTGAGAAAATTAAGGAAGTTGTCCATTCTACCTAAACTTCCAATACTACCCCATCCTCCCTCTCTTTCTCTCTCACTTCTATATTATAAAGAAAGGAAAATGTTGAGGGTATAATTGAAATGAATTGTTGACACCTAACAAAAGAACCTTAAACGACAATTAATTTGGACTCCTAGATTTCTCCTAAACGACAATTAATAAGGAATGGAGGGAGTATATGTTAAAAAAAAAACGAAAAAACTTACTCCTGAAAAGATGATTTTCTAGGCTGCCTCTGGGCATGAACTCGTATACAAGCAATCTGTCTTCGTCTTCACAGCAATAGCCAATTAATTTCACCAAGTTTGGGTGCCTCAGTTGTCCAAGAAATATCACTTCAGCCTTCAACAAAACAATTGTCTTAATACTACATTAATATGGAAATGAAGGAACCAAGTAAAACAGAGTAAACGAATTGTGATTATTGCATAAAAATACAGATAATCACAAGTAAAAATAAATAAATAAACTACTGAATTTTTTAATTAAGTTTTAGGATGGACAAGGCCCAGTCCAAATAAATATACTTGGGCCTGTATATAAACTGAGTTCCAGCCTGCAGTTATGTTTATCCAATTGGGAATTAGACTTTTTATTGATCAAACAATAAAATATTTCACAAAATATGTACTGCATCCGTCTTAAATTCAATGTCCAAAAGTTGTCCGAATATAAATATTTATTTTATTAAAATTAATGTACTTTTCTTTAAACTCTCATAATTTACCTTATATATTTGATGGATGGATGAAAGCTCAACTGCACTAACTATGAAGCCTCAGATATTCATGAAGATTATGGTTATTTATAAAACTCTTATTCTTAATTCTTGTCATGTCAAATGTTGATAATTCAATGTGGTACAACATGAGTATTTTCTTTGAAGTATAAAATATTTTCTTTTATGATTATCTCTAACACCTTTTCTCTCATTTTATTTTACAACATTAAAAATTTAAAAGTATTCACCTGCCTTACTTTTTCTTATATGATCTGTCTATTTTTAATACGTTATATAGTTTTTTTTCTGAACATAACGTGAGATTACAAAAAAAAAAATTAACTCGAGAATTTGTGAGGGAAATTTATTACAAACTATTTGTATTATAAAAAAGAAAAAAAAATCAGAGAGAACAACTTTGAGTTTAAAGTTCTCAAAGGATTCTTACAAGCCATTCGCGGTGTCCTTGAAGACCTTCAATATCAAGAAGCTTAACAGCAACAGCTTGAGCTTTCAAACCAGCTGGCCTTAAGTTATCATCAACATAGCCCTTGTGAACTGTTCCAAAACCACCTTCTCCAAGCAAGAAATTGCTCGAGAAATTCTGTGTTATCGCACGCAGTTCGTTGAGCTGAAAATCGAATAAGTCAGGGCCAAATGATTGTGCAAGTTCCTCATTTATACGAGCCGAGGATGACCGGCTAATATCCGAGAATGATAACCGGCGAATGGACGGTAATGGAGCAATATTTTTCGAAAATTCAGACCTAGACGGACGACACCGGCTAAAATTGCCACAAATTGTTTGATCTTCCACTGAACAGCAGTTTGCTGTAAATGGTTTCCAGGGTTTTTGTTCTTTCATTTTTTGGGTGTAGAAATTTGTGAAATGAGGAGGTATATATATAAGGACTTCTTATGTGAAAGCAAGAGAATGAAGGGATGAAAAGTGAGGTACGCCAGTCCAGATCGATATAGACAGGGGTATCTGTTAGAGCTTTACACACAGTGGCGGAGTCTGGATTTAGGGGCGGAATTGAAATTCACTCACAGTATAAAACGATATATTTGAGGTAGAAGAATATATTTTTACTAGAAGAGATGAATATAACAATACTTATCTTCGAAAAAAGACAGAAACTAAGAAAAAAAATTGACAGAAAAAATTTAAAAAATGAAGAAAAACCGACTACTTTGCAAAGACTGGTGTCACATACCATACTTCAAAATAATATAAGAAAGTTATAAAAAATAATATTATTTGATTAAATGTATGTATAATTTTATAGAAAATTTTATGTATTTTGGACATCAAAAAATAAAAATTGTTCATTTAAATTCGAATGAAGTGAGTAATAAATAGTATTGTAAATTTAAATTTTTCGAGAAGTGCATAATTTTCATATATTAAGAATCCATGTACAAGTGTATATGAGAATACACACTAGTACTATATTTTTAACAAACATTTTGGGGGACCGTGGCCCTCTCTTGCCCTTACCTGACTGCTTACACCGATAAATTTCCCTCATCGGATAGCTTGATCAACAACTAAGATTATAGTTATATCGGATCAACGATTCTTTTTCTATTGTTTTAAAACATCTGTAATCTCGACTGTTTGATTAAACAATCTCGACCGTCAAAATTTATCTGACACAATACTGATGAAAATGTCATCTCCACTAGAGCTGATTTGTAAAGGGGGTTTAGGGGTAGGAGAGGACATTCTTACTCTAACTGCTCCAACCACTCAACTAAACAGGGTTTCTTGTTCTAATCTTTTTCTTGTGGAAAAATATTTGTCATTTTTGTCGTGAACTTCATGCAGAAAGAGTGAGTACAATATTTGTTGCAAAAATGTCAGCTTTGGTGACATTTGCATGCATTATTTGTCAAGTAAGTGAAGATTAGAATACTAAAAGGGAACAAAAACTTTTCGAGGTTGCCAATGTTGTTTGTCCCGTTTTAACACTGTGGCCTTATAAATTTTTTTTTTGATATTATATTCAATGATATGCAGCAAATCACGCACAACGGTTGTATAAACTGAAATATCTATTTGAGTAGAAGGTAGAATATAGTTTCAATTAAATGTCACTATTTTTATTAATTTTAGATATTCAATGTCCGACAAAGGAACTAATGGTATTTTATGTTTCTATAGATTAGGTTTATACTATTTTGTTTTCTCCATTCCCGGGGTTACATAGAGGAGCTGGTTGAAGAGAGAAGACGACAAGTTAGATCTCGTGGAAGAGAGGATGTACTATTTCACTTCATTATTAATAAGTAGTTTTGTGCCCGTTAACGACCGACTACTGACGGAAAGTAACGACGGTTTACCGACGGAACATATACCGACGGAATAACGACCAAACTTAACGACCAAATAGCGACGGAATTAGGGTTAGGGTTGGGCGACCGATTAGCGACGGATAGTGACAAATTTCGTCGCTATTATTTTCCCGGTTCTATTTTTTTATAAAATAGAGGGGTTTTTAAGGATAGAAATTATGAGAATTGGCAAAAAAATTGCAAGAAATTATAGAAAACCCATATATTAAAATCCAAGCAGAAATCAGCACTACCTCCCCTCCATTATTGTTTTAATCTTCTCAAAATAGATATACTTATTCCAATTGTTAAGGGGAAAAAAAGTTAGAAAAGGCAAGATTCTCACCTAAACCCTAAAAAACCCAACCCGAAATCGGGAGGTGGTGGCGACGCCTTGGAGGTGCCGGAGGTGGTAACGACGTCTTGGAGGTGCCGGAGGTGGTGGCGATGGAAGGAGAGAGTGGTTTCGCGGTGGATTTGGGGGGGAATCGCCGGAAGAGGTGGTGGTGAAGGTGAAGGTCGCGGGTCAGGCGTGAATGAAGAAAGAGGGAGAGGCTTCTTGCCTTATATATTTTTAGAGAAATAAAACTCACAAAACGAGTCCTTTTAAGGAATTTAATATTCCTAATTCCGTCGCTATTCAGTCACTATTATTTTCCCGGATTCTGCTTTTTATAAAATAGCGGCGAGTACGAACTAATATGAATATTTTTAGTAATTATTTGTTTATTAATAATCAATTATTAAAATTTTAACTCCATCACTTAATGATTCACGTAAATGCACACACAAATGTATTACTTGAATTGTTCTGCTTCGAGTATATATAGGTATTTTGTGAATAAGTATTAAGTTTTATTTGTTTGAATATTCAAGTTAATATGTGTGTGTGTGTGTGTGTGTGTGTATGTGTATATATATATATATATATATATATATATATATATATATATATATATATATATATATATATATGTATATAGTAACTAAAATATGCAATATGTTTCTATATATCCTTAAAAATCCGCTATTTTATAAAAAACGGAATCCGGGAAAATGATAGCGACCGAATAGCGACAGAAAACCCTAATTCCGTCGCAATTCGGTCGATATTATTTTCCCGGATTCCGCTTTTTATAAAATAGCGGCGAGTACGAATTAATATGAATATTTTTTGTAATTATTTATTTATTAATAATCAATTATTGAAATTTTAACTCAATCACTTAATGATTCACGTAAATGCACACACAAATGTATTACTTGAATTGTTCTGCTTCGAGTATATATAGGTATTTTGTGAATAAGTATAAGTTTTAATTGTTGGAATATTCAAGTTAATGTGTGTGTGTGTGTGTGTGTGTGTGTGTGTGTGTGTATTAGTAATAGTAACTAAAATAGGCAATATGTTTCTATATATGCAATATTTTTTTTTGGGGGCGTGTTTCTTTGTTTTTCAGTGAAAGAATGGGATAAGCTTGAGTGATAATTAGTAGCAAATTAAAAAAAAAAATCAGAACTTTTTCAAGAGATTTCGTTTGGTTTTTTTTTACTCAAAAGGTATGTAATTCTATTGTTTATATAGTGTTTTTGTGATAATGTACATGGGTTCAAGCCAAAGATTTGGTTGATTTAAGATTATTGGAGTTTTTAAACATCCAGTGTAGTTTTCTTGGTGTATTATTGAAATGTATGCTAATTATATCATTTTAGTTCCAATAAGTAAATAATTGATAATCGAAGATAACAAGAATATTCATATTAGTTATATTGCACAATAAAATTCGCAACAAACAATATATATAGACAAGAGGCCATTAATAACATAGTAGACAAGATGCCATTATCACACGTTAATAATTACTTAAAAAATAAGGTTGAAAATCATCAAACATAAGATTCAAAGTTAATATGCATTTAATTATTAAGACTTGATATATGCGAGATATTCTGTTTATAATGGAGGACCAGTAGTTGGATGTATATGGATTTGACAACAAATGGTGGACCTCGTCATAGTTAAGAATTTATAGCGGGATTGAAACGATTTGTGGATTTATTTATTAGATGTCTACTAATGTACAAATGGATGGAAATTTATGTCGGAGGATTATTTAGAATGATTAATCTCTTTCTCGCTTCTTGGAATTCCAATATTGAAGTTGAGTAATATTTGTTGGTTTATTTTTTAGTACTTTATTACCATAAATTAATTGTCTTATTGTATAACTTTTTAACATAATTCAAAGTGGTAATTTCATTGCCATAAAATAATTAGATTCTTCAATTTTCAGATTGCAACTCATTCATTTCCAAGGATATACATATAAATGACATCAAGGAGTTTATGAGAAGTATAAACTTTGATTGTGAGTGTTGTAATGTAAATAAGAAGTGCACACTTTGATTGTGAGTGTTGTAATTCAAAGTGTGGACTTTGATTGTGAGTGTTGTAATGTAATGAAAAGTGCACACTTTGATTGTGAGTGTTGTAATGTAAATGAGAAGTGTAAACTTGTGTTTTTTAGTAAGATAATTGGTTATGTAATGTTAATTTTGTGTTTATTGATTATTTTTTGCTATTTGGGATCTTATTAATACATGCTTTCGGTTTGTATTTCTGTGCGTATTGCTGTTTTTTATAATATGGATTTAATTAAATTTCATATTTATTTTTTTAAATAAAAAACAATTTTGCGACGGAATAGCGACCGAAATATCGGGCGCTATATTAGCCTCAGTATTCGGTCGTTAACCAGTCAAAAGTCAACAATGTTGACCATTCAGTCGGTAACTAGCGACCGAATGTTCGGTCGCTAGATTTTCCGTCGGTATTCGGTCGTTAACCAGTCAAAAGTCAACAATGTTGACCATTCGATCGGTATTCAGTCGGTAAATAGCAACCTAATATTCGGTCGCTAACCATTCCGTCGGTATTCGGTCGTTAAATAGTTAAAGTCAAAAGTCAACAATATTGACCATTCGGTCCATAAATAGCGACCGAATATTTGGTCGCTAGATATTGCGTCGGTATTCGGTCGGTAATTTGCTTAGCGACGAAAAATACACGACCACATCATCCGGTCGTTAATCTGTCACTAAACTCAGTTTAGCGACGGAAATGTCCGTCTCTGTTACACAGTTTTCTTGTAGTGTACCCCATCCTAACCATTCTAGCTTGAGCAGTTTAGATTCCCATTCCCTACTTGTGCTTTTCCTTTTATTATCCAATTTCATCTCCCTACTAGTAACCCTTAACCCTGTAGAACCTTTTATCCTTTCTTTTATCTAAGCTCTTTCCCCTTCATTTATTGTATTTCTTGTCTTTATGGATCTCAAAAACCCTCATTTACTCACTGACACACCTTCTGATTCGATCACCCACAATGAACACAGTTTGGTTGCAAAAATTCTCTCTGACAAGAGAATAAATATGAGAGCTTTTATGACTACCATGATTGTAGCCTGGGATCTCTTTTTTAAAGTTAATTTCTCTATTCTAGAACAAAATCTGATTCTGTGCTCCTTTAGATTTGGGGATGATAAAAACAGAATATTAAGGAAATCCCCCTGGACTTTTAGGGGTTCTCATATTGTGCTCAAACCTTGGTCGTTGAATATCACTTTGAAGGAAATTGATTTTTCTTTCTCTCCTTTCCCGGGTACAAGCACATAATCGCCTCTTAATAAAATCAAGTCGGGACAATCGTTTGTCGAGCGTTGGGAATTATGTGGGAAAGTTCCTTGAGGCTGATTTGGGATATAACTTGAATATAATGCAACGGAGTTATCTCCGTATCCGAGTTGACATTCCGGTGAATGAACCCTTGAAACTAGGTTTCTTTATGCATAAGGATGGTCGTTTGAGAGATGGGTTCAAATTAGATTTGAAAGATTAGCAGATTTTTGCTATAACTGTGGTAGAATTGGTCATGCATAGTTTCATTGTAATACATCAAGGAGAAACAAGGGTTTGGCTAACGATTTGGAATTTGATTATGGGCCTATGCTTAGGGCATTCATTCCTTGGAAACGATTAGATACATGGAAAACTGATAAAACAAAGATTGAGGAACTGAATATTGATGTTATGGTACAAGAGGCAAGATTCTCTCAGGCACCGGAATTCGTATTGGAAGGAGTCTCTGATATGGCGCTTGTTCAACTGGGAAGCAGGACAGCGGCTGATTTGATGTCATCTGATTTGGAAGTGACAAGGGATTTCCTTCCAAGCCGTTTAACGGTAACGTCCACAAGTCCGTTAATGCATACAAGTTCACATGGACCCTACTCAGTGGACCAAAGTCACATAGATAAATACAAGTCAGCCAAGGTATTACCCAAACCCGACCCACCTTTTAATTCTTTAAATAGCCCATCCGTGACTCATGACCATATACCAAGCCCAAACTCTCTTCCAGGCCCGAACACCATAGATAAAGCCCACTCTACTGTTTCACTCAAATCAGTTATGTCCAACCCTGATTTATTACGTAATAAAATGATAACTGGTCCAGCACAAAGAATATCCAATCCCCCTACCTAATCAAACCCGATATAAACAAACACATCTCACTACCCAAAAGAACCTTGATGCCTGACGCAAAAATAACCAAAAAGTCTAATTAATATCTAAATTCAGCAGTTTCTATGGCGTAGCCCCAAAAGGAAATTGGAAGACTTGTTTGACTCATCATAGATTGAACCATATCTAGTAAGGTGCGATTCCTCCGTTCCGATACACCACTCCATTGTGGTGTGCCAGGAGGAGTTAATTGCGAAACAATTCCACAACCCCTAAGATGTTCGTCAAACTCTTGGTTAAGGTATTCGCCACCTCGGTCCGATCAAAGTATCTTAATACTTTTACCAAGTTGATTTTTGTACTTCATTTTGAAATTCTTTGAATCTTTCAAAAGATTCGATTTATGTTTCATTAGATAGACGTAGCCATATCTACTGAAATCATTTGTGAATGTGATGAAGTACTGAAACCCTCATCTATCACTTGTGTTTATTGGTCCACAAACATCTGTATGTATGAGGCCCAACAAATCAGAAGCTCTCTCACTTTGTCTAGTAAAGTGAGCTTTAGTCATTTTGCCTAACAAGCAAGAATCACAAGTCTCATAAGACTCTAAGTCAAATGATGTCAAAATTCCATCTTTATGGAGTTTTGATATGCGTTTCTCATTTATGTGGCCCAAGCAGCGAGTGCCAAATGTAGGTTTGGTTTAAGTCATTGGATTTAAACCTCGTAGCATTAATGTTATAGATGGGCCTTTTAATGGATTCATCGAGGTTAAGAACATAAAGCCCATTCATCAAAGAGGCATCTCCATAGAAGATATGATCTTTATGAATGGTGCAAATTTTATTCAGAATAATTAATTCAAAACCTTCAATATCCAAACAAGAAACTGAAATAATATTCCTACTCAAAGTTGGAACATAAAGACAATTATTCAGTTCTATAATAAGGCCAATTGGCAAAACTAAATTAAATGTCCTGGTAGCTACAACAACAACTCTTGCTCCGTTTGCTACTCTCAGGTCCACTTCTCCTTTTTCCAATGATCTACTCCTTTTGAACCCCTGCACATTTGCACAAATGTGAGATCCACAACCGGTATCTAATACCCATGAAGTAGGAGCAGACATGTTAATTTCAATAACATAAATACCTGGAGAGACAGTCAAACTGGCGTTCCCCTTTTTCTTTTCTTCCAAGTAGAGTTTGTAGTTCCGTTTCCAATGGCTTGGTTCACCACAATGGAAGCAAACCCCTTCCTTTGGTGCCATGGCTTTGGGCTTGGGCTTGGGCTTGGGCTTGGGCTTGTCATTGCCTTTGCCTTTGCCTTTCTTGGCTATGGGCTTTCCCTTTCCTTTCTTCTTGAAATTCCCTTTTTGAACCATTAAGACTTCAGGGGTTTTCTTAATATTCAGTTCAGCCTGCTTGAGCATCCCGTGTATTTCATGTATGGTCTTCTCCATGACATGCATGTTGAAATTCATAACAAATTGGTCATACTCCGGTGGGAGTGAGTCCAAGATCATATCTGTGGCCATGTCATGACCTACGGGAGCCCCAAGTTTCTCAAGTTGATCAAGATAGCCCTTCATCTTAAGAATATGTGCACTTACAGAGGTGCCAGGGGCCATCTTGCAACTGTTCAACGCTTTAGTGGTGAGGAACCTTTCTTGACGGGCTTGCTCTTAGAACTTTTCCTTGAGCTGACCCATCATCTGGAAAGCCTCGACCCCTTCAAATATTTTTGAAGGTCAGTGCTCATTGTGACTAACATGAGACAAGTCACATCTTTAGAGTCATCAAAATGCTTCTTCCAAGCATCTCTTTCAGCTCTAGGGGCGTTGTTTGCAGACTGTTTAGGAATGTCCTTATCAAGAACGTATAGCTTTCTTTCCTGCTTAAGGACAATCCTTAAGTTGCGGGCCCAATCAAGGGAATTTGTCCCGCTCAGTTTTTCCTTCTCAAGGACGGATCGCAATGAATTGTGTGAAGTGTTGGTTGCCATTATCTACATTAAATTATTTGCAAAGTTATTAGATTTGATCAAAAAATCTTTCCACAATATCAACACTTGATAAATAGTGGGGAAAAACATTTTACAATAGTTATAGGAAAGCTTTGGCTTAACACCCATAATTAAAGTAAAATCAACTAATGGGAATGACATCTATATGTCCCGGCTATTTCCCATTTTATGCCCTATGCCCAAAACTATTTTGGTAGCCTAGTTAAGTCGAACCATGTCTAAGCACATGGAAATCACTATTTTCCCATCTCCTTTTACTTAGATAACCACTTATCCGTTGCTTTGGCAGCAGACATAATGATGATCCAAGCTCATGGAGTGCTTAGGATATGGTAGGCATTTTAAGACTTAATTAAAACGATTTAATGTGACGTATAACAATCAATCCCCATAAGACATAAAATAAGCATCACATGCAAGATATCAAGCGTAAATGTAAATGTGATATAGCATGGCCTAATCCTATAATGACTCCCACGAGCCATGTGGGAGCCAAGGGTCAATCTAAGTCTATATCCATTTCATGGATAAAGTCTTCGATCCAGCATTCTCCAATCTTGTTACATAATTACATTGGCATACCCAGCCTTCAATGTAAAGCAGTAAAACTAATCTAAGAAAGCGATTACAATTTTACAACATTGAAAAACGGCTTGCAGGCCGTATTATAAAATTACAACCCAAAAAATATGTAAAACAAGAGAGGGTATAGTAGGCCATGCTATCCACCATGCTAAAACTCACATAAAGCATAATGAAATAAAAGCGAATACATATACAAAGTCTTAGGTTAGCGGAACGCGGAGGGTCGCGCGACGCAGACCTCCACCAAAATCTGATTCTTCATCAGCTCATCAAATGAGTTTTTCTGCCCCGATTTTAACCCTAAATTGCCTAACATACATAATCGAATTATGCATTGGTTAATTGAATTAACCGAATTAATCGAATTAATAACAGATTCATAAACAGTTTATGCATATAATCAGATTGATAACAGATTAACCGAATCAATACAATTGCAATTGATGCATAATTAATCGAATTAATAACATACGATAGCAGTTCATACAATATTAATCGAATTAATAGCATACATAACAGTTTATGTATATCAGAATATACAAAAACATATAAACATGATGAGCCGAAATCAGTTTATGCAAATATCACATATATTGAACAAAAGATACAATCTTTTCTATTTCCACACACACACATACCAAATCGGAATTGATATATGTTATGATGTGATTAACAATATCGAATTCAAATCGTATGAGCAAGGCTCTGATACCACTGAAGGGATTCATGGGCAGAAACTCGTTCTAAACACCCATGAGTCCTCACTCGAAGGATCCGCTCATACAAAAAGCGTAAAAACACAAGAGGGGGGGGGGTGAATTGGGTTTTAATCAATCTTGTAAACTTTTTCAAATCTTAGCAATGCTAGTGTAGGTTTGAGCAAGATGATTAAAAGCAATACGAAAGCCAATCACAAGACAAAGGATTTAGAGTGGTTCGATTCACTTAGAATCTACATCCACTACCTTGAGCCGCACCCAAGGATTTCAACAACTTCACTAAGAAGGATTTTACACTTGTGGACAACTCACTAAGAGTTTTACAACACAACCACAATACAAAACTCACTAAGAGTAAATTGCCCACACAAAGTAGGACTTTTTCAAGATTAACCCTACCACTAAGAAAGGGAATAAGATGGTTAAAGAGAAAGGTTGTTCACTCTTCTAAGTGAAAGATATTTACCTTTGAAGTACAAGAATAATCCTCTCTTAGAACATAAGATGCACACTCTTTGTCTTGCTTGAGAAATAACACTCTTGAATGATTTAGATCATAGAAATGAAGAGCATTTGCTTTGTAAGTGTTTAGACTTGATAAGAAATCAATGTATATTGTATGTGCAAGTCTTATAGTCATTCTCTAGCTTTGGAGTATTTATACATTGCTTAGTGAATGGTGCAATCATGCTTAGAGAAAAATGGTGTAATCTTGCTTAGTGTTATTTTATCTCTAACTCATTTTTACCCTCGGCATGTTTTGAGGGGGAGCATTTATATTTTGAATATATTATATTTCTCAAAAACTAGCCTTGTTATGGAAGGAATGAGGAAAGGAGGATGGTTGGGAAATAGGGCTCTCCTAAGAGTCCACTAGATCTTATGGCAAATAGAAGATTATCATTCTAGTGCTTTCGTCTCTCGGGTTTTATCTTCCAAGCACTAGTATTTGTTTTTAGTTGATCTTTATCTTTTTGTCATGCTTCCTTGTGCTTAATGTTGTCCATATTCTATCTTATTACATCAAAGTTTGTCATAATCAAAAAGGGGGAGATTGTAAGCCTAGAGGGCGAACAAACTCGATTTTTATAATGGACAAACATTTGATGTTGTGTCTAATGATTTCAATCTTTGTGATAGAATAATGGTTCTCATAATGGAAGCTCTAAGTACTTCAATCAAGCCATGATCAAGATTCAAAGTTATACTTAAAGGCGCATCTCGTCGAGATTGAAGATTGAAGACTTAGGTTTGGTTAGAATAAGCTTAGTCTCTATAGTCTTAATCTTATAAGCTCTAACCAATGCTCTCATGAACATAAGCTTACTACACTCAAGTCTTGCATGCTCATAAACACGTTTTCAAAAGGCTAAGTTTCAAAAGGATTCTTATTTCCAAAAGCCTTTGTTTTCAAGGTCTAAATTCTTTAAAATGGTTTTCCAAATGTTCTTACTTGTTATCTTTTGGGAAAACATTTTTAGACTTCAAAAGATTTCAAAATATGCTGAAAAACGACTCTGCAACGGTCAAATAACGGCTAGTTCTCGCAGAGTTCGTTTGACCGAACTGAGACCTCGGATGACCGAACATAGGCTCGGTCGACCGTCCAACACCTCGGTCGACCGAAGTACATCAAACCCACTCTCTATAACTAGTCGGCTGATCCGACCTTGAGCTCGGTTGACCGACCTTCCTGAGTTTTGAGAGATTTGACTTTTCAGCATATTTTGAAATCTTTTGAAGTCTAAAAAGGTTTTCCGAAAAGATAACAAGTAAGAACATTTGGAAAACCATTTTAAAGGACTTAGACCTTGAAAACAAAGGCTTTTGGAAATAAGAATCCTTTTGAAACTTAGCCTTTTGAAAACGTGTTTATGAGCATGCAAGACTTGAGTGTAGTAAGCTTATGTTCATGAGAGCATTGGTTAGAGCTTATAAGATAAAGACTATAGAGACTAAGCTTATTCTAACCAAACCTAAGTCTTCAATCGTCAATCTCGACGAGATGCGCCTTTAAGTATAACTTTGAATCTTGATCATGGCTTGATTGAAGTACTTAGAGCTTCCATTATGAGAACCATTATTCTATCACAAAGATTGAAATCATTAGACACAACATCAAATGTTTGTCCATTATCAAAAACTGAGTTTGTTCGCCCTTAGGGCTTACAAAAACGAATCGAAAACAGCGAAAAATTACTTACATTGCAGACTCTCTAATTCGAAATAATAACAGCTTTATTATTCTCAGAAAATAAATGTCAGATACAATGAACCTAAACACATTCTAGATTCATTGAATCTGGACATGAAGCTCGTTAACTCGTCTATACGTGTGACCCTGTAGGTTCATATCACAATGGCAATGAAAACACACTTAGTAGTAGTGTGAGTTCATAAATCACAAGCGCTCCCTAGCAGGACATTGTGACTACCCAAAGTGAATGAATTTATGGTGGAACCTAATATCAATCCACTATTTTATCCCTTTGTCTCGCGATATCCTAATTAAGCATAAGGCATGGTAGTCGTCACCCTTATTAAGCTTAATAGTATTTATGCTCGATCTCCAGGTAGACTGTTCCAACAAATAGCATATGATAACCACTTTATCAAATACATTTGAGCACGGCCATGCATTTAGACAGTCTTTCCCTATCGAGGGGCCCATGGATATCTCTCTCTAATAATAGAGAGGGACAAATTCCTTACAATGCCTCTCACATTCAAGCCATGATAGGACGCTACATCCGATCATCAGTCGTATTGATTACTCGATTAAAAAGTAACGCCCTGAGTCGAGTCAAAACGTGGCTCAATTAATGCTAGAATCAATGGAGACATAAGGTCTAAGGATTCTAAAATAGTATTGAGGAAGTAATACTTATGACTTAGGACCATGAAGTATTACTTCTCTAACGGATCACGTCCGATACGATATATCTCAATATATTGCATCTATGATATGATTTGTACTTATTACACATGATTAGTAAAACATAATCATCAATCAAACATCATACTAGTTTTATTTCATTGTAAAGTAGATTACATAAAACTAGGGACAACTAGAATAGTAATTACATAAGCAAATGAGTTTTACTATCAAATCATGCATTTGATGTTCATAAGAAAAATTAACTATTAAGATGAAATGCTCAAAAAGATATAAAACGTACAACATATACTATTGGTACTAGGGTACTACTAACAATCATAAGCACAAACACTTGGGTATGCCATTACGCTTTTTACGGTTATAAAAAGAAGTTTTTTCAAGACATTGTTAGTAAGGTTTCTAGAAGATTAAGTGGTTGGAAATTGAAAGCTTTGTCTCAGGCAGGTCGAGGAGTTCTTATAAAGACCGTCCTTCAAGCTATCCCTAGTTATATCGTACATACTGTCTCCCTTCCTAAACTGATTTCTCAGGATATTGACAAAGAATTATGAAGTTATGGTGGGGCTTCAAAGATGATGAACAAGACAGACATCTATACCTCAAAGCCTGGGATTCCATTTGTTTGCCTAAGGAATCTATAAGGGTTGGGTTTAGAAAGGCAGCTGATATTAATCATTCATTCAATACCAAGTTGGCATGGAGCATCTGTACTGAGAATGATAAACTATGGGTCAAGCAAATTCAGGCAAAATACTTGGAAGGTCAGAATTTGATGAATGCTGCAAGCTATAAGGGCCAAGCCTCTTGGATTTGGCAAGATATCTGGTCTTCTAGGCAGACTCTGAAAGATGGGATATGTTATAAAATTAGGTCTAATCCTTTAGTCAGAATCTGGTCAGACCCATGGATCCCTAGAATTAAAGGGTACAGACCAACTCAACAACTTAGAAACCCTGGGGATCCATTATGGGTTAGTGAGTTGATTGATACTCATTCTGGGACTTGGAAGAGGCAATTGGTTAGAAATCTTTTTACTTCTGAAGAAGCAAGTGCAATATTGGCAATTCAAATTCCACATTCTGTAGAACCAAGCACTATTTTGTGGGCTCCCTCTAAGTTAGGGAAATTCTCTGTAAGATCAGCTTACAAAGTTCACCAACAATGGAGGTATACTACAACTTCTAATGTCCCAAGAAGCCTTTGGAAAAGACTATGGCAAGCTAAAATGCACCCAAGGCACTTATTGTGGAGACTACTCTCAAACCTACTGCCAACCAAGGCAAGATTAGAAATTCTTATTCCCACAGGTAACTCTCTGTGCCTTTTGTGTAACTGCCATATTGAGAACACTGAACACCTTTTTCTGAGCTGTGATCTAGCTAAAACTATTTGGTGGAGGTCAGTGTGGAAAATTAGGATTGATTGCTATAAAGACTTGTCCATAATTAAATAGATTGAACATATTTTGCAACCTGAACTTCTCATCCCACTAGAACAAGATCAACATATTCATTTCAGTAATTTTGCAGTGGTAGCCTTGGAAAATATCTGGAAAACAAGAAATACTCTCTATTTTGGGGGAAAGGTTGCAAAGTGGGAAGATATTAGCAACTGTGTTAATGATAAAGCAAGAGCTTATTCTGATGCTGCAGTTAGCAGGAATCTAATTTCTCTGAAGATAATTCAAACTCAACATTGGACCAGACCCCCTCCAAACTGGATGAAGATCAACTTTGATGCAGCATTCTTGGAAGGACACTACTATACTACTGCTATGATCATCAGAGATGAAGATGGTTTGATCAGAATGGCTGGCACATCTAGTGGAAATGCACCTGATGCATTTACTGCAGAGGCAAATGCTGCCCTTATGGCCATTAATTTTGCTGTAAGCAGTAAGCTGGAGAGAGTCATTTTGGAAGGTGATGCAACAAATGTGATCTCTTCTCTGAGAGGGAATATCAATAGTGATGAATGGCAAGGTCAATCTACCACTGATGAATGCAAGAGGAAAATTGAATTGCTAAGGCAAATTAATCATATTTCCAGAATTTGTAATAGGGCACCACACAATTTAGCAAAATGGTTTAAGATTAGTAAGTGTACTGGGATTATTCCCCTCTATTCCCTCCATTCCCTTATTCCTGATTTTTTTGTGATCTGAATGTAATGGTTTAGGGGATGATCTTTTGGATGTAAGTGAATAACATTTTCTGTATATATAAGACTGTTTGCATAAAAAAAACTATAGGGAAATGACATATGCACCTTCTTATTTTATAAATGAAAAGAATTCAATATTTTAGGTTGAGGCTTTTATGAAATGTTAGTTGTGTGTTGAATTTATTATTTTAGATAATAAAGTTTTATTATTAATAAAATAAACAGATGTGATGTGGTGACGAAAGAGAATTTTTTCAATACCTAAAGATTGGAGATAAACCAATAAATATGTGATATCTGAAAATAATAACACGCAATCGTAAGTTTTCAGATTGTTTTTAAAAAAAAATTAAGATAATGACACGGACAAATATCGACTTGCTATGTCATCCCGATCGATTGACCGATTACTAGTCAAACTGGCAGAGCACACATTTGTTGACCATATTCTTATATTACTATTAATTTGTAAATAACTTTGGTATTTTTAATGGTAAAATTTAAAAAAAATGGTCAATTTTAATAGATAATTGGTAATTTTTTAATATTACTAATTTATTTTATAATCTTACCATTTTTAATTTGAAACTTACCTATTTATCATGAATATTTATATTATATTAAATAGTAAATTTAAATGAAATAATAGTGAAATTCATGGCATAAATGGTAATTTATTTTATAATAATGTTTAATTTGGTGAAAATTAAACTTGATATTTAAAAAGAAATTATCACATTGAATTATAATATTACTATTCACATCTTAGTTGTAACTAATTCATAAAATGGTAAGTTTAGAGAAAAATTGGTAATTGTATTTACATAATTTGTAAAGTTTGTTAAAGAATAAAAATTACTATATTAATATCTAAATTCAACGATTTTAGTACAAATATTAACATTTTAGGTTGAATTTTACAAAGAATTTGATCTTTTTTTTAAATAAAGTTATATATTTATGAACGATTGTTGTATTTTGACACATTTGTTGTTTTAGGAAATTGTATTGTAAAACTTGAGAGAATATTTTTTTAAGAATTTAAATTTTTTTAACTAAAAAATGAGAAAGGTTAAAAAAAAATTTTTTGATTTTAATTAATCGTATACCGAAGAAAAAAAATCTAAACCTATAAGTTTTGGTCACCGTTTCTTCTTCTTACTTGTCACAGTATAGGCCGTTGTTGTTCCTCACCGGCGCGCTACCTCCCTACCGCCTTACCACTGAATAACGTCTCCATCGTCGCTCATCTGCTTCATGGTTTCTGCAGTACCGGTCAATAATGTTACTGAATAACGTCACAATTTATACACCATTGGTATATTGTAGCTTTCTATTTTCACTCTTCTCTCTTTTGTCATTTTATGATTTTATTAGTTTTTTTTTTGTTTTATTCTTTTATATCTAGCTATTTTTTATAGTGATTATTAATTAATATAAAATGGGAAAAAACATTTGGTGGACCTTTTTTTTCTTTTGAGAATTTTCTCTTGTAGAAATTATTTTAGTTAATGAAAAATTAAGTATACTGTCCTCTTCTTGTAAGATTTTTTTACTTACTTAAAATTTTATTTTCTTTTATAATTTTACTTTTTCCATTTTATTTGGTTTTATATTAAAAAATAGATCAAATAAAGTTTCAAAATACTATATGGGTGAGATAGAGTATGTGAATATGTTAGATTTAATCATCAATATTGGGTTCGTTTGACTAAAAAAAAAAATTTATCATTATATTCTTTAAGAACTGATTATCAATTGCTTGTGATTTTGATACACTAAGATAATTTCTATTGTGTGTTCTCAATCTATATATTAAGTTTGTAAAGCGGTTGGGTAATATAGTTGTTCATTTCATTATTAAACAAGCACTTCATGATAAGTACCAATAAATGTTTGAAAGAAAGAAAAAAAATTAAACTATTATGACGAGAGAATGAATTAAACTATCATTTCCAGTAAAAAGAATTCAAAATTTTCATTACTTTTATATTCTTATCAAAATTGACGTGTTAAAAAATTATCCAAGACAATCAATTCGTCATTAACAAAAATATTTACTCCCAATTAGTTCATAAAATCTATAATTGTATTTTAAAAAAACTACCAAATTATTTGTAAAATCTACCCATTTACAACATAATAAAATTGAACTTAAAATGGTAAGGTTTGTACTAAAAGCGTTGAATTTGGATATTTATATAGTAATTTCATTCTTTAACAAAATTTACAAATTAGTTACAACTTACCATTCTATAAATTAGTTACAACTGAGATGGGAATGGTAATATTAGAATTCAATGTGATAAATTTTATTTTTTAAATAGTAAGTTTGTGCCTTAGATTGAACCGAACTCCCTCTCTAGTGTTGACGTTTCTCCCCTCTTTTGGGGCGGTGTGCTAGGGTTTTGCCTCTACTCCGCCTAGGGTTTTCGGTTCCCACCCCTCCTCTCGTACACCCCTTACACCTCTGTGGCCCTAGCTTCCTTCTGTTCCCATAATCCAAATGGACCGAGAAAGAGTCCAGAACCTGCTGCAATCCCTCTCCATCAACGATATCGAATCGGAAGTTCTCAAAGTTACTCCTGATGATGTTGCAAAAGGTGAGGCGGAGTGCCGCCTTAGTCTTGTGGGGAAGTTTGTTTCCTCTGTGGATATTCCGATCAAGAATTTGAAGCTTGCAATGTTGAAGTCATGGAAGTGTAAACAAATCGATATTATTCGGCTACGATCCAATTTTTTCTAATTCTTCTTTAGCAACCCACAAGACGTTGATTTTGTCTTCCGTGATAGTCCGTGGTGCTTTGATGATTCCCTCTTAGTGGTGTCTCGGTGGAATCCGAGAGTGAATGTATCTGACGACGCCTTCATCCTAGCGGATTTATGGGTCCAGATTTGGGGCTATCACAGGGATTGCTACACCCTCCTAGTGGGCTTACGTATTGGCCGATTGTTCCACGATTGCCGTTAGGTCCAAGTTAGGGAAAACAAGCGGCTTTGGGAGAAATTCTTTAGCCTCAGAGTCGCGGTGGATTTTACTCAACCTATCCGGCGGGGTTTGACTATCGACACTCCAAATTATGGGAAGCCTTCAAGGCTTGTTATATATGAAGGCTTGCTCGTGTTTGTCATGGATGCGGCCACATGGATCACGCATTGAAAGTGTGTCCTCTCCAATTCTCTGAAAATACGGAAGCGAACACTAGGGCAATTATGTTTGGGGAGTATCTCTACCCTTCCTTAGAAAGGGGTTTGATATATGAACATGCTATTATGAATGATAAATCGGGTGTGAAAAGTTGGGCTAGGGTTTCGAAGAATGACCCACTGCCAGAGCTAAATCGCACTTCTTTGGATGTGGACAAGCATGAGCAAGTTTCTAGGTCAAATATGGGATCATCTCTCAGCCAATGGGCGACAATGTGCCCATGCATGCTCCCTGCATGGCTATTATCCATTCTCTCCATGTCCGACCCCCAAGTATTGTTTGTTTTTATTGCGGAATGCGCAGCCAAGGATTATGCAACTGCCACGACTTTAAGTGAGGTTTCCATACACATTGCTAATCCAGGAGGCTCTCTTAAGCGTCGGGGAGGGCTAAAGAAGACAGACCGGGTCTGGGTTCTCTGCGGTAGCCATGTCAAAGCTAGGCTCCAAGCGACCTCTTGCCTCGGTTGTTGGGGATGATGGTAACGTTGAAGTCTTCTCGTCGAAAAAGCTAACTCGCTAGGCTTCTTTGACTGCACTATAACGGCGGAGGTTGCCTATGACCAATGAGTATATTATGATGGAATTGTCGGGGGTTAGGGCAGCCATGTGCAATTCGTAACTTAAAAAACCTGATACAGGCTAATAAGCCCTTGTTAGTTTTTCTTATGGAAACAAAATTATGTAGTTTGTGTTAGTAGTGCCCTAGGACCATTAGCACATGTTGTGCGTTTTATTACCTTTTGAGCATGTAATTGAATAGTTAATTACGCTTTTGATTATCAAATGTGTGATTTGATAGTAAAACTCATTAGCTTATGTAATTACTATTCTAGAAGTCCCTAGTTTTATGTAATACTTATTTACTATGAAATAAAACTAGTATGATTGTTGATTGATGATCTTGTTTTACTGATCATGTGTAATGGATACAAATCACATCATAGATGCAATATATATAGGGATACATTGTATTGGACGTGATCCGTTTGAGAAGTAATACTTCATGGTCTTAAGTCATAAGTATTACTTCGTCAATACTATTTTAGAATCCTTAGACCTTATGTCTTCATTGATTCTAGTATGAATGGAGCCACGTTTTGACTCGGTCGGGACGTTACTTGTAACGAGTAATCAATACGATCGATGATCGGATGTAGTGTCCTATCATAGCTTGAATGTGAGAGACATTGTAAGAATTTGTCCCTCTCTATTATTAGAGAGAGATATCCATGGGCCCCTCGATAGGGAAAAGACTCGTTTAAATGCATGGCCGTGCTCAAATGTATTTGATAAAGTTGTTATCAAATGCTATTTGTCAAAAGCAGATCTACCCGGAGATCGAGCATAAATACAATTAAGCTTAATAAGGGTGGCGACCACCATGCCTTATGCTTAATTAGGATATCGCGAGACAAAGGGATTAAATAGTGGATTGACAATAGGTTCCGTTGTAAATTCATTCACCTTGGGTAGTCACGATGTCCTCGCTAGGGGGCCGCTTGTGACTTATGAACTCACACTACTACTAAGTGTGTTTTCATTGCCATTGTGATATGAACCTACGTGGGTCACACGCATAGGGCGAGCTAACAAGCTTCATGTCAGATTCAATGAATCTAGAATGTGTCTAGGTTCATTGTATCCGACATTTGTTTTTTCGAAAATAATAAAGTGTTTATTATTCGAATTAGAGATAAGGGCAATTTTGGTATTTAACTAAAGTCGGGATTAAGTGGGAGTTGTTATCCGATAAAGACTCCCACTACTGCAGAAGTCTGGGGGACGTGGGAGTCGAGTCGGGAGTCTCCCACGGTAGGAGAAGTTGAGTAGACGTGGGAGTTGTTGCGGGAACAAACTCCCACACTCCATATAACATCTCTTAGCCGAAACCCTAGGTAACTAAGTCATTCAGCCGAAATTAAACAAGTAACCCGAAATCAGATTTCGGATTTCTCAGCCTCTCCTTTTTCTCTCTAATTCCCGAATCTCAGAAAGACGAAGAGCTAGCAATCACTGCTTGTTTCGTCGCGTGGATACCGGTAGAGGGAAATTCCGCAAAGGGAATTCCGTTGGTGAAAAGAAAGCTTCCAAGAATCTTCATCCTCTATTCAAGAAGTAGTTTCTTGAATCCGAAAATTGTAAGTTTTTACCGCTGTTTTTCGATTCGTTTTGTATGAGCGGATCCTTCAGGGGAGGATCCATGGGTGTTTGGAACGAGTTTCCGCCCATGAATCCCTTCAGTTTGGACATGAATAAAATTCGAATTTCTCTTGGTTATTCGTCTGGTTTTATTGTTGATCGTTGTGGTTTGGGCGGTGGTTTCTCCCTTTTTTGAACTGATGATATTCTTAATGTCACTTTGATTAGTTACTCTAGTGGACACATTGATGATAGGATTGAAGGAAGCACTGGTTCTAGCTGGCGGTTTGTGGGATTTTATGGTAATCCCTATCATGAACATTCACTATTGGACGTTGCTCCGTCGCTTGCATTCACTATTCCAATTACCATGGTTGTGCGCAGGCGCTTCAACGAAATTTTCTCTCCCATTAAAAAGGAGGGCACAAATGATATTAATCATAATCTCATAAGGGCTTTTCGAGACGTGGTATCAGATTGTGATCTTATTGATATTGGTTTCATGAGGCCGCGGTTCACATGGTTGAATGGTCGAGGAACGACTATGGTTCGTGAACGTCTTGATAGAGCTCTAGGTAATGCGAGTTGGAGGAACTTATTTCCGTCCGCAGTGGTTAATCACCTCGTGGCTTCTCACTCTGATCACCTCCCTATTTTGATTACTTCGGCAAAGTTTGCGAATAAGGGATGATATTATTTACCCCGATTTGACTCGTTTTGGATACAAGATACTGAGTGTCATGAGATCATTGAAGCTTCCTGGAAGAAACCATTCATTCCTGATGGTGATCGGCTTTATTCGGAAGTTGTTTGGGCGAGGGACAAGATTAGGCAATGGGGTTCCAAAGCTTCTCGCAGCTATTGAGGGCCTAAAGGTCTCGTCCTTGATTGACCTACGTTCATTCCTTTTGGAAGGGGACAGTCTGGAGATCATCTCCTGCTTGGGGTGTTTGGACCAAGATTACCCTCCTCTAGGCTCTGTTTTTTAATTTGCTAAATCAATCATACAATCTTTTGATCTGGTTACCTTATTGTTTGTTAAACGCTCTGGCAACCAGGTTGCTCATTGTTTAGCTTGTCATGGTCATAATTATTCTTCCATGTTATGGGGCCGCTTTTTTCCCATTTCTATAATGGCTTCGATATCTAATGATCGCATTTTGATTACTTAATAAAATGCACCCGTCTGGGTTTAAAAAAATAGTAAGTTTAAGTTTTCACCAAATTTATCATTATTATGAAATAATACTATTTATGTCATACAATTCACCATTATTGCATCTAAATTTACTATTTTATATAATATAAATATTCAAGATAAGATTATCAAGTTTCAATTTAAAAATGGTGAGATTGTAAAATAAAGTAGTATTATTAAAATATTACCAATTATTTATTAAAATTGACTAATTTTTGTTTTAATTTTACCATTAAAAATACAAAAATTACATACAAATTAATAATAATAAAAAAATATTGTCAACAAATGTGTGCGGACCGGTTTAACTGGTAACTGGTCAAATGTTTAGGATGATGCGGCATGCTGACGTTCATTCATGTCATTTATCTTAATGTTTCAAAAACAAATATGAAAACTTACTATTGCAAGTTATTTTTTACACATCACCTATTTATTTGTCTATCTCCAATCTTTAGGTGCCAAAAACAATCCCTTTCGACACCACAACACATCTATTAAATTTTTTTAGAGAGAGAGAGAGAGATAGAGAGTCCCTTGAGAATCATTTCAATGGAAAATTCCGGTAACATGTTCGAAGCAATAGTGATAGGGGTAGGCGTTATGGGAAGTTTCACGGCCTATCAAACAACCAAACGAGGTAAAAGAACTCTCCTGCTCGAGTAATTCAATTTCTTGCACAACCGTGGTTCCTCCCATGGTTAATCAAGAACTATCCGGGCCACTTATCCCGAAAACTACTATTCCAAGATGGTCATCGAATCTGCAAAACTATGGGAAGAAGTTGAATATGAAGCAGGTTACAAAGTTTACTTTAAGACATCCCAATTTGACATGGGTCCATCAGACAACAAGGCTCTCCAAGAGTCATCTCCAATTGTTTGAAAGATTCCATCCCTGTTCGAATTCTTGACCATAGTCAAGTGAAAAAAGAACTTTCTGGAGAGTTGGAAAAACCTGAAAACTGGATCGGTTTGGTAACTAAAATCGGCGGCGTTATAAAGCCCACCAAGGCTGTTTCGTTGTTTCAAGCTCTGGCAATGAAAAATGGCGCAACTCTTAGGGACAACGCTGAAGTCATAGACATAAAGAAAGAAGGGGGTATTTTGGTAATTAGCACAAAGAATGGGAAAAGATATTTTGGTAAAAAATATGTTGCGACTGTTGGGGGTTGGAAAAAGAAGTTGATTGAGGTGGTTAGTGGGAAACGATTGCCAATACAAGCATTGGAAACAACTTTACATTATTGGAAAGTAAAAGAGGGATATGAAGATGAGTTGAAGATTGAAAATGGTTTCCCAACTTTTGCAAGCTATGGTGAGCCTTACATCTATGGAACCCCATCTCTGGAGTTCCCAGGCTTAATCAAGATCGCCTTGCACGGCGGCCGCCCTTGTAACCCACACAATAGAACATGGAATGCATCATCAGATATGCTGAGGCATGACACGTATGTAGGCCCCTCATAAAACTATTATTTTCTTAGTTCTTTCCATAGGTTAACAAAAAATATTTTCTCAATCTTAAATTGAATATTTTAGTTTATCTTAAAATGTTGTTTATATTATTATTTTCACTAAAATTTCATAACTAATTTCTTTATTATATTTAAGCGATGTGACATTCAATAACATATTAATTCTCTAATATCTATTTATAGATATTGTTATTGTAATCAGTTAATTTATGTTATTCTTTTACAAATTAAATATACTCATTTAATTTGGAATCGAAAGTGTAATCTTTTATTTTCCTTTTTTAAAATAATGTCATGCAAGTCTTGGGGAAAGAATGTTATGTATGGTAGATTTAGCTATAATTGTCCCTCGATTATTTTTCTTTTGTCCAGATATCTTTAAAGTTTGTTTTTGATTTTTTATACCCTTAAACTATTTTTCGTTTATCTTATTATATATTTTCATGGGGTTTTCGATGAGAAATATATATTTTACTGTGATACTGTCTTATATTGCACGTACAAACCGTCATGAAGGAAAATAATTTAAGGGTATAAAAAATTTAGAATAAACTTTAAGAGCATCTTATAAAGAAGGAAGATAGTTGAGAGGCAATTGAAGACAACATTCCTATTAATATGATAATTGTTTTCTGTTTAAAAAAAATATGAAGGTTGTCCATATCTTACTAAAGTAAAGATTTATTTGAAATGACACATCATATTTTTATAGCATACAACTTCTTTTCATAATATAAGTTTTGTATATATTTTATTATAGATTAAAGAATTGGAGACAAGGTACAATTTTACTATTATGCTCTTAAACAATTTAACATATCCTCATCAAGACTCAGTCATTAACATATATTTCTTTCTCTCTATTTCATGCTATAGAAAAGGAAAAATTTTAAATTTATACTTAAAAATTAATAAAATTAATACATATATAATTGGGAAGAGATAGATAGACTAAAAATACTTGTATTATGAAATAGAGGGAGTATTGAATTTTGGACCTGAAATTGAAGTTATGTCTTGCAGGTATCGTAAATATATTAAATGAATGGGTTAAAGATAGATTTGGGGAAAAGATCATGGAGTCAAATGGACCAGCTATGGCACAATCTTGCATGTACTCAATGACCCCAGATGAAGACTTTGTCATTGATTTCTTGGAAGGGGAATTTGAGAAGGATGTGGTGGTAGCGGTGGCTTTTCTGGGCATGGATTCAAGATGGCACCTTTAGTTGGGAGAATATTAGCTGATCTAGTTCTAGATGGAGAAGCAAAAGGGGTGGACCTCAACCATTTCCAAATAAGGAGGTTTGAAGGCAATTTTAAAGGCAATATAAATGATTTTGATGATCAAGTCAAGTAATATTTCGTGAATTGAATTTGTGGAATTGGTTAGAAGGAGGAGCCCAATTCTTATTACAGTCTAGATACATCTCCGGAATGAATTTTTTTGAGTCAAAATAGTTGATTTACTGTATGATTGAAGAGATTTTTCTCCTCAAGATAATTAATCAGTTGAACTCACTAGTGGATTGTTGCGTGATTATTATATCCATCATTTTTGTCCTTTAATCTCCCCTTCGAATAATAAATAACATATCTTTTTTTTAAGCTCTTGTTTTTTTTTTAGGCTTAGGCGAAGTGGAAGAGGAGTGAGGGGAATGACACATTTTTGTTCCCCTAAAGAATGTATTTGCATTTACAATTATTTTATGGGTAGTGATATACGACTAAAAACTTAAAGCCAATTAATTAGCTAAAAAATCAAAATTGAACGGGGACAATACTAGCCTGGCCTCGACTTCCTTTCAATCATTTCACTCTAATTTTCGTTTCTTTTTGTCTTATACCTACATCACCTTTTCATTTATGTATGGGACATAGACGTGGCGTATCACCCGGTCGAGTGCGGCGATCAAAATTTATGCACATGCGAGGCGTTTCTTATGTTGTTGGATCACCTCTCTGGTGATTTCAACGAGTTAGATTTAAAGAAATTACAATTTCCCAAGAAAATTAATTTTGAGAAGGCCGGAAGAAGGACAGTGGTTTTTTTGTATTGGGTGAAGCGACATGACGTATCAAACGTGTATGTTGTGGTTGTATTTAATAGTCTTACATGTGTCTTTCTCTCATCCTTCGTCTTCTACCTTGTGCTTTCTTCATAAATGAGATAAATGATACGACAAAAAATAACCAAAAAAGACCATAAAGTGGTATTCAACATATATAGCGCAATATCATCCAGCACACGAACTATAGGGCACTGACATTTGCACTATCAGTTTAACTATACCTTCTTATTTTATAGATGAAAATACTTCAATATTTTAGGTTGATATTGTTTTGAAATGTTAGTTGTGTTGAATTTATTCATTTTAGATATTAAAGTTTTATTACTAATAAAATAAACATGTGTTGTGGTGCGAAAATGGAATTTTTTCGGCACCTAAAGATTAGAGATAGACCAATATATATGTGACATGTGGGAAAAAATAACCTGCAATAGTAAGTTTTTAGATTTTTTTTTAAAAAAAAATATGATAGTGACATAGACGAATGCTTGCCTGGCATGTCATTCCAGTCAGTTCACCGGTTACCAATCAAACCGGTCAGCACACATTTGTTGACCATATTTTTATATTATTATTAATTTGTAAGTAACTGTGGTATTTTTAATGGTAAAATAAAAAAAAAAATTGGTCAATTTTAATAAATAATTGGTAATTATTTAATATTACTACTTTATTTTATAATCTTACCATTTTTAATTTGAAACTTACCATTTATCATGAATAATTATATGAAATAGTAAATTTAGATGCAATATTTGTGAATTACATGACATAAATAGTTTGGTAAAAATATTTATTTTTATAATGATTAGTTTGGTAAAAATTAAACTCACTATTTAAAAATAAATTTATAACATTGAATTCTAATATTACCATTGATAAAAGGGCTAAAGGCACTAAATGGCCACGTCTTTATTTCACTTTATTTTGGGTTAGTGCCTCAAACAATTACTACGCTACATTTGGCCATAGAACTTTTACTGGTCGCACATTTTTAGCTTCAGGCCAAAAATTTCAAAAAGGACCCCACGTGTCGGTCACGTGAGGGGCATTTTGGTCATTTCCTTGCCTTCTTTCTTCTTCCCAGCAAAATCACCATCACCATCTCCACCCCACCCACCCCCATCAGCTGCACCATCTCCATCCACCAAACATCATCCACTCCTCCTCCCCCGGGTCCCCACTGCCACCGCCACCAAACATCATACACCCCCTTCTCAGCCCCCGAATATTCAAAACCCGATTTTAAAAAATCATTTTTTTTGACATAATCATAGAAATTATAACTTCAAGACCCCACATTTGATGAAAAATTAATGAAACCCATTTCAATTTCCATTTTTAATGAACCTTTAATATACATGGAATGGATTAATCCATATGCAGATTGAAGAAAGAAATCCATAAACTTTTGAAGCTCTAATTGAAGAAAGAAGATGGAGGTTTGGTGGGGGTGGAGATAGTGGTTTTGAGCGCTGGTGGGAGGAGTGGGGTGGAGATGGTGATTTTTCTTGGAAGAAGAAAGAAGATAATGAAACCCATTTCAATTTCCATTTTTAATGAACCTTTAATATATATATATATATATATATATATATATATATATATATATATATATGGAATGGATTAATCCATATACAGAAAAAACAAAAAAAACCCATAAACTTTTGAAGCTCTAATTGAAGAAAGAAGATGGAGGTTTGGTGGGGGGTGGAGATGGTGGTTTTGCGGTGCAGTGGAAGGAGTGGGGTGGAGATGGTGGTTTTTTCTTGGAAGAAGAAAGAAGAAGGTTTGGTGGGTGGAGATGGAGGTTTGATGGGGGTGGAGATGGTGGTTATACTTGGAAGAAGAAAGAAGACAATGAAATGACGAAAATAACCCCTCACCTTACCGGCACATTGGTTTTTTGTGAAATTTTGGCCGGAATTTTGGCCTGAGTTTAAATCATGCATCCTGTAAAAGTTTCATGGCCAAATGTAGCGAAAATAATTGTTTTGGACCCTAACTCTGAAATAGTGAAATAGCAGTGTGACCATTTAGTCGCCTGAACCCTTGATAAAATGGTAAGTTTAGTGACAAATTTGGTAATTATATTTATATAATTTGTAAATTTTGTTAAAGAATAAAAATTATATAAGTATTCAAATTCAACGCTCTTAGTACAAATCTTAACATTTTAGGTTGAATTTTATTACTTTGTAAATCGGTAAATTTTACAAATAATTTGGTCTTTTTTAAAATAAAATTATATATTTATAGTAATCAATAAATACTAAAAAAACATTAGCTAGATATAAAAGAATAAAAAAAACTAATAAAATCACGGAAGAAGATGAGCAACGATGAAGATGTTATTCAATGGTAAGGCTGTAGGGAGGTGGCGCGTTGGTGAGGAACTGCAACAACCGGTACCGTGTCGAGGAAGAAGAAGAACAACAAATGGTGATGAAAACCCCTAGGTTTAGATTTTATTTCTTGGGTATACGGTTAAGGAAAACAAAATTTTATTTTTTTAACCTTTTTCATTTTTTGTTAAAAAAATTTAAATTCTTGTAAATGTTTTTCTTCTTGTAAATGTTTTTCTCACAAGTGTTACAATACAATTTTCTAAAACAAATTTGTCAAAATACAACAATCCTTCATAAAAGGGACTTTTTTTTTTCTTTTGAGATTTTTCTCTTGTAGAAATTAATTTTAGTTAATGTAAAATTACGATATTGTCCTCTTCTTGTATGTTTATTTCCTCACTTAACGTTTTATTTTCTTTTTTAATTTTTGAGTGAATAACCTATTTTGAACTTGAAGTATTATTGATTTTTGTGTTTTAGACTTAAACTTTGTTTTCGACTTTCTACTGAAACTTAAACAATTTACGAGTGCATCGATATACAAAAATCCAAAATTTCGACCAAAATGGGTCACGTAACTGACATGTGCTGATCATATTGGGGACAGTTTTGTCCGCACAAGAAAATAACCATAATTTTACTTAACTCACCCATCCCTCCACCCCGCACCCCAACCACCACCTCCCACCTCCCACCTCCCCCCTCGTCAACCACCACCACTCCCACAGCCCAAGCCACCCCCGACATGTGATCTATTGTTAAGTGGTGCAGAATTCTTGGCTTGAATTGGGGATTGCCAAAATTGAAGAAGAAATACAAGTTTTAGCAAAATATTGAAAACCCACATAAAAAATTGCAGAGGAACATTCTGGACGGTGAATCAGAGGAACATTCTAGCCATCAATAATTTTCGTCCTAAAAAAATAGAATTGATGAGTTTAGGCTATTGATATATAAAGAAAATGGGTAAAAAATGGAGTGATAGAAACAAATGGATTTTCAAGAATTGTTGGTGTAACATAGCTATGTAATGTGTTTAGGCTATTGAGTCTCAAGTTAATTTTGTGGTGCAGGTTAATTCGGTGGTGATGGTTGGGGAGGGGGGATGGAGATGGTGGTGGTGGTGGCGGTTATGGTGGGAATGATGTGGAGGCGATGTTGAAGATGATTGGATGAAAAGATGAAGTTGGATCGGTTTGTATACGGTGGGTTAGAATTCGAGTTTTTTCTTCTGCTCGGACATATTTGCCCTTGCAAAAAGCGACGCCGCTTTTACACATCGATCAGATTTTGGACGGAATTTTGAATTTTGTCTATATCGGAAGCTGCAAGTGAATTGTTTAAGTCCGGGATACTTTATTGGTGAGATACAGTATGGACATATGTTAGATTTAATTATCAAAATTGGATTCGTCTGGCTAAAAGTCATGGCTTCGTCCCTTCTCTAAGTCTATATATTAAGTTTGTAAAGCGGATGGGTAATATAACTGTTCATTTCATTATTAAAGAAGTGTTTGATAACTACCCATCAATGTTTCAAAGCCCAATTTTTTTCTCCTGTAATGGTTAATTCTATTATGACAGAGAATTAATTAAATTACCATTTCCTTTATATAAAAAAACTCAAAATTTTCATTACTTTTACATTCTTATCAAAATTGACTTGTTAAAAAATTATCCAAGTCTGTCAATCCGTCTTTGCAAAAAAACTTCACCCCCAATTAGTTGATGAAATCTATAATTGTATTTCAAAAAAAGAGAAAATCGCTATATATGTACATGCATTATTTATACTTTTCTGCAAATAAGCACAGAGATAAAATTAGAAGCTCTGACACGTACATGAGCTATGCGCGCGGCTGCTCTATTGGTCGAAATTGAGGATTCGGGCCAAATTCTGTCAAAAAAAGCCATGTGCACGGCACATGGCTTCGACGAGAAGGGCAAAATAGTCATTTTATATCCCCCTCTCCTTCAACACCTCACACAGCACCACCCCCACCAACTACCCCTGTTCCTACTTCCAGATGCATCCCCACCCCAATCTCACCCATTTTTCCCAATTCATATTCTTAGAATGTAATGGTAATAAATTATCATAATTCATATTCCAATCAAGAAGAATGCAAAATTCTTTATTTCTTCAGGAGCAAAATTCTTCTTCCCGAAATGAATCATCCATGGATACCTTGCATAAAATTCTTCTTCCCAATTCATATTCTCAAATTCAATTCAACAACAAAAATGAGGTGACGTCATCTGAAGGAGTGTGTCCTACTAATAGTCACCGGAATTTCGACTTGAACTTACCTGCCTTGCTGGAGTTTTGGGCCGTCGGCAGTGATGATGAGGTCATCAAAATTGGCCTCCATTGTTGCTTTTCAGGCATAACATCAAACACCTGGTCTTCAAGAATCTGAGATGGGATCACAGAAAAATCCAATTGAAGAACAAATCAACCACCACCATCCAAACCCAGTTCAACTCAGCCCATAAAATTGGTTATTGTATTGAAAATTGGTCTCGGTGAAGTAGAGGGTGGTGTAGGAGGAGGTGGGGTAGGCGGAGGTGCTGGTGGTGGCATTGGAGCAGGTGGTTTAGGAGGAGGTGGTAGCTTCGGAGGCGGAGGCGGAGGCGGAAGCGGAGGTGGTTTAGGATGAGGGTTTGGAGCTGGTGGTGGTTTTGGAAGAAATGGTACTTATTGACCATTTTAATCTCCATTATGGCGACATGTGCTGTGCACATAGCTTTTTTTTTGACTGAATTTGGCGCGAATCGCTTAATTTAACAAACAGAAGCTGATAGCGTGCATGGTTACATGTATGTGTAGACTTTCTAATTTTATCTTTGTCTTTATTTAGAAAAACATAAATAGGTGGTGTACATATATAGCGATTTTCTCTTTTAAAAAACTACCAAATTATTTGTGAAATTTACCCATTTACCAAAAAATAAAATTCAACCTAAAACTGTAAGATTTATACTAAATCCATTGAATTTTAATATTTATATAGTAATTTTTATTCTTTAACAAAATTTACAAATTATGTAAATAAAATTACCAAATGTGTCACTAAACTTTCCATTTTATCAATTAGTTACAATTGAGATGAGAATGATAATATTAGATTTCAATGTGATAATTTCATTTTTTGAATAGTAATTTTAATTTTTCACCAAATTTATCATTATTATAAAATAAATTACTATTTATGTCATGCAATTCACCATTATTGCATCTAAATTTACTATTTTATATAATATAAATATTCATGATAAGATTGACATGTTTCAAATTTAAAATGGTAAGATTATAAAATAAAGTAGTAATATTAAAATATTACCAACTATTTATTAAAATAGACTATTTTTTATTTTAATTTATCATTAAAATACAAAAGTTGCATACAAATTAATAATAATATAAAAATCTGGTCAACAAATGTGTGCAAAACTGTTTGACGGGTCACCGGTCAACAGTTCGGGATGACGTGAAAAACTTGCATTCGTTCATGTCATTATCTTAAAGTTTTTAAAAGCATATGTAAACTTACTATTGCAGGTTAGTTTTTACACAAATCACCTACTTATTTTTCTATCTCCAATTTTTAGGTGCCGAAAAAATCCCTTTCGACACCACAACACATCTCTAAAATAAAAGAGTGAAAAATGCAATAAATTAAAAGAAGAGAGCAAATATCACATCATGAACTATATTCCACACAAGGACAACAATATTAAGTAAGGATTGGCTGTTTAGTCTCGTCTATTAAACATTTTTAAAGATAGATTTGGGGGACATGATCGTGGAGTCAAATGGATCAACTGTGACACAATCTTGCATGTACCACTATGGCACTCAGGTCATGGCACATATTGTATATGGAACTTATATTGAAATGCCATATTTTGATGGCCCTTTTTTAATAAGCTGCACAAAAATGCCAGTGAATTTACGACACTATGTAAAGATGGCACAAATAATGCCACTCAAACATGACATAAGATTGAATAGCCACTAATTTGTGGCATTTAGTAAAAGAGCAACATAATGTGCCACTAAATATGAATAAATTTATAAACGTCGATTGTTTTCGAACAATTTCTTTTTTTCTTTTTATATGATTTTACCCTAAAAAAATTCAATTTTCATTCGATTTGATGGAGCCATTAATCATTTTTATAGGCAAGTTATATATATATATATATATATATATATATATATATATATATATATATATATATTTATACACACACACAAAAGAGCACTTTGAAACATGCTACGTTTATAGGGTAAAAAGCGCTCATGCCCCCTTAAACTATTACCTTTTTTTGGTTTTTGACCTCAACTAAAAATGGTCAAGTTTTACCCCCTAAACTATTCTGTTTTTTGGTTGGTGACCTTCTATCCATATTCTCTGTTACATCTTAGCGGAAGTCCAAAAATTCAGGAACACTGAGCTATATTCCAACCAAAAAACCCAATTCTATAGAGAACCAACACGAAATCCGAGCACATATTCTTACTCACAGTGAAGAGACGAATCGAGTATAAATTTTAAGCATCAAATTCTTCAATAATCATCCAAAAAAAGGCCTAAAACTAATGAACTACAAATCGCTAAAAAACAGATCCTAGAAAGCAGAAATTTTCCAAAGAAAAGCCCGGACATATTAGACCATTACACTAAAATCCAGTTATAAGCACTTGTTCATAGTTAAAAGACACATCTATTTGTGAAGTTTGAAGTTCAAACTCATCAAGAATCAACCAGAAATCGCAAAAGAAGAATGGACAAAAATTCTCCCAGAAAATAGTCACGAAAAACAGATTTTTTCCAAGGAAAAGCCCAATCTTTTGAGACCATTACTCCTAAATCCAAACATAAGATCTTATTCTCAGTTAAAATAAGAAGATTTCTTTAAAGTTCTGTAAAGTAAGATCCTAATTCATAAAGTATAAATTAAAAAACGCAAAATAGTGAAAGTACCACAGTTCTGCCAGAAACCCCAATTTCAATTATAAACTTTTAATTTAGGAAGATTACTAGCCAAGAACTCCAAAATCAGCCAAAGTAGACCTTTGTATATCTTCTTAAAGAAGAATAATCCAAGAGAAAAGCGTCCAAATCTTCAAGAACATCCCAAAATGCCCCCATTATTTGGACTTTAGTTAAGATGTAACGGAGAATATGGATGGAAGGTCACAAACCAAAAAACAGAATAGTTTAGGGGGTAAAACTTGACCCTTTTTAGTTGAGGGTCAAAAACAAAAAAACAGAATGGTTTAAGGGGCGTGAGCGCTTTTTACCCTAAAAAAAAATTAATGAGCAGGGGAGCTCATTATGTTGTGGATGTTCCTTTTACTCCAGATGGTTCGAACAACATTTCAAACGTCGGATCGAGGGATCCAACAGTTGAGAGAAAATAATTATTTTTAAATATTAAAATAATTATTTTCAAAAAATAGATATTTAAATATTTGAAAATAACTATTTGTTTTAACCGTTAGATCACTCAATCAGACAGCTGAAACATTGTTTGCACCGTTTAGATTAAAAAACACACGCATCTTACCAAAATTGCTACTGAACTCAAATCCATCGTTAACTTCTTCCGTGTATGAGTGCCATCGTTATCCTTCTTGAAATCCAATTTCTCAAAATTGGGCTATAGCGCTCTTTCTCCAAAATTTCCCGCTACCATTCTGAAAAATCACGCGCAATTTGGCGGAAAGAGAAATTTGCCAACTCCAAAGCTCTAATTTAATGAAGAACTCTTAAACAAAAAGGGTTTCAAAAGGCTATGTTTTTGAAGAATTCGCTTTCGAAAGTGACTGCAGACAAAACTTATTTTCACACACCCTTTTATGAAGAACAATCAACATCTAGGTAATTTGTAATCCATTTGTTGAATGAGGATTTTCTTTAATTGGTTGTTTTGGGATTATTGTGTATAATTGATTGTAAATTTCTGGTTATTTTAGGATTATTGTTTATAATTGATTGGCTAATTTACACTTGAGGGATTAGCGAAGGATCGCTCAACCTCACATTCTTGTCATCGAAAGTTTGTTCATTATTTCATGCCACCAGATTACATGATTGTCCTGAGTACTTGTGTTTTCTTTCTCTTTTTAAATTTTAAATTTTTTTGGTTACGAGCATAAATCGATTAGGACTTTTTCACTCGATGCATAATTCATTTTTTCTATTTAGTGAAGTCTTGAAGGATTTGGAACAACTTTATCAAGTAAATTTCGCAACTTAGACGTACTTCGGCTTATCTAAGGTAATCAAACTAGTTTTAGCATGTTATTATTGAGTTAATGTCGGTTAATTCTGAATCATTTTTCAAGAATGATCTGATGAGTTTTGAATTTCATGTTTATTTGGTATTTTGACTGTTTTCACTCAAAGCATAATTCTTCTTTTCGTATTGCATTTTAGTGTAATCTTACTTATTAATTTGTTGTATTTTTCGGTTGTGGATTCATTATGGAGAAGAGCTGGATAAGATTAAATCAATTGATGAGTTTCACGTATAAAACTGGGGTGAAGGAGTTTCTTAAATTTTCTTATACTAAAAAGAATACAGGGTCAGATTTAAGATGTCCGTGTAGGAACTGCAGAAATTCAATAAATCAAAGAGAGATAACAGTTTACTGAGCATTTAATAATGCATGACTTTCTTCAAAACTACACTACTTGGATATATCATGGAGAAGAACCATCTAATCTTGAAAATGACGAGTTTAATGAAGCTCTTAAACACCGAGATGATTTAAAGGGTATGTTGCATGATGTTTTTCGATTGAGACTCAAGAACATCAATATCAGGTAGATAATGAGAAGCATGGAGGTACAAGGGGAATGGACGAAAAAACAAAATATTTTTACAAGTTATTGAAAGATATAGAACATGAGTTATATCCAACTTGTAGGAGTTTCACTTTTTTAGCATTCATTGTTCGTTTATTGAATGTGAAGACTGTAAGCATTTGGAGTAACATGTCATTTAGTATGTAAATAGAGTTATTAAGAGAGGCATTTCCACATATTGATTTTTTTCCAAGCAACTATCGTGAGACTTAAAAAATCATTAAAGACTTGGGTCTTGAATATATGAAGATTCATGCATGTCCAAATGATTGTTTACTTTATGTGAAATCCATGGAAAAAGAACAAGAATGAAAAATATGTCACGCACTTCGATATAAACAGTTTGATGATCAATTGGATCGGGGTTTTGGGAAGGAAAGAAAAGTACCCGCAAAACTTGTGAGATATTTTCCATTGAAGCCATGACTTCAAAGACTGATCATGTCTTAAAAAACGTCTTCATTAATGAGATTGAATGCAGACAAACGAATAAATGATGGAGAACTCAGGCATCTAGCAGATTCATTAGCTTGGAAACCAGTTGATGAAAAAATTTCCTTCTTTTTGGTAGTGATTGTGGTAATGTTAGGCTTGGGTTAGCAAGTGACGGTTTTAATCCATTCAAGAGTATGAGTGTTATCCAGACACAGATGGATTTATAGACACATAAACATATGCAATTCCCAATGCATACGAGTCTCAGTTGCCTGAGTTTTCCAATTTTGAAGAAAGTTCAAAAGATGATCAAACCTCTGAAGAAGAAAAAAACGATGGTAAATTTCCTTCTATTCATTTATTTTTATTTATTTGACTAAGTGATCTTTGTAATTTTTTTTTATTAAATAGATTCATATTTAGCGCAACAAGATACTGATATTAGTAGAGGTCAAGCAAAAATGGGTAATGAGTGGGGTAAGAAGAAACTGAATCTTATTTTCAATCAATATAACCAGTCAATTGGACCTAGTTTATTGACATTAGCAACCCAAATGGGTGTTATGGCTAGAGATGTAAATAGGTTGCCTCTAACATTCAAAGATTGGAGGCTTGCAGATATGTCATTGAAAGAGAAATGCTGGTTAGAGATTAAGGTAAAATTGACTTAAATAAAGAATTATTTTGCAATCTTGTAACATTTATTTTCAAGTTTTCTTTTTTTATATACTTATTTATTTTGCTAAATTTCAAGTATTATGTGTATAACTAAATTTTCTTTCACAAGAAAATACTGATGCTCATAATGTCTTTAGAAAGATATTTCTGAAATGCATCGGAAAGCAATGGAAGAATTTTAAATCAGAGTTCAAAACAAAATTCTACAAACGATACAAAACTGATGCATAGAGGCTAGGAAACCGACCTCCTAATGTTGAAGAAGACCAATGGCCAATTCTTGTGCAATATTTCGGTAGTTCCGAGTTCAAGGTAAAATATTTACGAAAACGTATTAGTATGTTAAAATATTATATATTCCAACTTTATATTCTAGATGAACTTGGAAGTTTCTGGTGATATTTTACAATTTTAGAAGTTAATTGATGTGGTTTTTTTAAAAGTCCTGATGAAGGAGGAAATGGTGACTTTAGACGGCTCATTTGGTTATCTCGAAACTGAATTCTGATTGTATATGATTGATAGTGTAACTTTGTTGCGTTACTTCTAAAGTATTTGCACTAAAGCCTAAATTCTCTTGACTTCCTAAAAGCATTAACCTCATATGACTGTGAGTTTTGATCTATGCTATTTTTTAACATTCACTGCGTTATCTAATATTAAGATGGTGTGGAACATTTCTCCAACACGTGTTTCATTCTCTAAGCATAGTGTACTTGTCCATGCTTTTGGTCATATTGTAATTTTACATTCCACTAATTTTTTTTCTCAATATTTTGATTGAATCGTGTAGAAGTGTAAGAAACAAAGAACACCACGCACAGTTGGGAGAAAAATTCATGCGAATGTCAAAGCAGAGGTAATAGTTTTGTTTACTTGATTTTTGTTAGCCATAGTTCATTGAATGATTACGTAATTAGATATCTTAATGCCTAATTTGCAAATTGAAAAAATGTAGATGAAAGAGAAAAATGGATTGCCTTCAATGTTTGAAGTATACGAGGCAACTCATTAACCGTAGGGAAATTCGTTAAACGATGAAGTTGTGATTGTGATTGTATGTTTCCGACCTTTTGTCTTGTCATATGCATTTGGTTCTCTTTGGAAATATGAAACAATTTTCCCTTTTTTTAAAATGGTATCTCATTTCATATTTTCTTTTCTAGTCAAAGGTAAAAAATATGGAAGATGATGCCCCAGAATCTATCAGTATAGTAGAGTACATGGATGAATGCCTTGAGAAGATTTTGGGAAGAGCAAAATATGGTCCATTGCAGACCTATGGACTTGGACCAACACAAAAAGATGTTCTTGGTTTGACATAATTTGAATGTGAAGTTCATAAGTAAGTCATTGACAATGAAGTAAATGCTTGTGTACAGAGTATTATACAAGATTTAGAATCAATGATGCGACAAGAAATGGGAGGCAAGATACTGGCATAAATAGAAGGAATCATCATAGTAAATAAATGTAAAATTTAGTTACCTCAAAAACCAACTTGAATCTGTAGTTGATGTGTGGCACAAACACATGGAAAGTTATCCAACCAACTTGAATTTACGACTTGTGAATGAGCATACTCCAAATTAACGTGTAAATCATGTGAGGATTATTAGCTGTAATATCGTTTTGTTGTGGTCATTATATATAATTGCAGTTCATTGTTTTCTTTTTAAGCAGGTGATGAATCTATTGTCTGATGAACAAGTGCATGCATCATCAACAATATTGCTGCAAAATCTTAATCCTAATCGGCCACAAGTGCTTTCATATAGGAGGTCATCCAGTGAGGTATACTTCAAAGTACATTTAAAGAGCCACTCTTTGTTCGGTAAATCTTTTTTGTTTCTTTTTGTTGACATTTGGTGGATATTAAAAGCTAATTTGTTCAACTTGATTTATGATTGTTTCTAAATTTGGCACATGATTTTTATCCAGAATTCAACAAGCTTGATGTGGTATATGATGGAATCCTATATAAGTTCAGAATTTGTCTCGTTTATGTAATACTAGCATTCGATAAACATGACATGCTACAATGTTTATGCGATGTTTTTGTTCATGGATAGGTTGGTTTTCGATGTATTCGTGGTTATGTAATGCTATCTTAGTGCATCCAAACTTTGTTGTTCTCATTATTCCTTTTCTATTGCATTTTTCCTTGGGATAAATATTGTATATGATAAGGAGTAAGAGAATTTTTAAAACCCTTTTGTTCTTTGTTTTGATGAGAATCATAGTTATAGTTCCACTTTCAGTGTGTGATTAAAAGAGTTGGGAAGGATAGAATTATGAAGAGTATTAGAAGAGTATACTAAGTTTGGCCTAGTAGATGAGAGTATAGTCTAAATCATCACAAATATTTTGAGTGTTTAATTGCAGTATATTCTCAAGGTCGTTATCCGTTGTTCCTCAACATGATTCGGTCTCAAGCTGCTTTCTTTAGTGTGGATTCATATAAAATGAATTTTGTCTTGACTAATTCTCTTTTTACAATTGTGAGGATATTTATTAAAAAGAGTATATCATTCTCTCTTAGATCTGTGACCTTAATGAATTTGAATGGTTGATTTCTGACTAGTTTCATATATTGATTTGATATTTGTTCAGTCAACAAAACAAAAGAAGAAAACCAGATTGTCTAGCTATTTCTAGCAATGTTATGGTTTAGCTTTTATATTCATTATCTAATAGCCATTTTATCTTTTGTAGGTGCTAGTGGTTCAAACGGTCACTCGTGAACTTACTAAAAGGGCTTATTATGAGAAGATATGTGGAGTTTATTTACACGATTTGATTACCATAAACTTAAGTTTAATTTTTTTTTCATTTGACGAAACATTTTGATTGGATATCATTTTGATGGAAAATTTGTTGATTCTGATTCTTTTATGAGATTCATCTCAATAAAATATGAATTTCATTATTGGCTTGTGTGTATAATTTTTATGAATATTATTGATAAAAAAATAACAAAAATATCATTAGCACTAATGACATTTTCTAAAGTGTTGTAAATTTTGTCATGCCTTGGAATCCATTTATGGCACTAGATAAGTGCATTAAATTGTGTCGTCAGTGATTTATTGCATTTAGGATAAATGTCATATTCTAATGGCACTAGTAAAAGTGTCCCAAATTTTTCCATAATTGTGAATGTATTAATGACACTAAAAAATGCCACAAGTTGTGCCATAAATGTGTTTATGGCACTTACAATAAAAGACGTATTTAACCGACCCTATATCAAGTGCCAAAAAAGCGCCACATTTTCAATGTATTTGTGACATTTAAAAAATGACATATGAAGTGCCGCCATTTAATTTGTGGCACTTATAAAGTGTGTTAAAAATACCCTCGACTTTCTTTCAATCATTTCACTCTAATATTCGTATCTTTTTATCTTAGCTATACCTACCCTAAAATTTCCTACATCACCTTTTCATTTATGTATGGGACAACGGCGTGACGTATCACCTAGTCGAGTGCGCCGATTAAATGTTCCGCACGTGCGAGCCGTTTCTTATGCCGTTGGATCGCCTCTCTGATGATTTCAACGGCTGGATTTAAAGAAATCACTTCCTTAAAACAATTAGTTTTGAGAAGGCGGGAAGAATGACAGTGATCATGTGTATTAGAAAAATTAATAATAAATGAAAATATATTATTTATTGAGAAAATATAAGCTAAAAAGAATCCTCACGAGCTAAAAAGTGAATAAGTGATTAAGGGAAAGATAGGCTGATTAGCAATTATCTATGCAAAAAAGATCGAAGGAAAAAAATTGTGATCCACTGACAATAAGTGCTCAATAAAAATAAACCTGGTGAAAATAACCGCATAACAGGAAAAAAATTCATATGCTTAACATATCAAAGTACAAAAAGGATCAAGAAAAGTATTACTAGAATATATTTTCAACAACTTGAGGTATCTTCAACAAAAGCGGTCTTTATTTTCCAATCAAATCAAATTCTGATTTTTTTTAGAGAATCAAACTTAATGCGTAAAAGACATCACAAAATAGACACATTTCTTTTTTTAAAAAAAAATAATCATGAAAGCACTTTATTATTTTAATTTTAACTATTGGAACCAAGGCAGACCTAAGGATACAAGTTTGGGGACCAAACTATAATCTACGTCACTAGAAAGAAAAATTTAAAATTTTTGGGAAGAACAAAATAAAATTATAGACTAAATATAAGGTGAAACTACTTTGAAAACAGTAAAAGACTATTGGTTAAAAATGGATTAATGACATTTTAGTACCTTAAAGCTTGGGATTTTTTTACAAATAAATTAATATAAAAAATCAATTAAGTTTTTTCTAATATCAAATTCCCTATTTTTTTTAATAAAAAAGATCATTTTTGTTTATTTTTTCCCCCTTTGAGTCATATTTCCATCGACATATCAACACAAAAAATAACATGATGCCGCTCCTTCTCTACTTCATAATCTCCACCATCGTCACCGCCTCTATTGAAATACACACATCCTATACAAAAACCACCAAAAGTTTCAACATTCTATTGTATCCTCCCCGTAATCGTGCATTCTATTAATCTAACTTTTACTAGAAATTTCTATGTTATGAAAATACTTGGGAGACATGGTTGGTACCCAGGTGAGCGAGAGGTTGTGGTTAAGGCCAAGGAAGAAGCGAAGAATTTACAATGATAGTGGTGGTGATCCGATACATTTTTGAATAAAATTAAAAGTAATAAATTAAGGGGAAAAAAAAGAAAGAAAAGTGTAGAAATCGATGATGTTGGTTGTAGGAGGGGGCGGAGGTGGGTTGGGGAATAGGAGATTATTCTTATTTTAATTGTTTTTGGACATAGTGGCAAAATTGGACTTGCAAAATTTTATAAGGGACATGTCAGACTTTTCACCATTTTCGTTTGCAATTGGGACTGGATTCCATCCAATATTTCCATTACCCGTCGCATGAAGAAGTTTGTCCCCGCAATTGTCCAAATTCCCAAAACTTCAAGGAAATAAAATGTCATCAATTGTTTTATATGAATTGGTTTTGTAAAAGACAACCACACCTTTAAAATAGGTGGTGCTTTTTACACAATTGGACGGATTCCATCCAATTTGACCATTTATTTATCACTTGAAAGAATTTTGGTCCTCAATTTTCAAAAGCCCTCAAACTTTAGGGTATTAAAATGTCATTAACCCAAAAAAACAAGGGGTCAAAGTCCCCCCACTCTTTACTAGGTGCATCCACTGATTGGAACTTATGTTTTTCATCCATCAAATTCCCTAAGAGTGGAAAAAACCTCTCCCTTCTCTCTAGAGAAGCAATCTTTTTACCCAGTTCATTTTGAACTTTGTTTGCAGATTCATATTTTCCCTTATCTTGCAGTCATCCTTGACCTTAACCTAACCCCTATTTATGGCAACTTTCTATCTTACATAATCTTCACCTTTTCATTTACTCCCCCTGTCTCTCGATTTAGTAATGGATTCACTGTCACCCCCTTTACTCATAGATACCCTTCTGAAAATTTTGTCAATTCTGAGCATAAATTAGTTGCTAAAATCATATCTGACAGGAAACAAAACAACAGAGCATTTATGAATACAATGATTTCGGCTTGGGATCTCTCTTTTAAAATAAATTTCTCCCCTCTGGAAGATAATTTGTTCTTGTGCTTGTTCCGTGATGAAAAAGATAAAGTGAGGATTTTGAACAAGTGTCCTTGGACCTTCAGAGGATCACATGTTGTCCTTAAACACTGGCCACAAGATATTACAGTAAGTGAGTTAGACTTTTCATTTTCTCCTTTCTGGGTTCAAGCCCATAATCTTCCCTCCAACAAAATAAACAAGGCTAATGCTATCACTATTGGGAATTTTGTTGGTAATTTCATTGGTGATGATCTAGATAATTTCCCCTCAAATAAAGATAGAAACTACCTTCGTATTAGGGTGGACATCTTTTTGTCTAGACCATTAAAATCTGGATTTAGTATGGATAACACCAATGGTACCAAGAGATGGGTACATATCAAGTATAAAAGACTTGCAGATTTTTGCTACAAATGTGGGATTATTGGTTATTCTGAAGTGGGATGTAATAGTAGTATCAATGACAAGGTGGTAAATGGATCGGGTAATACCGAGTTTGGCCCCTTCTCACGAGAGCTAATGGAGTGCAGTGAAAGCATGATTGGAATTCGAAAACTAGTGAAGAATCCTATTCAACATAGGAATAAGCTCGAAAAGGAGCATAGATCCGAGTCGGTGCTTTTTCCGTAATATCTGTTGATGTTGAGGAAGCGGTGCTTGTAAGGAGTAATCATGTTGATGTGATGGAAGTTGGAGGTGTTACGATTGACAAGGTAGCGAGCGCCGCTTAACTGATAACGGACCCCTTAACCAAGGTTAATTTGTTTTTTTTTAACTCTTACGGGTTGGGTACCTAAAAGTACAATCTTGTCTTTTATTTCCTTTGGGAATAGACCTTAATAAATCCCCAAACCCAAACCTTAGCCCTATAGACCTAATACAAAAAAAAAGCCCAAACCAAAGCCCAACCCCTTTCATTTTAGATCCACAAACTACCTCACTGGCCCAACTGGGTGGTTTCAACCCAAAACAATTAGGGAAAAGACCTCAGATGATAAACCCAAAGCCTTATAAAAAACAAAAATTAATCTCTGTCCTTGATGTGAAAGAAACCCAACCCACCCAAATATACCCGACCCAATTAAGTCTACCTCTTGACCTAGATATTTCCAAAAGACTTTCCTTTTTCCACATCTCAAAACCCCCTTGTCACGACATCATTTCTAACCTCACCACCTCCACAAAAATTCTGTCATGACCGTATTCTTGTTGATGTTACCATTGGGGAAGATGATGTTTCAATATTGGAGGAAAGGGAATTCTTTGGTTGTTAGTAGAAGAATGATCGAGTGAAGAAAGAAGCTCGTGAGGGACTACAACTTACTTTCTTCAAACATATGCAATGATCTGCTATACCTAATACTTGTTAACCAACCTATTCACCAATCTAAAATATCCATTACTGAAATCCTTTCGGATGAAGAAACTGAAGTTATTCATGAAGCTGTCAATGTTCTGAGCCAAGCGGGGATCATCTGGGATCCCAAAGATTCAATGATCTTCATTTCTTGGAATTGCCGGGGTTTGTCCCAACCGTCGGTATCAAGAATTCTTAGGGACCTTTCTAGAATACATAAACCCAATTGCATTTTCCTTAGTGAATTAAAATGTCATTCTGCCCAAAAAATTAAAAATATCCTGCAATCCTTAGGTTTTCCTAACATGTCTGTGGTCCCTTCTTCTGGTAGAGCTGGTGGTCTGGTTTTGACTTGGAGTGATAATCTGACTGTTGACATCAGTGTGACTGGTAAATTCCTTATTAATGCAATCATTACCACTCATTCCCAATCCCCTAGCTGGCAGATTACTTGTTTGTATGGTCCCCCTGGTGCTATTGGTAAATATGTTTTCTGGGATGATTTGTTGGCTGTTGGGAATGCTTTTTTGGGCCCTTGGTTAATTATAGGGGATTTTAACTCTATTTGTTCTCAAGATGATAAAGCTGGAGGGAAAGCCTTTTTTCGTTGGTAGTAAAGGGGGTCTTGAGTACTGTTTTGGATAACCTAGGCATGATAGATGCAGGGTTTGATGGTAACATTTTACTTGGAATAATAAAAGGGGAGGGAGGGCTAACATTAGAGAACGCCTTGACAGATTATTATTTCCTAAAGCTAAAATCACCCACCTACCTGCTTTGTTTTCTGATCATAATCCCCTCTTACTTAATACTTGCCCTAGTTATTCTCAAGGCCCTAGACCTTTTAGGTTTGAATCGATGTGGGTCCGGGATCCAATGTCCAACATTGTTGTGGAAGATGCTTGAAAAACTAAACCTCCTGGGCCTCACCACATTCATCTGTGTGCAAAGCTTCATTCTACTGCTCTGGCCTTAAAAAAGTGGAATAAAAACACTTTTGGCGACAATCCAACTTCTATAGCCAAGCTTAAACTTGATATTGATCTGTTACAATCCCTTGACCAGACACCTCATAACATTTCTGTTGAATCTGCTTTGCAAAGTGATTTATCTGAACTGCTTAAAAGAGAGGAGCTACTTTGGAGGGATAAAGCTAAGGTTCTAGGCATGGAAGATGGGGATGCCAATACCAGGTTTTTCCATCTTAGTACTATTATCAGGAGAAAATCAAATTAGATTGATCAAATCCAGAAATCTGATAACTCCTGGGAAACAAATTGGTACAAAATTGGTGATCTTTTTCACCAATATTATACTAATTTGTTTTTTTCTTCTAATCCTGTTTTCCCTTCTTATTTTGAGAACTCGATTATTCCTTCTGTTTCTATTTACGATAATTATGCTCTTACTTGTGATTCCTACGAAGATGAGATTATGAGTGTTATTTTCTTCTTGGGGGCTTCTAAGAGCCACCCGGTCACGATGGGATGTCTGCTGCTTTCTTTAAGAGCTATTGGTCTATTATGAAAGATGAGCTTATTTCTTCTATTATTTTCTTCTTTCAAACTGATTTTTTGGAAAATAAAGTCAATAAAACTTTTCTAGCCTTGATTCCTAAAAAAGACTTTCCTTCCAAAGTAGAGCAATTTAGACCTATTGCTCTCTGCAATGTTTGTTACAAGGTATATCTAAAATCATTGCTATTAGAATCAAACCTCTCCTTGATAACCTCATTTCACCTGTTCAAGCAGCTTTTATTCCTGGTAGATTAATTTTCGAGAATTCAATGATGAATCATGAGATCATGCATTATCTGAATAATAAGAAAGGGGAGCTAGGTTTTATGGCTTTGAAGATTGATTTGGCTAAGGCTTATGATAGGGTAGAATGGAATGTCTTAGCTCATATTCTCCATTGTCATGATTTTTCTGATTTTTTTTATTAAGCTTGTTACAACTTGTATTTCCTCTCCTTTATACTCTATCATTCTTAATGGCTCTTCTTTTGGTAATATTCTTCCTTCTAGAGGAATCAGGTAAGGAGATCCTGTTTCTCCTTCTTTGTTTGTCCTCTTCTTTGATGTTATGTCTAGGATTCTTAGTGTGGCTGAGAATGAGGGGAAGATTCAAGGTGTTAAGATTTGTAGAACAGCATCCCCTATCTCCCATCTTATGTAGGCTGATGATCTTGCTATTTTTTGTAAAGCTACTACTTATGAGGCTGCTTAGGTCAAGGCTTGTCTTGATAAATTCTGTAACTAGTCTGGTCAATTGATCAGTACTGACAAATGTTGTGTTCATTTCAGCAATAATGTTGATCATGTTTGTAGGGGTCAGATTAGTGATATTTTCAGCATGCCTCAATGCAATCATAAGAATAAACACCTTGGTATGCCTTTTTGCATCTCTGGCACAAAGAAGAAAGATTTTCAGGACATTCTGCTTAAGGTGAATGGAAGATTGAGTGGCTGGAAGTTGAGATCACTATCCCAGGCTGGAAGAGGGGTCTTAATCAAGTCAATGCTACAAGCTATCCCTGCATACTCTATGCAGACTATCTCTTTACCTAAAAGTATTTCACAAGAAGTTGACAGGAAAATTAGAAAATTTTGGTGGGGATTTAAAGATGATTAGGATAAAAACCTTTACTTAAAAGTTTAGGATACAATTTGTCTTCCTAAGGAATCGGGTGATCTAGGTTTCAAGAAGGTGGAGGATATTAATCATGCTTTCAATACCAAACTAGGTTGGACTATGTGTACTGAGAGGGACAAGCCTTGTGTAAAGCAGTTCAAAGCTAAATATCTAGCTTTCCAAGACCTACTGCAAGCTGATTCTTTTAAAGGACAGGGGTATTGGGTGTGGCAGGCTATATGGTCTACTATGGCTACTCTGAAACAGGTAGCTTGCTTTAAGCTAGGATCTGAGCCTTTGATCAGGATATGGTCAGACCATTGGATACCTGGTATCAAAGGGTTTAGACCTGCTCAACTCTGCAGAAATATTGGTGATCCTTTGTGGGTATATGAATTGATATATAGCTTTCTGAAAAATGAAAGAAGGGTGTGGTTTCAAGACTTTTCCCTTTAGAAGAATCAACTGAGATCTTCAAAATTCAAATTCCATCACATATGGAACCTTCTACCCTTGTTTGGGCTCCCTCCAAGTCAGGGAGGTTCTCTGTAAAGTCTGCTTACAGAGTCAACCAACAATGGAGATTTAATATGACTTCAACAGTTACTAGGAATATGTGGAAGAGAATGTGGCAGGCAAGTCTTCATCCCAGACATAAGCACCTTTTGTGGAGACTTCTCTCCAAGTTACTCCCTACTAAAGAAAGAAAAGGTAATTATATCTCAACTGGTAATAATTCTTGTATCCTTTGCAATGGTTACTCTGAGAATATGGATAATCTTTTTATTCATTGGGGCCTGACTAAACTGATATGGCGGAAATCTGACTGGAACATTAGAATGGATTTCTTTGCTGACTGGAATATTACTAGGTGGATTGAATTGATTTTACAACCTGATGTGTTCTTCCCACTGGATTATACACAAAATTTATTGTTTACTAATTTTGCTTTGGTTGCTTTCGTGGAACAAGTCCGGAAAGCTAGAAATACTGACTTACTTTGGAGGGAAACGACTTGGTGGGAAGATATCGATGAGCTGGTTAATGAACTATCTGGAAGATATTCTGATGCAGCAGTAAGAAGAGGAACCAAGTCAATTAAGAGTTTGCAACATGCCCGATGGATGAAACCACCTCCTAAATGGATGAAGATCAACTTTGATGTTGCCTTTTTAGATGGTGAGTACAACTGCTGACAATGGTAGTTCTTGATGAAGAAGGAAAGTTGAGGTGACATGGACCATTTCAGAAAGCACTGATGCATTTACAGCGAGAGGCACAAGCGAGCACTACTTGCTTTGTGAACATTGCAATTGCATGTAAGATGGAGAGAGTTCTATTGGAAGGAGATGCAACAAATGTGATCTACTCTATTAGATGCCACGAGAGATGTTGAGGAATGGCTTGGAAAAACAATTACTTGTTGAAGGTAAAAGGCGAATTCAGCAGTTGAAAGCAGATGTAAAATCAATCCTATTTCGGGGTTGGGCAATAAGGCGACACATAAAGCGGCAAAATGGTCGAGGATATGAAAGTTGGTGGAATTATTCCACTTTGTAAATCTTCCTGTTTTTATTTTTGAAGACCCGAATGCTGCAGTGCAGGTTACGAACTTTTGGTGATTTGTAACTTGGATATAGTTTAGTAAATAAATATCTTTTCATCAACAAAAAAAATTCCCTAAGGGTGCGTTTGTTTCTTGGAATCGGTTTTGGAATTGGAATTCCAATTCTATGAAATTCCATGGAATTACAAGAAATTGGAATTCTATGGTTTTCCAATCCTATGGAATTTCAAGAATTGAAATCCTAATAAATTCCAATTCCAAATAATTGAATTCCTTTGTTTGGTAAAACTACGGAATTGATGTGGAATTCAATTATAATTTTAATCTATTTGTTTTTTTTTGGAAGAATAATCTATTTGTTTGAAACACCAAAAAATCATATAATTAAAAATAAAATGAAAAAAATGCATATAGTGTGAAAATACTAATATTCTCATAATACAAATAGCCAAAGTACATTTGAAGCAAAATGACAAAAATACCCTTGTTAAAAGAATTATCGGTGAGAAATAATGGAAATATTTTTTGTCAAAATTAAAAGAACATTCATAGTGCTAAATAAAATCTTTATAGTATGAATTGAATAAAATACCGTTGAAAAATGGAAATATTTTTTTTTTTATGGAAAATGACGAAAATGGAAGGACGAAAATTTTCGGATATAAAAAATGATGAAAATTATCTACTAAAGTTAAAAAGATACCATTTTGCGTAATATGAAGAAAAAAGTTATGGTCCAATTTTATAAAAAATACATTCGTTGCAAAATGACAAAAATACCCATGTTAAAGTGGAATTAGCTCATTGTGCATAATAACGAATATGTACTTGATAAAAGATTAATAAATCACAAAAAGATAAAAATACTCCGATGAAAATGAAGAAAATAACCTTTGTCCTTTGGTTTAGAATGCAGAAAATGCACATTTTCCCAAAATGACAAAAATACCCTTATTGTAAAATTTTCATTTTTTAAAAACGAGTGGTAATTTTTTTCATTTTCATAGTGGTTATTATTTTTCATTTGGTATGAATGACATTTATATTATTTTTCAACAAGTGTATTTTCGTCATTTTACACCGATAATATTTTAGGCATTTCAAGTAAACAAATTTTTTATAAGGCTAATTTTATCATTTTTTGTTGAGAGAAATTTTTTCATTTTATTCAAAGTTAATTTTTTCATTTTGCACAAGAGGCCTTTTCCCATTTTTTTAATGGGAGCGTTTTTTGCATTAAGGGCATTTTTGACATTTTACGCCAAAGTATTTTCGTCATTTTTCTTCAAAAAAGTGAGTCATTTTTAATCATATGAATTTTAAGCAATTTGAGGCAAAGGAAATTTTTATTTTATTTTGCGCGAAAGTATTTTTATCATTTTGAGCCAAGGGTATTTTTGTCATTTTGCGTCAAGAGTATTTTCGTCATTTTTTTCATTATCTTTTGGTGATTTTATGTTATTTATTTTTGTGAATTTTTATTTAAAAAATCATTGTTTTGGGCAGGGGGTATTATTGTAATTTTGCACTAACGATATATTTCGACATCGTACAAAGGGTATTTTTGTCATTTAAATAAATAACATTAGCTATTTTAAATTAAGGGTGCTTTAGTCATTTTGTACTAGGGGTATTTGTCATTTTACAATAAGGGTACTTTGATCATTTATATATATTTATTTATGAGAGAGAAAATAACATGTATGCATGATATATTTATAATCTACAATAAATCTTGTAGAATTGGAATTCAAATTCTTTGATTATAAAATGGAATTGATTTTGTTGAGGGGTTGGAATTGGATTTGGAATTCCAATTCCAAAAATTCGTTGAGAGACAAACAAGAGAATTGGAATCAATTCCCTGATTTTTTTATAGCCAAAGAAAATTGGAATTGGAAAACTATTAAATATAATAAATTTATATGTAGTTTAGATTATTTGATCAAATTTGCCCCCAATATTTTGTGCGGCATATTTTTGTAGTTTTTCGCTTTTTGACCTAAAAAGTTACGGAATTGTGTAACTCATGGCGGTAGTGTCCAAGAATGACAGAGGAGACACTGAACAGAATGTCGTAGAGTATTTGTTTTTGATTTTTTATTTTGTAGATTATTCATCTATGGTACACGAAATGCGGTACTTGTTTCATTATTGTGGCGTTTACCTCTTTTATTTTTACACAAACAAAGTACTCCCTCCATTCCTAAATATAAGACTCTTTAGACAATTTGAGAAAATTAAGGAAGTTGTCATTTTCAACTAAACTTCCCGATATTATCCCCCACCCTCCCTCTCTCTCACTTCTTTATCATAAAGAAAGGAAAATGTTGAGGGTATAATTGGAATAAATTGTTGACAACTAATAAAACAACCTTAAACGACAATTAATTTGGATACTTAGATATCTCCTAAACGACAATTAATAGGGAATGGAGGGAGTATATTACAATTAAAAAAAAAAAGAGTATAATAGATTTTGGAAATTTTTCTTGAAAGTTGCTAAAAGTAGTAGTTATACATGGGTAAGAATCTTGTATCCCTATCATGTGTCACACTTTCTCTCTCATAAATAAAAATCAGTCGTATGTTAATATTTTAATTAAAAAAATTATAACATAAAAGCAATAGTGGAACACTCAAGAAAAAAAGTTAACACATGACGATTTCTTATTAGTAAAATAAGGAGCGGGACACATAAAATGGGACAAACGGGTTTTTTGCTGTTATACATACCTTTATAAGAATCTGGTATTTTTTTCCTCAAAAGAAAAATAATGTAACTAGTACTCCTTCCGTTTTATAATTAAAGTTCTTCTAGATAATTTAGAACATATTAAGGAGGGTTAAACAATTAATATTTTTTTTCTATTTTTAACCTTAAGGAAGGAATTTTGGTTGATTCCTCATAAGTCTAAGGTACCAATCTCTCTTAATTTCTCTACATCTATACCATAATCATAGGTAAACATAATTTTACAATAAAAAAATAATACATATTTTGGAAAGAGATGAAATATATATATAATAAACACTGTATTATGAAACAAGCGGAGTAATAAAGTTTCTGGAGGCAATCGCCTGGAAGTATTATAGTTCTATCTTCTATGACAATATTTAAGTTAATTATTCCTAATATTTCATGTTTTTATGCAGTACTAAAAAGATATACCTTGCAATATACACTTTTTTTATGTACATTATACAAATATTTAATGAGATATTATGAAAGAGAGTTTTTGTGAGGCTATAAGTAAAGGAACTAGTAGTATCTTCTGCGCAGAGAGCTTGCCCAACAAATCTTAATAATATTAGTTTCAATAAGAATGTAAATACAACATACTTTTTGAGTTAAGTATACATAGTTCTTAATGGAAACAAAATCCCTTAAAATTCAAAATATGTTGTATCACTGCCCTTATGCACATCCCAATCCACTCTTGTCGTGTGTAATGCGTTGAGAACCAAAGAGTTGTTCCAATTTTTTTTGCTATATGTGAATTTGTTTACAAGATAGGTGAGGTCAACAACCTTTTACTTCAAAGAATCATGATCAAAAGTTTTTGTTCAAGAGTTATCTTTTAATCAAAAACTTCCTTATGTTGCAAAGAAGATGATCTCAAGGTAGTAGTAAGAACTTATTTCTCAATCTTTAAACTATCCAAAGACCATTAAGTCTTTTGTTTTCACAAAACAAGTTTGAGTTGTCAACCATCAAAGATTCAATTTTAAGTTTCATCTCCTTGTTTTGTTTTGCAATTTTTTTTCAATTGAACATACATATCATATAAAATATCACGAGGATCTTCCTCTTCATGATTATCTTCACAACTATATAAAGAAGAAGAAGAAGCGGATTGTATCTCATCCTCAAGTGTCATGAAGCATATATGTTTGCATTTTCGTTGCTTGTGTGATCTTCCTCATTGTCGCTATCGTCTTTATCCCAAGTGCCGATCATTCCCTTATCATTCTTTGAATGGAAGAATTTATTCTTCTTTTCATCTTTGTTATCTTTCTCCTTAGCCTTGGGGTAATCCACCAATGAAGTGCTCTCTACTCCCACATTCATAGCATCTCATGCCATTGGAATTTTGAGAGAATTGACCCTTCTTGGCTTGAAAATTTTCTTGTCATTTCCTCCATAGAATACTTTCCTCATTCTTCTTACAACCATAGCCATGGTTTCATCATCAAGATCACCATCATCATCTTCACTATCTTTTTCCTCATGATCATATTTATTTGGAAATAGTAAAATATATGGAATGCAAGAATTGTGAATTCTTTGGGATCTTGATTTCAGGTTGGGTATTTGGTTTGTTTAGTCTCATGGGTGTTTGATGATAGTTTTCAATTAAACTCATTATTAGAAGATGAAATAATGAGAAATTTTATTTTGGTAGGTGAGTAGGTTTAAAAGTTATATCCAAACCAATGAATACAATACACGTATGCCAAAAAGTCAATTCTCTTTCCTATGTGTATTGTATTTATTGAATTGAATGTAAGTTTTTTAAACTTACTCACCTACCAAGATAAAACTTCTCTGAAATAATAGGGGTTATAGTGAATTTCCAATTTTAATCCCCACGTTCAGTTCATGTGAAAAATCTCACTAGATTCCTCCTTTAAAAGTGGTAGAGGGTTGATTTAGTCAAACACAAATAGATGAGGGATATATTTTTTAGTGAAAAACACAGATAAGGAACACGAATAGGAATCCATGAAGATGAGGTATACTTGTACCTATTTACTCTATTTTCATTTTATTTTTCTATGAGAAACTGCACAAGGAGGAATTTATATCTTCCATCTAAATCAATTTCATTTATGTTTTCTTTTTTAATTAATTTTTTAACCTCGTAGCGTGATCGAAAGTGCACACAGAGTATGTCATAAGAGATGATTGATCTTTGGTAGGTAATATAGGTGTACGTTCATCTTACCAATTACTAACTAGAACAACTCACATTGAAATCAAAATCAAAATTAAAAATCCTAACGTTTAATATAACATTCTCAGTATAACTCTAAAAATATCAAAATATACAACTTAATTATTCTTACATGTCAATATAGTTATAAAAGTAAATTTATTTTTGACATTAATTTTCATAAGAAATTAGAATCGTAAATAAACATTTACTAACCATTATACCCATGCTTCCTTTTCCTAATTATACCGTTCAAATTAAACAACATCTTCATATTTCTTCATAAATATTTTATTTCTCTTGACAGAATTTCACAGATGATAAGCATATTATTTTCTTAGTGTTTGTTCCTTAACTATTTTGATAAATGTCTTCTAAATCATTTAACTATAAACTAATTGAACTAATAGTATATAACGTGCCAATAATGTGAAAATATTTAAAGTAAGAAACTTTGTACATAAATTGTGACTTCTTGATCTGCCTCGATGAAGATTCCAAAGACTTGAAAAATGATTTAAGAGCTCAGATCGAACTACGTGGAACGGATCCCGACTTTATTATTAATAATAAAACAATGAAAAATTTGGCCATGGGTATAAACTAAAATTCCTAACTATCGGGGAATATAATCACGAAACAGAAGAAGTAACAAATAACTAGAGTTTATGTACTGCTGCTTTGTTTTTATTGAACTGTTTGTTGGATTGGACCTTTCTTAATACAAGGAACCCCATTCCTAATTTGTACCGATTTCTAGAGGTTGAATATCGTCAAACTCCTTTCGGCCCAAAATTCTTTCTTTCTGGTCGGATTCTTTCTTTCTCAAACAGAGTATAAAGTTTATCCCTTTTCCCTCTAGACGTAAATGGAAGGTTAATTGGTGAAATTCGTCCCCAAACAATTTACGATTGGTGACTTGGGTCCCTAAACAAATTTTTTTTTAATTTTAGATACTCAAACAATTTGCGTGTTTGTATCATGGGTCCTTCTGTTCAAAAAACCGCTAGTCAACATTTTTTAAAATATTTCACTCAAAATATCAAGGGTATTTTGGGTAATTCATCTTCTACTTCATCTTCTTCATTCCACCCAAAAAAACTTCATCTCGCCACCGCTTGGGTCATTGACGGCGCCGCCGCTTCTCTCTCTTTGGTAAGCTCACTGCCTTTGTTTTATTGATTTTTATATGTATGAATGCAACATCAGCTTCAATATTGTAGTAGAACATGAAAATCGAATTCTAGGGTTTGAAAATCATGGTGGTCCAGCGTGGTGGTCGGCCATGGTGGTTCTTCACCCAGTCAAACAGCGCCGACATCAATTTCACTCTACCAAACCTCAAAATCATCCAAAAAATCTTGAAAAATCAACACCATGACCATAGGATTTTAACTGGAATTGTTAAAAAGTGAGCAAATCTTCTGCGGATATAGGATTTCATTCAGTACTATGCCATCGTGTGACCAGTAATAGCATTTGTTCATTTACTGAGATTTTGTGGTGCAATTAAGCCTTTGATGCAAGCCTTAATGTTCATAGGTGTGACTAATTTGTTGTGGTGGTGCGCGGCGTAAGTGATAGACGAGTTGGACAGTGGTGGTCGGCCATGGTGGTCCGACGTGGTGGGGGTTTAAAAATTCTAGGGTTTCTTTTCCAAGCTCTCCGGAAAATTGCAGCTTCCGAAATTACGTCTCAACCTTCACTCAAATCGACACTTTCCATTGGATTCTTGATATGAAAACCTTTGTTGGTAAGCCCATCAAGAATCCCCCAATATTTTTGCACTTCCAATGATCAATTTGACAATTTCCCACAATTTTTTGTTTTGAAATTCGCAGGTGAGGTCTATGATGGCGGGACTGGGTTGAGGTGGAGGATTAGCAGATTTGAAAAGATAACTATCAATGACGTCGTCTCCGTTGCCGTTCAAACTCAACGACAAAGAAAGAAGTCCACTACCACCGATACCGGCGGAAGCTCCGGTGGTGGGTGACCTGAGTCCATTTCTTACACCGGAAAGTCCTTTAGAAAGCATTAATTGTTGTTGAAGCATATTCAAAGCCTTATCGCCGCCGATCTGGTACTGACGGAGCTTAGAAGCCAATAAAGCTGCTGATTAATCTTCAAGAGAGTTTTGAGCGAGAGATTCCCGAGGGATTGGGGTTTAGAATTATTAGCGAGATAAATCTAGAGGAAGATGGTGTTTGGATTGAATTGAAGATTGCTGAAGTTTTGAATTGAAGATTGAAACTTGAAGTTTGAAGGAGATGAAGTTTTTTTGTGTGGAATGAAGAAGATGAAGTTGAAGATGAATTACCCAAAATACCCCTGATATTTTGAGTGAAATATTTTATAAAATGTTGATTAACCGTTGACTAGCGGTTTTTTGAACAGAAGGACCTATGATACAAACACGCAAATTGTTTGAGTATCTAAAATTTAATTGTTTGGGGACCCAAGCCACCAATCGTAAATTGTTTGGGGACCAATTTCACCAATTAGCCTAAATGGAATATGATATGTATAAAGTTGGTCAAGTTTTATTCCGTCAAATAAAGTTTCCGATACTTTCGGTGACTTTCTCTTGCATTTTAAGGTTGTAATTTGCTGAAGCATGAATGGTTTCCACTTCAACTTCTAATTTTTATTTATTTTTTTTGTCCAAGACCAATATGTATCCGTATCCCTTTTACTGTCCATAATTAATCTGATGCGTTCTAGGGTCGGACCCGTGGGGAGAGATAATATCCGACTTTTCTCCATGTATAAAGCTCAATCACGAAGACTTTCGTTTATGAACATTAATCTCATTCTATTTGAGCTAGTTCTTGTTGGTCACTTACAATGTTATGAATAAAGTCATTCAAATCAGTCATTTATAGAAGGATATTTCTCAATTCTACTTTCTTGGCCATTCTGTTAGTCTCTTATTTTTTTTCAAGTAAAATTATAAGAGTGTGACTGGGTTGGCTTTCATCCAGAAAATCAATGCAAAGTTTTACTTCAGCTAAAAAAAGTTGAGAGAGGAGAAAGACGGGGGGCAGAGAACATATGCTACACAAACTGCAAGATGAGATCACGAAGATAACCTAGAGACTATGTTACCTACGCTCGGGTACGGGTATTGGATGCAGGTAAATATCTAAGTATCAAATTCTTATACCCCTAAAAGTAAGGACACTAGGACACGAGTACGTGGATACGAAAATAATTAGGGGCGTACAAAAAAATTAACAAAATAACTAACTATTGTAAAGGGAAATAAATAGGCATCTAATATCCTCCTTACAATAGGGAAGATCAGATGCATTTGGTATTCGTCAAAGTACCCAATATTTTTTTTTATCACATCCAATAAGTATCTCATACCAACCAACACCCATGTCGTATCGTGTCAGACATGAGTGCGGCAGCCAAAACTAGCATAGCCTATAGAGAAACTTCATTTCATGAAGCTCTAAAAAATACAGTTGGCTAATAGTTTTCCAGTATGACAGGCTAACTTTGAACCAATGAAACTCTGTGCATTCAGAAATCTGCTTAGAAAGTCTTAAAAAAGTTCCTTCAAGATAGTAAATCATCTCAAAACCTGTGACTGGGTGGGAAATGACTGTATAATGGTTGTTTTTCATACAACATATATGGAAAATCATTTATTTTGACCAAAAGATCACCTTGTGTTTTTTATATGCAAATCTAAGTTACCGAAAACATTTTAGTGACAAAGAAATGAGGTTCAGCGAGAAACAAAATGCAAACTATTCAATTTTAATGATGACTTGTTAATTCTTTAATCTTTCTTCAAATATTTGGCTAGTTGCTCAGAGTGTTCACTATAGTTCAATTTCCATTTCTCCCTTTGTTCTGAAGTTTAATTTTGTTTTTAATCCTATAATAATATACTTTGAAAAATATCATTATCACTCAAATCTCCATAAGTTTTCAATAATTCCTAAAACTATTTAGCAAAACACAATAAGATCCTATAATTTTTTTTTACTTCTTTGTAGGTCCAAGAACAAATTTCGCGGTTGTTAAGTAGTCCAACCACCATTGTCCGCGGTGGTTTCCGGTTAGAATTAGGCTACTTTTGGCCGAAAATCACCAAGCACAATGGTGGTGGACAACTTAACAGACGCAAAATTTGTTATGGACCTATCAGGAAGTAAAAAACATGAAGAATCTTATTGTGTCTTGATGATGGGAGTCATTTTCCCTAATTCCAGACCTGCTAATGTATTTCTGTTTTATGGATTAAACACTTCAGCTCGAATACACTAACCTAGTAGTTGAATTTGCCTGAACTATATATATTTTTATGTCATGATATACTTTCAAGATCCAGAGAAGGTATGTAAACATGAATATTCAGAACCAAAGCAAGCAGTATCAACACTATTATCTCATCATCCTACCATCACTAGTCCGTAACTCTACGAGCTTATTGCAAAAGCAGAAGCCATATAAATAATTTACTATTAGGTTTAAACCCCCCACATTATGTTCTTAAACTGAGAGCTTAAGAACATTATTATTCAAAGAATTCACTATTTTCATCCACGCCGTAAGAAAGCATATCTTTCCAGCAATACTATATACCATTGTACATTTACACAAACCCTTCACAGTATAAACTCTATTACTAGTAAACATCACAAAATTTCAGAAAATATAAAGCCCAAAAATAAATCAAAACTAGGTGGAGTAGCAGAAGAAATTATACCAAAAAGGAATTGATGGATTTAATCAACATTTCCATGATCATTTCAAACTATCGGAATCACTTAGCTCATCTTCAATGCTGGAGACTTCCATTCTAGCAGATGCTTGCTTTGCCCACTTAACAATTTTTTCAGCCTCCCTACTAATTTTCTCCTCTTCCTTCATAGCTTTCTTCAGCAGTTTTTCCTGTTTTTTAGCCGGAAAATTGCACAAATCTGTTAAAATTTCATCATTACTCCCCCAATCAAGACTTTTGTTCAAAATACTGTTCTCTTTACTCTTTTTCCTGTGAACTCTTTTTGGAGAACACCAAAAGCAGCCACCTCTGGGGGGTGGAGATGATGACCTCGATGTAGAATCGGACGAATTCGAAGATGACCCGTCTGAGGATTTCACTTCCAATCCAATTTTCCCATCGGGAAATTTCAATTTCCCCAATTTTGAGTCGCCTGCAACTTTCTTGGAAGACGAAAATTTCCCAATTTCAGGGGACGATGAGTGAAACCCAGATTCTGAATTTCTGTCTAAATCATTTTCTCCATCTGGGATTTTCTTAGAATGACTCGGTAATTTGTCAGAATTCGGATTCTTGAACATAGACGAAGTTGAAGAAGCAGAATGTCTAAGGATTGAAGAACACTTGGGATTCGATTCTGAGGAAGGGAAAGACTTGAGCTTCTGAAACCGAGTCTCCAAATTAGTTGGAAGAACTGAATCATTGAAACCAGAACAATTAACCTTTGCAACTTGCTCAAGAACAGATTCCTCCATTGCTTGTGATAGCAATTCTTGCACTGCTTTTTCATCATCACTATCAGAAAGGAAAGAAAAATCAGCCATTTCTCTAATGAGAGTTGAATAAATTATCCAGAAAAAACGATGAAATTTTGCTCTTTTCTTTGGATTTTAACCTTTGTTATTTGCTTAATTTTGGGGATTAATGGATGATGTTAATGGCCAACAGAGGGATTTGGAGAAAAAGTTGGACAGTTCCAACGGCTAACTCGTAGGTTCGGCGTTTTGTTGTCAAATAGTCAAAGAGTAGGCCCCATATGTGAATCATGTTGGCCCCACTTTATTGTCTTTTTTTTTGTGCTGAATCCCACTTTATTGTCTTTGCATGGACTGATTTCTTTATGCTATTAGTTCACATAAAGAAACAGTCTATGCTTTTAGTTGGAAAGTAAGAGATTTTAGAAAAATATGTATTGAATTGAATATTTTGATACATTTACAATATATATTATTACAAGAGTTTTAGACTGATAAGGAAGTTACTATCAATGAGAGGCATATATTAATAAGGAAGTTATTATAATTCTAATCAAATCACAATCAAATATACATAAAATCTATACACTGTATTAATCTCGGAATCGGAGAAAAATATTACTGTAGGGAGGTTATTCCTTAATAGAGGCTTACATACACAAATTATAAAAATAACTAATATACATTATACTACACTTGTAAATGTGCCCCTTCATGTTTTAAAAACACGAATTTAAAAAATATATAAGATTAATGAGTTTAAAAAAACAAATGTACGTACATCATGCATGTACAATGTGTATATATTAAATTTAAAAAATTCATTCATGTACGTACATAATATAGGAAATGTAAAAAAAAAAATGTATGTACATCATGAATGCATTTAAAATATTCACTCATGTATATTGTATCTTCGAAATGTCTTTTCGTTTGTTTTCTTTTTATTATACATATATAAATGCTAGCATAATCATAAATTTCATTATCATTTTCAAATCATACATTTTCTACTTCAAGCAAGTCATGGCACCTAAAAATAAACGAACTCAAATCACTAAAAGTATTCGTGTCGAGTTGCGCAAAATGAAATAAATCAACCCAAAAAATTAAGTCATTGTCACAGACAACTTTAGATAAATATTTCATATCATTTCAAGTTTAATGTAACATAGTTAAATAATATTTTATATTTTATATAGATATATAAATATATTTAAAATTTAATGTTATTTAATTACCATATGGATGTAAATTTTTTAAGGATGGTCTTAAAAAAACATGGAATATTACAATGTAGAGTTTATTCTTATTTATAACTGGTCCCGAGTTTGGACCATAATTTTTTATTACTATAAGGAGGTTATTCTTATATAGAGTATTATTGTATGGAGGTTTTACTATATAAATGATTTCAGAATATATTTTAAAACATATGTGACAATTCCAACACTCCCCCTCAAATTGGTGAGTGGATATCTAGAACTCTCAACTTGCCAACAAAATAATTGAACTGTCCAGGATGCAGTGCATTAGCTAGAATATCTGCAAGTTGCTCATTGGTACCGACATGGTGACAGTCAATTGTAATTACACATGATTGGAGTTTTTCTCTTACAAAATGACAATCAATCTATGTGGTTGAGTACGTTCATGAAAATAAGGATTAGCGACAATATGAAGAGTTGATTGGCTATCACAATACAAAGCGTGCGAGCCCCCAAATAGACGCCAAGAAACCTTAGTAAACTTCTCAGCCAAACTATCTCACTTGTAACATTTGTTATAGCTCTGTATTATGTTAGTAGTGCCATTGGACCAGCATATGTTGTACATTTTATATATTTTTGAGCATGTCATTTGAATAGTTAATTTTGCTTTTGAACATCAAATGCGTGATTTGATAGTAAAACTCATTAGTTTATGCAATTACTATTCTAATTGTCCCTAGTTTTATGTAATGTTCTATACGATGAAATAAAACTAGTATGATGTTTGATTGATGATTATGTTTTACTGATCATGTGTAATGGATGCAAATCATATAATAGATATAATATATTGGGATATATTGTATCGGACATGATCCGAAAGAGAAGTAATACTTCATGGTTCCTTAGTCATATGTATTACTTTCTCAATACTATTTGGAATCCTTAGACCTTATGTCTCCATCGTTTTCAGCATGAATGGATCTACGTTTTGACTCAGTCAGACGTTAATTTTAATCGAGTAATTAAAACGACTGATGATCGGATGTAGTATCATATCATGGCTTGAATGTGAGAGGCATTGTAAGGGATTTGTCCCTCTCTTATTAGAAAGAGATATCCATGGGCCCCTCGATAGGGAAAAATCTTTAAATGTATGGCCGTGCTCAAATGTATTTAATAAAGTGGTTATTAAATACTATTTGTTGGAACAGTCTACCTGGAGATCGAGCATAAATACAATTAAGCTTTATAAGGGTGACAACTACCATGGTTTATGCTTAATTTGGATATCATGAGACAAATGGATTAAATAGTGGATTGATATTAGGTTCCACGGTACATTCATTCACTCTGGGTTGTCATAATGTCCTGCTAGGGACCGCTTGTGATTTATGAACACATACTAAGTGTGTTTTCATTGCCATTGTGATATGAACCTACAGGGTCACACGCATAGACGGGTTAACGAGCTTCATATCCAGATCCAATGAATCTAGAATATATCTAGGTTCATTGTATCTGGCATTTAATTAGAGATTAAGGATGGGGGCATTTTTTGTATTTGGCTTTCGCTGGGATTACGTGGGAGTTATTATGCTATAAAAACTCCCACTACCAGAAGAGGTTGGGATTACGTGGGAGTTCGTTCTCGGAACAAACTCTCAAGCCCTATATAATCTCTTTTGAGGCAAAACCCTAGATAGACTTCTGATAGCCGCAAAACCCCTATTACCTGAAATTAGATTTTTGCCTCCTTTCTCTCTAGATTCCTGAAACTCGGAAAACGAAGAGCTAGCACTCGCAACTCATTTCGTCGCGTGACTACCGGTAGAGAGTAATTCTGCAAGGGAGAACTTTTGGTGGTCGCAACTAAGCACCCGAAATCAGAAACCATTAACGATAAATGCAAGTCCTTTTCATGGGTGTTTAGAACGAGTTTCTACTCATGACTCTCTTCATATTCGACTGCTGCAGAAGATCTGGAGACGACCTACTGTTTCTTGGATATCCAGGATATTAGTGCATTGCCTAACATGATAAAATATCATGTAATATAACGTCAAGTTATGAGACACACAACTCAGTCTGAATCACAATAAACTACTAAGTTGAGATTCAGATTATCTCTTGGCAACAACACACCTCTCCTTGGATTGCCTTTTATAAAATGCACAATCTTAAGAGCTGCTTCCCAATGTCTTTGTCTTGGCTTCTAATAAACTTACTCAAAATATAAACCGAATAAGTGATGTCAAGACGAGTAATGGTTAGATAAAGAAGTCGACCTATTAATCACATATATTTCCCAGAGTCATTCATCAAGGATACATCTTTTTCTTTATCCGCAAATAGGAGTTGTTAATCAATACATGTTGAAAACGGCTTAACCACATATAAGATGTCTCCTTCAAAATGTCCAACACATATTTTCTTTGACAAAAAAAAATCCTCATTGGACAATCGAGCTACTGTTTCCCCTATAAAGTATTTCAAATTACTCAAGCCTTTGATTTTAAACTTAGAATTTATAAAATATTTAAACTTCTTAATTTTCTAAATATCGTTTCCTGTAATGACAATAGCATCAATATATACAAGAATAATAATCATAACACCACCTCTCACATACTTAAAAAGAGAATGTTTAGTAGGAAAATGTTAAAAGCCAAAACTGAGAAGAGTATTGGTTAACTTTTGTGACCAACACCGGCTTGACTGCTTGAGGTCATATATAGATTTTCTAAAACGAAAAACTTTTCTTGGTTTAGGAGTTACAACGGGTGCAGGTGGTTCCATATAAATTTTCTCCGAAAGAGCACCATGGAGAAAGACATTGTTAACCTCTATCCCGATGAATGGGCTAAACTCGAGATGCAGCGAAGAGCAAGAAAACAACGGGACGGTAGTCATCTTTGCTACGGGAGCAGCGAGTCTCGGTGAAATCCTTCTCATCGATATGAGAGTAACCCTTTGCAATAGAACGACTCTTAGGGCGCTCGACGAACCATAAGATTTTTTATTTGATACGATAGACCCAACGAGATTTGAAAGCTTTCTTCCCATTATGAAGATACTCCAATCCCATGTATGGTTACTCTCAAATGCGGAGAGTTATTCTTGCATAGAGGCACGCCATTCGGGATATTTAGCGACTTACGCAAAAAGTCTTAGGCTCGGGATAATAAGATAAAGTGGTAAGAAAACAATTGTGAGAATGATAAAGGTGATCAAAAGATAAATAATTGTGTAGAGGATACCTGGTACCTTTCGAGGGAGATTGAGGAGAGTGAGAATCAGCCAATGAGGTTCTTGCATTGCAGGGCATAGCCACTTAAATAAATAGGGGATTTGGTCTCTCTTTGAGAACGACGAGGAAAGGTCGGTGACGAAGGTGTATGGGATGGAGGTGAAAGTTCTCCGAATCTGGACTTGGGAATGAGAGAGGTCCAAAATATGTGCTCGAACTAGAAACAATACGCGAGTCGGAGGAAAAGCGTAAGTGCAGCGATGCCGAGTTTGGGTTAACACGCGTTAAAAAAACATATGGATCCAAGTCGACTTGGTATGGGTATGGGTGCATGGGGTAAGGCAATTATGGGGTTGGGTCAATGTGCGGACTCGAGAGATTGTTTTGGATTGTATGCTTGATTTTGGGCCATTTCGGTGGGACTTTTTAGAGAAGATTTAAGAGGTGAGCGAGTGGGCTCAACAAATATGGTTTGAGCATCCGGGTTAAAGAGTTTTTGTGAATCTTCTAGTGGGGAAGATTCAGAAGAAATGGTAGAGAGTTCTGTTTTGTAAGGAAATATTTGTTCATAAAAATGAACATCTCTAGACACAAAGATTTTGCATGAGTTGGTGTCATATAGTTTCCTACATTTCTGTCATAATGGATAACCGAGTAAAATACACCAAGTGGAGCGGGCATGAAATTTATCATGATGAGGGTGAGCGTTTGAGTGTAACAAAGAGAACCAAAAACTCTGAGATTGTTATATGAAGGGGGTTTATGAAATAATATTTCGTGGGGTGTCTTAACTTTTATAACCTTACTACAAGTTTTATTCATAAGATAAACAATTGTTAAGACAAATTCTCCCCCAAAATTGGATAGGTAGGTTATCTTCAAAGCATAAGGCTCTTGCAACGTTTAGAATATGTCTATTTTTACGCTCAACCTCCCCCCCATTTTGTTGAGGAGTGCACACACAAGAGGTTTCATGCAAAATTCATTTCTCAATCAAATAACCCCTAGGCTAATAAATTCACTCTCATTATCACTATGAATTCGTTTCATTGAATAATTGTATTGAATGAAAACCATTTGACAAAAAATGAAAACATAGTTTGAACATCAACTTATCACGTAATAAATATACCCAAATGGCATTGGAATAATCATTCACAAAACATATAAAATAATGTGCCCCAGTTAAGGAGCGAGTCTGATTCTTGCCCCACAAGTCACAATGAATGTTCACAATGGGCTTTCGCTTTACAATCACTAAGTGCAAACGAAAAACGGGAATCCTTAGCTTTGTGACATATGTTATAGGGAACTTGAGATTGTTTATTTAAGGAAAAAGAAGCTGGAATCTGTACGAAAAACTGAGAAGAAGGGTGACCAAGCCTAGGATGCCACAGTTGAGAATTTTCCTTCTTGGAAGTGAAAAACACTAGAGGGGGTGAATAGAGTTTAGAATCTTTTAAACTTTCTTTGAAATAAGTAGAAGAAGATGCAAATATCTATAAAATTAAATCTTGTATAATTAGAGAAATCAAGACACAAGATTTAAAGTGGTTCGATTCACAACGAATCTACGTCCACTGCCTTGAGAAGCACCCCAAGGATTTCAATACTTCACTATGAAGCTCCATATACAATAAATGCAAGGTGGGATCAACCTTTTACAAGAGTGGATAACTCACAAAGAGTTTTACTTGAAAAACACAACAAGCTCACAAAGAACTTAACTCTCAAAGAGTTCTACTAATCTTACAAAGAGATACTTCCTAGATCACTAAGAACTAATCTCAACAAATGAGAGGGGAAGAGGGAATAACCAAACTATCACCTTAACGATGATGGATAAGTTACAAATGTAAAGCACAATAAATTTTTAAGCCTCAATAGATTTTGTTCAAATTGACTAGCACATAAATTTGATAGCAATGAGTAATAGATGAAGGTTTGATTGAGAGTAAACTTAATACACAAGATAGATTAAGTAGTTAGCAATAACTCATCTAAGGGGTTTAAATAGGGGAGTAAAAATGGTTTGAAATGACTGCTCCAACAGATAAAACTGCCAGAAAATCGATACTTCGGTCGACCGGACTCTGTTCCTGGTTGACCGAAATAATTCAAAGTTAATTTGAAAAAGGCTCTGTCTCGATCTCGGTTGACCTAACAAAATCCCAGTCGACCGATGTTTATATCTAGGTCGATCGAATTGACTTGAGGTCGACTGATCAAAATAGCCGTTGAGTATTTTGAACCACATGAAGTGACTGAGTGATGTGACACACTTCGGTCAACCTAGTCGAGGCTCGATCGACCAAGATGACGGTTCAAAGTGGGTTTTCCCACTAAGTCTTAAATCAAATGCTATCATTTACTCAAGCAAAGATATAAAACCCTTTTACCTATTTTCAAAAGCATCTCAAACTGAAAACATTTAAGTATGCAAGACGAATATGAACAATTTCATTTGAGCCTTCCTAGGGGAGATTACAAGAAATAAAATAACAAAAATCTTCTCAATTCATTTGTCAAAGTCTTCAAGTCCTTGTATGCATCTATTTGATCTTCAATAAGTAGTGTTGCCCTTTGATAAGTTTATGCTTTCTTGATAGACTTGATACTTTGCATGTAACTTATCACATTCACAAGTATAACAATTAATCCCATCAATGGTCTGTCGTTCATTAAAATAGAGAATTTAGCCCTTAGGGCTTACAATCTCCCCTTTTTTGGTTATGACAAACTTTGATGTAATGTGATAGGTGAAATTAGATGATCTTTAATAATAGATGACCTTTTTTAAAGTGAAGAGAGGATAAAGGTCATTTATGGAAAAGAAAATCAACCTTAGAGGTGTGAGTAAATCAATTTAATAAAATCTCCCCCTGAGGTTGTGCCCTTTCTTAAAGATAACAAAACTGAAAAAGATATAGAGGAAAAAGTTTACAGTTTTTTCCGTTTGTAATAACAACCGGTCGACCGCCACAATTTTCCTAGGTCGGCGTCTCTTTTTTCGGTCGGCCGTCGTATACATTCGGTCGATCGGACTTAAGGTAACAAGCAGATTTTCTTGCAAACAGTTTCAAAGTATATCCTAAAATTCTACCAACATACTTCAATACAAGTGTTTCAAGAAAACAGTAAAAAACAGGGTTTACATGTGTTTAACATATGCTTAACATTACATTACATTCCAAGAAACAAAAGACATTTTTCTCCCCCTTTTTCATATATCAAAAAGAGGAAAGGAGGTTTTTAAAATGAGCTCTCATCACTAGGATATCATCATTGAGCTCTCTAATCATATGCATCAAAAATAGTTTATACATATAGCAAAACAATACAAGATAAAGATAAGTAAAATAAAGAGAAAGGTAAAAAAAAAGCTTATTGGAATGTTTGAAACTTCATCTTTGCAAGTTTTCTATGACTTGTGCAATCTCTTCCTCGGTGAATGTAGCATGAAGATCTTCATCATTGTCTTGCTCTTTTTAAACTTCTTGTTCATCATCCACCTCATAAATCTTTGTATTGGTGTTTTTGATGACCATATCAAATTTGGCTTCAATACAATCCATTCTTTCTCCCAATTTCTCTACTTTGGATTATATTCGAAGTAGGAGTTCACTTTGAGATTATGTGGTTTGCCTTGTCTCTTCATTTCCTCTTCTAATATTATTTCCCCCAACGTTTCTTGATATATCTATATTTTGACAATTTTCATGGTCTTGTTCTTCTTCTAACTCTTCATCTCTTCTTTGACCCCTTCTTTCTTTTATAATTCTTTTGATAGTCTCACTAGATATTTTACTAGTTCTTCTTGCAAATCTGCTCAAAATTTTTAATATGTGTACCTACATCATTATCATCTTTGCTAGCAATATATATGTTAGATTCATCAAATGAAACATGCACCGATTCTTCTATGCAAAAGGTTCGTTTATTGTAAACTCAGTAAGCCTTTTTTGTTGGATGAATAGCCAAGGAATATGCCTTCATCCGATTTCTTATCAAACTTTCCAAGTCTATCTTTGATGTTGAGCACAAAACACTTGCAACAAAAAACAATAAAGTAAGAAATAGGAGTTTTTCCAAAAATGAGTTCAAACGGAGTTTTCTTTAGAAAAAGGTCTTAAGAGAACTCGATTCATTATGTAACAAGCGGTGTTAACGGCTTCGGCCCAAAAGTAAGTAGGTAAAGAGCTTTCGGAAAGCATAGACCTAGCCATTTCTTGCAAAGTGCAATTTTTTCTTTCAACTACACCATTTTGTTGAGGAGTTCTTGGAGCCGAAAAATTGTGATCTATGCCATTTTCATTGCGAAAGTTTTCAAAGCTTTGGTTATTAAATTCTCCTCCATTGTCACTTCGAATAGAGATCAATTTTTGTATCAAGTGAGTTTTGAATTGTCTTAAAAAGATTTAAAAAATTCAATGAAGGAGTCATCTTTTTGTGAAAGAAAAATTACTCCAGTGAATCTAGAAAAAATCATCTACAATAACAAATACATACCTATTACCACCAAGACTAGTGGTCCTAATTGGTCCAAAGATATCAAGATGAACTGATTCTAGAGGTTTTGAAGTTGAAACCATTTTCTTGGGTTTAAAAGAAGTTTTGGTTTGTTTTCCAAATTGACATGAGTCACACAAACGTTTCTTTTCAAACTTTACTTTTGGTAAACCTCTTACAAGATCTTGGCTCGACAAGCGAGTAAGCAAGTCTATGCTAACATGTCCTAATCTACGGTGCCAAAGAAATGCATGATCATCAAGGACATTTAGGCATTGAATATCATAAGTAAGAATGATACGGTACCAACCTTGGGGCTGCCCAACTCAAGGGAACGTGTGTTACGATACAAAGAGGACTCTAAATTACATCTAGGAATGTTTCCCAAGTCAACCTCTTAAGTATCACAAGTGTACAAGGAATGGACAGCTTTGCTACTGTTTGGCAGAATGATCATATCTTTCGATATACTTATCCAATGGAGCTGATTCCAGTTGCATATTAAAGATAAGAGGCAGATCTACAACTTTCATGAAGATCACAAGATCAGATTCTGCCTTCTTGATATCCCGTATTGTCGTGCAAGTTGGCCCAACAAGCTGTCCAGAATGGGGACGAATCTAAAGGGCATTTTAGTCTTTTTACATATTAAAGTCTATTCTAGACTATTCTAGACTTTAATTATTTGTTATTTTTATTTTATTACTTTAGCCGTGTGTAGCAAATAGAGTTGCTATAATAAAGGACATGTTGTCCATGTGGTAGTTAGTTTGTTATTAAGAGTCCTAATGCAACTAGGACTCTTCATTATTTGGTAGTTATTTTTTAGATTATGCCGCCAAGATAATAGGCACATGTCCCTATTATCTTGTTTAGGTAGTTACTTGATAGCAAGTTGTTATTCAAGAGTCCTACTTCTTCAAGGACTCTTATTTCCCTTTTCCTAGTTTAAGTTAGTTTGGTTCTCTTATAGCCGAAATACTCTATTTAATAGAGCTTTGGGCAGCCATGTAACTTAGACTTGATATATTGATATTTTGATTAAGGTTAAACCTTTGATACTTGTTTATGAACTTCGGTTGAATTTCATAATCCTTTAAAGTTCTTGTATCAACTAGTTGGTTTATCTAGTTGTGGTGTTTCAACCTCCATTGATACTTAACCTTTCCGGGACTGTGTTAAGTATATTCTCCCATAAACCATTCGAGATAGAGAAAGATCTAAATTTCAGCCGAGTCTTGATATAACCCATCAAGATTTCGCATCAAGTGGTATCAGAGCAAAAGGTTGATCTCTATCTTGGTGTACCCTTACGCTTTTTATTAAATTTTTCTTGTTTGCTTGGAATAGACCGAGAAAGATAACAAAAAAGAAATTATTACTACCATACGCAAAAAGCCACCCGAAGTAAAGAAATTGGCAGCCGGGTTATCCTAGACACGGATCAAACCAAAAGCAAACTTCCTTGTCCACTTGGACACAAAGGAATTGTCTCTTGTTCCCTCTTGTTCTTGAATTAGTCGCCATCAAACTCATCAAATCAAGGTAATATCTTCCTGACACGGAGTTCTTGATAAAGGCGGCCAAGAAAAGACTAAGTCTTAAGGTATAAGGTAAAGAAAGAAATCAAGAAAACAAGGTTTTCAAGATTTTAAATTTTCGGTTACTGTTCACAGCACTATTCATCCGAAAATTCAAAGTCTATTTTCAAGAAATCAAGAAGCGTAAAGGTTACATCTTTTTAAAGATTACTCTTTTTCTTTCTTACCTTTGTCAATTAGATCAAGAAAACTCTTCTTGCAATCTTTTTTCAGCCTTCCATCTTTATAACCATTCTATCATTCAAAGTTGGAAGTTCTTGACAAGTATTTGTGGAAAAAACCGAAAGAAATATTCAATATTGAGAGAATACAAAATCTGATTACTATTCACAGATTACTATTCACGGATTACTATTCACAGATTACTATTCTCAGATCACTATTCACATATTACTGTTCACAGTTACTATTCACAGATTACTATTCACAGTTTCCCATTGATATTCAACCTTGCAGGAGAAAGGTTGTTTATATTTATTCAATTTTTTGTGTGAATTTTTCTACTAACGATTTGTGTGAATTTTTTCTTTGCAAAGATAATGTCTTTTGATGAAGGTACTTCGCAGCAAGAAGTGACCATAGATGATCAAGAATCTCGAGAATCCGAAAGTTTTGAGGCAAATTGGGAATTTGAGGCCGAAAGTTTGGAAGATGAAGCCGAGGGCAATGATCAATATCCGGATGAGGGCAATCATCTTTTGGTAAATATGAATCTCTTACAATATCAACAATTAGATGATTTGCATCAACAAAGAAACAATCTTTTTCAAACAAAGTGCACCGTTCAAGGCAAGATTTGTTTACTTATTATTGATAGCGGTAGTTGTACTAACGTTTTTTCTTTTGAGATGGTTACGGCTTTAGGTTTACCCTTGAAAGCACATCCAACGCCCTATAAGCTTTCTTGGTTAAATGATAGCGGTGAGATTAAAGTTGACAAACAAGTGGAACTAAATTTCAGCATTGGCAACTATAAAGATTCGATCACTTGTGATGTGGTCCCGATGACCGCAAGTCACATCATTTTGGGAAGACCTTGGCAATATGATAGAGATGTAGATCATATGGGTCGAAGGAATGTTTATGCGGTGACAATGGATAAAGTTCGCTATAATTTACATCCTATGTCACCCATTGAAGTTTGTGAGATGCAACAAAGGTTAGCCGAGGGTAGAGAGAAAAGAAGACAAGAGCGGGAGTTGCTCAAATCACATACCCCTACCCAAAAGGTAACAATCGAGGTAAAAGGGGCTGAAAAAGCCGAGAGTTTGACAAGCAAAAAGGTAAAATCAGAGGTAAAAAGAGCTGAAAAAGCCGCAAGCATGGTAAGAAAAAAGGCAATAGCTCAAAAAGTGAGAAAAGAAAGTTTGTTCATTAAATCCGAAAAGGTAGATAGGATAATTCAAGCAAAACAACTTGTTGTTTTGTTAGATTTGCAAGGAACCGCAAGGAACCTATTTACTAACACTTTTTCTTTTACTCTAACATCTTTTTCTACATCTAGTCTTGCTATTTTTTCGGAAGTTTCATGAAGTCTTCCCTAAGGAGTTGCCGAAAAGGTTACGTATTAGCCTTCAAAATCGTGAAAGGTATAAACCATCTTCGGGTACAATTCAGCAAATTCACAACCAAGGTGATTTAATTCTTGAAAAGAAGAAGGTAAGTATGTCTTTAATTCCATATGTTAATCCGGGGAAAATTGTACCAAAGCAAGAAAGGACTTTTAGATTATATACGGATAGTCTACATGTTAATCACATAACTTTTCAGTATAGACATCCAATTTATTGCTTTGATAAAATATTTATTAATAGTCAAAACCGAGAACATGTTAGTACACATCTTAGGGCTTTTTTTCTATTATAAATACACAAACCTTGTATGCTAAGATGGATAATTATGTTTATAACACTCATTCTATTAATCTTCTTAGTTATATGTTAAGTTTACAAGGTATTCAAGTTGATCAGGCAAAAGATAATGCAATAAAGGAATGGCCGAGAACAACTAGTATCCTTCAAGTTCATTCAACATATGAGTTGGCAAGCTTTTATAAACGTTTTGTTCACGATTTTTGCAAGCTTACTGCCTCATTAATTTCAATTAAGAAGGACAAGACACCATTTATTTGGGACAGCCGCAAGAGAATCTCCTTGATAGGTAAGGACAATGCAATTTTTACTTTCCATATTTCTAACTTGCTCCCTTTTGTTCATTTTTTAGATTATAAAGCTGATTTTTGGGATGATTCGAGGACGAATCCTTTTCAAGAGGGAGGGGATGATACGGTACCAACCTTGGGGCTGCCCAACTCAAGGGAACGTGTGTTAAGATACAAAGAGGACTCTAAATTACATCTAGGAATGTTTCCCAAGTCAACCTCTTAAGTATCACAAGTGTACAAGGAATGGACAGCTTTGCTACTGTTTGGCAGAATGATCATATCTTTCGATATACTTATCCAATGGAGCTGATTCCAGTTGCATATTAAAGATAAGAGGCAGATCTACAACTTTCATGAAGATCACAAGATCAGATTCTGCCTTCTTGATATCCCGTATTGTCGTGCAAGTTGGCCCAACAAGCTGTCCAGAATGGGGACGAATCTAAAGGGCATTTTAGTCTTTTTACATATTAAAGTCTATTCTAGACTATTCTAGACTTTAATTATTTGTTATTGTTATTTTATTACTTTAGCCGTGTGTAGCAAATAGAGTTGCTATAATAAAGGACATGTTGTCCATGTGGTAGTTAGTTTGTTATTAAGAGTCCTAATGCAACTAGGACTCTTCATTATTTGGTAGTTATTTTTAGATTATGCCTCCAAGATAATAGGCACATGTCCCTATTATCTTGTTTAGGTAGTTACTTGATAGCAAGTTGTTATTCAAGAGTCCTACTTCTTCAAGGACTCTTATTTCCCTTTTCCTAGTTTAAGTTAGTTTGGTTCTCTTATAGCCGAAATACTCTATTTAATAGAGCTTTGGGCAGCCATGTAACTTAGACTTGATATATTGATATTTTGATTAAGGTTAAACCTTTGATACTTGTTTATGAACTTCCGGTTGAATTTCATAATCCTTTAAGTTACTGTATCAACTAGTTGGTTTATCTAGTTGTGGTGTTTCAACCTCCATTGATACTTAACCTTTCCGGGACTGTGTTAAGTATATTCTCCCATAAACCATTCGAGATAGAGAAAGATCTAAATTTCAGCCGAGTCTTGATATAACCCATCAAGATTTCGCATCAAAGAAGTTCATCAAGAGTGAGCATGTAGACATTTCCAACTCTATTTGCCACAAAGATGATTTCATTTGAATTTTCATCAAAGATAGTGCATGCATCTTTCTTAAAAGAAACAACAAAATCATTATCACAAAGTTGACTAATGCTAAGAAAGTTGTACTTAAGGAGTTCAATTAAAAGAACATTTCGAATAAGAGTAGAGGAGCTTTCACCAACATTCCCAATACCAATGATCTTCCCCTTTTGTTTGTCACCAAATGTGACGAATCTTTCATTTATTGGTTTTAACTCTCTCACTAAAGTAGCATCTCCGGTCATATGTCTTGAACACCCACTATCAAGAAACCATTTTGCCGGAAGAGCTTTTCGTTCTTGTTTCACTTAAAAATGAGGTAAAAATGTGACTTTTGGTACCCAAATCTTCTTGGGGTCCTTTGGGGTTAGTTTGAGCAATCTTAATACGCCATGTATATTTAGCACCATGCTCAATTTTGTTTTTAATAACAAACCTAGTTACTTTATGACCATGTCTACCACAATACGTACATCTAACATGTGTTCTAGTGAATGTGGTATTTCTAGGTGTAGTAGTATGAATGTTATTAACATAGCCAATTCTCCTTCTAGAATGATTATGAAATGTAGATGGCATAGGGGATTTGAATGTACTAGAAAAATGTGAAGAAGTACTAGCAATATAAGAAGTATGTTCATACCTTAATCCACTTTTATCATTAGAGTAACGTTGTGATCCAAGAATCTCATCTAAATTCTTTTTACTATATTGAAATTTGTTCACAAGAGTAGTGAGATCAACAACCTTTTTCTTTAAGAACTCATAATCAAATAGTTTTTCTTCTAAGTTCATCATTTTGTCAAAACATCCTTATGTTGTGAAGTAGAAGCCCTCATTTTAGTTATTAAAGTTTCTTTTTCAATCCTACTACTTTCCAATGACTCTAGAAGTCTTTTGTTTTCTACATTCAATTTTGTGCTTTCATTAGATAAGGTGTCAAGTTTGCTTAACTATTGTTTTTAACTTGTTTGGTCATTGTTCGTATTAAACTTGATTGTCTGACATAACTATTGGTTTGTAGTGCATGAATAGTATGGGATGCTCATGGCATGACTTCCGATCTGTGGTGTCAAATTTGATGAGTATAGTCGAACATTTGTTTGGTCATATTTGATACTTGGTATTGAGTCTTTTTTGTCATTTATGGGTTTAAGAAGTTTTGGTGTAGAATTGGTGCATTTGTGCACAAGTTTTGCACTTGTTTTTCTTTTTTTCATAGGTCACGGATAATCCAATCGTCCTACCATTCGTCCTAGTGTTCGTCCGCAGAATGACAATTAGCTAATGTCTTACCACGGATGAAGTTGCGGACGATCCCTTCGTCCGTTGGTACCTTCGGTCGACTGGATGTGTGCTTAGGTCTACCGGAGCCTCTGTTTTCTATATGTTTGCTTCTGGGATATCACCGGTCGACCGGACTACGGGTGTGGTCGACGGGAGGGTCACATAAAGCTGTGTTGTGTTTTGTCCTATGAGGTTTTCCGCTCTGTCTTTCCAGTATCCGTGTTCTATGTCCTAAGGGGCTTGTGTAGTATAGTGTTAGCATGTTTATAGAGTTTTACAGGGTTTATCTGTCATGTCAAAAGCATGTTTTCAAAAGGGGTATTTTGGGAAACTGAAATGTGTTTCAGTGTCTATGTGATTTATACTTGTGATCATTTGGTCCTTACTGAGACCCGGAGCTCAGTCCATCCGCTTTCTTACTGTGCAAGTGATATAGATGTTGCACCTTAATTTGATGGTGCTTGGGATGGGGAATACGAGGAGTGATCATAACCTACATAGTTGCTGGACTTTATTTCTTTTTAGAATTTCGTTTGGAACACTTAGTTTCATTTCAGTTATTCATTTTAGCACGCATAGACGAATTCGTAATGTAATAAGTAGATTCATTTTCATTTATGTATTCAGACTTCCGCTATTTAATTCACATTTGAATTTAATGCCTAATAAATTCCCTTTTAGTAACTTTGTAAGTGAGCTTTGGTGTCTTATCGATCAATGAGGCACTGCCATGTCATTACCCGGGTTATGGGTGTGACACTCACTCTCTCATGGTACCTTAAGTAATGATATTAGTTGTATAAGAAGTAAGTTTGATGCATATACTTGTGCTCTTGTTGATGTTGCATCATTTCACTTTAATGATCTTTTACATATAGATAACTTAATGCAAGATCTTCATTTGCTTTATGTTTCTCTTGCTAAGGTATCTAAAATATGTAACATCATAAAATTTGATGATTCTTGCCCTTATTTACATTCATCTCATGAGAATTATCCATGTGGTTTTATCTTTGATAATGTTGACCCGTGCACACACATATGCCACTTGAGAAATGAAATTAACATTGAAGGACCTTTACAAAAGGTACCTAGAAAGTCTAGAAAGCTTCACTATGGAGAGTTGAATCCCTAGGAATGACACAAACAAGCTAAGACTCCAAGAAAAGAGTCATGTGCCAATGTCAACAAAGATGTGGATAATTCATCAAGAAGGATAAACTCATCCATCCAAGATGACTCTACAAAAGACTACTTAAGGTGCCTCATTGGACTAATTGATGAAGAAGATCAACTTGCAATCCAAAGTCCAAAGTCCTTGCGTAATGAGGTACAAAGCTTAAATTAAACTCGAAATAGTTATCATGATAATGTTGATGATCCCTATGTGCTTTTACATGAGTTATATTCTGAGTCGAAAAAGATGGCCAAGAAGAATAAGCTAGTGTGTGAAAAACTTGTTTGCTCATTAAAAGAAAGATCTTGCATGCAAGTAGAGTATAATGAACTTCTTGCCTCTTATACTAAGCTAGAAAATAAACAAGAGAATGTGCTTTTATCGCTTGATGCTTTATCTCTTGTAAACCATGAACTACTTGACAAGGTGCAGAATGTTGAACTTAATATTGTTGTGTATGATATCTTGAGGAAAATATCTCATTGGTGAGTTTGGCTCTTTGTGAGATTAACACTCTCTGTGAGTGGAGTCTTCTTTATGAAGCACAAGTCCTCATATGTTAGGGAAATTGTAAGAGGTAGAACCCACCTTGTATTTGTTGTGAAGGGTATCCTTAGTGGAGGTTGAAATCCTTGGGTTTGTCTAAGGTAGTGGATGTAGATTCTTTGTGAATCTAAGCACTATAATTCCTTGTGTTAGTTTTCTCTATCCCTTACATCTTTACTTTATAGTTCATGAATTGCTATAACTTGATTAATTGTCTACATGAACTATTTGCTTAAGGATTAGAAATCTACACATGCTTCCTTGATTTATACATTGATTCACTTAGTCATCTATGTTTGCCTAAACATAATTTACTCACCTTATGTGCTTAATCAACATACTTGTTGTTAAGGTGATCATTTAGGCAAAGAATTTTAGAAAAGCCAAAAAACATTTAAGAACCTAATTCACTCCCCCCCCCCCCCCCTTCCTCTTAGGTTCAATTCCCTCAAAGGGGTCTTTCAAATGACACTGAAAATGGGATGTTCTTAAATCCGGACGACCACTTCGGTCGACTGGACCAGCCCAGCCATCGATCGGAGAAAACTACTGGCTAACTTTGGATCTCGAACGACCACCTCGGTCAACCAGACGGAGCCCAGATCGTTCATGATTTTTGTTGGGCATACTGCTTGGATGTCAGACAACCTCCGGTCGACCAGGATCCCCTCATCTCCGTCCTGACTACCTCGTACGGTGGGTCCGGACGATGCATCATTCGGAGCCATCATCTGGGGCATGTTTGGTCTACTTTTGAATTGTTTTCTGTTTTGGTTCCAAAGTTATGTCTGTTTAAGTTATTATGAAGTATTTTCAAGTGTTTTAACGATGTTTAAAGACACGTTTCAGTCAAGTTACGTTTCAAATGATTTGGGATTCGAGAAAATGTTTGAGTCTTATTTGATGCTTAATCCCAAGAATGTTTGATCCTTGTTGTGTTAGTGTAGCTCATTCCTTACTTCTTTTGCAGATGATTATGTGGAGGGTGTTTATGAGGAATCCTGGGAAATGGAACATGATGAATGAACTGGTTTGAGGATAATATAATAGCATGGTTAGATTCATTCTAGTTGAACTATGTTAAAACTTAGGGCAGTGATAATGTCAGAGCAAATATTCTCCTACGAGAGCAATTGATTTGCATGTGACAAAATTGCCTCTCTAACTTATCAATTACTAAATCTTTTAATTATTTTTACTATTTTTTCTCACCACTGATTTATTTCCCCAATCTAATTTTTTTTTCTTCTCTCTCCTCCTTCCATTATTCTCTCTAATCTTGACTGATTTTTTTTTCTTCTCTCTCCTTCTTTCCTTCCCTATTATTCTCTCTGTCTTCTGTGTATGGTAATAATGAAAAAACCAATAATAAAATAATACAATTTATTTGATTCTTTTATGAATTTGTAACATATTTAATTTTTTCTGTTGGTAATCATCCTTTTAAGATGATCATAAATTGTGCAAATATTTTTTTATAAAAGAAGATTAAATATGTATTATACCTGTTTGTTTTATCATATCATATACAACTATCTTCTTACTTGTTTGTTAATAATTTGATGAAGAATCTGAAGCTTTTTTAATGGAGTTGAATTAACTATCTACTTTATAGTTATTATTATTTTTATTGATATTCATTTAGTAGAAGGCTGAGAGAATAATAAGGAAAGAAGGAGAGAGAATATCTCTCCTTCTTTCCTTATTATGAAGGAGAGATAATATAAAAAAATAAAAAAATAAAAAAAATAAAAAAAATAAAAACACTCAAGATTAGAGGGAATAATGGAAGGAGGAGGCTAGAAACGACTAAAACCCGCTAGGGTTTTTTTCTTCTCCGCCACCGCCGTCGCCGCGGCTGCTGTGCGTGTACTGTTCAGACGATGAGCTCTCTCATCTATCGGACCTTTTCTCCCCTGACATCACAAAATGTGAACGATGGGTGTAATCTCTGTACCGATGACCTGCTCCTTGCACCAATGTTTGAAGGTGCATCGAAATTAGGGTCGGAAAAAATTGCTCATGCTTATGGAGTATTTGGTAAAGAGAAAATGTTGATTCTGAGTTGGTTGTCTCAGAAGGGTGCCAGTTAAGCATAGTCTGGGATTTAGAGAGGGTTGGGGATTGGTGTCGCCGATAATGGTGTCCAATTGGCGACCAATTTTCGAGTTTGGATTGGATGTGAGGAAGGTGATGGTGGATTTTCCGGAAAAAATGACTAGGAAAAAGGTTGGCTTGACGCCTGAGGTGATGATGATGACCGGAGGTCGTGAATATCCGGCAAGGGCACGACTGATCTTTTGTCTAAACTGCAATACAAATTGGGTTTCTAACACGCGAATGGCCCAACTATACAATGTTCAGGCCAGATGGTCGAAAAAGGCCCAGGCTTTTGGCACTGTTGTTGGGTTGTTTCTCCTTTTACAAATTGTAAATATTGATGTTGGGTTTTCTAATAATTTTTTTACAATTCATAGCTTATCTTCGCTTACTAAATTATTTCTAACGGGGGCTCCTGCCGTTAATCAGGGTAAGGTGGAGGCCGCAAGTCGGCCCCGCCAAAATCCATGAGTTACCTGTTCGTGAATTGCCCAGGCCTTAGCAAATCCTGGGCAATTCAATTTCTAGTGCGCCTCAAAATGGTGCAGAAGTCTACTAGTATTTTCTTTCTCATAATAAAGCCTTTTGTCGGCTTCATGGTTAATATCATGATAGTGTTAGTTTTTTTTTCCATGTTTTAAGTTAGGATTTATTTCAAAGTTTTTTGTAAGCAATCAATATGGGCGACCGTCTCAAACTTGGAGAAACATCCATCAACATCAAGTTTTATTGCAACATGGTTTCGAATGGAGGATCATGAGCGGACATTCTGTTCGTATCTGGCGTGGTCGCTGGCCAACTACTCTACGTGGTTTTCAGCTGATCTCCCCTCCTAGTTTTACGTGTTTTGAAAGTTTGCAGACAAGAACTCTAGAAGTTGTGGAAGGCCTCTGGTTTGTGCGTGAACTCCGATTTGCTATTGCTTTTTTAGTAGTAGTGTTTGGTTATACGGTCATAGAATTTTGTACTATAGGGCACTTATTCTCTAGATTATTTTATGACCGTGAGTCTTGTAATGTTCTGGCTCATTGGTTAGCTAGAATTTTTCTAAGGCTCGATGCCTCATTTCAAAGGGTAGGGGATCCATTGGAATTCCACCTCCCTCATGTAGTTCCTAATATCTATTCTTTTCTTTTCAAAAAAAAATGGAAGGAGGAGAGAGAAGAAAAAAAATCAGATGGGAAAGAAATCAAGGGTGAGAAAAAATAGTAAAGATAATTAAAAGATTTACTAATTGATTTGTTAGAGGGGCAATTTTGTCACATACAAATAAATTGCTCTTGCAGTAGGATATTTGCTCTGGCATTATCACTGCCCTAAAACTTATGATATAAGATATTTAACTTTCCTTTAAGTAATTAAATATTTCGGATTATTAGCCTTTCTATTATGGTTAGTTTGGTGTCTCATTGGTAAATGGGATACTACCAAATAATCACCCAGTTACGAAGTGTGACATGTTCACCAAAACAATTTCCTCTTTTGATTTATCAAATATGAATAATAATAAAAAGATTTACGTCCTCTGCACTTGTATTTATTCATCTTCATACCACAAAATAGAATTGAATTCGAATTTAATAAATCTCCACTCCACTACTCTCATGCAAATTAGTAAAAGTAGTCCAACGATCATTGTTTGTAAAAAGTGGCAAACTATCCACCTTCCTTCATGTAAGGGTTTCGCTGGGAAAATTATGATATGAATTTTGTGGTCCAGAATAAAATATCTCATCATAAAATTATCTTTTTGTTCTGAATCATATAGTGCAATGGACCATATCCATATTAGACTATCCAACTGTGGGTCTAATTGGATTAAGGTTTTCGATTGAGTTTTGTATGAGATTTTTGGTTTCTAGTCACAATGACCAAAATCAAATTTTATATGACGCAAATCCAAACTAGGCTCAACCATAATTTTCAGATACAAGCTTCGGCAAAATAATTATCATTCTTCAAAGAGTCAATTACTAGAATAATGTATATTAACCATATAATGATAACATCTACATCCATTAGTAATAAACAGTCACTGTTGATTGGATTAATTTGATGAAATTCAATTAACTAATTCAATAGGCAATGCTTTATAAAGGTGGAGACTACATTGCTGGGCTAGCTGGGCCATGGATTATTGGGCTTTTTAAAATTTCTCAGCGATGGGCCGATGAGGTTTTTGTCTTGTCTTTCATTTTCGTTTTTTTTTGTCACTACTAATAAATTGGGATTTGGAATGTACTTTGAATAACCTATGAGGCCTATGAGGCTCCAATCTGAGTTCTCATAGAGTCATGAAACAGTAGAATAAAATAGAAAGAAAAGGCTTGAGAATTTGTATTAGTATAAATATTTGGGAAATGATAAAGAGCTAAGCAAGATTGGTTGTAATTGGCTAAAAATTCAAATTAAACACTATTCACCCCCTACTGGTAGAAGGGATTCACCCAATTATTTACTATTTTTTCACCAATTTAATCAATTAATTGATTAAATTTTAGGACCCTATCAATACTCTAAATATTTATCTCAACGTAACAAGATTCCATAACAAATAACCATCCCACCAATGAATCTTAATCCACCTCACACACTTAATATTCAATTATGACCTTACTTGCAGAAATGGATAATATATATATATATATATATATATATATATATGAACAGTACGACAAAGCAATGAAGTTGCAAGATCAACTGATTCAAGGTTTTTTTTTTGTTTTTTTCACTTCGTTTCACATTTATTCTGTCATAAGCAAGTCACATTTTCCATTCTCAAAACGAAAATTTTCAAACTGAAAACAGAATGTGTTAGCAACTGATAACAAAACTTCAGAGCAAAAGACTAGATAGTTACGTCCCGGCTCCTATGCGGAACAGCTTTGGTGCGGACTGTGCGGGACACCATCTCAGCCGTCGGATGAGATTTTTTAACGGCTCAGATCTGGAGAGAGAAAAAAAAATTTTTATTATTTTTTAAGTCAACCGCAACTTTTCTCTCTCCAGATCTGGACCGCTCAAAATCTCATCCGACGGCTGGGATTGTTCCGCACGTGTGGAAAAAAAGCTGTTCCGCATAGGAACCGGACTGAGATAGTTAAGATGTAAAGTAGTAGAGAATTTAATACTATTTTTGTCTTTCTGGAAATGCAGAGGTTAAAAAAGTCATTCCAATGATCAAACAAATCACATTTAACAATCCGACCAATAATAGCATTGACAATCTTAACCATCCAGTAAAAGGAACCGGTCTTTTAATGACTTTAGATCTACACACATAACCATGGTACAGATTCAACCCTAGACCAATTACTTGTTTGTTGTTAAGGGGCAGAGACTTGTTTGTTGTTAAGGAGCAAATGAGCTGCCAAGTTATCAAACGAACGAGAAAAGTTTGTACGTATGGAATTCCCCTTTTTCCGCACTGGAACCACCTTCTATATCCAGTTACAAGGTTAAAAAGCAACCTAGCCTCTTATGATGAATTCGATCAATAAGTGGGGCGTTGATCAGGTTCACATAAAAAAAATCCCTTATTTTTTTCTTCTTACTTGTCATTATTCGATCAACGGATTATTATCCAATGACTACCATTCACTTGTCTTTTTTTTTTTTTGCTAGAAAATGATTGCAATTAAAAAAAATGCTAGAAAATGTCTTTAAATTAGCTAGAAAATGATTGCAATTAAAAAAAACACACATAATTTTATTACTGCTACAAGCAGTCCCCTCTAACTCAAAACAAAAGAAATAAAATAAAATAAGGTCTTCTCGTAGAAAATCGAAATTACCAACTTAGTTTGTTGCGAGGAGAAAGTGAGACCGGACCTATTTTACGGTTCAACCCAAGACCAATTACTTGTTTGTTGGTAAGGAGCAAATGAACTCTGCCAAGTTATCCAAAGACTTGGAGGAACTACCACCTTCACTAACACAACCATCAAGTTTTTCTTTGAGATCCATTGCATTCTGCCTCATTTCTTTGCCTCCTTCATCAACCATAACTTTTCTTATAGATTTCTCAATAGTTTCCCTATCTGCTGAATTCTCCAGCAATATGCCCATGTTCCACACATGAGTTAAATACCTTGCATTTACTCTCTGGTCAGCGAAAAATGGTCGGCATATTATTGGAAGCCCTTCACAAATACCCTCTAACGTCGAATTCCATCCACAATGACTCCAAAATGCGCCCACTGCCGAATGTGACAAAACCTCTTTCTGGGGTGCCCATTTCACAATTCGACCTCTAGATCCAACCCTCTCTTCGAAAATCTTCGGGTAAATTCTCTATCCATTTTGAGCCTTTGATAGAGCCAGGCCTTATCACCCACAAGAAGGGCTGATCACTGTTGGCAAGTCCCCAAGCCATCTCAACTAGATCTTTACTGTCCAACATTGCTAAGCTACCTAAGCTTATGTAAACAACTGAGTTTGGAGCTTGATTATCCAGCCACTCGATGCAGTTCTTATCTTCCTCCATTAAAGTAGTAGATGAGGGGGGAACCATTTTGTGGAAAGGACCAACTGAGAAGAACTTAACTTGGTAATGTTTTTTGAGCTCTGAAAGATCCGAATCCTCGAGCTCATCAGCTGTATTCCAAATGTAGGCCAACGAAGATCGAGTTTCTATCAGATTAACCTGAAATTGCACCATAATTTCTGGGATTGGAAGCTGAAGTGGAATTGGTAGATCCCTGAATCTGAGTGGATCCAATCCTGGTACTGCCTCTAAGAGCCGGGATGCTGCAATATCAATTATCAAGAAAATCAACCTTTTGAAACAGGGGACATACCAATATTTCCCAAATCGTAAGTGGTGGTGTTCAGAATATTAATCAAGAAAATCAAATTTACCCAAAGAATTGGATTAAATGATGGGTAAACTGTTAAGATCTAAAGAAAAACAAAAATTTCAACACAACCCAGTTCCAATTTCTTTCAATATTCTGGTGTGGGATTCAATTACTACTGGATTTTACGGGTAATCTAACCAAAAAGATTGTTATTCATGGATTAAACCATCCGTTAGGTTACCTGGAAGTAAATCACCGGTGTTCCTCTCTTTATAAAGCTGAATATTGAGTCTCAGAGATCTGAGATAAGCAGCATTTGTGTTCCGGAAGATAAGACTTGGGATTTTCAACTGATTGGCCACAGAATCAGCAAAATACATGAGAGTATCATAGATTACACAGGCTAAATGACCTTCCTTTTCTTGGTTCTCAATCATATTAGCCAAATGGTTGTGAAGAGGGTCTTTGCAGTTCTTATTAATGGAAGAAATTACAGGAAGCAGATTGAAGAATGAAGTATCCATTCCAGATAAATTATCAGGTAGCTTAACAAAGCTGAAATCAGTATGGTTTTGAGGATTTGGAGAGTTGAAATCTGTGTGTGCAACAGTTATTGAAAACCCTTTGGAATGGAGCATAGTACCCAACTGAAGGATTGGGGTCATGTGCCCTTCCAGAGGGCAGGCCACGAGAACTACTCTTTTTGAACCAGGTTTTGCCATTTTCTCTCTCTTTTGGATCTGTTTTTCTTTGTTGAATGGGAACTATGGAAGAGGAGATCAGCTTCAGTATGTCTACTTGGTGAGGATGATATAAAAAGGGCATGGTGATTTTCGTCCCTAGACTTATATATTTCGCGGTAATGATCCCCGTTCTAAATGTTTTTGTATTACACTCCCCAAACAATTTGCGATTGGTGAAGGTAGTCCTTCCGTCCATTTCTGTCAAAATGTGCTGTTAAAGGGCAAAACAATAAATCAAAATTCAATCATGGGAAGGGTATTTTGGGAAGAACAAGAACAGCCCAAGGAGGAATTCTTGAACAATTTTGGAATTAATTTAGATGGGCGAGGAAGGAGGAGAGGGGTAAAATGGTCATTTTATAACAAAATTTAAAAAAATCAAAATTTATTTTTTCCGTAACAGAAATGGGCCATTCGCGCGAAAATGTATAAGTTTAGGAATGAAATTTACTAATCTGCTTATAAAATGTGAACAGAGGATGCTATTATTTGACCCTTATTTTTATAGGGCTTTTACTTGGTTTAGTATCCTTTTTGTATAGGTACACTGAAATAGGCACCATATTTTGAGGGAGGGACTAAACTAGGCACAACGCATTTTGGCCATGCGTAGTTTAAATGCACAACGCATAAGTGTTATGCTATGCGTTGTTCAAAAGGATGGGACACAACACATACATTGAATGCGTTCTTCAAGGGCACAACGCATACCCAGTATGCGTTGTTATACTCAACTTCTTCCCTCCGATTTCATCAATTCCTTTAGCTTTAACAAGGTATTTTCCTTATTATCTTTATTCCAAAAAATTATATTTTCTATCTATTTCAAAACCCTAAACTTAATCATTATAATAAGACTATTTAATATAATTTATTACTCAAATATTTAGTGTAATAATTTTTTAAGAATAATGAAAGAGAGGAGACAAATTTTGGTAAAATATAAAAATTCCATATAATTGCAAAATTTGAGAATAACTGAAATCGTTAAAAAAATGTTACAAACAAATAAAACTTAACATAATCTAAGAGTGACTTGGTCCGGCATTATAATGGCAATTTCTTGATGTATGACCAAGCATATGACAATTGCTACAAAGGCGAATAGCACCCGGTTCGCGATAATCCATATCGTTAGGTATCCTTGTGGTATGCACGCGACCCCGTTTATTTTTCAAATTCGGTCCGTAATATGTCATATAAAATGGTGCATCCCGCCATAAACTCTGGTCAGCGATGGGATTAAAAGAAGCCTCGTATATTTTTTGATAATTTACGTTGGTGTAAATATCCAATACCATTTCCACCGGGTTCCATCCCTTATTGTTACAAACTGCCATTGCATGAGAGCATGGGTAACCGTAAATGATCCATTTCCCACAAGTGCAGGAAGTGTCGGCCATATGGAGTGTGTACGTTGTATTTTCTCGCCCATTTCCACGCGCCCGAGATTTGACACTGTATAATCCCGTCTGGTTATTGAATTGGACAACCCGGTGGCGTCGACACTTCTGTTGGTTTTGAACGAATTTATCCCAAATTCTCACAGGTAATTGGTGAATGCTTTTGTTTGCTTCTACCCGATGTTCATCAAAATACTGGACCATCTTACTAAAAACCATCTCTAAAAGAGCCTTTAAGGGAAGAGCCCTAGCTTTCTTTAACACACTATTTAATGACTCAGAGAGGTTAGTCGTCATTATTCCATGTCTGTAACCACCATCATGCACAAGTGTCCATTGGTCATAGCTTATTTGGTTTAGCCAATTGTAAGCTTCGACATTTCTGGTTTGAATTTCTTGCATAAACCGGTTGAACTTGTGCATTTTTGTTGTGGTTCCCGCTAGCCACATTAAAGATTTCAACTCTTTATTTTTGAACCTTTTGTTGAAATTTGCTCTTATGTGTCTTAGACAGAATCTGTGATGGGCAAATGGTGGCTGCCAGAGTACTTGTTCAGTGACAGCATTGAGGATTCCGTTGTGACGATCAGAAATTACACAAACAGGTCTTTGTTTGACAACATGTTCTTGTAGGTTTTGGAGAAACCAATTCCAACTCTCTGATGACTCTTTGTCAACAATGGCAAATGCTAGTGGGAAAACGTGGTTGTTTGCATCCCATGTGCTGCCAATCAATAGCACTCCCTTGTAAACACCGCGTAAATGAGTCCCGTCAATTGATATAACGGGACGACAATGTGTAAAACCGATGATGGAAGGCTGAAACGTCCAAAACAAAAAGTTGAAGACTTTTACACCGCGGCTGCTAGTCTCATGGTTGTTCCATCGTATAATTGTGCCGATATTTGAATCCTCTATTGCCCGAGTGTATTGATAAAGTATGGTGAATGTGGATTTTCAAGTACCGAATAACAACTCAATGGCACCCTTCCTAGCGTACCACCCTTTTTTATATGAGCAACCGACTCCAAAAATTTCATCTACCTCTTTTACAATGAGGCTGATAGGTGATTCTGGATCCACCTGCACAATATGGGTAACACGCTCGGCAATAGTTTTTGATGAGAGATTACAGTGATAGTTGTTTGCTCTAGTAACAATGCAAGTGTGTGTTGGATTGTATGCAGTTGCCAGTCGTTTACCATGTGTGGATTTTTTCCTTATGTTTATGTGCCAAGGACACTTATTAGTCGGTGTTGAATTTGCACGATCTGCGACCACACCCCTTGTATTGCTCTAGTAACCTTAAACTCTACTTTATTCTGGACACTCCAAATTCTAACCGCCAACAAAGCTTCACTTTTGTCGCTGAACCGCATATGGTTTTTCAGGTGCTTTGTCTCGGGGGTCCAATCATCCATGGTGACGTCCTCATCTTCTTGTAAATCATCAATTTGGGCACCTGAACCTAAATCTTTGAAACATTGGTATGCGGTGTAATCAGTAAGTGGGAATGACGGACTTTCCTCTCTTATAGGGTACCTATTAGTCGTTGCCTCTTCGTGTTCATCAGATTCATCGCCATTTGGACCTTCTGAGTTGGGATCACCGTCCACATCTGAAGTCGGACCTTGAGAGTCAGCTACAGTAGGTCCATTTAGCATAGGTTTAGTTGATGCAACTATATGTGTAACTGGAGTAACATGCATTGGTGGTTAGGGGCATTGCACCGGTTCTGCTGGACGATCTGGGATACATGCAATTGGCAAATAATGCAAGTTAGATAATGAGCTTGAACCAAACAAATTTTGACTAGTGAAATTATTGGGACAGTCAAAATCGTCGTTGGACATTGTTTGGATGGACACTTGCACAAATAAAATATGAATGTGTACACCAGATGCACCAAATTGCGGGTGAATATACCCAAAGAGCAGCCATTTCTTCATCATTGTTCATATCAACAGCTGAGTAAAAGAAATGTTCCCACTCCGGTGAGTAAAATGGCCACCTAAGTGTCATTCGAACTTCATACTCCATTGTGTTTAACCCTTTAAGGGCTAATATTCTTTGGACCATCTTTGCATGTGCAACCTTGCGCCTTAACATCCATGTTTGCTTTGCATGGCCTGTAAAATAGTGACCTTCTTGGTCTCGTTCAATTTGACTATCCCAGTATAGAAAAATTCTAATGGGATTTTGCAGGTTGGTCATCATATTTTGATTAAATATGTTATACGATGGGGGTGAATGTATAATTGTAAGGTTTATTTGATGATTTTGGACGATGACTTACAATTAATATATATAGAGGGCAGCAAACATAATTTTTCAAAAAAACTTATCTTTTGAAGATTTCCCAACATTATCTTATCAATTGGAGATTTTACCACGTGAAGATATTTTGATACATCTTATCTACTTTAAGAACAACGCATGGGGGGAATGCGTTGTGCACTAGATGACATCCAAAATAATTTTGAAAAATCTTATCACTGGCAGGCTTTACCATGTGAAGATTTTCGATACATCTTATCAACTTTAAGAACAACGCATGGGGGGGATGCGTTGTGCACTAGATGACATCAAAAATAATTCTGAAAAATCTTATCACTGGGAGGCTTTACCGCGTGAAGATTTTCGATACATCTTATCTACTTTAAGAACAACGCATGGGGGGAATGCGTTGTGCACTAGATGACATCCAAAATAATTTTGAAAAATCTTATCACTGGCAGGCTTTACCATGTGAAGATTTTCGATACATCTTATCAACTTTAAGAACAACGCATGGGGGGGATTCGTTATGCACTAGATGACATCAAAAATAATTCTGAAAAATCTTATCACTGGGAGGCTTTACCACGTGAAGATTTTTGATACATCTTATCTACTTTAAGAACAACGCATGGGGGGAATACGTTGTGCACTAGATGACATCCAAAATAATTTTGAAAAATCTTATCGCTGGAAGGCTTTACCACGTGAAGATTTTCGATACATCTTATCTCCTTTCCTTCACTTCATGGTTGTAGCCTATAAATTTCCCTCTTCGCAACCTATTCTTTCCATAAAAATTGGTTTTTGAAATGAATAGCGGTATTGATCCACCACTTGTTGAATATTTGAATAATAGGTTTGCACTTGTTGCCGGATATCGACGCTGGGGAAGAATGGTAATGTCTTAGATTTAATATTATTTTTTTCCCGTAATAATCGTTCGTTAACTAACAAAATTTACATTTTGTAGCCTATACCATCTTCCTTCACTTCATGGTTGGAGGTAAATGGTGTCGGGGTACCCCATGAATTCTATTTGCACGACGCAATTGGTAATGAGTGGTGTGTTTTTGTTACCAATAGTTGCGGGAACTACTCTTTCGAAACTGGTATTGAAGAGTTTGTGGTAGAAAATAATCTTGGCCTGGAGGATCTCATATATTTTACACCTTCCCCCAATAACATAATAGATGTATATTTTAAGTCACAGAGACGTGTTGCAGCAAATTTGCCCGGAATTGGACGTTTGAAGGGGAAATAGCCAATTCGTCATACAGAGCTTGGTATTTCAAAAGTTTTGACATATATGTGAATCATAACCCAAAAATGGAGAAACTGGTATGCTACGAATAGCTGTAACTATATTTACTAATATTATTTTCACATGAAATAACTATTTTACCGTAATTTATTTGTTCATGGCCACATATTTGTGATAAGTACATACAATGGCGTTGCGATATGGGCTTTGCAAGAATACAAGGGGTATTGCACATGCGAGACACAAATGGTCACATAATTTCACTATCAGTCCATACATACTATGAAGGTGATTACTTCTTAGGAGGGTGGTTAGAGTTTGTTGCTTTTTACAATATGGGTCATGGCGGCAACGAAGAATATCTGAAAATACATACGGCCCCTAACGATATCCTTGATTGGAAGGTTGTAACGCATTATCCAGGAACTTGTGTTGTATTGAACGATTGTTTTGGTTTGTAGATTTTTGCCTTTAAATTGTGTCAATTAATAAATAAAAGTGCATTTCAACTTATGGTGTGATGAATTTTATGGTAATCAATAAAATTTCAAGGTACATCAGATAAAATTAACATCATGTACACAATATAAGAAATTGGACTATGGATAATCGGCCGGTGTGTAGCGATCTGGCTCGAACCTATCCCGGTCTGACCTACGCAAAATCCTCTCCTCAGGAGTCAAACCGTCAAACTCATTATCCAAATGAGAATCTCCGCCAAATAACTGGTCGACAAAAGTATTACCTGTACCAGGTTCACAAAATCTTGACGGCCCCGCTGCAGAAATACTACCTATAACAACACACTGACTAGGTGTCCAAGCTTCGGAAGACGGTGGAAGCTGCACTGGCTCCGGGATCGTATGACTGTCCAAACTGGGAATCTGGACGAATATCTACTTCAGGTGGAATATGTGCATTTGGAACTGGTGCTGGAGGGGCGGCCCCTACCACATCCACGACGACCAATGCCTCTCCCTTCTCGATGTCTCCTACCACCCCTCCTAACTCCCGACGCTCCACGGTTGGATATGGGTGATCTAGTTGCACTACTGGGAGTTGGAATGACTGCGTCGGAGGGAATGGTGTTGGTCGATGGTCTGCACCCTAATGAACCACCTACTGCCAGTAAGCCTCTGCTACACTTTGAGATGATTCGCTCCATAAATGTCTTCATGTGCGGTGGCGCTTGCTGGTCAGCCTCCATGGCAATATTATAGCATTCAGCGACAACATTTTCCTGCCACGTATTCAAGATCAAATACAATATAAATGCTTCAGAATATTAAAAGAAGATAAAAGTAAAAAATATTAAAATAATATACACACTTAAAAAATGAAACTAAATATTATTATTTCTTACCAACATTACAGCAATAGGGTGGTTGCGCTTGCATAGTCAATAACGAACAATCTAAGGGGCCGGGATGAACATCGGCAGGTACTCTACAGGGCTCCATCAAAAAGCTTCAATTATCATAAAATTAAAAATTAACTCTTATATGTTGTGATAGTGAAAACATAAACAATTTAGTTAAACATAAATAAAAATTAAAGCATATGTTTATTTTCACTACCAATTTATAAATTTCCCTAACAATCATTATTCTAAAATAATTTAATATACCAAATAATACAAAATAACACAAAATTACAAAAAATTATCCAAAATTACACAAATTAATACTAAAATAACCCAATTCATCATAACTAAATAAAAATTATACAAAATAATACAATCTACAACAAATTTAAACAATCTAAATCAAAACTAAACAACACAAATTTATACTCAATAACACAAAAATTAACTTATTATTACTAAACAACACAAAATTAAGACAACAAAAAACAAATTAATACAAAAAAATAACATAAATTATATTACAATATTAACAAAGAGAGGGTGATAAATTATACCAAAATGATGATTATGTTGTGGAGGAGAATGATTTTTCAAGAAAATTTTGATGATTTTTTGCCTGGAGGAAAGAGATTTTGAGGAGTCAAAGCTTCAAATTTTCGCCATTGTTCTTCACTGTTTGCGGCTGGGGGGAGAAGGAAGAAAAGAGAAAGAAGAAAAGCCAGAGAGGCGGTTAGGGTTCAGTATAACAACGCATACCCAGTATGCGTTGTGTCCTTGAAGAACGCATTCAAGTTATGCGTTGTGTCCCGTCCTTTTGAACAACGCATAACGCTTATGCGTTGTGCATTTAAACTACACATGGCCGAAATGCGTTGTGCCTAGTTTAGTCGCACCCCAAAATATGGTGCCTATTTCAGTGCACCTATACGAAAAGGATACTAAACCAAGTAAAAGCCCTATTTTTATATTCTGATATATTTTGTTAGAATAGGATCTAGAAACCAGTCAGACTCCTATGCGAAATAGGGAAAATTTCACAACGTACGAAATAATTTGGGCCGTCGGATGATAGTTTTAACGGCTCAGATTTGGAGAGAGAAAAGCTGCGGCTGGATTTAAAAAATAAAAAAATAAAATATTTTCTCTCTCCAAATCTGGACCGTTCAAAGCTATCATCCGACGACTCAGATTGTTTCGCACGATGCAAAACTTTTTCTGTTCTGCATAGGAGCCGGAGTGTCTAGAAACTACTAATATGACGAATAGTTCTAATATGCACCACATTCATTAGATCATTTAGTTTCAGAATGACCACATTATTACAAAACGAGAAAGAATAGCAAGATAATTATGTAATAACTTAACTTATTCAGTGCACAAGGTCCATATCAGAATTTTTCTAATATAACTCTCTTTGTCTGTGGCAACATCATTAGATCAGAGTATATTCAAAAAATTGACTTATCACATTATTTTCAAATACAATATTATCATTATCCTTCGTATATTAGATAGTATATTGAAAAATATATTTAGAGATCTAAAATCATTAATGCAGTTTTCATTAACTTCAAACTCCTCTTCATATAATATGTCAAGCAAATACTCCTCCCTAGTTTCCCACTCCACTCCACGAAGCAGAACAAGTCCACCACGAAGAAAAATCATTGAAGCCCGATAAAGGGCAAATAATTATTTAAGTGTCGGTTTGGGCAGCTAATTGTTGACTAAAAAGTTTTTTTTTCCTTTTCTTTTTACATCAAATGTTACTTTTGGGCCGTTTGAAAATTACAATAGCTATTTTAGTGGATGATTTGAATGGCAATCTAAGCACAATGTCTAACTTTTTAAATTTTTTCACGATTTCAAAAAATAAAATGTCTAACTTTTGCCAATCAATAATTCAAACGTGATATTTAATTATTGACTTTTAAAAATAACCTTGGAATTTTAATTAAATTATCTTCTGTTTATGAAAACTAGTCATATTTAAAACATAATTTTATTTCTTTTAAAAGTATCAATATTAACAACTATTCATTTATATTTAGTACAAAGTAGTTATTTTAAAATTACATTTTTCTTACTTGTATTAATGTAAATGAATAAATATTAGTGGGATATAAATAAAATCATCTCTGTAAAAATGATCTATCATTAGATAATTAATTAGAGAAATTAAACAAAAGGTATGAGATTACTTCATTCCGTAAAAGTTAATTACAGCTTCAGTCTCGGGGTGTGGGCTTTTATTTCTTATCATGGTTGTCTAAACCATTATATAACCTTTATTTTTCTTGTATATTCAGATTGTCTTTTGATTGTAATGACCTCGGCTATTTTATGATTAATGAATAATTTCTTATTCAAAAAAGTCATATTATTTCACATATCTCGTACAATAGGCATTAACGATTGCCGGCCAAAATGAATAAATGGTATACAAGCATCAACCTACTTTCTTTTAACTATTTTTATTATCTTTAGCAAATTTTAATGTTTTTGGTCTCTAATGTATTTACGGGCTACCAAATTCATAATTCCGTAAAAAACTTGAATATTTTTTGTCCACACTGATGACGTAAGATAACGAGGTTGAAATTCTCTATCTCATACAAGGGAAAAATGGGCTTTAATGTTGTTGCAGTACTCTCTTTGTAAAATCCAATTGCTCATTTAAAATTTTGTAACCAATTGCTCATTTAAAATCCAATTACTGAATGAAATCCAATTGCTCATTTAAAATTATGTAACGAAGAGGGTACTATAACAACATTAATGCCTATTGTATGGAAAATATTAATGCTCATTTTCCATTCTAGGAGAGAGAATTTTAACCCTATTATGCTACGTCATCTGTTTGGACATAAAATATTCAATTTTTATGAAAGGATTAATTTGACAATCCGTAAATATATTGAAAACCAATAAAGTTAAAGAATTGCTAAAATTAATAAAAGTGACTAAAATAAATAAATTAAGAGATAATAGCTATTAATGCCCCTTACATATGTTTCAAACTTAAGTGTTAACCCTCGACAATTTTAGATGCTATTTATGCCCCTAACTATTTATGGGGAGCTATTAATGCCCAAAATCGGCGGAATCCGGCGATTGACGGCGGCATAGCACTCGTGCGACTCACACATGCGAATGTTAAGGGGCATAACAGTCAAATTACTCAATCATCTTCAACCTCCAACTTCTTCTTCCTCTCCCACTCCATTTCTTCCAAATCCCTCAAAAAATTCAGAAGAATAGTTCACAAATGTCTCACTTTGAACACTTTAGACATCAATAATATCTTTCTAATTGCTCAATTTGAGATTCAATGTGAGTGAGAAGCCAAAGGTATGTTTTGTTTTTTTAATGAATTTCTACAATACACTCTTCACCAAGCTCCATCCTTGGAAAAAATGCCTAAATGTTTTGAAAATAGTCAAATTTTGGTGTTTTTGGGCTGAAAATTGGAACATTTTAAGTGGGTTTTGATTATGAAGAACGTTCCGGCTACCAATCTGGGTGGTTGTTTGGAGTTTTTGCTACCCCAGAACTTGGAGAACAAGATTATATACTTTTTTTCATCATCAGCCATCATTGGTAGTTTACTTTTCTGGTGTTCTTGGTGATTCAAGAGGTTGAAGATGGAGAAAACCTCTTTTGATCCATTTTAACCCGCCTCAGTTTGTGGATTGTGTTCGCGGGTCAGGTTTTGAGTAAGGTTTTTGTTTAAATATCACAAGTATTCGGGTCATGGGTTGAGGTAATTGAATGAGTCGAATGTTACCCATTTAGCACCGATTGTGTGGACTATTTTGCCCCTGAAAATGTGCCGTGCGGGCTGCACATGTGCAACGCCGCCCCCTCTCGCCGGATTCCACCGATTTTGGGTATTAATAGCTCCCCGTAAATAGTTAGGGGTATAAATAGCACCTAAAATTATCGAGGGTAAACACTTACATTTGAAACATATGTAAGGGACATTAATAGCTATTACCTCATAAATTAATGGCATGTATGACTATTTATTCGGGTCAGGCATTGAGATGCCAAAATCTGACGTTTTGATGGGTCACCCACGTGATATACAACTTTTTCTTATACTCCAAAATTGTCGAGTACTGTTTATTCGGGTCAGGCATTGAGATGCCAAAATTGTCGAGTACTGGTTTTCCACGTTTTTCGATTGGGTTTTTATTAAAAAAATATATTTTAAAATATGAAAATGTAAATTTTATGTAAAAGGTTGTGAATTTAAAATTAAGAATTGTATATTGTTCATGAAAAAAAAAGAATTGTGTATTGATGAATGTTAGAAATTTGTGTATAAATTAAATCCAGATTTCTTCAAACAAGAACGGATTTAGAAAGGCGGGCCGAGGGATGACGCCTTCCCCTTAGAAAATTTTGAAAATTTAACTATTTATTATTATGAACATTGAAACTTTAAAAATAGCGTTAACATAATTGATTTCTTCCACACTTCAACTCCCAATATGACTTTCCTAACTTCGTCTTAGTCTGCAACATATTGTCGTTCCTATTCCGTCTCAATTTATTTATCTACTCTACAAATACGCGGATATTAAATTTGATAAATTAGATGATAAAATCTATTTAAAAATTTAAAATACCCTCATGAGTTCTATTAGTTTCATTTAATATTTATCCTTTTCTCTCTTTTTTTTCTATCTCGTTCTCTCTCTCTCTCTCTCATTCTTATACAATATTCAATTACCTCTTAAATATGTATTGAAAAATGATATTTTTAATTAATTAAGAGTATTGAATGATGAGTTAGAAAAAAAATAAAATTGAAAAAATTAACATTAATATATAGTTCAATTAAAAAATTGGACAGTTAATTTTGTAAGCCTTAGGGCTAATGTGATCAATCTTGTTTTGATGATAACACGACATTGAGAAGTTCTAATGTTTGTGTGAGTTTGTGTTTCAATAATAAGATATTATATACTCACACTTGCATTGTAAGATAGCTTCTTGTGGACATCAAAAATCATTCTACAATCAGAAGAAGCTACATTTTGCAAGTCTCCATGGCACAAGCTCAAAGATCATTCACAATGCTATTGGAAGATATTGCAAAATCAAAGGAAGATCAGCAAGTGTTGAAGTCCAATATGCTACAACTGAGAAAACTACAAACGACTTCATCACAAGAAGAGGTTGATCAAATGTCTCAAGTCCAAGTTCAAAGAAGAACTCATCTTGAAGACTTGAAGACCAAGAAAAAGATTAGTCAAGAAGCTACATAGGTATATTATTGTGACTAATCTTATTTGACAAATGATAGTTTATATTATGATGAAACTCATACTCTTGCATGTTTTCAAAAACAGGCTATAAAATCTCGGAAGACCGTGTTATAGATCGGTAAAATCGAACCTTTGATTCGGAATATCAGACCACCCTTTTTGGTCGATCTAGTTGAGAATAGAAGCCTTTGTAATTAACTTCGGAACCACTTCGGACAACCTACTGCCTAGTACGGCCGACCGAAGTTGTCCATTCAAAGCAAAAATATAGCCGTTGTAATTTGATTTGCTTGCACTTTTTGGACATTTTAAATATCCTTTAAGGCTGATTTTTGTTCTTTGCTCAAGCCAATAAAAGGGGCTTAGTTTACACTTTTTAGACAAGCAAATCAAACACTTTCATGAGTTTAATTCTTTCAATGATTCATCAAAACATTTCTATTTGAGAAAAAAGCTTCATCTAATTATACTTTCATTCGCAAATATGAATTAGAGATTAAACTGTAATTATCCAATCCATAGAGAGATTTCTTTTCCTTGAGTTTAAATGGAAAATCTCATGTGTTGAAATTATCTTTCTTCGTAATTGGATGAGTGACAAGGCTTGTTTGTGAGAGTGGTGGTGTTGGGCCTCCATTGTGTTGGAGTGGATCTTTCTTGTAATCGTAGGAACTAGAGTGAGTGGTGAATCCGAAATAGAAATACTGTTGATGTGTTCATATAATCTCCCAACTTAGTAGACTACGTTAGAGAAAGAGTTAGAGTTGCATGTGTGCATAAAAAGACCATTAGTTGGCCTTTCTCTTGGAAGGTTACATGAGTGTGTAAAAGTCCATTTGTTGGTTTGTCTTTCCTTGTAATCTCTCAAGACAAGCTAGTGGAAAGTTACCAAAATCCTTAGGTGTGTCCTAAGGTAGTGGATGTAGATCTTTGTGATCGAACCACCCTAAATCACTATATTTGATCTTCTAACTCTAACTCTTACTTTCAAGTTCTTACTTTATTAATTGTGATATCATCTCATAAGAGCTTGTTTATTTGGAGTTAGATTAATTGCTTGTTTTTATCTTCCCTTTTCTTGGGTATAGGACTTGCATTTAGAGATCTTAATAGCTTTGTATATCTTGCTATATGCTAGTCCTCATGACTTGTGTGTTTGTTCTTACAAGCTTTGCATATATGAATCTTGACCTAGACAATTCTTGATCATATACATTGTTGTCTTGTATTCCTATGTGTTGCATTTTACACACATAAGTCATCTAAGTGTCAATCATTTAATTCATCTTATATACTTAATGAAAATAATTGTTGTTAAGGTGATGACTCAGTAAATGAATTTGGTAGAAAAGTTAAAAAGTTTGAGAACGTTATTCACCTCCCTCTAAGTATATAAAAATGAAATGTGTACAATTAATTTGGGATGAAGCGAGTACTTGGCATAATTCGAAAACCATTAGTTTTTACACTTGAAAAAAAGCATCCTTGACAATTACCTTCTTTCTCTTTTTAAATCTTTTTTTTATTTTTACATTTCTCTCTCTTCTGTCTACCGTCTCTTCCTTCTGTTTTATCTTCTTCAATTAGATATGGTCGGAGCTTCAAATTCCGTTCAGGTCTTGACCGAATGTTTCGTTTCTATATTTTTTGGTACTATCACCAATCTTTTTGCCACCAATCACCGTAGAGCTATTTCTTAGTGTTTTTTTTCAAGATTCAAAGGCAAAATCTATCTTTGATCCTTCTAGATTAGGGCGTTCGTTTGGTGCTCCTTGAAGAATTTTCTCAACACGAATATGATATGACCCTCAACTTTATACATCTTTTCAAGACTATCTATAAAAGAGTTGATACACACATGATCTTATATATCGTTGATTTCTACAAAAGATGTTGAAATTGGGTCTCTCTTGCCGATGGTGTTCATGGACGAGGAGGGAGATGTTGCGAAGATGTCTACCATATATGTTTTGTATTTTTCTTCTAGTCTTAGTACTTTTTCTCCTGTTTCGAAGTGTGAAACTTTATCTGTTATCATGATTTTTTAAACATTTGTGTAACTTTTTATTTTTCTGTCTATATGTTTTCTCTTGATTGTAATGGTTTCGTTATTTTGTGATTAATGGATAACTTCTTATTTATAAAAAATAAAATAAAATATCAGTCCTTAATGTAAATAATTGAAATTGTTTGATAAGAAGTCATGTTCAAGTGTTAGTGTTTACAGGAATCGGGTAGCCCAAGTGGTAAGGCTACTCGGCCACGGGACGGAGGTTCCGTGGTCGATTCCCGTATCTCACCTTGTGGGGCAAATAAATTCTCCTCCTTGTGAGGCTAAATTCCCTCCCCAAGTATGGGGCATGCTACAATCTCCCTATCTAGAGTACTCTCCGCTCTTCCCTTCGGAAGCAATCGCCTTCGGGCGTCAAAAAAAAAAAAAAAACAAAGTGTTAGTGTTTGCTAACAAATGTTCAACATGATCTAAACAAATCCTTGAGCAACGTCATAGTACAAATCATATCAACTAACACTCATAATTAATCACGCAATAGTCTAGTCTCATGATATCTTAGACATTTTTCAATTATTTTTTAATTGTTACGATATCATTGTCAATCCAATACAGTAGTTACTCAAAATTGTGATAATCTAATGCCATGACCTTTTTCTGTTTGTGGATTATTAAGAAGGGAAAGCCCCTACTCTAATAACATACAATTTGATTGATTAAAGTTTAGTGCCGCTCACCGCTCTTAGAGACCAAGGACATGTGGTAATTAAAGCATTTTGTACTTGAATTAGTGGTTTCATTTGTAAAAAGTTGTAAATCAACTCCCATATGAGTTTGTGAACACAAAAAATGTGACAAAATCTTATATATCAGAAAAAAAATGTCCCTGCAAAAATTAATGTCCCTGTAAGACCAATTGCTATAGCCAACAAATATAATATATGCTAAAAACGTGGTCGGCCAGTTGGTTCTAAAGATTATATACCTCGAAAGAGAAAGGTACAAGATAAAAACCAACAAATAGTTCCAGAAGAACAAGTTAAAGGAATGGTTGATCAAACAAATAAGAGAAGATGTTTAAAGAGTACTGATTCTATGTATTTCATTATGTGAATCAAAGCCTCTATTTATAGAGGTTATGCCTTGGGGGTTTCATGGGCATCTAAGAAATTCAATATATTTACATAAATAGAATCAGTCTATTCTCTCTAAACATCTCCTCTCAGGTTTCATCTCCTTAAATTATAACACGTTATTAGCACGAAACTCTACCAATGAGATGGATCGAGCTATTTGTCTTATTGATAGTGAAACTACACATACCATTCTTCAAAACAAAAAATATTTTTATAGAAAGAATAGACTGATTCTATGTATTTTGAATCAAAGCCTCTATTTATAAAGGTTAGTCCCTTGGGTTTCATGGGACCCTAAGACTTCTAGTGTTCCTAGAAGTGTCATTAGGGATGTCAATCTGACTCGCCCTGCCCCAACACCTTTTAGGACAGACCCGTCCCCGCCCCGTGAAGAGAATGGGGAAAATCAGACCCGCCCCGCGAACATGGTATATAGGGGCTGGATTTCCTGTGTGCCCCGCCCCGCTCTTCCCCGCCCCGTTCTGCCTCATCCATATTATATTATTATTATTATTAGACGTAATCATGTTTAATTTTCTCTTTAATATACTAAAATTACTTGTTTGATGATTGATATGGGATAAAATGTACTAATTGTACTTGTTGGAGACTCTATTTCTATGCTAATATTAATGATTTTTTTAAAAATAAAAAGTAGGGCGGGTTGGGGCGGGGACGAGTCCTTCTTGATGGTCACGGGCAGGGCGGGGCAATGAATCACCTACGCAGGACGGGTTTGGATATTAAGATATCCACCCCAATATGCCCCATTGCCATCCCTAAGTGTCATTCAATATATTTACAATAATAAGTCAAATTTTTTGAAAGCATTCTATTCTAATAATGTTCCATATGCAGAACCCATATTATTGATGTTTAGACCGTGTACTAAAAATGTATTAAAATATTAAAATAATATTAAAAAATATGGGTAAAATAATAGGATTCTCAGTTCCTTTTTTTTTTTTATCACCCTTACCCACTACATACACGGGTAAAAACACTAATAAAAGTAGAAAAAGTAAATACATAAAAAAATTCTTCACGGCATCTTCTTCGTAATCCATGAACATCGGGAGAAGAGAAATTCAATTTCAACATCCTTCTTAGAAATCAACAACATACAAGACTATGGGTGTATCAACCGTCTAGTAGATTGTCTCGGAAAGATGTACAAAACTGAGAAAATGCCCAGAACAAGTCCGAGTTGAGAGAATCCTCCAAAGAGGATCGAAAGAAACTCCGGATTTGGAAGGATCTGAAGTAGATCTTGCATCTGAGTCTTAAATCTTGAAAACAAATGTCTTGAGAAAACTTCATCATGATTTACGGTCAAAAGAAGGGGTGAAGACACAAAAAGTGAAGGAATAATGGCTAGATCCGATTGAAAGTCGAAGTTTTTGGTTGGATCTAGCCATGAAAGGTGGAAAAAAAAATGAAGAAAACCCAAGAAGAAAGTAAATAGTAGAGAGAGAGAGAGAGAAGAAGAAGAAGAAGAAGAAGAAGAAAAAAGAATAGTGATAACTGAAATAATATGACTTCACTCAAATATTAATGTGTCCATACACTGCATTATTTTAAAATTTTCCATACTCATTTTGGCCGGCAATCGTTAATGCCTATTGTACGAGATATGTGAAATAATACGACTTCATTCAAATGTTAATGTGTCCATACACAATGCATTATTTTAAAATTTTCCAAAGTCAATGCCGACCATGTGAATTAGACTTTATCGAGACCCAATGACGAAGTTAGAAGAAGTTATACTTTGCAAGACTCCATGGCACAAGTTTGATGCACATCCACAATTCCTTGGCAGTAATTGCAAAATCATGAAGGAAGATCAAGAGTTAAGAGCTACTCAACCCAACATTGAAGAATGAAGTGGTATGCTCTTAACCAAAGAAGTGATGAAGTCCAATACACTACAACATGAAGATCGCTATAGGACTTCAACACTCAAAGAAGAGGTTGATCAAAGGTCTCAAGTGAAGTTTGAAGAAGTCTACACATCCAGAAGACTTGAAGACCTAAGAAGATTAGTCATATGCTACATAGGTATATCACTTGTGACTAATCATATTTTGAGAAAACTAGATTTATAGTATGATGAAGCTCATACTCTTCATTGTTTTTAAAACCACCATTCTTACTTTGTTTTAATCTTGGGTTAAATGCACTAAATAGCCCCAAACCATTTCGAGATTTCATTGGTAGGACCAAAACAATTTTTCTCGTGGATTATAGCCATGAAAAATTTACGGGCAACGGAAAATGAATTCGACCATTTTTCCGGTCAAAATTCAAAAACTTTCCCCTCACGCGTGAGGGGTATAATTTTCCAAACAAATCGACCCCCAAATTACCGACCCATCATTTAGCCCTTATATACCTAAAATCGACGATTAACTTAATCATTTCCAATCTTTCCCTTAGAAAACCTCAATTGTTAGAAAAAAAAACCTTTCATTTCCCCCAAATATCTACCATATTCTGCAATATTCTTGAGTTTTCAGTTTACAAAGAGTTTTATTCAGCTTATTTGAAAAAGATATGCAGTTAAGAGACTTAGATAAAGTGAATAAAAACCTTGTTTATGGTAAGGAATCTTCTTGAACTTTGCAATGTGTTTTTATATTGGCGGATTTGGTAATAAAATAGTAAATTTTGTTTGCATCTTTGAAAAAGACATGGAATATTTTGAAAAGGTGGTATCTTTTTCGCTTTTCTGAGTTTAAAAAAACATGTGGTCCCCAAATTTTTATTTGTCTTTATTATGTTTTTTTGTTACTGATATGAGTTTATTTATGTCATTTTTTGTCTTCTTGTCTGTACTTGGATTTTATATTGTTTTTAAAGTGGTTGTTGGGGGCTATTAATACGTATTTATAAGTATTTTGGAAGTGCACTGCCTTTATTATTTCTGGTATATTTGTTTTTTTTTTTGTTTATTGTTTTTTGTAGTTGTTGGGTCCTGAAAATTCAGTATAAGGGTAAAACATGGTGGAAAATTTTATGGGGGTACCCCAAGTAGGACTGTTGCTAGTCAATATGAAGGGGTGAGATTGATTACTTTGACCACTGTCGTGTGTAGAATTTTGGGTTGTCTGCTTTACACTTGATATGTAGTGTTTTAGGGTATAAAAAGTTAATCAGTGTTGGTACAGCATAGATGAAACAAATGATAACCCAACATTGACACTAGTTAACTTAGAAACTTATATGAGTATTTTGGCTGAAATGGCTGAGTCCAAAGATATGGGTGAGTTATTCTGGCTGTGGATGGTAAACTAAAGTATAAGATTCCCAAAATGTCTACCTCTGCAAAGAAACAAAGTGAGACTAAGAGTAGTGGGTCTAAAGGAACAGGAAGTTGTAGGAAAACAAAAACTAAAATTTCAAGGAAACTTGTTCATGATTTTGCTGATTTTTTGTGAGTCAGAAAAGAGTATTAGGAGTAAGAAGGGCAAAAGTATTTTGAATATGAAGGAGGAAGAAGATGCTCAGTTAGTGGGGACTTACTATGTGCATTTGGATGATAAAGAACATAATGTTGTACATTAAAACTCAGTGGCTGATGGTGACATATTGGGAGAAGACTCTGAATCAGATGATCCTGATTATGAGGAGTCTACTAAATAATCCTCTTTTGCTGATTGATAAGTCAAACACACCTAAAAGCTTTAGTGTTCCTGACAATTACTGCTACAACAATGATGATTGACATCTGGTTTTAAACATAGGTCAGTTTTTTTTTTTGGATAATGGAGATTCTGATGATTATGATTATGAAGAATTGGAAAGTTCTGCTTCTAAAAGTGAGAAGGAAGATAGTATTTCCAAGATTGAGAGATTTAGGCCTAAGATTGCTATGTTGAATCCAAAGTATAAACTGGGTATGGTGTTTAGCAGTAAGGCTATTTTGAAGGAAGCTATTAAAAAATCATAGAGTGAAAATGGGGAAGTTTATAAAAGTGAAGAGGAGTAACAGAGGGAGAGTGGCTGCTTCTTGTTCTGCAAGTAGATACAAGTGGATGATGTATGCAACATTCATTTCTGAAACAAATGATTGGCCAATTAGAACATTGCATGTAAGGCATAGGTGCAAAAGATCTCATAATAAAGCACTTGTTAGCCCAAAGTACCTAGCTATGAGGTACTTAGACTTTTTCAGGCAGACAAATAGTGTAAAGATGAGTGATTTTGTGACTAAGGTATGGAAGGAGGTGCAGTATAACATATCTGACTAGTAAGCTTATAGGACTAAACAAAGGGCAACAAAAAACTTACAAGGAAAGTTTTCTGATCAATATGCAAAGTTATGGGATTATAAAGAAGAAGTTAAAAAAATATGATCCTGTTTTTTTTAGTGCATCTTATTCCAGAAACTTTAGCTGATGGTTAAAAAATGTTTTGGAGATTTTATGTGTTTGGAGGCTGTAAAGGCAGGATATGTTGATGGCTGCAAAAGAGTTTTAGGGTTAGATGGATGCCATCTCAGAGGCCGACATCCTGGGATTTTACTTAGTGTTGTTGATGTGGATGCAAATAATTCTTTGTATCCAGTTTCTTTTGTTATGGTTGAACTTGAAACTGCAGCAACATGGGAGTGGTTTGTTTACTGCTTGTTGGAAGATTTTGGTTTCATTGAACATGATCAATGGACAATTATTTCTGATAGACAGAAGGTAAATGAGTTTCTTTATGACTATCTAAATACTTTTTAATGTTATTCAGTTCCTAATCTTTCCATTTTGATTTGAATTCACAAGGGGACTTGTTGGTGTTTTGGAGGAGCATCTACCTAATGCAGAACATAGGTTATGTGTTAGGCATCTTTACTAGAATTTCAGGCAAAAACATGATGGATAGGCTCTAAAAGATATGTTCTGGAACCGTGCAAGGTTAACCCATCCAAACCAGTTCATTCAAAACATAGAAAAGCTTAAAGTAATTAATTCTAAGTCTCATGGTTGGTTGGCTAATGTATAGAATGCAAAGCAGTGGGGTAGGGCATTCTTTAGTACACATATTCAGTGTGATATGGTTTTGAATAACCTTTGTGAAAGCTTTAATAATGTGATCATGCAAGCTAGAACTAAGTCAATACTTGACTTTAGTGAGACTATTAGGACATACTTGATGACTAGGCATGAGTCTAAAAGGCAATGGATACAGAAACAAGATTCCATTTTATGTCATAGAATTCAAAAAATGTTGATGGCTTGTGTGATAAGGCTGCTAACTATATTTTGCATACTGCTGGAGGGGGGAATTTTCAAATTGAGGGATGTTATGGGGATAAGTATGTTGTCAATCTTGCCACTAAATCATGTGCATGTAGAAAATAGGAGATGTGTGTATTCCAGGTGTGCATGCATATTGTGGAATTATAGCTCTTGATGAGGAGGTTGAGGACTATGTAAGTGAAGTGTACCATGTTTCTACGTTTCTACAAACATATTCTCCTATTTTTAGTCCCATTAGAGGTCCACTATTTTGGCCAAAATCTGGCAATCTTCCTCTGATATCACCAATTAAAGTCAAATTTCCTGGTAGGCCCAAAAAGGTTAGAATAATGGATCCTTTTGAGAAAGTGGAAAGGGAGTTGATGTAACCAAAAAAATGTCTAGGGTAGGCAAGGTTTCCAAATGTTCTTTGTGTTTAGCAAAGGGACAATGCAAGGAGGTGCCCAAAAAAGGATGAGATAGTCAACTCAAGTGACTTTGTGTTCACTGAGAGTCAAGTTACCCATGTTGAGTACTCTACACCAGTTGTTCTAATCAGCATGAACAAGTGCACTAAGTGTTCCAAACTAGGGCACAATAGAATGACTTGCAAAGAGAATGTCACAAAAGGTAGAAGTTTTTAGCAGAATAACAAGATTGTTGAACCAAGGGGAAATGCAAATGATGAAGACATACTGAATTATGATGATTTCATTGGCCAGGTATGTGCAAAAGCTTGATAATTTGTGTAATTTATTTAGTCTTCCACTATCTTACACAAAATTTTAACTGCAGTAGGAATTAATAATGGAATAAGCTATGGCTGCTGCAGTGATGGATGATGAGCAACTCAATTAACTCAAGTTGCACCAAGCCAGTCCAGAGACTGAAGGAAATGAAATAAGATAGGAATGAGAAGTATTGAATGAAGATTTTTTTGTGGGGATTAAGCAAGTTTTTGTTGGCTTTTTATGCCTGTTTAATTATGAGTACATTTTTACTGTTTGTTAAGTTATTTTGCTATTTTTTGGTGAATGATTTTGCCTTATAAACCCAGTTTCAGGTTACTTTTGGTATATTTTGTCTGCACTTTTCCTCATTGTAAGCCAGTATAATGGCATTTTTGTCTGTATTTTTGAACCATCATTTGGTAATACAAGATATGGGTGGTTTCTTTGTGCAATTTTGAATGCTAGAGCTTATCAACTTTTGTTAGTATACATAATGCCATAGATAATGCACATATGCAATTAACGGTACTTCCATCAACAAAGAATTTTCATTCCAAAAACAGCTAATCTTCATGTCACAAACAAAATCTACAGTGCCATACACCATTCAAACACTACAAATTCTACCAAATTTAACAGCCTAAATTACAACGGCTAATCGCGTACCCAAATCGGTACACAATTACAACAACAAAACCAATAAAAATACTGAAAAACCTAGCTTTGTTCTTCTCCATTAACAACATTTCGAGCTTCAATTGTTCTTTCTCTTCCTCATATCAATCAAGCTTTCACATAAGTTCCGGTATTATATCTCGATCACCCATACTTTTGGGGTTGTCAATCCATTCGAAATAACCACATTCCCGTACCGCATCCAAGTTAACAATTTAAACCAAGCAATATAATAACATAATTGGTATAATGGGTTCACAAATTAACACCATTTTAGCTTACCCTCGATTTGGAGCATTTAACAAATCTTCGACGGTTCTCAGCGGTCCAAGATGTATATTGCAACCAACTTTGAATCCACAACCACAACCGGTCTTCTTACTTCTTAATTCAAACCTAGAAGTGGATGACATTGAAGACATCATAATTTCCTCAATTTTCAATTTTCAGTAAAAAATAATGAACAATAACTAACACAATATAACCAAATCTCTGCGGAATATTATATATATTAGGATATGGATTCACATAATTTTGATTTTGTAGTGTTTTTTGAAGGATTGAAGAGAATGAAATGGGCTTGATTAGAGATTTATAGGTAATAATGGAAGAACAGCCACGGGAGGGGATGATAATGGAGGTCATTTTTGTTGGACAATACGTGAGGGGATTTTTTTTTTATTTTTTATTTTTTTATAATTTTGACAGGAAAAATCTCCAGAGTTTATTTTCCACTGCCCGTAAATTTTTTATGGCTATTATTCACAAGAATAATTTTTTTCGTCCAACCAATGAAATCTCGAAATAGTTTAGGGCTATTTAGTGCATATTACCCTTTAATCTTTGAAAAGGTTTTTGAAAAATATATTTTAATTGTTGGTCAATGCCTAAGGTCTTAAACTTATTTTAAAAGACTTTGAAAAACACTTAGGCATGAGTTTGAGAACATTAGAAATGTGGCCAAGTGAAAAACCACTTTTGGATTGAAGTCCAGTCGGTCGGGTCCTAGACCTCGGACGACTGGATGAAGTCTGGTCGACCGAGGGTGTTTTTGTCCTTAGTCACATTTGAATGTTCCAAGACTCAACCGGTTATAAAATCTCGGACAACCATGTTATAAGCCGATTGACCAAACAGTTGTTTTGGAATACCAGACCATCATTTGCAGTCGACCGATTTAAAGACAGAAGCCTTTAATCTTTACATCGAAAGCACTTCGGAGACCTAATCTCTAGTCCGGTCGACTGAAGCTGTACTTTCAATATAAAATTATAGCCGTTGTAACTCGATTTTCTTGCAATTTTTGGCTCCTTTAAATAGCCTTTAAGGATGATTTTTGTTCTTTGCTCAAACCATTAGAGGGCCTATGATATACACTTTTTAACAAGCAAATCAAACAATGTGATGAGCTAAATTCTTCCAATCTTTCATCAAAAAATTTCATTTTGAGAAAGAACTTCACATAAATATTCTTCTATTCTCAAAGACGAATTAGAGATTTCATTTGTAACTATCCAATCCATAGAGGGATTATCTTGAGCTTAAAATGTAAAATCTCATTTGTTGAGATTATCTTTCTTTGTAAAGGGTTGAGTGGCAAGGCTTGTTTTTTAGACTGGTGGTTTTGGGCCTCTTTAGTGGAGTGGATATTTCTTGTAATCGTAGGAACTAGAGAGAGAGTGGTGACCCCGAAAGTGAATTAAGGTTGATGTGTTCGTAAAACCTAAAGAGTTCCCAAGGGTTTCTTAGTGAATAAATGACCATTTGTTGGCTCCCCTTGATAGGTTGCAAAAGTGCATAAAAGACCATTAGTTGGTTTTGTCATTTTGTGTAATCTCTCAAGACAAGGTAGTGGAAAGTTGCCAAAATCCTTGGGTGTGTCCTAAGGTAGTGGATGTAGATCTTTGTGATCGAACCACTATAAATCATTGTGTTTCATCTTCTAACTCTATCTATTTACTTTCAAGTTCTTACATTATGCTTGTGCTTACATTCCATATGAACTTTATTGTATGAGCTTATATTGGTTATTTGGAGTTAGATTAATTGCTTGTTAAAACGATTACAATTTTACAACATTGAAAAACGACTCGCAGGTCGTATTATAAAATTACAACCGAAATATTTAAAACAAGGGGTATAGTAGGCCATGCTATTCACCATGTTAATATCACATAAAACATGACATAAATAATTCGCGGATATAAATACAAGTTTATATGTGTTGCCACTACGCAGAGCTGGCGGCGGTCCCGATTTACATCAGCTCATCGAATGAGTTTTTCTGTCCCGATTTACCCCTCAATTGCCTAACTTACATAATCGGATTATGCAATGGTTAATCGGATTAACAGAAACAGTTTATGCTTAATGACAGAATTTAATCAAATTAATTTCAGATTAACATAACGGTTTATGCGGTTCTGAGAATCGAATTCACAGCGAGTTTATGCGATATGAGAATCGAATTCACGGCAGCTTTATGCAGATAAATGACAATGGTTAACATAAACAGTTTATGCGAATATCATAATCACAGAAACATATGATAGGCAGTCATAGAAACAATTTTTTCTGTTTTTCACAAACACACATACCAAATCGAATTTGATATATGTTAAGATGTGATTAACAATATCGAATCCGAATCGTATGAGCAAGGCTCTGATACCACTGAAGGGATTCATGGGCGGAAACTCGTTTCAAACACCCATGGATCCTCCCCTGAAGGATCCGCTCATACGTAAACGAATCGAAAAACAGCGGAAAAACTTACTTTTCTTGGATTCAAGAAGCTACTTCTTGAATGGAGGATGATGTTTCTTGGATGCTAATCTGCCACCAATTGATCTCCCTTTGCGGAAAGTCCCTCTACCGGTATCCACGCGACGAAACGGGCAGCGATTGCTAGCTCTTCCTTTTTCTGGGTTTCGGGAATTAGAGAGAAAAGGGAGAGGCAGAAACTATTTCGGCTTCTTAGGTATTTCGGCTGAAAACTTATATCCTAGGGTTTCGGCCAAGAGGTCATTATATAGGGTGGAGAGTTTGTTCCCATAACTAACTCTCACATCCTCAACTCCTCTCGGCAGTGGGAGTCTTTAACTCCCACGTTCCCTAGACTTCTGCTGGTAGTGGGAGTCCTTATCGGATAATAACTCCCACGTAATCCCAGCTATAGTAAAATACCGAAATTGCCCCTATCTCTAATTCTAATAATAAACACTTTATTATTTTCAGAAAGACAAATGTCAGATACAATGAACCTAGACACATTCTAGATTCATTAAATATGGACATAAAGCTCGTTAGCTCGTCTATGCGTGTGACCCTGTAGGTTCATCTCACGATGGCAATGAAAACACACTTAGTAGTAGTGTGAGTCCATAAATCACAAGCGGTCCCTAGCAGGACATTGTGACTACCCAAAGTGAATGAATATACAACGGAACCTAATATCAATCCACTATTTAATCCCTTTGTCTCGCGATATCCTAATTAAGCATAAGGCATGGTGGTCGTCACCCTTATTAAGCTTAATTGTATTTATGCTCGATCTCCGGGTAGATCTGTTTTCGACAAATAGCATTTGATAACCACTTTATCAAATACATTTGAGCACTGACCATGCATTTAAACAGTCTTTCCCTATCGAGGGGCCCATGGATATCTCTCTCTAATAATAGAGAGGGACAAATTCCTTACAATGTCTCTCACATTCAAGCTATGATAGGACACTACATCCGATCTCAGTCGTATTGATTACTCTGTTACAAGTAACGTCCGATTGAGTCAAAACGTGGCTCCATTCATACTAGAATCAATGAAGACATAAGGTCTAAGGATTCTAAAATAGTATTGAGGAAATAATACTTATGACTTAAGACCATGAAGTATTACTTCTCTGACGGATCACGTCCAATACAATGTATCCCTATATATTGCATCTATGATGTGATTTGTATTCATTACACATGATCAGTAAAACAAGATCATCAATCAACAATCATACCAGTTTTATTTCATAGTAATTAAGCATTACATAAAACTAGGGACTTCTAGAATAGTAATTACATAAGCTAATGAGTTTTACTATCAAATCACACATTTGATAATCAAAAGCAAAATTAACTATTCAATTACATGCTCAAAAGATAACAAAACGCACAACATGTGCTAATGGTCCTAGGGCACTACTAACACAAGTCACCTAAGTTGTTTATACCTTAAATAACCTTTATATGCTTATGAACATATTTGTTGTTAAGGTGATCACTTAGGAAAAGAATATGGTAGAAAATCGAAAATGTTTGAGAAACTTATTCATCTATTCTAAGGTTGTCCACTTCGGGTATTTCAATTAGAAATGTGACCAAATGGACAAACCACTTTTTGCCTTCATTATGGTCGGCCTGGCCTTGGCCTCGGGCGATCTGATGAAGGAGTGTGTTTTTGTCTTTAGTAAATTTTGAATGTTCCAAGACTCCAACGGCGATATTGTGCAGACTGAGCTCAGTTTCCGGACGACCAGAGCCCTCTTTGTAGTCGATCGCAAGTTGTCCAGTAGCTTGTATATACTGATTCGGAAGCACCACTGACAACCTATCTATATTGTTGTCGACTAGAGTTTTCTTGTGATAGGCAAAATATAGTCGTTCTAACATTGTTTGTTTGTCATTTTTTTCTTCTATATAAAGCCTTTAAGGCTTATTTTTCATACCCAACCAAGCCATAAGAGGGCTTTTGTTTTATACACTTTAAACAAGCATTCAAACACTTTGAAGAGTAAAATTCTTTCCATCTTTACCAAAATACATCATTTTGAGTAAGAGCTTCACATACATACTCTTCTATTCTCAATCTTGATTAGAGCTATCATTTATATTATTCAATCCATTACTGGATTTGTTATCTTGTGCTTAACAGTAAAGTCTCATTTGTTGAGCCTAATCTTTCTATTTGTGAGTTTGTTTTCTTAGTGAGGTTATCTCTTTGTGAGATTAGCTCTTTGTGATCTTAGATCTTTGTGAGTTAGAAAGGCTCTTTGTGAGAGTGTTCTCTTTATGAGATCAGCTCTTTGTGATCTTAGCTCTAGGTGAGTTTGAAAAGCTCTTTGTGAGTGTGTACTCTTCGTGAGACTAGTTATAACTCTTTGTGAGTTGGGCTCTTTGTGAGCTAGAGAAGTGTTTTGAGGTAAAACTCTTTGTGAGTTGTACACTTGTGTAAAATAACTTAATCCCACCTTCATTTGTTATAAGAGGAAGCTAGTGAAGTTTGCCAAAATCCGTGGGTGTGACACCTAAGGTAGTGGATGTAGATCTTTGTGATCGAACCACTCTAAATCCTCGTGTTTGATCTTCCAACTCTCTCTCTTTATTTTCAAGTTCTTACTTTATCTATTGTTCTTATATTCTATAAGAACTTGTTTGATTGAGCTTTAAGTGTTTATCTTGAGTTAGATATCTTGCTTGGTATATCTTGTTTTGTTTCGGCCATATAATTTGAACTAAGTGATCTTACAAGCATTATACATCTTGCTTGGTCTTAGTCTTATGACTTTTGTTGTTGGATCTTACATGCTTTGCATATAGGACTATTGCCTTAGTCTATCGTTTTATTGATTGTCATCATTGTCTTGAGTTCTTACGTGTTGCATCTTTCACACTTGTCATCTAAGTTGGTTATGCTTTAACTCACCTTAAGTGCTTAATCAACATACATTTTGTTAAGGTGATCACTTAGGAAAATATTATATTAGAAAAGCGAAAATGTCTGAGAACCGAATTCAACCACCCCCTCTCTCTTAGGTTCTCCCCTTCAGGTATTTCAGTCACTCATATCACCTTTCAAGTCAAACTCTTTCTCATATTCTACTTGAATCCATTCATCATATGGGCTTGCTTCTTCTTCCATGAGCTTATCTTCCTTAGGCTTTTGGCTCTTTCTAGAAGTAATAAAATTCTTGATTGTTTCAATTTGTTTTTTGCTAGCAGCTTTAGCAATGGCGGCCGCCACCAATTGATCATTGGGTGTATCTACTTTGAAATCTCCAATTTCCATCCACATTAATCATATGCATTCTGTGAAAGCATCCCTCATTGTAAAAATTATAATCCTTCCTTCTCTCAACGAGATTGACAAGCTTGAGAATGAATTTCCTAAACAACTTAGTAAGCTTGCTTCCATAGGGTAGGAAGTTTCTAGCACTTTTGACACACTCACTAAAATGTTTCATAGCTAAGAAGCCAAAATTCATCATTCATCTTTCAAAAAGCTACTCCATTATAGTCATTTGGATATAGCTTATTGAGCGCTTGTGGCCTTTAATTGGGATGACAACATTTTAGACTATGTGGTGTTGAATCCTTCCATACTCCTCCAATTTGTTGGTCTCCTTTCCGTTGATGTACTAAATTTACCCTCTATTACGAAGTTCTCCCTAAAACATTTCAAATCTAACACATATTCATTTGGAACACTCCATAAATTATCATAGTGCCTAATAGCACTTCTATCTGTAAGCCCTAAGGGCGAACAAACTCAGTTTTTGATATTGGACAAACTTTTAATGTTATGTCTAATGATCTTAATATTTGTGATAGAATATCGGAACTCGTTGTGGAAGCTCTAAGTACTTCAATCAAGCCATTGAAAGCCATTGATATCAAGATTCAAAGATATGCAAGGCTCATCTATCAAGATTGAAGATTGAAGACTTAGGTTTGGTTAGTTTAGCTTTGTCGTCTTATGTCCTTATCTTAGAAAGCTCTAACCAAAGCTCTCATGAACATAAGCTCTACACTCTAGTCTTGCATGTTTTCATAAACACGTTTTCAAAAGGCTAAGTTTCAAATTGATCCTTACATGTGTTCGTATTTCGAAAGCCTTTGATTTCAAAGTATAAGTCTTTTAAAACGGTTTTCTAATGCTCTTACTTGTTACATATTAAGAAAACCTTTTAGACTTCAAAAGACTTCAAAAGATTTCAAAACGTGTGAAAAATATGCTCAGGAAGGTCGGTCAACCGAACCAAGGTCGGATCTACCGACCAGAAACTGAGAGGTTTGAAATTTGAGGTCGGTCGACCTAAGAGGGACTTCGGTCGACCGAGGTGGTGGTTCGGTCGACCGACTTGGCATTTGGTCATCCGAGGTCTCCTGTTCGGTCCACCGAACTCTGCTTTTACTAGCCGTTTTTTGACCGTTGGAGACTCGATTTTCAGCCTATTTTGAAATGTATATATACTCCAAAGCTAGAGAATCATTCTAAGACTTGTACATACATTATAGATTGATTTCTTATCAAGTCTAAACACCTTCAAAGCAAAAACACTTCATGATCTAAATCATTCAAAGGTGTTCTTTCAAAAAGCAAGACAAAGAGTGGAATTCATATGTTCTAAAGAGCAACAATTCTTGTACTTCAAAGGTATATATTCTCACTTAGAAGAGTGATTTATCTTTCTCTTTAAACATTCAATTCCCTTTCTAAGTGATTGGGTAATTCTTGTAAAAGTCCTACTTTGTGTGGGCAAGCTCTTAGTGAGTTTCTTGGTATTGTGGTTGTGTTTGTAAAACTCTTAGTGAGTTAGCCACAAGTGTAAAATCTTCTTAGTGAAGTTGTTGCAAATCCTTGGGTGCGGCTCAAGGTAGTGGATGTAGATTCTAAGTGAATCGAACCACTCTAAATCCTTTGTCTTGTTATTGGGTTTTACTTTTCTTTCAATCATCTTGCTCAAACTTACAATAGTATTGCAAAGAATCGAAAAAGTTGCCAAGATTAGTTAAAACCCAATTCACCCCCCCTCTTGTGTTTTACAAATGGTATCAGAGCATCGTCTTCATCTTTAGCTTAATAGCTTGAAGAAAAGATTAATGGCCGGATATTCCGCTTTAGCATACCAAGAGGGATCTTCCACAAATAGACCACCTCTCTTTGATGGAAATAATTTCAATGCTTGGAAAGACCGTTTCAAAATCTATGTGTGCTCTATAGACTACTCTTTATGGAAGATTTTTGAAGAAGGTCCTTATGTTCCTATGAAAGAGGTGAATGGTGTTCAAGTTCCAAAATTGGACAATGAGCTTAATCAAGATGAGTCCAAGAAAATGACTCTCAATTATCGAGCTATGAACATCATTAGTTGTGCTCTTAATCCGGATGAGTACAATCGGGTACGTGGAAGCAATTCCGCTCACAAGATGTGGAGAATCTTAGAAGTCACCCATGAGGGGACTAATCAAGTCAAAGAATCAAAGCTCAACATGCTTGTGAGGGAATATGAGCTTTTCTCTATGAAGACAAATGAAACTATCAATGAGTTGAACACTAGGTTCACAAATATTGTCAATGGGTTGAGATCCTATGGAAAGGAATATTCTATGGGTGAAATGAATAGGAAGATTCTCAACTCACTTCCTAAAAGTTGGGAGGGAAAAGCTCTTGTGATTGAAGAAGCAAAGAACTTGAAGACTTATCCAACGGAGGAGCTCATTGGTTCTCTTCTCACTTATGAGCTCACACACAAAAAGAATGAGCATCTTGAAAGGGCAAAAGTGAGTGGTGCTTTAAAGGCTATTCTTGATATTGATGATTCCAATGATTCAAGTGATGAAGAAGACATCAACTTTGATGATGAGACCATGGAGTTTGTGGTAAAGCGCATGAAGAAAATGTTTTCCGGGAAAGGAAGAAAACATTTCCAAAATAGAAGAAAACAAAATCCTCATGGGATGAAATGCTATGAATGTGGAAGTGATCAACATCTCATAGGAGAATGCCCCTCCACCAAAGAAAAAGAGCCCAAGGAATACAAAAAGAAAAAATTCTTTAAACCAAAGAATTTCAAGGGCATGCTAAGCCATTGGGATCAAGAAGGGAGTGGTGATGAAGAAGAAGATGAAAATGCAAATGTTTGCTTCATGGCTTTTGGTAATGAGGTACATCTTTCTCCATCTCCTTTAAATTCTTATAATGATAATGATGACGATGATGAGGATGATCCTAATGAGCTTTTAATGGATATGTATGATCAATTGACTAAATGTGCAAAGCAAAACAAAGATATGAAGTTTAAAATTGAATCTTTGCTTGATGAAAGAGCTAAATTGATTGATGAAAATAAGAAGTTGTGTGATGATGTTAATTGCTTGAAATGTGAAAATGAAAGTCTCATTACTACTAGCAATACATCTTCATTACAATACATAGAAGCTTGTAATAAATTGTCATCTCTTGAAACCAAGCTTGTTGAATTTGATCTTTTGAAGAACAAATTAAATGACCTTACCCTTCTTGTTGATAACTTTTCTAAGGGTAAGAAAAATCTTGATCAAGTTCTTAGTGTGCAACGTGCTTCAAATGTTAAACATGGATTAGGTTATATTGCTAATCATGTTGATATTGCTAGCTCTTCTAAGGCACCTAGAAATCAATTTGTGCATGCTAGCACTTCACATGAGCATATTCATAAATTTGCTAAGCCATCTACTTGTTGCACATATTGTGGTAAATTTGGTCACACAAGTGTTAGATGCTTTGTGAAGAAGAAGATAGAAAGGGGAGTTAAAACCACTTGGAAAGTTAAGCGTATTTTAACTAACCCCCATGGACCCAAACAAAAATGGGTACCAAAAGCTACTCCTCCCTTGATCTTATAGGTTCTTATAAGTTAGATGGATGCCACAAAGCTTCAATGGACTTGATTCAAAGAGAAGTGGCATTGGGGAGAAGTAAAAGGAGATGTGCCAAAAGAAGAAATTCAAAAGCACTCCTTAACACTTGGATTCTCAAAGCTCAAATGTTAATCAATTGGAGAACCAAGTTGCTTAGATACAAAGAGAAAAGCATCAAGTGATGACAAGAGCCAAAGTGTCAATACAATGTCTTCATCACTTGGTAAGAAAGCAAAGGTATCAAAATCACCTTCTCTTAACACTTTAATTAATGTGTTTAAGTGTTTTTGATATATATACATGCTTGCTCTTATATATGTTGCATCTCACATTCTTGAATATTATATTCATATAGATAACCTTTAGCATGTTTTTTTTGTCCATGTTGATTTTAGCTAAGGTATCTATGAGATGTAGCATATGCAACTTGATTGATTCTTGTATTTTCATGTCATATTCATGTAAGAATCCATCTAGTTGTTTTGGTTTTTGATGTGCATGATCCATATGCATATTTGTGTTACTTGAGAAATTGAGCTAATCATGAAGGACCTTCAAAAATGTACCATATTTGTTCTCAAGAATTCCTTGTAGGTAACTAAGAGTTCTAAGCTTCAAGAAGAAGATATGAACTACAAGGAATGGCACAAGTGAGCTACGACTCCAAGAAAAGAGTCAAAAGCTAAAGATGAGTATGATAAAGAAGATTGAGAAACTCAAAGAACTCATTGAAGGAATTCAAAGTGCAAAAGCATTCATCAAATTCAATGAGATATTACTAAACTCAATCTCTTTCATTTCCTTAAACAATTATTGATCTTACTTTCCATATAATGTTCAATTGTTTTTTGAAATGGGCACCTTGGAGATTTTATAACATGTTTTGCTCTTCATATGTTTTGATTGGTTTTGAGCATGTTATTAGAGAGCTTAATGATTTGATCTTTGTGATGAAATCTCTTTTTATCAACCCCCTCCCCTCTTTTATGTAGTGTCTTATGCTTTGGGGGAGTTTGTATATGCTATGTTTAGTTTTTACTTGATCTTTAATGCATATAGGGGTTGTGTTTATATTCAAGTCTATAGCATTAATCTTATGTGGTTGATCGTCTAGATGCTTGACTTAGGATGTAAACTCTATATGTGATGTATGCTTAATTGTTCATATTTTACATCATCACATCACTTGTTGGCTTGCTTTTCATCTTTTAACTCTTATAGCCAACTTGTGTAAGTTATTTTGGAAGTTATATGTGTTATAAAGTCTTCAATTGGTATCACATATACTCTTCCTTAATAACTTTGAGATCATATTCTTCTTTTTCTTATCCATTGTGATCTCATTATGGTTTTTGGTTAGTATTACTTTAAGAGTTGTTACACTCATTTAGCTAACCATTAACTTGTTAGAGGAATGTACTCCAAGTGTTATCTTACACTTCCTCTACTTCTTTTGGTTGTGATACATGTGCTTATCTTATGTATTCATGGTATCACTTCCACTTGTACTTTGTTAGCTATATTTTCAAACGTGTTTTACAATTGGTCAATTTGTATCATACTTGTTTTTTTTCTCAAATAGCTAACATCGTATGTTTGATAAACGGGGAGATTGTGCTTAAAGGTTATATTCCTTATCTCCTTTGTTTTTTAGCTTAGGTTGATATTCTTTTTGAGCCATATATAACCATCTTTATATTTATGTGTCATTATGGACTCTTTGTATTTTGAAATCAACCAAGCTTTTTCAAAAAGTTCATTCTTCCGAAAATTGGTGTATTAACTTTGCTTGTGCTATGATCTGTCTGTTTTTGCAAGTACACTCTTATTTCTAAGGAGTTTGAAGTCTTTTTGATTATGCCAAAGGGGGAGAAAAATGTGTATTAATCTTGCTAAAATGTGTATTAATCTTTGTGTATTAATCATATTTTTTATCCATTCCGGCATGTTTTGAGGGGGAGCTTTTTATATATCTTTTGTCTCAAAACATATTTAATGGAAGGAAGAAGGAAAGGAGGTTGGTTGGGAAATAGGGCTCTTCTAAGAGTCCCTAGATGCATTTGGCAAAAAGAAGTTATCATGCTAGTGCTTTAGTCTTCTTTGGTTTTATCTTGAATGCACTAGTCTTTGTTCTTATTTGTTCTAAGATTTTTTTGCCATGCTTCCTCATGCTTCCTTGTTCTTAATTTTGTCCATATTCTATCTTATTGCATAAAAGTTTGTCAAAATCAAAAAGGGGGAGATTGTAAGCCCTAAGGGCGAACAAACTCAGTTTTTGATATTGGACAAACTTTTAATGTTATGTCTAATGATCTTAATATTTGTGATAGAATATCGGAACTCATTGTGGAAGCTCTAAGTACTTCAATCAAGCCATTGAAAGCCATTGATATCAAGATTCAAAGATATGCAAGGCTCATCTATCAAGATTGAAGATTGAAGACTTAGGTTTGGTTAGTTTAGCTTTGTCGTCTTATGTCCTTATCTTAGAAAGCTCTAACCAAAGCTCTCATGAACATAAGCTCTACACTCTAGTCTTGCATGTTTTCATAAACACGTTTTCAAAAGGCTAAGTTTCAAATTGATCCTTACATGTGTTCGTATTTCGAAAGCCTTTGATTTCAAAGTATAAGTCTTTTAAAACGGTTTTCTAATGCTCTTACTTGTTACATATTAAGAAAACCTTTTAGACTTCAAAAGACTTCAAAAGATTTCAAAACGTGTGAAAAATATGCTCAGGAAGGTCGGTCAACCGAACCAAGGTCGGATCAACCGACCAGAAACTGAGAGGTTTGAAATTTGAGGTCGGTCGACCTAAGAGGGACTTCGGTCGACCGAGGTGGTGGTTCGGTCGACCGACTTGGCATTTGGTCATCCGAGGTCTCCTGTTCGGTCCACCGAACTCTGCTTTTACTAGCCGTTTTTTGACCGTTGGAGACTCGATTTTCAGCCTATTTTGAAATGTATATATACTCTAAAGCTAGAGAATCATTCTAAGACTTGTACATACATTATAGATTGATTTCTTATCAAGTCTAAACACCTTCAAAGCAAAAGCACTTCATGATCTAAATCATTCAAAGGTGTTCTTTCAAAAAGCAAGACAAAGAGTGGAATTCATATGTTCTAAAGAGCAACAATTCTTGTACTTCAAAGGTATATATTCTCACTTAGAAGAGTGATTTATCTTTCTCTTTAAACATTCAATTCCCTTTCTAAGTGATTGGGTAATTCTTGTAAAAGTCCTACTTTGTGTGGGCAAGCTCTTAGTGAGTTTCTTGGTATTGTGGTTGTGTTTGTAAAACTCTTAGTGAGTTAGCCACAAGTGTAAAATCTTCTTAGTGAAGTTGTTGCAAATCCTTGGGTGCGGCTCAAGGTAGTGGATGTAGATTCTAAGTGAATCGAACCACTCTAAATCCTTTGTCTTGTTATTGGGTTTTACTTTTCTTTCAATCATCTTGCTCAAACTTACAATAGTATTGCAAAGAATCGAAAAAGTTGCCAAGATTAGTTAAAACCCAATTCACCCCCCCCCCCCCCCTCTTGTGTTTTACACTATCAAACTAAACTCCTCACTATTGATTCTTGATGTATAAAAAAATCCCACATCATCTTGCATACCTTCTTCCCAAAGGTTTGCCTCAAACTCATAAATCATTTTGGGGTAGTACTCACAATCATGGTTAAACAAGTTTAACCACCCCACATCACTAAACATGTCTTATAAACTATCAAGCCCTTTCCCAAGCATTCTATCATGCTTTAAATACCTGGGTAGTGGTTCTAGCACAAGATCTGCTAATGGGCCCCGGGTTGAACCCGACCCAGTGGATTCGCGCCAATATTTGACATATGCTAATTAGACATGTCCGGTTTTTTTCAACTATAATAAAGTTTGACTCATTACGAGATTGTGATTCCATATCTGACTATAACACTTATATGGTAAGTATACTCCTAATAGGTAACTACTATACTCATGAGATTTATCTACTATAAATATCAGGTTTCAATTACTGATTTCATTAATTACAATTTACTTGATTCTTGGACATTGAGTTATTTCTTCATGTCTCTCTCTAAAAAGTTAACTTTAGCACCAGAGATTGGTAGGGAACGTGTTAGTCCGAAGGGTAAAGTGGTCAATCTTGTTTTGATGATAACAAACCATTGAAAGTTCAAATGTTTGTGTGAGCTTATTCTTATTGATAGGATCCTTAGCACTCACACCAACATTGGTGAAAATAGTAAGTTAGCTCCTTGTGTACATCAAAGGAATGATCATACACATAAGGAAGCTACACTTTGCAAGACTCCATAGCACAAGCATGAAGTCAATCCACATGCTAGGAAGTACTTGCAAAGTCATGAAAAATGAAGATCAGCATGTCAATAGCTACTCAATTCAACAAGAGTACAATCAAGTTGTAGACTCGTTGGCAATAAGAAGTGTGAAGTCAAATACACTACAACTCAAGATTGCTAGAGGACTTCATCACTCAAGAAGATGTTGATCAAAGGCTTCAAAGTCCAAGCTCCAAAAAGAATCAACTTGAGGACCTTAGGAAGATTAGTCTGTGCTTTGTAGGTAATCATTTGTGACTAATCTTTCTCATTTGAAAGAGGCTTGTTACCCAATCTTCTCATTGTTGAGAATTAGTTCTTTGTGAACTAGCAAAACTCTCTTTGTGGGCTTCACTCTTGGTGAGTGCTTGTAAGTCCTATGTGTAGGCAAAACTCCTCTTTGTGAGGCAACTATTGAAGGAACCCAAGAGGGGGGGGTGAATTGGGTTTCTAATAAATCTTGTAAACTATTTGCAATTTAAACAATGATAGTGCAAGTTTAACAAAAGCTAAAGCAAACCCAATGCAAATCACAAGACAAGAGATTTAGAGTGGTTCGATTCACTAAGAATCTACCTCCACTACCTTGAGCCGCACCCAAGGATTTTGCCAACTTCACTAAGAAGAATGTGCCCACACAAAGTAGGACTTTACACTAGTGGCTAACTCACAAAGAGTTTTACAAACAACCACTATAAACAATTGCCCACACTAAGTAGGACTTATACAACAATAACCCTATCACTAAGAAAGGGGATAAGATGAAAGATTAAGCACAATGTTGTTCACTCTTCTAAGTGAAAGATACATACATTTGAAGCTCATCAATTGTTGGCTCTTTGAACATAGGAAGCACACTCTTTGTCTTGCTATTATGAAATGCACTTTTGAATCATATAGATTTTGCAATGAAGTGCATTTTTACTTTGAAAAGTGTTTAGACTTGATAAGAAATCAATCTCTATTGTATAAACAAGTCTATGTAAGTGTTAGAGTCATTCTAAAGCTTTGGAGTATTTATACAATTTGAAATCTCGTTGAAAAAGCGACTGCAGAGCGGTCAAATAACGGCTAGTAACAGTGCACCTCGGTTGACCGAACACAGGCCTTGGTGGACCGAAGGGAAACTCGGTCGACCGACTTGGGACCTCGGTCGACCGACCTTGGTCATCTCGGTCGACCGAACCAGATCTTGGTCGACCGAACCAAGACAGCTCAACTCTCAGTACTTTGTTCGGTTGAATCCAGAAAATCTCGGTCGTCCGACTTTCTGGGCTTTCAGAGAAGTTGATTAAACACTTGTTTTCAAATCATTTGAAGTCTAAAAGGTTTTCCCAAAAGGTAACACATAAGAACACTTGGAAAACTTTTCTAAAAGACTTATACTTGAAATCAAAGGCTTTTTGGATAAGAACACATTTGAAACTTTTGCCTTTTGAAAACGTGTTTATGTGCATGCAAGACTAGAGTGTAGAGCTTATGTTCATGAGAGCTTTGGTTAGAGCTATATAAGATAAATACTAATAACGACAAAGCTACTCTAACCAAACCTAAGTCTTCAATCTTCAATCTTGAAAGATGAGCCTTGAATAATAACTCTTTGAAGCTTGAACATGGCTTGATTGAAGTACTTAGAGCTTCCAATATATGTTCCGATATTCTATCACAAAGATATAAACATTAGACACAACATCAAGTGTTTGTCCATTATCAAAAACCGAGTTCGATCGCCCTTAGGGCTAACAATCTCCCCCTTTTTGATTATGACAAACATTGATGTAATTAGATAGGATATGGACAATTTAAGTACAAGGAAGCATGGCAGAAGAATATAAGAACAATTAAGTGTAAAGCTAAGTGCTTATAAGATAAACCAAGATAGAACGAGAAACATAAGCACTAGCATGTTAAATTCTTATGCCATATACATTAGGGACTCTTTGAAGAGCCCTATTTCCCAACCAACCTCCTTGCCTCCTTCCTTCCATACAAATAGCATTCTTGTGTGTAATATACATACCTTAGTTTACACAAGAAGCTAACTTACCATTTTCATCAATGTCGATGTGAGTGCTAAAGATCCTATTACAAAGAACATACTCACACAAACATTAGAACTTACAATGGTTTGTTACCATCAAAACAACATAGAATATGCCCTTAGGGCTAACAATCTCCCCCTTTTTGATGATGACAAAACATTGATGCAAATGGGAATAATATGCAAAATAAAGATACCAAATGTATGCATGAGATAAGGATATTAAGGATCTAGACAAGTAGAAGTTTTCACAAAAACAATTCTACTCCCCCTATATTAAAGAATCCCTTATCTCTCCCATTTTGCAAGTTCTAAGCATTCTCCTTTTGTAAATTACTTCTCTTGGCACATTTGCAACACTAAAAAATTCTCCCTCTTTTTGTCAAAATCAAAAAGGGATATCAGAGCGCCAATAAGAAAAGCATTTTAACGAAAAGTAAAGATTAATTTAGGAGAAGCTTGATGAAATTTAATAATCCTCCCCATATAAAGAAAAAACTTAAAAACCATGGAGAACAACTTGATGGTCTTGTAGATTAATAAAATAAGAACCAAAAGATCAATCCTAAAGACCAAAAATAATTATGAAGAAGGATTACTTATGAAAAAGCTTGGTTGATTTCTAAAAAAAAAGGAGTCCATAATACCACATAAATCCAAAAGATGGTCATGTATGGCTCAAGAAGAATATCAACCTAAGCTAAAAACAAAGGAGATAAATAATATACCTTAAAGAACAATCTCCCCGTTTATCAAACATACGATGTTAGCTATTTGAGATAAAACCAAGTTTGATACAAATTGACCAATTGTAAAACATGATACCAATTGTAAATATAGCCAGTTGTAAAACAAGTTTGAAAATATAGCTAACAAAGTACTTGTGGAAGTGATACCATGAATACATAAGTTAAGTACATGTATCACAACCAAAAGAAGTAGAGGAAGTGTAAGAAAACACATGGAGTACATTCCTCTAACAAGTTAATGGTTAGCTAAATGAGTATAACAACTCTTGAAGCAAGACTAACCAAAAACTTAAATGAGATCACAAAGGATATGAAAGTATTATACCACTTGTAAAGAATATGATCTCATAGTTATTAAGGAAAAGTATATGTGATACCAATTGAAGACATAAACATTTATAACACATATAACTTCCAAAATAACTTACACAAGTTGGCTATAAGATATAAAAGAAGAAAAGCAAGCCAACAAGTGATGTGATGATGTAAAATATGAAAAATTGAGCATACATCACATATTTTGAGGGAGGTATGAGTTGAAAACATTTGAAAAACTCCCTCTTAGGTTGTGCCACTTCAAAACACACAAATAGACACAACCCATGGCATAATCAATGCCACAATCACAGTTTATATCCTAAGTCAAGCATCTAGACGATCAACCACATAAGATTAATGCTAAAGACTTGAATATAAACACAAACCCCTATATGCAATAAAGATCAAGTGAAAACTAAGCATAGCATATACAAACTCCCTCAAAGCATAAAACACTACATAATAGAGGGGAGGGGGTTTAAATTGAGCACAAAAGGATCAAACACAAAACCATGATCACCTACAAGGGATGAGTTAAGCCTTGTACCTCAATGCTCTTTGAGCTTGGACTTCTTACCATATTGGTTGATCTTCTTTATCAATCAAGTCCATTGAGGCTTTTTGTGTGATCACTTTCATTTGATGCTCATTGAGAGGTTGACTTATGATTGCTCCACTTTCTTTGATGTTCATCCTTGATTGATGAGATGAAGGTAATCTCCTCTTCTTTTCATGACAAGTGTAGAGTCATCATTGATGGGTGACTTTTCTTTGATGAATCCTCTACAATCTTGTGATCCTTGGCATTTGACTCTTTTCTTGGAGTCTTAGCTCATTTGTGCCATTCCTTGTAGTTCATATCTTCTTCTTGAAGTTTAGAACTCTTTGTTACCTACAAGGAATTCTTGAGAACTAATTTGGTACCTTTTCAAAGGTCCTTCAAGATTAGCTCAATTTCTCAAGTAAACACATATTTGCTTAAGGATCAAAAACCAAGGACAACTAGATGGATTCTTAAATGAATATGACATATCAAACCAAGAATCAATCAAGTTGCATATGCTACATCTCATAGATACCTTAGCTCAATAGACATGGATAATCAAGAGCATGCTAAAGGTCATCTATATAATTATTGAATTCAAGCATGTGAGATGCACCATATATAAGAGCAAGCATATAAAAATATATATATCAAAAACACTTAACCACATTAATTAAAGTGTTAAGAAAAGGTGATTTTGATACCTTTGCTTTCTTACCAAGTGATGAAGATATTGATTGACACTTTGGTTCTTGTCATCACTTGATGCTTTGCTCTTGGAATCTAAGCAACTTGGTTCTCCAATTGATTAACATTTGAGCTTTGAGAATCCAAGTGTTAAGGAGTGCTTTTGAATTTCTTCCTTTGGCACATCTCCTTTGACTTCTCCCCAATGCCACTTCTCTTTGAATCAATTCCATTTAAGCTTTGTGGCATACATCTCTATAAGAACCTATAAACTCAAGGGAGGAGTAGCTTTTGGTACCCATTTTTGTTTGGGTCCATTGGGGTTAGTCAAAGTACGTTTGATTCTCCAAACGGTTTTTACCCCTTTTTCAATCTTCCTCTTTACATGGCATCTATCACAAGTGTGACCATGTTTACCACAATATGTGCAATGAATGTGTGGCTTAGAGGAATTGTGAGCATGCACAAGATAACTACTTGGCCTATGTGACATACTAGCATTTAAAACATGATTCTTAGGTTTAAGAGAAGAGCTAGAAATATCAACACGTTTAGCAATATAAACAAGGCCATTTTTATCATGTGAAGCACATTGCATGCCAAAGTGATTCTTATGCAACTTAGAAGAGCTAGCATGATCAATGTGATTAGCATTATAACCAAGACCATGTTTATCATGTGAAGCACGTTGCATACCAAGAATTTGATCAAGATTTTTCTTACCCTTAGTAAAGTTTTCAACAAGAAGGGTAAGATCTTTAACTTTGTTTTCCAAATGATCAAATTCAAGAAGCTTGTTTTCTAAAGAAGACAATTTAACACAAGCTTCAAGATACTCTAATGAGGAAGTGTTGCATGTAGCAATAAGCTTTTCATTTTCAACTTTTAAGCAATCAACCTCATCACATATCTTTTTGTTTTCACAAAGCAAAGATTCAATTTTAAGCTTCATAGCTTTGTTTTGCTTTGCACAATTTTTCAATTGATCATACATATCAATTAAAAGCTCATTAGGATCATCCTCATCATCATCACCATCATTAAAAGAATTAGAAATAGATGGAGAAGGATGTACCTCATTATCAAATGCCATAAGACATGTGTGATCATTTTCTTCTTGATCATCATCACTTTCTTCTTCATCCCAATGGCTTAACAAGCACTTTGCATTTTTGAGAGTGAAGAACAAATTCTCTCCTTCTTCATTATTGATGATGGACTCAAGATTACTACCCTTTGTAGAACAATTTTTTCTTTATCTTCATTTCAAAGGCTAGTAGTGAGCCAAGAAGTTCCTCCGTTGAATAGGTCTTTAAATTCTTGGACTCTTCAATGGCAAGAGCTTTATTTTCCCAACTTTTAGGAAGAGAATTGAGAATCTTCCTATTCATTTCACCCATGGTGTACTCCTTGCCATAGGACTTCAAGCCATTTATCACATTTGTGAATCTTGTGCTCATCTCATTTATTGACTCATTTGGCTTCATGGAGAAGAGCTCATATTCTCTAACAAGCAAATTTAGCCTTGACTCCTTGATTTGATTTGTGCCTTCATGAGTAACCTCAAGCATTTTTCCACATTGAGTGTGCGGATTTTCTTCCAAGCACACGGTTGTACTCATCTTGACTTAAGGCACAACTAAGGATGTTCATTGCCTTGTAATTTTGAGTCATCTTCTTGGACTCAAGCTCATTTAACTCCTTGTCCGGCTTTGGCACTTGAACACCATCCACCAACTTCATAGGCACATATGGACCATTTTCAAATATATGCCATAAAGAATAATCTATTGAGCACACATATATCTTGAAACGTTCTTTCCAAGCTTCATAATTATTACCATCAAATAGTGGTGGCCTAATGGTGGAAGACCCTCTAAATACGCCCTAATGCGGAATTACCGCCATAATCTTTACTTCAAAGCGGTTATGCTAAAAATGAAGACGAGGCTCTGATACCAATTGAAGGAACCCAAGAGGGGGGGTGAATTGGGTTTCTAATAAATCTTGTAAACTATTTGCAATTTAAACAATGATAGTGCAAGTTTAACAAAAGCTAAAGCAAACCCAATGCAAATCACAAGACAAGAGATTTAGAGTGGTTCGATTCACTAAGAATCTACCTCCACTACCTTGAGCCGCACCCAAGGATTTTGCCAACTTCACTAAGAAGAATGTGCCCACACAAAGTAGGACTTTACACTAGTGGCTAACTCACAAAGAGTTTTACAAACAACCACTATAAACAATTGCCCACACTAAGTAGGACTTATACAACAATAACCCTATCACTAAGAAAGGGGATAAGATGAAAGATTAAGCACAATGTTGTTCACTCTTCTAAGTGAAAGATACATACATTTGAAGCTCATCAATTGTTGGCTCTTTGAACATAGGAAGCACACTCTTTGTCTTGCTATTATGAAATGCACTTTTGAATCATATAGATTTTGCAATGAAGTGCATTTTACTTTGAAAGTGTTTAGACTTGATAAGAAATCAATCTCTATTGTATAAACAAGTCTATGTAAGTGTTAGAGTCATTCTAAAGCTTTGGAGTATTTATACAATTTGAAATCTCATTTGAAAAAGCGACTGAGAGCGGTCAAATAACGGCTAGTAACAGATGCACCTCGGTTGACCGAACACGAGGCCTTGGTGGACCAGAAGGGAAAGCTCGGTCGACCCGACTTGGGACCTCGGTCGACCGACCTTGGTCATCTCGGTCGACCGAACCAGATCTTGGTCGACCGAACCAAGGCAGCTCAACTCTCGGTACTTTGTTCGGTTGATCCCAGAAAATCTCGGTCGTCAGACTTTCAGGGCTTTCGGAGAAGTTGATTAAACACTTGTTTTCAAATCATTTGAAGTCTAAAAGGTTTTCCCAAAAGGTAACACATAAGAACACTTGGAAAACTTTTCTAAAAGACTTATACTTGAAATCAAAGGCTTTTTGGATAAGAACACATTTGAAACTTTTGCCTTTTGAAAACGTGTTTATGTGCATGCAAGACTAGAGTGTAGAGCTTATGTTCATGAGAGCTTTGGTTAGAGCTATATAAGATAAATACTAATAACGACAAAGCTACTCTAACCAAACCTAAGTCTTCAATCTTCAATCTTGAAAGATGAGCCTTGAATAATAACTCTTTGAAGCTTGAACATGGCTTGATTGAAGTACTTAGAGCTTCCAATATATGTTCCGATATTCTATCACAAAGATATAAACATTAGACACAACATCAAGTGTTTGTCCATTATCAAAAACCGAGTTCGATCGCCCTTAGGGCTAACAACTATCTCATCGGTGAGATTAGCTCTTTCTGAGTGGAGTTTTCTTAGTGAAGCACAAGTCTTCATTTGTTGGGCAATTGCAAAAGGTAGAACCCACCTTGCATTTGTTGTGAAGGGTATCCATTAGTGGATGTTGAAATGCTTGGGTTTGTCCTAAGGTAATGGATTTAGATTCTTTGTGAATCGAACTGAAATACCCTTTGAGGGTATAGAACCTAAGAGGGGTGAATTAGGTTCTTAAAAACTTTTTAAGCTTTTCTAAAACTTCTTTGCCTAAGTGTTCACCTTAACAACAAGTATGTTGTTTAAGCACATAAGGTGATTCAATTATGTTTAAGGCAACTTAGATGACTATGTTAAGCAATTGTATAAATCGAGGAAGCAAGTGTAGTTTTCTATCCTATGCAAATAGTTCATGTAAGCAAGTATACAAGTAATAGCAATTCATGAACTATAATGTAAAGAGTTAAGGGATAGAGAAAACTAACAGAAGGATTTATAGTGGTTCGATTCACAAAGAATCTACATCCACTACCTTAGGGCAATCCCCAAGGGTTTCAACATCCACTAATGGATACCCTTCACAACAAATGCAAGGTGGGTTCTACCTTTTACAATTGCCTCAACAAATGTGGACTTTTGCTTCACAAAGAAGACTTCACTCACAAAGAGTGTTCGCCTCACAAAGAGGTCTTTTGCCTACCCATAGGACTTTTGCTTCACTTAGAAGACTCCACTCACAAAGAGTGTTAACCTCACAAGGAGGACTTTTGCCTACTCTTAGGACTTACAAACACTCACCAAGAGTGAAGCTCACAAAGAGATTTTTGTTAGTTTACAAAGAACTAGTTTTCAACAAATGAGAAGGTTTGGTAACCAATCTCTTTCAAAGGAGATTTTACAATTTAGCTCTCTTATAAAGAATTCCCTCTTGGAATGGTTTTACAATTTAAGCTCTAATCACTCTTTGAGAATAGAAAGATAGATGAAGTTTAAGCTCAACACAAATACTTTTGAATGATATGGAATTTAAGCACAAAAGTGTTTGCTTGTGCATATTGAAAGTGTCTATCCTTTTACCCTCCTATGACTTGATTAGTTATGAACAATTCATCTTTAAAAGCTATTTATAGGGCAAGAATACACAGGCTTTGTTGGTCACAACGGCTATAATTTTGTCCTTGAATTGACAGCTTCGGTCGACCGGTACTAGACAGTTGGTTGACCGGAGTGCCTTAAATCAAAGGTTAAAGGCCCTCTATTCTAATATCGGTCGACCACATTTAATTGGTCAGGTCTACCGAAGCAAAGGTCGGTCGACCTACCTAGTATCTTGGTCGTCCAAATAGAATATAGTCGTTGGAGCATTGGAACATTCAAAACTCGAGTAAAGATAAAAAACTCACTGGTCGACCGGACATCTCTGGTCTATCGAGGCAAGGCCTAGGTCGACCGGAGAGCAGTCACAAAGTGATTTTTACACTTAGTTAAGTTTCTAATGTTCTCATGCACATGCCTAAGTGTTTTTTAAAGATATAAAACACATTTTAAAGTACTTAGGCACCGACCAACTAGTTTTCAAAAAACCTTTTCAAAGTAAAACATGAGGTTTTGAAAGCATGCATAGTTGAGCTTTAAACATTCTATTCTAGTATTCTCAAAGGAAAGATTAGTCACAAAGATTACTTATAAGCTTAGACTAATCTTCCTAAGGTCTTCAAGTTGATTATTTTTTTAGCTTGGACTTTGAAGCCTTTGATCAACACCTTCTTTGAGTGTTGAAGTCCTATAGCAATCTTGAGTTGTAGTGTATTAGACTTCACACTTCTTCTTGTCAAGGAGTCTAGTACTTGATTGTACTCTTGTTGACTTGAGCAGCTCTTGACATGTTGATCTTCCTCCTTCATTGACTTTGCAAGTACTTCCATATCATGTGGATTGACTTCAAAACAAGATTGATCACTTTGCCCTTCGGCTTAACACGAACCACTATAAATCGTTGTGTTAGTTTTCTCTATCCCTACTCCTTTACTTTATAGTTTATGAATTGCTATAACTTGTTTACTTGATTACATGTACTATTTGCTTAGTATAGAAAACTATTATTCCTTGCTTTATACAATTGCTTCACTTAGTCATCTAAGTTGCCTTAAACATAATTGAATCACCTTATGTGCTTAAACAACATACTTGTTGTTAAGGTGAACACTTAGGCAAAGAAGTTTTAGAAAAGCTTAAAAAATTTAAGAACCTAATTCACCCCCACCCCTCCTATTAGGTTCAATACCCTTAAAGGGATCTTTTAATTGGTATCAGAGCCTAGTCTATTTTTTTTATTGGACTTGCATCCTAGGAGGATCCATGGCTCATAGCTTTTCCAACTTAGATGACCAATCCCCATCTAGACCAACCTCTTTTAGATGGCTCCAACTTTGATAGTTGGCAATGTGCGTTTAAATTGTGTTTGTCTTCTAATGAGATTTCCATTTTTAGCATTATAGAAAAAGGTCATTTTATTCGTTCAATCTACATACAAGGTGTCATGGTGCCAAAGTCTAGGAAAGACTACAATGAAGAAGACTACACGAAGATGACTCTCAACAAAGTACATGAATGTGAAGATGCTAAATCCATGTTGAATATGCTTGAAGAATCATATCAAGGAGAAGTTGAAGAATAGCCAAATGTGGAGAGTCTAGGAATGGGGACTCAATCTTTTGAGGGTATTGAAGAAATCTCAATCGCACTCCAATCTTGGGAAGCTCAAAGCTCAAATGACATACAAATTGAGAAACCAAGAAGCTCAAGCATTTGCTTAAGTGATGACATGAACTACAAAATCAACAATCAAACCCCATCACTTGGTAAGGTTACAAAGTCATCGAATTCACTCTCTCATGATACTTTAATGTATGATATTAATTGTATGAGAAGTAAGTTAGATGCTTATACTTGTGATCTTGATGATGTTTTACTTTTAGATAACTTAATGCAATATCTTCATTTTCTTTATGTTTCTCTTGCTAAGGTATTTAAATTATACAACATCACAAGATTGGATGATTCTTGTCCTTATTTCTCATCTCATGAGAATCATCCTTGTGGTTTTATATTTGATAACTTTGACCCATGCACACACTTATGCCACTTGAGAAATGAAATTGACAATGAAGTACCTTTACAAAAGGTACCTAGAAAGTCTCAAGTTCTCCTTGTTGGTTAAAAAAGATCTAAACATCACATTGAAGAGTTGAACCCCAAGGAATGGAATAAACAAGCTAAGACTCAAAGAAAATAGTCATGTGCCAATGTCAACAAAGATGTAGAGAGATCATAAAGAAAATCAAACTCAATCATCCAAGATGACTCTACAAAAGACTACTCAAGGTGACTCATTGGACTGCTTGATAAAGAAGGATCAATTTGCAATCCAAAGTCCAAGATCCTTGAGTAATGAGGTACAAAGCATAAATTCAACTCAAAATAGCAATCATGAGAATAATGATGATTCCTATTTGCTTCTTATTGATTTATATGATGAGTTGAAAGAAGATGGCTAAAAAGAATATAACTATTTGTAAAGAACTTTCTTGGTCATTAAAAGAAAGATCATGCATACAAGTAGAATATAATGAACTTCTTGCCTCTTACACTAAGCTAGAAAATAAACAAGAGAATGTGTTTTTATCTCTTGATGATTTATCTCTTGAATACCATGAACTACTTGACAAAATGCATAATGTTGATCTCAAACTTGTTGAGTATGTTATCTTGAGGTACAATTTTGATGTTTTAAATGCTTATATGATTAAGTGTACTTGTGCTAGAGATATTCATGGTAATGGGTTTGTTGCTCATAATGCTTCTCATGATAATATTTGTCATTAGCATAAACAATCACATAAACTTGCACACTCTACGTCTTTTAATCCTAGAACATCTCGTACCACTATGCTAAATGCTATATGCTCTTATTGTGGTATGTGTGGTCATCATGCTACTCGTTGCATTAATAAGAAGATTTAAGAGGTGCTAAATCAATTTGGGTTGAAAAGAACCACAAAACTAACCCCCCAAGGACCCATAAGAAAATGGGTACCAAAATTGAATGATACTGCAGGAAACAGGGGAGACCCGGCTAACCGGACAAGGCACCAGTCAACCGCATAAGTGGTCAAAATGCCTCAAACAAAGATAGGATATCTCAGTCGACCTCAAAAGACACCCGGTCGACCGTAGCTAAAGGCTTACCAGTGAAAAGGTATCCCGATCACCCGAATTCCCTCTCCGGTCGTCCGAAATAGAGACCGAAAAAAATTAGATTTTAATTGGATGAGGGAGACCGACCGGTAAGGACAACTGATCGACCGGATAGTCGCGATTTAGCAGAAATCGAAAAGGTTTCAGATCATAATTTTAAAAGTCTTATTTTTCATCTTGAAATTCTCTCAAACCCTCTACCAAAATCCTCAAAGATCAAATCCTACACTTACCAATATATAAACTCCTCTTATAAGAATCAAAATCATACAATCATGGATAAAAAATCCAAAACCTAATCCTAACAAAAATCCTTCCAAAGAAAGTCCTCTCAAACGGAAAACCCCTACAAAAAAAGCTTTGGAAAAAGCTTTAATCATTAGAGATTCCCATGAACCCGCTCCTTAAAGATTAAAGAAGAGGGATATAGTCGATAAGAGCAAAGGAAAATCGAAGAAGGCTACACACTCCGATAAAGATCATCCCATTCGACATTCTTCCCCAAAATTTCAAGGTGAATCCTCTTCCTACACTACCAAGAAGGTATCTCCTAGATTTTATTTCGAAGATGCTAAGAATAAATATGAAAATCTAGTGAGTGAGAAAGGAATTCTTCCGGGGTACAGAGTAGACGATGATGTGAGACTATAAGAAATAAATGGTTATTTTGTGGAAATGGGGTGGCTCAATCTTATTTTGCTTGATCTTGATTATTACCTCCTTACCATTTATGAGTTCGGAGCAAATCTTCGAGAAGAAGGAAAGAGAGATGATAGGCAATATTGGTGGACTTAAAGAGTTGGAGGCTTAGAGTTTAGTTTCTCCAAAGCTATGCTAAGAAATATCTTAGGATTTGAGCTTGATAAAGATGCTATTAGATACTTTGACAATTCCGGGAAAGTGCCGAAAGAAGAGGATCTTGATATTAGGAAGTTTAAGACATACTTCAATATCAAAAGGGCATTTGACAAGTTCAGAGAGAGAGAGAGAAACAAGTTTGATGAGTATGGTCGTATACTCCACCATTTTGTCTCTAATGTGGTTTTTCCGGTGGGAGGACATAAGAACTCCATTTCATACTTGCAAATGACCATCTTGCTTTGGTTGGTAGAGAAGAAGAAAGCAATTTTTGCTTATTTGGCACTCAAGTACTTCAAGGAAGGAGTACTTGGAACTAGGAAGAAATCCCTCCCTTACGGAAGCATGTGAACTCTCCTCTTCAAGAAGTACAAACTTAAACTCTCTACTCCCACTCAAAGGAGCGAAAGGCACAACATCTACAATGAAGGCTTTTTTCATCAAATGCACATGATATTGATATATGAAAAATGGAAATTCCATTCAAGATGCACAAATGATGAACTTTTCATGCCCTTAATTGCACACAATAAATCTCCAAAAGTATGTGAAACTTTGAAAAGAGAGATGGAGAAAATAGGCATTCAAAGGCCCAATGTGCAACAAGAAGAAGAAGTGCAAGGTTAAGAGGGCTAAGATCAAGGTTATGAGGACATCCATTTTGGGGTAAATGAAGGAGGGAATGTGGAAGCAAATATTGGGGATCAAGAACACATTCCAAGAGAAGATGTTGGTAGAAGACCTCCTCAAACGAGAAATGAAGCAAGCAAAGACATCCTCTACCACATCAATGATAATTTGAAAATGATACTTGAAAAACTATCAAGCTTAGAAGGTGATGTGAAGGACTTAAAAGAACAAGTTGGGGATTTAAAAATAAGGTTTGATGAGATGGACAACAAAGTTGAGATATAAATAGGAATACGAAGTAAAAAACATCAACTTTTGTAGAAAATCGGGAGGAAGAAAATGAAGAAGAATAAGATGCAAATGATGAAGATTCCATCAATAGAGAAAAAGGATGAGGAGCTCATATATGTGATTAATCTTGAAGATGAAGAGGAATTGGGTGAGAAAAGAATTGAAGATTTGGGATTTAATGTGGGGAATGATGAAGACAAGGATACTTTGGGTGAAGAAGTTGGTGACAAGAAAAAAAATCCACCAAATGTTGAAGCTTCACCAAAGGATGTCAATGATGAAGAACATTGAGAACCTCGAAGGAACTCGTTGAAGGAACTCAAAGTTCAAGAAGCAGCTATTCAAATCAATGAGAATTTCTAAACTCAATCTTTTAATATTTTCTTGTATTTTCATTTCATTTCATGTATTCCCTTTGTTATCCCTTGTGTACCCCTAGAATAGCAATTGTTGAACTTTCATTTCATATCTTTGTATCAATTGTGTTTTAAAAGGGCACCTTGATGCTTATAACATATATTTTCTCTTTAATTGTTTTGATCTTATGAGCATGTTATTAGAGAGCTTAATGATTTGATCCTTGTGATGAAATCTCAAATTTTGAACCCCTTCCCCTCTATTCTTTAGTGTATTATGCTTTGGGGAGTTTGTATATGTTATGCTTGGTTTTAACTTGATCTATATAGCATATAGGGGTATTTTGTTGTTTATATTCTAGTTTATAACATGTATCTTATATGGTTGATCTGCTAGATGCTTGACTTAGGATATAAATTGTGTTTATGGCATTGAATATGCCTTGATTGTGCTTATTTTGGTTGTTTGGAATGGATTGAACTGTTATTTGTAGTTTTTCCTGTTTTCTTCCAAAAGTTCGGTCGACCGGACAATGGTGCTCAAGTCGACCGAACGATTACGGTCGACCAGAGGCACCCTTTGCGGTCTACCGAAACATCCAAAATTTGAACTTCAACCTCAGTAATCTGTAAGTTTTGTTGTTTTATCCAAATAGGCACAACCTTAAGGGGAGTTTTTTAAATGTTTTTAATCCTATACCCCTAAAAAATTTGTGATGTATGCTCAATTGTTCTTATTTTATATCATCACATTACTTGTTGGCTTGTTTTCATCATTTTATCTCTTATACACAACTAGTGTAAGTTATTTGGGAGTTATATGAGCTGTATATGCATATTTTTTACATATATTCTCCTTATAACTTGTGAGATCATATTCCTCCATTTCTTATCCTTTTGATCTCACTTATAGTTTTTGGTTACTTTTGCTTTAAGAGTTGTTACACTCATTATAGCTAGCGGCGTTAATCACCGATCAGCGGGAGTTAATAGCCGAGTTCGAGAAGTTAGATATTGAGGTTGTTGAGTATACATGGAACATTTTGGAAGCTTTGGTAGCTCAACCAACCATTTTGGAGAGAGTAAAGGAGGCACAGTTAGCAAATTCAGATTTGGGTAATGAATGAGACTTGGTACAGTCGGGAGCAAAATCATAATTTCATATACATGAAGATGGTAGTCTTGGGCTTCGAGACAAAGTGTGTGTACCTTCAGATTTGGGGCTGAAATCGAAAATTCTACAAGAAGCTCACAGTTCTAGATTGTCAGTGCATTCGGGGGCATCAAAGATGTATAAGGGGTTGAAAGACAACTTTTGGTGGAAAGGTATGAAGCGGGACATAGCCGAATTTGTGGCTAAGTGTCTCGTGTGTCAACAAGTGAAGGCGAAACATCAACGGCCCACCGGTTTGCTCAAACCTTTAGAGATTCCCGTGTGGAAATGGTAACATATAACGATGGACTTTGTTGTTGGGTTGCCTAAGGAAAAACTGGGAAGGATACCATATGGGTGATAGTGGACCGACTCAAGAAATTGTCTCACTTTCTGCCTATGAAGATCACAGCCACGATGGACACTCTCATTCAACTATATATGGATGAGATAGTTCATCTTCGAGGGGTGCTAGTTAGCATTGTATCAGATAGGGATAGTCGGTTCGTATCTCAGTTTTGGAAAAGCTTCAGTGAGGCCATGGGGACGAAATTGTCCTAAAGTACTGTTTATCATCCACAAACCGATGGGCAGTCCGAAAGGACAATTCAGACTATGGAAGATATGTTAAGGACATGTGTTTTGGACTTCAAGAGTAGTTGGGTAGATCACTTGACCTTGGTGGAATTCGCCTACAACAACATTTATCAATCCAGTATCGGGATGGCACCGTATGAAGTTTTGTATGGACGGAAGTGTAGGTCACCGATATTTTGGGACGACATCGGGGAGAAGATGATAACGGGACCGGAGTTAGTACATATTACAATGGAAATGGTACCACTGATTAGGGAACGTATTAAGGCACCTCAAGACCGGCAGAAAAGTTGGGTTGATAACAAACGAAGACCTATGGATTTTGAGGTGGGCTACAAAGTGTATCTTCGGGTTTCGCCAACAAAGGGAGTCATGAGATTTGGAAAGAGCGGGAAGCTAAGCCCAAGGTTTATTGTTCCTTATGATGTGTTGGAAAAGGTAGATGACTTGGGTTATCGTTTGGCATTGCTACCAACACTGTTACGGGTACACAATGTATTCCACATGTCATATTTGAGGCGGTATGTTCTTGATTCAAATTACATGTTGGAAGCCGAACTGTTGGAAGTGCGGGAAGATTTATCATATGTTGAGGTACCGGTTCGAATAGTGGACAGAAAAGACCAAGTGTTGAGGCAGCGCACTATACCGTATGTGAAGATTAAGTGGTTTAATCATTGAGAAAGGAAAGCAATTTGGGAATTGGAAGAAGAAGCTCGTCAGAAGTATCCTCACTTGTTTGGCATCCCGGGTGAGTAAATTTTTGGGGACAAAACTTCTATAAGGGGAAGGATGTAATACCAGGACTTTTTTCTTACGAGATTATATGTTTAAAATTCTTCATTGCATGAGTTTAAGCTTTATAAAATGTTAGCATGATTTAATTCTTAGATGTTATGTTTTTTCGTGACTTGTTTTATGTGTTATATGGGTACAAAATGTTATATGGGGTGTGTGAGAACATGAGTGTAAATTGTGAGATGTGAGAGACTTAGAATGCAATTAAAAATGAATGGCATGTGGAGTTACGACAAGTTTTTCCTGCATTTTGGTAAGTTACTAAAATTGAAAAAGAAAGAAAAGAGAGATTTTTTGGGAACTTTCATAGATCACCGAGGGAGCGTTTCTTGGCAGATTTCGATGCATAAAGGTATCGAAACGAGCGTGGTGAGAGTATCTTCGAGTGAGTGGAAACGGAGTCGCAATCGGAGTTTGGAGTGAAGAGTTATCGTGCAGGAAGCGGGACAGCTTTTCTGAGAAATTCCTGCAACTTGTTTTTCTTTGATTTTGCCTATTTTACTTGCTTTTAAGGTATGGATTATGCCTTTTGTGTTTTGATGTTGGAACTTATTATATTCTGCCTTACTTCGTTATCTAGGAAGCATAAACTGTTTATTACTACTTTATTCAACAATTGCTAGTGATAATTGTGAATTGGGGATTTGTGAATTGTGATTATGATATGGAGTGTGATTGGTGTTAATAGTTGGATTACTCGCTGCTCATTTTTCATTATTAATTGTTGTCACAACTATATAACTTGGATTTGTTGGTTTTGCTTTACGTAATCGAATTAATTGGTGTCGTCATATTTGGTTGTGTCGTGTCATCTTAATTGATTATGGTCGACCGAGTCATCGTCCCTTTTGAGCTCTTATCTAAAATATATTAAACGGAAAGATTCATTCGAAATAAAACGTCAAACATGAATTGTATAGAACCCGGGAGATCTCGTGATTCGTGTTGAAATACTTGGGCATTATTCTAATGAGGCCATCATTGGAACTGTAACAGTTTTGTGGAGTCCATGGTGATGGATGATGATGCAATGTAGAATGGATCCTTAAAGGTTGGACCTGTTCATTCGAGGGATTATACCGAATCCATGTGCTTGAAAGTGGGCCTTCCTAACTAGGCAAAGTGTTATAGCCGTTACAGTCATTCTCATAGAGTTTTAAATAGGTATTGAGCTCTTAATGTGGGAAGTGTGTATGTGTATATGTGTGCGCGTAGATTAGTGTTAGCCATTTCTCGTAGTTTCACAATTCATGTACTTCCGTTGACCCGTACGAGTGGAGCATGGTCCTCGTAGCATATTCTAAAGTGTAGTGTGTGATGTGAATATGATGGTTAATTGGCTAATTTGTTCCTTATGTGTTTATTCTTGTTTTTTGTTGTCAAAACATATATTTTGGGTTGGGAACTCATTGGTACAGAACTGAGGACGAAGCCGCAGACGCACCTGCGGATGATACCATTCATCTGTGACCCCCTACGGTCGACCACTGCGGATGATCCCTTCGTTTGAGCTTTTGGCACCTTTTCTGCGGACGATTGGTTTGTTTGTGGCTTGTGCTGAATTGTTTTCTACTTCTGTTATATTCGTGATTCGTGTCTCGTGCATCTTGCATACTGTGCAGTGTACCCTTAGTGTATTTTCAGTACATTTATAGTGTTTAGCATGTCGTGTCGTATATCATTCTTTAAGGACGTTTGGGAACGAGAAAGCTATTTTGTGTCATGCTTGTCTTGTGTGTTATATTTGTACATGGATTTGTGTGGATCATACTGACCCCCAAAGCTCAGTCCATTCTCTTAACTTGTGCAGGTGATGATGAGAAGCCTTATTATGAGGACGAGACCTGGGAGGGGCCTTTTGACGAGTGATTATAAACTACTTAGATGTTGAATACTTTTATTCCCTTTTGAATTGTTAAACATATTTCAGTTGTAATAATTTAGTAACTTTCCCTTCCAGTATTGATTTTCGCTAGTGTACTTTGGATTATGGATTATATAATTGAATTTCCTTTAATAAGAACGCTGTCGTGGGCTTTGGTGTCTCATTTACCAATGAGACACTGCCATGTAACCATTTCGATTACGGGGTGTGACAATATATCTCTAAATTTTCTAAATTTGGGCTTTCGTTTTGTGCTCCCTAAAGGATTTTCTCTATCCGAATATGACATGACCCTCAACTATCTACATCTTCTCGTGACAATTTATAAGAGAGTTGATACGCCCATGATCTTATTGATTGTTGATTTCTACGAAAAATGTTGATATTTATTCTCTCTTTCCCACGGTGCTCATGGACGGGGAGATAGATACTGCTAAGATGTCTACTATGTGTTTTATTTTTCTTCTAGTCTTAGTACTTTTTTTCCTATTCCGGAGCGTGAAACTTTATCTGTTATTATGATTTTTTAAGCTATTGTACATCCTTTATTTTTCTAGAAGGTCATGTTTGACACGTTGATCAAGTGTTTACTTACTATCTGCTAGGTCTCGGGTTCGAACCTCCAAAAACAACCTTTTTTGTTAATTTTAATGGCTTCGATTAATTTGTTATCAGTGTATAACTTCTTATTTATAAAAAATAACAGCAAAATATCACAGTCCTTAATATAAATAATTGGAATTGTTTGGTAAGAAGTCATGGTCAAGTGTTAAATTGTTTGCTAACAAGTGTTCAACATGATCTAAACAAATCCTTGTGCAACATGATAGTACAAATCATATAAACTAATACTCAAAATTAACCACGCGATAGTCTAGGCGATAGTCTAGTCTTAGATATCTTAGACCTGTTTTTATTATTATTTTTGAGTTGTTACGATATCATTGTCAATCCAATACAGTATTTGCTCAAAATTGTGATAATAAAATGCTATGACCTTTTTCTATTTGTTGTTCCAGAAGGTTGTTTGTGGATTACTAACATATGAAAGCAGAACCGGCTATTTACATGTCCAAAGTGACATGTACAACAAAACCTCTCATTTTTAGGAGCTCAAAAAATTTATAAAAATACTTAATATTTATATTACGTTTGATTTAAGTACGGGCGTCAGATGCGGAAAATATCGAAGTGTCTTGTGTTTATACTTCTAAAAGTAATGGTAAGATGACACTTCTTGAATTTCGGATATAAGTACATGAATACATAAATAATTAGGGGCATAATTAAGATTGTTCGCACTCTTAAAATTTGGATTTATAATTATGTTTTATACTTTTTATAATTTATATATTTTTAAAAGTATTAGAGCCTAACTTTAATAACTAGTACAAGGGTTAAATATAGTTCGAGAGGGCCGTGAATGAAAGCCCCCTACTCTAGTAACATTTCATTTGATCGATTAAAGTTTAGTGCCGCTAACCGCTCTTAGAGGCCAGGACGGGCGGTAATTATAGTACTTTGTACTCAAATTAGTGGTTAACTTTTTTTAATTAATCGGCAAAACAATCAAAGTATGCGGGTTTTGCATTAGATTAACCATAGTTTAGTAGAATGGTCAAATTATGGTAGCCAAAAAAGTGGGGAAAATATTTTTGTCTAGAACGGACGTGGTACACTCCTAGACGCGCCTTGCCACGTCAGCGGAACTTCCGACTTCCGTTCTCATTTGGTAGTGAGTTGTGTCAAAAACATAAAAATGAGTTGGTATTTAAAAATGGTTTGTTTTTGTTGGCTGCAATTTTTTGAGTTGGTATTCTTACAACATAAAAATGGGCTAAAACAGAATATTTATCATAATTTGTGTACGAAAACGAATACGGCAAAACCGACTTTATTAATAAAAAACGGACAACGTAACAAACGAATAAATCGTTTATAAAACAAATCATATGTAACAATTATTAAACAACTAATAGCAAAAGAAAATAAAATCATATATACTGCCCTAACGAAGTGTATCTAACTGTTGGATTCCTGTTCTTCCGTCGATAGTATGTGTGCCCGTCCCTGGTTCGCACGACTCTACCATACTCTGTCTCGATGAATTCAGAGCCTTCGTGGTCGATACGTATCGGCTCTTCAGGTGATTGAGTCTGGTGCAGGCCGAGGCTGAACAAGGGCGTGCCACCAGCATAGATATCCGGCTGTCCCGATGAAGACGGCCCCGCTCCAGGATGACCTCCCATCTGAATACCCAGGGAATAAGTGTTGATGCTCACAAATTGGTATTGATATGCGCTAGGTACATCAGCCAGAGACGGAACCTGAGACGGGAACTGAGTCTGAGGCTGCGTCGTATCTTCCTGCGGTTGAGCCGGTTCTAGTGCACCTCCACATTGCCGAAGTCGCCTTGCGCCCGTGTCCTCCTGAGTGGTCTGTCAATTCCTGCGAGTACCTTACCTCCCAACCACAGACCTACTTGCAACATGCTCCCTTGGCTGTGTGACCGGTTGCAGAACTACAACATCTGCTACATCGGCGGCGCACGATCTGCATGAAACTGTCTTCCCAGCCGCTACGAATGCCTCTTTTATGGTTTTGGCAGCCCAGGCGATTAGAGTCTTGTACTGATTATTTGTTCGAGAGCCAGGCTTCTCGAATTCTTCGAGCATGACTCTTTTAGATTCCTCCTGCAACATAAATATTCAAATTAGTGTATTTAAAATAAAAAGAATAATGTTGGCAACTAAACGAATAAAAAGTTACAAAAATAGACTCAGATGTAGCGATGGGTTGAATGCCCATCGGTAGTGGCCTGAGATCCCTATTTTGTAGGTTAGTCATAAGGTGGATGGTAATGCAATTGTACCAACCCATGTACTCACTGGTGCAATAACATTACCGGGAACGGGAGCAGCGTCCGCCCGTGCATCGACACGGGCGTCCCACAAATCTATGTTTTTGAGGTGCTGGGCTTGCCAATTCCAATTCGGACCCGCCTTGCATGTGTGGAAGTCAAAACCCTCTGTAGTACCCTCCGCCACCGCCGGGATTGGTACCACCTGCTAGAACCCACATTGCCTCGCAACCCTGTCAGGCATGTGATACTCAACCATCTCGAAGCAAACGAGTGGCGTACGGGCTCGACAGGTCACCTGGAAGCCATCATCCCGCGCCGCTCTCTCAGCAATTACCCAATCGGGGTACGGTCTCCACATAAACTGCAAAAATGAATTCAAGTTAATGTAAAACAATTTATTTAATTTAAATAAAAAAATACGAGATTACCGAAATTTACTTACCCCTTGTGCGTCCGTCAACATATCTAGCTGATCACGAAACACCGTCAGCTGCGATTTCGGCGCGTTGCGGAACCTCCGGCCTGTATTCCACCGTGACTCGTAAGGTCTCCCATCAGCGGGAATATCATGTAGAATTGGGCCCCGGTTCTCAAGACGGAGACATGATATTCGCTCCCACGCCCACAACTGGTAAAAACAAACAGTATCGATTATTAAATATTCAAATTACATATTAAACATAAAACCGTATACAATTTAGAGAAACCTGAATTAGCAAGCAACAGCCAGACATGTCCTTCGAATCAGCCAGTGAAGAGGTACACATCTGGCGGTACAAATGTGCAAGGACACCCCTTGCCCAAGAAGTCTGGTCGTTTCTGAGGATACCATCACTGATTGTGCGGAGATAACGCATGTTCCCTCGGGACCCGAACTTATTGGAAAAAAGAAAAGTAGACATCAAGAGGAACATCAAAGCCCTAGCCCTCTGCTCTATCGCCAAGTCACTAACATCATTGCCTAAGGGCACACTAATGTGGGCATAAGCCTCTTTCAGCTCGAGGATGTTTCCCTTAATTGAATCCTCCGGGGGTCGGAATCCTAGCAAGTCGATCACCCTATAAATCCACTACTTTTTAGTCATATTGTAGTTCTCATTCCACGACACTACGTGACCCCTAAAAGACTTCCTACGTCCTTTACTATAATGGTCACCTCACGGTAACGTAGGTGAAAAGTATGGGTCTCAGAGCGCCATCTCTCTACTAATGCAGTCATTAAAGGGTGATCTACCTTGATTGTTTCCTATTATACAACAACCCCCAAAACCTATTTGGTCTATCAGCTGAATCACTCGCTGGTTGGTTTCATTTTGGTACGCCTCAAGAAAATTACCGTCGTTACTAATAATCTTTAGTGGAGTGTTTAGTTTAACATCCCAGCCCTATATTCTTAAAGATCTATGCGTTGTTTGTTTTTACAAAACAATAACATCATATGGACCGGGTAGAAGATAAGCAAGGAACAGACATCTATACAAAAAAAAAAAATAAACATACAATTTATCTGAAAAAACACATGTTATATCACAAAATTAGAAAATGCCCTAAGAATAAATTCACAAATTACCAATTCACAATTCACAAAAAACCTTAAATTCATAAATGCTCAAACAAAATTCACAAATACAAAAAGTTCACAAAATCAACCAATTTATCTAAATTTCCAAATTCACATCTACTTATAAGCATATTTACTATATTTAAAGGTAAATTCAAAAAAAATTAAAAGAAAGAGTTTATACCTTTAAATTGAGAGATGAAAGAGAGTGCAAAGTGGTTGGGATAGGAGGTGGAAGCAGCGGCGGCGGCAGCAGTAGTAATGGGGGCGGACGCTGGAGGTAGGGAGGGAGAGACGCGGCGGGGTGGGGGGTTCGCCTTAGGTTTTATTTTTTCTTTGTGGGTGGGTCGCGTGAAAGGGAGAAGAAGATGAATTGAGGATTTTAATCTGCCAAGTGAGAATGGAAGTGACATCCGTTCTCGGGCCAAGACGGAAGTCCCACTTTCGTTCTGTCTGACGTGGCAAGGTGCGTCTGGGAATGTGTCACGTCAGCCAGAACGGCTTCCATTCTGGTCAAAAAAAATTTCCCCACTTTTTTTGCTGCCATGGTATGACCATTCTACTAAACCATGGTTAGTCTAATGCAAAGCCCAAAGTATGCCACTGAAAGATTTTATTGAGACAAATATGAGTCGTTAAGAATGTAGAAAGGATGAATGGCTAGTTGAATGAAGTACTTTTCGCGCCTACTTATGCTCTTGGAACAGCGAGTTACTCATTCTTTGTCTGAGAAATTCCCTTTTTGTAACCTATAACTATTTACGAATTTCGATTTTTAGGACTAACTTTAATTTAGGCTTAAAAACAGCATAAACAATTTACGGGCTTCTATTTATGTCCAATTAGTGAATCCGATGACCTTTCAGGCAAAAAAAAAAACACGTGCTTGGCACATGCTATCTGAGTGAAGGGTAAAAATATCCAAAAATGTCCACCCCTTCAATTCATTTGCCCCATTTCTCAACAAAAAAAATAATTCATTTGCCCCAAATTAATTTTAAAAAAATGTTGAAAATTATAGAAATTAAAAAGGGAAAAAAACTCAAAGTTTCTAAAAAAAAAACTCATCATCTTTCATTCTTTTCAGTCTGCACAGCTACCGTTCTATCAGAACCTGTGAGTCCCAGATTAGGAATTATAAACAACTATTTTACCCAACATTAATATTCATTTTTATATGAATTAATTAGGAATATTCATTTTTATAAGAAATAATTAAAAATATTTATGATATTTTACTATCAAATTCCACGGAAAATTATTTGTCCCCCGACAGACATGTCCCCACCACTAAATATTCGCTTTGTAATATTTTTTTTTTTCATTTCCAAATACACGTGGCAAAATGAATTGTTAATAATTAGAGACAAACATGCGAACATAAGATTTTTTTTTCAAATTCCACAACATCTTGTTATTTCCTTCCTTCAAAATTAATTATCCTCATTCATTTTTTATATTTTTAGTTTGTCCCAAAATTATTATCCTATTTCTGAACAAAGCAACATTTTAATTTTAAATCTTATAATTTTACTCTTATCTTCAACCACCCATTTTATACTTTTAGTTAATTAATTAAAATTGACAAATTTTAATACAATTCCAGAGATGATTGGTTTATTAACAAGAATCAAATGGGAATTTTTGAATTTTAAATTTATTTTGTCTTATAATTTATTAAAAATTTAATATTTGCACATTAGTCAAATTTGAAAATTAATTCGAGAGCGATAGACTAACTACAGAAACTGGATATCTATTTTATAAATCAAGGGAGTACTAATTTATTCATTTCTCTGTGAAATATTTCGTTGAAGGTCAATACTTTTACCGGAGACATCGAATAATTGATGGGCGCAAAGGACTTTTGATTAACTAAAAAACAAAAGAACAACTACCCCGGTTTTTCCCTTTTTTTTCTCTCTCTCTCTCTCTCTTTTTCCACAACCTCTTCCTGCTGCATTTTTTTTCTATGCTGCTGGCCAGATTTGGCCATTGACTCTAGTCATTGGTCGAATCTTAACCAGTTATCTACTTTTTCTACACTTTTTGTGTCTTCACCCTCTTATTTTGCTGTAATCGTGATGAAATTTTTTCAAGGCATTGTTATTCAAGATTCAAGACTCAGATGCAAGATCTACTTCAGATCCTTCTAGATCTGAAGTTTCTCTCTAAATCCGGAGTTATTCTGGACCCTTCCTCAGTTTTCTTCATCTTTCTGAGATAATCTATGGGACGGTTGATACGCCCATGGTCTCATAGATTGTTAATTTCTAAGAAAGGTGTTGGAACTGAACTTGCTACTGCTGTTCAAATATTTTGGAGAAGATGCTGCGAAGAATTTTATTATGTATTTATTTTTCTACTGTGTGTAGTGTTTACCCAGTTCAAGGTGTGGACTTTTATCTGTTATCATGGTGGTCTACACCATTGTATAACTTTTTTTTTTAATCTTTTTATTGTAATGACTTCGGCTATTCTATGATTAATGGATAATTCTTATTTAGCAAAAAAAAACTAAAAACTAAAAAACAAAAGAATATACCTATTTTTATGTTTTCTTTTTCTTGGCTGAATTTATTAAAGTGTTGACTTATTATCCTCGGTGATCAATTTGTTTCCACTTTCACATCCATTTTCTTTCACTACACCTTTGTTATGTTACCCGAACTCCCATGTCAGGTATACATATTTATTTAAATGTCGAGTACTTAAATATTTAAAATAAAATGTTTGATCGGTGTTAAATAAATTCAGTAATATGTCATGCTTATATTCATATTGTGTATTTCCGTTGACCCGTACGAGTGGAACATGGTCCTCGTAGCATATTCTGAAATGTAGTGTGTGATGTGAAGATGATGGTTAATTGGCTAATTTGTTGCTTATGTGTTTATTCTTTTGTTGTCAAAACATGTATTTTAGGTTGAGAACTCATTGGTACAAAACCGAGGATTTTGTGTACAAATTTGTACATGAAAAACAAATTTCTACGTACGAAGCATTCGTCTTTACTTTCGTTTGCACAACTACTGAGGCTACTGTCTTGTTCGGACGAAGCCGCAGACGCACCTGCGGATGATACCATTCATCTGTGACCCCCTACGGTCGACCTCTGCGGATGATCCCTTTGTTTGAGCTTTTGGCACCTTTTCTGCGGATGATTGTTTTGTCCGTGGCTTGTGCTGAATTGTTTTCTACTTCTGTTCTATTCGTGATTTGTGTCTCGTGCATCTTGCATACTGTGCACCCTTAGTGTATTTTCAGTATATTTACAGTGTTTAGCGTGTCGTGTCGTGTATCATTCTTTAAGGACGTTTGGAAACGAGAAAGCTATTTTGTGTCGTGCTTGTCTTGTGTGTTATATTTGTATAGGGATTTGTGTGGATCATACTGAGCCCTGAAGCTCAGTCCATTCTCTTAACTTGTGCAGGTGATGATGAGAAGACTTATTATGAGGACGAGACCTGGGAGGGGCCTTTTGACGAGTGATTATAAACTACTTAGATGTTGAACACTTTTATTCCCTTTTTATTTCCCTTTTGAATTGTTAAACATATTTCAGTTGTAATAACTTAGTAACTTTCCCTTCCAGTATTTATTTTCGCTAGTGTACTTTGGATTATGGATTATATAATTGAATTTCCTTTAATAGTAACGCTGTCGTGGGCTTTGGTGTCTCATTTACCAATGAGACACTGCCATGTCACCATTTCGATTACGGGGTGTGACAATATATCTCAAAAATTTCTAAATTAGGGCTTTCGTTTTGTGCTCCCTAAAGGATTTTCTCTATCCGAATATGGCATGACCCTCAACTTTCTACATCTTCTCGTGACAATCTATAAGAGAGTTGATACACCCATGATCTTATTGATTGTTGATTTCTACGAAAAATGTTGATATTTATTCTTCCTTTCCTACGGTGTTCATGAACGGGGAGATAGGTACTACTAAGATGTCTACTATGTGTTTTATTTTTCTTCTAGTCTTAGTACTTTTTCTCCTATTCCGGAGTGTGAAACTTTATCTGTTATTATGATTTTTTAAGCTATTGTACATCCTTTATTCTTCTAGAAGGTCGTGTTTGACGCGATGATCAATTATTTACTTACTATCCGCTAGATCACGGGTTCGGACCTCCAAAAACAACTTTTTTGTTAATTTTAATGGCTTCGATTAATTGTTATCAATGTATAACTTCTTATTTATAAAAAAATAACAACAAAATATCACAGTCCTTAATATAAATAATTGGAATTGTTTGGTAAGAAGTCATGGTCAAGTGTTAAATTGTTTGATAACAAGTGTTCAACGTGATCTAAACAAATCCGTGTGCAACATCATAGTACAAATCATATAAACTAATACTCATAATTAACCACGCGATAGTCTGGTCTTAGATATGTTAGACCTGTTTTATTATTATTTTTGAGTTGTTACGATATCATTGTCAATCCAATACAGTATTTGCTCAAAATTGTGATAATAAAATGCTATGACCTTTTTCTATTTGTTGTTCCAGAAGGTTGTTTGTGAATTACTAACATATGAAAGCAGACCCGGCTATTTACATATCCAAAATGACATGTACAACAGAGTATCTCATTTTTAGGAGCCCAAAAATTTATAAAATTTATTTAATATTTATATTACTTTGATTTAAGTACGGGCGTTAGATGCGGAAAATATCGAAGTGTCATGTGTTTATACTTCTAAAAGTAATGGTACGATGACACTTCTTGAATTTCGGATATAAGTATATTAATACATAAATAATTAGGGGCATAATTAAGATTGTTCGCACTCTTAAAACTTGTATTTATAATTATGTATTTATATACTTTTAAAAAGTATTAGAGCCCTAACTTTAATAACTAGTATAGGGGTTAAATATAGTTTGAGATGGCCCTGAATGAAAGCCCCCTACTCTAGTAACATGTCATTTGATCGATGAAAGTTTAGTGCCGCTAACCGCTCTTAGAGGCCAGGACGGGCGGTAATTACAGTACTTTGTACTTAAATTAGTGGTTTACTTTTTTTAATTAATCGGCAAAACAATCAAAGTATGCGGGTTTTCCATTAGATTAACCATAGTTTAGTAGAATGGTCATACTATGGTAGCCAAAAAAGTGGGGAAAATATTTTTGTCCAGAACATACGTGACACACTCCCAGACGCGCCTTGCCACGTCAGCCAGAACGGAAGTGGAACTTCCGACTTCCATTCTCATTTGGCAGTGAGTTGTGTCAAAAACATAAAAATGAGTTGGTATCTAAAAATGGTTTGTTTTTGTTGGCTGCAATTTTTTGAGTTGGTATTCTTACAACATAAAAATGGGCTAAAACATAATATTTACCATAATTTGTGTATGAAAACGACTACGGAAAAACTGACTTTATTAATAAAAAACGGACAACGTAACAAACGAATAAATCGTTTATAAAACAAATCACATGTAACAATAATTAAACAACTAAAAGCAAAAGAAAATAAAATCATATCTATTGCCCTGACGTAGTGTATCTAACTGTTGGATTCCTGTTCTTCCGTAGATAGTATGTGTGCCCGTCCCTGGTTCACACGACACTACCATACTCCGTCTCGATGAATTCAGAGCCTTCGTGGTCGATACGTATCGGCTCCTCAGGTGATTGAGTCTGGTGCAGGCCGAGGCTGAACAAGGGCGTGCCACCAGCATAGATATCCGGCTGTCCCGATAAAGACGGCCCCGCTCCAGGATGACCCCCCCCCCCCCCCCCCCCGTCTGAATACCCAGGGAATAAGTGCTGATGCTCACAAATTGGTATTGATATGCGCTAGGTACATCAGCCAGAAACGGAACTTGAGACGGGAACTGAGTCTGAGGCTACGTCGTATCTTCCTGCGGTTGAGCCGGTTCTAGTGCACCACCACATTGCCGAAGTCGCCTTGCGCCCGTGTCCTCCTGAGTGGTCTGTCAATTCCTGCGAGTACCTTACCTCCCAACCACAGACCTACTTGCAACATGCTCCCTTGGCTGTGTGACCGGTTGCAGAACTGCAACATCTGCTACATCGGCGGCGCACGATCTGCATGAAACTGTCTTCCCAGCCGCTACGAATGCCTCTTTTATGGTTTTGGCAGCCCAGGCGATTAGAGTCTTGTACTGATTATTTGTTCGAGAGCCAGGCTTCTCGAATTCTTCGAGCATGACTCTTTTAGATTCCTCCTGCAACATAAATATTCAAATTAGTGTATTTAAAATAAAAAGAATAATGTTGGCAACTAAACGAATAACAAGTTACAAAAATAGACTCAGATGTAGCGATGGGTTGAATGCCCATCGGTAGTGGCCCGAGATCCCTATTTTGTAGGTTAGTCATAAGGTGGATGGTAATGCAATTGTACTCACTGGTGCAATAACATTACCGGGAACGGGAGCAGCATCCGCCCGTGCATCGACACGGGCGTCCCACAAATCTATGTTTTTGCGGTGCTGGGCTTGCCAATTCCAATTCGGACCCGCCTTGCATGTGTGGAGGTCAAAACCCTCGGTAGTAGCCTCCTCCACCGCCGGGATTGGTACCACCTGCTGGAACCCAAATTGCCTCGCAACCCTGTCAGGCATGTGATACTCAACCATCTCAAAGCAAATGAGTGGCGCACGGGCTCGACATGTCACATGGAAGCCATCATCCCGCGCCGCTCTCTCGGCAATTACCAAATAGGGGTACGGTCTCCACATAAACTGCAAAAATGAATTCAAGTTAATGTAAAACAATTTATTTAATTTAAATAAAAAAAATACGAGATTACCGAAATTTACTTACCCCTTGTGCGTCCGTCAGCATATCTAGCTGATCACGAAACACCGTCAGCTGCGATTTCGGCGCGTTACGGAAACTCCGACCTGTATTCCACCGTGACCCGCAAGGTCTCCCGTCAGCGGGAATATCATGTAGAATTGGGTCTCGGTTCTCAGGACGGAGACATGATATTCACTCCCACGCCCACAACTGGTAAAAACAAACAGTGTCAATTATTAAATATTCGAATTACATATTAAACATAAAATCGTATACAATTTAGACAAACCTAAATTATCAAGCAACAACCAGACATGTCCTTCGAATCAGCCAGTGAAGAGGTATACATCTGGCGGTACAAATGTGCAAGGACACCCCTAGCCCAAGAAGTCTGGTCGTTTCCGAGGATACCATCACTGATTGTAAGGAGATAACGCATGTTTCCCCGGGACCCGGACTTATTGAGAAAAAGAAAAGTAGACATCAAGAGGAACATCAAAGCCTTAGCCCTCTGCTCTATCAAAGCCCTAGCCATAAACCTCTTTTAGCTCTTGGTTGTTTCCCTTAATTGAATCCTCTGGGGGTCGAAATCCTAGCAAGTCGATCACCCTATATATCCACTTCTCTTTAGTCATATTGTAGTTCTCATTCCACGACACTACGTGACCCCTAAAAGACATTCTACGTCCACTAGTGTAATGGTCACCTCACGGCAACGTAGGTGAAAAATATGGGTCTCAGGGCGCCATCTCTCTACTAATGCAGTCATTAAAGCGTAATCTACCTTGATTTTTTCCTATTCTACAACAACCCCCAAAACCTATTTGGTCTATCAGCTGAATCACTAGCTGGTTGGTTTCATTTTGTTACGCCTCAAAAAAATTACCGTGGTTACTAATAATCTTTAGTTGAGTGTTTAGTTTAACATCCCCGCCCTATATTCTAAAAGATCTATGCGTTGTCTGTTTTTTTACAACAATAACATCATATGGACCGGGTAGAAGATAAGCAGGAACAGACATCTATACAAACAAAAAAAATAAACATACAATTTATCAGGAAAAAAACACATGTTATATCGCAAAATTAGAAAATGCCCCAAGTATAAATTCACAAATCACAAAAAACCCCTAAATTCATAAATGCCCAAACAAAATTCACAAATTCTCAAAATTCACAAATACAAAAAGTTCACAAAATCAACCAATTTATCTAAATTGCCAAATTCACATCTATTTATAAGCATATTTAGTAGAAGAAAGGGTTATACCTTTAAATTGAGAGATGAAAGAGAGTGTAAGGTGGTTGGGATAGGTGCTGGAAGCAGCGGCGGCGGCAGCAGTAGTGATGGGGGCGGACGCCGGCGGTAGGGAGGGAGAGACGCGGCGGGGTGGGGGGTTTGCCTTAGGTTTTATTTTTTCTATGTGGGTGGGTCGCGTGAAAGTGAGAAGAAGAGGATTTGAGGATTTTAATCTGCCAAGTGAGAACGGAAGGGACAAGACGGAAGTCCCACTTCCGTTCTGGCTGACGTGGCAAGGCGCGTCTGGGAATGTGTCACGTCAGCCAGAACGGCTTCCATTCTGGACAAAAATATTTTCCCCACTTTTTTTGCTGCCATGGTATGACCATTCTACTAAACCATGGTTAGTCTAATGCAAAGCCCAAAGTATGCCACTGAAAGATTTTATTGAGACAAATATGAGTCGTTAAGAATGTGGAGAGGATGAATGGCTAGTTGAATGAAGTAGTTTTCGCGCCTACTTATGCTCTTGGAACAGCGAGTTACTCATTCTTTGTCTGAGAAATTCCCTATTTGTAACCTATAACTATTTACGAATTTCGATTTTTAGGACTAACTTTAATTTAGGCTTAAAAACAGCATAAACAATTTATGGGCTTCTATTTATGTCCAATTAGTGAATCCGATGACCTTTCAGGCAAAAAATAAACACGTGCTTGGCACATGCTATCTGAGTGAAGGGTAAAAATGTCCAAAAATGTCCACCCCTTCAATTCATTTGCCCCATTTCTCAACAAAAAAAATAATTCATTTGCCCCAAATTAATTTTAAAAAAATGTTGAAAATTATAGAAATTAAAAAGGGAAAAAACTCAAAGTTTCTAAAAAACTCATCATCTTTCATTCTTTGCAGCCTGCACAGGTACCGTTCTATCAGAAGCTGTGAGTCCCAGATTAGGAATTATAAACAACTATTTTACCCAACATTAATATTCATTTTTATAAGAATTAATTAGGAATATTTATGATATTATTAATTTTTATAAGAATTAATTAGGAATATTCATTTTTATAAGAATTAATTAAAAATATTTATGATATCTTACTATCAAATTCCACGGAAAATTATTTGTCCTCCGACAGACATGTTTCCACCACTAAATATTCGCTTTGTAATATTTTTTTTCAATTTCAAATACACGTGGCAAGATGAATTGTTAAACCTTGTGAATGATTTTTTCGTGATATACACTGCCCTGACAAAGACCAACTTCCGCGGTATTTCATAGAAAAAGAAATGTGCAATACGTCAGATGAGTAAACTCATCGAACCCGAAACGTTCCAGTAAGTTTATTAAAGGATAAAAGTGCTCACGTCCCCTAAATTTTTAACGATATTGATTTTTTATTTTAAATTAAAAAATATAAAGTCTTTAACTCTAAATTTTTATGGAGTGTTAATGTTTTCCTTTCCATCCAATTTCACCGTTAAATCTACGGAATAGCAACATGTCACTCTCACGTGACTTAACTCATGAACATTTTAAGAAAAATATTTCCTGACCTAAAAAAATTTAAAATGGGATAAGAAAAATACGTTAAAATTTTCCATCATATTTTTTTGATAAACCTATTTTGTTATGAATTTATCAATTTTTTTCAAATAACATTAGAATGGACCAAATACATATTACTAGTAGAATGTTATATATATTTTTTTGACAGAAGAGGATAATATATTTTTCTTTAAGCAGAAAAAGGAAAAGATAAATGTTGAATGAAGTCCTATGTATTTTAGATTGTTCACTGACTTTTTAGAGTAAAATAAGTTTATTACCTTTTAACCTTTCTTATCTCATTTTGAATTTTTTTTAGGTCATAATCTATTATTTCTTAAAATGCCCCTAAGTTAAGTCATGTGAGAGTCACATGTTTGCTATTCCGTTAGATTTAACGGTGAAATTGGATGGAAAGAAAAACATTAACACTCCATAAAAGTTCAGGGATCAAAGACTTTACGTTTTTTAGTTCAGGGTCAAAAATCAAAACCGTAAAAAATTTAGGGGGCATGAGCACCTTTTACCCTTTATTAAAACAAAGCTACTATCTTAACTCTATTGATCACTTTTCAACCTTTTTATAGTCCCATGTTACTAGTTAATTTGTCAAACCAATTTTTTTTTTACGTCGTTACTCTTTTTGATATAAATCATGTCTTTATAGACCTTGTGTTTCACAATAAACCACGTCATTCTAGAATTATCTCTCCTCATTTTGTAGTAATATAGTCAGTTTTGTACCACATATTCCAATGTAATTGGTCCAATATATCACAATTACTCTACTTTCAATCCAAAGAAATCATTGGTTATATTTTGAAGCATCAAGATCAATTTTACATCACCCACTAAATCAAACCAAATAAATTCCTTAATGTCCGTAACACTCTTAAAAGTCGTCCCGGCTCCTATGCGGAACAGTTTTTTGTTCCGCACTGCGGGACACGATCTCAGTCGTCGGATGAGATTTTTTAACGGTCCAGATCTGGAGAGAATTTTTTTTTTAATTTTTTAAGTCCAGCCGCAACTTTTTTCTCTCCAGATCTGGACCGTTCAAAATCTCATCCGACGGCTGATATTGTTCCGCACGTGCGGAAAAAAAGCTATTCCGCATAGGAACCGGACTACTTAAAAGTAACTTGGATTTTTGGACGGGGGAAGCAAGTTCATTAAATGGTGGGAGTCTTCTGGCCACAGTGGAAACGGGCGTGGGACGCAGGACCGAGGTCCTTCGTTCGATTCCCAAAAAAAAAAAAAAAAGTTCATTAAATACTTTGCGATGAACAATAGTAACAAATTAAACAGGATTAATTTTTTATTATTAAAGCACCCTATTGTTCTTTTGAGGCCCGAAGGCGATTGCCCCCAAAGGGAAAGAGCGGAGAATACCCTAGATCGGGAGATTGTAGCATGCCCCAAGCCGGGGAGGGAACTTGGCCTCACAAGGAGGAGAATTTATTGCCCCATAAGGGGATTAATTTTTCCATTTGATTTTTTTCATTTTCATTTTAGTACCCTCACGCTATTTTGCAAACCACTTTGATAACTTTTGTGTAAAAAAAACAATTATTTTTTCATTTCTCTCACCACACTTTCCTTCTTTCCATTTACTACTATTTTTTTTTTTTTTTGCTAAATAAAAATTATTCATTAATTATAAAATAGCCGAAGTCATTACAATCAAAGGATAAAAAAAATATATAAGAAAAATAAAAGTTATATAATGGTGTAGATCACCATGATAACAGATAAAAGTCCACGCACTGGATCGGGTTAACACTACAAAAAGTAGAAAAAATAAATAGTACATAATAAAATTCTTCGCAGCATCTTCTACAAAATTTTTGAACAGCAGTAGCAAGCTCAGTTCCAATACCTTTATTAGAAATCAACAATCTACGAGACCATGGGCGTATCAACTGTCTCATAGATTGTCTCGGAAAGATGAAGAAAACTGAGGAAGGGCCCAGAACAGCTCCGGGAATAGAGGGAAACTTCAGATTTGGAAGGATCTGAAGTTGATCTTGCATATGAGTTTTGAATTTTGAATAAGAATGCATTGAAAAAACTCTATAATGATTTACAGCAGAGGGTGAAGACACCAAAAGTGAACAAAAGTAGATACTTGGCTAAGATTCGATCATTAGTCAGAGTTAATGACAAAATCTGGCCAGAAACAACAGAAAAAAAGAGAAAAAAATTCGCAGCAAGAAGAGAGAGGGAAGAGAAAGAAGAGAGAGAAAAAAGGACAAAAGAGGAAAAATATTCCATTTACTACTTACCAACTTGAGCAACTTTGTACTTGCAGATATTCTAGGTTTGGGAAACCACTAAGAATGGGTCTTGGCTCCTATGCGGAAAGTGGAATGGTCCGTATATGCGGGCCAAGATGATGGCCGTTGGATTCATCCAACAGTTGTTTCAAAGTAGGGGTATTTAATGACTCTTTTTATACATCCGCAACTTTTCTCTCTCATCAAGAACATGTGTTCACGGAAAGAACATGTGTTCACTCATCAAGAACATGCGTTCACATGAACAAGAACATGTGTTCACAGAACAAGAACATCTGTTCATCGAACATGAACATGAACATGTGTTCACCGAACATGAACAGGTGTTCACCGAACATGAACAGACAGCCGCAACTTTTCTCTCTCCTCTATTAAAATTACATATGTACCATTTTAACCCTCTTTTAAATCATAGCCATTGATCCATTAAAAAAATGAAATCAACGGCTCCCACCGTGTCCCGCACGTGCGGATTTTTGGGCGTTCCGCACAGGAACCGGACTGCTAAGAATGGTCCGAGAAAATAAGCTTTTGATATTATGTAAGGATGCAACTCTCAACATCTGGAGCCCACTGAAGTTTGAATTTGAGATGTTACTACGTGCATGGTACACTGTTATTTGCCGTGCTAAGAGATTTTATATTTGACACTCCCTCCATTCTTAAATATAAGAGATAATTTTTGAAAATTAAGAAATTTGTTATTTTCACCAAAAATTTCAATATTACTCTCCCCTCTCTCTCTCACTTCTATAGCATAAGAAAATAAAGGAAAAAATAGGGATGCCAGTCCCTCCATTCTTAAATATAAGAGATAATTTTTGAAAATTAAGAAATTTGTCATTTTCACCGAAAATTTCAATATTACTCCCCTCTCTTTCTCTCTCTCTCTCTCACTTCTATTGCATAAGAAAATAAAGGAAAAAATAGGGATGACAGAGTCTGCAAATAAAAGAAATGTCGAGGGTATAATTGGAATAAATTGTTTATATATACAGTAAAATCTCTATACATTAATACTCTCGGGACCGGAGAAAAATATTACTATAGCATGTTATTCTTAAATAGAGACTTACATATAAAAGTTATAATTTTAAAAAATAACTAATATACATCATACGACACCTGAAAATGTGTCCATTCATATTTTAAAAAACATGAATTTAAAAGATATATAAGATTTATGTGTTTTAAAAAAATAAATGTACGTACATCATTTATGTACATTATGTATATTAGATTTAGAAGATTCATTCATATAAATATATAGTATCTAGGAAATGTAAAAAGTATCATTTATTTTCTTTTTATTATACATATATAAATGCTAGTATAATCATAAATTTCATTATCATTTTAAACCATACATTTTCTACTTCAAGTAAGTCATGACACCTAAAAATAAACGAACTCAAATCACTGAAAGTATTCGTGTCAAGTTGCTCAAAATGAAAGAAACCAACGCAAATTGGAAACAAAAAATATCTTGCAAAATGGTTAAAAGATACCCATAAGTTTAAGTTGTTATTTTATATAGATATATAAATATATTTAAAATTTAATGTTATTTTATTACTATATGGAGGTAAATTTCTTAAGGATGGTCCTCTAAAAAACATGAAATATTACCATGTATAGTTTATTCTTATTTATAACTGATCCCGAGTTGAGACCAAAATTTTATTACTATAAGAAGGTTATTCTTATATAGAGTATTACTATATAAAGGTTTTAATGTATATATATATACACTCCACCTTTTTGTTAAAGATGGTCATTAACTGAAAGAAACTCAAAATCAAGGCCAAATTTAAAGATTAATTCGAGAGCGAGAATGTAATTACAGAGACTGGAATATCTATTTTAAAAAGAAAATTAATGGGATGGAATAAAAAACAAAAGAAAAAACAATTATACTTACTTTTATATTGTCTGTTTTCTTGGATGAGTTTATTAAAGTGTTGAATTATTGTCCTCGGGTGATCAATTTGTTTCCACTTTTACATTCATTTTGCTTTCTCTACATTTGTGACTTGTGAGTACTTCTGGGGCGTGTCTGGGGTGGGGAGCGCGCTATGGGGACATCATGCCTCTCTCTCTCACATAAATTCACGTAGAGGCCACTGCAAAAAATATCTTACAGGTGGGTCCTGCAGAAATTATGTGAGAGGGGAGATGGGCCATGTCCCATAGGACCGGTCCACCTTGAATTTTTCCGTACTTTTGGGTCCCTATCACGATTTTGTTAAAATCGTGTAAAGTGCCCATTGTTTGTTCGAATTAAGGACACCTATTAAACATTTTCTGTTCCCCTCATGATGAGATCTGTTTAGGATGTGACTTCCTCCATCTTAAAAGCGCCCCGGCTCCCTATGCGGGGACAAGATTCCAGCCATCGGATTATATTTTTTAACGGTCTAGATTTGAAGAGAGAATTTTTTTTTAAATATTTTAAGTCCAGCCGTAACTTTTTCCTCTCCAGATCTGAACCGTTACAAATCTCATCCGACGGCTGAGATTGTTCCGCACGTGCGGAATAATCCCTGTTCCGCATAAGAGCCGAACCTTCTTAAAAGAGAATATTACATTCTATTTTTAGTTTTAGTCAAAATTAAGATTTAATTTCTTAAAATAAATATATATTTTTTAAATTTTATAACCAAATCTTATATTTAAATTATGCAAAACTCTAACAGCATACGAGCGATCATATATTTAAAAATGTTACCGCAACTTATTCATGGTGGCGGCTAGCCTTAATTATGAAACAAACAAAATCAACCTAGAGCTTGATTGGCACTGGTATGGCCCTGAGAGGAATTGCTTTTCTCAAAGTAATGCTCATTTTCTCTCCCATATCCAACTCTTCAGGCTTGAGTTCATCTGGTAAAATCCAATCAAACACATTCAAAAGTGACCCTATAGCCAATGGCATCACTCGTGAGACCAAAGGAATCGCCGGGCACATCCTCCGGCCCGAACCAAAAGGCAAGAATTCAAAATGATGGCCTTTAAAATCCGGCACATTTGGCTCCAAAAACCTCTCGGGTTTGAACTCTAATGGATCTTTCCATGTCTTGGGATCCCTCCCGATCGCCCAAAGATTCACCAGAATTTGAGTGTCTTTGGGAATGAGGTAACCTAACATTTTGCAGGTCTCCATAGCCCTGGGAGCAAAAACAAAATTGTAGTATTTTATTGATTGAAATGTATAAGAGAAGAAAAAAATAAACTTTTAATGTTTTATTGTCCTTGCCTATGTGGGACCAAAAATGGCAATGGTGGATGTAACCTCAGAGTTTCTTTCATTACTGCATTGAGGTATGTGAGCTTGTCTAAGTCATTGTCTACGAGCTTTCGGCCCGGCCCGACCACTATGCTTAACTCTTCCTTAACTTTCTTCAGGCATTGTTGATTGCGAAGGAGCTCTGCCATAGCCCACTCCATTGTGGTGGTGGTGGTGTCTGTGCCTGCTATGAACATTTCCTTATTTCAAAAAAAAACAAAAAGTAAAATGTTAACATGAAATTTTTTATACAATGATATCTTCATTTAATATCACAAGTCATTTAAAAAATGTACTGAAAATTAAGAAAGTAAAAATAAATTAATTTATTAATTAAAATATTAATATTTTAATTAAAAATAATTAATTATTTAATTTTTTTTATATTCTAATCAACCTCTATTATTAGTTATGGAGAAACTTACAAAGCTATGAAGTCGTACAACGTCTAAATGTGTCAACACCGCATTGGTTTGTACAAGAATCGCTCAGAACTGGGAAATTCACTGACGAAGAGCCAGCAATGCGAAACAGGTAACGTCTCTTTCTTTTAATAGTATTTGCAATTAATTTATAAAAAACAAATACTATTTCACTATTCGCCTTAGATTTTGCACGCATTTAAGATGAACGTGACGAGTACATTATGCAATTTAAAATCACACATATTTAGCACCACGGCTCCAATGCGAGTATTTGTTTTGCATGTGGGAACGAATTCTCAACCGTTAGATTAAATTTTTTACGATTGAAATTTATTTTAAAAAAACATGTGTTATCATTTCGAGAATACTTGTTCTCCGAACACCTATTTTTTTTGCAAAAAAAAACCTATTTTTACTTAAAAAAAATGTTCCGCATGTGGTGAAAAAAACTATTCCGCATAAGAGTCGGACTGCATATTTACTATCTAATTGATTTGAATTGGTTTGTATTGGATCTAACTTGAGATTCAAGCTCAGATCCAATCAGTTTTGGATTGACTCTGAAAATGAAAACTGAAGTATTAAATCATCTAAATTTTGTTTGCATTTGAGTCTGAGACCATAATCTCAAACCCAAACTCAATCCAATGTACCCTTAAAATATACTCCATCCGATTCAAAATATAAGTCTGTTTAGGAGTTATTTTTTGTTATAAAATAAAAGTCTCTTTACAAGAATTGTGCTTTTATTGGCTAATTTACATATGCATCACTTTCTCCCTATATTTATTTTGGTCAAAATCTATAGTTCACATGTAAGTCTCTATTAATTTCTTTATTTTTTAAAAGTATTAATTATAGATATTTTAGTCATTCTGATTATTATTTTAATTTGTGTAAAAAAAATTTAAAATGACTTACTGTGAAAATTAGCTCATGGGCCTTCATATCCTCACCAATTAGCAAGGAGTGATGTTAACCCATTAGTTTATATGTTATTTGGATTTTCTTTAGGCACTCGATGTGAGACTTCATATTCTAACACTCCCCTCACATCGAGTTGGGAGTCAATTTAAATCTCGCCGCCCTTCTTGGGTCATATGAGCCCATCATCCGGCATAAGAGTCCGCTCTGATACTATATGAAAATTAGTTTATGGGCCTTCATATATTTTCAAAATCAATTGACAAGGAGAGATATTAGCACATGAGTTTATATGTTATTTGAATTTTCTTTAAGGACTCATGTGGGACTCTATATTTTTAACACTTATATTTAAATTGGAAGCAGTACTACGTTATAAGAGAATCCAGCCAAAATAAGAGAGAAATAGATACAGAGAACACATGGCATTAATAAAAAGGCCAGGTATAGAATAATGCATTTGTACCAGGTGGTTAAGTTGTTCAACGATGTTTTCTCCAGCGGATTGATTATTCTATTTAACAATTGAGTTTTAAAATATGTATTTTAATGAAGATAGTTATTTCGTTCAAAAAAAATATATTTCTCGCTATTAAATTATAAATTTAGAATTAAAATTTGTTAACAAGTGCTGAGAAACCAGCAGTTAAACATTTGGATGGTATCATTATTTGTATTTTAAGAGTCATTTGTTCACTTTCTCTGTCTTTACCCTTTTTAATGAGTGATTTTTTTTCCCATTTAATGGTGTAATAAAGTAGACAAAAACTTGAGAGAAGATTAGACTTCATTTCGTTTGGTTTTCTAGATCCACATAATATTTTGAAAAATATAAGTAAATCAGTTGGTGAAAAAATATATGGAACTTAGGTAAAAATGTAGGGGAAAATGTAATCCGACTAGAAATTATTTGCTAACATCTCTATTTTAAAATATTTCAGTATAAGTATCAAACATTTTTAAGAAATATTTAAAATTAAAAAAATAAATAAATTGAAGGAACATGAACTTTTTTTACTATATATTTTTCCTCATTGTCATATTTAATGATTATCATAGTAATTTGAATAATGATTAGACACTTTCAAAACATGATTAAACACCTTTCTAGATCTCTGCCTTTAGGTCAAACATGAACCCTAAGAAAAAATAAATATAAAAACAACATGCTTTCTTGAATAAAACCGTGGAGTATTTTACTCGTAATTTAATATATAAAAAATAAATTCGTAAACTTAAAAAATTATAAAAAAAAAATATAAAAAGAAAATTTATAAAAGGAAAAAAATGAAATAGAGACATAGACAGAGAGATAAAGAGTAGAACTATAATGCGACTTACAAGGACAATAGAGTTGATAATATGAGAGGAGAATTTTGGAGGGCCTTCAGGACCATCTTCACGATACTCCATTAAAACATTCAAGTAATCTTTGATCTTCTCATCAACATCCAAGGACATTTTAGTCATTTCCTCCATTCTTTCTTTCAACATTTCTCCAGCAATTTTATAAGCTTCAGCAACATGAAACTGTGTTTTTTTCCTTAGCCCTTGTGGATCAACCCATTTTAAAACGGGCCAATAATCCGAAACATTCGGACGCCCGGCCAACTCCATAATTCTTCCGGCATGGAAGAAAAATTTAGCACCTCTTTCCGACTTATGATCCAAAAGATCCTTGGAAAACATTAAATTTCCCATAAGATTAAAAGTCATAATGGTGAAAAATCTAGCCACGTCAATGGGTTTAGTACCTAAACCACTCGCATCTTCTATAAACTGGACCGTCCGATCAATGCAGCGGTTACGGACTCCGGCCATGGACTGGATCCGACTAGAAACAAATATTTCAGAAGTACATAACTTCCTTAAGGTCCTCCATTCCGGGCCGTAATGGGCCGTGATTAGAGATCCTTCATTTCCGTTATAACCCGTCACGGCTTGATAAACCTTCCGGCCGGCGAGAACCTTGTCGTGATTCTTGAACATTTCACGCGCCACCGCACTGGAAGATATTATGACGGTTCTCATAGTGCCGAGCCAAATGGTCATTAATGGGCCGTGCTCATTTGCTAGTTTAGCAAATGAAATATGGGCATTATGGCTTAGTTGATGGAGGTTGCCCAGAACCGGCAACCGCCGTGGGCCGGGCGGTAACTGGGCTTCCTCTTTCTTTTGATTTTGCCTGAGCTTTCTTGCTATGAATAGAACTACCCATAGCAGAGAGATCAGTATCCAACAAATGCTTTCGGAGTTCATTTCTTTTTTTGCAATAAGTGAGAAAGATCTGGTGGTTCACTTCCTTGGCTAAAGCCACATTTTTATAGCTAAAATGAGGACTCCGGGACACTCTCCAAATCCACCATTAAAAGTGATATACGACTTCACTTTAGTTTAATGTTACGTGTGTAGTAGTTTTATTTTATATTACAGAATATATTAGAGTGTGAGAGTGAGAATCTCTTAAATAATACTCCCTCGATTCATAAATATAAAACTTTCATTAAATGTTGTAAAAATTAAAATGTTTTCTATTTAAAATATTAATATTACTATCTTAAATATAATTTATATATACCACTAATTCTATTTAAGATAATAATGATATTTTAATTACAAAAATATCTTAATTTTTACTTTCTAAATTTTTGCAACATGTAATAAAAGTCTTATATTTAGGAATAGAGGTAATATACTGAATGAAAGCAAAAAAGATAATGTTCACATATATTTAAAATGGTTCTTGGATTTATCTTCTCTGATTCCTTTTAATTTTCATTTGAGGGAATAGTTCTGTAGCCAATGTGACACTACATGAGATTACTGCTTCAGTTGTATCTTTTAAGTAGCCACTTTATTCATTAATTGTCAAATATTATGTCATTCTCTGATCTATACGTTTTAGTAATCTTCAGTGAGTAATCACTTTATTCATTCATTACCAAATGTTATGTATGTCTTCTATTCATTCATCCCAATGCCCTCAATTATTTAGGATTGAACGGGTTATGTTATTGTTTTTTTGTTGTATAATGTATAAGAGTATTTATATATTAAAAAAAACAGAAAATGTTAGAGTATATATTTAAAATTTCGGAGTATAAAATGAGCCTATATAATATAATCCGAATTTATGAACTTTCGGTGTAAATAGATGATAAAGATATTATTAATTATTACTAGAGTTCCATTATCTCATTTCAACTTGTAATTTGAATTGATACATCTTTACCTAAAATCGCATTGGAGATTGGAGAGGAGAATAGAATATGCATCACCGATCCATCACACATGGGAAAATTAAATAATACAAGAAAAGACTTTAAGAAATAGCTTGTTTTTTTTTTTAATATTTTCCTTGTCAGTTTTGCAAAGATTGAACGGTGGAAAGTGGAGTTTGAGTCTCAAATACTTGGGATTTTGTATTTGATTATGAAATGTAACAATGTTCAAATAAACTTAGCAAAAAAAAACAATGTTCAAATATACTACTTTCATTTTATAATATAAGTCATTTAGAACATTTAGTGAAAATTAAGAAAATAAACAAACTATTTTGTCAGTCAAAATATTAATATTACTCTTTTAAATATAATTTGTGTACCATTAATTTTATTTAAGAGAGTAATATTGATATTTTGATTAAAAATATACCTTATTTTATTCTTCTTTAATTTTTACTACACGTTCTAAATAACTTATATTGTAAAATAGAGGAAGTATTAGTATATTTCATTGTCTTCGAATAGTTTATGATATTTTATTAAAAAAAAAAAAAAAAAAACCCAACTCAATAACAACATTTTCTCCCGTAACAATTAATTTAACCAAATAAGTTCTTATGACGGAGCGTTTTGAATGATCAAACGGACGTTTGAGACTCGAGCGCTATTTTTCAGGCGGTTTAGTATCCGAAACAACTTGAGCGTTAGGATGATAGTATCGTTTGAAAACGGACATAACTTTAGCTTTAGCATTTTCAAACGTAATTTTTCCACCATCAGAAAAGCTAGGTTTGCGAGCTTTTTCCAATCGCTGATTTCAAATGTGGATTTATAAACTTTCTATAATTGTCATAATACTTTAATCAAATTATTCTTTTCTTTTAATAAATATTACCACTTTTTAATTAGGGAAAATGACCTGAAAAATCCTTAAACTATTTATCAAAACACGATAAGGTCATAAAAGTTTTTACGCTTCTTGTTAGGTCCTAAAAGAATTTTCGTGTAAGATAAAGAGTCTCACCACCAATTTAAGCGGTGCTTTCCGGTCAAGCGTACACACGCCCCACTCACGTGATGTCGAATTAAGGGCAAAATGGTCACACACAAAAAAAGGTTGGTCACTCAGTTGTCCTTTTGGTTGCTGTTCTTGGTTGACGGAAGGTCTATGCTCCAAAATATTGTGATTTCTAGACTATTCTTGAAGGTTTGGAGGCTTTGCTCTTGGATTATACTTCTTTAGGAAGATGTGCAAGGTCTACTATGGCTGATTTTGAAGTTTTTGCTAGTAAATTTCCTAAATTAAAAGTTTAGGACGGAATGTTAGGGTTTCTGCCAGAACTGTGTAACACTTACTATTTTTCATTTTCTGATTTATTATTTATGAATTAGAAGCTCAAACTTTACATAAATCTTCTTCTTTTAACTATGAACAAGTTCATATGTTTGGATTTCGGATTAAGGGTCTCTAAAAACTGGGCTTTTGCTTGAAAAAACTTTGTTTTTCGTGACTATTTTCTGACAGAAACTTTTTTCTTACTTCTTTTGCGATTTCTAGATTATTCTTGATGAGTTTGAAGCTCAAACTTTACAGAAAGCTTCGTCTTTTAACTGTGAATAAGAGCATGCAATTGGATTTCAGTGTAATTGTCTGTAGAGATTGGGCTTTTCTTTGGAAAATCTCTGTTCTTTGGGATTTTTTTTCTGGCAGATTTATTGTTTTTAGTTTTAGGCCTTTTTCTATATGTTTCTTGAAGAATTTGAAGCTCATATTTTATATTCTGAATCGTCTTTTCAATGTGAGTAAGGCTATGTGATTAGATTTCAGTTTCAAGGTCTATAGAACCTGGGTTTTTGTGGGAATATCTTAGTGTTCTTGACTAATTTCAGGGAAATATGTTGTGGTTCTTTTGGATTTTTCTGGCGAGTTCAGAGGTATTTTGAGCTCAATTTCTGCAAGTTGGGTTGTTCTTACACTGTATATTGGATTATCTCCTTGGTACTTTGTTTGGATCTCATAAAACAGCATTCTTGGACTATTTTTAGAGGAGCTTTAAAGCTGCCCAGACTTTTAGTTTCAAGTTCAAGTGTAATATGCTTATTGTAGAGTGAATTTGGTGATTTCATTGGAATTAAGTGGATGGAATGAGGCTTTAGAGCTCAAATTCAAATTAATCAGTCAAACGGCATCGGGAAAGGCTCCGATTACCGGTAATAGTACACACTTTTCTTGAGCGGAATCCACGTGTGCTGATTGGAGAAACCAGCCTTTATTTTGACCATTTTGCCCTTAATTCGACATCACGTGAATAGGGCGTGTGTACACTTGGTCAAAAACCACCGCTTAAATTGGTGGTGGGGCTCTTTATCTGGCACGAAAATTCTTCCAGGACCTAACAAGAAGCGAAAAAACTTATAGGACCTTATCGTGTCTTGGTAAATACTTTAGGGATTTTTCAGGTAATTTTCCCTTTTAATTATTATTTTGATGTTTAATATCAACATTGAGAAATTGCAATTCTGTTTATTGTAGAAATGTGTGCTTTTAAATTACAATGTTTATTACTACAAAAGATTAATTATTATATAATTTTTTTGTTACATAGTATTTGAATAAATATGAAAAATAAAAAAAAAACATTACAAATTTTACATAAATATAAATGGTCTATCATTAATATAATTAATTAGAGATAGTTGATCAATGTTATAAAACTAATATAAATAAATATACATTGGGGATATTTTTTACATTTGTAATTTAGAACCACGTTTAGAATAAACTAGTTAAACACACATATAATCTGGTTTTTATTCTGATTTTTAGAGTCACAGTCGTTAGATCACGTTAAAAAATCACGATTTATATAATTACGATTGCTAAAGTACATTTATCAATCACAGCGCTAAATTGGCCCTACAAATACAACTTTTTATCCAAAAAAACCAATTCAAGTAAATCATTTTTAGATTTTGTCTCGAAAAATGTAAAAGTTGAAAAAAAATTGTAAGATTCAAGTAAAAAAGAAAAATTGACAGTTTCAGGCAGAACATCAGCAGGGACCTGAACAGCAATTTCTGGCAGAACAAAGGCAGGGACTGACTGGGTAGTTTCCAGAAATTCAGGAACAACAGTAGCACTGTCAAACGGGCCACTAGCCCGCGGACCGGTCCATGGTCCGCATTTTTTGGACGGATTTGGACCAAGCTATTCATGGTCCATTTAAATGCGAGCATTTTAGCCCGCTCCGTTTGGACCACGGACCAAGGCGGACCGGACCCGTACCAACTCGGACAAAAAATTAATATAAAAAATATATATTTTTTAAAGTTTTACTTCTCATTTTTTCAATTTGTTTTACAAATGTTTTAAAAAATAAACAACAAAACTTAATTTTTAAGCTTTATATTCTTTTTTTTCAATTTTTAAAAATAAAAATTAAAAAAAGTCATTTTTAAGCTTTATTTTCTTTTTTTAAAATTAATTTGGTCCGCGGACCGGTCCGTTAACCCGCGGATTTCTTATGGACGGGTATGGACTAGCATTTTCTTGGTCCGCAAAAATTGGTCCAAATCCGCTCCGGTCCGTTTTAGGGTAATCCGCGACGGACCGGAGCGGGCCGGGTTGGCCCGTTTGACAGTGCTAGACAACAGGGACTGAATCGGCAATATACCGAGAACAGATTTCAGGGACCAAATCAGCAGTTTCAGCAAAATTATGCCAATGATCATGGAAGAAATTCATTCTTTGTTGATGAATATGGTGATAATTGTGCTAAAATTAATGGATTTTATACGATTGAAAAAAGTGAGTTTTTGAGACCTTTTGAAATTGAAGAATTAGTTGATGATCTCCCTGAGGAGGAAGAAATCCACGTTGACCAGATAATGTATACTCAAGATGCAAGCAAATATGAAATTGGTATAGATTTTGTTGGAGTTAAATCCTTAATCTCAAAGAGTTCTTATGAGGTTGAATCTCAATGGGTGAACGTGAATGACTTCTTTGATAAAGAGGAGTTAGTAATGATCTTGTTTGCAACATAAAAGATTTGGTTGTCTCCTCATGTGAATAAGAATGCTAATTATAAATTGTTATTGCAAAGATTGTTTACAACAGAAGAAATTGCAATGGAGATTTTTTGCTCGCGATGGAATTGAACCGGATTTATTACCGAGCTTGATTTAAGGGAGGCAATGTTGGAATTATTAAATCAAGCTTATTATTATTTATTAGAATATTTAGTTTTGATAATTACTAGTTTTATTGTAATAGGTCTGATTTAGCAGTTTCCTAGTTAATTTAGATTTCCTAGTTAGTATCCTAGTCAGATTATATTTCCTAGATATTTTAGAGATTCTAAGAGGTTTTTGGCTCTTATAAATAGGAGAGTTGTTTACATATTCTGTGTGGCTTTGAGTGTGGTCTGGAATAGTATTGTGGTGTGGTTAGGATTATTGATCCTTATGAATTTGAGAGTTGATGCATAGAATATTGTATGCTCCTCTCCGTAGTATTTTTGTGAGATTTGATATCTCTGTGTTTGTATTCCAGACACTCACCACCAAATTATTTATTCAATATATATACGTTTCCGCACCTATTTAAAATTCTACAAAAACTTGTGCTAGCTTCTACTTGGGCTGAGGTGGGAGGGGAGGGGGCAATGCTAGAATTTTTTTTTTTATATGGACCATGTGGTTCAATGGATCTGATCCATATCAGAACTATCCGGCAATAATTTCGTGACTATTGTTATCACTAAATATCTTAAATTAGAGAAAACTTCAAAAAACTTGTCACTAAAGCTGCATATAAGAGTGATACTACATGTCCAATTAGCAGCATAGGTGGCTGCCAGGTGGCGTGGGCCTTACATATTAAATATCTTTTATTTTTTAAAACTTTTTTATTTACTAATTTTTTTTAATGATTACAATATTTTGTCACTGCCATTTTTTTTTTTTTTTTTTTAGTTTTCGAAATATTAAAGGTTGTCACTAAACAGTAGTATCTAGTGACAATTTTCTGTTGTCACTGAGCGAAAACCATTAGTGACGACACTTAATATCGTCACAAAGAACCTTTAGTGACAAAATTGTGACAACTTTATCTTGTCACTATAGGGTTTTATTGACGACGTTTTATATTTTAGTAACGAGTTTTTGCTATCACTAAATACAATTTTCCTGTAGTGTATGATCCTTACAATCGTATCCGTCTTCTACATATTGTATAGTATTCTCTTTGTTATAAATTATTTGTTTATTGTTTATAAAATTAGTTTTCTTCTCATGAATTCAATACAGTATTTTTTCCCTTCATTTTAATGTAATATTTATTAATTTAACAAACAAATCATTTATTATATTTAAAATTTCAAGATGGATTGTCTTTAGGCTAAAAACCTAATATGATTACCCACATTTTAATATTATATGAAAATTTATTTGAGATAATTAATATAGTACGGAGAAAGTAGCTTAATTAGCAACTGTTGCTGAAAGTGATGAGGTTTAGGAAAAAAATATTCTTACTGAAAAAGAAAATATTATATGCATGAAACAGGTCATCACTGAAATAGTTTTAGAATTTAGCAATCAGATATACCCTAAATTGAAAATAAAATATAAATTCCCATCGAAAGGCGCAAAAGACACATGCATTGGCAGGTTTTGTGGTGGAGTGCTCTGTCCCGAGTCCCGTCAATACTGAAAAAACACAAAAGTCTAATTAGACAACATGTTGGAGACAAACGGTTGATGGCTCGGCGGGAGCAAACAAAGGGGTAGGGATCTTACTATAGAACCCTGAAGGTGAAATTTTTTCCTATGCTCTAAAATATAGCTGCGACGTTACTAACAATGAAGCAGAATATGAGGCCTTGATCGCGGCCCCGCGAGGTTGAAGATTGCCGGAAAATATCATATCAAACAACTTCTCGTCTGTGCATACTCACAGATTATCATCGGACAGATAAGAGGAAGTTTCGAGGCCCGAGAAGCTAATATGAAATTGTATCAAGGCCTTGTACAACAAATGCTACCGCGGTTTGAGTTCATCTAGTTCTAAAAAAGCAAGGGCAAAATCAATATCCAGACAGGTATCAAAGATCAAATCAAATTCACTTGTTGCAGGGGTCTTGATAGAACCCCTGGAAAGAAAGAGCATCGAACATGATGTTGTCATGTGCATTAAGAAAAGTACCAACTGGATGGCACTATTTCAAGAAGATATTCTCCACGGAACGTAACCCGAGGATACGAAAGAGGCTCGCCCCATTTAAACCAAGATAATCAAATATGTAGTCCTGGAGGATCAACTATATAAGACGATGGGACAATGACCCCTACTTAAATGTGTAGCACCCAAAGATGGGGATTATGTGCCACACGAAGTACATGAATGTGTAAAACACAGGGGGGGGGATGAATTGGGTTTTAATCAATCTTGTAAACTTTTTCGAATCTATTAGCAATGCTAGTGTAGGTTTGAGCAAGATGATTAAAAGCAATACGAAAGCCAATCACAAGACAAAGGATTTAGAGTGGTTCGATTCACTTAGAATCTACATCCACTGCCTTGAGCCGCACCCAAGGATTTCAACAACTTCACTAAGAAGGATTTTACACTTGTGGACAACTCACTAAGAGTTTTACAACACAACCACAATACAAAACTCACTAAGAGTAAATTGCCCACACAAAGTAGGACTTTTACAAGATTAACCCTATCACTAAGAAAGGGAATAAGATGGTTAAAGAGAAAGGTTGTTCACTCTTCTAAGTGAAAGATATTTACCTTTGAAGTACAAGAATAATCCTCTCTTAGAACATAAGATGCACACTCTTTGTCTTGCTTGAGAAATAACACTCTTGAATGATTTAGATCATAGAAATGAAGAGCATTTTCTTTGTAAGTGTTTAGACTTGATAAGAAATCAATGTATATTGTATGTGCAAGTCTATAAGTCATTCTCTAGCTTTGGAGTATTTATACATTTCAAAATATGCTGAAAAACGACTCTGCAACGGTCAAATAACGGCTAGTTATCGCAGAGTTCGGTTGACCGAGCAAAAGACCTCGGATGACCGACCTTGACTTCGGTTGAGCCGAACCTAACCTCGGTCGACCGAGATGCCCATCCGACCATAGTTCGGTCGACCGAACCCATACATAGGTCGACCGAATCCCAGTGTATCAACTCTCTGTTTGTGCTCGGTTGATCCGAGGCAAGCTCGGATAATCCGACCTTCTGAGCTTTGAGAGATGATTTTTCACACGTTTTGAAATCTATTGAAGTCTAAAAGGTTTTCTCAATATGTAACAAGTAAGAGCATTTAGAAAACCGTTTTAAAAGACTTATACTTTGAAATCAAAGGCTTTTGAGATATGAACACATATGAGAATCATTTTGAAACTTAGCCTTTTGAAAACGTGTTTATGATGTATGCAAGACTTGAGTGTAGATAGCTTATGTTCATGAGAGCATTGGTTAGAGCTTATAAGATAACGACTTATAATGACAAAGCTAATCTAACCAAACCTATGTCTTCAATCTTCAATCTTGAAAGATGAGCCTTGAATAATATGACTTTTGAATCTTGATCATGGCTTGATTGAAGTACTTAGAGCTTCCATTATGAGAACCATTATTCTATCACAAATATTGAAACCATTAAACACAACATCAAATGTTTGTCCATTATCAAAAACTGAGTTCGTTCGCCCTTAGGGCTTACAATCTCCCCCTTTTTTATTATGACAAACTTTGATGTAATAAGATAGAATATGGACAACATTAAGAACAAGGAAGCATGGCAAAAAGACAAAGATCAATTAAGAACAATGACTAGTGCTTAAAAGATAAAACCAAGAAGACAAAAGCACTAGCATGATAACTTCTGTTTGCCATAAGCATCTAGGGACTCTTAGAAGAGCCCTATTTCCCAACCAACCTCCTTTCCTCCTTCCTTCCATCACAAGGCTAGTTTTGAGAAATATAATATATTCAAAATATAAATGCTCCCCCTCAAAACATGCCAGGGTAAAAATGAGTTAGAGATAAAATAACACTAAGCAAGATTACACCATTTTTCTCTAAGCATGATTACACCATTCACTAAGCAAGATTACACGATTTTTCTCCCCCTTTGGCATAATAAAAAAAGACTCCAATTACCAAAGAGTTGCAAAAACATAAATAGTTCAAAAGTATAAGTATAAGCATAAGGTGTACTTGCGAAGCTAAGACAAAGGAGATAAAGAATAAAACTTTAAAGTACAATCTCCCCGTTTATCAAACATACCATGTTAGCTATTTAAGATGAAAACAAGTTGAAAATATAGCTAACAACTTTTGGATGGGATACCATAAAAACATATGTATTGCAACCAAAAGATTTAGAGGAAGTGTAAGATGACAATTCGAGAACATTCCTCTAATAAGTTAATGGTTAGCTAAATGAGTATAACAACTCTTGAAGCAAGACTAACCAAAAACTCTAATGAGATCACAAAAGATATGAAAGTAAAGATTATGATCTCATAGTTATTAAGGGAGAGTATATGTGATACCAAATGTAAGAAATAACCAATTGTAAAAAAATAAACATTTATAACACATATAACTTCCAAAATAACTTACACAAGTTGGCTATAAGAGATAAAAGATGAAAAGCAAGCCAACATGTGAAGTGATGATGTAAAAAATGAACAATTGAGCATACATCACATATTTTGAGGGAGGTATGAGTTAAAGCCACTACCAAACACTCAAAATAAAACAACTTAGGCATAATCAATGCCACAATCACAGTTTACATCCTAAGTCAAGCATCTAGACGATCAACCACATAAGATTAATGCTATACACTTGAATATAAACACAAAACACCCCTATATGCAATAAAGATCAAGTAAAAACTGAACATAGCATTTACAAACTCCCCCAAGGCTTGACACTAAATAATAGAGGGGAGGGGGTTTTAAAATGAGATAACATCACAAGGATCAAGTCATTAAGCTCTCTAATAATCATGCTAAAAAAAAATCAAAACATATGAAGAGCAAAACATGTCATAAAAGCTTCAAGGTGCCCATTTCAAACAACAATTGATACATGAAAAGGAAAGTAAGATCAATAATGAAATGAAATGAAATGAGATACAAGGAAATGAAGGAGATTGAGTTTAGTAATTTCTCATTGAATTTGATGAATGCTTTTGCACTTTGAGTTCCTAAAATGAGTTCCAATTGATGAAGATATTGGATTGACACTTTGGCTCTTGTCATCACTTGATGCTTTGCTCTTTGTATTTAAGCAACTTGGTTCTCCAATTGGTTAACATTTGATCTTTGAGAATCCAAGTGTTAAGGAGTGCTTTTGAATTTCTTCTTTTGACACATCTCCTTTAACTTACAAGAACCTATAAGAGCAAAGGAAGAGTAACTTTTGGTACCCACTTTTGTTTGGGTCCATAGGGGTTAGTCAAAATACGCTCAACTCTCCAAATGGTTTTTACTCCTTTTTCAATTTTTCTCTTCACATAACATCTAGCACTAGTGTGACCAAATTTACCACAATATGTGCAACAAGTAGATGGCTTAGCAAATTTGTGAATATGCTCATGATAACTATTTTGCTTATGTGAAGTACTAGCATGCACAAAGTGTTTTCTAGGTAACTTGGAAGAGTTAGCAATATCAATGTGAGTTGAATGTATATAGCCTAATCCATGTTTAACATGTGAAGCACGTTGCATACCAAGAATTTGATCAAGATTTTTCTTACCCTTATAAAATTTTTCAACAAGAAGGGTAAGGTCATTAACTTTGTTCTTCAATTGATCAAACTCAACAAGTTTGTTTTCAAGGGATGACAATTGAACACATGCTTCTTTGTATTGTAATGAAGATGCTTTACAAGTAGTAATGAGACTCTCATTTTCGGATTTCAAGCAATTAACATCATCACACAACTTTTTATTTTCATCAAGCAACTTAGATCTTTCATCAAGCAAAGATTCAATTTTAAGCTTCATATCTTTGTTTTGCTTTGCACATTTTTTCAATTGATCATACATATCAATTAAAAGCTCATTAGGATCGTCCTCATCATCATCATCATTATCATTATAAGAATTTGAAGTGGAGGGAGAAAGATGTACCTCATTACCAAAAGCCATGAAGCAAACATTTGCATTTTCATCTTCTTCTTCATCACCACTCCCTTCTTGATCCCATGTGCTTAGCATGCCCTTGGCATTCTTTGGTTTAAGAAATTTTTTCTTTTTGACTTCCTTGATGGCGGGGCACTCTCCTATGAGATGTTGATCGCTTCCACATTCATAGCATCTCATCCCATGAGGATTTTGTTTTCTTCCTTTCCCGGAAAACATTTTCTTCATGCGCTTTACCACCAAATCCATGGTCTCATCATCAAAGTTGATGTCTTCTTCATCACTTGAATCATTGGATTCATCAAGATCAAGAATAGCCTTTAAAGCAATACTCATCTTTGCCTTTTCAAGATGCTCATCCTTTTTGTGTGTGAGCTCATAAGTGAGAAGAGAACCGATGAGCTCCTCCGTGGGATAAGTTTTCAAGTTCTTTGCTTCTTCAATGACTAGAGCTTTGCCTTCCGAACTTTTAGGAAGTGAGTTGAGAATCTTCCTATTCATTTCACCCATAGAGTATTCCTTTCCATAAGATCTCAAACCAATGACAACATTTGTGAACCTAGTGTTCATCTCATTTATAGTTTCATTTGGCTTCATAGAGAAAAGCTCATATTCCCTCACAAGCATGTTGAGCTTTGATTCTTTGACTTGATTAGTCCCCTCATGGGTGACTTCTAAGGTTTTCCACATCTTGTGAGCGGATTTGCTTCCACGTACCCGATTGTACTCATCCGGATTAAGAGCACAACTAATGATGTTCATAGCTCGATAATTGAGAGTCATTTTCTTGGACTCATCTTCATTAAACTCATTGTCCAATTTTGGAACTTGAACACCATCCACCTCTTTCATAGGTACATATGGACCTTCTTCAAAAATTTGCCATAAGGAGTAGTCTATAGAGCACACATAGATTTTGAAACGGTCTTTCCAAGCATTAAAATTGTTTCCATCAAAGAGAGGTGGTCTAATAGTGGAGGATCCCTCTTGGTAGGCTAAAGCGGAATTTCCGGCCATAATCTTTGCTTCAAGCGGTTAAGCAAAAGATGAAGACGAGGCTCTGATACCAATTGTAAAACACAAGAGGGGGGGAGGGGGGGTGAATTGGGTTTTAATCAATCTTGTAAACTTTTCGAATCTATTAGCAATGCTAGTGTAGGGTTGAGCAAGATGATTAAAAGCAATACGAAAGCCAATCACAAGACAAGGATTTAGAGTGGTTCGATTCACTTAGAATCTACATCCACTGCCTTGAGCCGCACCCAAGGATTTCAACAACTTCACTAAGAAGGATTTTACACTTGTGGACAACTCACTAAGAGTTTTACAACACAACCACAATACAAAACTCACTAAGAGTAAATTGCCCACACAAAGTAGGACTTTTACAAGATTAACCCTATCACTAAGAAAGGGAATAAGATGGTTAAAGAGAAAGGTTGTTCACTCTTCTAAGTGAAAGATATTTACCTTTGAAGTACAAGAATAATCCTCTCTTAGAACATAAGATGCACACTCTTTGTCTTGCTTGAGAAATAACACTCTTGAATGATTTAGATCATAGAAATGAAGAGCATTTTCTTTGTAAGTGTTTAGACTTGATAAGAAATCAATGTATATTGTATGTGCAAGTCTATAAGTCATTCTCTAGCTTTGGAGTATTTATACATTTCAAAATATGCTGAAAAACGACTCTGCAACGGTCAAATAACGGCTAGTTATCGCAGAGTTCGGTTGACCGAGCAAAAGACCTCGGATGACCGACCTTGACTTCGGTTGAGCCGAACCTAACCTCGGTCGACCGAGATGCCCATCCGACCATAGTTCGGTCGACCGAACCCATACATAGGTCGACCGAATCCCAGTGTATCAACTCTCTGTTTGTGCTCGGTTGATCCGAGGCAAGCTCGGATGATCCGACCTTCTGAGCTTTGTGAGATGTTGATTTTTCACACGTTTTGAAATCTATTGAAGTCTAAAAGGTTTTCTCAATATGTAACAAGTAAGAGCATTTAGAAAACCGTTTTAAAAGACTTATACTTTGAAATCAAAGGCTTTTGAGATATGAACACATATGAGAATCATTTTGAAACTTAGCCTTTTGAAAACGTGTTTATGATGTATGCAAGACTTAAGTGTAGATAGCTTATGTTCATGAGAGCATTGGTTAGAGCTTATAAGATAACGACTTATAATGACAAAGCTAATCTAACCAAACCTATGTCTTCAATCTTCAATCTTGAAAGATGAGCCTTGAATAATATGACTTTGAATCTTGATCATGGCTTGATTGAAGTACTTAGAGCTTCCATTATGAGAACCATTATTCTATCACAAAGATTGAAACCATTAAACACAACATCAAATGTTTGTCCATTATCAAAAACTGAGTTCGTTCGCCCTTAGGGCTTACAGAATGAATATGCGGAGACCATATCGACATCAACATCTTGATTAAGAAAATCATGATATAATGGTACTTCTGGCTGACAATGAGGGATGATGTGGTAGAATTGATGCGAATGTGCAAAAAATGTCAACTTCGTGGTGATATACACCATGGTCCCTAGGCAGAATATCACATATTCGAGGAGCATATCCCTTTTGCAAGATGGGGAATGGACATCCTAGGCCCTTTCCCCAAAGTCGTGGGAGGACGAGATCACTTCATAGTCGGGATTGACTATTTCACCAAGTGGGTTAAGGTCAAAGCTTTAAACATTCTAAGTCCTAACTACCCGAAAAGTAAAAGAATTCTCTATGAATGATGTGATATGCCTATTCGCGATACCATTGATTGTAGTAACTAACAACGGAAGACAATTCGCTCTAAAGAATTCCAAGAATTTTGTCTGCAACCTAGGATAGAGCACATATTTGCCTATGTCGCCTAGTCAAAATACAATGGTATGGCAGAAGTAACGAACAAAATAATTCTTCAAGGCCTGCGAAAAAGGCTATAAGTGAAAGTGGGGTCATGGTTCGAAGAGCTCCCCAAGGTGTTATGGTCATACCAAACCACACCCTGACGGACAACATGAAAAGGCCCTTTCAGCATGTGCTTCAGCACAGAGACTAGGATCCCGGTCGAAATGCTAGAAAAAATGTTCAGGGTACTCGCCTCAGTCTCGAGGAGAATGCACGCATGATGCAGGAAAACTTGGTTATCTTGGACGACTTAATGGGCAAGGCCGACCGAAAAGAACAAGAGTACAAGAGGGAAATAACCTGATATCATAATGCTCGGGTAAAACTTTCCACATTGAAAGATGGAGATCTGGTCCTAAAAAACAACGACATAAGCAGACAAGATCCAAATAGAAAGTTCGTAAATATGTTGAGTACCAAAAAAGATGAAAATGACCAAACTGGCCGAACATAATTACATTGATGATCAAAATGGCAATTAATTCATTCTAGCAATGACTTGGAACAAAAAGCACCTAAAACAGTTCTTTCCCTAAATTCCTTTTATTTTACTTTTCCGTCCATATGCCAACATGCTTGTTTTATATAACGCATTTAATAAAAGCGGTTCCCGCATACGACATTTTTCATAATTAATGTTCAATGATTTTTTCCTACCGCGAGGGTTTGGGATAAATGCATACACTAGCATGCAAAAGATATTTGGCCCAGGGTATTGCCCAAGCCTCATAAAGACCTAACCTCCTGAGGTTCAGGCAAATAAAAGACCTAACCTCTCGAGCTTCAAGCAGAAAAGTACTAACCTTCCGAGGTCGAGGCGCAAAAATTATGGTCTAAGGCATTTCCTGTCCTTATAAAGATCTAACCTTCTGAGGTTCGGACTAAATTTTCCAGGAGTAGAAGCGACTATAAAAAGCACAATTTCACATAACTCAAAAGCAAAATAAAAGCATAATTAAGCGATAAAATGAATATTATGTTCGAATATTACAAAAACAAAAAAGATGAATGCCTACACTAAGGCACAATCTCTCCAGATGGCTTATCAGAGGCAACGAGATTGACTGGATTTTTGCTTCAGAATGTCTTGGCGGAATACGCTCCGGGGTTGTTGGTTCTTCATCCGGTTCCTCCACTGCAAGTGCTGCTAATTGCTAGAAAAAATAGGTCGATCCTCTTGGCATGCGCTCTAAGGCAAGATAAGTCTTTCCAAATTGGATTAACCTATCATGCTCGCGAACCTCGGCCATGGGGGACTCGACACTGATAGCCATTACATTAAGAATGGTCTAGGTCATACTGACATGAGGTCCAGGTAGCTACATATGCCTTCACCTGGCACGAAACGTCTAAGGCCGTCTCTAGCCAAGCCAACCTCCAGTGCAACTGAGCCTTTTCAAGTTTTCGGCGCTTTCTCACCCTGTTCAGGGACGAGATTTGCTTCGTCCCCTGGTTGCCTCAGTCCAACAATGGAAAATATCCTATATCATAGTGTCCATCTCATTTTCCTGGTCCTCTTGGGATATCTCCAGACCCCGAACTTTGTTCTCAACAAGCAGGACAATATCACGGGAAACATGAGTCTTCTCCTCGAGGGAACTCTATTTCTTACGGGCTTCCATAATGTCAGCTTGAAGTGAAGCCATCTAGAGATTATAGTCAACTGCCTCATAAATCCAGAGCTTATTCTCTCTCCGCAGACCGCCCACCTTAGCTGCAACATCCTTCACTTCCCGATGAGGCTCAGACAGGAGCAGCGTGGCAGCATTCAATGCATGCTTAGACATGAGTGACTCTCAACAAGAAAAATATAAACAGGTTGGAAAAAACGTAACTCTCAAACTCTCTGGAGTCCCAGAACCAACAGTTGATCGACGGTACGCCCGTCTGTTCTATCCACGGTCAGGTCCGCCCCTTGAGAAGCACATTCTGCTCCAATTGACGTACCCTTCAGGGCAGGGGAACGAGGGACAAGGTCCCGATGGGAACTAACTTCAAGTGTCCCCTCGATCTGCACCAAGTCTTGGGGAGATTCAACAATGAGATATTGACTAAAGTCGTCAGTATCTTCTTCTGCGCTATAAATGTCAAGAATGATAGAACTTAATAAATTGTGAGGAATCTATTCATCACAGACAACTTGAGTCTTCCCAGACTTGAAAAAAATCTGATATTCTCTTACCATTGGGAGTACCCCAAGCGCGACACTTGCGTAGCACCTCGCAAGGTATGGGGAGAAGAACTACTAGAGCATTTTCGTTTCTTCTACCCGGCAGGCTCAATTGAGCGATTACCCTGGAGTTCTACCTCTGCAACCGCTATATTGACACATAGGTTTTTCATAAAGGATAAAACAACATCAGAGACAAATAGACAACTATATCTTACCCACGCTTAAAGAGGAGTAGATAATACCTGTAACCTCGGGGTTTTCGGGAGCATGCCTCGTACCTTCTGCCACAGGGCCAATGGCCCTTCAGATCTCTCAGCGGTATGACTCTCAGAGGTAGATGATTTCTGTATTTGGAGCAAGCTACGTGTTTCCCTCCAGTCCCTATACTGGCCAACATAGAGTAGAGAATAGTTGTTCCTATAAAGCATACATATGTTAAACACGGACCAAAGGTATAACGGAGCAGACATGGTCATAACAAAGGTAAGAAACCAATGCATATTAGCGTAATTGAAAGACCGTCTATGTAAAAATTTCCAGAAAACAAGGGCCCATGACTCTTTAATAAGCATATCAAAAGAATATCGCTGCAAGATATCCAACCCAAGTGTTTGTACATCTGATTCAACCGGAGGGTTTGGGATGACAGTGGACAATTTACACCCCAAGTAAATCCCTCTAGGCAGGACGGATAAAGAAAAATGACTATTTCCATGACTTAAAAGAGGAAGGCCTGCTCGAAATTAACTTTTTCCATCTGGACATTTTGTTCTTATGCACAAACCAACCAAAGTCCGAATTCACATAAAAGTTATACCCCTTCAATTTTTATTTTTTTTATTTTTTTTTATTTTTTTTTACATTACAACCTCATTTAGAGTTACTATATGTGACCGAATTTCTCTTACAGTAACACCATAGTTTAGATCTCTTCGAATCTATCAAAACACGACTATTCGTTTGTCTCAAACGAACTACGAAATAGGAAAATATGAATTTAGAAAGATATTAAGTAATCTATTGCAAAGAAAAAACAAGTTAAATGACCTTACTTTATTTAATTTATAAGGTAAAACAACACAATATTTAAATTTAAAAATAATTTTAGTACATCAAATTCATTGTATTTTAGAATTTTTAATGGGACTTTTTTAATGTAGTCTGACCCGGTAACAATATTTAAAAATAAAAAATAAAAAAGCGAAAAAGCGAAAAAAAGAAAATAAAATCTGTCAAACTATTTGTGGCGGCTCTAGGACGGCCGCAAGAGGCTATTTACGGTGGCCATGGAGCTTCCAAAAATACTCTGGCCAATTTTTTAAAAAGATTTTGCAATGCTATTTATGTCGGTAAAAAAATTCCATGTGGCACTGCAAATACTTTTTGTAGTGGTTTTCGAGCATTTGCGGCAACTATAGGGCAGCCACAAAAAGTCATTGATGTTGTATTGATCCCCCGGAGGTTGGGATAAGAGTTTGGCCTTTATGAGTAGGGCACGCAGAATTTATTAGGATCATTCTTTGAGGAGTAAGAGAAGGGTACTACAGAAAAATCATTAAGTGCTCCAAAGAATGAAAAAAAAGAGGGAGACTTTGGTAAAGAGTTATACTCATGCAAGGCCTTTAAAATTCTGCATAGTTTTCCTAAAAATTAGGACAATCTATTTTCAATCCCATCTTTTCAAACTTATCTAGGAACAAAAATGGAGACAAGTGTTAACACCAGAAAAATCTTGGATGGCAGAGACTACCCAGAAAACGGGCGAATCAGCGAATATATAAACGGGACTTAAGAGGAAAACGGGTAGAACCAGTTGGCTGAGAAGAAAGATTAGCAAAATAGCTAGTCAAGAGCCAAGGAACATGATCTAGTAAACAAGGGCTCAGCCAGCCAGCCCAATAAAATTCTTGTAATTTCTTTTAGACTACCATTTTTGGATCTGTCAAGATTTCTTTCCGAGCATTCTCACCTAATAAAGCATACTTTGGTAAAATCCACCATTTATGCTTAGCTTTTTTGTTGGATATTTGAATGGAAAAATACGATGTATAATCCAAATACATGTTTGAATCTTGAAGATAGATTCTTGAGGTACATGTATGTGTGTTAATCTCTTTGATTCATAAACACATATTAAATACATTCATGAGATGAACATTTGGTTCAAGTAATCTAATGGAATTCAAAGAACTTATTTGAGTTAAGGTGAATGTATCATATGGTTCATGTATAGAGGTTTAAATGAAGAGTCATCCATTTAATCCTTGTTCATGAATGTCCATAGTGTCCTTTGAGATGGGTCATTCCAAGGCTCTATAAATAGGACTTATTCATTCACTTCAATTGTGCCTCTCTCTTGCTAAATTCCCTAAAGTCTTTGAGTGCAATTCTTATTTGGTTCGATTGAGAGTGTGAGATAATAGTGATGTTTCTTGCACTACGAGTGTTGTATCTTGGGAGGTGATTGTCTATCAACTGTTGACACCATAGAAGGGACAAATTCAACCTTAAGAAGATTCTCCACTTCAAGAAAACTGTGTTACAGAGACCGACATTTCCGTCGCTAAAAGCGACCCAATGACGTGGTCGTGTATTTTTCGTCGCAAAGCTAATTACCGACTGAAAGGATAGAGACCGAATATTCGGTCTCTATTTACCGATTGAATACCGACCGAATGGTCAACATTGTTGACTTTTGACTTTGACTATGTAACGACCGAATACCGACAGTAAGACTAGTGACCGAATATGCGGTCTCTATTTACCGACCGAATGGTCAATATTGTTGACTTTTGACTTTGACTATGTAACGACCGAATGCCGACAGAAAAGCTAGCGACCGAAGGTTCGGTCGCTATATACCGACCCAATATTCAGTCGTTATTTAGCGACCGAATACCGACCGAATGGTCAACATTGTTTGACTTTTGACTTTGACTGTTTAACGACCGAATACCGACGGCTAATATAGCACCCGATATTCGGTCGCTAAATTGTTTTATATTTTAAAAAATAAATCTGAAATTTAATTAAATCCCTATTATAAAAACCATCAATACGCACAAAATTACAAACTAGAAACAGTATTAATAAGATCCCAAATAGCTAAAATAATCAATAAACCCAAAAATAACATTACATAACCAATTATCTTACTAAAAAACACAAGTTTACACTTCTCATTTACATTACAACATTCACAATCAAAGTGCGCACTTCTCATTACATTACAATACTAACAATCAAAGTGCACACTTTGAATTACAACTCTCACAATCAAAGTGCACTTCTCATGAAAGTTTGAAATCCCAAACTGAAACGACATCGTTTTGTTACATTATCCGTCGTTACCATTTCGGTTGGTATTCAGTCGTAATATTTAGTGCCGTCAGTATTAGGTCGGCATTTTCCGTCGGTATTCGGGTAGTATCTATTCCGTTGGTATTAGGTCGTTATATTACGTCGGTATTCGGTCGTTAATGGCGAAAATACGACGTCGTTTCAATTTAGTCAACGAAACCGATATGGCCGACGGAATGGCGACGTAATAACGACCGTTAAATTTTTGGTTTCTATTCTGTCGTTATTCCGTCATTAATTTTATGACCTAATATTTCGTCGCTAAGTTCGGTCGCTATTTAACTATTTTCTTGTAGTGTGCTTCGGCATACCTCACCCGATAATCTTTGGTACTTTGTAATTGTATTCTGATTTCTTTTTAAGAGAACAAGGTATATGAATTTATTTGTATATCTATTAATAATAAAATAAATATTTATTTATTGTTTATCTTTTACATTAATACACTATTTATCAAGGACTAGTTCCAACAATCTTAAGGCTGAATTAGTGTATTTGCAGAAATGTCTACTTTTGGAAATGAGACTGTTTTTTTTACTTCAAATTCTTCTACTCCTTCTGCTGGTCTACCAGTGCCTGTTCCTCATCCACTTCCTGCGCATGAGAAATCAGAGAAATTTTCTGAAAATGACTTTAACAAGTGGTAATAGAAGATACTATTTTATTTTACCACCCTAAATCTTGCTAAAAATCTCAAAGAGGTTGAACATGTGCTTAGCACTGATGACTTGGATGTTACGATAATTGATGTAGTCGATGCTTGGAAGCAATCTGACTTCTGGTGTATAAATTACATACTCAATGGGTTGTCTGATACTATTTACAATATTTATTGTAATATTGGGACATCCAAGGATTTATGGGAATCACGTGAAAAGAAGTATAAACCCGAGGCTGCCGGTACTAAAAAATTTGTGGTGGCCAAATTTTGGAGTACAAAATGGTTGATACCAAAACTGTAATCAGTCAGATTTAAGAGATTCAGATTATCCAACATGATATTGTGACTGAGGGTATGTCTCTTAGTGAGTCATTTCAAGTTGTAGCAATAATTGAGAAATGACCACATGGGTGGAAAGACTTCAAGAACTACTTGAAGCACAAGCGAAAAGAGATGAGTTTGGAGGACTTGATTGTTCACTTGAGAATAAAGGAAGACAATTGGAAAAGTTCTAATCCTCTTTCAGAGCCAATAGAAGTCGAAGAAAATTTGGTGGAATCTTCTAAATCTAAGGCATTTGGAAAAATGAATAAGATTGATAATGGCAAAGGAAATGGGTGATTTAAATCTCAGTTTCAAAAGTTCCATAGGAATTTCTTTGTGTGTGATAAGCTCAGGCATCGGGCTAAGGACTGCGAAAAACGTCCTAACAAAGCTAACAACAAAGCAGCCAATCAAGCCAACATGGTTGATTATACTACGGATTTAACTGATGTGGTCTCTCAAGTTAATATGGTGACTAACGTGAAGGATTGGTGGCTGGATACCGGTGCTACTCGTCATATCTGTTCTGACAAACACCTATTTTCCTCTTATGAGAAGATGTTTGAGGGAGAGAAGCTATTTATGGATGATTCATCTGATGCCATGGTTGAAGCCATATGGAAGGTAATCTTGAAGTTCACTTCTAGAAAGGAAGTAACTCTTCTTGATGTGTTGCACTCACCGGCCATTTGCAAGAATTTAATTTCTGGACCAATATTGAGTAAAAAGGGATTCAAGATGGTGTTTGAATCTGATAAGTTCATATTTTCCAAGGGTTGAATGTATGTTGGGAAATGATATCTTTGTGATGGTCTTTTTATGAAAAATGGTAGTGTAATTGTTTGTCTATATGTTGACGACATGCTCATTCTTGGATCCAATAATGAGGTTATTAGGCACACCAAGAATATACTCATGAAAAACTTCGATATGAAAGATATGTGAGTTGTAGATGTAATTCTAGGTGTTAAAGTTTTGAGAACATCAAATGGCCTAACTTTATCACAATCTCACTTTATTGAGAAAGTGTGTGAAAGATGTAAAGGACATGGCATTAAAGATGCTAACAATCATTTTCTCCCACATCTAGTGTTGCATAAAAATACTGGTAATAGTATTTTGCAACTGAAATACTCTCAGATAATTGGCAGCATAATGTTTCTTATGAACTGCACAAGACCTGATATTGCTTATTCAATTAGTAGGCTGAGTCGTTATAAAAGCAATCCAGGACAAGAGTATTGGAAGGCATTATTGAGCTTATTAGGATACCTTAATATGACAAAAGATTATATTCTTCAATATGGATATTATCCAGCTGTAATAGAAGGGTATAGTGATGCAAATTGGATTTATAATTCTGTAAATCAACAAATGGTTATGTATTCACCCTTGGGGTGGTGTTGCTTCTTGAAAATCCTCAAAACAAACTCTAATAACACGTTCAAAAATGGAATCTGAATTCATTGAGTTGGGCAAGGCTGGTGAAGAAGATGAGTGGCTCCACCATTTCTTGGAGGATATGCCTTTGTGGCCAAAGCCTGTGCCTGCAATTTCCATACATTGTGACAATCAAACAACGATTGCAAGGGCACAAAACTTCATTTACAATGGAAAGTCCTGACACATTCATCGTATACATAATTCAATTAGGAAGTTGCTCTCAAGTGGTACAATATCTATTGATTTTGTGAAATCAAAAGATAATCTTGTGGATCCATTTACTAAAGGTTTGAGCAAAGAGCAAATTAACTGCGCATCGAGGTGAATGAGCTTAAAAGCCTTAAATAATTGAGTAACCTTGATCGAAACCTAACCTAGGTGATTGGAGATCCCATGGACTAGGTTCAATAGGAAAACAAAAGTTTTGTGTAACTCAGACGTGAGCACCTTAGAGTCTAACTCCACACCATTCCTTAGATGCACTAAGTGCTACATACATGAGACCGATTATGTTAAGCTATATGCTTTAATGGTGCATATATCTTGTAATTTACAAATAGAGTATAGTAGGATACTCTTGATAGGACACCACCTATGTGAGTGAAGAGTATGGCCGAATCTTTGAAAATCTTTCTAAGGCAATATTTTCTAAAGCACTCGCAGAACCCAAGAAGTTCATGGGCCGAAATAATGAACACAATTGAGAACAAATTAAGAATTTGATTGGTACTGTGTGAAGAATATTGCCTAGGCTTACATAAATAACTGGCAGCTCAAGGCTTCAGTCCACTGACTAGTTAAGTATATCCGATACTTTTTTACTAGAGACGGTTTAAGGTTAAGAGCTATCTATCTCGATGTAGTATATTTTCTCTTGCACTCTTTGATTTTTTTTCCGTGTCAATCTTGTCATCTTTTTCCATTGATGTGGAGGATTGTTGGATATTTGAATGGTAAAATACAATGTATAATCTAAATACATGTATGAATCTTGAAGATAGATTTTTGAGGTACATGTTGTTAGTAGTGTCCTAGGACTATTAGCATGCATATGCTGTACATTTGATATATTTTGAGCATGTCATTTGAATAGTTAATTTTGCTTTTGAACATCAAATATGTGATTTGATAGTAACACTCATTAGCTTATGCAATTACTATTCTGATTGTCCCTAGTTTTATGTAATGTGCTTTACAATGAAATAAAACTAGTATGATGTTTGATTGATGATTATGTTTTACTAATCATGTGTAGTGGATACAAATCATATCATAGATACAATATATTGGGATACATTGTATCGGACGTGATCCGTTAGAGAAGTAAGACTTCATGGTTCTTTAGTCATAAGTATTACTTCCTCAATACTATTTGGAATCCTTAGACCTTATGTCTCCATTGTTTCCAGCATGAATGGAGCTACATTTTGACTCAGTCGGACGTTACTTTTAATCGAGTAATTAATACAACTGATGATCAAATGTAGTATCCTATCATGGCTTGAATGTGAGGTATTGTAAGGGATTTGTCCCTCTCTTATTAGAGAGAGATATCCATGGGCCCCTCGATAGGGAAGACTGTTTAAATGCATGGTCGTGCTCAAATGTTTTTAATAAAGTGGTTATTAAATACTATTTGTTGGAAAAGTCTACCTGGAGATCGAGCATAAATACAATTAAGTTTTATAAGGGTGACAACTACCATGCCTTATGCTTAATTTGGATATCGCGAGACAAATGGATTAAATAGTGGATTGATATTAGGTTCCAGCGTACATTCATTCACTTTGGGTAGTCACAATGTCCTGTTAGGGACCGCTTGTGATTTATGAACACATACTGCTGCTAAGTGTGTTTTCATTGCCATTGTGATATGAACCTACAGGATCACACACATAGGCGAGTTAACGAGCTTCATGTCCAGATTCAATGAATCTAGAATGTGTCTAGGCTCATTGTATCTGGCATTTATTTTTTTGAGAATAATAAAATATTATTATTCGAATTAGAGATTAATGAGGGGCATTTTCGGTATTTGGTTCTAACTGGGATTACGTGGGAGTTATTATGCGATAAAGATTCCCACTATCAGAAGAGGTTGATAGGACGTGGGAGTTGGTTCTCGGAACAAACTCTCACACCCTAGGTTACACCTTGAGCGGCAAAAACCAAAAACCCCTGAAATTAGATTTCTGCCTTTCTCTTCTCTATAGATTACCAAAACGAAGAGCTAGCACTCGCTGCTCGTTTCGTCGCGTGGATACTGGTAGAGACCAATTCCGTAAAGGAAGGCTTTGGTGGCAGCAACACAACATCCGAAATAAGAATCTTAAACCGAAAAACGTAAGTAATTTTCGCCTGTTTTTCAATTCCTATGGTATGAGCGGATCTTTCAAGGGAGGATTCATGGGTGTTTAGAACGAGTTTTTGCCCATGAATCCCTTCACATGTATGTGTGTTAATCTATTTTAGTCATGAAATACATATTCAATACATTCATTAGATGAGCATTTGGTTCAAGTACTCTAATGGAATTCAAAGAATTTATTTGAGATAAGATTAATGTACCATATAGTTCATGTATAGAGGTTTAAATGATGATTCATCCATTCAATCCTTATTCATGAATGTCCCTAGTGTCATTTGAGATGGGTCATTCCAAGGCTCTATAAATATGACTTCTTCATTCACTTCAATTGATATAAAAACAAGAACAATTTTCTTCTTGTAAAGTTTGTGTCTCTCTCTTTTGCTAAATTCCCTACAGTCTTTGAGTGCAATTCTTATTTGGTTCGATTGAGGGTGTGAGATAATAGTGTCGTTTCTTACACTACGAGTGTTGTATCTTGGGAGGCGATTGTCTATCAACTGTTGACACCATAGTAGGGTGAATTCAGGCTTAAGGAGATTTACTTCGGCATACCTCACTCGATAATCTTTGGTACTCTGTAATTGTATTTTGATTTCTTGTTAAGAGAACAAGGTATATGAATTTATTTGTATATCCATTGATAATAAAATAATATTTATTTATTATTGTCTATCTTTTGCATTAATACACTATTTATCAAGGACTAGTTCTAACACTTTCTACGTAATGATTCTTTTTCTAATAACGCATACTATAGTTTAGGATAGTCCATTGGCGGAGCCAGGGGGCCCCCCCAGTTTTTTCAATTTTTTTTTTTTTTTTTTTTTTTTATAATTTTAGTTTTGTTTTTGTAACACCTCGTCCCGTGAACATTTTGAATCACTTTACGATTTAAAATTAGATTTTTAGTTCGTGAATTATAGGAATTACACTTATGTCTTAACAATTTTGGTTAAAATTGTAACCAACTTAATTGTGTAAGAGATTATAATTACTAATAAATTATAATATAAGAGTTTATAAAATAAAATAAAAAAAATGTACAAGTTATAGTCTTATAGACTACAAGTCTATGACTTATAGACTACTACTTGTGCTGCCTAACATTAGGCGCTGATCACGTGCTTCGCGCACGGTTTCTTGATCTGTGAAACAAATGTTCACCGCAAAAAACTGTCCAGTAGCCAACAAGTTGCAGTAAGATGCCCCGTTACGCAGCTTCCTCCAGTTTGCTCGCTTGCACCAAATCCGGGCAGACCCAAAAGTGCCAAAATCTGGCAGATTACACTAAAAGCTACTGTCTTGGACAAAGAAAAATCCTGTGCTCATTCCACAATTCTCTTCAAAGCTAATGGAGATATTTTTCTCAACCTCTAATTAGGGTTTTTATTCTCCTCAATCATCAATCCTCATAATCCTTTATTATTTGAATTAAATAGGTAACCCTTTTAATACTTTTTGAATCTTCATTATTTATGTACATTTATTGTGAAATACATATGATTGCTATTTCCTTATGATATTAAAATTGATACAAAAATGGATGTTGAAGAGGATTTACTTGAAACTAATGTGGGAAATGTTAGAGATGAAACACTATGGAATTTGAGAATTATTATTTTTGCTTACTACCTATGTTCCATTATTTTAGAAATGCTTCTTTAATCTTCATTATTTATGTATATTTTTTGTGAAATACATATGATTGCTATTTCCTGATATATATATGTACAATTTTGTTTTCACAGTTATGGATAAATTCGTTATTAAACGTAAATTTGCGCTTTGTTCAGAACAAACTAGTGAAAGGGGTGTTAGGGATAAAGGGGTTGAGATTGGAGATGATATTGAAATTGATACAAAAATGGATGCTGAAGAGGATTTACTTGAAACTAATGTGGGAAATGTTAGAGATGAAACACATGAATTTGATATTGAACAATTGCCTTCGGATCCTGGATTGAGAATTCCAATACAAAATTATGATGTTAATGTTCGAGATTTAATTCGGAGGACATATATCCAGAGAGGTCCTTGTCAACCTAGAAATCATGTATTTCCAGCCACAAAATATGGTACGAAAGATAGGCGATTTTGTATGTCATGGTATAATGAGAATTCTAGTTGGTTGGAGTATAGTATAGCAAAATATGCCATCTTTTCAGTGATGGATGTGGTTCATTTGTTAACATTGGGTTCTCAAAAGTGGAAAAAAAAAGAACTCATTAGAAAGCACGTTGCAAAATCAAGTAGTGTACACAATCAAGCTCGAATCAAGTATGAATCTTTCAAGAATCAGGGACACAATATCCGATCTTGTCTTGTTAAGCAATCGAAGCAAACTCAAAATGATTATCGAATTCGGTTAAACGCGTCTATTGATTGTGTTCGCTATCTCTTACGACAAGGTTTGGCTTTCCGTGGACATGATGAATCTGAAGAGTCGAATAATAAAGGTAATTTTCTTGAGCTTTTACACTGGTTATGTGATCATAATACTGAAATTAAAGGGGTAGCTTTGAAGAATGCGCCTGAAAATCTCAAATTAACATCTCCATGTGTTCAAAAAGATATTGTTAGTGCCATTGCTTCTACAATTGTAAATGGACAAATATTGGAGCATTTTGTTGGTGTTAATCATGTATCAAGTACTACAGCTATATCCCTTAAGGCTGCAATTGATCAATTATTCTCCAAGCATAGTTTAAGTATCTCTAATTTAAGAGGTCAAGGATATGATGGAGCGAGTAATATGAGAGGCGAGTATAATTGATTGAAAACACTTATATTAAAAGAAAATCCAAGTGCTCATTATATTCATTGCTTTGCTCATCAATTACAATTAGCTCTTGTAGCTGTGGCACAGAAACATTCGAAGATTGAAGCATTCTTTACATTGGTGCATAGATTGGTGAATGTTGTTGGAGGTTCAGCAAAACGGAGTGATCTTCTTCGAGAGAAACAGAGATTGAATTTTTTTGAAGCACTTAGAGTTGATGAAATACCAAGTGGGTCGGGTCTCAATCCAGAAACTACCCTTAAGCGTTCTGGTGATATACGTTGGGGCTCTCATTATAAATGTTTAATTAATCTGATGACCATGATTTCATCTACAGTTGAAGTTATTGAAATGATTAGCATTGATCGTACAAGTACAGGAACAAGAGGTGATGCATGTATTTTACTGGAGTTGATGTTAAAGTTTGACTTTGTATTTAATCTACATCTCATGAAGAAGATCTTGGGAATTTCAAATGAATTGTCTAAAGCATTACAAAGGAAAGATCAAGATATTGTCAATGCTATGAAATTAGTGAAGTATTGTAAATTGCAGCTCCAAACATTGAGGGATGATGGATGGGATTCTTTTATTGAGATTATTTCGTCGTTTTGTCGATCTCACAGTATCAATGTTCCCGACATGGAAGAAATGTTTAAAACTTTAGGTCGTTCAAGGGTTGAGCAAGTGACAAATTTACATCACTATCGTGTTGAAGTGTTTTATGTTATCATTGATATGCAACTTCAAGAATTGAATAATCATTTTTCAGAGGTGAATAGTGACCTACTAATTTGCGTTGCGTGCTTGTGTCCAATTAGATCATTTGCTGATTTTGACAAGAATAAATTGATTCGAGTATGTGGATACTATCCATTGGATTTTGATGCAGGACATATCTTAGCACTGGATGATCAACTTGATACATATATTATTGACATGCGTATGAGTGAAGAGTTTTAAGGATTGCAGGGTATTAGTGAGCTTTCACAGGGGTTATTTGCAGAAAACAAACATCAAGTTTACCCATTAGTTTACAAGCTTTTGTCATTGGCTTTAATTCTACAGGTGGCTACTGCTTCAGTTGAGAGAGTATTTTCGGCAATGACTATTGTCAAGAGTCGTCTACGCAATCGAATTGGAGATCAGTGGTTGAGAAATATGTGTTTGATACTATTGAGAATGATGTAATTATAGAATATTATCAAAGTATGAAAACGCGTAGGGAACAATTGTAATGAAATCGTTAAATATGCTTTTATGAATTTTTTTTGTCAATGTTAATTGTGCCCCTGTTTATAATATCTGGCTCCGCCACTGGGATAGTCTGATTGACTTTGGCTCAACTTTATGCGTGAAAATTTATTTCCAATAAAGCATGTTAAGGCAAGTCACCTTTTTCTAAATTGTAAATTATCTTGATAAAATGAATTTCAAGTGTTAAAACGTAAGCGGACGGCTCAGTTCTTTAACTCTGATGCCCCATCGTGTCAACCCCCCCTCTTTCTCTCTCCCCCTCAACTTTCGGGATTTGCATGGGCTTGGCCCAGTTTTTCCAGATCAGTCATAACATGGCACCCGAAAAAGTGGGACAAACATTTGTGTCCATAACGGAAGTCCCACTTCCGTCCCGGGGCCATAACGGAAGTGGGACTTCCGTTCTGGCTGACGTGGCAGCTTTTCCCACGCGTGTTGCCACGTGGCCAGAACGGAAGTCCCACTTCCGTTATGAACCCGGGACGGAAGTGTGACTTCCGTTATGGGCTGGCAGTGTGTTTGCCCAAAACACTTGGTTTTTTTTTCCAGAGGTTATTTTTCTGAGGTGTTTGTATTATATATAAACAATATTTGCAAAATACAAAATACTTACTAAAAATTGAGCAAGAAAATAAATAAATTGTATATTAATATAAAACAAGCAACAGAATTATCGTAATAATATTTTACAACCGAAAAAAATTAACATTCTTCGTAACTACAATGAACGAAACATAAACAACGTAAATGAAAACCTATCTACGGCGACGAAGGTGTGTATGGAACGGTGTGTTTCGGGGCCGGTCACAGGAAGTAAAGGCTGCCATCTCTCACCCGCACGGCGCTACCAAAATTGGTTGAGATGACCTCCGCGCCTTCGTGGTCGATAAATATCCGCTCCTCGGGGTTTATCGGCAACGGAGTGTCGTCGTTGCGTCTCGGTGATGTGCGAGGTGCATGCAGGCGTCCCCTCCCGAGTAGAAGCCCGTGCTGCAAATGTAGAGGGCCCGGCACCGTGATCCCCACCCGCCGAAAACTCGCTGAAAAAAGTACCGAGTGATGCAAATAGGTACTCGAAAAGTGGAGTGGGTACGTCGACTGACTGGGAAACCGTAGTTCATGCTGGGGATCATGCCGGATCTGTCGCCGGTGCAGCCGGCTCCGGATGGCTCGCCGCGCTGTCGTTGTCGCCTCGCCGCCAAGTCCTCCCGCGCGGCATCCCAGGTTGCCTCCGCGTACCTTGCCTTCCTCTCTGGGGACCGGCCCGGAACAGAGCTCTTCTGGTTGCGTCACGGTTCGAACCGCCGACTCTGCCACATCCGCAGCCTCTCGATCTGCAGGGTCGGGGACTTCCCGCCGCCACGAACGCCTCTTTGATTGTCTTTGAAGCCCAGCGAGACTAGTGGACTCGTAGTGGCCGATTGAGTTGGAAGCCGCTTATCGAGCTCCCGTCAGTATGAGTCTGCTGGCATCCGCCCTGCAACATCAATTCTCGTGTCGAGTATATTATAAACAAGGAAAAGCAATGTAGACAAACAAAAAATACAAAACTTACAATAATGTCCTCGGAAGGCGCGATGGGTTGAATGCCCATCGGGAGTGGGACCCAGCATCCCTCGTTGCGTGGGTTTGTAAGGAGGTGCACGGTAATGCGATTGTACCAATCCATGTACTCACGGGGTTGGTAAGATCACATTCACGGGGGACCGGGACGATGTCGCTCGAGTGCATCCCTGTCGGGCATCCCACATGGCTATGTAGTCTTTGTGCTTCTTCGCCTGAGCTCATATTCGGCCCCGCCATGTGGGTGTGGATGTCTTCACCCCTCAGCCGTACTCTCCGCCACCGATTGGGGCCGGGTATCACTCGCTGGAACCCGAATTGCCTAGCAACCCCGGTCCGGCATGTGAAACTCAACCAACTCGAAACACACGAGTGGCGTACGGGCCCCAGCAAGTGGACAGGGAAGCCCTCATCGCGTGAGACCCGAACGGCAATAACCCTGGCCGGGTATCGCCTCCATATGAATCGTAAAAAAAATTGTACATTAGCATAAATTAATTGCGCAAATAAAAACAAACACACGAAAAATACGATAAACCTTACCCCCTGAGCGTCCGTCAGTCGGTCAAGCTGGTCATCGGTGAGGTCCCCGTCGCTGATGAGCAAGAGATAGCGCATGTTCCCTCGCGACCCGGACTTATCCGGGAAGAGGAAAGTGGCCATGCAGAGAAAATCAGGGCCAGGGCCCGCTTGTCAACCGCGAGGTGCGTGGCATCCTCGCCTAAGGGCTCGGAAATGTGGGCGTACACCTCTGCAAGCTCGAGGGCGTTACCCTTAATTGACTCGGTGGGGGCGAAACCTAGGATATGGTGCACACGCTCAATCCACTGACCCTTGGTCATGTTGTAGTCCTCGTCCCACGTGGCCCCCGGTGGGCAGTCCTAGGAGGCAGCCTACGTCCTCTAGGGTGATGGTGACCTCACCGCATCGCAGATGGAATGAGTGCGTCTCGGGGCGCCACCGCTCTACTAATGCGGTGATCAGTGCGTGGTCTATCTTTATCTTACCTATCCGACAACAACCCCCGAAACCTATACTGTCAATGAGATCTAGCACTCTCCGGTTGCCCTCGCGTCGGTATGCCTAAAAAAAATGCCCGTCATAGCTAATGACCTTCAAACCCCTGTCTAGGACTACATCCCCGCCCCAAATCCTAAGTGCTCTATGTGACGTGTGTTTGTTCAACACACTGGGATCGTACGGACCGGGCATAAGGTGGGCAGGAAAAGCCATCTGTAATAAAAACTGTGTGATTTTTATCAATAAAATGTGCGTAGTATAACAATTCGCATTTAAATCATAAGGACATCAAATTCTCAAAAATTGCAATTAAAATACATAAGGATATCAAATTCACATAATTGCAATTACAATGCATAAGGATATCAAATTCACAAAATTGCAATTTTAGTCCATAAGAATATCAAATTCACAAAATTGCAATTACAATACATAAGGATATCACATTCACAAAATTGCAATTTTAGTCCATAAGAATATCAAATTCGCAAAAAATACATACATATACAATTCGCAAAAATACATAAATATCAAAACTATATATACAAAATACATTATTAATCTGCAATTGAATTTTAAAACTATATATACAAAAATTACACTTAAATAAAATTAAAAAAAAAAAAAGTATACCTCCAAATTAAAATTTGGGAGAGAGAGATATTGGTGGTGGGGAGAGTGAGAGTGACGGTGGGAGGGAGGATCGGCAGCGGCGGACTACTCGCGGCGGCAGCAGTGGGAGGGAGGGGCTGCAGCGGAGGGGGGGAGGGATGGTTTTTTTTTTGGAAAACTTCTCTTGCAAATCGCGGTGGGGGGAAGAAGAAGGGTTTTTTTTTTTTTTTTTAAACTGGGAGCCCATAACAGAAGTCACACTTGCGTCCCGGGGCCATAACGGAAGTGGGACTTCCGTTACGCCACGTGGCAGCAGCGTGGGAAAAGTCGCCACGTCGGCGGAAACGGAAGTCCCACTTCCGTTATGGCCCCGGGACGGAAGTGGGACTTCCGTTATGGACAAAAATGTTTGTCCCACTTTTCCGGGTGCCATGTTATGACTGATCTGGAAAAACTAGGCCAAGCCCATGCAAATCCCTCAACTTTCCTGCTTCTTTTTTTTTCCCTCTACCTGCTTCTTCTTTTTTTCCCTCTACCTCTGGCCATATTTGGCAACTGGCTCCGACCCAATGGTCGAATCTTGACCAGTTATCTGCTTTTGTTCGGTTATTATATCTCTATTTTGTGCCACAAATCATATGAGACTTTTTTCAATGTGTTTTTTTTTTCAAGATTCAAGACACGGGGGATAGATATGTCTCAAATCTTCACAGATCTAGACTTATTTGCTCTGTTTGTAGGAGAAATATTTCAACCCGGACTTGATCTAGGCCCTTTATCAACTTTCTACATCTTCCCGAGACAATTTGTATGACGGTTGATACGCCCATGGTCCTATAAATTGTCGATCCCTAAGGAAGATGTTGAAATTGATTTTCTCCTGCCTCTGTGGTTCAGATTGCGGTGGAGATACTGCAAAAAAGAAGATTTTGTATTTGTTTATCTTACTAGTTTTTATATTAGTATCTCCTAACCGCTCAAATTTTCTTGAGTGTGACTTTTATTTGTTATCATAATTTTTTAAATCATTGTATAACTTTTATTTGATTGTAATGACTTTAATTATTTTATAATTAATGAAAAAAATTTATTCAGCAAAAACTCTGATGCCCCAGCAGAATTTTATGTGGCAACATTATTAAAGAAAGATGGCAAGAGTTTCATGATGAAACTTTCTGTCAATAATGTGAACTTTTTTCAAGAAAATTGTTGTAGGAGGGTCAGGGTAAAGTCTGGCTCACATGATGGGCATTGATTTTGGTAAATTTTAACTTAATGCATTGTGTATGGAGAATAGCACACAGTGAAATAAAGTCATATTCTTTGACATATACAACAGACATGAACGATTACTGGCCAAAAGCACTGCGGCTCCTATTCGCAACAATATGATCAGTCGGATGATAGATTTGAACGAATCAAATTTAGAGAGAGAAAAGTTTTATTTTTTTATTTTTTAAGTTCAGTCGCAATTTTTATCTCTTCAAATTTGAACCGTTAAAACTATCATCCGACTGCTCAAATTGTTTCGTACGGTTTGAAATTTTTCCTGTTCCGCATAATTAGCGTACTGGGCCAAAAGAGGCATTGAGATGCCAAGTTCTAACGTTTTGATGGGTCACCCACGTGATAGAGAAAACCACAAAATATATAAATAAATAATTTTTATTTTTCTCAGTTTTGTTAATAACTTTTATTTTATCCTCATTCCATACTTAAAGCATTTTTGAATTACTGTTTTTTATTTTTCCCAAGAAAACTGGTTTGACTCCCAGTGGTGAGTGGTGAATTCCAGGCTCCAGCTAGACTGGGAACATTATAAAAGAAAATACTAAGAAATATTGTAACCGATTTAAATAAAAGTTTGTTAGGAGTTGTATTTTATGTAAAATAAATATTTTTTTACAAAAATTACGCATTAATTTGTCTCTACACTAATTTTCTCTCTATATTCATTTTGGTTAAAATGAGTTTTTTTATTGAGGGAGGTGGACCTATCTATTAGAAAAAATAGAGGAATTCAAGAAATTGTGAGGAAATTCGAGCTCATGACATCTACATCATGAAGGCTCAGCTTTGACCAATAAACCAATGCCTCATGGAGCTAGTTCCATAGAACTCTACATTAATTTCACTTTCTCCAAATCCACTAACAAGTCTCAAAAGTATTTATTCATAAATATTGCAAAGGAGTTACAAAACATTATTTAATACTACTTTAGACTTTTTGTTAGTATCTTAATGTGTGAAAACTCTAAAAAAAATATTTTATTTTAAATCGGAGGGATATAATGGAAGAAAAGAGAAAAGGAAAATTGTGAATCAAAGTTTGAGGGAGGAATATAATTGCAAGTAAAAGTGCTGAGCTATGCAATGCAACAACTTTATTAAGTGAAAATCAAACAAAATCCTTGGAAGGGTCAACTCATTGGATTAGATAAAATGTATAAAAGGGAATAGTGTTCAGAAATGGGAGACTGTTGGAGAAAAAACTGGATATTTATTTTGTTTTCGATGGATGCAAAAATTGGTTTGATTTAGAATGCATTTTTCATTTTTTTTGGTTTTAGAATGACACCCTAATTACATGATGAGTCAATAATGACATATTTTTTTAGAAGAAATATTTTTAGGAAGGACGGAAATGTTTCCTACAAAAAAAATTATATGTCATGGTTAACCTATTATGCAATTAGAGTGCCATTCTATGGCAAAATCCCATTTTTTACTGGCAGACAAACCAATTTTCTTGGGAAATAGCAAATACAGTGTGCTGCAGAAGGTGTTCAGTACTGCTCACCGCTCCTAGAGGTCAAGGACGGGCGGTAATTATAATACCTCAAACTTTTAATATAAGACTTGTATAGCATACGAGTAGGTCGGTAAGGGTTGAGGAATCAAATAATATAGTTAAAATTATTGTACTTTGTTAGTTAAAATATTAATATTACTCTCTTAAACAACACTTGTATAATATCTAAATATTATTACTAATTTTATTTAATAGAGTAATATTGATATTTTAATAAAAAAACAAGCTGCAAAAGTGTGGACGCCCGAATAACATGTGTTTCTTGTATTAGATCTTAAGGTTTTGTATTTTAAAAAAAATATATATATTTAAGCAATCCAACCTCAATTTCCTCATCCACTTGTGCTAAATCATTGCTCATTGTAATGTTTCGCCCAATGCAGCCTCAAAATTAATTTTTTAAAATGTAAATACTTAACTACAGAAATGTAGAACATGAATGCACCGCGTTCGGAAATTTATAACAATGCAAATAGTACTTCAGGAAAAATATTTACGTTCGTAAATTTGTAACTCTACAAATCGTACCTTGGAAAAATATTTTATTTGATGTTTTTTTAGAAAAAAAGAAAACTCCGACTTTGATGTTAGCATGCCCACTCTGATGTTGAAGCGTTGATATTGACATAGAAAACTAATAAGAAAAAGACTCAGAGGTACTTTTTTTAAAATTAAAAGTAAAAATCGAGGCATGAATTGTTGTTTTCTATGAATTTGATTTTTATGTTTTAGAACTACAAAGAAAACTGCATTTTACTTTTCATCTTTTATGCCTACAAATCTTGTTAATAGCTTAAAATATTTTAAATTAGCTAATGTTCAATACATGGATATAGCGTATTCGGTCAATTTACTTTGTATAATTTATCTTTTAACTTCTTGAACTTTTGTAACTATACTTTTATAGGACATAATTTAAAATGTCAAGAAATCTTAACATAATTAACTTATTAAAAAAATGGTTGGCACAATGCTTTCTATTAACAATGATTGTTAGATTTGAAAAATACACAATTTAAAAATAAAGAAAGAAAAGGATAAATATTATTATATCCCCTTCAACAACTGCTATATTTATTTTTATAACATGACAACCTTTTCTTGTCAAGAAAAAATTTAGATATATAGAGACTTACAACAATTGAACCATGTCTAAGAAAATTAGAAAGTTACACATTAGTACATGGACTAAAACTTATACGTTCGGCTATAAATTATTAGCAAAAAAAACAAGTGCTATTCAAGAGAATATAATGTTTAGTGAAAGAAAAATTGTAATTATGATATTTTTGTGTGCTGATGAAAGAAGAAAAAATTTAATTATATTATGAAACTTGGTGGATTAGATGTCTAAAAACTATAGTGATATTCTTCTTACACATCAGCACATAGATTAAAATTTATACGTTCAGGTATAAATTATAACGATAATAAATTTTAAGAAATTCTGAGGTCAAAGAGATGTAGTAATTACATAATATTTCAAAAATAATTAATGTCTTTTTATAGAAAAAAATTTACATTTAAAAACATCTTAGAGCGACAACCTCTCACCCTATTTCCTTAATTAAATCTGCACATGCACGTGGATTTGTAACAACTTCACAATAGTGAGGGAGAGGAGGAGGACATATTGGCAGACGCAGTGTAGAAGTTTCAACTCTCTAATGTGGGGGTGGATTCTTGCGGTGGGCTAAGACAAATTCTCCCACCAATTGAGTTATTGGGTCACCTTAATTTACATATTTCACAATTTTTGTCGGATTATAAGGTGGGGGTTCTGTGGGCGTGGGCATCGCCTTTCCGTATAGGAGAGGAGGAGGGAGGGACTGATGGAGACAATTCTAAGTGCATTGAACTGGCTATGAAGTACTTCTGCTTTTACATGGTAAAAAAGTACTTCTGCTTTTAAAAATATATTCCTAGTTTCCTTTTTTTATTTTTTAACTATTTCAAAATATTTGTAACAATCGAAATGTGGTATGCATTTATTATTTAGTTTTTAATTATATTCCTACTTCAACTAATTAATAAATGTTTTAACTTTTCAAAAACTATAATTAACTATTTTAAACAACACTAATATTCATTTTTTATAAGAATTAATTTGAATTATTTATGATATTTTACTTGATTTTACTATCAAATTTCACAACATCTTAATACTTCTTTCGTTCAAAATTAATTATCCTCATTTTTTTTATTCGTTCCGAATTTATTGTCCCATTTCTAAACAAAGTAACTTTTTAATTTTAATATTTCAATTCTACCCTTACTCTCAATCACATATTTTATACTATTTAATTAATTGATTAAAATTGACAATTTCTAATACAATTCAGGAGGTGATTGATTTATTGACAAGAATTAATCAAAAGCATGATTGATTGTTAAGTTTTTCTTCATATAATGTATTAAAAATTTAACGCATGCATATTAATCAAATATGAAGATTAATTTGAAAGCGAGGGAATCTATTTTTTTTTTTTTTTTTTTAAGGGATGGAGTACTACTTTATTCATTTCTTGTGAAATATTTTGTTTAATGTTATTAATTTAACCGAAGACGTGGGACAATAATTGATGGGGACGACAAAGGACTGTGGACGACAAAGGACTAAAAAACAAAATAAAAAACAATTATAAGGGTTCTTTTATATTATCTTTTTCTTGGACGTGTTTATTAAAATGTTGAATTATTGTCCTCGGGTCGGGTGATCAATTTGTTCCCACTTTCACACCCATTTTCTCTCTCTACCATTTGTGAGTACTTTTGGGTTCATTTCACGCCTTTCACGTTTTTGTTTATAAAAATGGTGCAAATTAAGGTGGAGCACTAAATTGACTTTTAGCTAAAAGTAGTATTAAATTACTTTACAAATTAAACTGGAGTATTATTTTGCTTTTAACCTCTTTTTATGAAAATTATTGTTTTTGTTTTAAGCGTGTAAATGAATGGTGATGTTTTTGGCAAAAATTTAAGTATCCATTGTTGGTTCGATTTAAGTAAACTATTAAAAAAAATTCGATTAGTTTCATAAGATCTGATTAGATGTCCATCTTAAAGGGAGTATTTACATCACAAGGTACATAGCCCAGTGGAGTTATGGCCTGCCCACGACTTCACGGTCGTGGGTTCGATACCCTCCCTATACATGGGGCATGCTTTAAATTCCCCTTTCTAGGTTTCTCTCCTCCTCTTGTGAGGCACTTCTATCTCCCCTTCATGGGCAACCGCCTAGCCAGGCTTCCAAAAAAAAAGAGGTCAAGGGTTTGATACCCTCCCCATACATGGGGCATGCTTTAAATTTCCCTTTCTAGGGTTCTCTCTTCCTCTTGTGCGTGAGAGATTGGATAGGGCATTTACAACGGCGGATTGCGGAATCTCTTTCCTTCAACTATTGTTAAGCATCTCGTCGCATCACATTCATACCACTTTCCCTTTCTTATCACTTCGGGGAAATTTAAGAAAAAAAAGTGGCACTTGCTTCCACGTTTTGACCCATTTTGGATCCATGACAAAGAATGTGGGGCGATCATTGAAAGGGAGTGAGATTTCTCGCAGCTTGGCAGTGGAGCTGAAGTCTATGGTGATGTGACTAGGATCCGAGCAAAACTTCGTTCTTGGGGTTCAAAGAAGTTTGGTGTGTTGGAGAAAAAAATCCAAATCAAGTAGAATGAGGTTGCCAATATTTGGTAATCACCCAATTTTTCGATCTTGGAGGATCAGAGGACAAAGGCGAGCTCAATTCACTTCTATCCCATTTGGATGAATTTTGGAAACAAAGGAGCCGGGCAGACTGGTTAATTCATGGTGATTGTAATACACCATATTTCCATCATAAGGCATCATCGCGAAGATCACACAATTATATTGACAAAATTCAGTCGCAAACGGGAGAGATTGTGGATGAGGAAATTGATCTCGCCAGGGTGGCTAAGGATTATTTTGTTGATATATACTCCAGCAATGGCACGCCCCCTTTGTCTCTTGCGGACTTACCCGTTCGCGAACTCCCTGAATACGTCCGAATGACCATTGCCGAGCCATTCTCAATGGCAGAATTACTTGTTGCCTTGAAATAGCTCTCTTGAAAAAGGCCCTGGGGCCAGACGGTATGCAAACTATTTTTTTTGAAAAAATACTGGTCTACTTTTGGCCCAGATATATCATCTTTTGTCCATGGCTACCTCAATGGCTTATGTGATATTAAGGGTCTAAATAACACCTTCATTGTTTTGAAAGGGAGACTTATTACAGACAACTCAATTACGACTTTTTAAGCTTTTCACAGTATGCATTTGGGAACAAGTGGTGCGAATCGTCATTGCGGACTCAAGCTGGATATGAGGATGGCCTATGACAGGGTTGAGTGGCGTTATCTGAAATTAATCCTGGAAGCTATGGGATTCCCGTCACATTTTCGAGCATTGGTTATGAATTGTGTTAGTACACTGACCTACAAAGTTCTTATAAATGGTAAACCAAGATACTCCATCACACCTTCGCGCAGACTTTGTCAAGGTGATCCCCTCTCTCCCTTTCTTTTTATAGTTTGCTCCGAAGGTTTTTCGGATATGATTCTTAAATATGAACGGGATTCTTTGATAAATGGCCTTAAATTTTGGATATCTGGACCGTCTTTAACACACATTTTGTTGGCCGACGATTCACTATTATTCTTGGAAGGGACTTTGGAAAATATACAAGCAATTAAACTCATACTGCTGGAATACGAAAACTATTCAGGGCAATCCATAAACTATGATAAGTCTTCTTTATTCTTTTGTAAAGAGTTTAATTCGCAACATGCGATCGCCATTTGTGATATTCTTGGTGTACGATTTGGTCAAGGTAATGGGAAATACTTAGGCCTCCATTTTATGATTGGCCGTAATAAGCGGGAGATTTTTTCCTTTGTGAAGGACCGGGTATGGAAGAAGCTGCAAGGGTGGAAGGAAAAATTCCTATCTCAGGCGGGTAAGGAAGTGCTTATTAAATCGGTTATTCAGGCCATACTGACATATGTGATGCAATCATTTTACATCACTCGTACTATCTTAGATGAAATTATGGTATTGATCAGAAGGTTTTTTTGGGGAAAAATGAGTGGCGATAAAGGGATTCACTGGCTATCTTGGGACAAATTGTGTATGCCAAAGTTGCGGGGTGGTCTCGGTCTTCGTGATATGCACCAGTTTAACTTAGCTCTCCTAGCTAAACAAGGCTGACGACTTATTCAACATCCAAATTCCCTCATTGCTAGGATCCTTAGAGAAAAATACTATCGGAATGGTTGCTTCCTCAATGCGGCATCAGGAACTCGGACTTTAACGGTGTGGCAGAGTCTGTTGAAGGGACGTGAGTTGTTGCAGTTAGGGCTTAGATGGTGAATTGGCAGCGGGGAGAGCGTGAACGTGTGGCGGGATTCTTGGCTGCATATTCCTCATTTGTTAAAATCGTCTACTCACAATGAACTTTTATTCCCCGAAGCAAAAGCTTATGATCTCCTTCTCACTTCGCCAAGGAGATGGAATACTCATTTGATTCATAGTCTTTTTTGGCCTCACGAAGCGGATGTTATCCTGACTATTCCCCTTTTGTGAGTCGGCTTCTTGGATAGCATCATTTGGCATTTCAATGATAATGGTAGATTCACCGTCAAATCTGGGTACCATGTGGGCATGGATGCACAGCGGAGGTCATTGGAACACACAGAATCATCCTCGGATATGTTGGAGGCGAGTTTTTGGAAGAATCTTTGGCATCTTCATATTCTGCCTCGTATTATCCAATTCTTATGGAGGGCCTCTATAGATATTTTGGCAACAACATCCAATTTGGCGAAGCGTATCAGCATCAGCTTGGAATGTGCCTCATGTAAGTACCCGAGCGAAACGGTTTTACATTGTCTTGTTCAATGCCCCTTTGAGCAAGCCATATTGGTTAATTGGGAGGCAAGTTATTCTTGGTCTAAATCCCGTTTATCTCCTTCAAGGACCTTCTCTCCTTTGTTATGCAGAAAAGGTCACCGGATGAAGTGGTATTATTTTGTCATATAGTATGGTACATTTGGAAAGAGCGAAATGGTTTTGTGTTTGGATCGGCTCGCCGGTCGCCTACATTGGTCTTTGATGATGCTACAACAGAAATCTGAGAAGCGGCCCATTTGCTTGATGCCTCTGTTAATTCATTTCCTGATCATCAAGTCCATCCCATGGTTTGGTCCCCAGGCGTTGATTCAATGGTAAAAATAAGCATCGACTGTTCGTGGATCAATGAAGTTTCATCTTACGGATGTATTTCTCGTGACCGTAGGGGAGTGCCTATTCTCGTAGCTTGTAGTCAATTACCTTGGTGTAGTAGTTCAAAGCATTGTGAGGTGTTTGCTGTCCTTGAAGGCCTCAAATTGGCTGCAATTCTGGGTCTTGTATCTTTTCTTTTGGAAGGTGATTACCTTGTTGTTATTAATCTGTTACGATGTCCAGATATGGACCTTTCGTCACTTGGATCAATCTATGATTATGTCAAGTTCATCATAGCCTCATTTGACAATGTATCCTTCATCTTTGTGAAGCGGGAGGGTAACAAAGCAGCACACTGTTTGGCGCATCTTGGTTATGGCTACTCCACAATGTTGTGGGATCGCTATTTCCCTACTGATGTAATGTCTGCGATCTCTGCAGATCGCCTTTTTATACCTTAATAAAGTGCACCCGGCTAGGTTTCAAAAAAAAACAAAATACATTTTCCTTTTAAATTCTCATAATTAACCTCTTACATGGGCGTCTCAATCATTTTTGGGACCTTGTACTAAATTTTAAAACAAAGCCCAATATAATCGAAAAATAAACTTTCATGTAAAAATAACAAATCATTACAATCGTATCATAATAATTATTCTCCAAAACGTTCTCAAAGTTTTAAGTGAAATATTAAAAATATAAATACTATCAAAATAACGAAAATAATGAGGCCCAAGTAGTTGAAAAAACGATTGTTCTTAGGGTTTTTTTTTTTATTTTAATAAAAAGTGGTCTAGCACTTTGAGAGAAAAAACGGGCTAACACAAATTACTGAAAACACCCAAGTAGTAAAAAAAATCTAATTCTAATTCTTCCTTCATCGTTTTTCTCTGAAACTTCGGCCGATGTGTTCTTATATTGAAGTAAGTGATGAACAAATCATATCATTCTTCAAAAAAATAAAAAAATCACATACGTATATATAACTAACATAATTAGTCATTTTAGGGGCACAATTGTCATTTTACCATAATAAGCGAAATTGATATTATGTTTTATATAATGATTGCAATTGAAGTTATAAAATGTCGTTACAAAGTTTAAAAATAAAGACATTAACTAAGAATCGTTGATTCGACCGTTGATAACGTCTCAATTTATCAATTAGCCATTTTAGGGGAACAAATGTCATTTTACAAAAAGAAAGTATGTTGTAATTAATTATTACAATTGAAGTTATAAAAGGTCGTTACATCGTTTAAAAAAAATCTTTTTTTTTTTTAAATTCTGATATTCAAAATGGATCTTGCAATGAATTAAAAAATTTATTTACAGTAAAAAAAAGTAAAATGAGAAAACTGAAAACATAAAAAATAATATATAATTTTTTAAATCATTAAAAGGAATAACCTTAATGAAAAATGTAAAATTTGACAAAAATAAATCGAAGAATTTGTAATTAGAAGTTTGATCAAAGGCTAAACTAAAATAAACTTTTGGGAGAATTAAAAAATTTGAAAAAAATTGGGCGAGGTAAAGTTAGAATTATAAATTATGTCTCAACTTACAAGTATTCTTTTTAGGGCCAATCATGTCATTTTATAATAAGAATCGAAATTGAGAGATTGACTAAGTAACTAATTATAATTCAAGTTTTTAAAATGTCATTATAGAGTTTAAAAATAAATACACTAACTAATAATCGGTGATTCGACCATTGATCATGTCTTAAGTTACCAATTAGACGTTTTAGGGACAAAATTGTCATTTTACAATAAGGATCTGAAATGAGAGAATAATCTAACTAATTATTTCAATTGAACTTATAAAATGTCGTTATAGAGTTTAAGAATAAATACATTAACTAAGATTAGTTTATTCAACCGTAAGAATCGAAGTTGATGGTATGTTTTATATAATTATTGCATTTGAAGTTATGAAATGTTGTTGCAACGTTTAAGAATGAAGACATTGACTAAGAATGGTTTATTCGACTGTTGATCATGTCTAAGTTACAAATTAGTCATTTTAGGGGCAAAAATGTCATTTTACATAAAGAAGCATGTTTTATGTAATTATTGTAATTGAAGTTACAAAATGTCGTTACAAATTAGTCATTTTAGGGTTTCAATTGTCATTTTAAAATAATTTTTTTTGGGTTAAATTGAAAATTTATAAAAATATTTGGTGAGTTTTAGAAAGAGTTTTTTCTGATTGTTTTCTTATTTATCCTTATAAATTTTTAATTTTCCTACCCTAAGTCCCTCGAGGGTTGTGGATTGATTGCCCTAAAATCCTTATCACATAATAATATCTATCTAAACATCCCCGACTCTAACAAGAAGATTGCAAGAGGCTTTAAAGTCATTAATGTTGTTGGCATGACGACTCAAACAGTAGAAAGAGAGATTTCAATGGAGGAAGCTGACCATCTTCAGAGAAGCACTAAGAAATTGAAAGGGGATGAGGAAATAACTCCTCAAGGCTACGAAAACTCAAGTGGTCTCGTACAAAGATAAGTTAACACAAACTCATGGCATTTGGGCAAAGGATGTGAAAAAAAGATTCTTAGTAAACCATTTAGATGAAGACTCAGATAATGAAGACGAAACAGGGAATATGCCAATTATTAGACTCTACAGGGAAGATAAACTCAGATGTAGAGGACCATGGATCAACTCAATTATTATTAAACCTTATGGTAAGGCACTAAGTTATAGCTACATAGATATTAAGGTCAAACAGCTATGAAAACCAACTAGAGACTCATTGATTTGGGGAATAACTTTTTTCATATGAAAGTTCAGTAGGGAGGAAGACTTCACGAAAGTAATTTCAGGGGGACCTTGGTTTCTGAATGGGCAATATCTCACCACGAGAATATGGAAACCGAGATTTAACACGACCAAGGACAACCCTACAACGGCGGCGATTTGGTCTCGATTGCCATCTCTACCAGTACATTTTTATGATAGAACTATCCTCACTAAGGTAGGTGAACAAATCGGTACATTCCTCAAGTTGGATGCAGGGACCTCGAACTCATAAAGAGGCCGGTTTGCCAAGATTTGTGTTCAGGTGGAGCTGGACAAACCTCTAATCTCATATGTTCGTATTGGAAGTAAGCATATCCAACAAGAGCAATATGAAGGCATAAAATTATGCTACAGATTTGGCTTGGTAGGACACATATTGGCTGGCTGGCCGAATAAAAAAGAAGAGCTTCATATCTAAAATGTGACTACAATGAACAATTCAGGTAAGGAGGTTAAAGATTAAGCTACCATGGACATTGATAATGAAGAAAAGGTACATAATATAGGGCCTTGGAATCACGTCATACTAGAAAAAAATTCCCACAGAGAACATGATCTGACCCGGGTGCAAAAATCAAATATGGAGGAGACGATAGGGCACATAGCCTGCGACTGGGAACCCAAAGGTTTGGAAAGTCAAAAGAACTAATCATGCCCTAGGGACCTACTCTACTAATGGAAAGGGATTTGTTGGAAACCAAGGGGATGTGTCTAATCAGAAACTAAAAGGCCACAACGCAATTAATGCGGCGAAGGGGATAAAAGTGAAGAAAGTATTTAATCATCCAAAATTAGACCCTTGTGCGTAGGGAAAAGGGGATGATATGATGGAGCAGGTCCGGGTACCTACCAAGGAAAAGAACACCACGACTGCGCCGGAAGTGACCGTCAAAGCTGCTACATCTCCCAATATGAAATTTGCAACCACTGATAAAATTGTGTCTTGTCAGTTACATATTTATGCTCTATATACTAAGGGAGAGACTAGAAGATGAAAAACTACCAGAAAAAGCATTGAGGATACTAATTATGCCTCACAGATACCCCTCACCGGCATATAGGAGACATCTAAGCTCACCAATGAACAACTCCAATCGGAGAAGGCAAACAAATACGAGGTTCCATCATATCCCAAGCTGGACCCCAAACCACAATCCATATGTTCAAGGACCAATAGGCCCAATGGGTTGGGTCCTAATCACAATGCTCCGAATGGTGGCAATGGAACGGATAGGCCAGGTCCAGAACCCCTTCAACTAAGCCCACTTAGTTTGCCCGATAGGCCTCATCCATCTTTGGTCAGGCCCACCAAACCTAACTTTCTCAGTGGATGTGGAGCCGACCCAATTACTGAACTGGGTGGAAATCGGTCAAGTGACAAAAAAGAAATTTGGTACCCAGTCAACAAAACCATTAGAACCCACAGAATCTACCAAGGGCAACGATTAACAGGGAGAGGGTTTTAAACCCACATAGACCTCTGAATTGCCACAATCAAAGCTCGTACAACATGGGGGAGGAACCCAAAGAATATTCCAAGTTCTTCTCGATACCCAATTGTGAGCAATTTGATAACACAGAGGAGGAAACGACTGAGAATGACCAGGAGGGAATCAGAGATGGAGATTAGGGGTTTGAAGAATCAAGAACCGGCCTTCAGCTCAGTGGAACGACACAGGGGGATGCACGGCGAAACAAGTCGGGCAGGGGAAAATGTAATGGACCGGGAAAGGAATTTCTACACCCTAAGTGTTCAAATTTTAAAATTGGAGCTAAAAAATGCAAGAAATCATTTTATAATAGTCCAATTAATAGAATGGATGATGAGATTCAGGCTATACATAGACCGGGTGGAGAATCAATCAAGCCTAAAATATATGATTTAGTTTGTGCCAGGGTACAACCAACACAGATATGCGACATTACTAGTGGGGTGGGATCCAAAGGAAATAGTTCATCAGCCCAACAATATGAGGTTGTCCAATATAAGTAGAATCTTAGTTTGGAATGTGAGGGGGGAGGCTCACCCAGACTTCTACAATAATTTCATGGAATTGGTGGTAACACATAGGCCACAAATTGTGGCACTGCCAGAAACAAAAGTCAGCAGAACTCGCGTATGAAATTTGTGCAAGGCTTCTTTTTACTAATTCTGAAAGGGCTGATCCGGAAGGTTTCAGGGGTGGTATTTGGTTGCTGTGGAACGAGGATGAGGTTTAGGTGGATATCATTACAAAAACTCTTCAGACGATACACGCGGTCGTAAATATGTCTAACTCTAATACTCTATGACTTCTTTCAGTGGTTTATGCGAGTCTTGATTTTATTAATAGAACTGATTGTTGGGAGGATTTGAAATTTCTTGTTGAGAGTCATGATCTCCCTTGGGTTCTCATGGGAGACTTTAATGATGTTCTTTTCCAGCCCGAAAAGCTTGGGGGTTACCTATTAATCAAACTAGGGCTTCAAAGTTTAAAGGAATGATTGACGAGTGTAATCTTCTTGACTTGGGTTATGAGGGATCTAGGTTCACTTGGACTAGTAAAAGGGATAATGGTGCGCTTATTTCTCAAAGAACTGATAGGGCCTTAGCTAATCCGGCTTGGCGTAACCATTTTCAAGAAGCCACTATCTATCATCTCCCTAGGACTATGTCCGATCATTCCCCTATCCTCTTACAAATTCATCCTAGTAGCCACATTCCGAAATGCAAACCTTTTCGATTCGAATCTAATTGGCTTACTCATCCTAATCTTATAAAGGTAGTTTCTGAAGCTTGTCGGAATTGAATAGCATTTATGAGGAAAAACTCATTTGGGCCATCAAATCTCGGGCTGACTGGGTTGTGTGTGATGATCTTAACCTTAAATTCCTTAAAACCCTCGCTATTCAAAAAAGGAAAAATAATCAGATCCTCTCCTTTAAACGCCCTAATAGTGAGTGGGGATATGATTTGTCTAATGTTAAACATATGATAAAGGACCATTTTATGGCTCTCTACTCCACTGACAAGCATTCTGTCCTTTACAACTAGGGGTGTCAATCGAGCTATGTGAGCCGAGCTTGGCTTAGTTCACGCTCAGCTCACATAAAAATTGGTACGCTCAGCCCAAAAAAGCTCACAAACATTGAGCTCAAGCTGAGCTCACGAGCTAAATTCATATTAGCAAAAAAGCAAAAATTCTATAGCAAGAATAATATAATACAATGAGTATTGAAACTAATTTCTGACAAAAATACAAATATATATATATATATATATATATATATATACACTTAATTTTTGAAGCAAAATAAACTAATAAAAAGATAACAAAAGATAAATACATAGCAAGGTCAAATGTTAAAAAATCTACATACAATGTAGACAAAAATCCTTATATATATATATATAATATTTTAATTATATTATTCTTATTCGGGTTCGAGTTTTTTTCGGGCTGAGCGGGATTAAACTCACGCTCAGCTCACATAAAATTGAGCTTGAATATTGGATTCAGGCTCACATTTTTTCGAGCTATGTGAGCCGAGTTCGGGCCGGCCCGAACCCGTTGACACCCCTACTTACAACATAACCCATTTCCCCTCCTGTTGGGGCCCTCCAAATGGTTGGGACCATGGTGATTTAACTCACCAGTCGAGTGAGTCTGAAATTAAGTTAATCTTGTTTGAATTCAAGCCGTATAACAGCCCTGGACTCGATGGCCTTCATCCGTTTTTCTTTCAAAAAATTTGGGACACTATCCGGGATTATGTTATTTCTTTCGTGTTCAAGATCTCTAATGTGGATGTTATCTATAATGACTCGAATTCAACTTATTTGTGCCTCTTCCCTAAGGTTGCCAGTCCTGAATCTGTGGGGGCAACTTAGACGATAAGCCTTTGCAACACCATCTATAAAATTATTTCCAAGATTTTGGTGAATAGAATTTGGTCGATCATTTATTCTATTATTCCCTCCCACCAGGGTAGGTTTATCCCGGGTAAGAGATGTGTTGATAGAATGGTCTTTGTCCAGGAAGCCATTTACTCCATCTTAAATAAGAAGGGATCTTAAGGGGCGGTGGCAATTAAACTAGATCTGGAGAAAGCTTATGATAAGACTGGAATGAGATTTCATCCGTGATGCTTTTTTTTCCTTCAAATTCCATTCTAAGCTTATCATAATGATTATGAACTGTGTCTGCTCGTAAATTTGCTATTCTGATTAATGGGGAACCAATTGAGTGGTTTTTGCCATCCAGGGATATCAGACAAGGGGATCATTTGTCTCCTTATGTTTTCATTATTTGTAAAGAGTACTTATCTATTAGTATCGAGAACTCGGTTAGATGTAAATTGTGGAAATCGGTCAGGGTGGGCAAACAGGGGCAGGCCACTTGTGTTCATTCTTTGTTTTCAGATAATATTATCATCTTCAGCTTGGCGGATGATACCTCCATCTTGGAAATAAAAAAGGTTCTTGACGATTTTAGCAGTAGATCCGGTTAGAAAATTAACTTGGGAAAATCTAAGTTCTGTGTCTCTAAAGATTTACCGCATGACAGAGTTAGAGTCATCGAAAGTAAATTTCAGATCAAGACTACTTCTAACTTGGGTAAGTGTCTTGGTTTTCCAATTTTCCATACTAGGCCTAAAAGTGTGGTCTTCCATTTTTCTTGACAAAGTACGCCATAGTCTAGCTGGTTGGAAGGCCAATCTACTATCCTTAGAAGGTCGACGTACGATAATCCAAACCTCATCTTCTCAGATTGTTTCGTATTATTCTTAATGCTTACCTTTACCGATTTCTATTTGTGATAAGATAGATAAGGTTCAGAGGGACTTCTTGTGGGAAGGGACCGAGGGGAAGGACAAATTATACCTCATTAATTGGGATAGAGTCACGAGACCAAAAAGCTTAGGTGGATTGGGAATTAGAAAGGCCATCAATATGAATCGTGTGGGGATAGCTAAACTACTTTGGAAGTTGGATAGAGACAAAGAAATTGCTTGGGCTAGATGTCTTCATAAGAAATATATTAAATGTGATAAAGGCCATCAAATTTTATTGAAGAAAAGGCACTCAAAGTTGGTAAGGAATTGTTCCACAACTCTTAGGCATGGATCCCTAGCACTAGTGAGATAACTAGATTTTGGTATGATGACTAGACGGGTTTCGGGTCCATCAGAAATTCCATTCAAGGTCCTCTTATGATAGATGAAAAAAACCTGAAGCTTTGTCTCGGATTTTCGGTCTTAATGACTCTTGGGATCTCAAATCTATCTATTTCTGCTTCCCGGATCATCTTGGTAGGTGTATAAAGGCAACCCCTATAGTGGAAAATGGGAGTTTTCCCGATCGTAGGAGATAGGGGGAACAAGTCATGGTGATTTCAATTCAAAGGAAGCTCATTATACCATTCATAAGTCTGTGGTAGATGATAAGGTTTTTGGAAAAAAAAAAGTGGGATTGGTTGTGGAAGGTGGAGTGTAACCAAAGAATCAAATTATTTCTTTGGCCTTGTATGCATAACAACTTTCCTACTAAATCTATGTTGTACATGAGGAAAATCACTACATCACCTTCTTGCTCCATTTGTGGAGCAGTGGAGGAGACTGCAGAGCACATCCTCAAACATTGCACTAAAACGGCAGCTTTCTGGGAGAGTGTTGGCTTGTATCAACATGTCCCCCATTTGAGGGACTTGAATTTTGAAAAATGGATTAAGAAGGGGATGCTTCTGGAAGGTGTGGAGCAGAAGACTAATCTTAGGTGGGCCTCTTTGTTTGCATATGATTATTGGAGTATTTGGAAATCTAGAGTCAAGACCATTTTCAATCCGGAGAGAAAAACTGTTAACATATTATGGGAAGTTAGAACCATGACTACAAAATTTGTAGGTGTGAGAATTAGCTCGGGTAGGGAGAAAAATAAAAGACAAATAATGGTGTCTTGGACTAGACCGAGTGAGGGATGGATGAAACTCAATGTGGACGGTTCGTCCTTTGGGAACCCGGGAGGCGGGGAAAGTGGAGGACTTATTAGAAACAGTCAAGGGACTTGGATTAGAGGATTCCGTAGAAAAATTGGTGTTTGTTCTAACAACGTCGCTGAACTATGGACACTTAGAGATGGCCTTAAGCTTGCTATTGACCTCAATATCAACAAGCTTGATGTTAAAGTCATTATCTAACTTGTACTCAATGCTGATATTTTTATTCACCCATTATTCTCATTGACACATGATTGCAGGGAACTTATCTGGATGATTCCGGAGACTAGGATTGCTTACATTTATAGGGAGACGAACACGTGTGCGGACGCCCTCGCCAAAGCTGGAGCGTTGATGATAACTACTGATTTCATTACTTTCCTATCTTTTCCCCATTTTGTTAGCAAACTAGTGGTGGATGATGCTCTTGGGACTCATTTTGTGAGATCGGTCTGTAATGATGCACTTAACTAATCCCAGAAACATGAGCAATGTCAAAGCTACTAAAAGTATCTTTACAAACCGATTTCACAAAATGAGCCCCAAGAGCATCCTCCACCACTAGTTTATATATCGTCTTTTACCCAAAAAAAATAATATCTAAAAAAGTCTTTTAAGGGGTTTCGAACTCGCAATCTACTATTCCCTTATAAAACATGTTAAGTTTGGAAAGTTAGCCAACTGCACCAAATGAAAATACACACTATTCAATTATGCTATTTTGTATTTATTCGTTTACATATATTACTGGATGTGTAGTGATTATTGGATAAAAAACTTGGGATCAAATTTGGACCAAGAAAGCATAATGTCACATTAAATTCTAACAATAATTTTAATTTTATACTCTTCGATCCAAATTTTTTGATCCAACAATCATTATTGTTACTTGATTCATCAACAGCCCCCGCATCTTAAACGTGGAGCAACTCCCAAATATAATCACAATTTTCTATTACAATATTCAAGAAATTGGTCAAATGCGTCTTAAATGTGGAACAAATCCTAAATATAATCACAAATTTCTAAATCACAACTTTCAAGAAATTGTTCAAAGGAGGGAATAATGGAGGGAAATTTGTTGGACATTTGTCTCTATTTTCCCTCCTAATTTATTAATGTCCTTTATGGTAATTTTACATTCCCATAATTTATTGAGCCATGTTTTTGCGCCATTTTTTGTACTATTAATCACTATTCATATCAATATTATTGGGATTTGCATTAGACTAACAATGGTTTAGCAGAATGGTCATTCCATGGCAGTCGAAAAAGTTGGATAAACATTTTTGTCCAGAACGGAAGTGGGGCCAAGACTGAAGTCCCACTTCCGTCCTGGGCTAACATGGCGTTCCCCAGACACGCCTTGTCACGTCAGCTCAGGACGGAAGTGAGACTTCCGTCTTGACCCGAGAACGAAAGTTCAACTGGCCGAATTAAAACCCATCAGTCTCTCTTATTTTTCCTTCACGCGACCAAGAAAACCCAAAAATCCCTAAGGCAAAATACCCCCTCCCCTGCCGCCTCTCTCCCGCCGACCGCCTCTGCCGGTGGTGCTGCCGCCACCGCTGCTTCCACCAACAATCTCCACCACCTTGCTCTCCCTCTCTCTCCCTCTCTCTCTCATGTCCCTATCTCTCAATTTCAAAGGTATAAACCTTTTTTTTTTGAATTTTTTTTTGGGAAATTTAACTTTATATTTTGAATTGAACTTTAAATCTACTAATTATGTTTCTAAATTATTGTGAATTTGGTAATTTAGAGTATTTTGTATATTTTGGTAACTTTTTGTGTTTGTGAATTTTGGGAATTTGTGAATTTGGGGCATTTATGAATTTAGGATTTTTTTGAATTGTGAATTGATAATTTGTGAATTGATAATTGTTAATTTGTGAATTCATACTTAGGGCATTTGTGATTTTGGTGATATAACAGGTGTTTTTTCCTGATAAATTGTATGTTTATTGATTTTTGTTTTTGTTTTGATGTCTATTCCTTCTCATCTTCAGCCTGGTCCTTATCATGGTTGTCAAAATCGCGAGTTGGATCGTAAAATCGCACGATTTTACGATCCTAGGGGTGTGAATCGAGTTGAATCGTACCAAAAATCGCTGAGGTATTAAATCGTAAAGGATCGTGGATCTAGATCGTAAGATTGTAGGATCGAACGATCCTATACGATCCCATTTTTCCCCTTTTCATTTCAGGTTTCCTCAAACAATTTTGTCGGAAACTTACCGGAACATTTGTGTTCTAATGGGATTTTAATGGAAACTTACCGGTTTCATTTCAGGTAGAGTGCAGTGGAGAGAATAAGGACTTTGAGGAAGCAAACGAGGAGATCACTCCTGCTTTTGGGTTCTTCAGAGGTGGACTTGATCTCCTAAACGTTAGTGAGAAAAGCTAGCCTTCCATTTCTTGAACAAGCCAGTCAGGCCGAGTATATGAATGTGATCCTCTTCTTCCGGCGGCCACCATTGGAGAGGGAGAGTGGGTGGCGATGGTGAAATTCATCTCTGTTTAGAAGTAGGAGGAATGGGTAGAAGTAGGTGAAATTCAATTGAAAATTAGTTTATTGATTAGGGAGGATGGAAAGATAAAAGGTTTATTTATGAAGGAGTTGGTGAGACCGTGAGAGCCGATTGATTAATCGATTTAGTTTTTCTTTTTTTGTTGCTAAATATCGATTTAGTTTATGTATGAAGGTTTGTTTATCACTTGTTAGTATGTGATTTAATTTCAGTTTATTAATTTTATTGGTATTTTTATTTTTTTCGTCGAAGTATTGTTATATTTTTTTTGCTTAATTGCATATAAAATGATATCTTATTGACATAAATATATCATTAAATATTATTTTAATAATTTTGTCGGATCTTCCGATCCGTGCTACGATCCTCGTGTTTACGATTTTTTAGACCCCTTCCGTTCCGTGTCAAATTTACGATTTTGACAACCTTGGTCCTTATGATCCTAGTGTTTTAACCAAACAAACATCTCATAGATCTTTAAGAATATGGGGCGGGTATGAGTTACTAAACCATACACTAAAAATTATTAGAAACGACGGTCAGTGTTTTGAAGCGTACGAAAGAGAAACCAACGCTCAAGTGACTCATCTGATAGATCAAATAGGTTTTGGGGGATGATGTAGAATGGGACACATGAAGGTAGATCACGCTCTAGTGATTGCATTAGTAGAGAGATGTCGCCCTGAGACCCATACTTTTCACCTACGTTGCGGTGAGGCGACCATTACACTAGAGGATGTAGGATGTCTTCTAGGACTACCTACTAGGGGTCACGTGGTGTCGTGGCATGAAGACTACAATATGTCTCACGCTCAGTGGATTGAGCAAGTGTTCGACCTGTTAGGATTTCGACCCCCACCGTCTTCAATTAAGGGAAACAACTTCGAGCTGGCAGAGGTTTATACCCATATTAGTGAGCCCCTAGGTAATGATGTTGCTGACTTTACGATAGAGTAGAGGGTTAGGGCTTTGATTTTCCTTTTGATGTTGACTTTTCTTTTTCCCAATAAGTCGGGGTCCCGGGAGAACATGCGTTATCAACTCACCATCAGTGGTATCCTCGAGTATGAGCAGACTTCTTGGGCTAGAGGTGTTCTTGCACATTTGTACCGGCAGATGTGCATCTCATGCATGGCTATTTCTAAGGACATGGCCGGCTGTTGTTTGCTTCTTCAGGTTTGTATAAATTTTGTACATTTTTATATTTAATATGTAATTCGAATATTTAACAAATCGATGCTATTTGTTTTTACCAGATGTGGGCGAGGGAACAAATTTCATGTCTCCGACCGGCGAACCGAGGCCCGAGGCTAGATGATATTCTCGCTGACGGTAGAGCTTACGGGGTACGGTGCAATACAGGTATGAGTTTCCGCAACGCGCTGAAATCGCAACTGGTGGTGTTTCGTGATCAGGTAGATATGCTGACCGACGCACAAGGGGTAAGTTAATTTCGGTAATCTCGTTTTTTTTTCATTTAAATTAAATAAATTATTTTACATTAACTTGAATTTATTTTTTGCAGTTTTTGTGGCGACCCGTACCCTGATTGGGTAATTAACGAGAGAGCGGCTCGGGATGCAGGTTTCCTTATTACCTTTCAAGCCCGTACGTCACTCATTTTCTTCGAGATGGTTGAGTACCACCTACCTGACAGGGTTGCAAGGAAATTTGGCTTCCAGCAGGGGGTACCAATCCTAGCGGTGGCGGAGGGTACTATCGAGGGTGTTGACCTCCACACATACAAGGCGGGTTCGAAATGGAATTGGGAAGACTACCACCGCATATACATAGATTTGTGGGTCAACCGCGTCGATGAACTGGCGGACGCTGCTCCCGCTCCCGACAATATTATTGCACCAACTCGCGAGTACATGGATTGGTACAATCTAATTACCGTTCACCTTATAACTAACCCACAAAATAGGGATCTCAGGGCCACTCCCGATGGGCATTCAACCCATCACTCCATCTGAGGCTATTTTTGTAAGTTTTATCCGTTTCGTTGTCAACATTAATCTTTTTATTTTAAATATACTAATTTTAATATTTATGTTACATGAGAAGTCTAACAGGGTGATGCTGGAAGAATTCGAGAAGCCTGCCACTCGAACTAATCGCCAGTACAAGAATCTCATCACCTGGACTGCCAAAACCATTAAAGAAGCATTCGTGGCGGCTGGGAAGACAGTTGCATGCAAATTGCGTGCTGGCGATGTAGTAGAGGCTGCAGTACTGCAACCAGTCATACAACCGAGGGAGCATGTTGCTGGTAGGGCTACATTTGGTAGGCAGGGTACTCGCCGGAATGGCAGTCCAGTCAGGAGCACCTTGCCGCGCGGCGCCTTTGGCAACGTGGCGATGTACCGGGAACTTCTCAACCACAGGAGGAAGATCCGACTCAGCCTCAGGACTCAGTTCCCATCTTAGGATGATGTGCCCACCGCACTTAGTCCCCGGGTATTCAGACGGGGGCATCTTGGAGCGGGGCCCTCTTTATCGGGACATCCGAATATCTATGCTTGTGGGACGCTCTTGTTCAGCCTCGGCCTCTGCCTGGACCAGACTCATTCACCTGAGGAGCCGATACGTATCGACCCCGAAGGCTCTGAATTCATCGAGACGGAGCATGGTAGTGCCATGCGAACCAGGGACGGGCACACATACTATCTACGGAGGAACCCGAATCCAATAGTTAGATACACTCCGTCGGGCAGTAGATAGGATTTTATTTTCTTTTGCTTTTAGTTTTTAATTATTGTTACATACGATTTGCTTTATGTACTATTTTTTTTTTGTTTTTTACGTTGTTCGTTTTTTATTAATAAAGTCAGTTTTGCCATAGTAATTTTTGTACCCAAATTTTGGTAAATATTCTGTTGTAGTGATTTTCTATGTTATAAAAATACCAACTCAAAAAATGGTAGCAAACAAAAAAAAACTAAGTGTTTTAGGCAAAAACTCTCTGCCAGTTGATAACGGGAGTGGGACTTCTGTTCTGGGGCCAAGACGGAAGTCCCACTTCCGTCCTGGGCTGACGTGGCAAGGCGCGTCTGGGGATCGCCACGTCAGCCCATGATGAAAGTGGGACTTCCTTCTTGGCCCCAGAACGGAAGTCCCACTTCTGTTATGGACAAAAATGTTTATCCCACTTTTTTTTTACTGCCATGGTATGACCATTGTACTAAATCATTGTTAGTCTAATGCAAAACATCAATATTATTCTCTTAAATACAACTTGTATACCACTAATATCATTTAAAGGAGTAATATTGATATTTTAATATAAAAAACATATTATTTTTTGATTCTTTAATTTTCGTTAAATGTCCTAAAAGTCTTATTTTAAAAATGTAGGGAGGACTATTTTGTACTTGAACTAGTTCACTTTTTTTTAATTAATCAGTAAAAGAACCAAAGAATGCCACTGAAAAATGCTCACTCCGCTCCTATGCGGAACATGAAAAGTTTCGCACTACGGGCCTTCGAATGTTATTTTTGAACGGTCTAGATTTAGAGAGAGAAAAGTTTTTATTTTTTAAGTTAGTCGCAACTTTTTTCTTTTCAAATTTGAGCCGATAAAACTATCATCCGACGGCTTAAATTGTTCCGCACAGGGTACGAAATTTTTCCTGTTTCACATAGTAGCCGGACTGAAAAATGCCAGTGAGAAAAATATGAGTTTTTCAAGAATGCAGAGGAGAAGGTAGGATGGCTAGTTAAATTATGTAGTTTTTGCGCCTACTTATACTTTTTTAACAGCGAGTTACTGTTCTTTGTCTAATTGAACTATTGAGTATTGATTCTGAGACTATTTAAAGAACCAGTCCGGCTCCTATGCGGGACAATTTTGGTGTGGGACATGCGGAATAATTTCAGCTGTCGGATAAAAATTTTTAACGGCTCAAATCTGGAGAGAGAAAAGTTGCGGCTGACTTAAAAAATAATTAATTTTTTTTTTCTCTCTCCAGATTTGAGAAGTTAAAAAATCTCATCCGACGGCTGGGATGGTGTCCCGCACCAAAGCTGTCCCGCATAGGAGCAGGGAGCTTAAAGAACATGAGGTGACCACTATGTTTCCGTGTGAAACACCAGTCCGGATCTTACGTGGAACCATTTTTTCAGTACGTACGGAATATCTCATAACAAATATTTTGATGAGACTTAGAACATGTGTTCGAATGCTTAAGACAGGTGTCATATATCTTAAAAATACGACAGGTGTTTTGAGACTTAAAACATATGTCAATTTTAAATTAATCTCTACCGTCAGAATTTTAATCCAATAGACTAAAGAAGTTTTGTACGTGCGGAGTTTACCCACGTTCTGCAAGGAGCAGTGGCGACACAGGTCCCATGGAGCGCCACCAATCCGGTTACAGTGCAGAATACCGTGCGGAGAAATTAATAGACGTCGGATCAAGAATCGAACGGCTGAGATAATTTGACTTAATATACCTATTATTTATAATATTTTAAACAAAATGATCTCAGACACTCGATGTGGAAGTTATATTTTACTCCCTCCGTCCCAAATTAACTGTCCACATTTCCTTTTTTGTTTGTCCCAAGTTAACTGTCCACTTTCTAAATAAAATATGTATTAATTAAAAAAATTCCAATTTTACCCTTCTTCCAACTCCTCATTGAATGCTCTTAGTTAATTAAAATTATCACTTTCCAACACATATTTAAGTGGTTGTTGGATATTGTGTGAGAGGAAAGAGAGAGAAATATATAAATTTTAAATGAGATTAATAAAATTAATGAGGGTATTTTAGATTTTTACTTATATTTTATATTCAAAATCACAAAAATCTTAATACTCGTGCATTCATAACAGTGGACAGATAATTTGGGATAGAAAAATTAACTTGTTAGCATGCCCACTCTGATGTTGAAGCGTTTGATATTGACATAGAAAACTAATAAGCAAAAAACTTAGAGGTACTTTTTTTAATTAAAAAGTAAAAAAAACAAATCGAGGCATGAATTGTTTTTTTATTTTTATTTTGGTGAAGTAAGATTATATATTACCCGAGAGTTAAGTAGTACAATAACATGAAATAAAAAGTCCAAATGGTACAAACAAAGCAAAAATTATATAGATTAGTCATTAAAAATTCTAATTCTAGGATAAGTTTTCCCCGCTTTGTTATTGAGTCATTCTTGTCGTGCAAAAATCAGGTGGTAGAGAGAAAATTTGATTCCCATGTCAGGATTAGAATTTTTTATATTTTACAAGTGAATCAGACATTTAATTGGGTATGATTGATCCTGTGAGAGGTGAGCTGTACCAGCAGGATATTCATCGAAAAAAAAGAAAAAAAAGAGCTGTACTAGCAGGAATCTTTATGGTTTTAGGTGATCTTTGTCGTGTCCAACATTTTAATATTCGAATTCTACTCTTACCCTCAACCACCCATTTTATACTATTAATTAATTGATTAAAATTGATAATATTTAGTATAATTTTGGAGGTGATTGACTTATTGACAAGAATTAATCAGAAGCATTATTGATTGCTAAGTTTTTTTGTCGTATAATTTATTAAAAATTTAACGCATGCACATTAATCAAATATGAAGATAAATTTGAAAGCGAGGGAGTAACAGCAAAAACTAATAAATAAATATATATATATATATATATATATATATATATTATTAAAGGGATGGGGTGCTAATTTATTCATTTCTTGTGAAATATTTTGTTGAAGGTCAATGCTTTAACCGGAGACGTAGGACAATAATTGATGGGGACAAAGGACTATTGATGAACTAAAAAACAAAAGAAAAAACAATTATACTGTCTTTTTTTAATTGGCTGTGTATGGGGGTGTTCATTAATCGATTTTAATCGAAAATCGTACTGCAACAAATTTAATTTTCGACGTATTTCGGCTTTAATATGCTGCTAAATTATTTTTTTTGCCATGGTCACGGTTTAGAAAATTTTAAGTTATATCGCACTGCAAACCTCATTATGTACCTAACTATTTTTTTTGTTTTTTATTTTAAAGAAAATATGGTATATTTACATAATTATGTTTTACTAAATTTAATTTAATTACAATTAGTTATTTTATTAGATTTAAATTAGGGTTAGGATCTGATTCTCTTATTCTCACACTCATAAGATATTTAAATAATTTTATAAGTTTTTTATATCGGTTTTCACCGCACATAATTTCACCATACCAAAATAATTACGGTTTGGTGAAATTCGGTTTGGAAGTCAAAATTGTGCGGTATAGTTTTAGAAAATATATTAAAAAAGGGTATAAAAATCGCATTAATAAATCCGTTTTTACCAAACCGCACCAATGAACACCCCTAGCTGTGTTTATTAAAGTGTTGAATTATTGTCCTCTGGTGATAAATTTGTTTCCACTTTCACATCCATTTTCTTTCTCTACACCTTTGTGAGTACTTTGGGTCTATTTCACGTCTTTCACGTTTTTTTTAATAAAACGGTGCAATTTAAGGTGGGGTACTATTTTGCTTTTAACCTCTTTTTATTCATAACGTAGAAGTTATGAGTTCGAATTCTCTTCCGTTTCTTGAATCCCCATTTTTTGTCATAGACGGTTTCTCTATCCCAATAAATAAATAAAAAATATAAAAAAACCTCTTTTTATGAAAAATTATTATTTTTTGTTTTAAGCGTATAAATGAATGGTGATGTTTTTGGCAAAAAATTAAGTATTCATTGTTGGTCCGAATTAAAGAAACTATTAAACTTTTTCTATTTGTTTCATGAGATCTGACTAGATGTCCATCTTAAATGAGTATTTACATTTTTATTCAAAATTAAGATTTCATTTTTAATAAATATATTTTCTTTTAAAATTCTCATAATTAATCTCCTCTTATATTTGAATAATGTAAATTCTACTAGCATATAAGTGATCATATATTTAAAAATATTATCCTAACTTACTTATGGTGACTACTAATTACGAACTACTAGGCTTAATTCTTGTGTATAGTTAAATGTAAATATTTAATTTAAGACTGGAACAGGAACAGTAATAATATAAGACGGAATGGCATTTAAAATTATTCTTGAATGCGATTTGTAATGCAAATACAGGGCATGCGTCAATGATCTCAGACCAAAAAAGACCAACATCACATTAACATTTCTCTTGAAATGAGCATATCAACAAAAGATTCGTCTTGAAAGTTTGTTTCATTTTTTCTCTCTCTGGAAATTATTCTCAAACAAACAAAACCACATGCCACCTAATTAATCTATACCTTGATTGGCGCAGGTATGACAATGACCCTAAGTGGAATTAATTAATCTATGGCACATGTATGACCCTAAGTAATGCTCATTTTCTCTACATATTAAGTCTTCAGGCTTGGGTTCATCTGGTACACATTGGTTTGAACAAGAATCCCTCAAAACTAGGAAGATCACTGGACGTATCCATTAATCTTTCTTTTAATACTATTTACTATTCGCCTCCAGATTTTGCACGCATTTAAGATGAACGCGACGAGCACATTATGCAAATCAAAATCACACATATTTAAGATATACTGCTCTCTTCGATTGAAAATATAATTTTTTTTAGATATTTTCACACAAATTAAAATACTAATCAGAATGACTAAAGTACCCTTAATTAATGCTCCAAAGAACAAAGAAATGAATAGAGAGCTGCATGGGAAATACACATTTTGACCAAAATGAATATAAAAAATAAATAATATAAGAGTTAAATTAGCTAATAAATGTACAATTTTTGTAAAAAAACTTAAATTTTAAATAGGGGAATACATTATAAGAGAACAAATGGCTTATCTGGAATACATTATAAGAGAACAAATGGGGAATACATTATAAGAGAACAAATGGCTTATCTTTCCAATAAATAAATAAGAGAGAGAACACATGGCATTAGTAAAAGGCGCGGTATAGAATAGTGCATTTGTACCAGGGTGGTTAAGTTGGTCAACGATGTTTTATTCGGCTTATTGATTATTAATCATCTAATTAATTTTATTTCATTTTTTTAAGGACATGAGATAATTATGTATTAAATAAGCCACATGTATGTACTCAACAATTGACGTGAGAGCTATGCATACAATTTCTCCAGCAGTGCGCCAAATAGTCATGTTCATGTTGTACTATAAAGTTCAAGTTATGTAGATAAATTGGGTTGCTATCTCTGTATCTCCACTGAGTATTTTAAGGAGAGCGAAAGGAAAGAATTCCCTAAAAACAATTTATTCGGGATTAAAACTTTTATGACGTCTAACATTTAAAGCGGAAGGGCAATCGAGAATCGCATGACATGTCAACTCAGACTCAATATTGCATAAGGGGCAGAGCGACGAAATGGTTTTTACTCGATTTGCCATGGCTAAACTCGTGGTCAGTATATTTTGAAAGAAATTCCACACGAAAACTTGAACTTTTGTCGGAATAGAAAGCCGCCATAGTTAACTCCTCCTTAACTTTCTTGAGGCATCGTTGACTGTAGAGGAGCTCTGCCATAGCCCACTCCATTGTGATGGTGGTTTCCGTCCCTGCTATTTATAAATATTTTGTTATATACTATTTGAATAAATATGAAAAATACAAATTTTACATAAATATAAATAGTTTATCATTAATATAATTAATTAGAGACAGTTGATCGATGATATATAAAAGTAATATAAATAAATATGCATTAGGGGTATTTTTAACATTATGTAATTTAAAATTCACGTTTAGAGTAAAATTTGCCAAACACATAGTCACATTTCTATTTTGATTTCTATAATCACGATTAAAACAATCACGATTATTAAATCACATTAAAAAATCACGATTAATATAGGCACGATTGCTAAAAGTACGTTTATCAATCAATCGATGCGCCAAAATGGCCATAAAAATACATTTACCCAAAAAACCCAATTTAAGTAAGTTATTTTTTGATTTTGTCTTAAAAAAAACTTAAAAGTTGTGAAAAAATTTGTAAGATTTAAGTAAAAGAAAAATAAGAGGTGTAAAAAAATTCATATATATACTTAGAAAAAAAAACAAATGCATATATATACAGTAGAACGAGAAAAAAGTAAATCATGTAGAGATTCACCAAAATAGTCGGATATTTTGGAAGGGGTAGTCTTTGGTGTAGCAACAAACTTGATGCAAATATGGTTCAATTGGGGCAAAAGTGTAAAAAACTGGGCAAAGTTATTAAACTCATGTTTGTACGATTTTTCTCCATTATTCCCTTTGGTTAGGCAATTTTATCACTCAATTGAGCCAAATTGAACCACATCTGTTTCTCCAATGAACATTACCCATTTGGGAAATTATCAAATATTTTTTAGAAAGTTCAACTTACTAAATGTCTAAAATTAATCCAGTGACTACATAGTTACTCTCTCCATCAAAACTGAATGTTCACATTTTCACTTGTATAAAAATTAAAAATAGTACTTTGATCATATGTAAGTTATAACAATATTTTTAAATATAGGAAGATATATATTTGTGGAACTTTAATCTCTAAAATATAAGAGGTTACTAATGAAAAAAAATGTATTTATTAAAGAAAATATACATTAAATTTATGATAAATTAAAATAGAAAATGGATATTTAATTTAGAAACCATAAAATAATAATTTTCATTTGGTCTATCCGGACTAGCTGTCTATTTCTTTTATTATTTATATATACACATCGATCGCGTTTTCAATAGTCAGAAACGAGAATGAAATTAAATCCCATGATTCAACCAAATTGAAAGGCATTGCTTGCATGTGCAACGTAATATGGAATTATTTATTCTTTCTCTTTAATTTAATCTCTTACTTTTTAAAAAATATAATAACAGGCATTCATTTTTTCTAATAACAATCGCGCCGCCTATGAGATTCTCTCTGAAGAGATTGTTCGAGCCAATTAGGGTTCCAGCGATTCTAGACGGCTTTATTTAAGAAATCTCACTATAACTCAAAATATAAGAATGGGTACTTCAAATTCAAAAGAAACATTCTCCTCATCCATGGAGGATTCAGTTCTTCTCCGGCTCCGATAATGATCATAGCTTCCTCCCTTTTTCCTCATTGTGAAGTCATAAGTATTGAGAAAGGAAGGCAGCAGTAGAAGCCGAGCCAAGTTCACTATGTACAAGAATCCAGCCATCTCACCAGCATTAACATAAAAAAGCCTCCATCCATCTAAATTTAATTTCAATTGTCTTTTATTTTTGTTCTCTGCTTATGCCTTAGCTCTTTTTATGAGTTCCTCAAGGTAATTCTGAAAGGTTACTGCTTTATTTATCTATAATTAGTATTTCTTGAAAAAGAATTCTGGTTTTCTTGGATGAGGAGAATGTTTCTTTTGAATTTGAAGTATATAATGTTTTGAATCCACCATGGACTATGGTGATGCATACAGAGAGGATGTGGTGGTGGTGGGGGGTGGGGGTGGGGTGGTTGTTGGTGGTAGAGGGGATTGTTGGTGGTTACCTTTGATTATTATTGGTGGTGATTTAGATGGCTGGTGGAGGGACCCGGAGAAGAGAGAGGTTAGTAATGGGTCGGGTCGGGTCAGATGGTTTCGATTGAGGATATATTGATATTTTTACATTTTCAGGCAAAAAATAATAAATTTTGGCCGGAGTCCAATTTCCGTTGCCCGTAAATTGTTCATGGCTAATTTCCGTAAAAATAATTATTTTGGCCCAACATTTAAATTCTGAAAATAATTTGGGGCTATTTAGTGAATATTACCCTAAAAAAAATTCTTTTAAAATTTACAATGTATACACCCATACATACGCATTGCACTGCCTTGAAACAGTTATTTGTTTTTTTTTATTGACCAATATTTAGGTATCGACGAAGTCAGAACTTTTAGGTTAGGGGCGAAAAACTGCAATAGTATGTCGAATTACATATAAAAACTGCAAAAAAATATGTTGGGGGTGAATATGATCAAATATTGCGAACTACATGTAAAATTTACAATATCTAATAAGATTTTTAAAAATCTTGGGTCCCTGATATAAATTATTTGTTTCATCTTTTTTTAATAAATAGTTGTCTCCTCATGAATCTAATACAATATTTCTCCATTTTAACATAATACTTATTAATTTAAAAAACATATCAATTAATGTATTTAAATTTTTAAGATGATTTGTTAGTCGTTAGACTAAAAACCTAATCTGATTAACCACTTTAAATATTATGTGAAGATTGATTAGGGATAATTAATTTTAATGGATGATGTACCTTAACAACCCTTGTTGAAAATGTTGGTTTCAGAAGAAAAAAAATACTCTTCCTGAAAAAGAAATATTATATGCATGAAACATGTCATCACTAAAATAATTTTTAAATTTGTCAGATGGAAGGCAAAAAGAAAAATAATTAATGGGTGTAGTTTAATAGAGTACGTAGAGTCAATGATTTTGGGCCAATGCGAATCGAGCACGTGATGCGTTCCTAACTAGGGTAGCTAAATTCTTGTAGCTAGGCACAAAGGAGGATATCGGGCCAAAGTCAAAGGGTCAGCCGAGCTACTTGCCTTGTTGTGGTACTAGCCGAGCTTGTTGGAGGTGGTCAAGACTTGGATTGAGGACTTGGGTTCTAGTCCGGACTATGTACTTGTTCCTGCTAGACGAGCAATTGAGAGGGTGAGGGAAGGCCTCATCCCCGCTCGGATGCTTAAGTTAGTTAAGGTACAAAGAGTATCAAGAACATAACACACAAATTGAGAGTTAGAAATGGCTTGGGGTAAAATGAAGTGGGAAAGACCGTGTACAGATGTAGGTGGAGTAGCTCCTAGGTTTAATATCGAAAACGTCACCTCATTTCTATGGGTAGTTAATGGAGCTCGGTACGGCCGAGTGGGTGGCACACGCTTCATCCATCTGTCTGCATAGGCTTGCAGCGTCTGGACCTTGTGAGGGGCTTGGCCAAGGGTCTAACTTTTGTCCGAGACCACGGTTTTAGTGCTCGCGTCGTGGACTCAAGCCAGGGATTTCGTCATAGGCTTCTACCTTAGACCCAATGCGTTTCTTCTCGGCCATGCCTTGCTTTGTTAGGTCCAGTATGATTAACTGGGTCTAATCCCATCATAAGCCCTTCGAGATACTTAGTGATGATCAATCATGAACTTAGTATATTTTCAAATAAATCCTCTAACCTAATCACCTCTAAAAATATCTTTCAGCTTGTTGGGCCAGATGTGGCGTAACTGTGCCTCCACAAGGCATGTCGTCGCAGTCATTTATGGGGCGGTTACTATTCTGGATATATATAGGGGATGATCCCCCCTTAAGCTTTTACTTTCACTTTTCACCTTTTACTTGGGTTCTCTTTCTTCTGTTCTTCGTTCTTGCTCGTGATCTCCGACGAGTCCTTTATGTTGTGAGGCTCGGCGTTTATTGGTTCACTTTGATTTTGACGTCTTTTTGCCATTTGAACTGGTAAGCTCTGTTACTTTTCCTTCTCTCGTGCTTTATTGCGCTCGGGCCAATGAGTCTTAGCTTGGACTCTTTGTTCCTCCCTGAGTTCAATATTTTTGCTAGGCTTCAATGTACCCTCTTTCCCCCTGAAATCCTAAGAGAAGAAATTAGTATTCACTGGCTTATACTTAGGATTTAAGGTTTGATTCTTGTTTGCCTATTTCTTCTGCAGGTTCCTGCGGTTTGCGATGTATGTACTGAGTGTTTAATTTTGAACAATCTATGGATTTATAAAGGGCATCCACTCAGCGGGTGGATGAATCGATTAGTGAAGGTAACACTCGCGAGCCCGATGTAATTTATCTGGAAAAAGTAGATCGAAAATGCATGTAACCAAGTGCAACCTTACAGTTAGGTTTCTTAATAATGCTGATGATCTTGCTCGGAATAGCCGTAAGCATGTTTCTCGAACAGTGCTTAACACGACTTTGGTTACTTTCTTAAGACCGAGTCTGAGGCGGATTATATCCATTCTTTGGTTTTCTTTGACGTCGTAGGAAAAATATTTTTGAATATGAAGTCCCATCAAATTTAATGATTACCATTCCTGGCTTGGGTGACCGTGCTCGCTCGCTCGCCTCCCTTGGTGTCTTGCTTACTGTATGTTGATAATTTCAAAGGTGGCTTGATCTAGGAGTGTTCATGGTTCGGTTTGGTTCGGTTTTACACATTTTTCAAACCAAACCGAAATATTCGGTTTGAAAATTTTGAAACCAATCCAAACCATTCAAAATCTCAAACCGATGCATTCGGTTTGAATCGGTTTGGTTTGCTTTGGTTTTTCAATTTTTGGAATATACAAATATATTGATTATAATGTAAAAATAATTTTTTTATATACATAATTACTTAACTGCTAAAAATATAAAGAAATATGTCTATTGTTTTCACAAGTTAAACACAATAAAAAATAAATTAATGAAACAAAAATTCTTAATCTTGATTCTTGATCTTCAACACAAAGTAAAAATAAAACATTTTTTTTATATAATTACGAAGTTATATAAAAATAAACCCATTAGGGACCTTATATATATATATAAACTACTAACGTTTCGACCGTAAAGAAGGTGCTTATTCCGATTACTAGACTGAACTATCTGGGTTTGATCTATTAGGGTAAGCATAAGCTGAAACGGCCTTCGATCCCGATCCCGAACTTGCGGAACTTCGAAAACAGTTAACAGAGATGCTTGAATCAGGCATCATTGTGCCCGCCAAGTCACCCCCCGTCTTGTTCCAGAAGAAGAAGGATGGCTCCCTACGCATGTGTGTGGACTACCGAGCACTCAAGAAAATCACGGTCAAGAACAAATATCCCATTCCTTTACCGGCTGATTGTTGAGCAGGGCTAAGTACTACACCAAGATCGACCTTCGATCGGGATACTGGCAAGTACGAGTTAAGGAAGGAGATGAGCACAAGACCACTTGCGTCACCCGGTACGGGGCCTTTTACTTTTTTGTCATGCCATTCGGGTTGACCAACGGCCCCGTCACATTTTGCACCCTAATGAACCAAGTGTTACGAGACTTCATAGATCGGTTTGTGGTGGTGTACCTGGATGACATCGTTATATACAGCAACAGTTTGGAGGAACATATGGAGCATTTGCGGAAGGTCCTCACTCGTCTGAGGGAGAACAAACTTTATGCCAAACTATCGAAGTGCTCGTTTGCCCAGCAGAAGATCTCCTTCTTGGGACACATTATTGAACCAGGACATATCCGTATGGATCCTAAGAAGGTACAGGCGATTGAGGAATGGCTTTCTAGTGAATGGTATCCGAAGAGCTATACCATCCCCCGCATGTAGGCCGTAAAGGTGGATTTCCTTGTCTGGATTAAATCCTATTCCTATCAATCAAGAAGTCTTCTTTGCTCACCTTCTAAGTTCTTTCCGTAGCTTCTCCTGCCATACCACCAAGGAGTGGAATACTTGTAGCGAGTATAAAGGAATAAGCAAAGGGAGTCGCTGGCACTGAGTCAACCGGTATTTCGTATATTGCATCGGATGCCATAGTTGTAAACTCACTAGAAAAGGAAAGGTGGGTACTCAAAAGATAGGTTAGCGACCAGGAGAAAGGGGAAAGATTTCTTTATTGTCGGATGGAATGAGGTATTTAAAACCTATAACTAAGGTCTATGGAAAGGTCGAATAACGAATGCCGACCACTAGTCGCTACATAAAGAGAAAGGGTGACAGCGAACATGAGCTCCTAGCGACAAATAGACAATACTGACAGCTATATAAAATGAAAAAAGCGAACATCAAAATTCGCCTATGGGAAGAAAACTTATTAGACACTTTTCACAGCTATATAAAATGAAAAAACAAAAAGACTCTATCTATTACTTTTGTCATTAAAGCGTAAGATTCTCTTTTTCTTCTCTTAATTAATTGAAGACTCCTTACCGCGTAGTGGGGTCAAAGGGGATGAGTCAGACATCCGGCGAGCGCCGGTGAAGAACGCAAGCAAAGCTGGAGCTCGGGCATTGTTATCTTCCATCAAGAGAAAGGAGGCAGACTGGTCAGAAGGCCGACCACATACATAGGGCCGAAAAGCTCAGCTTTGCGGAGCGGACCAATCTTCCGCACCGCCCCCTGACTCTCTCTCTACTCTCTAAAAAAAGCCTGCGGGAAGCGCGAAGAGCTAAGCTACTAATGTAGTGGCGAAGGTTAACCCTCATAAAGTCAGCGAAGCCCACGTAGCGGTTTCGTATGTGTCATATCCTTTCGATCGAACGACAACTTCTAAGGCATTCCCTTTTTTCTTTTCTTTTTTAAAAAAGAAAATCCTTCTTACATTACCGCAGGCCAAAATGGAAGACGTAAGAGCAAGCCAGAGAAAAGAAGCAGAAAGATATGAACTCATCAGGTTTTGGAGTGAGTTTTTTTTGATTCATTTATTGGAAAAGAAGAAGATAGGTGGACAAGAGGGTAAGACAAAAGAAAGAACTTCAGTATAAGCCAAACCGAACATTCTTTCTGAAACAAGGCTATTCCCTCCTCCATCGCTAGACTGTGATAGAGAAAAAGAGTCGAACCTCCTACTAGGTTTTACCTCTCGGGTTTGACTGCCTGGCTCACTCTGGCATTTACTGTCCAAGTACATCAAGATCTCCATTATGATGTTGGCAACTGCCTCGGTTGCCTTTTGAAAAGGTGTATCCGCTCCTTCTACTTGATGATTTAGTTCAGTTATGGAACTCTTGGGTGGGTATCTTAGCCCATGATAGTTCAAAAAGATTTGAACATGGCACTACTTTAGAACGGAAAGATTGTGTTATCCCCCACGAAAAGAGCTTTCGTTAGAAACATACCTTTAGGAAGGAAATGAAGTTGATTCGGGATGACTGCTCTAAGATCCTAGGTGCATACATAGACTCTCCCCGATTGAATAGCTAGTTAAATCTTCACTCACTATCTGCGGGGAATACTACTATGAAAAGAACTTTCATACAGACAATTGAGTCCTCCCCTCCAGGAGCTAGCTTTCAATCTCTAAGAGCCGATTCGATAGCATCTTCTCTTATGATCTTTCTAGTTAGCACGTAGTGGGAATAGTCCCCCGGGAAGAGAGCTTCAAGCAAAAAGGGCTTGTGCAAGCAAGTGACACTTTACTTCAAGCGAATAGTGCTGCCTCACTTCCTCTTAGAGCGATAGGATTCCTTTTTGCTTCTGGAAGACAGTCTGAATTAGCACAACTATAGGGAGACCTTCACGGGCAAGGCTCCAACCTCAAAGCCTGTGCCCTACTTGCTTCCTCTTTATTGAAGGCGGAGTCGTCCCTCCACTGACTTTAGGGCTCTCCCCCGCCCTGACTCTGATTCTTATCGCACGAACTCAATCTTCTCCAACTCCCCGGCATTCTTTGGAGTCGATCTGCTAACATTGATGCCAACCCACTAGAGGGCCTAGAACTTTCTCTGGATTTGCCGTCTCCGTAAGCAATGGAGGGAAGGACTTTTTCTTACTCCTAGAGCGGTTTCCTTTGCCGGATACTGCATTCTAGATCGAAACTTCTGCCAAAGAAATTAGTGATCACTAGCTCGAAACTCTATAGACGATTAGGAGAAAACTTCCTAGTAAGCGACAAGATCCCATTCAGTGGTAACCACGATGCCGCGGAGGAGTCTGATGTTAGTCTTGAATTGTCTTCTACAACTGAGACTGTTTAATCATTTTCAAAAAATGTTGTCCCGGAATCAGAGGTTGTAGCCCTTTTTGGTCGAGGTAGCACAGGAGAACCAAGAGAGTGCCCACCGGCAAGTAAGAAAGATCTGTCTCCGGATCTTCTTCTCCAATCATCTGGTTCTGGTGGCGCAAAGTTTTCTATCGCTTCATTTTATTCTGTTAGAGTATAATGCTGCTTAACCGGATTGCTGATACCACTCCTGGCTTGGGGGACTATTGAAGTAAGCTATCCCACTAATGCAATTCGATGCTTCCTGCGTCGAAGGAAAGTATGGTCAATCAGTCCTCCCTCAAAGCCCCTTCTCGAGACAGTCTTTCTTTTTCTTAGTCCCTTTGCTTTCTCCTTTTCGATGCCATCTCTTGCTAACTTCGCATTCTATTCTTCCTCTTTCCCCATGTCAGTTGCTTCTGTCTTCCGGATAGCAATTGCAGGGGCTAGGAAGCAAATTCGGATATTTTCACTCATCGTCTTCGGGTGAAATGGTGGGTTACAGAGTTAGAGCAGGGTCTTCCTGCCTAGCGAAGATTGATGAACTCTCTTCCTCTGGGTCGGTTTTAGAACCTTTGAACAACCTGTCCTTACAAACATCCTCGAGAATTTTACTTCCTCAGTGGGTCTTTTCTGCCTCGGGCATAAAGAAGCCTGTACCGAACTAAGCCATTCCTTTTTCCAATCGAAAGCAGACTGAGGGGAAAGAGAACAGATCTCCTCTCTAAGAATAGAGAGTAAGAAAGTCTCATTACAAGTAGGGCCTTAGATCTTCCTCTCAAAAGTGAGGACTCACTTCTTTCTATCAATATCAATACGCCTATATATAGATAGTCAAAGAGGGAATGCCGAATGCTACTAACTAAGAAGCGGGAGGGGAAGCTTTCAAGGAAAAGTCTGTAAATTCCTAGCATCCCACATCCTCCTAGCAACCCATTGGATCTTATTCCCCACTTAACTCATACTTCTAAGCTTGGTCTTAGATAGAAAGAATTGGAACTTTGTCAACGAATGACTCTTTCTTCTCGGTATCGAAGGAGAGCCAAGCCAGAGGGTAAACAGAGTCTCGGAGGAGAAGGCTAAACCACAGTCTAAGACTAAGAGCGTGGGAATCTGACTTTGTTTGAAAGTGGAACTTGAAATCTTTCGCTTTCTTGGCGAGTGTTCGTCTATCAATGAATGGAATCGGTAAAGTGGTCTCGGCGGTTCGACTGCTTTGTTCTCCACGCCTTCGTTCATTTGCCAACTTTCTGACTGCAAAAGCCAGTCCGTGCTTGCTGTCATGCTGGCAAAAGCAGAGCTTTCGGCCGGTTTGACCTACTATTGGATTTGAACCAATGACTCTCGCCGTATGAAAGCGAGACTCTAACCGCTGAGTCAAGTCAGAGAAAAGAGACCCTATAAGAGAAAGCCGCGCAACCAGAGTTCCCCTTACTATACAAGGGGGGGCGGAGCGCTAAGAAAGAGAAAGCGTTCTCACTATACGAAATGAAGCAGCGGCTAGCACGCTAAGATCAACCACTTGGAGAACGCGGAGCCTTTCTTTCTCGGTCGTCTGTCTTAATAAGTGGATGGAGATTCATGCGGTCGTTCTCTGCTGCATTGGTCTTTTCACTCCCCAGAAGAATCCATCGCGCTGATACAAAAAAAAGGAAACCCCGCGCTTTCACTTAAAAACGGAAGGTCATTCACCGAGGCCAGGAACTGAACTACCAGCTTTCGGGTCAGGAGGGAAACTCACTAAAGCAAGGGCAAAGGCTTCCCCGATTGTTCTCACTCCTTGGACCATGTTCAGGCTTCTCGGATTAGGCAGCTGAAAAGGCTGAGACGAGAGGCTTTGATTCATCCGTTTTAGGCCTTAGACGAGAGGGCGTTAAGCAGCCAGTTTCCCTCATAAAGAAATGCACCACTTCTACAGACTGGACTAAGAGATGTCAGATCATAGGCCTTCTCCGACATAGACCATTTCGAATGAGAGCGGAATGACTCAAGGCTAAGGCATTGGGCCAAGCAGCAAGAAGAAGAACAAACAGAGGGCTATGGTGCTAGACCCGGAATCAAGCTCGATCTGAGACCCTGACTTTCTTTCAGGCTAAAGGCGCCAAGTGAATCCGTTTTGAGAGTGAAGAAAGAGCAACCATTTCAGGGGATGAACGGACATAGGTAAGAAACCACTGGACTGGACCACTTTTGATGGTTACGGACTGGCCAGCTAACATACGAAATGGAATGCTTCGAAAAGCAGTGAAAAAGGAGTCAACCTTAGCGCAGCCAAGTGACAAAGGAATGAAAGTGTTTACAAAAACCAACCCAATGGGAACCGCAACAGAATGAAACACGTTCAACACAGAGGCACTAATACACGCAGCTAGAATCGTGCCACAAAGACTGATTTGGGATTAGCTATTTACTCGGCCAGGAGATCTACCGCCAGGAATCGTTTAGACCTCAAAACAGGAGGATAAAGAAAGAACTCGAGGTCTCTCGAGCCTGATAGCGCGGACTACGGGATGTAGTACTTTCAATACGGATGTAGGGATAGACGGAAGAAGAAGTACAGTCCCCTCTCTTGGGGCCACATTCGCATCAACAGGAAAGAGTAGAGACTAGTTTCATAAGGGCAACTAGTTTCATCGGATCTCTCTTCATGCTAGTGAGAGCAGCTATCAAAGCAAAGTAGATTGATCTACAGTCTATCCTTGATTATCACCACATTCTCTCCTCAAGACAACACTAGAACGAAAAGAAGAAGGAGAAGCTCATGACTGTCCACTTCCTTTCTTTTATACGGGAACCAGAGAGAGACTAGCTCCCTTGAGTGGGGAAAGCATTCTAAGGCCAGAGTGGAAAGGCTCAGGGACGACTATCCTCTTTCTCTTTCTACAACAGCCCCTACATGTACTAACGGAACCCTGCACCAGGATCTTGAATTGAAAAAGACCTAAACATACGACTCCAACAGCTGGTTCTTTATTCACCGTAAACCATGCCGGACAGCCGAAAGTTGCGATTACAGCCAGGTGTCCTCCTTTCTCCATCCTTGTGCACGAGCTTGAGGCAATTCGAAGAGGAGTGGAAGAGGAAAAAAGTATGCTCGAGCGAAGCGAGAGGAGAGGGTTGAAGCGTGGATTGGATCTTGAGCTATATATATATTCAGATGGTTTGGTTTAGATTATAAAAAAAATTCAACCAAACAAAAAATTTGGTTTTAATTTAGTCCAAACCGAAACAAGTCCAATGTATCGCTCAAACCGAAAAATCGGGTTGGATTGGTCGGTTTCGATTTTTTCTAAACACCCCTAGGCCTTTATCCTTCCCCCACATCATTGAAATGTTGGTGTTCCGTTAGAGCCCCCAATGATTGTAAGCATTGAACATTCTTCCCATGCCTTGAAAAGCAAGTTTTTCTTCGTTTCCCCCGTCCCTAATGGGTTTGAAAAAGATTGGGCTTTCTCTATGTATTCTCCCAATCACGAAGTTACTTCCGGCCTAAAAATTAAAGCCATTCAACTTTTGAAGGATTTTTCTTTTGGCATGATTATCCGGGACCGATGGTCTAGGCATTTCTACGATTACCTACACATGATGGATAGTTGGGCGGATTTCATGAATTAATGCTTCTTCCTAGTTTTCATTCGATATTGTGCTTCTCATTTTTCTATTCTAACTTGTACCTTTATTTTTCTTTGTTGAAGATTCCATAGTTTCCAACTTATATGCTAGCGCCTAGGCCAAGAAACATAAGGGCTCTACAAGAAAAATGCAGCAGTTTGTCCAAAAGATTCGAGGGCTCGTCTCAAAGGAGCGGTGCTACTTATCGTAAGGTTGTCTCTTCCCAGTAAGAAACACAGTAGTCCTCAGATACCATCTTTATTGGGGCTGACCTCTGCAACTCATGCCTTTGCTGTTGCTGGGCAGACTTATTCCCTTGGTATATATGTCGTGGATGTTGCTGCTGAGGTAATTGAGATCGATCAGTTAAGCCCTACCCATATTCATAGATACTCGCGATAATTCAATTATTAACGCAATTGAAGGCCAACTTCTTGTCGAGGTTGCATAAACCCAACATGCGACCGAGGCCGTTGAGACTACTGATGTCGATCTTGTTGCAGCGTTGTTGAAATCCATCCTACTCCCGAGCCTACTAAGGTTCGTTCCATTGCTGAGGTTGCATTGCTTTTTCTCCCGAGATGGGCACAAGTGACCACGATCCCGATGCCATTATAGACCTCGACCGCTGAGCAGATATCATCACTGCTAGAGTTGGTAAGAGGATACTTTAGTAATTTTTCCTTGGTGTTTGTTTCTTGGTGAATTGCTTAACTTTCGAATTATTTTGTAGTTAAAACGGGTGGCAAGAAGACCATTTCTAGGAAAAAAGACTTCCTCGTCCTGACCGAGTAGGCACCACCTATAAGGTCAAGGCAATTTGGGTGCCCTTAATGATAAGCGATTTTCTTAAAGGTATGTGTTTCTTCCACAAATAACAGATCCCTTTCCTCGGAAAATTTTCCTTCCCCCAAGGATACGAAATCCTTTTGCTTCTCGATCTCTATTGATAGGTGAATGTGTCCACTTTATATATCCCACCGAAGATGGGCTATCAAAGCCAACTCTGATGTGGCCCCGAGCCCTTCAACTGCAGACCTTCCTGACTTTCTCAAGCGTTTCGTATCCATGCACGACTTGAGCTATGAAAATATTGTCGGCTTTCACCAAGTTGTAAGCTCTGATGTCGTGCCTACAATATTTTGTAGATATGCTTCATGCTTTTCATCTTTTTATAACCATATGATTCCCTTTGTTTGTAGTAGGAATTATACCTTTAGTCTTTGGTGGAGAGGGCCACAAATGACAGGTCTATGCTAAACAACATGCTCATTTCCAAAGACTCCCTTCATGCCCGAGTGAACGAGCTCGAACTCAGTAAATCCCAAACTCATGAGCTCAAGGATGCCAGAGCTCAGGTAGATAATCTTGCACAAGAGAATGACATTTTAAATAGTTCCGTGAGTAGCCTTATGATCTCAGTTGATAAGGCTTATGCCGGCCAGAGATTTTCCGAGGCCAAACTCGAGGAAATAGAGGCTCGCGCTGCTACTGAAAAGCGATCAAAGGATCTAGAAGATTAGAAGGCCCTTGGGACTGTTAGGCTTTACCCATTCCTTCTTATTTCATTTTGTTCCTTGGCATGCCATAAATGTCTAACTTTATTATGTTGAAGTTACCTTAGCTGCTTTCAATGTGCTGGCTGGCAACTCGACCGTGGTTGTCTAGCGACACCGAAAGACATTTCATCATGTTGTTCATCGTTCTTTTTTTTTCCCTTTCAAAATCTTGCGTTGAGAAGAAGAGAACATCATCATTAGGATTTTGTGAGGGAAAAAGCAGCTTCCTGAGGGGATTCTTCGCAATGAAGTGGTAAAATACCTTAAAAGGCCAAATGTTGCCGTAAGAAAGAATTAAGATCCACGACCAAATGACAGTGGAATAAAAGGGATTTGTTTCTTGCCAGAATTCTCACGAGTAACAACCAACAAATTTTGTTAGGATTCATACCTTAAAGATGCAATTGTTAGAATTGATTTTTGAGTAGGATTTCGTCTTGAATCAATAACAAGGCTCATATGGCCTTGCCTCTACGGTATCCACTCGATCAACTGGGAGAGAGTGTTCGTGCTTCCGGTGCTAGACAGAGAGTGGCGAACAATATGATGGAGACAATCTCCTTTTGAGTTATTTTGACTAGGAAGACGAAAAACAAAAAGGAGAGAGCTAGAGAGATTATCAGATTTTCTAAAAGTGTTAGAATGTATAAAAAATGAACACACACAAACTATAAAAAATGAACACACACAAACTAGAATGTATAAGATAAGGATTGCTAGTTTATTATGGAATTAACTTTCATAACTATAATCTAACCTCCTCTAAATCCCTTTAACCCATTTCCGGATTTTCAAAATCCGTTTCAACATACCGGTTCAATTAATTGGTTAACCAATCTGATATTGGTCGGCCCAATCCAATTGATCAATGCTTTGTTGAACTAGTTAGGTTTGCCCTTATGTTTACGTTTAGGCTTACCCAACCTTTGCCTTTCTGGACCATCAAAACAGTCTTGGACTTATTAATTTCTTTTTAGCAGTCCTTAGAAAATTCAACAGTTCTTATCTATTTCATTTATATTGTAATTAAATACAAATTGACTATAAGATTAAGACAACGATTGCAGAATCAAGCCAGTAGACATCTTTTGACTGAGAGGGAAACCAAGTTTACTAAGGTTCTCCACATAACCTATCATTTTCAGAACGTGAGTTCCAATTGAAGTTCTCTTTACCATTTTGCATTGAAAATGAGACTTTGAAACATCAAATCTCTCATTGACCCTAAAAGAGTTGTTTAAGATGATCAATCATGTCAAATGCACCCATTTCCTCATGTTGCTTCTGAAGCTCTGAGTTCATGGTGACAAGAATAAGACTTGATACATCTAATGCATCATCTAAATGCTTCCAGTAAGCATTTCTTTCAGCGGCAGAACCAATTGGAAGGTGGGATAAGGAATTGGTTGTTCGAGGACGTACAACTTTTTTTTTCTTCATGTTTGAGGACAATCATAAAATTTATGTACATGTTGTGGAAGTTTACTGCTTCTAATTTGTCCTTCTCAATGACTGATCGTAATGATAATTGATTTGAAGTAACAATTGTGTCTGTTATGTTATCTACAATAAAATATACAAATTAAGTATCATGTTTAAAATCATTAACAGGTCTTTGTAAGTTTGTATAATGACTCTCCCACTATTTTATTCAAATGCATAATCCTTAATATTCAATCGGAAAGTTCGAAACCTTCTAGTGGGACAAGATCCATATTTCACCTCATCCCGAGTTAGCTTGTGCTAATCGCCCAAGACATGGTTATTTAGGTAGGAAACATTTGCCAATTACATCTCTTATATAATTCTTGGTTAGTTGAGTGAATACAATTTTATTATAGTCCATCATGATGTACAATCGCAACTCATTTTCCTTTACATCCTCAATCTAGCTATTGAGATGATCCAGCTAAGTAGAACCTAATATTTTAGCCGGGGCGGATATCACATTTATCCTTCGTGCCTCACCCAAATAGACATGTGCACAATGCTTTGGCAAGTCCCACACCTTTTTCGATCTATGCCTTGACGAGAACCATGAAAGACCCATCTAGGTAAATAGAACCTGGGGGGTGGGTGGGGTGAATTAGGTTCTTAAAAACTTTTTATCTTTTCTAAAACTTCTTTTCCTAAATGATCACCCTAACAACAAGTATGTTCTTTAAGCACATAAGGCGAGTTAATTATATTGATGGCAACTTAGATGACTAAGTGAAGCAATTATATAAAGCATGTAAGCATGTGAAAGTTTTCTATCTTAAGCAAATAGTTCATGTAGACAAGTAAACAAGTTATAGCAATTCATGAACTATAAAGTAAAGGAGTAGGGATAAAGAAAACTAACACAAGGATTTATAATGGTTCGATTAAAAAAGAATCTACATCCACTACCTTAGGAGAAACCCAAGAATTTCAACATCCACTAATGGATACCCTTCACAACAAATGCAATGTGGGTTCTACCTTTTACAATTGCTCTAACAAATGAGGACTTTTGCTTAACTAAGAAGACTCCACTCACAAAGAGTGTTAAGCTCACAAAGAGCCAATCTCACCAATGAGATACTTTCCTCCAAAGAGGACCTTTTCTTCACTAAGAAGGCTCCACTCACTAAGACTATTTTTCTAGTTCTCAAAAGAACTAAACTCACTTTGAGCCAATCTATCCAAAGAGATACCTCTCACAAGAGGAATTATGCCTCACCAATGAAGACTTAGAGACACTCACAAAGAGTGAAGCTCACTAAGAGCTTTTTGCTAGCTCACAAAGAACTAGTTCTCACCAAGGTAAATTTGTGTAACTAGTCTCTTTCAAATGAGACTTAACAATTAAGATCTCTTACACAAATTCGCTCTTGGAATGAATTTACAATTGATTCTCTTATCACTCTTTGAGAATAGAAGGATAGATGAAGTTATAGCTCAACTCAAAATGATATATTTTGAAAGAATGATTTGAAGATTAAAGCTCAAGAAATGTTTGCTTGCGTGTATATCAAGTGTATAGTCTATCCTCCCTCTTATTGCTTGATTACTTATTAAAATTCAGCTTTAGAAGCTTTATGTACAACAAAAATAAACAAGCAAAGTTGGTCAGAATGGCTCTAATTTTGTCTTGGATTTGATAGCTTCGGTCGACCGGACTAGGCAGTTGGTCGACCGAGGTGCCTCCGAAGTAAAGAATAAAGGCCCTATGTCTGCATCTCGGTCGACCGCAAGATAGGGTTTAGTCTTTCGAAGCAAGGCTCTATCGACTGATCTATAACAAGGTCGTCCGAGAGAATATAGTCGTTAGATCTTTGGAACATTCAAAATATGACTAAGGAAAAAAACAACCTTAGTCCACCTGACAACACATGTCGGTCGACCGGACTTCATCTGGTCTTCCGAGGCTAGGCCTAGGTCTACCGGAATGCAGTCCTAAAGCGGTTTTTCTACTTAGTCAAGTTCCTAATGTTCTCAAACTTATGCCTAAGTGTTTTGTAAATATATAAAACACATTTTAAAGAATTTAGGCATTGACCAACACTTAACTAAGTTTTCAAAAACCTTTTCAAAGAATTGAACTAAAACATGAGGTTTTGAAAACATGCATAGTTGAGTTTTAAACACTCTTATATCCTTGTATTCTCAAATGTAGATTAGTCACAAGGATAATACCTATGAAGCCTAGACTAATCTTTTTGGAGGTCTTCAAGTCTTGCAGATTAAATCTTCTTGGAGCTTTGACTTGAAACCTTTGATCAATATCTTTTTGGAGTGTTGAAGTCCTATAGCAATCTTGAGTTGTAGTGTATTGTACTTCACACTTCTTCTTGCTAAGGAGTAACCACTTGATTCTCCACATGGATTGAGTAGCTCTTAACTTGTTGATCTTCCTTCTTCATGACTTTGCAAGTACTTCCAAAGCATGTGGATTGACTTCATGCTTTTGCTATGGAGTCTTGCAAATTGTAGCTTCCTTGTGAGTATGATGATACCTTTGGTGTACACAAGAATATGACTTACCATTTTCATCAATGTTGGTGTGAGTGCTAAGGATTCTATCATTAAGAAATACGCTCACACAAACATTAGAACTATCAATGATTTGTTATCATCAAAACAAGATTGAGTACATTAGCCCTTAGGGCTTACAATCTCCTCCTTTTTGATGATGACAAAACATTGGTGGAAATTGGACAAATATATAAATGAATAAAGCATTAAAGCATATAAAAATGAATGCAAGAGATAAGGGTGTATAGGATCTAGGAAAGTAGATGTTTTGACAAAAATATTCTACTCCCCTATTTTAAAGAATCCCTTATCTCTCCCATTTTGCAAAGTTCTTAAGCTTTCTCCTTTTGTAAATTACTTTTCTTGGCACATTTGCATGGCTATAATTTCTACCCTTTTTTTTGCAAAATCAAAAGGGTAATTAGAGCGCCAATATGAAAATAATTTTATCCTTTTTGTTGAAAATAGAGTTTTGAAGGTTAAAAAATGAAAATCTTTTAAGGAGGGATTAAGTTTAAATTGTGGAGAAGCTTGATGGTCTAATAGATTGATAAGATATAAAAAACATCACATCTAAAGACCAAAAATCTTTGAAGAAGGATAAGTTTTGAAAGAGCTTGGTTGATTTCAAGACAAGAATAGTCCATAATGACACATAAAGTTACAGATGGTCATATGGCTAAAAAATGAAACATCAACCTAATCTAAAATCAAAGGAGATATAGGAATGAAACCTTATAGCACATTTAACAAAACAACAATGTTAGCAATTTTAGATGAGAACAAGTTTGAAAACATAGCTACAAAGTAAGAATGGCGGTGAAATCATGAATTGTAAATTAGGCACATATATCACAACCAAAAGGAACTAAAAGAGGTGTAAGATAACACTTTAAAGTACATTCCTCTCTAAGTTAATTGTTAGCTAAAGATGTGTAACAACTCTTAAGCAAAACTAACCAAAAAATATATATGAGATCAAAAGGATAAGTAAAATGAAGAGCATGATCTCAAAAGTAATGAGGGAGCGTTTGTACAAAAATATTAACATATAAGATCATACATTCCCAAATAACTTACAAAAGTTGGCTATAAGAGACGAAAAGATGAAAACAAGTGATGTGATGATGTATATAACCTTAAAAAGTAAGCATGCATCACATAAATATGAGGGGGTATAGGATTAAAAACATTTAAATGCTCCCCCTAAGGTTGTTCCTATATGAATAAGATAGCAAAACCTACAAATTACTGAAGTTGAAGTTCAAAATTTGCTTAATTATGGTTGTTCCGGTCGACCGCAAAGCTTCGGTCAACCTGAGCCCAATGTCCGGTCGACCGAACTTTTGGCAGAAAACAGGAAAACCTGCAATTTTCAGTTTAAACCAAATTCCAAGCAGCCAAATAGCACAACCAATGCATATGCAATGCCACAAACACAGTTTATATCCTAAGTCAAGCATCTAGACGATCAACCATATAAGATTCATGCTTTTGACTTGAACATAAACAACAAAAATACCCCAATGCTATATAGATCAAATTAAACCAAACCATAGCATCTAAGTACTCCCCCAAAGCATATGACAATAAGAATAGAGGGGAGGGAGTACAAAATGAGCTTTCATCACAGTGATCAAATAACTAAGCTCTATAAAAACAACATGCTAAAAAAAGGATCAAAACAATAAGAACAAAGGCATGTTATAAACATCAAGTTGTCCCTTAAAATAAATTTATACAAGAAATGGAAATGTATGAACAACAATTTCTATACTAAGGGTACACATGGGATTACAAGAGGGAAAAACATAAAAAGGATAACAAAGAAATAAAGGAAATATTGAGTTTAAGAGATTTCTCATTGAGTAGATTTGATTCTTGCACTTGAAATCCACAATGAGATGCTTGATCTTGCTTCAATATTATTCATCACCATGAGCATTTTCATCCCTTGGTAAAGCTTCATCATTTGGTGGAGTATCTTCATTATCTCCAATTTCTTCACCCAAGTCATCTTCGTCTTTTTCTTTCTTTTCATTCTTCCTATTTTCATTATCTTCAACATCCATATCCATTTATTGACCATCATTATCATCTTCAATGTCAACAAATTCTTTGGGCTCATCTTCCTTTTTATCCTTTTCATATTTATCTTCTTCATTTCCATCATCTTCATTGATGGATTTATCATCTTCTTCCTTTTCCTCCTCTTCACTCTCCTTCTCATCATTTTGTACTAAGGTTGATTTCTTAGACTTCGTGTTTCTAATTATATCATCAACCATTGTACTCCAATTCATCAAATCTAGTTTTTAATTCCCCAATCTTTTCTTTCAAATCCTTCACATCATTTTCCAAGCTAGACAACTTCTCGAATACAATCTCCAATTTGTTGTTGAAGTTGTCTTGAAAACCATTTAAGCTTGACATAATTTGTTTGAGGATGTCATTGTTTGCTTCATTTCTTGTTGGGGGGACTTCTCCTTCCACATTCTCCCTTGAGATGTCACCATCTCTTCTAACATTCGCTTGGACTCCACATTCTTCATTAATTTCAAAGTGAATGTCCTCATAACCTTGTCCTTCTTGACCTTGCACTTCTTCCTCTTGTGGAACATTTGGCTTTTGAATGCCTCTTTTCTCAATTTCTCTCTTCAAAGTTTCACACTTTCGGGGATTTGTTGTGTGTGATCAAGGCCGCCAAAAGTTCCTCATTTGTACATCTAGAATGGAATTTCCATTTTCTATTCAATATAATAATGTGCATTTTGTGGAATTGTCCCTCATTGTAAATTTTATACCTTTCTCTTCTTGATGTAGGAGTTGTGAGCTTGAGTTTGAACTTTTTTAACAACAATGTCCACGTACTCCCATAAGGTATAAATTTATTGGCTTGGTTGATGCTATCTATTAAGTACTTTAGGGACCAAGTACCAAAAACTAACATTCTTCCTCTCAACTGACCATTGCATCACGGTCATTTGAAGATAAGTAGTGGAGCTCTTATGATCGGATACGGGGACAACCACATTGGAGACCATATGGTGGAGAATTCTACCATATTCATCCAACCTATTGATCTCTCTTTCTTTAGACTTATTGAAAGGTCCTTGAATATTGAAGTATGTTTTGAACCTTTCAATGTCTAAGTCCTCATCCTTAGGCACTCCCCCATAGTTGTCAAAATACCTAATTGATTCTAACTCAAATTTAACTTCAAGTATTTCACACAACATAGATTCCAAGAAGCTAAATTCCAAGCCTCCTACCCTTGAGGTCCACCAATATAGCCCATCATCCTTTAACCCTTCTTCTCTAATGTTGGCACCAAATTCATATATGGTTAAGGGGTATATTTCACACTTGTGAGAAAATAGGGTGTCCATCCCATATCAATAAAAATACTCGGCAACCTCTTCTAAAGCCCCGTGATACACATTGTTATCAATAATATAGCCATGAATTATTCCTTCTTTACTTCACCAGATTTTCACATAATGGTCTAACTTTCTCCAAAGAAAATCTAGAGTTTACCTTCTTGGTGGTGTAGGAGGAGGATTCACCTTGGAATCGAGGAGAATGAGGTGGAATTGGATGATCATCATCGGACTCTGTTTCCTCGTCAGAGTGATTTGTCCTTTTTGACTTCCCATTGCTTCGATTGGCTATAGTCTTCATATTTGCTCTCTTTGGAGCGGGTTCATTCGAATCTCTAATCACCAATGGCCTTTCAAGAGGACTTTTGGTATTAGGTTTCGTTTTGGAAGGATTTTCTTTGGGTTGGTTTTTGGAAGGATTTTTCTTCAAATTCGTCCTCGTTGTAGTATGAATTGAAAGATTATGGAAGGAATTTGTATTTGGAAGTGTCTGGGTTTTGATCTTTGAGGATTTGTAAGCAGGGTTTTGAAAGTTTGGAAGAGGGAAAGTTTGGAATTTGAAAAGTTATAATTGAAAACCTCTTTAAAACTGCTGAATCGCGACACATCGGTCCTTTCCGGTCGACCGCCCTCATTCTATTAAAATTGAATTTATTTCTGTCTTAATTTCGGTCGACCAGGGGAGAGGATTCGGTCGACCAAGTTACCCTGTTGCTGATAGACCTTTAGCTTTGGTCGATTGGGAGTCTGTTAAGGTCGACCGGGATATCCCGTCTTTTTCCGAGGCATTTTCACCATAACGTCGGTAGGCAAAGCGACCAGGTTACCCTGTTACTGATAGACCTTTAGCTTTGGTCGACTGGGAGTCTGTTATGGTCGACCGAGATATCCCGTCTTTTTTCGAGGCATTTTCACCATAACGTCGGTCGACCTTTGCCTTGTCCAGTCGGCCGAAAATCCCCCTTGTTTCTTGATATAACATGCAATTTTGGTACCTATTTTCTTATGGGTCCTTGGGGTTAGCTTTGGGGTTCTTTTCAACCCAAATTGATTTAGCACCTCTTTCAATCGTAGTATCATGACAACGTATGCCACAATAGGAGCATTTAGCATTTAGCATAGTGGCATGTCAAGTTCTAGCATTAATAGAAGTAGAGTGTGCATACTTTTGTGTGTGTTTGTGCTTGTGCTCTAGGCAATTATTAGCAAGATGAGAATATGGAGCAGCATGCACATTACCAAGGATATCTCTAGCACATGTACACTTATCAACATAAGCATTGAATACATCAAGTTTGTGCCTTAAGATATCATGCTCAACAAGTTTAGATTCTACAATTAGCATATTGTCAAGCAACTCTTGGTTCTCAAGAGAAAATGCATTTAGCAATAAAAGCGGATTCTCTTTTTCATTTTCTATGATGTGAAAATATGTAAAAAGACTATCATATTCTACTTGCATTTTTTATCTTTCATTAAGCGAGCAAGCATGTTAATTACAAGTGATCTTGTTCTTCTTAGACAATCTTTTCAATTCATCATATAAGTGATTTAAAAGCACATAAGGATCCTCTTCATTTTCATAGTTAAGATCAAGGGAAAGATTTAAGCATTGTACCTCATTGCCTATAGATTTAGGACTTTGAATATCGAGTTGATCTTCATCAATGAGTCCTATGAGGCTTAATGTGTGGCCTTGATCTTGACCCTTTCTTTCTTGGGAGGAGTTTGTCCTTTGATTATTTCTTCTTTTCATTATTGCATTGGTTAGATCAGAAACAATCTTCTTGTGGTTTGTGGAGTCATCACAAATGATTGTCGTGTTGTTCTTGATGAATTCTCCACATTCTTGTTGTCATCGACACATGACTCTTTACTTAGAGTCTTAGCTCGTTTTTTGCCATTCCTTGGGGTTCCTTTCTTCATCATGAGAATTAGATCTTTTGGAACCTACAAGTGAAAATTGAGAAATGCTATGTACCTTTTGGCAAGGTCCTTTATTGTCAATGTTAGTTCTCAAGTGGCAAGTGTGTGCATTTGGATCAACATTTTCAATATTAGAGCAACAAGAATGATTCCTATTTATGTTGTTCAAGTAGGAACAAGAATCATCCAAGTTTGTGACATTACATCTCATAGATAACTTAGCAATTGAGGCATATAGCATATGTAGATCATGCTTTAAGTTATCTACATGTATATGATCATTTAAAGGGAGGGATGCAATGTAAATAAGGTTGAAATCATATAAATCAAAATCACTATTCGTTGAATGGTGTGATCATTGAGTTTTGAGGAATCCAAGTGCTATGGAATGTTTGTGATTTCTTTCTCTTTGCACATCTGCATTTAAAGTCTTCATGCTTCAAGCCACTTCTTTTTGAATTTCTTTCTTTGAAGCTTAGTGACAATTTTTTTTCTCTTCCTTTTGCAAGATGTTTGATCTTCACGGTCTCCATCATAGTTAAGGTCTTTATGAAGATCATCATCTTGTGCTTCCATCTCTTCTTCTATCTACTCATCATGCGAAGGCTCAATTAGAAGTTTGTCATTTTAGCCTGTTGAAAATCCTTCACATGATTGAGTCCCCAAATGTAGATTTCCCACCGTTGACTCTTCCTCTCAACTTAGCCTTTATAAGATGCTTCTAATATATTCATCATGGAATGAGCATCTTCACATTCATGTACTTTGTTGAGGGCTCCTTGATTAAGTGCACAACAAAGCACATTCATGGCCTTGAAGTTTGAGGTCATCTTCTTGTAGTCTTCTTCATTGTAGTCTCTTATAGACTTTGGCACTATGACACCATGTAAGAATATTTAAGAAACAAAAGGACCTTCTCTATAATGCTCAGCAAAGAAATGCCATTAGAAAACAAATAAGATTTAAACAAGTATTTCCAACAAGAGAAGTTGGAGCCAACAAATAAAGGTGGCATAGATGGGGATTGGTCATCTAAGTTAGAAAATCTAAAAGACGTGGAATCTCCTAGGATGTTAGTCAAACAAAAATGAGACTAGGCACTTGAAAGGCCCTTTAGGATAATAGAACCTAAGGGGGTGGGGGTGGGGTGAATTAGGTTCTTAAAAACATTTTATCTTTTCTAAAACTTCTTTGCCTAAATGATCACCTTAACAACAAGTATATTGTTTAAGCACATAATATGAGTTAATTATGTTCAAGGCAACAATTAGATGACTAAGTAAAGCAATTGTATAAAGCATGGAAGCATGTGACAGTTTTCTATCTTAAGCAAATATTTCATATAGACAAGTAAACAAGTTATAACAATTCATTAATTATAAAGTAAAGGAGTAGGGATAGAGAAAACTAACACAATGATTTATAGTGGTTCGATTCACAAAGAATCTACCTCCACTACCTTAGGACAAACCCAAGGATTTCAACATCCACTAATGGATACCCTTCATAACAAATCCAATGTGGGTTCTACCTTTTACATTTGCTCCAACAAATGAGGACTTTTGCTTCACTAAGAAGACTCCACTCACAAAGAGTGTTAAGCTCACAAAGAGCCAATCTCATCAATGAGATACTTGGCTCACAAAGAGGACTTTTGCTTCACTGACAAGGCTCTACTCACTAAGAGTGTTTTTGTAGTTGTAAAAAGAACTAAATCCACTTTGAGCCAATCTCTCTAAAGAGATACCTCTCACAAGAGGATTTATGCCTCACCAATGAGGATTTAGAAACACTCACAAAGAGTGAAGCTCACTAAGAGATTTTTGCTAGCTCACAAAAAACTAGTTCGCACAAAGAGAAATTTGGGTAAGTAGTCTCTTTCAAAGGAGATGTTACAATTAAGCTCTCTTACACAAATTCCCTCTTGGAATGAATTTACAATTGAAGCTCTAATTACTCTTTGAGAATAGAATGATAGATGAAGTTATTGCTCAACTGAAAATGATATATTTTGAAAGAAGGATTTGAAGATTAAAGTTCAATAAGCGTTTGCTTGTATGTATATCAAGGGTATAGCCTATGCCCTCTTATGTCTTGATTAGTTATGAAAATTCAGCTTTAGAATCTTTTTATAGGGCAAAAATACACAGGCAAAGTTGGTCACAACGACTATAATTTTTCCTGGATTTGACAGCTTCGGTCGAGCGGACAAGGCAGTTGGCCGTAAAGAATAAAGGTCCCATGTCTTCATCTCGGTCGACCGCAAGATGGGGTCCAGTCACCCGAAGCAAGGCTCGGTCGACCAACCTATAGCAAGTTCGTCCGAGAGAATATAGCCGTTGGAGCTTTGAAACATTCAAAATTTGACCAAGCATAAAAACAACCTCGGTCGACCTGTTAACACATGTCGGTCGACCGGACTTTATCGGGTCTTCCGAGGCTAAGCCTAAGTCGATCGGAATGCAGTCCTAAAGTGGTTTTTCCACTTAGTCAAGTTCATAATGTTCTCAAACTCATGTCTAAGTGTTTTGTAAAGATATAAAACACATTTTAAAGAACTTAGGCATTGACCAACACTTAACTAAGTTTTCAAAAACATTTTCAAAGAATTGAACAATGTAAAACATGAGGTTTTGAAAACATGCTTAGTTGAGCTTGAATCATTCTTATATCCTAGTATTCTCAAAGGAAGATTAGTCACAAGGATAATACATATAAAGTCTAGACTAATCTTCTTGGAGGTCTCCAAGTCTTATAAATGAAATCTTCTTGGAGCTTTGAATTGAAACCTTTGATCAACATCTTCTTGGAGTGTTGAAGTCCTATAGAAATCTTGAGTTCTAGTGTATTGGACTTCACACTTCTTCTAGTTAAGGAGCATACCACTTGATTCTCCAATTGGATTGAGTGCCTCTTAACTTGTTGATCTTTCTTCTTCATGACTTTGCAAGTACTTCCATAGCATGTGAATAGACTTCATGCTTGTGCTATAGAGTCTTGTAAATTGTAGCTTCCTTGTGTGTATGATGATACCTTTGGTGTGCACAAAAAGCTAACTTACCATTTTCATCAATGTTGGTGTGAGTGTTAAGGATCCTATCATTAAGAACATGCTAACACAAACATTAGAACTATCAATGGTTTGTTATCATCAAAACAGGATTAATCACATTAGCCCTTAGGGCTTACAAACCAAATCATGGAAGACATCAACTTAATATTTTAGATTGAGGGATTTATTTATTTAGACGATATTACCAAACTAGGTATAACTTATTATCCTTATGTATCAACATGCATCTTATACATCATATATGTAATATAAACGTGACATAGTAATAGCCCAGCCTATGTAGATTCTTCCAAGCCAATGAAAGAATCTTAGGTCAATCAAAGGTGAAGAAAAATAATCTATACTTAGAACTGCCTCGTGATTGCCTCCATTCTGATTGCCGCCACTCTGCTCCATGTTGTCTTCTCCTAACACTATTCCTATATTATAATTACATAGATAGAATAGAATCCTCGAGTTATATGCAAGGAGAAAATTACAAACATAATTTAATAGGAATGCACGACACGTAGTACGTATTTTCACAAAATACTCACTAGGTAAAGGGCTATTACTACCCACCATACTCACATACTATGACAATCATGCTACAAATATAAAAATCCAGAAAAATGTCAAGTCTAAATCTCGCGAATGAACCATTCGTCCTAGGCATCGTCCACAGAGATTCTTGGGCTTTTTGCCATCTTGCGGACAATGCTTCGTCCGCAGAGATGCTGAGAGCTCTGAAATCATGCGGATGATGTGTTCGGACGATGATGCAAACGATGCTTCATCCTAGGATTGTCTTAACACTTCAAGACAATCCTAAATATTAAGATGTCATACAGATAAAATGGAATCCTAAAGTGGATGCATACATACGTCTAAAAGATACACAATAATCTTAAACGTATCACACATAGAAACTTATTGGGATCTCGTGAGTGGCTTTGATACTACTGTAAGAAAGAATTTAGATCCACAACAAGAATGACAGCGAGAATAAATATGTTTCTTGGCAGGATCCTCACGACTACGAATCAACCATTTTGTTAGGATTCATACCTTAAAGATGCAATTGTCAGAATCAAATTCTTAGTAGATTTTGTCTGGAATCACTAGAAAGACTAAGATGGGAAATGATGGACCGAAACCAAGACAACATTGACGATTTGAATATCCCGATCGCTGCTTTGGGCCTCCAGGGTCCTCGGGGTAATCGTCGTCAGTATGTGGGATCATAAATCCAGCAACAGGCTAGGGGTAATGAAACCAAGGCAGAGTTTGTGCCACCATCACAACCTGTCAATCCTACTACACCAACAGATTTTGGGGTTACATTAAACCTTTTGACACAGGAAGTGCAAACTCAACAACAAACTCATCAGAATTTTACCCAAGTACTACAGAACCAACATAATCCGATTAACCAGAATATGGGTCAAGTTGGGGCACCGAGGGTTGTAGTAGATCTGGGAACCGACTATGAAAGACTAAAGAAGATGAGGAGAGGTATCATTTGATGGGTACCATGCTACTGATCAGGCTGTAGAATGGTTGGAAGAAATTGAACAGAATCAGAGAATAATAAGGGTACTTAAGGGTGCAAAGACTGATGTTGTGGTTGCATCTCTTACAGGCAGAGCAACAGAATGGTGGAGGGGTGTTGACCTTATCTATCAATAAGGGGGGCAACCCATCACTTCGGTATAGTTTATGAGTGCATTCTTAGACCAATATTTTCCTCAAACCTTGAAGATGGAGAGATATAATCAGTTCTTTGATCTGAAACAAGCCGAGGGCTTGACGGTGTCGGTTTAATGCATTGGGGAAGTATGCTGCAACAATCATTCAGGACCCTGAGATGAGAAATCAGAGGTTTGTTATAGGGCTGCTATCAAGGATCAGAGGAAGGCTTTCAGGTCACCCACCTACAACTTTCAAAGAGGCCTATCAAAGGAGTCTCAGTATAGAAGTAGAGTTCAAGAGGTCAAATTTGGAGAGGTTGCGTAAGATAAGTTTTGCTACTATGACTCAAGGTCAAGATTCTCGACCAAACAATAATGCGTCTTTGACTCGAAAGAGGTTTTCTCCCACATCGGGTCCTACCAACACTTTTAGGCCAGGAGTAAATACAAAGGCCAATTTGGTTAGACTTGGGGGACCCGCAGGGGCACCGGTTGGTTTTTTATCTACCATGAAGTGTATAAAGTGTGGCAGAAGGCGTTCAGGAGAGTGTCATTGGATTAATGGGTCTTGTTTCAGATGCAGAAAAGTTGGTCATCGTGTCAGTTAGTGCCCTATGCCAATTCAGAACACATAAAAGCAGCACCGAAGGTCGGTGATACAAGGCAGCAGACCTAATGCTCAAGTTTTTCCCTTAACTCAACAAGATGTGGGGGGATGCTTCTGATATGGTCACCATTACGCTTCTAATCAACTCGGTACCTGCATTTGTACTCTTTGATTATGGAGCTACCCATTCTTTTGCGTCCCGTAGATTTGTTAAAGTACTTAAGGCCTCCCGTACTTGTTGTTTGGACACTTACAAAGCAATGGTACCTAATGGGAAAAATTTTAGAGTCTAATTTGATACATAAGGGGTGTCAGGTAGAAATAGACGATAAGATACTAAAATACGATTACATATGTTAGACTTCGATGTGATTTTGGGTATGGACTGGTTGTATTCTTATCATGCCTTAGTGAATTGTCGGCAAAAGAAGATTCAGTTTACAGTTAGGAATCGGGAAATTGTTATATTTCTGGGTTCAGATAAGAAGAAGAACGATTGTAGTATGCCTAAAATCTCGGCGATGAAAAGCGAGAAAGTGTATTAAAATGGGCTGCGAAGCTTTTCTGGCTTACGCGGTGCTGAAAGATGATAAGAAGGAAGTCCGACATGAGGACGTTCCTATTGTGAGGGAGTTCGGGGATGTCTTTCCCGAATATTTGCTGGGTGTTCCACCTGCTCAGGAATTGACTTTGAGATTTTGTTACAAACTGGTGCGGATCCTATCTATAAGGCCCCGTATCGTATGACACCAGCGGAGTTGAGGGAGTTTGAGGATCAGCTTCAAGAACTTCTTGATAAGAAGTTCATAAGACCAAGTGTCTCACCTTGGGGTGCTTCAATTTTATTTGTGAAGAAGAAGGACTGAAGTATGAGAATGTGTATTGATTACCGTGAGCTTAACAAGATAACCATTAAGAATCGATACCCCCTAACCTCGCATCGACGACTTGTTTGATCAGTTGAATGGTGTGAAGGTGTTTTCTAATATTGACTTAAGATCGGCTTACTACCAGCTTAGAATCAAACTCGAAGACATTCCCCAAAAGTATCTTTCGAACCCGGTATGGGCACTATGAGTTCATTGTCATGCGGTTTGGAATGACTAATGCACAAGAGGCTTTCATCGACTTGATGAACTGAGTATTCTGGGATAGTATAGATAAGTTTGTGATGGTCTTCATCGATGACATTCTGATTTATTCACCATCGGATGAAGCTCACGAAGAGCACCTTAGAGTGGCGTTGGAGATTTTGAGAAAGGAAAAGTTGTACGCCAAATTTAGTAAGTGTGAATTCTGGCTGAGAAGCGTGACGTTTCCAAGAAAAATTGTATCAGTTGAAGGAGTGTCGGTGGATCCGAGTAAGATTGAGGCGATTGTTGATTGGACTCGACCAAAGACAATGGCAGAGATTCACAGTGTTTGGGGTTAGCCGGGTATTATAGAAAGTTTGTTGAAGACTTCTCCAGAATAGCTGCACCGTTGACCCAGTTAGCTTAGAAATTGATGGAACGTTTCACTACTGTAGCGATTTTGGCATTACTTGAAGAGTCTAAGGGTTTTACAATCTATAGTGATGCATCGGGCATCGGGTTTGGGGTGTGTTTTGATGCATAATGGTAAGGTGATAGCATATTCTTCATGACAGTTGAAGCCTTATGAAAAAATTACCTTACACGCGACTTGGAGTTGGTAGAGGTCGTATTCGCCTTAAAGATTTGGCGGCATTACTTATATGGAAAACCGTGTGAGATTTCTCTCCGATCACCAAAACCTAAAGTACATTTTCACACAAAAGGAACCTAACATGAGACCAAGGCGGTGGTTAGAGTTGCTTAAGGACTACAACCTCATGATTAGCTAGCACACTGGGAAAACTAATCATGTAGCCGATTCCTTAAGTACAAAGAGTTTGAGACGCAAGTTTGATTACCGAGCATCCAAGTTTGATTTCATATTTTGAGAAGTTAAGTTTAAAGGTCGTTAAGTCAACCAAAAATGTTTTGGCAGCCTTGGTAGCTCAACCGACACTCTTGGGTCGGATTAAAGAAGGGCAGAAAATGAATTCATATTTGGAAAGAGAACGAAATGTGGTATCGGGGGAATAATCTGATTTTGGGGGCTCACGAAGATGGTAGTTTGAGATATCAGGGTCGATTATGTTTGTCGTCAGATTTGGGGTTGAGAACAAAAATTCTGAAAGAAATTCACAGTTCGATGTTGTCAGTGCATCCCGGGGCTACAAATATGCATCAGGACCTTCGAGGGTAACATTTTGGTGGAAATTTATGAAAATGGACATAGCTGATTTTGTAGTTAAATGTCTTGTGTGTCAACAAGTAAATGTGGAACATCAATGACCTGTTGGTTTCCTTGAGCCTTTAGAAATCACTGTTTGGAATTGGGAACATATTACTATGAATTTTGTAGTCGGTTTACCTAAGGACAAAATTGGAAAAGACACGATTTTAGTAATTGTAGATCGATTAACAAAATCTGCCGAATTTTTGCCTATGAAGATTACAGCTTCTATGGAAACTATGGTACAAATGTATATGAATGAGATAATATCACTTCACAGAGCACCAGTGAGTATAGTATCGGATCGAAACTCACGTTTTGTGTCTCGATTTTGGCGGAGTTTCAACGAGGCAATAGGAATGAAGTTGTCCTTAAGTACTTCTTATCATCCTCAAATTGATGGGCGTCGGAAAGGTCAATAGAGACCCTAGAAGTCATGTTACGGGCTTGTGTGTTGGACTCCAAAGGTAGCTGGGTAGATCATCTGACGTTGGTTGAGTTCCCCTACAACAACAATTTTCAAGCAAGCATCGATATGGCACCTTATGAGGCATCGTATGGCAAAAAATGCCGATCACTAGTAGTTGGGATGATATTGGTGAGAAGATGGTAACAGTGCCGGAATTAGTCCAAGTAACAATGGAAGTGGTGTCGCTGATTTGAGAAAGGTTAAATGCAGCTCAAGATAGGCAGAAAAGTTGGGTTGATAGAAAACGAAGGCCGTTAGAACTTCAAGTGGGTGACAAGGTGTATTTACGGGTTTCACCAACGAAAGTGGTCATAAGGTTTTCTAAGAGTGGGAAGCTAAGTCCGAGATATGTAGAACCGTATGAAATCTTGAAAAAGTGGAAGACTTAGTATATCGTTTGGTATTTCCTCCAACACTGTCACAGATACACAATGTATTCTATGTGTCACAGTTAAGGCGGTATGTGCCAGATCCTAGTCATGTATTGGAAGTGAAACCGTTGGAGCTTCAGGAAGACTTGTCATATCACGAAGTACCGCTAAGGGTAGCGGATCGAAAAGATCATATTTTGAGGCGACGATCTATCCCCTATGTCAAGATATAGTGGTTGAATCACACAGAAAGGGAGGCCATTTGGGAACTTGAGCAAGTTTCGAGGATGAAACTTTTGTAAAGGGAAATGATGTGATAACCTGAACTTTTGGCTACATGCTAATTAAATTTTATGTGTTATATGTTAATTGTTGTGTACTTTTGCTTATGGGTGGCTTTTTATATTATATGTAACTTGGGGGGACTTAAGTGTGTGAGTTAGAAAACTTGTGGGGGTGGTTTGGCATCATTTGAATAGTTGTGTCTCTATGGTAGTTAGTGCAGTATTTTGGGAGTTTAGAAAAGAAAAATAAGTAAGAGAAAGAGAAAGAAAAGAAGAAAAGCTGGAAAAACAAGAGTGTTGCGAGTATATTTCATAATTGAAGTAGTAAACGAATTTGGGTTCGGTGTTCTTTCATGTGTTTCGAAGCTAATTGAAAGGGCTACACATGAGAGGTGACGGGGTTGCATTTAGAGTTTCCAGCGGACGGGAATTTGTGTTTGAACTTGCTACATATTTTGGGATTTTTGTGATTTTAATTGCTTGCTTATAATTCCTAGTAAGGATCTTCATCCTTGTCTTTTCGTTACTAAAATCCATGAAATGTATTGTTTAAAGTTCCGGAAATCTGTGTTGAAAGGTTTTATAGCATGATTTACTACATTGGATGAAACGTTGAATTGTCCATTCTTCTATGTTGAGATCATTGAAACTATTTGCGTATGTTGTTGCATTCTCTAATGTTTATTGTGATGTCAAGTCTAATGCATTTTGAAGTCATATGAGACAAAGGCGGTGGTTGGAGTTGCTTAATATGAGACAAAGCCTAAAGTACATTTTTTAACACAAAAAGAGTTTAATATGAGACAAAGGCGGTGGTGGGAATTTCTTAAGGACAACAACTTCACAATTAACTACCCTCCTCGGGAAAGCTAATTGGGTAGCCGATGCCTTAAGTAGAAAATGTTCAGATCAGTTGTCATGTTTGATTACTGAGCAACCGAGTTTGATTGCAGATTTTGAGAAGTTAAGTATAGCAGTCGTTGAGTCAACCAAGCATGTTTTGGCAGCCTTGGTAGCTCAACCGACACTCTTGGTTCAGATTAGAGAAGGGCATAAAACATATTCCGATTTGGAAAAGGAACGGAATGTGGTACAGTCGGGGAAACAGTCAGATTTCGTGAACGGAATGTAGTTCATGAAGATGGCAGTTTGAGGTATGATGGTCGTCTATGTGTACCGTCTGATTTAGGATTGAGAAAGTAAATTCTGCAAGAAGCTCACAGTTTGAAGTTGTCATTGCATCCCGGAGCTACAAAGATGTATCGAGACATTTGAGTTTACTTTTGGTGAAAATGAATGAAACGAGACATAGTCGACTTTGTGGCTAATTGTCTTGTATGCCAACAGATAAAGGCAGAACATCCAAGACCTGTAGGGTTACTTAAGCCACTTGAAATCCCCGTTTGGAAGCGGGAACATATTAATATGGATTTTCTGGTCGGTTTGCCTAAGGACGAAACCGAAAAGACACGATTTGGGTAATCGTTGACCGACTTATGTAATCTGCCCGCTTTTGCAAATGAAGATTACCGCTTATATGGACTCTTTAGTGCAGATGTACATGAATGAGATTGTCCGTCTTCACGGGGTTCCGATAAGTATTGTATCGTACCGGGACTCGCGTTTCGTATCTCTATTTTGTCGAAATATTAACGAGGCTATGGAGACGAAGTTCTCTTTGAGTACTGCCTATCAACCCCAAAACCGATGGGAATCAGAAAGGACAATCCAGACTTTGAAAGACATGTTAAGAGCCTGCGTTTTAGACTTCAAAGGTAGCCGGGTGGCCCATTTGACATTGGTTGAGTTTGCTTGCAACAATAGTTTTTAGGCAAGCATCAATATGACACCTTATGAGGCATTATATGGTAGGAAGTGTCGGTCACCGATATGTTGGGATGACATTGGGGAAAAGACGGTAACAGGGCCATAATTAGTTCAACTGACAATGGAAATGCTATCGTTAATCTAGAAAAGGTTAAAGGCAGCCCAAAATAGGCCGAAAAATTAGGCTGATAGCAAACGAAGGCCGTTAGAAATTCAACTGGGTGACAAGGTAGCCAACGAAAGTGGTAATGTGGTTTGGTAAGAGCGGGAAGTTGAGCCCGAGATCTGGGTCCATACGAGATTTTGGAAAAGGTTAAGGAGTTAGCTTACCTTTTGGCATTGCCACCGACACTGTCACACATACACAATGTATTTCATGTGTCATAGTTGAGGCGGTATATGCCGGATCCTAGCTATATATTGGAAGCGGGACCGTTGGAACTTCAGGAAGACTTGTCATATCAAGAGGTACCGGTAAGGATAGTGGATCGAAAGGATCAGTTTTTTATGCAAAGAACGATACCCTATTTCAAGATACAATGGTCGAATCACTCCAAACGAGAAGCTATTTGGGAACTAGAGGAAGAAGCATGCTGGAAGTATCCACAACTGTTTAAATGTCGAGGTGAGCAAGTTTTTAGGACAAAACTTCTGTAAGGGGGAAATATGTGATAACCTGAACTTTTGAAATAAAATGAAAAGCATGCTAATTGATTTTATGTGTTACATGTCTATTAAATGTTTTGTTCATTTGCTTAAGGGTGGCTTTATGATATATGTAAGTTGGAGGACTTAAATAATTGAATTAGAAACATAAAGAAATATTTTAACACATTTGAATAGCTGTCATTGTGTGGTTGTGGCTGGAAAAGAAAGGGTGGTATGAAAGAAAAAGAAGTTAGAGAGAAAAGATAGAAAAAGAGAGAAGAAGAAAAATCTGGAAAACAAAGAGTGCTTTGAGTGTTTTGCATAATCGAAGTGGTAAACGAACTCCATTTTAGACGTTATTTAGTGCGTTTCTAAGGTAATCGAAAGGACTATGAGTGGAAAGTGACAGAACTGCGTTTGGAGTTTCTAGCAGATAGTAATTGGAGTAGGAAAGCCGTTGATTTTTTGGGATTTCTGTGTTTGTACTTGCCTTCTTATAATTCCATGTAAGGATCTTCACCCTTATATTTTCTGTCCTAACACTCATGAAATGTTTACTTTAGAGTTACGGAAGTTGCGATGGAAGGATTTAAAAGCATGTTTTATTGCATTGGATGAAATGTTAAATTAATCATTCTTGTCTGTTGAATCAAATTGCATATGTTATTTGCATACTCCATCTTTTTGTTATTGTTGTTGGGATTTTACTGATTTTGGAGTCAAACATGCTATATGTTAATTGGAGTTGTCACTGGTTGTCTAGAATCGACCCCATTGCAGGATTCATTCTCTTGCATGTGAGGTGTTGTTGTTGAACTCGGGAGTTCACGATTCTCTATATATGTGTAGTGAGCCCTCTTCTAATTGAAATTATAAACTAGGGACTGCAAACCGTCGTTGTGGAGTCCACGGTGGTGGGCAATGACACAATATGAATGAATCCTTAAATTGCGAGCCCTTCATTCGGGTAAAAACTGAACTCATATATTGCATACTTTAATGACTTTCTCTCATTGTATATAAGTTGGGAACCGTTGTAGTAATTGCTTTAGAATTGCACTTTTCCTTCACAAATTTACAGTGTTTTTTGGTCTTTTCTAAATCTCAGTCCACCGGTTCGGTCGACCGCAGTACTTGTCTATCGCCCGAAACAAACTACTGGGACCAGTCGACCGGGGTGTTTCATCACTCGACCGGAGAGGAATTCGGTTGACCGACATGTTCTGTTGGTCGACCGGACTTTTGGACAATGTTTCTGTCCTGATCTCGGATGACCATTTAGTCGACCGGACCTCCTGTCCAGTCGTCCGAAGGATATTTTGGTCATTTTTGTTCTGCTCTGGTCTCTTTTATTGTTTTCTAAAGGATCTGTTGTGATGTTTTAAAGTGCATTTTGGAGATATACAAGTCAAGTTAAACATTGCATGTTTTCACACTCTGATTTGGAAAGTCGGGAAAACGATTTTGTTTCTTATTTGATATTTCATCCCAAGGGTGTTGATACTTACTGGGTTTAATAGCTCACACATTTATTTTTCTTATTTACAGATGATGAGATATATGAGGATGAGTATGTGGAAGTTTGGGATGGGGACTTTAACGAGTGATCTAACGTGAACATGTGTAACCGCTTAACTAGTTAATTATGTTAGACCTTGGAGTTTGTAACCACACTTAGAGGGGTGTATTCAATCTAGATTTTATTCGATTCTTAAGGAGTTTTAAAGCCAACATGTATTCAATTTAGATTTTAAAAAGTCAATTAAAATCTATATGTATTCATATTAGATTTTAAAAAATTCATTAAAATCTAGAGATATTCAATTCAGATTGTAAATTATATGTTGAAATCTGTTGGTATTCAAAACTCTATAGATTCTCATAGATTTCATTAAATGGAAGATTTTGATGGATTTCTTAGACCTAAATTTGTATTGAGAAATCTCTTTTTTTCCTCAAGATTATGAGTTTCTCTCATTAATATTAAAATTAAATGTCTTAAATAATTTTATCTGATATTACAAATTCTTTAGTGATCACATTTCTTTAAAATTAAAAGAAATATAAATAAATGTCCAAACTCAAAAAATACGAGGAAAACTTTCACACCGTTAGAAAACTATTTCCCCAAAATAAAATATATTGTCATAATATCCAAACAACAGAAATTAAAGAAAGCAAACAATTTCTTCTATATCTAACCACACATTTCTATTTTCCAAACATGAATTTCATTTCTCTGAAAGAGAAAATCAAAGGGGAAAAAAGAATTCAAACAAAACTCATCACAAAACATACCTCAATTAAGACAAAGAAAAAAATCTCAGTAAATAAATTATAAAAAATTTTGAACAAATAAATAAAAAAAGGGCAGCAGTTTCGTGATCTCCAAAAAAAAAGGGCAGCACTTTTTAAAATTTTAACGAAATAATTTGATTCCAAAATAAAAAAAGATTGATCAACATATGTTGACTTTGAAAATTCAACACCGCTGGATACGTATAATACACCACTTAATCATGTATTTTCTTTATTTTTGAGTGTTATTCAAATAATGTATAGACTTTATAAATCAAAATAAATCATGATAAATCAATCTAATAGAATCTGCGTAGAATTTGCATATGGTTAAAACAATTCATAGAGTCAGCAGAATTCATATACTTTTGAAAATCATTTAAAATCTTTTAAAATCCGGATTAAATACACCCTCATTAATATGAATTTTAATATTCTTGTTAGAATTATGTACGCACTCTGATTACGATATAGGACTGTTAGTTTCCCTTTTTATAATATGATATAACATACTTTATCAATTTTGTTCTGGATTCTGTACCTTATTGGGGCATATGAGGTGTTGCCATGTCATCACCCAAACACGAGGTGTGACATAAACAAAATGACATAACCTTACATTTCCCTCGCTAATCTACTCCAAATCAATTTTAAATAAAGAATATCCATAATAATGAGGGTGAATTCTGCTGATTCTATGGATACATTTTAGTGTGTTTGAGATGGAACCTTGACTAACATTCAAATGAAACTTATCTTCAAGCCACAACTGCAAATCTTTTTGAGTGCATATCGAATGATCTCTCTTGTACTCACATAATTCTTTGCGTATTTTATCCGTCATTGTTGATTTGTTGACACCTTTTAGATGAAGAGTCATTGTTGGGTGTGGTTTCAAGAAATTTTCTATCTTGTTTATATAGTATTTTCTATCACCATCAAACATTGAATATTTTTAGTAAAAATACAATGAATAATACTTAATTATTAAGAAACAATGAACAAGAAGAGTAACTTATAACTTACATATAAGCCAATCAATACAGTACACGTAAGAAAGATAAATAAACTTACATCAATTCTCTTCAATTCTCTTTCCTATGTGTATTGCACTCATTAGTTTAGATGTGTTAGCCCGAAGGGCAAAATATTCTATGATGTTTTGATGATAACAAACCATTGTTAGTTCTAATGTTTGTGTGAGCATGTTCTTTGTAATAGGATCCTTAGCACTCACATCGACGTTGATGAAAATGGTAAGTTAGCTTCTTGTGTATACTAAGGTATGTATATTACACACAAGAATGCTATTTTATGGAAGGAAGGAGGCAAGGAGGTTGGTTGGGAAATAGGGCTCTTCAAAGAGTCCCTAATGTTTATGGCATAAGAACTTAACATGCTAGTGCTTATGTTTCTCGTTCTATATTGGTTTATCTTACAAGCACTTAGCTTTACACTTATTTGTTCTTATATCCTTTTGCCATGCTTCCTTGTACTTAATATTATCCATATCCTATCTAATTACATCAAAGTTTGCCATAATAAAAAAGGGGGAGATTGTTAGCCCTAAGGGCGATCGAACTCGGTTTTTGATAATGGACAAACACTTGATGTTTGTGTCTAATGTTTACATCTTTGTGATAGAATATTGGAACATAGATTGGAAGCTCTAAGTACTTCAATCAAGCCATGATCGAGATTCAAAGTCATATCATTCAAGGCTCATCTATCAAGATTAAAGATTGAAGACTTAGGTTTGGTTAGATTAGCTTTGTTATTCATTAGTCGTTATCTTAAAGCTCTAACCAAAGCTCTCATGAACATAAGCTCTACACTCTAGTCTTGCATGTTTTCATAAACACGTTTTCAAAAGGCTTAAGTTTCAAAATGATCTTTACATGTGTTCTTATCCAAAAAGCCGTTGATTTCATAGATAAGTCCTTTAGAAAAGTTTTCCAAGTATTCTTATTTATTACCTTTTGGGAAAACCTTTTAGAGTTCAAAAGATTTCAAAACGTGTGAAAAATCAACACTCTCAGGCTCAGAAAAAGTTCGGTCGACCGAGCTCAAAGTCGGATCAACCGAAGAGAAACAGAGAGTTTGTGTGATTGGCTTCGGTCGACCTAAGAGGGACTTCGGTCGACCGAGGTAGTGGTTCGGTCGACCGACCTGGTGCTTCGGTCAACCGACCCTGGCTTCGGTCATCCGAGATTAAACTTGGTCAACCGAACTCCGGCGAGTTCTAGCCGTTATATGACCGTTGCAGAGTCGTTTTTCAGCGAGATTTTGAAATGTATATATACTCCAAAGCTTTAGGATGACTCAAACACTTTGAAAGGCTTGCATATCAAATATTCATTGATCTCTCATCAAGCAAAAACACTTGATCTCCATGATATAAATCATTCAAAGGTGTTATTTCAAAAAGCAAGACAAAGAGTGTGCTTCATATATTCAAGAGCTAAATTGATTGTGCTTCAAAGGTATATATTCTCACTTATAAGAGTGATCTTCCTTGTTCTTTAAACATTCAATTCCCTTTCTAAGTGATTGGGTAATTCTTGTAAAAGTCCTACTTTGTGTGGGCAAATTGTAAAGTCCTACTTTGTGTGGGCAAGCTCTTAGTGAGCTTCTTGGTATTGTGGTTGTGTTTGTAAAACTCTTAGTGAGTTAGCCACAAGTGTAAAATCTTCTTAGTGAAGTTGTTGTAAATCCTCAGGTGCGCTCGAGTAGTGGACGTAGATTCTAAGTGAATCGAACCACTCTAAATCCTTTGTCTTGTTATTGGGTTTTGTTTGCTATTGCTTATATTGCTCAAACTTACATTAGCATTGCAAAGAATCGAAAAAGTTGCCAAGATTAGTTAAAACCCACCCACTCACCCTCCTTGTGTTTTACAATATGTAACTTATCAAACTTAATAATATATAACAAAAAATTGGGACCCCTAATTATATATATATAACAAAAAATTGGCACCCCTAATTTTCGGAGGCCCTATTCCGTATGTCACTTTAATCCCCCTCCTAGATGGGCCTGCATATGAATCAATTCACCCGGTTATGTTCCTTGGATCTTTCTCAACACGTGCTAATAAATTTTAATGGTTAATTTTTAATTTAACTAAAGAAAAATATTTATTTTTCGCAATAGTTATTTGTACAAAATAGTGTACTAGTTACCATACTTTAAAAATAGCTATTATGCTCCACTTTAATTTAATTATCGAATCGACTTAAGTTAACAACAAATAATTAGTTCGTATATACTGGGAAAAAATAGTTCTCACCACCCTTTAAGTTTAGCCTGAATCAATAGGTACAGTTTGCTCTGAGGATTAAGCAGCCGCTTAATCTCCATCCCAAAAGGAAGCAAGGCAGGTAGCTATGGTTGAATATATTCTTTTGAAATCACATGTGACCATAAGATTCACGTGTTTTTTTAGTACAAACAATGCTTATTAAACTCAATGAAAAGAAGGAAAACTACATGCATTGCAAGTCCCACCTTATGAATATGTACAAAACTAGATATTTCAAGTTGGGCAGATCATGAGAGTAGAATATGGTAGAAAATGAAATCATATATTTTAAAAAGTATTTTCATGGGTAAAATTTTAAACTTTTAGAAAGAAAAAAAAATCTGAATTTTTGTAAGAAAAAAAATAGAGGACGTTTATGTTTTGAAGGCTTCCAAAAGGTGGAAATCGTCTGTACCCATACATATTTCTATACATATACCCATCACTCAGAATTTGTCATGTAAATATTTTTTTCAATTATATATATAAATGAAGAATTGTGAGTGGTTATGAATGTGAACAGGGATATACAATTTTTTGCCTACAAAAAGACCATGGTCCCGGGCTGTCTATGTTTGTAAATATTGCTTATAAGATATTTTTCTTTTCCTTTCCAAGATAAAAAATAAAAAAAGAAAGAAAGAATGAAAGAAGTAGAACAGTGCTTTTTGTAAAAAAAAATAAAGTCATTCATTTTTTTTCTTAAAAAAAAAGAAGTTTTAAACCAAATATTCTTGTGATTTGAACAGAAAATTGGAGAATATTATTTTTACAATTTGTGAAAAATTAGAAATGGGAGCCTCCTGATGTGGGCGCTTTCAAACTCAATGTGGACAGTTCTTAAATGTAAGGAATAGCCAACATAGGTTTGTTTATAAGGGACCATGAGGGGTTGTTGTTGCAGCTTCCTCACAATTCATCAAACATCTTCATGCCTGAACATGCGAAAGCTATAAAAAACCTAGATCGTTTTGCAAATCGTTTAGGATTTCTCAGTGTCATATTGAGAGAATCGTTCAAAGTCGCGGTATCGGTTGCCAAATCGTAGGTCACTGTTCCAGATACGACTCGGTTGCGTATCGAGCGATACACAATTTTTTATATATAGAGTTTTTAAACAATTATGCTTTTTTTGTATGTAATGCGATAAAATTGAATCTGTAACAGAAACACGAAAATAACGCAACAAGGTAATTTTTATTAATCAAATCAAGTGAGTTACAATCTCTGGAAGGACTCCAATTTAGCTGGAATGATCCTCCGATTCTCCTCTTCTGAATTTGTTTTGTCCTAGCGTTGGAAGACTTGATCTTGAATTAAATATGATTTGATTCCAAGCGCCGAACCTTCGATTCCACAAAGTCGTTATGCCTTCCCGGGTTTTTGTCGCGAAGAACGCCTTTGAAGATTGTTGAAGATTTCCTGAGAGCTTTTGTCAGTTGGAGTCTATTTGTAGCTTCCAAATGATATTTCTCTCTCCCTTTTTGTCCTCCCTTTAAGCTTTGGGGAAGACCCCTATTTATAGGCATAAATGAGGGCTAGGGTTTTACTTATTGGGTTAAGCAGCCCATTCACTTATGTTGGGTTGACCCATTCTTTATTTGGGGGCTACCAATGTTTAATCCATTTTCTTAATGGACCTCTATTTAACTTAACATTTTAGGTGACATTTCATTAGCCCAATTTAGTTTGATCCACTATTTTCTTTGGACTTTATTTCAAGTGGATCTGCGCTTGTTTAAAATGATTTATTTAATATGGCCAAGTTGTAGTGGTCCAATATTTAATCATTATTTATTAAATTCAAGTAGCCCAGACGAATAATATTTATTTATTAGTCTGGATTAAATAAATTTAATTACTCAAAAATTCGCTTGTCTACAAATGCCCCCACCTCAAGGCTCGGATTGAGTGTTTGATCAAAGAGCTCGATGACAAGACTTGAAGTATATTTATTTGAAGCAATTCCCTATATATACTCAATCTCCTGAAGATGAATTTTTTGCTCCAGGTCATGAAAAGGGCAGTTGACATAAACATTGACTCCAAATTGGAATCCATATAGGAATTGGAAATTGATAAATATAACAACTACCATATTTGAATCCCTTTGCTCCAGATCATGAAAAGGGCAGTTGACATAAACATTGACTTCAAATTGGAATCCATATAGGAATTGGAAATTGATAAATATAACTACCATATTTGAATCTCAGTTGGATTTGGATTGAATGGGCACCTTCCCATGCCTATATAAAGAGGAGCAAGCCGCAGCAAAGACATCAGATACACGAAGCCATTTTGCTTTGAAGCCTAAGGCAAGAATTTCTTTCCCTTTTTACGGGTGGTTTATATATATATATATATATTGAAGCCTGCCAACATACCACATTGTTTTCTCCTTTTTGGAAAGTGGGACTAACAATGCATTTTTTTTTCTTGTTCTTTTAGGACTACAATCAAAGGAATCATGGTAATCTTCAAGGATTTAGCTAAGGATGGTTTGGATTACTTATTCATCCTCAAGCGCGAGGGAGAATTCTTGGAGCGAGCATTTAAGCTTCCCGTACACACTCCGATGCATGGTCGCTTTACCCCAAAATCATCACTTCCGCTAGAATCCGACTTGCAGGAATGGTCGGTCAAAGTTGCTCGAGAAGATGGAAGCACGTCTTATTCCTTGCAAAGCTCTATTCACACAGGTGAACGGAGGCTTGGAGGATTTGAAACACTTGGGAGGCGAATCATAGCTGGATCCGCGTATTGGACCTGTGCATTGAGGCTTAATGGAGAATTTAGCTTTGTTCCAATGTATTGGGAATGGCTTGAGGAGGTACTAGGTCGCAGCCGGAAGCTATTGAACAAATCCGAGATGTACCAGGCTTTGTTTGCATCACTTTTCACTTATGACCGGAATTCTGACATTGTGCGAGCATTTTTGGAAGCATGGAGTCTGGAGACTAACACTTTGCATACCTCAGCGGGAGAATTATCCCTCTCGCTTTGGGATTTGCACAAGCTAGGAGGGCTGCCCATTTATGGTGGGATGTATGAGGAGGTTATCCCTTTTGCTAAGGAACTAAAGGGCATGGATGCAGAGGGCAGGAGATTCATTCCGCAAAGTTGCGAACATCTATTTGCTGCATACCATCAACGGCATGAGGAAGGAGCCAAAAAAGGTCACGTGTCCATTTCGGAATGGGTCAAGTTCTGGTTCAAAGGAGACACAAAATACCCTCAACCAAAGGTCATGCGACACAAGAAAGCATCACGTCCTAAGCTAACACAAAATCCCAACGGGAGCATTGATGCGCCTCGGAAGTGGTCCAGTGCTGAGGTGGCGATATTCAAAAGCCTTGGAGTAAAAAATGACTTATGGGAAGAGACACATTTGGCGGCCTTCATTTCATGCTGGTTGTGTGTATTCGCACTCCCAAATGGGGATGAGAAGATCAGGCCGACAACTTTCAAAGCAGCAAGTATAATGGCTAACGGGAGGAAACTTTGCCTTGGTGTCCCAGTTCTTCTCAAAATTTACCATGGATTGAATGGTATTGCAGAATCACCTAACCCTGGACGCGCGAAGGCTTGTCTCCCTATGCATTACATCTATGCTTGGATGGCGCTGTACTTTAGGACTCATTATGTGACCAGTAATCCTTTGCCACTCCCCAAGATGACTGAAATCTCCGGCGAAGGTGGAGCGAGATATTTTGACAAGAACACGGCTCGAGATCTCATTCACAAAGGCAAGGAGATCAACTGGCTTGCAACCGCAGATGTAAAAGACATAACGCTGGTTAATGATGGGAAGTTGCGAACGTCATTACTTGAGTACTTTCTCAGCATCCGCTCCGGTTACTTGGCATTTCATACCGAAAACTCCTTCATGGTGGAACCTTACAGTCCATACAGATTTGCTCGTCAGTTTGGGTTTTATCAGGACATTCCACGGGAACTTGGGGTAGAGCTTCGCGAGACCTTTTTTGACACAACCAGGATACTTTGGCGTTCTTGTATTTGTGCAAAGACTTTCTCGCGGGTATTCTTCCCCCCTTACCCTCCAGTTCCGGAGAAGAATGTTTCCAAAGCTTACAGCAAATGGTGGTCGGGAGTCCATGGATCGTACCTTGTGGATAATCGTGCGACTTTTGCTAGCACCGGCCAACCCAAAGAGAAAGAGATCAACCATGAAGATGCTTTGAAAGGAAAAGAAGACCTAAGTATTTCTGGAGGAGTATCACTGAAGATTAAGCTTACCCCTAACAAGGAAGATCAGCTTCGAGCAAAAGATCTTAAGCATCATGTTGGTCCTGGAAAAGGCAAGAACATACCCGTGCCTCCTTGTATTGCTTTATCTGTTGACAATGAAACAATTCCAGTTGCATCCAAAGGGCGAGGACAGCGGAGCAAGAGTTCATATGATGGGAGTAGCACTAACAGCGATCGTTATTGGAAGCGACAGAAAATCAAGGTAACAATTCCTGTTGACGCTATTGATTTGGACCCTTCTATTTTTTTTTAAGGCATTCCAAGTGTTGTTGTCTCGAACATTCATCTTTCACAACTCGTAAGCATTTTCTCAATCAACTCGCTATTAGTGCTTTTCTCAATTACTTATTTGTGTTTCTTATCTTTGACTTGACAGTTGAATGATGAGGAATTAATTGATCTGGAGAAGGATTCTCATAGCGTGGGCTCCGTGGATGGTCCAGATGCTTACGATTTGCTGGCAGAGCAAGTTGCCACCTCAATACGTTCGCAAGAGGCAAAAGATAGCGGAATGAATGTGAAAAGAAATCCGAAGGAGATTCTCCCAAAGCCATTTAAGCCACCATCATTTCCAGCAGAATCAATGGTTTCAGAATTCCACTCAGAGAATGTAATCCAAAGCGCCCGTCACTCTTACACTTCCATGCTGTGGGCCACCTTGATAGGAAAGCTATCCCAAATCAAACTAGAGAAAATGCATTATTTTGAGGCCGAAGCTACCAAAATCCTCGTCGAGATGCGATATAGAAACCTGCCATCTATTCCTCGTTTGGAAATCCTTTTCCGCACATTCTTTGAGAACGTTGCTCGATTTACCTCAGTGAAGTCCCAAGCTTCCAGTAAAATGTCTGCAGAGTCTATGGACGACATGCGTTCTACTTTGGCAAAGAAACTAGGCGAAGTGGAGTCCCAAGAACATGAACAAAACGAGAAGATCAAAAGCGATGAAGCCGAGCTCGTAAAAATGCACCTAGAAAAAGCAGATCTGGAGAAACGACTTGAGACCCTGGATGCTATAATTAAGAAGAAGACTTCGGAAATTGAGGAAGGTAGAGGAAAGCTGCCAACACTTCAAGCATCAAACACATCTATAAAAGAGGAGATCAACAAGCTTGCAAATTCTACTCCCTTATCAAATGAAGAAGAAGAAACTCTGAAGAAAATGCAGGACTTGCTCGAAGTCAGCCGTACTGAGTTGATGAACTTTAAACTTCTCCTCTAGTTCTTTCCATTTATATTAGTTTTATTGCTTTTGAGTTGTTGCTACTTCCATGTTTTGCTCATTCTGTACTTCAAGACTTGTTGAATGATGACTTTATTAATGAAATTTCCATTTGAATTTAACATCTTTTATGCAATTTCATTTTGTCTTCATCATTATTTGCAATAATCAATCTCTCCTTTGACTATTTAAGTGAAACAATGAACGAACAACAAATACGTTAATTCATAAAGCGCACAATTTCACTTTTAGACTTGTTTATTTTCTTTAATAAGAATGACTAAACTTAAAAGTGATTTTAAGTTGCCTACGTATCCCAAGAGATAAGCTTGAGAATCAAGTCATAACGTAGTTCAACATTTTTTTTTTTTAACGGTGACTGAACTTGGAAATTTTTTTCCAAGTTGCCTACGTATCCCAAGAGATAAGCTTGAGAATCAAGTCATAACGTAGTTCAACAAAATTTTTTTTTTTTTTAACATGGGTGACTGAACTTGAAATTTTTTTCTCAAGTTGCCTACGTATCCCAAGAGATAAGCTTGAGAATCAAGTCATAACGTAGTTCAACATTTTTTTTTTTTTTAATGGTGACTGAACTTGGAAATTTTCCAAGTTCCCTACGTATCCCAAGAGATAAGCTTGAGAATCAAGTCATAACGTAGTTCAACACATTTGACTTTGCAGTTTAAACTCGTGCAGTCTAGGAGTATTTCCATATTATGCGTAGTAACGCTTCAAATACTTGCCATTGATAGGACCAACTTTCACTCGATCCTTTTCATCAATTATCTTGTAAGATCCATTTGAGTAGACTTCCTGGACAACATAAGGACCATCCCACTTAGATGTAAATTTCTTCTTCTTTTGCCCCATAATGATTGGTCGTCTTACAGCAAGCACCAAGTCCCCGACTTGAAAAGAGTGAGGTCGAACTCTCTTATTGAAGGCCTTTGATATGCGGGCTTGATAACACTCTAAACGTTGCTGCGCTTCCAATCTCTTTTCATCAAGTGCCTCTAGCTCCTCCAACCTCAATAAAGCATTCTCTTCTGTTGTCAACCCTTCTTGAATCGCAATCCTCAAGGAAGGAATTTGCTGCTCGAGTGGGAGGACCGCTTCAACACCATAAACCAAAGCATAAGGAGTGGCTTGAGTCGGTGTGCGATAAGTTGTCCTATAAGCCCAAAGCGCCTCACCAATTCGAAGATGCCAATCTCGCTTGGACTTATCCACCACTTTTTGCAGTAAATTGCACAAGGTCTTGTTAAACGCCTCCGCCAATCCGTTTGCAGGAGCATAATACATGGAGGAATTATTTTGCTTAAATTTGAACTTCTCACATAGCTTGTTCATCAAACTATTGCAAAACGGCTTCCCATTATCGGTGATGATGTATCTTGGAACTCCGTATCGAAAGATGATGTTCGAGCGGATAAAGTCAACAACATTTTCCTTCTTAACTTCCTTAAGTGCAACTACTTCTGCCCACTTGGAGAAGTAATCTGTAGCAGCGAGAATGTATAGATGCCCAGCAGATGACTTGCAAAGGTCCAACAACATCAAGACCCCATTCATCAAATGGCCATGAAGAAACAGTTGGATGTAAAGGTTCGGGAGGTTGGTGTATGTAGTTTGCATAGAACTGACAGGCTTGACATCGCTTTGCGTAATCCATGTAATCCGTCACCATAGACGGCCAATAATATCCCATCCTTTTTATGCGAAAATGAAGCTTTGGGCCAGATTGATGAGCTCCACAAATACCAGAATGAGCTTCCTCCATTGCTTTGGCAGCTTCCTCGTCACCTAAACATCTCAAGAAAATGCCTTCAAAAGACCGCTGAAATAGTGTATCCTTGTAGTATATGAAGCGGGGTGCGCGACGACGAACATCGGTACGTCGATGATGATCATCTGGCAGTTTCCCATCTTTGAAATAATCAACAAATACTTGACGCCAATCCTTTGTATCAACCTCATAGACCGAAACAGAATGGAATTCGCACTCCTCATCAATGTCATCATCGAACATAGGGGGTATTACCCACCTTTGGCATAACGGCACTTGAGCATGTTTGTCCGGTAGACTTAAATTAGAGGCGAGATTTGCCAATGCATCGGCCTGCTTGTTTTTGTTTCTGGGCACATGGTTTATCGTCACATCACCTACCCATCCCATGAGGCGTCTTGCATAGTTATGATATGGGACTAACTCGGGCTTCTTGACCTCATACTCTCCGAGCAATTGCTTGACAACTAATTCAGAATCTCCATATACTTTGAGTTCTACATGCTTCATGTCAACAACCAATTCAAGTCCCAGTATAAGAGCTTGATATTCAGCCATATTGTTGGAGCAGCCCTCAGATAAAGTGAATGAATATGGCAAAATATCACCTTCAGGAGTAAGAAATACTACACCGGCTCCCGCTCCTTTCACGATGTGATGCACCATCAAAGTACATTCTCCATGGAGGTAGAACTTCTATTATAAAAACATCTTCATCAGGCAGCTCATGATCTAACTCCCATTCGGCAGGTATCGGGTGATCGGCCAAGAAATCCGCTAATGCTTGTCCTTTAATAGCTTTTAGCGGGACATAGACAATCTCAAATTGTTGAAGTTGCAAGTACCACCTAGCTAAGCGATCGGACAACAGACAGTCTTGACATAACATATTTGATGGGATTTGCCCTCGAGACAAGATGCACAGTATGAGCATGGAAGTAATGCCTCAACTTTTGAATAGCAAAGACCAGTGACAGGCAAAGCTTCTCGATAGGTAAATAATTCAACTCATTTGGCGTCATCCTTCGACTCAGGCAATACAAAGCATTTTCCTTTCTATTTTCATTCTCCTGAGCCAGGAATGCCCCCACAGAGGTCTCTTGAACAGAAACATACAAAATCAATGGCTTTCCAGGGATTGGTGCAGCAAGCACCGGAGGCTTCATGAGGTATGACTTAATACTCCTAAAGGCATTTTGACATGCTTCATTCCATTCAAACGGTACACATTTTTTCATCAAATGACTAAATGGTTGGCAACGTCCAGCGAGGTTTGAAATAAACCTTCGTAGATATGCTAGCCTTCCCTGTAAGCTCTTCAATTCATGGATATTTTGAGGCTCGGGCATCCTCATAATTGCATCAATTTTTGATTGTTCAATCTCTATTCCTTGACGACTGACAACGAAGCCGAGTAATTTTCCATAAGCTACACCAAAAGCATATTTCAAAGGATTCATTTTGAGTTGATATTTTCGAAGCCGCTCAAATGCTATCCTCAAATCATGGAGATGATCGCCTCTTTGTCGCGACTTCACTACCAAATCATCAACATAACACTCCACCACTTTGTGCAATATGTCATCAAAGATTTTTTGCATTGCTCTCTGATAGGTGGCTCCAGCATTCTTCAACCCAAAATGCATTACCTTATAGCAATAAATTCCTTTTGGGGTACGAAACGCGGTCAACTCTTCATCCTGTGGTGCCATTCTGATTTGGTTGTAGCCAGATGACCCGTCCATAAAAGAAAGCGCTTCATGACCAGTAGTCGCATCGATCATTAGCTCGGGTATTGGGAGCGGAAAGTCATCTTTTGGACATGCGTTGTTTATGTCTCGAAAATCAACACAAACACGAAGTTGACCATTTTTCTTCCGCACAGGGACAATATTTGAGATCCATGTAGGATATTTGACTTCACGGATGAACCCAGCTTCAATGAGCTTATTAACTTCAGCCTCAATGGAAGGCACCAACTCAGGCCGGAAACATCGTTGGGCTTGCTTTAAGGGCCTTGCTACATGCCTCACAACTAATTGATGGACAGCTATCTTTGGATCTAGGCCCGGCATTTCCTTATAAGTCCATGCAAAGACATCTTTGTATCCCTTGAGGAGGTCTATGTAAGCTTTTTCTTCATCAGGGCTAAGGAGAGCACTTATATAAGTTGGGCGAGGATTTTCCACCGTACCTAAGTTGACTTCCTTCAATTCGTCAACAGTGGTTTTCACACCTTCCTCAAGTTCAGGAGGGGCATCTTCAGCATCTTCTTCTTCGAGAGATTCTTCATCCATAACACTGATATGATTTACGGCGACAACTTCTTCATTATCCATTTGAACAATATTTTGCCTATTCTGCCTCTCAAATCTGATTGTTCTTCGGATTCTTCCACTTCTTGTTTGAACATTATGGATGGTTAGATTTTCGGTATTTTGGAGATAACCATCTTCAATCCATCTTTCCACTTGCAGAGTGATTGCACTTGGCCTTTGAGCAGGCAAGGGAGAAATGACACCCTCAACACAATTAATCTGATAGGATGAGCCAACGCTCTCTTCGTCTCCTTCCACAAGAGGATCGGTGAACACCACAGTACATTGCTTAACTTCGGGCATGTTGTCGCAATCCACATTCACCCTGATTCCAGAAATAACATCCTTACGATGTTTCTTCTTTAAAGTAGCATTGGTGCCAAGCCTTTTGAAAACCGATATATGAGAAGGTCCAAGTCGATGAAAGACCGATACTCGAGAAGGTTGATTTTTTTGACCAAGTCGGCGAAAGACCGATACTCGAGAATGCACTCTATTGTCAACAACAGCTTTTGGATTTGAGGTACCTTCATCATCTGCAGTGATGTACTGAATGGTTGCTCTCTTAATCTTGAGGCGTATGGGAGATGAATGTTGGTATCCTAGACCGGTTTTAGCAGTCAAGCTTTTTCCATTAGTCGCTTCTTGAGGCAGCTTTCCTAGCAAATCCCAATTTTGAGAGGTATATCCGGCTTTGGCGAGAAGTGTGTAAGCATTTGGATCAAAACCATCATCTGTGCGTGCAGTTGGCAACTCTCCATGCTCCACATTTGCATATTTCTCCGGTCGGACAAACCCTTTTAGGGGAGCAACCAACGGTTTGATAGACTCAATTTTAGTTAAAGGCATGATAAAATCGCTTGATGTTTCCAAGCTACCTGGCGTCAACTGCTTGCGTTTGGAATTTGGACATATGACTAGTTTTTTTTTCAAATGAAGCAGACATGCCGTCTTTCCCCTTCCTGCTTTTTGAGGAAATAGCTTTTTGAACTTCTTTTTTTGCAGATGAAAGATCTTTAGATGTTTCACCCTCCTTGCGAATGTAGTACTGGGCATCGGAAAGGTATGTCTCAGCTTCAGTAAAGGGCTTATCATCGGCAGTCACCTTTTTCATGATCCCATTGCGGCAATACTTGAAACATTGATGGAGCGTAGATGCTACCACACCATTGTCATGAAGCCATGGTCTCCCCAAAAGCATGTTGTAAGAGGTTTTTGCGTCTATGACAAGGAGGAAAACACTCGAAATCATATCATCTATTAACAACTCAATTCGCAAGGCCCCAATTTCTCGTTGACCTCCCTGGTTGAATCCTTGAATCATCAGTCGACTTTGAGAAAGTTCATCCGTTGCAATCCCCAATTCCTTCAACGTGTGCAGGGGCAGAATGTTAATCGCAGATCCACCATCCAACAGATCCGGTTGATTCTTTTGTTCTTTTTGCATATCCGATGAATAAACAAAGGTCTGCATGTGGGGAGTAGCCCCAAGCAATAAGTCGTCATTATTGAAGGTAATTTCAAAGACAATCCACTGCATTTTCCTCAAAGTCTTCTTCTTCCTCGTATATATGTGTGGCATAACATGAAGACATATTCAGATCCATGAACTCTATTGGCAGAAAATCTCCCAATGTGATAGGAAGTGGTGACCTTTTGGTCCAAGTACTTGGTGCTATAGGGGAGCGCTCAACCTTTTTAACTCTCGCGCTTGGTACATGCCTCTTGACTAATTTACTTCTTATGCGGCATGCGTTCCCAATTTTTGCAGGTTTTGTGCGGCTTCTTCTTCGCGAGTCACAAGCGTCCCAGCCCTTCATCATCGGATAGCAGTTTTCCACCTCTTGAAGACTTCTCAACATGTTGACCGCATTCTTCCGTAGTAAGAATGTGTCCATTAGCTCTCACTTTAATAGAATTGAACCCTCCAAACTTGATTTCATAGACTGGTTCTTCCAATAAAGCTAAGTCAGCATGAGCATATGCTATTGAAGTTTGGTTAGCAGTTGCCTTCTCCTCCTCGAGGAGCACACGTCCTTCACGGGCTAATCGCATTATCAAATCTTTGAAGACAAAGCACTTCTCAATTGAATGACCAACTAAGCGGTGGAATTTGCAGTAATTAGGATCACCTTCACGTCCCGCCTCATCTGGTCGCTTTGACTTTGGCAACTCAATAGCATTTGCAGCAACAAGTTCATCAAACATTGCCGAGACATAGGAATCCAGAAACGGATATTCCTTCGCTTGCATCTCTTCCAGAGTTAATTTATTTCGCTCACGAGGATGATCAATTCTCTTGTTCATCTTTTGAGACACCTTGGTGGATATCTTAATCGGTTCAGCATTCGTCACCATAGACTCCTTGGATTCACTTTTGGAAAAAGTCATGCCACTTTTCTTATAGTCCTGCTTCTCATTTGCCTTTGCACTTGAGTTTTGGACAGGTGCCTTGCCTCCATTTGCAGCAATGCTCAATTCCATGTCATGAGCGCGCGTAGCAAGTTCTTCAAAGGTTTTCGGCATAATTCCCTCGAGGATATATTGAAGCTCCCAAAGACATACCCCGAATGCACATCTCTATCGCAGAGGACTCGCTCAGTCGGTCTCTACAGCTTGAGGTTCGGATTCCTCCACTCGTTGAGATAATCAATCACGAGCTCATCTTTCCATTGCCGAGAATTGGTTAACTCTACCATGCTAACAATTCGCGGGCATCGTAGAAGCGGTTGAGAAACTCCCTGCTCAAGTTGATCCCAACTATTGATGGTTCCACTTCCAAGTCGAGTATACCAATCGAATGCATTGCCCCTTCAAAGACCGCATCGAATTGCTTCACCAAAAGATCTCCATAGCTTCCAAAGATTATTACATGTCTCAATGAAATGAGCCACATGTCGCTTTAGGGTTTCCCTTCCCATCGAATTGTTGGAATTTTGGTGGTTGATAACCAGCAGCATCCTCATGCTCATCAATTCTTTGGGTGTAAGGTTTGGCGTAGGTATTAACAGTACTTGCTACCTTTTTCGCTCATCGCTCCCATGACGAAATCCTTCAATTGGTCAACATGGATGAAGCTCACTCGAAGAGACTTGGATACCTTGAACTTTCTTTGTCGATTCCACTTCCTCTCGATCTCGAGCTTCTTTTGGGGAGCTTGACTTGTCTCTCCACTTTTCTCCAAGTGGCTCCTTATGTGGGCGATGGAGTTCTCCCTCGCTTTGGGATCGCTTCGCAAGCTCTTCAATAAGCCTCGGTCAAATGCGCGAGTTGCTCCTCTCAGTACTTGTTGTGCCAGCCATCATGACAGAGCAAATGAGGGAGCACTTGAATCCTCGTAGATGGAAAAATCTGACCCAAAAAGCATCATGATGACCTTGGGGGGAGAAGTTAACACTTGTTTCATCATCTTCAAACTTAGAGCATTTCTCCATGTGAGATGATGACTTTGAAGTTTCCAAGGCAACGCCTTGCTTTGGCTTCAGAATTGATGGTGATGAAGCAGCATTCTTTCCAATAGCTTTTGATGCTCCTTGGACTTCTTTCTCAGCGAATGCTTTTGTTCTGCTCCTCGTCATCATTCCGGTGTTTGAGAGTTGAGGGGTTGAAGTAGCAGCAACAACTTCCTTGCTATCAGCAGACTTTGAACGAGCGGATTTTGAGTTTTCGTTCTTTGGTGCCATGGATTTGACTTGAATATGAATTTGATTTTGAAGTTTTGAAGAGAAGAGATGGGAGGCAAAGATAGTCCCACCGGGCGTGCCAAATTTGTAATGCGATAAAATTGAATCTGTAACAGAAGCACGAAAATAACGCAACAAGGTAATTTTTATTAATCAAATCAAGTGAGTTACAATCTCTGGAAGGACTCCAATTTAGCTGGAATGATCCTCCGATTCTCCTCTTCTGAATTTGTTTTGTCCTAGCGTTGGAAGACTTGATCTTGAATTAAATATGATTTGATTCCAAGCGCCGAACCTTCGATTCCACAAAGTTGTTATGCCTTCCCGGGTTTTTGTCGCGAAGAACGCCTTTGAAGATTGTTGAAGATTTCCTGAGAGCTTTTGTCAGTTGGAGTCTGTTTGTAGCTTCCAAATGATATTTCTCTCTCCCTTTTGTCCTCCCTTTAAGCTTTGGGGAAGACCCCTATTTATAGGCATAAATGAGGGCTAGGGTTTTACTTATTGGGTTAAGCAGTCCCATTCACTTATGTTGGGTTGACCCATTCTTTATTTGGGGCGGCCCAATGTTTAATCCATTTTCTTAATGGACCTCTATTTAACTTAACATTTTGGGCTGACATTTCATTAGCCCAATTTAGTTTGATCCACTATTTTCTTTGGACTTTATTTCAAGTGGATCTGGGCTTGTTTAAAATGATTTATTTAATATGGCCAAGTTGTAGTGGTCCAATATTTAATCATTATTTATTAAATTCAAGTAGCCCAGACGAATAATATTTATTTATTAGTCTGGATTAAATAAATTTAATTACTCAAAAATTCGCTTGTCTACATTGTAAAATTAAACAAAAAATATAAGCAATATAGTGATAACATTTATGGAGATAAACAATCATATTCAACGTAACAACTACTTATATAATAGAATAAAGTAGTGCGATTAATAGAAAAATAAAAAAAATCAACTTATATAAATAAATAGTTAAAAAGGATAATGTATTACATATACCTAACTATCAATACCAAGTGGAATCTTTAGTAGGTTCAATACCATCACTGCCCGATCCTCTATAATTATAGTATGAATATGAAAATCAGTTATAAATATTACCACGAATAGGTAAAGAGTGATCATGCCGTGTATTTATCTGTGATGGTTACACATGTGGTGGATATAGTTGGAGTGGGTAGGAGTGTGGTTGATAATAAATTAGATCATCCCTTTGCTGATTATACTAACCAAAACCTCGTCAATGACTACTGTTACCAGTAAAGCTGGATGAACAGTAACTATATGCACCATGATGTTTCAGATAGTCATCATAAAAATCACTAACAGTTCGCTCGAGGCGAGGTAGTATACCATATGATATATGTTTATACTCATAAGTATTCGAGCTTATTGCAATTATATACATATTAGTATTTGTCTTTTATCCAAAAAAAATATGACTCGCCGAGTTTTTTTGAGTCAGGCCGAATTGAAACAGATTTGAGAATAGTTGTAACAATGCCTCGTTCTTTCTCGATTTCCACTGATACGAGTATAATTCGGTTGACTCGGCCGAGAATTTGAACCATGATTGAGAGTGATTTTGCGATTATGATGCGCTGGTTGATCACACAGATATGATGAGCATCTTTTGTCCTTAGGAGTAGGGTGGACACAGACTTAAATTTAAAAAACAAATGAGGGAGGAGGGGTAGGGGGTCTTGCTTGCTGTATGCCGCCCCTGCTTAGGGGACATCATTCCGTTGATTTGAAATCACTTTTGAGGACTTTCTCAGCATTACCTTTGTCCATCGGTCAGGTAATATCCCGACTCATGAATTGAATAGGTATTTTATGAGGTTTAGGTCCTCTTTCCAATGAATTGGAAAACTACGTAATTTTCTCTTCCAGTATGTAAATTATGATTTATTTTAGGGTGTGTTTATTTTCATGAAATTTGAGGAAATTAAAATTCTAATTCTTCGAAATTCCATAAAATTAGAATACTAAATTTTTTCTAATTCTATAGAATCATACTAATTGAAATCTTAAAAAAATTCAGTCTAATGTTGCTCTCACTAAGGGAAAAAAACGGATTGAAACCACTCACTCATCCGAAAAGAAAGACGTCATTCTAAACCTTCAAGTTCGTCTTGGAGATAGCACCATTTTTCTTTGAACTCGGGATGAGACATAACAACCAGGACTTCTTTTAAGAAGTTTAGCACCTTTTACCGGAAGGACAACATTCTCTTGTTTCTGTGTTACCAGTCAAAAAGATAAAGTTGCGCCTCATTATATCATCCTGCCAATTGAGAAAAGAAATCTACAATTTGATTTAGTTTAAGAGAAAGCATTCAGAATTAAGCCGAAGTTGGTTCTCAAGGAACTCTCCAATTTTGAAGCCTTGGATCAAAGAGCTTCTTCAAGAGATCTGATCAGGAAAGAGTGAATAATACTCTTAAGCCTTCAAAAAAATCCTTGCTGCAGTAGAGGAGATCTTCTAAAAGAAGAGTATTGATGGGAGAAACGCTGGTATCAAAACTGAGAAGGGAAGTCATCTCTCGCATCTCTTCGAAATACCAGAGGAAAGGCTCAAGGAGGATTTGACGGTCGAATTTCGGTGAACATAAGTTGGAGTTTTGAATGCCTCTAAAACATCAATATATTATAAGAAACCAGCCGACTGCGATTGAAAAATTGCGGTTGTTACTCTATTTGGGGCCAATCGGTCGTAATCTCCCTTTGTGATGGCTTTGCAGCCGAAAACTAGGTCTTTAAACATAAGAGGTCGCAATTCAATTGCCTACTTCAACCACCGAAGTTTTGGATGGCAATGTTGATTACTTGGCGATCGAGTTGCGACCGATGAGTGAGCGATTTACTTTTGTCGCCACGACGGTCGAAATACCAGTGGCCGAATTTGATAACGGTCGCAAAATCCTAAACTTTGCAACCCTAAGTCCCTCAATCAGATGTTAGAGTGAAATTGGATGAACATGGGAGCCTCTAATAATGAAATGTACAATTGGTACGTCTAGTTGATGTGCTTAATAGAAGCTTTTCCTCTTTACAAAAATGGATCTTGCTCGCAAATCGAATCCTCAAAATTTCTTAAGGAGCCAGACAATCCTAGAAATTTTCATTTATCCAAAAGGGTATTTCTTTTAGCCAAGAGGCTAACACCGCCCTGACCGAGAAGTCTACTCGGGCGAGGAGCAGAGAATCCATGGATAGGTAGGAATCCTTTCTTGCATCTGCGGAGGTCAGAACGTTCTCCTAAAGAAAGTAATATCGGAGAAAAGAAGTGATGAGGGAGAAACCTCTAGAGAGAACACCATGACTTGGAACTTCCATATTTCAGAAGACAATGATGGAGGATTTACTTTTGGCTAGAGATACAAATGGGCAGGAAAAGATGAGGTAAAAAGTAATCTTATGGTTTGATATAATCACATATTTATGTACGCAAATGCGTCCTTTGAAAATGGGAGAGCGTAATTTCAAATTTTGTTGGGAAACGGAAAAACCCATTTTCATTTATAAAATTTTGTGAAAGATAGTTGTTAAATAGAAATAAAAAGGCAAAAAGATAGATTTCGTTGAACCTCCATCGCAGGGAGAACAAAAATTGGATTTTCCGAGATTATCCCACTTTATTTGTATGCTGGACACTTAGGTAGAGAAACCTCATTTTGTTTTGGGAAGAAGATGCCCGATCATGGATTGATCATTAAATTTAGCTAAGATTTGATAGATTTGCCCTGCATAGACATATGATAGGTTCAGTTCTGATCGCCTAATGGCCATGGAGCATATTTTTGTGTATCATTGAATATAGATGATTCAAACATAAAACAAAACTTGCAATTATGACAAATAATTTTTTTTTCTTCCAGTAAATCTCCCTGATGGACTACCCTCCCCCCCCCAAAAGAGAGATCATTTAGCTACAAGGTTGGTCTAGCTGTCTCCTCGACTAGCTCGAACTAATCACCTAAGCGGGGAAGGATCTTTAGGCATATCTCGTGCATGAGCAACTTGTTCAAATCCCTCCTGCCAGGGTATCGGTTGGCCCAGGAGTGACAAACTATTTTCGAAGATTTTCCTCTTCGGGAAGAGGTCCCGGGTCTTCAGCCTCATCAGATAGAACATGATATGAGCCGTTCCATCGAAAGATGAGGATTGACGCATCCTCTTCCACAATTTCTTTGAAATGCTCTTGGTAGATCAAGTGGGGATGTTGTAACTTCAAATGCTTAAACATGTTGGAACAATAATACTTGATGGGCAGGGCAAGATTGAAAATGTTCATTTTCTTCTTCACTCTAAATGAAGCTTAGAATGAGTTGGTCTCGCTTCTCAAATAGAATCTCACCATATTTAGTAAACCATTCCTGGCTCATGCTGAGCAATTAGTTGTATAGGTCATTGAAGGAATTCAATTGTTCTCAAGCTTGGTCAACCTCATGTTCAACAAAGCTAGATCTTTCATCTAATAGGCAAATTTTGCGTTCAGATACATTCGCTTGGCGCTAGAAAGTTCTTATTCCGATTGGATATCGGTTACCAGGAATTGAAGCATGGAATTCTCAACTTTCCAACTATGATGAGACTGAGACATATCTTTGCGTTGAGTTGTTATCTCAACCCCACAAAGGAGTTCATGATCGGGATACATGATGTTACCTAAATATGATGATGGAAATAGAAATAATCAAGTAAATAGCCTTCTTGGACAAAGTGAGCACCAAATTGACCCCTTAAGGTTTGAGGGGAAAAGGGCCTTCAATATTGCAGATGCTTGGGGGGATTCTCTATCGACCAATTGGAAAAAACATCCCAGTCCGGGCAAAACTTGGGTATGGTACTCGCCTCTTTTTGTGCTGGAGTGATAGTTGAGCTTTGTTCAGTAACTTTAAAAACTACTGAATGTGTAGTTTTGTACACCTTAGTGGGGATTAGAATGCTCTGGGTTTGCTGGCATTTTTTTCCCCAAATAGTGTCAGTTTTGGGAAGTGTTTCATCGCTTATTTCTGAAGACACAGTGATAGTTGTTTCTGCTTGTTTAGTAGCCACCATTTTTCCTTCTCTGCGAGGCCTAATACTTTAATACACTCAGCCATGGAAGCTCCGGTCTGGTGAAGCATGGCCTGAAGAAAATTTATGGAGATTCCCAATCTTGTAATGAAAGATAACCAAGGGAATATGATTAAATCATACTCATTCTTCGAGGGAGGAAAGCAAGGTTATTATGTAAAAACCTTTATTATGTCAGAGAATTCTTACTTAGCTTCTTTTGTTGAAGTAGCTTCCCAGGAAAAATTATGTATGATGCAACCCATCCCTGACCAGGTTTTCGCTGCTGAGAATATTTCTTTCATAGGGAAAACGCGACTTCCAAGTGTAAGGGTTCATAGTACCTTCGATAGGAAGGGTGCTTTCAAAGTGCCGCAGAGGCCCAGGCATGGTCGGGAAATCAAACCGGGGTGGTTTGACATAGAAGAATATTGATTTCCAATGCTTGCTAGAGATTGACAAAGAATAAACCAGTATAGGATCATCAATATGGAAGCTAAGTTGGTATTGCCTCTAAACATTAGGGCCCCCAACTTGTAATAATGACGAAATACATCTACGTTGGTCGCGATGTTGATTACTCGACACTCCAAAATAAATCTCATTACAATTCGAATGTCGTTCAATTGAAATTGATCGAGTAATGGATTGTAATAATTCAAAAGATCAAGAAGTAGATCAGGAAAAGGGAAAACCAGACTTCCCCTCGCATGTTTTTCAAAAATGGTGAAACAACTCTCCGGCGGGGTGCTTGCCCGATCAACCTTTGAGAGCATTACGTTTTCCCAATCAGAGCCATGTTCACAGCCCTAACATATTTCTCTACATGAGCTCAAGTCTTCATAATGACTCATTTATCTTCCATAATTTGAGTCTTTAAGATTCCCACTTTAATAACCACCTTAGTGTCGACGGGCGTCGGAATATGTAAATTTATATTGCCCGAACAGATTTCCTCTGGAAATTTGATAGTGGTTTGACAATATGGTAATTGGAGGTTATCAACATCGACCATTTTCTATTTTGGAATTTTCTCTTTAGAGGTCGAACTTTATGATGTCTATGGAGGCATTTTTTTTAGGATTCGATATCTAGAAAAGAAATATGGAAGAAACATGGGTTTTTCTCTCCCTTTTTATTTTTTACTTTTTATTTTATTTTATTTTTTTTGCAGAAAGGCAACTTTTGACAATGAATATGCTCAATATGTGATTTTTTATAGGTCATCCCTAGGGCGGTTTCGTCTATGCGAGTGACTCGGACGTGACACTCCTAAGGATTGTCCGTTGCACTATGATTTGAATCGGCGTGTCCTAGAAATAGCAACTTTAGTTCCTCACGGGTTGGAGATGTTATAACCTGAAATTTTTGAACTTATGTGTATTGCATGTCGCATTTAATTTTGTGTTATATGTTATTATGTGTTATAAGTTGCTACTTAATTGTTTAATGGGTATTTTGTTGTGATTTGTAAGTTTGGGGGCTTAAGTGATTGAGTTAGAAACATGTTGGGTTGCTTTGTAACATTTTGAATTCCTCGTTTTGGTGGTTATGGCTGGGAAACAGAAAGAGAAACATGAGTTAGAGAAAAGAAAGGAAAAGAGAAAATATGAGATATTTAGTGCTGTGAGAAATTTCTAATTATGACGTAGTAATCGGAACCTGATGGGAGTAATTTTTAGTGTGTTCCAAAAAGGACTGAAATGGCTAGATTCTGTACGGTCGGATCGAAATTCTAACGGTTTAGTAGACAGGAATTTTTTGAAGAAATGGACTGATTTTCTGGAATTCTTGTTCTTGTATTTTGTTGTTAAACTTTCAAGGTAAGGATTTCACTCTTATTTTTCTGTCATAAAACATATGATTTGAAGTTATATTGTTATGTGATTATGATTATAGGATTTTACACATATTTTATTGCACTGGATGAAGTGTTGAAGTATTCATACTTGTGTGGTGGATCTTCGAGTCTAATTGCGTACGATAATTGCATACTTGTTGTTGTAGTTATAATTGTCGTTGGAGTCATAATTCCTATGTGTTGGTAGGGTCGTTTCCCCGGTCTTGAGCTCGTCTAGGAACATCTTCATTGCATGATTCATTCATTTTTATGTTTATATTTACTGCTGAACCAGGGAGTTCGCGATGATAAGTTAAAGTAAAATGAACCTTGGGCCTTCTTCTAATTGGGCAATTATTAGGGACTACAAACTGTTGTTGTAGAGTTCACAGTGGTGGACGATGATACAATACAGAATGATTCCTTAAATATATGGCCCCAGTTCGTTCAGGGGGATATTTGAACTCATGACATATCATCATGGGCCTTTTCCATCTTGGCCATCAGTTGGGGACCGTTGTAGTAATTGTTTTAGAGTCTTGAATGGATAATTGAGCTTGGTCGTATAGATTTGTTTGAGTCATAGCATGAACCATACTCGAGTGTCTAATATTAAATATGTATGTATGTTCGTATGAGCAATTCGTGTTGCTCGTATCATGTTTCCGATGTTTTAGTGTTGGATTTTATGAGTATGGTTTATAACTTTGTTGTGCTTGTTTTCATATGTCATATTGGTAAAAAATCTGCATTTTTGGGGTTGGTTATTGGAAATTTCAGAAATGCACTTTTCCTTCACAAATTTGCACTGGTTTTTGGGTTGTTCTAAATCCCGGACAACCTCCAGTCGACCGGGCCAACGTAGCCCTCTTCTAGGGAAAACTACTGGGATCAAAATATTTTTCTCGGATGACCACTTTGGTCGACCGAGATACTTTGTACACCGTCCGGACTTTTTGACATGGCTACTGCCTCGATCTCAAATGACCTTCGGTCGACCGGACCTCTATTCTGGTCATCCAGAGGGTATTTTGGTCTGTTTTGGTTTCTGTTCGTTCGGTTTCAAGTTAAGGCTTCTGTTAGTTATGTTAAGTATATTTCAAGTGTATTATGATGTATTCTAGTCAAGTTAAGCTACACATGGTTTCACACAATGATTTTGGAAATCAGGAATGTGTTAGAGTCTTATTTGACATTTCATCCCAAGGGTTGTTAATCCTTACTGGGCTTCATAGCGTATTCATTTACTTCATTCTTTTGCAGATGATGATGTGACTGATGATATGTATGATGATGATTGCGATGGGGACTTTGAGGAGTGATCTAATATGAACTTTATGTAATAGCTGAACTACTTTAGTACTTGAACAATTAAGTTTTGTAATGACATTAAGTATAATTTTGTATTTCGAACTCTAATTTAAGATCTTTGAATTTCCTTTAGTAATGATATAATTGGAATTATCATTTTTTTCTTGGGTTCGGTGCCTCATAGGTAGATGATGGAAATCGGCTTAAGGACTCGAACTCAAGAGAAGAAGATCTATTGAAGTGGCATGTTGGTCCTATCACTAGTTCTCAATCCAAGCTTTTCAAAGGGGCACTTAGTGGTTTATTTGCAAAGTGTTTGGTTCAAACTAAAATGAATATCCAAGAGAACCCAACAAATTGTGTTCTTTTTATTCAAGTAAAAGACCAAAATGCTACTATTCTTTTGGCCCAATAGATAATATAATTTGAGACCTTCAAGTCCAATGTTGAAGCATAAATTTGTTCAAAATGGCAGCCCAAATTCTTCCTCTTCAAGGCAAATTTCAGCAACATAGTCTATGGTCAAAAGTGCATTTAATGAAGTTGTTAGTTTCAAAGACTAGAAAGCACCAATTTTTTACCAAAGTTGGAAGGTCTCAAGAGGTAATTTCGTGGAAGCTTCATTTGACATTATCTATTACCTCAACAATGGAATACAAGTCATCCATGACATCATCTTTGGCATACTAGAAGTCTTATAAAACTGGAATAGCTTATTTGATAGTTTATTTAGCTTATCTTTCATAAGTTGTCTAGCTTATTTTTAAGCCTATATATAAGACCCTTTGTAATCTAAAAAGATCAACCTTTGATGAAATATAATTTGTGAGTTTTCTTTTGAAACTCTTAGTTCTTCTTGAACTTTAGAACATATCAAGTTTCTAACTTGTGGCGTTCGAATTCTTATCAAACAACTTTTGGTGAGTTTTTTATGGCGAATATTATACCAAGGTTACTAGCTACGACAGAGGTTGTGGGTCGCGGTCCTTATACCAAGGTTCCTTCCATATCGGTTTGCTAGGGGTCGTGGTCTTCATCAAAAACATCTCGTTCTAACAATCTCTTAGAAAGATCATTATCCTATGTTTCTACCTTCTTTGGGACAAATCATATCATTTGGTATCAGAGCCGAATCAGGTTCTATTTCTTAGTCTAAAAAAAAAATAGGCCGAATAAAAAAAAATCAGTTTATATACTTGAATCTTATACTTCTTTGTTGTGGTTATCTTGTGCTTAAAGTTAAAGATCTTACTTCATTACAATCTTTGAAGATTGAATTTGAAACTTGAAACTTGATTTTTAGTTTGGGAAGAACTTAGAGTGAAGGAAGTTAGAGGTAAAAGACAAGAGAGGGTAAGATCAATAGAGCGAGAAAAAGCCAAAATTCTAGTGATACACGAGTGTTGAGTGACATTGTAATTGAGTAAAACATGTAAGGGAGTGTGTAAGGATATTTATTTTTTTAGTACCCTTGTTTTGTAGGGATGTCTCAAGAGGATAATAATAGGGTTCCATCTCCACCACCTCAACCAAATGCTTTTCAGTTTCAAGCAATGATGGATGAGATGAGGTGGTTGATGAGGCAAGAGTTTGGCCAAATTCAAGAAAGAATGGATCAATTAGAGGAATCTCAAAAGACTTGTTCTCTCTCTCTCTCTCTCTCTCTCTCTCTCTCTCTCTCTCTCTCTCTCTCTCTCACATAAGAACCAAGCAAATTTTGACTCGGATGATGATACAATGATCGAAGAAAGGCCAAGAAGACGAAGAGGTATGCAAATGGAGGACAACAATATGGGAACCATCAAGATAGAGATTCCACCCTTTCAAGGAATGGCAGATCCAGATGCTTACATTGATTGGGAGAAGAAAATGGAATTAATTTTTTATTGTCATGTCCATTCTGATCTCAAAAATGTAAAACTCGCCTCCACCAAAATTTCTGATTATGCACTAACTTGGTGGGATCAATGTGTGAATAGTAGGAAGAGAAATTAGGAAAGACCTATTCATACTTGGAATGACATGAAGGCTGTCATGATAAAACGCTTTGTGCCTAGCTATTACTATCGTGTCTTGAACAACAAGTTGCAAAGTGTGAAACAAGGAAGCAAGACTGTTGAAGAATATTTCAAGGAAATGGAAGATGCCATGATACAAGCCGATATTGTGGAAGTAAGGAGGCAACCATGGCTCGCTTCTTGCATGAATAAAACACTGAACTTAGAGATCGTGGGAAGACGTACCATCATGTGGAGGTTGAAGACATGGTACATGCAGCCATCAAATTGGAACAACAACTCAAGATGAGGGGAAATTTGCGCACCAATTTTTGTAAGGCAAAAGAACTCCCAAAAAGGTCGAAAAGACAGAACTTTCTTCTTCCTCTAAACCTTCAAAGTTTGGACAAAAATCTGAAAATCATCCAAAAGGTACTGATGATCCTTCTACTTCTAGAAATCGTGATATTAAATGCTTTAACTGTCAAGGTCGGGGTCGTATTGCAAGTCAATGCCCAAACATGCTTGCTATGATAATTCAGGGATATGAAGAGATTGAAAGTGAAAATGAAGAAACCATGACATCTGATGAAGAAGTAGCAGTGCAAAGAGACTTGTTGGTAACAAAGAGAAGTTTGAATGCACAACCTAAGGCTGAGGATGATGCCCAACGGGAGAACCTTTTCCACACAAAATGCTTCGTCAATGAAAAGTTATGCAGTGTTATCATTGATGGGGGAAGTTGTGCTAATGTTGCAAGTATTTCCATGGTTGAAAAACTAGGACTGCCAACACAAAAGCACCCAAAGCCATATCGGTTACAATGTCTCAATGATAGTGGAGAAGTTAAGGTGTCCAAGCAAGTCATGGTTACATTATAGATTGGAAAATATGAAAATGAAGTTTTGTGTGACATAGTTCCCATGCAAGCTAGTCATTTGTTGTTATGAAGGCCTTGACCATATGATAGGAAAGTGAACCACAATGGGTTCACCAACAAGTATTCATTTGTATTAAAAAATCATCCTATCACCCTTGTACCCATTTTACCAAATCAGGTCTTTGAAGACCAGGTGAGGCTTCAAAAAGATGTAAAAAAAAAGAAAAGAAAAGGAGAGTAAAAAAGAAAATGAGTTGAGTAGAAAAAAAGAGAGTGAAAAGGAAAAAGAATCGAGTGAAAAAAAAAAAAGAGATGACAGAAAAAAGAGTGCAAAGAAAAAGACAAAGACAAAAGAAACCCTTTTTTTGTGATAAATTTCGACTGTTGAATCATTTGGTCAAATAATAGATATTAATTGTTACATTGGCATGCTCGTGATGGGAGGGTACAACAACAATTTTTTGATTGACACCTGCAACCTTTGAGATTAAAAGAGGCACACACATGTATGCAATCTTCATCATTCTTGCAATCACTTCCTGCAGCATTTGTGTTGATTAAAAATTGGCAGACACCATTCTTACAATATGTTGTAACATCTTTGTGAAACTTTTTGCATTGAGAATCATCATTGCACCGGTATGCATCAACAAGAGTATTAACAACCAAGATCACCAAGAAAACCAAAAATATATTTTTGTATAGAAGTTTTTCCATTTTGAATATCTCTTGACATTACAAAAGAAATCCTTGTGATAAGTACAAAAGATGAAAAAAAGTGTGCCCTTGCAACAAAAAGAAGGATTAAAGAGGCCCTTCGAAATGAGAAGCCATTTGTGCTTCTTGTGTTCAAAGAATCTTTTTTATCTACTAATGAGCTGGCCGGTTCTATACCGAGCAATGTAATGTCTCTTTTGCTGGAATTTGAAAATTTGTTTCAAGAAGAAATACCTGGGGGATTGAGCACCAAATTGACTTCGTGTCGGGATAGTCCATTCCAAATAAGCCAGCCTATAAGACCAGTCTCGAAGAAGCAAAAGAATTGCAAGGACAAGTAGAAGATTTGCTCAAAAAGGGACGAGTTAGAGAAATCATGAGTCCCTGTGCTGTACCGGTTCTTGTTGGTGCCAAGGAAAGACGGATCGTGGAGAATGTGTGTAGATTATCGTGCCATCAACAATATAATGGTAAAGTATCGCCATCATATTCCTCGATTAGATGATCTTCTTGATGAACTTCATGGTGCCATAACATTTTCTAAAATTGATCTTAAAAGTGGATATCATCAAATTAGAATGAAAGAGGGTGATGGATGGAAAACAACTTTTAAAACAAAGTATGGTCTTTATGAATGGTTAGTCATGCCTTTTGGTTTAACCAATGCACCTAGCACCTTCATGAGACTTAAGCATCATGTTTTAAGAAGTTTCATTGGAAATTTTGTTGTTGTATATTTTGATGATATTTTGATATATTCTAAGAATTTGAATGAACATCTGGAGCATATTAAGTGTGTTTTGAGTGTACTTAGGGAAGAAAAACTTTATACAAATTTGAAGAACATTCCGCAAGGATAGCGTTATGTTTCTTGTCTATGTGGTGAGTTCACAAGGAATTTCAGTTGATGAAGAGAAGGTAAAAGCCATTCAAGATTGGACCGCACCAAGTAATGTAAGAGAAGTTAGAAGTTTTCATGAACTTGCTAGTTTTTATCGTAGATTTGTTAAAAACTCAAGCACTTTGGCAGCACCACTTACTAAAGTCATTAAAAAGAATGTCGGATTTAAATGGGGAGAAGAATAACTCATGCTCATTTACTTTCTCTACCAAATTTTGAAAAGACGTTTGAAATTGAATGTGATGCTTCGGGAATTAGGATTGGGGCTATTTTGATGAAAAAAAGGAAACCTTTGGCATACTTTTGTGAAAAATTGAATGGGGCAACTTTAAACTATCCCCACGTATAACAAAGAGTTGTATGCCTTAGTTCGTGCCTTAAAAACTTGGCAGCATTATTTGTGGCCTAAGGAGTTTGTGATTCATACTGATCACAAATCATTAAAGTTCCCCAAACATAAGCTAAATAAGAGACATGCCCGATGGGTTGAGTTCATTGAGACATTTCCTTATGTTATCAAGTATAAGAAAGGTAAAGAGAATGTTGTAGCTGATGCACTTTCAATAAGGTACTATCTTCTCTCTCAACTTGATGTTAAACTTCTTGGTTTTGAACAACTAAAGGAATTGTACTTTAATGATGCTGAATTTGGATAGATTTCTCAAGCTTGTGAAAAGGGTTCATTTGAGAAATTTTATAAGCATGATGGGTTCTTGTTTAGAGAATCTAAACTTTGTGTGCCGAATTACTCTATACGTGAACTGTTGGTTACGGAAGCACATAGTGGCGGTTTAATGGGTGGTCATTTTGATATTGCAAAAACTTTGTCTATCTTGCAAGGACATTTCTTTTGGCCAAAAATGAAAGTTGAAGTTGGCAGAATTTGTGAGAATTGCATTACATGCAAGAAAGGTTAGTCCAAAGTTCAACCACGTGGTTTATACACTCCTCTTCCTATAGCCCAAGAACCATGGATTGATCTTTCAATGGATTTTGTTTTAGGTTTACTAAGAACAAAAACTGGAAAAGATTATATGTTTGTTGTTGTTGATAGATTTTCAAAGACGACTCACTTCATCCCATGCAATAAAACAAATGATGCATCTCACATTTCAAACTTATTTTTCAAGGAAGTCGTTAGATTGCATGGAATGCCAAGAACAATTGTTTCCGATCGTGATAAAAAAAAATTGAGCTACCTTTATGAAAACGTTGTGGGGAAAGTTGGGAACTAAGATTTTGTTTTCTACAACTTGCCATCCTCAAACAAATGGACAAACTGAAGTTGTGAATAGAATTTTGTCAACATTATTGAGAGCTCTTATTGGGAAAACTGTTAAAACTTGGGAAGAATGTTTACCACATGTTGAATTTGCATAATCATGCTAAGCATTATGCCTCTAAGTTTTCACTATTTGAGATGGTATATGGTTTTAATTCGATAACTCTTATGCATTTGCTGTCTTTACCTGAAACTGAACGTGTGATTTTGGATCGCAGGAAACAAGCAGATTTTGTGAAACAAATTCATGAAAAAGCAAGAAGAAATATTGAGGAACACACAAAGCAATATGAGCGCAATGCTAACAAGGGCAAGAAAAAGATCACTTTTGAGCCTAGATATTGGGTTTGGCTCCATTTAAGGAAAGAAATATTTCTGGCACAAGGGCGATCTAAACTGTCACCCCGTGGAGATGGTTCATTTCAAGTGGTACAAAAGATCAATGACAATGCCTACAAGCTCGACCTACCAGAGAATTATGGGGTTCGTAATGTCTTTAATGTCATTGACCTAAAGGACAAATCATTCTCAAGATGAGGGAAATGATGGAAATCGGCTTAAGGACTCGAACTCAAGAGAAGAAGATCTATTGAAGTGGCATGTTGGTCCTATTACTAGGTCTCAATCCAAACTTTTCAAAAGGGCACTTAGTGGTTTATTATTAAAGTGTTTGGTTCCAGTTAAAATGAACATCCAAGAGAGCCCAACAAATTGTGTTCTTTTGATTCAAGTAAAAGACCAAAATGCTACTATTCTTTTAGCCCAATAGATAATACAATTTGAGACCAATTCAAGTCCAATGTTGAAGCATAAATTCGTCCAAAATGGCAGCCCAAAATCATCCTCTTCAAGGCAAATTTCCCAACATATTCCATGGTCAAAAGTGCATTTAATGAAGTTGTTAGTTTCAAATGCTAGAAAGCACAAATTTATAAGAGGTAATTTCGTGGAAGCTTCATTTGACATCATCCACGACCTCAACAATGGAATACAAGTCATCCATTACATCATCTTTGGCATACTAAAAGTCTTATAAAACTAGAATAGCTTATTTGGTAGCTTATTTAGCTTATCTTTCATAAGTTGTCTAGTTTATTTTTAAGCCTATAATAGGACCCTTTTGTAATCTAAAAAGATCAACCTTTGATGAAATATAATATTTGAGTTTTCTTCTGAAACTCTTAGTTCTTCTTGAACTTTAGAACTTATCAAGTTTCTAACTTGTGGCATTCAAATTCTTATCAAACAACTTTTGGTGAGTTGTTTGTAGCGAATATTATACCAAGGTTACTAGCTACGACATAGGTTGTGGGTTGAGGTACTTATACCAAGGTTCCTTCCTATTAGTTTGCTATGGGTCGCAAACTTCACCAAAAAAATATCGTTCTAACATGTGTTTCTACCTTCTTTGGGACGAATCACATCAATAGATGATGTGCTGGCAGATCATCCCCCGATTTTGGGGTGTGATAAGAATACCCGGCCCGGTTAGGGCTCCATTAGCTTGCCTCTTGAGCGGAGTGAGAGTCTAGCTCGGGACGACTTATGCATGATCATGCCTGACCGGGTTAGGGTGGACGATTTTTAAAGGCAGTTCAAGGGTTTCCCATGCATTAGGAATTACACGCCTATTAGGAAACTACCAGATCCCGATAGAATCTAAGAGGTTCAATTAGACAAGGAAATGAATTGAGTTCTTGGAAATATTTAGGGTTTCTGAATCCTTCTAGGATTTACTTGGAAGTTAAAGTTTGATTCATATAAATATCTAGTTATTTACGCTTTGTTGTGAATTAATTTTTTCATATTTTGTTTGATTAATGACTTAACAACAGAGCATGTTCAAGGAGTTAGCCCCACCTTTTTCCTCTTTAGCGTGTATCAGATTAAGGTTCTAAACTTCATCACAGCTCAAGCGCCAAAGGCGCTTCCCCTTTAATTTGTAAATTTAGGTTTGAGTTATTGCAAAACAATTAAAAAAAAAAAATTCTAAACTAATGATTTATCTTAAACTGTTATTTTTTTTTATTTTTTTTGGAAAGTAAAGTTAGGTAACTATGTAAAAAATCATTTTTAGCATGTTTCTTTAATTAGAACAATTGATTTCATAAAAGTGGTAGTACTCTCTCAATTCTATTATATAGGTCATTTTCTGAGTAAGTTTTTAGGTTTTCATTATATATAAACTGTTTTAGATAATTTTTTATTTTCTTATATATTGTCAAAATTTATTTCCAATTATACTATTATTTTATTTAAAATGTCTTCCGCCTAATAAGAGATGAAAAGGTAATATTAATATTTTAACTTAAAAATGACATATTTTTTTAGTTCTCTTAATCTTTATGAAATGTTCGGAACAACTTAAATTATGGAATTAAAAAAGTATTATATAAGGAAGAAACAAATAATATTAATAAGGGTTGTGTTATTTGTCAGGGAATACTTTTAATGAAATTTTGTAAGATGAATATAAAAGTAAAATTCAAATATTTTGACCAAGACAATGAAGAAATTACCTAAGAATTCTGACATTATAATTATATCATGTACTCAAGTGTTGTTTGTTTCCCCTTTTATATAGTTCAGAAATTAATACGTTGAGCTCTACTTTTCCTCTTATAAATAATCGGTTTTCACGATTTTGATGATTAAAAAAATTTCAAACAAAAAATGAAATAAAAAAAACATCATTTTATTAACAGAAAATAGATTATACTCCACTCTCGAATCATGAGAATATGATAGGGTTATTAAAGTGACTTATTATCTTATCTTATAAGCAGGGACGAAGACAGGGGCGGGACAGTTCTCGAAATTTTTAAAAATACTATTAGGTATAGTAAATTTTATATGTAGTTGGGAATATTTTATCAGTTTCGCCCCCAAGAATTTTTGCCGTTTTTATATGTAGTTCGATACACTGTTACAGTTTCACCCCCCAATGCCAAATTCCTGGCTTCGTCCCCTGCTTATAAGACTACATTCTCAAATAAACGTAGTGCTAGCTAGCATGGACAACATGATGCAGCGGATTAATGCACACCCAAAAAAAAATTTGGGTGTCCATTAATCGGTTTTAATCGAAAACTGAATCGCATCAAATTTAATTTTGGTGTAGAATGTGGTGTTTGCTTAATTATGGTGCGACTAAATACGATTTTAGTAGTCGCAAATTATTTTCGGTGCAGTCGCGGTCTAATTTTTTTTTAAAAATTAAACCGAACCACAAACCGTAATATATGTCTATCTATTTATTTTTAAAAATAATATTAGTATATTTACGTAAATACGTTTAATAGATAAAGTCAATCACTAAACTTATTTTAACTACGATTAATATATTCACCTAGTTAGTTTTTTTATTCGACTTAAGTTAGGGTTAAGATATGATTCAAGATGCTATTGATTGAAATTGATGTTCTAATGTGAACTTTTAATTTATTTTAATTACAGTTGGTTTAGAAATTGCAAAGAAAACATATGTATTTTGCTTACGTTTTCAACTTAGACGTCTATTTATTTATTTGAACTCCATTAAAACGGGGGATTTTGTTGATTTTGTTACATGTTTAACCTCTTAAAAATATTACATTGGAGCTTATGAGTTGTGAGATATCTAAACAATTTTAGAAGTTTTTTACATCAACTTTCACAGCACCAAATTTCACCAAACCGAAATAATTACTGTTTGAGGAAAATGATATGGTGTGACTTTAAAAAATATATTAAAAACCGTATAAAAATCAGATTAGTAAATATGTTTTCACCAAATTGCACCAAATGCACATCCCTAGCAGCAACCCCTCAAGAAATTAGCAACCGACAGTCCAATGTGTGCGTCGTCCACAAACACGCTGCAAGTTCACATGTTAGGAGCAAGTTGTGGATATGCTAAGAACATGGGTATTTCAGACACGAGCGTCTCATCAATGTCCCGAAGTTTTTCAAATTATAATTGATGGGGTCTGGCCCAAAGGTACACAAGTGGGCCTATGTAATTTGGGTCAAGCAAAGGAATTTATCCTAAAATCCACAAAATTGCCACACATACCCACACTCAGTCGTCACAAATCTATTTTGAAACTTGACTGACGGGACCTACTTTGTAAGTAGGTTCACTCCAACTCATGTGAGAATGCCATGAAGGCAGTTTCAAAAGGTCGGATTCATGTGAAAGTGATGCCTGATAATAACAACGTTATTCTTATACCACCAAATCTCCGGCTCTTCTACCACCGTCGATTCTCGAACAGTATTTACATCTCAGGCTTCAGTTCGTCTAACATAGAATTCCGTCGAAGGCTCAAAGATTCTGTTTGTCTATCTTCATGCATCAGTTATTAGCTCCAATATTTTGGTTTTACACATCAATATGAAACTTAATTGAATTCAAAGCTATAACAGAATTGGGGGCTTTAATTATCTTAGAATGATATCCAGTGATATCCAGGCAGTGGATTGTGTTTATCGGAACAAGATCTCCTCCAATTCTTCTGACTTCATTTCTACCAACCAATGGTCTAGCCATTCATTTTAACTAAAATCTATTTAACCAACCTTAGTTTAGTCACATATTAAACACATTTTAACACCATGATAGGATATAGCACAGAACTAAAAATGGGCCTCAGCTATCTGGGCTGAAAAAAGAAGTTCTGGTTTTTAGTCCACGAAACGACCCCCGTAGTCATGAGCTCGGACAAAGGCCAGTCACTGGGCTGAGCTCCTAGCAAGGCCTGGTAATCGCAAAGCCTCCACGAACGGACAGATGGAGTGTGTGTTGCCTACTCGGCAACACAGTCCTTCATCAACGGTCTACCAAAACGCGGTTGCATCCCCGTAATTAAACATACTCTACTCGGTCTACGTCCGTACAAGATATGACTCAAACCCATAAGGCAATGACCTCTATAAAAAGAGTCATTCTCGCCACATTTTACTTTAAGTCATTTAAATTTCTCAAAATACGCGTTAAGTTCTTGATACTCTTTGTACTCGAACTAACTTAAGCATCGAAACGGTGTTGAGGTCTTCCCTCCCCTCACAAGCTTTGTTCATCTTGGAGGAATAGGTACACAGCTCGAACCGGGACCTAGAGCTCCAATCCGAACCACCACCATTTCTCTTTAGGCTTGGCTAGTAGCACGCCAGCTAGGTAGCTCGGCTGACCCTCTGGCTTTGGCCCTAGCTATCAAAACATAGGCACCCCCAAGTTAGGAATGCGTCAATTGGCGCCCATTGTGGTAGTGCATGAACTACCACAATATACCAAGAACTATATTCCATATGACTGACAACGAAGAAACCCCGAGGCAAGACGTGGAAAAAAAACACCCTCATCCCAAAGTCCAGCCCAAAATAATGGGTCCAGGTACCTCGAGAACAAATATCACCACAATCGACGCTCTTGCACTACTACATATCCAAACAACCTTACAAACGCTCCCTCGGACGTTTACTCTATCATTTCAAACATAATTAAAATTCCTAAGGAGGCTCTTCGCCTTCCAGGTCTACAAATTCCAGACTAGACCACGTACCTCCAGGTACAAAGAAGTCCCGAGGGAACTCTTCATTCTCTAGGCAAACAAAGTCTAGTGAGACTCTTCATTTATTGGGCCTACAAAGACCTACTGAGACTCTTCGTCTCTTAGGAAGACAAAGTTCCACAAAGACTCTTCAACGCCCTGGCAAACAACCTGTCCAAGAAGGGCTGGACAGAGAAAAGATAGGGGAAAACCTAATGGAAGACTTCTCCCCTGAAATCATTCTTTTCATCATCTTCATCTTTAATGTCAAACACTTCTTTGGGCTCATCCTCATTTTTTCCACTTCATCATTTTCTTTATCACTTCCATCATCTTCATTGATGGATTCATCATCTCCTTCCTCTTCTTCTTCCTTTTCCCCTTCGCTTTCTTCTTCAACATCTTGTACCGAGGTTGATTTCTTAGATTTTGTGTTTCAAATCACATCATCAAACTTGTACTCCAACTCATCAAATATAGTTTTGAACTCCCCAATGGTATTTTTCAAGTCTTTTACCTCATCTTCAACTCCAATTTTTTACAATTTTTTTGAACTCCCCAATGTTAAGTCTTTGACAACTTAACAGAAATAAACTCCAATTTTTTATTGACTCTTTCTTGAATACCATGCAAGCTTGACCTAATTTGGTTGAGGATGTCCATGTTTACTTCATTTCTAGGTGGAGGAGCTTCTCTTTCAACATTTTCCCTTGGTTCCTTGAAGATTGTATCCTTTGAATTTTGAGGATTCCAAGAGCAATGGAGAGTTTATATCCATGTAAAAGTCATCATCTACTGCTTCCATCTTTTCTTCCACAATCTCGTCTTGTGAAGGCTCAAATTGAATGTTTTCTTTTGCGCTTATTGAAGTTTGACCTTTGATTTCTCCTAAATCACACTCTTTGATGTCATCAAGTTTAGCTTGGAGTATGATTGAGATTTCTTCAATGCCTTCACAATATTGAGTCCCAAATTCTTGGCTTTCCACATTTGGCTCTTGCACTTCAACTTCTCCTTTGTAGGATGCTTCATAGAGTATGCATCCTCACATTCTTGTACTTTGTTGAGGGCTTCTTCATTATATCCTAGTATTCTCAAAGGAAAATTAGTCACTAAAAATATACCTATTTAGACCAGACTAATCTTCTTGGAAGTCTTCAAGTCTTGTAGATGAATTCTTCTTGGAGCTTTGACTTGAATCCTTTGATCAACATCATCTTGGAGTGTTGAAGTCCTATAGAAATCTTAATTGTAGTGTATTTGACTTCACACTTCTTCTTGGTCAATGAGCATACCACTTGACTATTCTCTTGTTAGATTGAGTAGCTCTTGACATGTTGATCTTCCTTCTTCTTTACTTTGCAAGTAGATCTACACAAGAAGATAACTTACCATTTTCATCAATTTTGTTGTGAATGCTAATGATCCTATCATTAAGAACATGCTCACGCAAACATTAGAACTATTAATGGTTTGTTATCATCAAAACAAGATTGACCACATTAGCTCTTAAGGCTTACAAATAATGGACCAACCCGTTATAAGAACACTTCATGGATTGTTATATAAGTGTTAATATTGTTTCTTATAATGATCGTGTTTGCATGTATAATCCTTCGATTTGAAATCTCACAAGATTTCCTACATGACTAGTGATTTGCTTTGATGGTATCAAACGTTGTCTGTAACAAGATGAACCATGTGTAGGATAATGTGTGATTAAGAAATGATTTGTCCCTCCTATCTACCAGGAGTGATATCTTGGGCCCCCTTGATGAAGTGAGACTAATTCATGGCCAAGAACAAATGAATTGATATTGTGATATTGATGTCATTTGATTAGTCTACTCGTAAATCAAGAAACATAAAGATTGAACTATACAAGTATTATATATTTCATGACTTATGTTCAAAAAAAATATCGAGGACAAATGGATTAATTACAAAATGTCATAAATGTGATTATGTCGAATCGCCAGCTTATTTGTAATTTGGGAGTAATGGTTTGTTTCTAGATACAACTCACTATTGTTGACAATTGTTGTCACGACCAACATTGCAAATACCTAATGGGTCATATTAAATGATCCATTTGATTGGGCTTGTTGGAGTTAGCATTTGATATAGGTGCACCAATTGGATTGTGCCGACCGATATCAGATTGGTTGAACCTGTCAATTGAACCAGTATGTTGAACTGGATTCTGGAAAAACTGGATAAGGGAGTTGGGATGTTAGAGGTTGTGTGGTTAGTTTGGTTATGTTGGTTTATTCCATAATACACTACCAGCCCCCTCTTTCATCCTTTATGCAATAACATATTGATGTTATACTTACATTACAAAAAGAAAGAAAAATCATATTTTTCTCTCATCTCATCTCTCTCTCTCTCTCTCTCTCTCTCTCTCTCTCTCCATTTCTACTTCCATTTCCTAGTAAAATAAAGAACTCTTTGAAAATTGTCTTCAAGTTCTTGTTCTTCACATTTCTGGCTAGCACCAGAGGGTTGAACGCTCATCAATTGGTCGTGTGGATACCGTAGAGGCAAGGGGTTAATGTCATTCGAGTCTTGATTGTGATCGACAAAATCAGCCACAGAAACCGTTTCTGTTTATTGCATTCTTAAGGTACTCATCCTACCAAAACTGGTTGCTTGTTACTAATGATCATCCTGGTGAGAAATGGATTCCAAGTTTATTCCGCTACCATTTGTTGGTGTCACACCCCGTTTTCGGAATGGTGACATGGCACTGTCTCATGGGTCGATGAGACACCAAATCCCACGATACAGAGATTACTAATGGAAAATACAATATAATATAGCAATCCAAATTATGAAATAGTAGCGGAATAAGTGTATTACAAATAAAATCGTTCGACGATTCTAATAATGAAATTGTTCTAAGTATAAATGATTAAATGAATAGTCTAAAATCTCTAAGCGAAGCTGGTTATGAGTCACTATTCATAATCCCCTTCCCAAGTGCCATCAACATAGTATTGATCATCACCTAAATCATCTGCAAAATATGATAAAAGCGGATGAACTGAGCTCTGGTCCTTAGCAGGGACCAATAATCACAAGTATAAAACACAATTAGACATGTAAACACATTCCCGTTTCCTAAAATACCCCTTACGAATCAACACTATCACGACACACTAATCACTGCCACAACACTGTAAGCACAATGAGAAGACACACCACGGTATTCACAATACACTAGACACGAACACAAAAAGAAACAAAATAGAAACTAAACACTGCTGACCACGGACGAATGGCATGGATGAATGCTTCGTCCGCAGGTAGTCGCAGACGATTGCTTCGTCCACAGGTGCGTCCGCAGCTTCGTCCACACGAAGACAGTAGGTTATGTTTCTCTACAGACGATACCTAGGACGAATAGTTGGTCCGCACCCTACGCAAAAAAGAATTTTAAGTGCAAAACATGAACAAAAGTGTACGATCTTGCACCAATTAATTCCCAACACAAAATACATGTTATATGACTCAAAACTAAGTATCAAATATGACCAAAACATGAAATAACAAGTTGAACAACAATTAAGCCGAATAGTCATATTCTTTGCATCTAAACGCCTACATAGCCGAGTGTATGCAAAGCACCACGCTTTACCTACATAATACACTTCATCACAATCAACGTTTAGACACTTAGAATATCACTACCGCTCTGACACTACATCCCGCCACTCGAGCTCAATAATCTATTCACTACTAATCAACAATGACGGTCCCAGTTATAGTCCAAACTAGGACAACCCAAGAAATTCAACATGTGGGTTCAGTATGACCCGAACTAAGGGTCCAAAGTTTAAGGATCCATTATTTACATTGTATCACCATCCCCCACCAGGGAATCCACAAAACCGTTACAGTCTCAATGATCTCATCATCGAGTTAAGGCCCAAGAAGTTCACTGTTCACTTAGATCACACAGGATCTTTCACAACACTCTATAATCGAATGAATCATGCTAATCAATTGATCCTAGACAAGATCTCAAATAGAAGGTGACTCGATCGACCATAACCAAGAAGGATTCTGAACGACGACAACCAAATAGGACGACCAAAGTGATAAACAATTAGGCAAGTTCGTCAAATAGCCAATTATGATCCAATTAACAAATAACAATTCATGTAATTTCAAGTATAATAAAGAGGTAAATCAATTAACGAATAAGATTATTAAGCATTTAATTCAAGCTAAACCAATTTATGCAATAACGAAAGCAATTAAACCCAATTCATGTGATTACTTCGTAATTGAACAATTTATGCGATAATTAATCACCCAAACAGTCCCAAAACATAAAGCTAACATTACCCACTGTTTATGAATGATTAAAGACGGGAATTTTACGACGTAGGGGGTCCCTACCTTGAATCCTTAGAAAAACGATAAGTGTACTCGTGTTGGAAAATTCTAGTTTCTGCCTCCTTTTTTTGACATACATTACGGAAATTCTAACGGTTAAAATCTCAATCCCTTTTGTCAGATTATAGCCCTATAAGTATAGTTTCTAAATCAACAAGAATTTCCCGCTCCCGGTGCGATATCTTTCCGCTCCGAACTCCAAATCGATTTCCGTCTACTCTCACTCGTAGGTATTGCGAAGTATTAATCAAAAGTAATTAAGGCCGCGTACACGAATCAAAGATAGAATTACGTGTGGTCGTTAACATGAATATATTCCCTTCATTGCTTTATGTTCAAGAGACTATAAAACCAATCAAATCTAATACATCCATGTCACTCTTTATTATTTCAGTCCAAACCTTCTCTTGTCTTCATCTACCTCTTACAAACTTATTCTTCTAACCGAAGCATCATTCCCGATTTTCTTATTGTGTGTCTAAACTAACTCAAACAAATTTCCTTTATCTAGTGAATGAAAATAACAAAAGAAAAAATAATAATAATGAAATGGGTGTAAACTAAAGGTTCTTACTTCATAATCATGCATCTAATCTATACAAAAAAGCATATAAACTTCAATTATAAAGGGAAAAGTTAAAGGAGTGAAAATTCACAATTCTTGCTTCATAATCATGCACTTAATCTATAAAAAAAAATATATAAATTTTAACTCTGAAGTGAAAAAAGGCATAAGTTTTTTTAAATTAATATGAATGAGGAAAGAATAGAAGAGATAAAAGGATGTTAAACAGTAACACTATCCTACAAACTATCGATTAAATAAATAGAATAATACAACACATTTCAATGACCTTCCAACAGAAGGTCCCAAGTCCATGAAGGCAAAAACTTTTTATCCCACACTTCATTATCATATGTTTACAGACATTTAGAGCATGTTTCTGTTTGCAAAGAATAGCTTGCATACTATATCTTATGACATCTTTAAATCCTTGTATATGTGAGTTTGCATCTTTCCAGAGATTGCTTAATTTTATCACCAACCTCCATCCAGTTGCAATAAAAAAAATTTAAATTATCCATTACGGAAAAAATACAAAATCAAAATAAAATGTCATTAGGTTCAGTGTAAAAGCTCCAAATAAATAAAAAATATAATTATTTGTTCCATAATCAAACGACACCAGATAAATTAAATCCATCGAAAAATAAAAAAATATAAAGTTGTAGACTTACAAATAGATAAAAGATCTAAAAGAAATAACCTTGGGTGGTCTGATCATAGAGGAACAAACAATCTATCATTATAATCAAGAATATGTTAGTACTCAAAATAGAATTCAGAGAAGAAAAGTAGCTAAATAATAGTACATTTTGATGTTGGAGAACTAAAAGAGAAAATTAATAAATATTTCACACTTTGATCAAATTAAAAAATATAATCGAGAATATCTTTAACAAACAAAATATATGTATAGAATCAAGAAATTTTAGAGAGTTAAAACTTAAAATAGATTTTCAAAAGGAAAAAAAAAGTAAATTTTTATAGAGAAATGAAAACATTTCATGTAATATATAGCTAGATATTAAAGACAAATACTAAATAAGTTTCCAAAATATCAATACTAAGCTCTATTAATTCGCTCCCTTAGCTCTGTATGGGCGATTTCAATGAAATTATAAGTCAAGAGGAAAAAAATGAGTTTCTATCCAAGAAGTCAAAAACAAATGAACCTCTTTAAAGACGTCATAAATGAATTTAATCTATGTGATTTGGGTTCTTTTGGTAGCCCCTATACTTGGTGCAATTTTAGGGAAGGATCTGGCGAAGTCTTTGTTCGCCTTGATAGGGGTTTAGCCACTCCATCTTGGCGGACCATTTTCCCTAATTTGACAATTCAGCATCTTTCCACCAAGGATAGTGACCATCTCCCAATACTTCTTGGAGTTACTCCCCGATGCAAAAGGCGGAAAAATGTAATTATAAACCTCGTCCCCCGCGCTTTGAACCTTTATGGTTCAAAGAGCCAACTTTCCTTGACTTTGCTAGCCAATCATGGTTGCCCCTAGTATTCTTTCTGTCCCACAAATGAGTCAAGCTCTCGGAAAATTTTGAACATATTTACTAGAGTAGAGCTCTAAAGTTGTAGGTGATTTAGAAAAAAACTAAAAGATAAGCAAAAATAGTTAGATGTTATTCAGAAACGACGGGGTCTTCCTAGTTATTCCCTCTCAGGGGAATTAGTAATATCTAAGGATTTGGAGAAAATTCAGGACCTAAGAGAGTGATACTGGAAGGCGCGTAGTAGAGCAACTTGACTATCATAAGGAGATTAAAACACTTCCTACTTTCACAGCAAAGCCAACAACGTAAGGGAAAAAAATTCTATAGAGGAAATTGCCGCCCCTGGTGATAGCCTTAAGGTTGATGAGGATGACATTGAGGAAGTAGCAGTAGATTATTTTCAGTCCTTATTCTCAGCTAAGGTAGATGGGGAAAGTCTTGCTCCTGGTCTACTTACTAATCAACTAGATAACCGAGAAATTGGGATTCTAGAACGACCATTCACAAGTGTGGATGTAATCAAAGTGCTAAAACAAATGCATCCACACAAAACCCTTCGGCTGGGTGGTATGCACGTGTTATTTCTGCAAAACACTTTGGCATATTCTGGGCGATTATATCACTAAGGTTGTTTTGCAGGTTTTAAATAATGGGGCTGATATTAATGCTATTAATTCTACTCACATAGTCCTGATTCCAAAAATAAAGAAACCCATTTCTATGGTGCATTTTCGGCCAATAAGTCTTTGTAATGTTTTGTATAAACTTATCTCGAAAGCCCTTACTAATCGTCTTAAATTGGTAATGAGCTCTATTATTGATGATCCCCAAAGTGCTTTTTTAAAAAATAGGCTAATTACTGACAATGCGATAATAGGGTTTGAGGTTTTTCATAGCCTACAAACTGTCCGGCCAAATGGGGCCCATCATCTTGCACTTAAACTGGATATGAGCAAGGCTTTTGATAGAGTCGAATGTAATTTTCTAGAGTCTGTCATGATGTGTATGAATTTTCCACCGAAATTTCTTTCACTGGTGATGAATTGCAATAGAACAGTTCGCTACTCTATTCTGCTAAATGGAATTCCGACCAAGTCTTTCGCACCTACTCGAGGTATCCGACAAGGTGGTCCTCTTTCTCCCTTTATTTTTCTCATTTGTACGGCAGCATTGTCCTCTTTAATCCTTGCATCTGAAGAAAAATACTCTCTCTCCAATTTTCATTTTGGAAACAGTGTTTCTGTCACGCATATATTGTTTGTTGATGACTCCATTTTTTTTCTCGCAATCTAGCGAGCCTTGCTTAAGGAGATTAAAAGAGGTTCTCATGACATACGAGGCTTGTTCTGGACAAATGATTAATTATGAGAAGTCCAATTTGTTCTATAGTAAGGGGACTCCCACAAAAGTAAAAGCTCTTGCCTATTCTATCCTCAATATTCCTGGGGGAGATGGGAAGGGGAAATATCTAGGGCTGCCTTATATGACAAGACGATCTAAAAAAGAGGTGTTTCAATTTGTCGTTGATAAAATTTGGAAGAAGCTCAGTTGTTAGAAGGAGAAAATTTTATACTTTGCAGCTCGAGTGGTACTCATAAAATCAGTTATTTGGGCTATTCTCGCCTACGTTATGTCGTGTTTTGTCTTCCCACAATATTGCATAGACACCATAACGAGTATGGCCCGCAACTTTTTGTGGGGTGGTGATGAGAAACATAGGAAAATATGTTGGAGGGCCTGGCATGAACTATGTAAGCCAAAATCTCAAGAAGGTCTTGGACTTAGGGATCTAGCTTCTTTCAATCGAGTCCTGGTGGCTAAGCAAGGCTGGTGGATTTTACGACAATCTCTCTCCCTTTGTGCTGGGTATTGCAGGCAAAATACTTTCCATTAGACAAGTTTTTAACTATTTCACTTCAAGGTCGGACTTCTCTTGTTTAGCAAGTTATTTTAAAATGTCGGGAGCTGCTGAAGGAAAGTTTGAAATGGCGGATTGGGGAAGGCACTCGGGGTCAACTTTTGGTATGACCAGTGGCTACCTACTCCGCATAATTTCAAACTCCAAGCTCCGGCCAATATGTCGTGTACAACAAGTATAATGCCAGTATCTTATTTTATTGGTTTCCAAAACAACGCTTGGAATGAACAGGTGCTCCGGTACTACCTATCTACTTATGAGGTAGAAAAGGTTCTAAAAGTTTCTTTATGTAGTACCTGGCCAACAGATCGGCTTGTATGGGCCTACAGGAATAATGGACATTACACTGTTAAGTCCGGGTACCACCTAAAGATGGAAATAGATCAAGGCCAATGGAATTCTCCTTTAACTTCGATTGGCAACCCGTTGAGGACATGAGGCAAGATTTGGCAGCTATTTGTTGCGCCTAAGGTGCAGGTTTTTCTCTGGAAGATTTTCCAACGCATTCTCCCCACTAACTTAGCTTTGTCCCGGAGAATTAGCTCTTTTGGGACTCAATGCCAGTTATGCCAGGGTGAACCTGAAACTATTTTACATGCGCTATTCATCTGCCATGTGGCTATGGAAGTTTGGGATCATACTACTTTCAATATAACTACTATCACGTCAAGGGACACATTCCCCTCCTGTCTTATCCCTATTTTGTGGGAAAATGAGGAAGTGTTAACCCCCCCCCTCCCCCCCCTTCATTTATAATGCATTGAACATCTAGTGCAGTAGGAATAAATTTATTTTTAGTGCAAGAAGAAATTGCCTGAAGAAATTGCTAACGTTGCTATGGTCTGCGCAGCATTTATGTCACTTCTATTGGCCATGGCCCGAAAATTCTCCCTACTCATGACCAGGATTCGGTACATGCTTAAAGGAAAGGAAAAATTATTCACTATAGATGACCCTGGCTAGGCACTAGGGATTTTGACTAACATACTGACCAGACCAAAGATATGGAAACCCTGGATTACGGTCTGTTTAAACTAAATATTGATGGCTCATGGCTGGACGGTAATGGTGGTATCAGAGTAATTACCTCCACATTTCACCCAGTCCTGAACATGCAGAAGCTTTGGCACTCCTTGAGGGCATCAAATTTATTGTTTCAAATGTTTATCAAATAAATCTTGTAGAAAGCGACTGCAAAACCCTTGTCACCCGAATACACCACGAAGATGAAGATTTGTCATCCATAGGTCTCTTCGTTAATCTCATTAAGGAATTTCATGGGCTTAGGTTAGCCGATATATCATATGTTCATAGATTATGTAATTCATCTGCAGATGTATTGGTTAAATATGTTATGAGGTCAAAGACCTCGTCTTAATGGTTTGAATGTCTTTCGAATTTCCTCCTACCACACATTTTTCCTGATATTAAATGATATCCAGTTTTTCTGTTAAAAAAAATGAGTAGAAAATCTTGAAAAGGTAATGAAATATTATTTTTTTTCAGGGTTTGTCTCCATTAATTTTTTCAAATATATGAACTCAAACAATACGAAATGGAAAAAGAAAATCACAATCGAATCCCAGAAAAGGTCATCAAAGGTTGATGTATGTATAACCAATTAAATTTTCTAAAAACAAACTTTTTAAGTGGAATTCATATCATCATTTGTCGAATAAATAAATCTAAAAAACTTCGAAAGATCAAATATTTAACATTACCAATACGACTGAGGGAAAATGATTTAATAAATAAAATTATGAAGCACAATAGTAATAATAAGAGTGAAGCAATGCATGAAAATAAAAAAATTTGTACCTTGAAATTTGTTGATCGTCAATTCTTTCACTGTAAGATTAAAGAAAAAAGAAAAGAAAAAAATGGAAGCCTAAGTAATCAACATTATCTCTCTTCAAGAAAAACATGTAGATTAATATTAATTAACAAATAGACAAAGAATCAGTATTTGAAAAACAACATTAACTACTTAAAAATCAAAAGAAGGCGGATGGTTTCCTAACCACTCAAGTATGATGTATATGCATTATACAAAAGAAAAGATGTAGAGAATTTTTGAGATCTAAGTATGATGTATATGCATTATACAAAAGAAAAGAATTAGGGAATATATATTAGCTCAAAGATTACCTCACAATTTGGGAAAAGAAGATCGATGATGAAATTGCCTTCTGAAAACAAATAGAGTTAGAAAAATGTCTCAAAAAATGTTTGTAGAAATTACGGAAAGTGATAGCAGGGAAAAAAATCAAATGCAGTGATAGCAGAACAAAAAATCAAATGCAGTGATAGCAGGACAAAAAATCAAATGCAATGAAAATAATAATAATAGAGAATGTAAAAAAAAAGGAAAGCAAACGCGAAAGGTTACCATTCGAATTGAAGGAAGAGCAGAAAAAATTACTATCACATACAATGGATGAGTTTGCTTCTCTTGCTGAAAGGTGACGATACATATAAAGATTGTGTATCGTGTGTGTTGGAGATGGTTATTTATTAGGTGTTGTATGGAAGTAGTGGATAGTTATTAGGAATTTAATTTAAACAAAAAGATTGTTTGAGATATAGTTTGAAGAATAGATTGAATTTATAAATAATTTATAATTACCACAAAAAATATTGACCAATTAAATTTTTGCAAATTATTTAAGATTATGAGAGCAAATTTAGGATTTGTAGAGATAATTGAAGAAGTAATTTGATGTTTAAATTTTATTAAGATAAGAATTATTTTTTAATTAATTTATTAAATATTTATTCTCCTCAACCAATAAAAATTAGTAAACTAATTAAAAAAACTAAAAACTCCCAAAAAATTCCATTAGATAATTAAATAAAATAGTTGCCAAACATACTGTTAGAATTATGTTTGGTCGTTAACATGAATACATTTCCCTTCATTACTCTTTGTCCAAGACTATATAACCATTCAAATCTTTTTTTTTTGAACGCCTGAGGGAGGAACGCCAAAGGGGAGAGAACCAACCGCAAAGCGGAGAAGAACACCTCATAAGAGGATAAGAGTACCCTAGAAGGGAGACAATTAAAGCTTACCCCATGCTTGGGGAGGGTATCGAACCCGGGACCTCTCGGTCACGGACCGGCCAATGCCCCACTGGGCTATTTGACAATTGATAAAACCATTCAAATCTAATACAACCATATCACTCTTTATTATTTTAGCCCAAACCTTCTCTTGTCTTCATCTATCTCTTACAAACTTATTCTTCTAATTGGAGCATCATTCCTGATTTTCTTTTTATGTGTCTAAACTAACTCAAACAGTTTTCCTTTATCTAGTGACTGGAAATAAAAAAATAAAAAAATAATAGTAATGAAATGAGTGTAAACTAAAGGTTCTTACATCATAATCATGCACCTAATCTATACAAAAATGCATATAAACTTCAATTATGAAGGGAAAAGTTAAAAGATTGAAAATTCACAATTCTTACTTCATAATCATGCACTTAATCTATATAAAAAAAAATACATATAAATTTCAACTCTGAAGTGAAAAAAGGCATATTTTTTTTTAAATTAATATGAATGAGGAAATAATAGAAGAGATAAAAGGATGTTAAAAAGTAACACTATCCTACAAACTATCGATTAAATAAATAGAATAATACAACGCATTTCAAAGACCTTACAACATCCTTTCTCAAGTCCATGAAGGGAAAAACCTTTTATCCCGCCCTTTATTATCGTATGTTTACAAACATTTAGAGCATGTTTCTGTTTGCAAGTAATTGCTTACATATTATATCTCATGACATCTTTAAATCCTTGTATATGTGAGCTTGCATTTTTCAAGAGATTGCTTAATTTTATCACCAACCTCTATCCCTCACGGGAAAAAAATTAAATTTAGAGTTTAGTTATCCTTTACGGAAAAAATACAAAATAAAAATAAAATGTCATTAGGTTCAGTCTAAAAGCTCCAAATAAATTAAAAATATAATAATTTGTTCCATAATCAACCGACACCAGATAAATTAAATCCATAGAAAAATAAAAAAAATATATAAATTTGTAGACTTACAAATAGATAAAAAGATCTAAAAGAAATAACCTTGAGTGATCTAATCATGGGGGAACATACAATCTATCATTATAATCAAGAATATGTTAGATGGGTGAAATTTAAAATAGAATTCAGAGAAGAAAAATAGCTAAATAATAGTACATTTTGACGTTGGAGAACTAAAAGAGAAAATTAATAAATATTTTTCACTTTGATTAAATGAAAAAATATAATCGAGAATATCCTTAACAACCAAAATATGTGTATAGAATCAAGAAATTTCAGAGAGTTAAATCTTAAAATAGATTTTCAAAGGGGGAAAAAAAGTAAATTTTGATAGAGAAATGAAAAGACTTCATGTAATATATAGCTAGACATCAAAGACAAATACTAAATAACTTTCCAAAATGTCAATAGGAGTAGAAAATCTTGAAAAGGTAATTAAATATTATATGTTATCAAGGTTTGTCTCAATTAATTTTCTCAAATATATGAACTTAAACAATACGGAGTGGAAAAAGAAAATCACAATGGAATCCCAAAAAAGGTCATCAAAGGTTGATATATGTATACAATATAACCAATTAAATTGTACCTTGAAATTTATTGATCGCCAATTCTTTCACTGTAAGATTAAAGAAAAAAAAATGGAAGCCTAAGTAATCAACATAATCTCTCTTGAAGAAAAACTTACAGATTAATATTCATTAACAAAAAGGAAAAGAATCAGTTTTTGGAAAAGAACATTAACTACTTACAAATAAAAAGAAAACGGATGGTTTCCTAACCACTCAAGTTTTGGTTGTATGGTGTACATAATTTTTTAGATCTAAGTATGATGTATATGCATTATACAAAAGAAAAAAATTAGGGAATATATATTAGCTCAAAGATTACCTCGCAATTTGGGAAAAGAAGATCGATAATAAAATTTCTTTCTGTAAACAAATAGAGTTAGAAAAAGGTCTCAAAAAATATTTGTACAAATTACGGAAAGTGATAGTAGGAAAAAATCAAATGCAGGGATAGCAGGGGGGAAATCAAATACATTGATAATAATAATAATAATAATAATAATAATAATAATAATAATAATAGAGAATAGAAATAAAAAGATAGCAAACGTGAAAGGTTACCATTCGAATTGAAGGAAGAGCAGGAAAATTTACTTTCACCTAACAATGGATTTGCTTCTCTTGCTGGAAGGTGACGATACAGATAAAGATTGTGTATCGTGTGTGTATTATGTGTTGTATGGAAGTAGTGGGTAGTTATTAGGAGTTTAATTTAAACAAAAAGATTGTTTGAGATAAAGTTCAAACTACAAAAAATATTGACCAATTAAATTTTTGTAAATTATTTAAAATTATGGGAGAAAACCTAGGATTTGTAGAGATAATTGAAGAAGTAATTTGATGTTTAAATTTTATTAAGATAAGAATTATGTTTCAATTCAATTATTTAATATTAATTCTTCTCAACCAATCAAAATTAGTAAACTAATTAAAAAACTCAAAACTCCCAGAAAATTCCTTTGGATAATTAAATAAAATAGTTGCCAAAAATATTTTTAGTTTAGATTTGTTAGAGCTCGTGGAAAAGTATACTTAAATTAGAATAAAATAGCGGCCAACACTGCCAGAGTAGCTGGCAATATGGTGTGTCATTCGACCTGCATGTTGTGGGATCGAATCCCCTCCCCCAATTTTGAATAAAATAGTTCAATTTTTTTGCACCAATAAAAAGTTTATAACTAATTTAAAACATAAAATCTTAGAAAATGACATGTGGCATGATATAACTAAAAATCTGAAAAGGGCTTCTGTAATATATATATATATATATATATATATATATATATATATATATATATATATATATATATATATATATATATATATATATATATATATATATACTAGCAAATGACCCGTGCTATGCCTCGAAAATACTGAATTTCAAATTATTAATTTAATGGTTGTACAATTGTATTTAGAACAAAAACTCGTTAACTTTAATTTTTCAGAAAACAAATAAGAAAATTCAACATGATTAGGTAATATGACTTTTATTGAGTAACTCACAAATATATGGGTGAACACCGAATGATTATTGGATAAAAATTATTGGATCAAATAATATATAATCAAAAGAATTAAACATAATCCTATACTATTTCGATTAATGTTTCATCCAATGTTTTGGTCCAATAATCACTACACTACTACTATTAAATGTTAATCACCTAATCTTTTTAGAAAACATGAAGAGACTACGTAATGTGACTTCATTTTTCTTATGGAGCCATCTAATTCAAGAAGTTTTTCAACACTATGTGCTCCACATTTTGAGATAATGCATATTCTTCCATGAGAGCGATCAATTTTCTGCTCAAGTTTATTTTTTGCCAAACTTGCATTGCTGTAAGACCCATTTTAGTAAATGTTTTTATTCCCTGAAAGATAAAATTAGTCTAATAGTATATTAATAAATTATTTAAAGAGAATTTATTAATAGTAATGTTTATTTGATAAAAAATGGATCAAACATAGATATAAATAATAATTAAACATCAAAAGACATTAACATAAACATGATGAAGATATGAGTAAATATCAGAATAAAATATTCTAATAAATTCTCATAAGTTCACAGAAACTTCCCAATAAATTCCCTCAAATAAGTTCCTCCTACACTTTATAATTTTTTTGCAAATTGGTCATTTTTTAATGGCAATCTTTAAAGAAAAATCACTTTTGTAAAAACTCTGTTGGGCATGGCTAAAAAACTTAATTCTTAGAACCAAAATAACAAATCAAGTGTAAATTAAGTTTTAACCTAAGACTTCTAGGACATAAGTAAATCAATAGATATAACAGAAAAAGGTTACCAAGAATTAGGATTCTTTGTACCCTACAATAAAATAAATTGAAACATTTAAAAGAAAAATCAAAATTAAAAATTAAAAGTGGCTAGCAATGATCAATAGATTCATCTATCATAAATCAATGCAAAAAAGCAAAATTTCTACTAATAATATAAAAGAAATTTAGAAAAATAACACAAGGGCCATAAGCAATATGATGATACATAGTTATCAGAAACTCAAATATTATTTAGACTATATACTTTAACAAATACAATATTGTTTCAATCCGGAATTTAATGTTTCACTTTGACTTAAGATGAAAATTAATAAAAGTATTTTACTTTTAATAAAGTTCTCTTCTTGCATTATTAGTTAAGGAAGGTTAATCCCCTTAAATTACGCTTAAACTAAGGAAGGTTACTAGTGGAAGTTTATATGAAAAAATATTATTATTTTAGGAAATAAGTAATTTAATTCTAGCCATTTTGAAAAGAAAAAAAAAACTCATAATAGACATACTTTACTCGACAAAAACTCAAAAACAGTATGATCGGTAAATAGCTTATAGATTAATGTAAAAAATATTGTAATGTAAAAGTTCAAACGAAACAATTTTTCTTTACGAAATTTATTACAATATTCCAAATATCTCATAATTTTCTTTAATCTAAAAAAGAAAAAGACAGAAGATCGTAATATGAAAATCAATTTATAACCATCTCCTAAATTTTCCCACATCAGAAAAGAAAAAATATACAGACACGAAAAGTCATTTAAATCCTAAGAATTGTTCCTCGCTTTCACTCTCAGCTTCATCTTCGACCACTTTCGACCTCGTTCTACCACTACTCGACATCCGTCCCCTTTATCACTGATGTCAACCATCTAGACCAACCATAAACAAAACTATAGGAAAAGAGGTCTATAATGAAGCTACAGGAAAACAAGTTTATAGTATATTTAATGTAAATTATTATATCAAACCAAAAATACTGTTAGTTTAAAATTGTTTAAGATTGTGGAAAATTTTACTTAAATTAACATTCCATTGAAAGAATTAAATAAAATTGTTGTCAAATACCTGCCAGAGTAGCTGTCAATGTGGTGTAGCATTTGATCTGCATGTTGCGGAATCAAATCCTGCCTCCTCCAAATTAAGTATAATATTTCAAATTTTTTGCACCAATCAAAAGTTTTATAACTATTTAAAAATATAAAATCCTAGAAAATGACACGTGGCATGATATATATATATATTTACACACACACTTAGCCAAACACCCGTGCTATGCACGCGGAAAATTTTAAAAAATAATAGACTAAATAGTTATTTTTTGCCACAAAAGTAGTTTCTTGTTTTATAGATGTTTGGGGTAAAAGTTTATACTAAAAATGGACGGAAGGATCACATTTGACACGTCTAAACAATTTAGGGGGCAAAACTTGACCTTTTTTAATTGAGGGTAAAAAAAAATACTCGAATAGTTTAGGCGGTATAGTCACCTTTTACCCTAGATGTTTTATTAGTTATTTAAATTTACATAGATGAAATATCCAACACATTAACATATGGTTGAAATACTTGATTTATATGTATATGCAATTTTCACATTTAATGAAAGTGTGATATGTTTGAATTTTGAAGATTATTATTTTAATAAGTCAAAAATTAGATTAGAATCTTAAAAACTAAAAACATATTTTGTAATATATATAGTTAGATAGTATGATGATATAATTAAATGCAAACTTTATTATACAAAATGAATAAGAAAATAAACATTTGATATATGAGAGAGAAAATAATGTTCTATGAGGATAGCTAAGTAAATATACACGTGGTATGTATGTCATTCACAGGAAAATGGATAGGTAAAGATTCCAGATGATCAAAACTTCGCCTAGGTTGATCCATATGGTGACACTATCCTTCATATTCAAGAGGAATTAAATAGTACATGATTTCACCAAAAGAAATTTAAACATAGGGTTCATCCTTCAATTTTCCCAATATACACAATTTGGTGAATTCACAAAAAACTAAGCGCTAAAAAGTATCACGGAAACTATCTAAAAATGAAGCTTCAATTATCAACTACTCATGAACTACGTGTGACTCAACTAAATGTTCGTTAATAAAATACAAAATATACAACATAAGAAAGTACCACACCACATTCTAAAAATGAATTCCTATTTATACATAAAAAGAGAAAAAGGAAAAGGAAAATCCACCTTAACGATGCATTTGTATGAATGTACCTTCATTATCATCATTTTTCTATGCCTTAACGATGCATCCTTAGCCTTTTCCTAAGTGGTTAAGAGGATGCATTTGTATGACTATACCTTAATTATTAAAATGTTGCATTTGTTTGAATCGAAGTTGTACTCGAGAAATTGGAAAAAAAATGTATTTGATTTCATATAGCGTATTCATTTATCATATTGCAGTAGTTCTTGAAAAAATAGTGCACTTTGAAAAATAAAAAGGAAAGACGCTGTATTTTCTAAGCCTATACCTTTGCATGATTAAGTACATATTAGACCTTAGAGATTGAAAAATAAGAAAAACTTAACAAGAAAAACTTTCAAACTTCTTATCATCCTTAACATCTATAACTTCGGTTACTGTCATGTTGTTTTTGTTCAATATGATTAAAAAATTCAAACAAACCATGTAAATGAAGGGGGGAGGGGGGAAGGAAAAAAGAATAAGAAAATGATAATTTAACCTCTTATTTCAGGAGGTTTTGTAGTCAAACTTTCTTTGTCATCCCATATATTGCTCTAAAATGGAAAAAAATTTAAAAAAATATTTACCTGAGAAGGAATATCGTCAGAAACAAAACCCTTCACCTTGGAACTATGGATAATCTGGCTATCTGTGATAAGTCACTCTTGCGAACAAATTCAGTTCAAATAAAAGAAGAAAATAGACGGAGGTCATTCAAAAACTATATAACATGATAAAAAAACAAAATTATCCGAAAATCTTCACCTTCTTTACAAATTTACAAATTGAATCTATAGCAATTTATGCATTTTCGGTTCTAAACAGTAGAATCCGTGGTAAATCGAGAGTGAACTGATAAACAGAAGAAGCATATAAACAAAGAAGGAAAAACATGAAGAAAGAAGAAAATGATGCTTACTGGATTGTTTCTTTGAGAGCATATTTAGCAGAGTGATATTCGGATGGTATGTTAGGTGTTTTTGAGAGGGCGTGTGTTGCATAAGTGGTTACACATGTATGAGGATTTTTAGGGGATAATGGAGTAGTGGATTAGAATTGGAAGTTATTAAGATAATTATTAACTTTTAATTGATTTAATAGTCTAACTAAATACCTTCTTAGCCAATCATAATTATTAGTTTTAATTAAGGAACCTAAAAAAATCTAGAAATTTAGAGTTAAAGATCTTGAGAGATGATAAGTACAAACTTTGAAATATTTCTTTGAATTTTCACAATATATATCGATATATATTTAATTTTGGAATGTACAATATTATTATGTTTCGTCTAAAAAACTATTGTATGAAACAATTGCACCCCCAACACCAACTTTTTGGATCTGCCATGCTTTCATGCTTCAATGTATGGATGGCAATGGGGCCGGGTAGGGGCGGATACCATGATCTCCAGCCCCAACCCCCGCCTCTTCCATCACATCCTCATCCCCGGCCCAGCCCCATCACAGGGGATGGATGGGCATCCCATCCCCATCTTAGGTGGAGGCCCACCCCCAACTGGAAAAAAGCGGGAATTTTTTTCTCCCAATCTCGACTAGAACAAATTAGAGAATTTCAACAAAAATCTCCCAATACAACCTTGAAAAATTAATGTAAAATAAAAAAAATTTAACATCCGTAAAACAAAATAACATCATAATATAAATAACTTAATGTCTAACGAAACAAAAAAAAATTTAAAATAAAGAAACTATATTGAAGCCAATCATCAATCAAGATCACTATATCTTTCAATCAAGATCAGTGGTACAAGTCTCGGACACCTACAAAAATTAAAAGTATTAGCATTATTTTATTTTAACATAACATAAGAAGTAAACATATCATTTAATATAAGTTATTGGAATACTCACCATCTCATCCTCTATATCATTATCTTCTAAAATAGTACCAAATTCTCCATCCAGAGGAGAAGAGTCTGTAGAAATCTCTCTTCAATAAGAGATGTACAAATCTCTTACAATGTCTCCCACATTCAAGCCATAATAGAATACTACATTCGATCATCAGTCATATTAATCACCCGATTAAAAGTGATGTTCGAATGAGTCAAAATATAACTCTATTCATGCTGGAAACAATAAAGACATAAGGTCTAAGGATTCAAAATAGTATTAATGAAGAAATACTTATGGCTTATAGAACCAAGAAGTATTACTTATTTTTTCAGATCACGTCTGATACTATATATTCTAATATGTATCTATGATATGATTTGCATCCATTACACATGATCAGTAAAATATGACCATCAATCAAACATCATACTAGTTTTATTTCTTGTATATAACATTTCATGAAACTAAGGACAATTAGAATAGTGATTATATAAGAAAATGAGTTTTGCTATCAAATCACATGTTTGATGTTTAAAAGAAAAATTCACTGTTCAAATAGAAAAATTCACTATTCAAATAACATGCTCAAAATAAAAAACGTACAACATATGCTCATAGTCCAAGGACATTACTAACACTGCCTTCACAGGTCGGAAGACAAATACCACCAACGATAGAACAAATGGAATATCCATGGAAACTAGCCTTCCAAACCCAGGGGGTGGAGAACTCAACCATGGCCGGACAAACGGTCCAATCTTGGAACCCAGCTTTTCAAGCTAGGGGACAAATGGGGACAAGTCCTTGTAATGGCCAGATCAGCGGCCTATTCATGGCAACCAGCCTCTCAGGTTGGGGGGACAGATATCAATGCCAGGGCAACCATCCACTTCACCCAGTCAGCTCCGTAAGCTGAGGAAAAATATGTCATTGCCAAACATTTTTCGTTCGTACAACCCTTGAAACAATCCAACAGGAGTACTGTCTACAACAACCCTTACCAACAAGTAGAAAGTGGAGTGGTTGTAGAAGTATTTAAAAGACAGTTTGGCATAAACATTACCAGAATAGAGAAACCCTCTTACTGAATGTCATATCATGAATGAATATATAACATTGCAAAGGTAATCGAGGTGTGTGATTTCTCTACCTACTCGAGGTATGACAAAAAACAAAAACCCACCATGGAGCACATCGATAAGTTTACTGCTTAATGTTGTGAGTTATGGAGAAGTAAACTCCATAAGTTGCAAATATCTCCCTTCTCCCTGACTGAAACAACCTTCTAGTGGCACAAAAACTTGTTGTTGAGGTTTGTGCATACGTGGGCCAAAATGGAGATGTTCAATGAGAGGTTGTACAATTCTTTGGTGGAACTCACTATAGCGGATTTGGTAGCTTCCCAGCAGAAAGCCCAATAAACAGTCACGGACTTCCTAGAATGATTGAGGAACTTAAATGCAAATGTCTCACTCTACTACTGAATCTGAATATGCCAGAATAGTTATATATAAAATAGTGCCTCAACTGAAAGAAATCCTCATTCTCCATGACGTCACAGATTTGACCCGGTTAGCTCTATAGGTTGTCCGGATGGAGAAGTTCATCAGGGAAAAGAGAAACGAAGGACTTTACATTTTCGGAAAGGTCAGACTATGATTTCCATTATAGATGATCTATATGACCCTTAGAAGTCCCAATATTCTGAAATATTGGCGGCTGAGATCCTAAATGAGAAGGCATGCTCGCCTAACTCTAAATAAAGTCAATGGTAAGGATGAGGCCAAGAAATATTTTAATGAGACCTACCTCAATGAAATTACCAAAGCTAATAAGATTTTTTTACACCTGTTGGACGACAAGCAAGTCAAGTTGACTTTCAGCTAGAAAATTCTAACAACTGAAGAGCTAAGTGACAGAAAGTATTGGAAATGTCACAACTCTTTCAGTCATGATACCAATGGCTTTATCGTCTTTAGACGAGCCAAACAAAAACCCATCCAGGATGGTCAGTTCGAGTTTGCAAAGGTTCAAGAACTACTTGTGGACGCTAACCCTTTCCTTACTGCAGATGTTAACATGGTTTCAACTAAAAAGAAACATCCCTAAGTGGTTAGGAAATAGTGGATAATAAATATCATAGATGAGCCAAAAGAGATAGACATCAAAAAACCAAACATAAAAAAGGAATTCAAACTCCTGTCTAGTCCACCAGCCAACAACAAAGACTAACCAGCCTCCCGACCGTCCATCGATATCCGGAAGATTAGAGTATCCCAAAGGAAATCCAAATCTGACCATCTCGATTGTTAAATTCTCTATGGAAAAATGAATTGTCTCTCCAGGTTTCTCCCATTGAACTACAGAAAAGCCATTGACCATTTCGCTAAACACGCTATCAGTCACGCCCGCCCACCTCCTAAATACAGAGTAGACAGGAGACCAACTAGGCTGACTCCTACCCAGAAAATTAGTTTGCAAGAGAAAAAAAAGTGTTAGCCCGAAGGGCAAAGTGATCAATCTTGTTTTGATGATAACAAACCATTGATAGTTGTAATGTTTGTGTGAGCATGCTCTTAATGATATAATCCTTAGCTCTCACGCTAACATTGATGAAAATGGTAAGTTAGCTTCTTGTGTACAACGAAAGGTATGATCGTACACACAAGAAGGATACACTTTGCATGTCTCCATAGCACAAGCGTGAAGTAAATCCACATGTTATGGAAGTACTTGCAAAGTCAATGAAGAAGGAAGATCAACATGTCAAAAGCTACTCAATCCAACAAGAGTACAATCAAGTGGTAGACTCATTGACAAGAAGAAGTGTGAAGTCCAATACACTACAACTCAAGATTGCTAGAGGACTTCAACACTCAAAGAAGATGTTGATCAAAGGCTTCAAAGTCAAAGCTCCAAGAAGCTAAACAACTTGAAGACCTTAGGAAGATTATTCTAAGCTTATAGGTAATCCTTTGTGACTAATATTTCCTTTGAGAATACTAGAATAGATTTTTTAAAACTCAACATTGAATATTTTCAAAACCTCATGTTTTACATTGTTAAAAGGTTTTTGAAAACTAGTTAGTCAATGCCTAAGTTCTTTAAAATGTATTTTATATCTTTACAAAACACTTAGGCATGTGTATGAGAACACAAAAACCATAAATTAAGTGTAAAAACCACTTTGAGACTGTTCTCCGGTCGACCTAGGCTTTGCCTCGGTAGACTAGAGATGTCTGGTCGAGCGGCAGTGTTGATCCGTTTGACCAGTGATTTTTTGTCCTTATCCGAGTTTTGAATGTTCCAATGCTCCAATGGCTATATTCTATCCAGACGACCAAGATATTAGGTAGGTCGACCGACCTTTACTTCGGTAGACCTGACCACTAAATTACGGTCGACCGAGATATGAACAGAAGGGCTTTAACCTTTTATTTAAGGCACTTCGGTTGACCTACTATCTAGTAGCGGTCGACCGGAGCTGTCAATTCAAGGCCAAAATTATAGTTGTTGTGACCAACAAAGCTCGTGTATTCTTGCACTATAAAAAGCTTTCAAAGCTGATTTTTTCATAACTAATCAAGCCATAAGAGGGCATAAGCTGAACTTCTTAAACTCAATCTATTTTTTATTTCTTTGTATTTCATTTCATTTCCATGTATTTCCCTTTGTTTTTCATTGTGTACCCTTAGACTAGCAATTGTTGTTCTTACAATTTCATTTCCTTGTATGAATTGCTTAAAGGGGCACCTTGATGCTTTTATAACATGTTTTTGCTCGTATATTGTTTTGATTCCTTTGAGCATGTTATAGTTTTTGAGCTTAATGATTTGATCCTTGTGATGAAAGCTTATTTGGACTCCTCTCCTCTTTTCTTAAGTGCCTAATGCTTTGGGGAAGTTTGTATATACTATCATTGGCTTTATTTTGATCTATATAGCATATATGAGGTTGGTTTGTTGTTTATATTCAAGTCTTAAGCATGATACTTATGTGGTTGATCGTCTAGATGCTTGACTTAGGATATAAACTCTGTGTGTGGCATTTAAAATGCATTGGTTGTGCTGTTTTGGGTGTTTGGCATGGTTTGAACAGTTGATTGCAGGTTTTCCTGTTTTTTGTCAAAAGTACGTTCGACCGGACTCTGGGTATCAGGTTGACCGAACACATGCGGTCGACCAGTGAAAAATGAGGTCGACCGGCACAGCTAAATTTCAGCAATTCTTGAACTTCAACTTTAGAAATTTGTAAGTTTTTCTATTTTATTCATATAGGCACAATCTTAGGGGTTTTCATCCCAAACGCCCCTCAAAATATGTGATGTATGCTCAATTGTTCATACTTTACATCATCACATAACTTGATGGCTTGTTTTCATCTTCTATATCTTATAGCCAACTTGTGTAAGTTATTTTGGGATTTATATGCGTTATACATGTTTATTCTTACATATACTCTCCCTTAATAACTTGAGATCATATTCTTCAAATTCTTATCCTTTGTGATCTCATTATAGTTTTTGGTTAGTCTTGCTTTAAGAGTTGTTACATGTGGAGGTTAAATTGTTTTTCCCCCTGGAGAGGTAATCAGCTGCCAAAATAAATAATAAAGGGGAGAGATGGTCACCTTGTTTAACCCCTCTCTTGGCATTGCAATAGCCATAAACCTCACCATTAACCATCACAGAAAACCAATTAGACTTTAAAACATTCTGAATGAGACTGACAAAGTGACAATTGTGCGAAACTCTGTCAAAAGTCTTTTGCATATCAAGTTTTATCACCAAATTACCTCCCCAAACTCTATGGTTAATAGAGTGCACCATTTCCACTGCCAATAATACATTATCAGAAATAGATCTCCCCTTAATGAGGCCAGATTGATTAGAACATATAAGGGAAGGTAAAATGGAGCCAAGTCTAGCAACCAGTACCTTCATAAATACCTTATTAACAAAGTTGCAGAGGGAGATGGGGCGAAATCCCCCAAAATGAGAAGGACTGGGAACTTTTGGCAAAAGCACATTCGTTGTGCTAGCAATGGATTTCAGAAGTGGTATACCGGACCAAAAGTCACGAACCGCCAATAAAACATCATCTTTAACAACATTCCAACAGTCTTGAAAGAATCCTCTTAAATAACCATCCGGCCCCGCAACACTATTACGATCAAGAGAGAAAACAACCTCATGAACCTCTTCTAAAGAAGGTAACATTGATAAATCACGATTGGAACTCGCATCCACCAAACACGGAATAAGATTAACCAAATCAGCCGATGGAGCCGCCGATCGCCTTATCATCGGTCAACCATTGACCATTCGCAGCTTGAATTTTCGAAATACACATATGTCGTCCTTTGCTTTTACAAAGAGTGAAAATATTTGGTATTTGCATCCCCTTCCTGCAGCCATTTAATTCGAGCTTTTTGTCTCCAAAATGTCTCTTCTGCCTCCAAATAAAAGTCATAGTTTTCTTTCGATGCATTCAACATATTTAGCAAAACATCATTGGACCAAGATCGTAGGCTGAGTCGGCAGCCTTAACATTCTTCTCAGCTCTCGGAGCTTGGTGGGTAGATAGCCATATTTTTCTTTATTCCATAAACACAAAACTCCCTTTAAACGCTTCAATTTCATAGCTAGAATCAACATTCCATTCCCATCCACTCGGTCCGCCCAACTTGTATCGACTAAATCGTGGAAGGTAGAGTGACGGGATCACATATTCTAATACCGGAATGGAGCAGATGAGATGACCCCTTCTCGGCTCAACATAACATATAAAGGACAATGATCTGATTCCGATCGATGAAGATGTTCAAGAATAGTATGAGCAAAAAAAACATTCCACTTTGCGTTAATCATGATTCTGTTCAATCTGCGTAATAACGGTGGTGATGAACTTCTACACCATGTATAAGGGCTGCCAACAAACGGAATATCTTGTAAAGCACAATCCCCCGAAGCTTCTACAAACTCAAACATAGGAAGCGAAGCCGGAATGGATCCCAAACTTTCTGAAATATCTTTAACCACATTAAAATCACCACCCACCAACCAAAGGACATCATGAGAGGAATTAAAATTACGTAACTCGTCCCATAATTCCCGTCGTTTGGTATAGGCACATTTGGCATAAACAAAAGATAAATACAATGGATTACCAGCATAATTATTCACCAAGACAGTCAAAACATGTTCTGAATTCCCCACCACAGTAATATCAAGAATCCCAGACCAAAATAACCAAATCTTACTCGAAACATTACAAAAACCATCATCAAAGCCTAACCGCCGAATATAAACAGGTAAATATGCATCCCCTAACATGGGCTCCAACACAACTAACAATGCAGTACGATGATCATTTTTAACTAGCGAACTCTAGCAAGTGACTCAATATTACCAATACCACGAATATTCCAAACAACTAAATTTATTGTATTCATTAAAAAAACCAATAATGAGTAATAGTAGAAGATCCCAATTACTGGGTGTTACCTATAGATTTCTCCATCAAACGAGACGACTTCCTCGAGGCGGCCCCATGTTTTTTTCGACCCCGTCCCCGAGTAGATTTCCCATGATGGTCAACAGGTAAAATAATGGAAATGTTGCCAGACAAAGGAACTGACTCATCCAAAACCTCCATCGACGATAAAATAGTATCATCCATTGATCCGGGTAGAGCCAAACAACCATCAGCCCCCATATCAGACAGAGGTTCGAGCTCATCCGGGTACTACAGGTCTTCGTCATCCGTTTCGGTTCCTACTACCACTTCAGGTATCCTATCGGGGTTTTCAATACCCAGCTCATCGCCAACACCCGAGCCTGAGTTTCCCAAACTCTCGACCACCCCTACAACCTCGGAGAGTGCCATTGGTTCAGTCGATTCCATAGGCGGCAAAGAAGTAGCGTTTACCGGTTCAATGTGTACAGTTGGGTGGGCCGGTTCAATCGAGACCGGGTCAGTCAGGATAGCCGGGCTAGGCGATACGGTCATCCGAACTGGAAGGTTGACTTTGAAATTTCGAAGGTCCGCTATTACCGCCGCTTGTGCTTTAGTTAATTTCGGCTTACCACCGGCGAACTCATATACTAGTGGATTATCCATTGGCAATTTATCACATCCCACCTTTATATCGTCAATTCCCTTTGAAATCAAAACCAAATGAACATCAAGAACAGCAGAAGAAATACTTGTAATTGGAGCCATTATGGAGGGTTCATGGATAATTATTGCCGGCTGTTCCTATTCGTGTATCGCCGAAGAAGGGGGCAACACCGGTTTCGATTCATGCACCAGGGTCGCCGCCTGGTACATTCAGAGAAGCCGTTGGCAATACTGGGACTGCAGTAACTGCTTTGACTGTAAGGTTCGATGGTGTTCCGGATGACCCGGTTCCCGCCGCGATCCGACTCGAATCCATTGACTTGGAGCAGTAGGCTTAGCGTCTAGGGTTGGAGGGACCTTTGCAGCAATTTTAATTTTCCCCTTGTTTGGTATTGCCCCTGTTCCAATGTTGGCTGCCGATTTAGGAATAGTAATCTGTGATGACGTCGGAACCACCGGTGCCGATTTTTCACATTTTGAATTATGGTGACCAATGCAATTACACCCCAAACAATACACAGGAAAATCATCATAGATAATCGATTGCCAAAATCCTTTCCCAGTTTTAGCATGTTTAACCCGAATACGTTGAGGCAAATCCGATAAAAGATCAACCTCTACACAAACCTTGGCAATATTCGGCCGAGAAGTGGCGGCAGTGGGAGCATCCAAAGCAAGTGGTTGCCCCACCGCTCTTGCAAGACAAAAAAACATTGATTTATTGTATAAGTGGATTGGTAATCCTTCAAATCCAATCCAAACTAGAACAATGGCGGGTTCAAAATTAACATCAAAATCATAGGTCCATTTGAATACCCTCATTGTTACACCAAAGAAATTCTAAATGCCTTGGTGGAAATAAACTTCTTCAAGATCAAAACGGATCAAAACATAGCGCGGTCTATACGTCCAATCCAAACATTCCCCTTAAAACTAATTTTATGAAAAGATTTGTGAAGCGATTCCAAAATTGGCGCATGTTTATGGAATTTACCAACCAAAGCAAAACGCCAAGGGCGAATTAAAATATCGTGAGTCTCCGTGGGGATGATAAGATTAGGTTATCCTTTGAAAACTTCTAGCGGGGTAATGGGCAGATTGATTGTCTCAGTTTGAGGACCGGAGAGTAATTCCGCGAAGCTTTTGTGTTTCCACGGTGTTGGAGTGGTGGTAGGACCCACGGCGGCCTGCTGGCCGGCAGCCGCAAGAGCAGAAGAATGCCGAAAAGATTTTCCTAATTTTTTTGAGCAAAGATAATATGCCTAAAAAAAAAAAAATCACGTGGCAGACTCATTAACAAGAAGAAGTGTGAAGTCCAATACACTACAACTCAAGATTGCTAGAGGACTTCAACACTCAAAGAAGATGTTGATCAAAGGCTTCAAAGTCAAAGCTCCAAAAAGATAAACAACTTGAAGACCTTAGGAAGATTAGTCTAAGCTTATAGGCAATACTTTGTGACTAATCTTTCCTTTGAGAACACTAGAATAGATTGTTTAAACTCAACATTGCATGTTTTCAAAACCTCACGTTTTACATTGTTCATTATTTGAAAAGGTTTTTGAAAATTGGTTGGTCAATGCCTAAGTTCTTTAAAATGTGTTTTATATCTTTACAAAACACTTAAGCATGTGCATGAGAACATTAGAAACTTAACTACGTGTAAAAACCAATTTGAGACTGTCCTCCGGTCGACCTAGGCTTTGCCTCAATAGACCAGAGATGTCCGGTCGGCCGGTAGTGTTGACCAGTTCGACCAGTGAGTTTTTGTCCTTATTCGAGTTTTGAATGTTCCAACGACTATATTCTATCTAGACGACCGAGATATTAGGTAGGTCGACCTATCTTTACTTTAGTAGACCTGACCACTGAATTACGGTCGACGAGATATGAACATAGGGCCTTTAACATTTGATTTAAGGCACTTTAGTCGAACTACTGTCGAGTAGCGGTCGGCCGGAGCTGTCAATTCAATGCCAAAATTATCGCCGTTGTGACCAACAAAGCTTGTGTATTCTTGCACTATAAAAAGCTTTCAAAGCTGATTTTTTCATAACTAATCAAGCCATAAGAGGGCATAAGCATATACACTTTCTAAATACACAAGCAAACACTTTTGTGCTTAGTTTCCAAATCATTCAAAGTATCTGTGTTGAGCTTAAACTTCATTTATCTTTCTATTCTCAAGAGTGATTAGAGATTATATTTGTAATATTCAATCCAAGAGGGATTTATGAGAGAGTGAGCTAAATTGTAAAGTCTCCTTAAAAGTGATAGGTTACGCAAACTTCTCATTAGTTGAGAACTAGTTCTTTGTGAGCTAGCAAAAAGCTCTTAGAGAGCTTCACTCTTGGTGAGTGTTTGAAAGTCCTATTGTAGGCAAAACACCTCTTTATTAGGCAAACACTCTTTGTGAGTGGAGACTTCTTAGTGAAACAAAGGTACTAAGAGTAGGCAAAAGTCCTCTTTGTGAGGCTAAACACTTTGAGTGTGTGGAGTCTTCTTTGTGAAGCATAAGTCCTCATTTGTTGGGGCAATTGTAAACGGTAGAACGCACATTGCATTTGTTGTGAAGGGTATCCATTAGTGGATGTTGAAATCCTTGGGTATTTCCCTTAGGTAGTGGATGCAGATTCTTTGAGAATCTAACCACTATAAATCCTTGTGTTAGTTTTCTCCATCCTTACTCCTTTAATTCATTGTTCATATACTTGCTTTAACTTGCCTAATTGATTATATGAACATATGTGCTTAGGATAGAAACTATCACATGCTTCCTTGCTTTATACAATTTCTTTACTTAGTCATCTAAGTTGCCTTGATCATAATTGAGTGACCTTATGTGCTTAAACAACATACTTGTTGTTAAGGTGAACATTTAGACAAATAAGTTTTAGTAAATCTTAAAAAGTTTTTAAGAACCTAATTCACCTCCTCCCCTCCGATCTTAGGTTCTATACCCTCAAAGGGTATTTCAAAAAGTTTCCCAGCTACATAATTTGATGGAACAATTGTAAATGGATGACCAGCTAGATTCAGATATTAGGATCAATGGAATAAGTATGCTATCTGCCCATTTTGGCCCGACATCCGAATACATTGGACTGAACAGAGATTTGTAGTAATAGACCTAGCCAGAGTTGAATGGAAAAACTCTCAAGAAGATCCATGAGAGGTCTCGGTTCTAACACAATTTCATAAGCCAATTGAAGAGATGACCATTCCCCTTCGATCACTATATGTCAAAGGTATAGTGGAGGGGAGACTAATCAGCCGAGTGTTTGTGGATGGAAAAATTATCCTCAATGTTATGACGCTAGCTACCCCAAATAAGTTCGGTAAGACGACGTCTAAATTAATCTCTACCAAAATGCAAATGGCGAATTTCTCAAGGAAACTACCGACCTTAAGGGTTTAATGACCGATCTCACGATTGGAACTAAGACCAAATCTGCTGCCTTTTTGTTGTAGATAATAAAGCATCATATAAAGCATTTCTGTGAAGAGATTGGATATATACTAATAAGTGTATTTCATCTATCTTGCATAAAAAATTGTTATTCTGGGATGGAAATCAGGTGGAGGAAGTATTAACCGACCAGAGCCCATTTAAAGCATATATCAAGGCAGTCAAGGACTTATATTATTTTCCTCAATTTCCCCAATCAAACCTAAGGAAGATAAAGCCATTTCAGTAATCAACTTTACAAATATTGGTTTTAAGCTAGAATAGGCCTATAACCGGGGGATTTATTTTTCCCACATCGCGGACTTGAGTTGTTAAAGGTCAAAAGATGGCCTTGGCCAAATTATAATACCTTTATAAGCAAATAATGATACATGTCGTCCAGAGAAGAAAAAATAAGATTGTCTAGTCGAACAAATCCGGTCGACCGACAATTGATCTTCCGGAGCAAACTACTGAGAGCTATCTTTGAATCCCGGAAGATCACTTCGGTCGACCGGAAGAAGCTCTGGATCATCCGAGATTTTTGTCAAGTCTACTTACTAGGATTCGGACGAGCTCCGGTCGACCGGGATTTCCTTTGCTCCGTCCGGACTACCTCGGGTGATGGGTTCAAACAATGCATTGTCCAGAGCCATCATTTGTTGCTTGTTTGGACTTCTTTTCAAATCTGTTTTTGTTATGTTTTCCATGTTATGTCTGATCTGAGTTATTGTGTATTGATTTCAAGTGTTTTCATGTTATTTAAAGTTAAGTTCAGTTCAAATGATTTGGGTTTGGGAATCTTTATTTGAGTCTTATTTGATTCTTCATCACGAGGGTGTTTGAACCATACTGGCTAATGTAGCTCACGCCTTATTTTTATTTTGCAGATGAGTTTGTGGAAGGTGTTATTGATGAGACCTGGGATATGGAATATGATTATGTCTTATCTTAAACTTATGTAATAACATGGTTAGGACAAACACTTGTTGGTTATTTAGTTATTTCCCTTTTGTTATGTAAACACTAAGAATGATACAATACCTTTTAAGTTTGTTATAAGATGAACGAGTTAGCATTTCAGTTTTGGATTCGGTATCTCATTGGTGGATGAGGTACTGTCAGGTCACCAATCGGATACGGGGTGTGACATAAGTGGTATCAGAGCAGGTCGAACCTTAGGCTTTAACATATGATTAGAAATAAGTATGTAATGAACATAAGAAGGAGATGGTAGATAACCTAAGAAGTGATCCTTGGGTAGAGACTCTGAAATAGGACGTATGTGCTTACTTATTTCTTTATATGTATTGATGTTGACATGTTAATCTGTGATTTGAATTACTTGCTCATTATATATGTTGGGTGTTACTTGGGTAAAATGGATCGCAACCAATACAACGTCGATGATTATCATATGCCTATCGCTGCATTCGCTCTCCAAGGCCTAAGGGGAGGTCGTAGGCATTTTATGGGGTCTTCTAGTCAACTTGGTCGGTAACCCTGAAGTTAAAACTGAGACTGCGGTCAAGTATGTAGCACCGCCATCACCACCACCGCCAGTAACTCTAGGAGTATCGGCCAAATTGACAGCCACATTGGCTATGTTAGCTCAAGTTATGCGGAACCAACAACAACAAATCAATCATAATATCGGGGCTCCTAGGGCACCATGTTATGAAGAATATGAGAATGGTCTCATTTGATGGGAACATTGGGCGGATCAGGCGGAGTTATGGTTGGAGCAGATGGAACGACATTTTTATATTATGAGGGTTCCGGAAGAGGCTAAGACCGATGTGGTCGTGGCTTCATTGACAGCTCGAGGCCGCCGAATGGTGGAAGGGTGTCAAACCTATTTATCAAAAAAAGGGGACATCCCATCACTTGGGTACAGTTTAAAGCGGCGTTCCTGGATCATTACTTTCCAGAACCTAACGTATGGAACATAAAATACAATTTTTTGAGTTAAATCAGACTAAAGAGATGAGCGTGGGGAATATGCCAGCAAGTTCAACTCCATTGGTAAGTATGCAACGACAATCATTCAGGATCCCGGTATGAGGGCACAAAGGTTTGTTAGAGGGTTGTTTTCTAGTAACCGTCCTACCACCTATGAGGACGCTTACCAGAGAAGTCTTGATATTCATGCCTAGTTTCTGAGGGCCGATTCTGAAAGAGTGATAAGGAGATCATTTTCCACTATGGTTCAAGGGCAGAGTTCACGCCCTAATGCTACTACAACACCGATGGCAGCCCGGAAGAAGTTCGTTTCCACATCGGGACCGACCAACACTTTTTGACCGGCGGTGAGAACAGGGGCCAGCCAGTTAGAAATTATGAACCGGCAGCGAGACAAACTGCATATCAGGCTCCTTCTTCAGCAGCTATTACAGTTTATGCTACATGTGGGTGGAGGCATTCAGGGGAATTCTGTTGGAAGAGTGGGGGTTGTTTCAGGTGTGGCAAGATTGGGCATCAGATTAGGCAGTGTACAACACCGCCTCAGGGTAATGTTTAGTCTTCATCAACACTAAGAGTTGGGAATTCAAGGTCGGGGTCTAATGCCAGAGTCTTCGCTTTTACTCAAAACTAGGCGGGGATGCTTCGGATGTGGTGACATGTACGCTTCTAGTTAATTCAGTACCCGTTTATGTGTTATTTGGCTGTGGAGCTATGCATTATTTTGTGTCCTTTGCATGCATATAGAGTTATGGTACCTAGTGAGAAGGTCTTAGAGTCTAACGTGGTTCATAAAGGGTGCCGAGTAGAGATAGACTCAAATGAGTTAGATACAGACTTGGTACAATTAAAAAAGCTTGATTGACTTCATGTTTTAGTGGGCAGTAAGGAGAGGAAGATTCAGTTTTTGACCGGGGAAAAAAAGTGATAGAATCCTGAAGGTTAGAAAGGAAGAAGAGTGAGGGGAATTTACCAGATAATATTAGCCACCAGGGCTTAGAAATACTTGCGGAAGGGTTGCGATGCTTTCTTAGCTTATGTAGTGGTGAAAAATGAACATCACATCCAACTTGAGCATGTTCCATTAGTGAAGGAGTTCGGGCATGTTTCCCGAAGATTTACCGGGCGTACCACCTGCTTGGTAGATCAATTTTGAGATTCTTTTGCAACCAGTGCGAAGCTTTTCTTTAAAGTCATGTATTGTATGGCACCGGCTGAGTTGAAGGAGCGAAAAACGCAATTGCAAGAACTTATTGATAAAAAGTTCATCAATTCGAGAGTCTCATCTTAGGGTGCACCAGTATTGTTTGTGAAGAAGAAGAACGATAGTACGTGAATGTGTATAGAGCTACCGGGAGTTGATTAAGATCACCATTAAGAACATATATTCTCTCCCTCGCATCGACGAACTTTTTTATCAGTTGAGGAGTGTGAAGGTCTTTTCTAAGACTGATTTGTGGTATGGTTACCATCAGTTGAGAATCAAATCCAAGGACATAGGGAAGAGTGCCTTTAGAACCCGATATGAGCACTATGATTTCCTTGTGATTCCATTCGAAATGACTAACATACCAACGAAATTCATGGATAAGATGAACCGTGTATTCTGGGATTGTTTGGACAAGTTTGTGATGGTCTTCATCAACGACATCTTGATTTATTTACCATTGGATGAAGCTCACGGGGAACACTTGAGATTGGAGTTGGCGATTTTGAGGAAAGTGAAGTTATACGCCAAATTTAGCAAGTGTGAGTTTTAGTTGAAGGGTTTGTCGTTTTTTGGGGCATGTTGTAAAAGCTGAAGAGGTATCGGTGGATCCAGCGAAGATCGATGCAATGGTGGATTTAGCCGGGGTACACTGGCGGCGGTTATGAGCTTTTTGGGATTAGTCGGGTACTATCGGGAGTACGTTGAGGATTTTTGGAGAATCGCTTCACCGTTGATCTGTTTTACACAAAAGCGGGTTAAGTTTGAGAGAGGGTCAGAATGTGAAGAGAGATTTTAGAAACTCAAGGAAAATTTGATTACAACACCGGTTTTGGCTCTACCGGAAAATCAGGGGTTTCACCATTTAGAGTGACGATTCGGGTATCAATTTGGGTTGTGTGTTGACGCAGAATGGTAAAGTGATAGCGTATGCTTCGAGGAACTAAAACTTTATGGGAAAAACTACCCCACACACGACTTGGAATTGGCAGTGGTCGCGTTTTCCTTGAACATTTGGAGGCACTACTTGTACGGGGAACCGTGTGAGGTGTTCATTGAGCACCAAAGCCTAAATTACATTTTCACCCAAAATGAACTTAACATGAGACAAAGACGGTGGTTGGAATTGTTGAAGGCCTATGGTTTGACTATTAGCTACCACCCGGGAAAGGCTAATCGAGTAGCTGATGCGTTAAATAGAAAACGTTATGGACAATTGTTAGCCTTGATTACCGATCAACATGATTTGTTTTCAGAATTTGAGAAGCTAGATATTGAGGTCGTTCAATCCGTCGGGAACATTTTGGCAACATTGATGGCTTAACCGACAATTTTAGGTCGGAAAGTTATGGACAATTGTTAGCCTTGATTACCGATCAACATGATTTGTTTTCAGAATTTAAGAAGCTAGATATTGAGGTCGTTGAATCCGTCGGGAACGTTTTGGCAGCATTGGTGTCTTAACTGACAATTTTAGGTCAGATTAAGGAAGCTCAGTCGACGAATTCATATTTGGAAAATAAACGGTTTATGGCACAGTTATATTTTGAGGTACATGAATATGGTAGTCTTTCTTCTTGGGGTCGGTTGTGTGTACCAGCGAATTTGGGGATGAGATCGGAAATTCTACAAGAGCCTCATAATTTAGGTTGTCGGAGCATCCGGAATATCGAAGATGTATAAGAACTTGAAAGGGAATTTTTTTGGGAAAGGGATGAAACGGGAAATCACTGAGTTTTTCGCTAAGTGTTTAGTATGTAAACAAGTAAAGGCGTAATATCAAAGAACCACCGGATTACTTAAGCCTTTAGAGATTCCCGATTGGAAGTGGGAACATATAACAATGGATTTCTTAGTCGACTTGCCTAAGAACAAAATCGAAAAGGACATGATATGGGTAATTGTGGACCAACTAACGAAGTCAGTACATTTCCTGCCTATGACGATAACAGCGCCGATGGATGTGTTAGTTCGGATCTACATGAACTAGATCTTCCGCCTTCATGGGGTTCTGGTGAGTATTGCATCGGACCGGGACTCACGATTCGTATCTCGATTTTAGAGAAGTTTCAATGAGGCTATGTGGAACGAAATTGTCTTTGCCTATCATCCTCCAACCGATGGGCAGTCAGAAAGGACAATTCAGACATTAGGGGATATTTTGAGAACTTGTGTTTAGACTTCAAGGGAAGTTGGGTGGTTCACTTAAGCGTGCAACAACAGTTATCAAGCAAGCATCAATATGGAACCTTATGAGGCGTTGTATGAGAGAAGGTGTAGGTCATCGGTTTGTTGGGATGATATTGAGGAGAAGACGGTAACTGGGATCGGAATTGGTGCATGTAACGATGGAAAATGACTGTTAAACCGAGAAAGAATAAAGGTCGCCCAAGACGGACAAAAAATTTGAGTGGATAGCAAGCGAAGATGGTTATAACTACAGATCGGGGATAAAGTATATTTGCGGGTATCACCAACCAAAGAGGTTATGAGAATCGGTAAAAGTAGGAAGTTGAGTCTAAGATATGTGGGGCCGTATGAGATTCTAGAACGGGTTGATGAGTTGGTGTATCGGTTAGCACTACCACCAACGCTATCTCGGTTACACAATGTTTTTCACGTGTCACAAGTAAGGAGGTATGTCCCCGACCTGAGTCACATTTTAGAAGCTGAACCGTTGGAACTTCAGGAGGATTTGTCATATGAGGAAGTGCCGGTAAGAATCGTGGAACGTAATGATCAGGTTTTGAGGAGGAAAACGATACCTTATGTGAAGGTGCAATGGTCGTACCACACCGAGCGGGAAGCTATTTTGGAGCTGGATAAGGAAGCAAGACGAAAGTATCCACACTTATTTCGGGATCGAGGTTAGTAAGTTTCGGGGACGAAAAGTTTGTAAGTGGGGAATGATGTGATTGATACCGAGACTTTTTTACTATGTGTTTTGCATGTTTTGAATTTGATTTTGTGTGATTAAATACTTTTATGTGTAATATTTCAGTGTTTATTTGTGTAAGGGGCGCATTGTGATGTTTTGGAAGTAGAAGGACCTAAGTGTTGATGTTAGAAAGTTATTAGGCTGATTTGTAAGGAATTTGAAAAGTTAGTTAACGGGAGTTAGTGGTGGGAATTAAGGAAAATGGATTACTAAGGAAAGAAATGAAGAAAGGAAAGAAAAAGAAGAGAATAAAATTAGGAAAAACAGAGTGTTGGTCTTAGAATTCTAAGTTGAGGGATCAAACGGAATCCGAAGGCAGTAATTCTTATGGAAAAAGTTAGAAGACTCGTAGGACTTGATTCTGCACGGTAGACATCTTTTCCCAACGGCTGGGTTAGGAACAATTGCTTCTGAAAGTAGGAACTGAAAATCGGGAAAAGTTGAATTAGGTTATTTTTGAAGAATATGTTTAAGCATTTGATGTAAGGTTCTTACACTCTTGTTTTTCTGTCCAAAAAGAGCATAAACTGATGTTTTGGTTAAAGTTATGGATTTGTAATCAATTGGGTTTCTACGTATTTTATTGCATTGAAATTGGATGAAGTGTTCAATGTTGTTTGCATTGAATTGTATGTTGAAGTTGGGATAATCTGCGTTTGTTCATTGTTATGTGGTTTATAGTCTTTATTTGAGTCTATATGTATTTCTAATTTGAGCTATTTTCTGTTGATGATTCTATAACCCCAATTATATATGTTCTGCGTGCCCGGGAACCTGATATTATGTCAGTCTGACCTGGACGAGTTCACAAGGGTGAACAGTGACATAACGGGGTGTATACTTAAATTTCAGGCCCTTTAATGGAAAATAATAGTTAAGGGATGTTAATAATGGTATAGAGTCGTGGCTAGATAATTGTGCTCGCTTGTGTGAGATAAAAATATCATCCACAATTTCGTTACTCGTAAACAAAGAAAAGTTGCCAATTCACCAACCATACTCATTTACATCTATGTTGGCATAATGCGAACAAAGCGATCAACTAGCTTCTTGGATGTTAAAGACAAACACAATGTCTTAAACATAGATTTGAGAAAACATAATGTGTCTCTTGAGTCCTTTTATGATCATAGTCTTGTCAGCTCCTCCTTGTATGTACCATTTCTGAAGAAGATACCCTTGTCAGCCTTTCATACCAAGCTCTTGAGGCTTGTTTTAACCTGTACAGAACTTTAATCAACTTGTACACGTGGTTTAGGTATTCAATATACACCTCATCTTTAAGATATCCATTGAGGAAAGCACTCTTAATACTCATATGATACAATATGGAGTTTCAAGAAGATGCGGATGAGAATATCAGGCGAATTGATTCGAGTTTGGCGACAGGAGCAAAGGTCTCATCAAAGTAAACCCCTTCGACTTGTGCATACTGTTAGTAGTGCCCTAGGACCATTAGCATATGTTGTACGTTTTATATCTTTTGAGCATTTCATATGAATAGTTAATTTTGCTTATGAACATCAAATGCGTGATTTGATAGTAAAACTCATTTTCTTATGTAATTACTATTCTAGTTGTCCCTAGTTTTATGTAATCTATTTTGCAATGAAATAAAACTAGTATGATGTTTGATTGATGATTACGTTTTACTAATCATGTGTAATGAGTACAAATCAAATCATAGATGCAATATATAGGGATACATTATATTAGACGTGATCCGTTAGAGAAGTAATACTTCATGGTCCTTAGTCATAAGTATTACTTCCTCAATACTATTTTAGAATCCTTAGACCTTATGTCTCCATTGATTCTAGCATGAATGGAACCACGTTTTGACTCAGTCGTACGTTGCTTTTAATCGAGTAATCAATACGACTGATGATCGGATGTAGTGTCCTATCATGGCTTGAATGTGAGAGGCATTGTAAGTTAACCAATGCATAATCCGATTATGTAAGTTAACCAATGCCCCGTTGACCCCCCGCCCGCTAACCGGCTAGCGGGACCGCCGTCTGCGTCGCCCAGATTCGTCGTTCCCCTGAATTAAGACTTTGTGTATGTACTCGTTGTTAATTTCATTGTGTTTTATGTGATTTTAGCATGGTGAATAACATGGCCTACTATACCCTTTGTTTTACATATTTTTGGGTTGTAATTTTATAATACGACCTGCGAGTCGTTTTTCAATGTTGTAAACTTATAATTGCTTTCTTAGACTAGTTTTACTGCTTTACATTGAAGGCTGGGTATGCCCATGCAACTATGTAACAAGGCTGGAGGCTGCTGGATCGAAGACTCTATCCATGAGATGGATATAGACTTAGATTGACCCTTGGCTCCCACAAGGCTCGTGGGAGTCATCATAGGATTAGGCCATGCTATCTCACGTTTATTTTTTATGCTTTATATATTGCATGAGATGCTTGTATGATTGTATTGCGCGTTTTACTGTCTTATTCAAACCGAACATTTTAACTAAGTCTTAAAATGCCTACCATACTCTAAGCACTCATTGAGTTTGGATCATCATTTTGTCTGCTTGCCAAAGCAACAGACAAGTGGTTATCTAAGCAAAGAGAGATGAGAAAATAGTGATTTCCATAAGTTTAGACATGGTTCAACTTAGCTAGGCCATCAAAACAGTTTTGGGCCTAGGGCATAAAATGGGAAATAGCCGGGACATATAGATGTCATTCCATTAGATGATTTTACTTTAATTATGGGTGTTAAGACAAAGCTTTCCTATAACTATTGTAAAATGTTTTTTCCCCACTATTTATCAAGTGTTGAAATTGTGGAAAATGTTTTGCTCAAAAACTAATAACTTTGCAAATAATTTAATGTAGATAATGGCAACCAATACATCACACAATTCATTGTGATCCGTCCTTGAGAAGGAAAAACTAAGCGGGACCAATTTCCTTGATTGGGCACGCAACTTAAGGATTGTCCTTAGCGAGGAAAGAAAAGTCTGTACGTTTTTTATACGGACATTCCCTGAACGACTGCAAATAACGCCCTAGAGCTGAAAGAGATACTTGGAAGAAGCATTTCGACGACTCTAACGATGTGACTTGTCTCATGTTAGTCACAATGAGCACTCGACCTTCAAAAAGCAATTTGAAGGAGTTGAGGCTTTCCAGATGATGGGCCAGCTCAAGGAAATGTTCCAAGAGCAAGCTCGTCATGAAAGATTCCTCAAAACTAAGGCGTTAAATAGTTGTAAAATGGCCCATGGCACCTCTGTAAGTGCACATGTTCTTAAGATGAAGGGCTATTTGGACCAACTTGAGAAACTTGGGGCTCCCGTAGGTCATGAAATAGCCACAGATATGATCTTGGGCTCACTCCCACCGGAGTATGACCAATTTGTTATGAACTTCAACATGCATGCCATGGAGAAGACCATACACGAAATACACGGGATGCTCAAGCAGGCTGAACTGAACATTAAGAAGACCCCTGAAGTCTTAATGGTTCAAAAGGGGAATTTCAAGAAGAAAGGAAAGGGAAAGCCCATGGCCAAGAAGGGCAAAGGCAAAGGCAATGACAAGCCCAAGCCCAAAGCCAAGGCACCAAAGGAGGGACTTTGCTTCCATTGCAATGAACCAGGTCATTGGAAACGGAACTGCAAGCTCTATTTGGAAGAGAAGAAAAAAGGAAAGGCCAGTTTGACTGTCTCTCCAGGTATTTATGTTATTGAAATTAACATGTCTGCTCCTACTTCATGGGTATTAGATACCGGTTGTGGATCTCACATTTGTGCAAATGTGCGGGGGTTCAAAAAGGAGTAGATCAGCGCAAAAGGAGAAGTGGACACGAGAGTAGCGAACGAGCAAGAGTTGTTGTTGTTGTAGCTACAGGGACATTTAATTTAGTTTTGCCAAGTGGCCTTATTATAGAACCCGAATAATTGTCTTTATGTTCCAACTTTGAGTAGGAATATTATTTCGGTTTCTTGTTTGGATATTGATGGTTTTGAAATTAATATTATGAATAAAATTTGCACCGTTCATAAAGATCGTATCTTCTATGGAGATGCCTCTTTGATGAATGGGCTTTAGGTTCTTAACCTCGATGATTCCATTAAAAGGCCCATCTATAACATTAATACTAAAAGGTTTAAATCAAATGACTTAAACCAGACCTACTTTTGGCACTGTCGTTTGGGCCACATAAATGAGAAACGCATATCAAAGCTCCATTCAGATGGAATTTTGACATCGTTTGACTTAGAGTCTTATGAGACTTGCGATTCTTGCTTGTTAGGCAAAATGACTAAAGCTCCCTTTACTGGATAAAGTGAGAGAGCTTCCGATTTGTTGGGCCTCATACATACAGATGTTTGTGGACCAATGAACACTAGTGCTAGAGGAGGGTTTCAGTACTTCATCACATTCACAGATGATTTCAGTAGATATGGCTACGTCTATCTAATGAAACATAAATCATAATCTTTTGGAAGATTCAAAGAATTTCAAAATGAAGTACAAAATCAACTTGGTAAAAGTATTAAGATACTTTGATCAGATCGAGGTGGCGAATACCTTAACCAAGAGTTTGACGAACATCTTAGGGGTTGTGGAATTGTTTCGCAATTAACTCCTCCTGGCACACCACAATGGAATGGTGTATCGGAACGGAGGAATCGCACCTTACTAGATATGGTTCGATCTATGATGAGTCAAACAAGTCTTCCAATTTCCTTTTGGGGCTACGCTCTAGAAACTGCTGCATTTATATTGAATAGAGTTCCTTCTAAAAGCGGTTCGAGAAAAACTCCATATGAGATATGGGACTAGGGAAACGACCTAGTTTGTCATTTCTCAAAATTTGGGGATGCGAGGCGTATGTAAAACGCTTGTTATCCGATAAACTCGCCCCTAAATCGACAAATGTTTGTTTGTGGGATATCCTAAAGAAACTAAAGGATATTACTTCTATCTTCCATCGAGAGAACAAAGTGTTTGTTGCTCGTAATGGTTTATTCCTTGAAAGGAAATTTATTTCCAAAGAGGATAGTGGGAGTAAGATCCATCTTGAGGAAATTCAAGATCCCCAAACAACATCCGAACCAACTTTGGAAGTTCAAGCCAGCTCACGTGCGTCATCGAGCTTCAATCTTTGACACGAGGCCCCGAGGAGGTCGAGTCGGGTACATCAACAACCTCGAGAGATATGGATTTCTCGTGATCGATGATCATCGGGTTGGGACTGATTGATCAAGATGAACCCACTACCTACAAACAGGCAATTCATAGTTACGAGTCGGGATAAGTGGCTAGAGGCTATGAAGTCTGAGATGCAATCCATGTACGACAACCAAGTATGGACTTTGGTTGACCCACTCGAAGGGTGCAAGGTCATTGATAACAAATGGTGTTACAAAAAGAAGACCGACATGGATGGTAATGTACACACTTTTAAATCTCGACTAGTAGTTAAAGGTTATAGACAAGTTCATGGTATTGACTATGACGAAACCTTTTCCCCTGTTGTGATGATAAAGTCAATTAGGATTTTACTTGCCATAGCTGCATATTATGACTATGAGATATGGCAAATGGATGTTAAGACTGCGTTTCTTAATGGAAACCTTCTCGAGGATGTGTCTATGAAACAACCTGAGGGGTTTGTTGATCCAACAAATCCTAGCAAAGTGTGTAAACTTCAAAGGTCCATTTATGGATTGAACCAAGCATCTCGAAGCTGGAATCGTCGCTTTGATGAAAGTATTAAAGAATTCGATTTCATCAAAAACGAAGACGAGCCCTGTGTTTATAAGAAAGTAACTAATAATGCAGTAGTGTTCCTTGTGCTTTATGTGGATGACATCTTACTGATTGGAAATGACATCCCCACATTACAAAGCGTAAAAGTTTGGTTGGGGAAGTGCTTTTCCATGAAAGACTTAGGCGAGGCCACATACATTTTGGGTATAAGAATCTATAGAGATAGATCTAACAAAATGATTGGCTCTGAGCTGAGTGGATACATTGACAAAGGTACTTGAAAGCGATTCGGTTTGCAAGACTTCAAAAAGGGATTCTTGCCCATGTCACATGGCATTAAACTCAGCAGAACTCAAGGACCTTCCACAAGGGAGGACCAAGAGCGCATGAGTAAGATCCCATATGCTTGACAATTGGGTCTATTATGTACGCCATGATATGCACTCGCCCTGGATGTCTCATTTGCTTTAAGTATGACTAGCGAGATATCAATCGACCACGGAGAGTCACATTGGATCTGCGATCAAGAGCATTCTTAAATACTTAAGAAGGACTAAATATATGTTCTTAGTTTACGGAGGTCGGGAAGGTAGTACAGTTGTAAATGGTTACACAGAGCATGAGCTTCCGAGACCGACGTAGATGATTATAGATCGCAATCTGGGTTTTGTGTTTTGTTTGAATGGAGGTCTTTGTGAGCTGGAAGAGCTCAAAGCAAGAAACCGTGGCCGACTCTATACGTGAGTCGAGTATCTAGTCGCCTCGCAGGCGACTAAAGAAGTTGTTGGGATTAGGAAGTTTGTTGATGAATTAGGTGTCGTCCCACTAGCATTGTGAACCCGGTGGACCTCTATTGTGATAGTACTGGTGCCATTTCACACACTAAGTAACCTAGATCTCACCAACGATCCAAACACATTCTCGAGGCGTTTCCATCCGATTAGAGATCATTGACAGAGGAGACGTTAGTATTTGCAAAGTTCATACAGACGACAACATTGCAGATCCATTGACCAAGCCACTCCCACAACCTAAACATGAGAGTCATACTAGGTCAATGGGATTGAGGATCATGTATGATTGGACCTAGGGCAAGTGGGAGATTGTTAGTAGTGCCCTAGGACCATTAGCATATGTTGTACGTTTTATATCTTTTGAGCATTTCATATGAATAGTTAATTTTGCTTATGAACATCAAATGCGTGATTTGATAGTAAAACTCATTTTCTTATGTAATTACTATTCTAGTTGTCCCTAGTTTTATGTAATCTATTTTGCAATGAAATAAAACTAGTATGATGTTTGATTGATGATTATGTTTTACTAATCATGTGTAATGAGTATAAATCAAATCATAGATGCAATATATAGGGATACATTATATTGGACGTGATCCGTTAGAGAAGTAATACTTCATGGTCCTTAGTCATAAGTATTACTTCCTCAATACTATTTTAGAATCCTTAGACCTTATGTCTCCATTGATTCTAGCATGAATGGAACCACGTTTTGACTCAGTCGTACGTTGCTTTTAATCGAGTAATCAATACGACTGATGATCGGATGTAGTGTCCTATCATGGCTTGAATGTCCCTCTCTTATTAGAGAAAGATATCCATGGGCCCCTCGATAGGGAAAGACTGTCTAAATGGTATTTGATAAAGTGGTTATCAGATACTATTTGTTGGAACAGTCTACCTAGAGATCGAGCATAAATACAATTAAGCTTAATAAGGGTGATGACTACCATGCCTTATGCTTAATTAGGATATTGCGAGACAAAGGGATTAAATAGTGGATTGATATTAGGTTCCACCGTAAATTCATTCACCTTGGGTAGTCACAATGTCCTGCTAGGGACCGCTTGTGATTTATGAACACATACTACTACTAAGTGTGTCTTCATTGCCATTGTGAGATGAACCTACAGGGTCACACGCATAGACGAGCTAACGAGCTTCATGTCCAGATTCAATGAATCTAGAATGTGTCTAGGTTCATTGTATCTGACATTTATTTTTCTGAGAATAATAAAGCGTTATTATTCGAATTATAGATAAGGGGCATTTTCGGTATTTGGTTAATAGCTGGGATTACGTGGGAGTTATTATTCGATAAAGACTTCCGCTACCAGCAGAAGTCTAGGGGACGTGAGAGTTAAAGACTCCCACTGCCGAGAGAAGTTGAGGATGTGAGAGTTGGTTATGGGAACAAACTCTCATACCCTATATAATGATCTCTTGGCCAAAACCCTTGGCAATGAAGTTTTTAGCCGCAATTAACCAAAGAACACCGAAATCAGAAATCGTATTCTGCCTTCTCCCTTTCTCCCTAATTCCGGAAACTCAGAAAAACGGAGAGCTAGCACTCGCTGCCCGTTTCGTCGCGTGGATACCGGTAGGGAGTAATTCCGCAAAGGGAATTCCGTTGGTGGCAGCAAAGCATCCAAGAAACACGATCTTCCATTCAAGAATCAGATTCTTGAGCCGAAAATTGTAAGTCTTTTTCGCTGTTTTTCGATTCGTTTACGTATGAGCGGATCCTTCAGGGGAGGACTCATGGGTGTTTGGAACGAGTTTCCGCCAATGAATCCCTTCAGCCCCCTGAGCCACTAATCCGACTTTGTTGTGAAACATCCACTCGGTTCAAATTATGTTAACCCTTGTTGGACTATCCACAACTATCTAAACTTCACCGCTTTCCAAATGCTTTAAATTTCTCTAGCATAACATCTATCCATAATTCATCCAACCGATTCTCTTTTATATTCTTAGGCTCTATTCTTGATGTGAAATAGGCAAATCTGACAATCTCTCTGTTGTTTTTCATTTCCTTCACCTTGGCACTTAGAGGATCATCAAGATTCCTAATTATGATTTCTGAATGGTGATGTAGCTCAAATCTTGATGAAGGCACCTTTCTGCTGGTGTTGTTTGTCACCAGGCTTTTCACTTTTATAACAATGTCATCATCCTCAATTGCTAGTAGTTTCTTCGGTCAATCATCAATAACAAATTTGATTGTTTCCATCACAACATGACTTCTCTTGACATGCAGAATATAACAGCCACTTCCTAAGAGATGAAGATAGTTAACATTAGGCCTACGCTCATTCCATATCTCAAAGGATGATTTCTGTTTGAAAGGCCTTATATATGTCCTCTTGACAATATGAGCAACTTCTGCCCACCATATATACACCATTTTCTTAAAAATTAGCGTCACTCCGGCAATCTCCTAAATGGTTCTGCTATTTCTTTCAACAATTTCAGTATGTTGTGGCAAATTTTGGGCAGAAAACTCCTTTTGGGGTTCCTGTCTGGGCACAAACATCAGCAAAATTCTTATTCTCCTTACAATTATCACTTCTTAGACTGACTAGGGATTTTTTATTTTGAGTCTGCAATTCAGACATAAAAGCATTGAACATTTGAAACGCCTCAATTCAGACATAACTTGATAGCAATTCCCAAAGGATCTTTCTCTAGTCATAACACCCATGTCTAAGCTGTCAGTGACAAAACATATATCTCTAGTGAATTTAACAGACAAATCAGTATCACATAGCGAACTTATGCTTATCAAATTTACTTCTATACCTTCGACATTGTTAAGAGTAGGCATGCCTCGTGCATTCAGAGTACCACTTCTAATCACATTTTTTTAGATACATCTCCAAAAGTGATTATCATACCATTCTTTCTTTTGTACACTGTCAGGTACTCATTTATGCCTGTCATGTGTCGTGAACAGCCACTGTCAAGATATTAGTTGTCAACTGTGTGTTCACTGAGAGAAATATGTGCCCCATATCCTCTAAGATAATATTTCCTCACCCAAAGGCGTCTGTGTGTTATCCTGCTTGACCAGTTATGCTTTCTCTCCTGTTGTTGTAGGTCCTTTAGTCTTCTATAGCGATTTCTCCAAACATGGCCTGCAACAGAACAATAATGAAAAATAGCCAAGGTTTTTCTGGAATCGTTTTTTGACTGTTGATGGATTCTATCATATAGTCAAGTCCTGTCTTGGGTCATATAATTCTCCTGTAAACCAAACATGTTATGTCGCCACCTTTTCTTTCAAATGACAACACTTCATCAATTTATATATTTCCGGTGCTTTAATTACGTTCTTAGTTTTTTCCAGATTGCCTTCGCTGTTAGAAAGTTGTTTTCATGCGTCTATAACTTGGACTCCGAATAATTAGGCACTTTGATCATCAACATATTTTCGTCTAGTCACTTTGGTCAAAATTCAAGTTTTTTAACTTATTTCATCACTAAAGTTTTTTCGGCCGGCCATTTTGGTCACTAAAGTTTTAAACACACCATTCACCTCATTATGCCATTTAGGTCACTAAAAAACTTTGATAAAAAATGCAGAATAAAAAATTTTAGTGACCAAAATGGCAGACCGAAAAAACTTTAATGACCAAAATGGCAGGTTTAAAAAACTTTAGTGATGAAAAAAGTTTAAAAAAAAAAATTTAGTGACCAAAATGGCAGGTAGAAAAAACTTTAGTGATTAAATAAGTTAAAAAACTTGAATTTTGACTAAAGTGGCTAGACGAAAATATGTTGATGATCAAAGTGACTAATAATTGTTTGGACTCCTGTTTATCCACCTCTAGATGTTTTTTTTTTTGGTAACTTTGTTGAAAGCTTGCAACTTCATTTTTCTTCTTGGGTGACTGATGTGTTTTCATCATCCTGCTATTCCTCCTTAACATTCTTCCAAAAATTTCTAGTGAACATGGCCAATTCTGTGTCAATTGTCATCATTTGTGTTGTGTGACTCTTCAAAGATTCAGCCTTAACTTTTAAAGTAATGTTTTTTCTCTGTGTTTGAGGTGAAAATTCATTTCGAAAGTCAGTAAGTTCCCTAACAAAGTTCATCACAGAGAGATCGTGAATTTCCATAATGGCAGCCACCTTAGACTCAAATCTTAATGGGAATGTTTGATTTAAAATATCATGCAGTTTGCTACGGAAGACGGTGATGGTATATTCTAGGGGTGTTCAAGAAAAATCAAAATCGACCAATCCAAACCGATCTAAGCCAATCCAAACTGAATTTTCGGTTTGAGCGGTGTATTGGATTGGTTTCGGTTTGAGCTAAATTAAAACCGAATTTTTGGTTTGGTTTAAAAAAAATTATAAACCAAACCGAATATATATAATATATAATATAATATTTATTAAAGGACTTTTTTGCATAAAATATATTTTTCCTTAAAATGATTTCTAGTATAATTGCTAACTTTTGTATCTCATTCTAAAATTTTCAAGTGCAAGTTCTAAGTGTTAAACCAAGAGATTAAAAAGTCATCATTTGGTATGCAATTTTAGATTTACCAAAAGATTTTATTGTATTTCACTATTTTGAACTAATAATTATGTAATTTTTGTGTTTTTCTTTTTTCTTGTAGGATGATTTTGAAGTAATTTGTTTGAAGTGTAAGGATCAAAACCAAGAATTTATGTTTTATTATTTTGTTTTCTTTATTGTGTTTACCTTGAGAAAATAATAGGCATATTTTTTTGTAAATATTTTTAGCAACTAACTAATTAAATAAAGTTTTTTTAAAACTTTATAATAAATATTTTTGTGTCTTGCAAAACCGAGCAACCAAACCAATCCAAACCAAACCGAACCAATCGGTTTGAGATTTTAAATGGTTTGGATTGGTTTCAAAATTTCCGAACAGAATATTTCGATTTGGTTTGAAAAACCGAACCATGAACACCCCTAGTATATTCTTCTTCCATACTCGTAACTTCAAATCTAGACCTGCTAAGTAAATAGCGATGGCCAATGTCTTTCTCTAATACCAATTGAAAGACTGTGTTTAGCAGTGTGTTTGTGTCAATTAAAAGAGAGTAATAACATAACTATAAAATAAACGACACAAAGCAATGGGTTACGCAGTTCAGTCAAACAAGCATGCATCTGCGGGGTCTCGCCCAGAATCATAAACCACTAAACTTTCCCCAAAATTACAATAATACACTATGATCAACCCTAGTTATTATCCTAGTGCATGGAAAACAGCAAGTCTCAAACTGCATACAAAACTCCTTTCTATCTTCACCTCCCGTTGGTGGCAGTAATTGTATCGCCTATCCCCCCAAAAGGCTCAACCCAATATCACGAAGGATTTGTTTTTGTGTAACCAATATAGATCGAGTGAATCAACACTGACAGAGAAACATAAAATTCAATAATCACTCTACCGGGATATGTATAAAAATGTTGAATTGTTCATTCTTTGAAATCTATTGTCTAGTAGATATTGTAATAAAAAGCTCAAAGTAAAAATATTCTTCCATGCCTTGTATTTATTTGGTCAACCCAAATTCCAAATAAGGCATGTGAATAACCACATTTGCTTGGCAAACAAGTCTTTCCAAACTGAACACGAGATATTATATAATATATTTGAATTGCAGAATATCCTTTCAAAAACACTTTACACACATGATAAAATCCATTCCAAATCTGTTTGTCTCTGCACCAATATTTTGTAAACGTTTTTTAAAACTATCTGTTTCCATTATTGTGCACTTTCCAAAACCATCAAAGATCTTCTAAATATGATATTTAGCACATGCATAAAATCGCTTGTAGTGCAGGAATATTTTCCTATATTTTTCAAATATTCGCTTACCAAGATTGTGATACTTTATAAGAATTCTTTTGCACTTTCAAAAAACATACCCAACAAACGTTTGACACTTTCCAAAAATATTGCCAACTCAAAACCTAACTATGGGTAGCGTGAGTTTGACTCCGCTCAACCCGAAAAAAGGTCGAACTCGAATAAAATAATATAATTAAAATATATATATATATATATATATATATATATATATATATATATATTATAAATACTAATTAAAAAGAATAAGACCTATAAAATTCGTTTCTTTTATTTTAGTCTATATAAGGATTTGTATATAGATTCTTTTAACCTTTGACCTTCATATGTATTTATCTTTTTATTAGTTTATTTTGCTTCAAAAATTAAGTATCATTGTATTATTATGTATATTTGTATTCTTGTCATAATTTAGTTTCAATGATCATTGTATTATATTATTCTAGCTACAGGAATTTTGATTTTTTTGCTAATATAAATTTAGCTCAATGTTTGTGAGCTTTAGCTTTCCAATTTTTATGTGAGCTAAGCCAAGCTCAGCTGATCACATAACTCGATTGACACCCCTAAACCTAACAGTGATTTATCTAGTACCCTTTTACCTCCAATCCATCAACCACTGACGCTTTTGTGGGCTGGTGGTCTATAAAATTCGTTTATTCGTTTTTACTATCCGACAATCAGTAACTTGATAATCGACACAGCGGAGAACTCATGGTCATCCTCTGTATTTCATGTTACTCTAAAAGAATATCTTTCAGATCCTCATTTTCCTTCCTCCAATATTTCTGAGGTTGCTTCTTGAGCCGCTATAGATCATTCGGCAATCGGTGATAATCTAGGTGAGGTGTATATTGCTACTCTGCGCCTAATGTTCAACCACTTTCTTCCTGGCTTGCCATGTAACTATCTATCCATCTTTGTTGATTACTTGCAACATAAATATTATATATGATTGCTGCAAATAAGAGCCAGACGGATATCTTCCTCGGAGGTCGGAAGAATCCTTGGCTCCAAACCCCCACACTCGAGACCAGCTGGTTGATTTCTTTAATTCACCAGTCAGGAAGGTCATCCCCCCTTCTCTCCACAAGCATATCGAATTCCTCTCGGGATAGTCAAACTTCCTTTTCCAAATGACAATGAGAGTCAAGACCATTTGGAAGCTTTGATGAAATGCACTGATCTAAAGATGGTCCCTTCGACCATTCAGAGGAGGTCTGCTGAGATGGTAGAAGCAGTTTCTAAATTTCACTCATCCCGCTTGGATCGAGTCACCCCATGTTTGTCCGAAATAGAGATTCTTATCGCAAAGGATGCCGATATTGGGAAGACTTTTGATGAAGCTTTCTCTTCTTCGTCCATGTTCAGAGAAGATTTTACACAGAGTGTTGAAGAAGTAGTCTGGTTGAGGTTAGAGATGGAATGGCTCAAAGCATGCTTGGACATGGCCGAAGCGACAATTAAACTAGACCTTGGTTGTACCAAGCTTTAGAAGATCAAATAAATTCTATATATAACACAACAGATATTCTGCGTAAACTGCTATAAAATCTTCACATGTAAATTTAATTAATTAAAGTAATCGAATATGAGATAAACTTCTTAAAGTTGTCACCAAGTTACTCGACACTAATTCATTGTTTTTTCTTATTAAAATAATTTCATATTTAGTTTTTTCCTTAGAAACAAGTATATAAAGAAGATTCAAGATGATTTGATATTGACGTGTGCATAAGTTAGAGGTTTAATATCTACTAATCTTCTAATATCTGACTTTAGAAAGAAAACAAAAGAAGTCAGTTCAAACTCTCTTGAAAGCCCACTATATTATTCTTCTTTGGAAAAAGAAATAAAGGTGCTCTTCCAATTTAAAGGTCATCATCAACCACGTTATTTTTCTAATATATTAAAAATTCAAAGATATCATTTTTTTTAACAATTTAGCTTCTATCATTTTACGCTTTTTTAAAGTTATTTATTTATAATATTTTAGCAAAAGTAAAATGTTAGAATATCTCAATCACCAAACTTTAATAAATAATCTTAATGTTAAAAAAACCACGAAAATAAAATAAATAGTTATCTAAATTGCCTTCCGAAAAGTGCCTTATTGGGTTATCTCCATTATTGAGGTTTTTATTAGAATGACCGTGTTTTCCAAATTGATCCGCACATGACATTGTTTTTAAGGGGGAGAAATGTCACATCCCGTCTCCGGAGTGATGACATGTCAGTGCCCCATTGGTTAATGAAGCACCTAAGCCACAGTCAGAGATTACTATATCAAGGAGTTCATTAGATAAATCCATAAATAGTAATAAAACAGTAGCGGAAGCGTTATTCTAAAAATGAAATTATTTATGTTTAAGTTATTACATCTCAAAGGGAACTACAAGTTTCAAAGTAAATAACTATAAAAGCGATAACAGGTGTGAACTATCCAGTTAGGATCACTCTTCTTAATCCCCATCCCAAGCTCCATCATTAGAGGTATAATCAACATCTACAAAACCTGAAAAACAAAACCGGATATCGGGATCGAGCTCCCGGTGCTCAGTGAGGACCTAAAAGCAATAATATAGATAATAAAGACGAGACAGAAATAGAGACGGAAGAAAGCGAAGCAGAGATAATGCAGATGTCCGTTTCCCAAAATACCCCTAAGGAAGTATATGCAAACGACTCAATCCAAGTCTCGCAAGACTCAGAACTTAATGCAGGAGAGTGCAGTACAGTACAGAACAGATCATAACAGAACAATGGACTGCATAGTTGCGGTTTTCAGAAAAATGATTTAAAACTTGTGCAAAAGTGCACCAAAAACATTACCCAACATTCCCAACTCACATGAGACCAAATAGACTCCAAGCAAACATCATATAAAGACCAAACAAGAATGAACACATAGAAAGCAACAATTAAGCAAATAACCACCTTCTTCGTACCTAAACGATTCCATAACCGAGTATACGACAAGCACCACGCGTTGCCCATCCGGTACACCCAATCACATACTCGTCTTAGATACTTAGAACGTAGCTACCTACTATGACACGACTCCCACCACATGAGCTCACATATCTAATCTCTACTACTCAAGCAATAACTGGCGGTGGTCCCAGTTATCAACCAAACTAGGGACCGGTTTCGATGAAACTTCGTGGGTTCGGATTCTCCCCCAAACTACGGGACACGATTTTAAGGTTCAATCCTTACATTGTCTCATCATCCCCAAACCGGGGACTCCACAAAACCACCACCGTACCTAATGATTAGCCCCATTAAGTATGGGCCACGGGGACGAAAGCAGGCGGAAGACCTCTTGGGTCACGCAGACGAGAGCGAAAGCGGAAAGGCGGGACCGAACTCGCTAACTAGCGATCCTAGATACGAGCTCAATAGGGGGCGACGACTCGGTCGACCAAACCAATTAGGACAACAATAATGACTCCCAATAGACGACTCCAAATAAAAACTCTAAAGCGATTAAGCAAAGAGGCAATTACGATCGATTTCGAAAGCAGTAATGTAGCGGTTCGAGAGGCAGTTTATACGAGTATAGCAATTTATGATAGCATTAGGAAAGCAATTTATACGGCATGCTGAATTTACCAAATTCAAGAGATAAATCAATTAATAAACGGTAACATCAAAGAATAAATTTCCTCCAACAGTTTATGCGATTAATTAGGCTCAATTATATCTTAAAACATAACGGAACAATACCCAACAGTAAAAAGTAATCCATAACAGAATTTAACAGAGGAAAGCGTTGTCCCTACCGTTACGGTGATAAAAAGATGGAAAATAATCTGAAAATCAGCCTTGATGCGAAACGTTCCCGGGGAAATATTTCACAATCCGGGTACTCGGTTGATAATTCGTCTGCGTTGCCTCGAATCCCCTTTGAATATCTTCGATTCAGTATATCCCACGATAAAAAATTAATTCCGGAACCCCTTCAATTGTCGTGTCGAAGCTGCTCCGAATATTTAATCATACAAATGAAAAATATGGTTCTGCCCTTCACTTCTGACATGAATTACGGAAAATCTAACTGTTAAAATATCGATCCCTCCGGTCAGATTGTAGCCATATCAGTCTAGTTTATAAATCAAAAAGAATTACTCCGATTGGAGTTCGTTTGTTACCTGTACGACGATTCTACCGAAACTGCACAGAAAATAAAATTCTAGAAACCAGTTCCGCTCCCGGTGCGATATCTTCCAACTCAGAATTCGTAAAGTGAATCCGCTTCCACGCCCTCGTAGCCTGTTTCGTCTTGATAAATTTCCGTATAAGGTTCATCAAAATCCGACAAAAATTACCCACTCAAAAATACTCTCGAAGTTGCTAGAAATCAAAACTCTCAAGACTTTCTTTCTCCCTTATGATACCCCACTGTCCGTTTCTTCATTTCTTCTTTCTTGTTTGCATGGGTTCCAAGAAATCCTTAGGTAACCCACAAATTATTTTTGCTAGCTTCCTTTATAATTTCTTTTTCCTTCCCCCAAACCCAGCGTGTGTATATATACATATATGTATGTAGTTTCTAAAGAAAACGGATGACTTTAAATTCATTTTGTTTAAAATACTGAAACCCCCCAAATGCCCCACGATTTGCTTCCCATTCCGTTTCCCTTTTACTACCTGATGCCCACGAAATCCCAAGAGTCCCCATTTTTTTTCTTTTTTTCTTTTTTTAATTTTAATTTCCTACTAAAACGAACACAAAATAAAACATGTAACAAGTAGTAACAATTAATTAAACACGTAGTCACATCATCATACAAAATAAATTACGCCTACATAGTTACTCGCGGAAAAAAATAATTACACGTCAAATATCGCGTAAGCAAAAGTTTCGGGTTTTACATTCTTCCCCCCTTACAAAAGTTTCGTCCTCGAAACTTGCTAACCCTGGTCGCTGAAAAGATGAGGACACCGCAACCGAGCTTTTCCGTCCAACTTTCAAATGGCTTCTTTCTTTAAATCGGTTGGACCACTGAATCTAAGAACGTTAGGGTGGATGTCAATGAAATCATGACCAACGTCAATAACAATTTGAGAGACTTTAGAAATCAATCTTTTCCCTGAATGAAGAATATTTTATTGAAAAATTGATGAGTAAGATTCTGAGCTCTCTAACAGAAAAGTTCGAGTAAAAGTGTGCTCCATTGAAGAAACAAAAAAAAATTAAGTTAACATGATAGTTGATGAACTCATTAGTTCTTTGTAGACATATGAGATGTCGAAAGGGGTCAAGACTTAAGGAAATTAGTTTATCCTTTAAATTAAAACATCAATGTCCACAATAAAACTCAGTGAGGCAGATATGGCGAACAAGATAAATCATACTCCTCCATCTGAGATGATTTCAAAACTGATGACGAAGATGGTTATCATAAAAGTGGGGATGAGAATGTTAGCAAATCAATTTATGGCTTTCTATACCGAATTTATACTTGATGAAGAGAAATATAATAAAATGAAGGAATACTACAACCAAAAGCAAGAGATGTGGATTCATTTTGTTAAACCAAATGTTAAAACAAAGAGTACGAATCAAGAAATGGGCAACGAAAGTTGATTCACTTGCAAGAGAGATTGCACTTCGTGAATAAACATTGGCCGAACAAAATGATGAAGCTGAAAATAGCTCAAGTGTGGATCCAGAAATGGAATAAAGGAAAAGTCAATTCCGATGATCTTCCATTAGCAGGTCAACAAGGTTGAGGTCACCGTGGATTTTAAAATGATGGTAGGAGTCGAGGTTCAACAAGAATAATATTACTTCACGACAATGGTCGATAAGGAGGTAAACACAACAAAAGTTTATGAAGAATGCTTTTACTATGATGAACACGGTCATCACCAAAAGAATGAATGTAAAAGAAAATTCACAAGAGGTCACATAACGAACATCCACATCCACAAGCAAAATGTAAAAATGTGTGGATGGAGCGAAAAGGGTAAGAGAGATAAGATTATGTGATACTCTAACTCAGACGGGAAACAAACAGATCCAAATTAGGCATCCCCATTTAGATCAAGCGACGTACCAACAGAAAAATGGATGAATACATCGAAAAGGCACGAAATTGACTTAGGACATACAATAAACCAAATAAGTGTACTAAGTCCGAGTGAAACAAAAGATGCAAAGCAGATGATAGAAAGGAATCCGAAAGAACAAACGTGAGGAAACCAAGAAGAACAGCAAATAAAAGGTGGAAGGTATCAACCGTAATTAGCGGAAGCAGAAACACTTTTGCGAAAGGACCGATGAATGAACCTTTTTGGAATACCACAACATTAGGTATACGACTAAAGGACCTCTGAAGAGATGGAAACTTTTAATGTAGTGATACAAGAATTGTCTGCAAATCTTGTTGAAAACTGATTCACAGAACCTGATGAGAGTGAACTTGTTGAGCTGACAGAATCTCAATAAACAAAGAGCTAAGAAGAGCTCACAAATACAATGAGTAGTCATAATGAATTGTGATACCCACTCAGATTTAACAGCGTAACAAACGAAACAGGTATCAACCGAGTAAATAAAAGAAATCATCTGGTTGAGTAGATAATTGTTTGATCATGTTGATGCAAGAAGAACTTCAACAATTTCAGAGAAATAATGTTCAGAAATTAGTTCCAAGAGTAGATGGTGTGAACATTATTGGAACTAAATGGATGTTTAGAGACAATCCCAAATGAGCAAAAAAAATATTATTAGAGACAAATCCAAAATGGTAGTCAAAGAATACAATCAAGTACATGAGGCGGATTTTATGAGAAGTTTGCTTATGTGGCAAGACTTGAGTCTATAAAACTTATATTGACGTTACATTTTTAGGGAACTTCAAATTTTATCAGACGAATGTCAATAGTACTTTCCCGAATGGGGTGTTACATGAAGAAGTATATGTGGATCAATCGAAAGAATATGAAGATCAGATTGTCCAAATCATGTATACAAATTGAAAAGGCTTTTTGAATCGAAGCAAAAACTCAAGAGTTTGGTATGAGAAGCTAACAAGTTCTTGTTGAAGCATGGCCAAACAAGATATGAAGTTGATGAGAAAATGTTCATTAGGATTTGAAGAAATCAAATCATGATAACACAAGTTGAGGATATTTTGTTTGGATAAATAATCAGAGGTTACAACAAAGGTTGACAGTTTTCAACCTAATGTAAACTAAATTTGAGATGAGTATGGTAAGTTAAGTGGCAATTTTCTTGGGATTGTAGATCGAATGAATGAAAGAAAATATTTTAATCCCTCAACAAATATGCAACAATTTTGCGAAGAAGTTCAACACGAAGAACGCTAAAGTAGTCAGATTCCTATCGGTGTGAACACCAACAAGGAGTTGATAAGATTGATTTTTCTTTAATATAATTAGCGAAGAAAGAAGTTATCCTTAATTTGAAATAAAAGACGAGTTGGGCATGGTCGGGTATAACACAATAGAAGAAATCAAAAGCGGCGACAGGTAGGTCGTAGTCGTCAATGCTTCTTTGACTCGGATCCATCTTATCTCATACAGGTATATCGTACACAAGGTAAGATTAGCGATAAAGTACTTAGCAACTAAACGTGTGAATCAAAAGTAAAGCATGGCATGATATACATAATACAAGGAATCATATAACACGTATGTCATATAGACAAATAGAGCATGATGTAATACAAGAAATCACCTAACATGTTATAACACATAAGAGGGTTATCATGTACATGTTTAACATATAGCAATAAGATATAAAATGTTAAATAAACAGAGCATCCTAGTTCATGGTCTCTACCCATCACACACCTCACATTAAGTGTTTTGTTATCCTAAGTTCAATACAGATTTTATCCCTAAGGTTCGACCTGCTCTGATACCACTTATGTCACACCCCGTCTCCGGAGTGATGACATGGCAGTGCCCCATTGGTTAATGAAGCACCTAAGCCACAGTCAGAGATTACTATATCAAGGAGTTCATTAGATAAATCCATAAATAGTAATAAAACAGTAGCGGAAGCGTTATTCTAAAAATGAAATTATTTATGTTTAAGTTATTACATCTCAAAGGGAACTACAAGTTTCAAAGTAAATAACTATAAAAGCGATAACAGGTGTGAACTATCCAGTTAGGATCACTCTTCTTAATCCCCATCCCAAGCTCCATCATCAGAGGTATAATCAACATCTACAAAACCGGATATCGGACTGAGCTCCGGTGCTCAGCAGGGACCTAAAAGAGTAATATAGATAATAAAGACAAGAACAGAAACAGAGACAGAAGAAACAGAAACAGATAATGCAGATGCCCGTTTCCCAAAATACCCCTATGGAAGTATATGCAAACGACTCAATCCAAGTCTCGCAAGACTCAGAACTTAATGTGGGACAGTGCAGTACAGTACAGAACAGATCAGAACAGAGGGTTCAGAACATAACAGAACAATGGACTGCACAGTTGCGGTTTTCAGAAAAATGATTTAAAACTTGTGCAAAAGTGCACCAAAAACATTACCCAACATTCCCAACTCACATGAGACCAAATAGACTCCAAGCAAACATCATATAAAGACCAAACAAGAATGAACACATAGAAAGCAACAATTAAGCAAATAACCACCTTCTTCATACCTAAACGATTCCATAATCGAGCTCACATATCTAATCTCTACTACTCAGCAATAGCGGCAGTGGTCCCAGTTATCAACCAAACTAGGACGGTTTCAGTAAACTCGTGGGTTCGGATTCTCCCCCAAACTACGGGACACAGATTTTAAGGTTCAATCCTTACATTGTCTCATCATCCCCAACCAGGGACTCCACAAAACCACCACCGTACCAAATGATTAGCCCCATTAAGTATGGGCCACAGGACAGAACAGGGCAGAAGACCTCTTGGGTCACAGAATAGAGAGCAGAACAGAAGGCAGACTGAACCTGCTAACTAGCGATCCTAGATACGAGCTCAATAGGGGGCGACGACTCGGTCGACCAAACCAATTTGGACAACAATAATGACTCCCAATAGACGACTCCAAATAAAAACTCTAAAGCGATTAAGCAAAGAGGCAATTACAGTCAGATTTCCGAAACGGTAACAGAATAGTTCAGAGGAAGTTTATACGAGTATAGCAATTTATGATAGCATTAGGAAAGCAATTTATACGGCATGCTGAATTTACCAAATTCAAGAGATAAATCAATTAATAAACGGTAACATCAAAGAATAAATTTCCTCCAACAGTTTATGCGATTAATTAGGCTCAATTATATCTTAAAACATAACGGAACAATACCCAACAGTAAAAAGTAATCCATAACAGAATTTAACAGAGGAAAGCGTGGTCCCTACCGTTACGGTGATAAAAAGATGGAAAATCAGCCTTGATGCGAAACGTTCTCGGGGAAATATTTCACAATCCGGGTACTCGATTGATAATCCTTCTGCGTTGCCTCGAAGCCCCTTCGAATATCTTCGATTCAGTATATCCCACGATAAAAAATTAATTCCGGAACCCCTTCAATTGTCGTGTCGAAGCTGCTCCGAATATTTAATCATACAAATGAAAAATATGGTTCTGCCCTTCACTTCTGACATGAATTACGGAAAATCTAACGGTTAAAATATCGATCCCTCCGGTCAGATTGTAGCCATATCAGTCTAGTTTATAAATCAAAAAGAATTACTCCGATTGGAGTTCGTATGTTACCTGTACGACGATTCTACAGAAATTGCACAGAAAATAAAATTCTGGAAACCAGTTCTGCTCCCGGTGCGATATCTTCCAACTCAGAATTCGTAAAGTGAATCCACTTCCACGCCCTCGTAGCCTGTTTCGTCTTGATAAATTCTTTTTGTTTAAAATACTGAAACCCCCCAAATGCCCCACGATTTGCTTCCCATTCCGTTTCCCTTTTACTACCTGATGCCCACGAAATCCCAAGAGTCCCTTTTTTTTTTCTTTTTCTTTTTTTAATTTTAATTTCCTACTAAAACAAACACAAAATAAAACATGTAACAAGTAGTAACAGTTAATTAAACACGTAGTCACATCATCATACAAAATAAATTACGCCTACATAGTTACTCGCAAAAAAAAATAATTACACGTCAAATATCGCGTAAGCAAAAGTTTCGGGTTTTATAAGAAATATTTTTGGTAAGGGCGGATTCCTTGAATCCTTCTTCAAAGAAAGACAGGCCCCAAGAATCCATCATTGGCTGACATGGAAATATATTGACAACGTCAGCTAAGGAAGGATTCCTGAAATCCGTCCTTCATCAATACGTCATCTCTTACCCTAAAAACTCTAGAAATATTAGAAAAATCGGATTCAAGAAAATCATCCTCTCTTACCCAAATTTACCCTAGAAACCCTATAAAACCTTACAGAAGACGGATTCCGGAATGCATCCTCTCGAAGACAAAATCCCAGAATCCATCCTCTCTATTCCAACCTTCACAAAATCTATAAATTTACCAATAAAACTGCAACATAAAAATATAATTAATAATCAGCCTTAACAAAATCTACATCCATAGCTGTAACTCCAAATCTGGAAGGTATGTCTCCAACATCATCACCTCTCCGATACCAATGTATGTATGTACTAGGTCCAGAGGCGGAATATAGAATTCCCAATGTCCAGGGGTAGATGGTATGTCTCCAGCATCAGATGTGGAAAGTATGCCTCTCCAAGTCGATAAAGAGGCACGAGATCTTGGGTATCTCCACGTAAGCTCTCATATGAGGCTATGTGATGTCACCTCCTCTCTATGAGGCTATGCGATGTCACCGCCTCCGTTTTGTCAAACATAGTCTCTAGGGCCCCAGAGCCGTCTTTGTATAACAACTTGTGTAACCTCACTCCTCTGAGGTTTGCAACCCATAGCAGAGCAAACAACGTATAGGGAGTTCCGTAACACGGAGGCTGCTCATGTCAATAGGTTACGTGATCTCGGATCCGCACAGATCCCTTTAACTAGTACTGTCAAACGGGACAGTCCTGGTTGGGCCTAGCCCATTTTCTTTCTAGTCTAGATCTGTCTCGCTATAAGTCCGCGAGCCAAGGAATTTTTAATCTGGAAAAGAATTTAAGAAAAAGAAATATTAATGCAAAATTAATAATCAAAAAATTAACACTTAGATTTAAACAATATAAAATTAATTAATCATCCACCCCATTTCACAAAAGATCAAAGTTCAAATTTACCAAAATATTGTTTTAATGCAATGGTAATTTTATTCTCGCAATCAGGTGTAACTAGTAATAGTATACATTGTAGACAAGCGAATTTTTGAGTAATTAAATTTATTTAATCCAGACTAATAAATAAATATTATTCGTCTTGGCTACTTGAATTTAATAAATACTGATTAAATATTGGACCACTACAACTGGGCCATATTAAATAAATCATTTTAAACAAGCCCAGATCCACTTGAAATAAAGTCCAAAGAAAATAGTGGATCAAACTAAATTGGGCTAATGAAATGCCAGCCCAAAATGTTAAGTTAAATAGAGATCCATTAAGATAATGGATTAAACATTGCGCTACCCCAAATAAAGAATGGGTCAACCCAACATAAGTGAATGGGCTGCTTAACCCAATAAGTAAAACCCTAGCCCTCATTTATGCCTATAAATGGGGGTCTTCCCCAAGGCTTAAAGAAAGAGGAAGACAGAGAGAGATCATTTGGAAGCTACAAACAGACTTCAATTGACAAAAGCTCTCAGGAAATCTTCAACAGTCTTCAAAGGCGTTCTTCGCGACAAAAACCCGGGAAGGCATAACGGCTTTGTGGAATCGAAGGTTTAGCGCTTGGAATCAAATCGTATTTAATTCAAGATCAAGTCTTCCAACGCTAGGACAAAACAAATTCAGAAGAGGAGAATCGGAGGATCATTCCAGCTAAATTGGAGTCCTTCCAGAGATTGTAATTCACTATTGATTTGATTAATAAAGATTACTTTTTTGCGTTACTTTCGTGTTTCTGTTGCAGATTCAATTTTATTGCATTACATACATATCATCAAAGAAACTGAATAAGGATCCTAGTTCTGCTGTACCAAACATAAGTTAGAAATTAAAAACACGCAAACACACATAATTTCTGCAATTACTGCATTTATTATCAAAACTCGCAAAATCAAAAACCCATCAAAGAGTTGTCGATCAAAGCGGTAGAAACCGACAAATATAAAGCCGCTCCGGCGTTCTGTGAGTCGAGGCAGCGACGGAAAACAGCACAACGCCAATACCAATGCCTTGATCAAGCGAATTTGAGTCATTATTAAAGAATTACAGTGAAATTTCAATTTATTAGTAAGAAATTTGAGTATTTGAAGACGAAAGAAAGTATTGATTGAGATTGGGATTTGTCTTTAGGTATTCGAGGCAGCAGAAGAGTATGGAGGAATTTTATTTTTTTTAGGAAAGAGGAATAGGTCCTGCCTAGGGCGCGGGCTAAATGGACCGGGCAAAAAATACCCGCGTTTTAACGGATCGACATTTCTCTAGTCCATATTCACTCCGTTAGCGGACGGAGCGGGCCGATCCGCAGGCCCCGATCCATTTTGCCAGCTCTACCTGTAACGTTTTCTAATGAAGCTGTCACATGGGTACAAGTCGATGCTAGGAAATAATTACAAAAGTAAGATAAATATTAGAAATAAGTAATTTAAAATAAATAAAATGTTGTTAAATCAACAGAGTGTGTAACTCGCAAGAATCGAATAAGTAGTTGCGGTCAGCTGATACCCAATGAACGGGCTCGGGGATCTGTCACGGGTCGCTCGAATGTAGCATCTCTCAGCGACCGTGACAATGCTCAGTGCACTAAGTCGTCGCATGAAGATAGCAAGTGGTGCACGACGTTGGCTAACCTCGGTGCAGGAAACACTGTAGCTGCGCTGTAAGCCCTAAGGGCGAACGAACTCTGTTTTTGATATTGGACAAACATTTGATGTTGTGTCTAATGATCTTAATCTTTGTGATAGAATATTGGAAATCTTGTAGGAAGCTCTAAGTACTTCAATCAAGTCATGTTCAAGATTCAAAGTCATACTATTCAAGGCTCATCTATGAAGATTGAAGATTGAAGACTTAGTTTGGTTAGTTTAGCTTTGTCGTCTTTAGTCGTAATCTTTAAAGCTCTAACCAAAGCTCTTATGAACATAAGCTCTACACTCTAGTCTTGCATGTTTTCATAAACACGTTTTCAAAAGGCTTAAGTTTCAAAATGATCTTCACATGTGTTCTTATCCAAAAAGCCTTTGATTTCATAGATAAGTCTTTTAGAAAAGTTTTCCAAGTGGTCTTACTTGTTACCTTTTAGGAAAACCTTTTTAGACTTTAAAAGACTTCAAAAGATTTCAAAACGTGTGAAAAATCACTTTGGAAGTTCGGTCAACCGAGCTCAAGTTCGGTTCAACCGTCGAGAAACTGAGACTTGGAAAAGTGAGCTTCGGTCGACCATGAAGGGGTTCGGTCGACCGACCCCTGTTTAGTGGATCCGAACTGCTCTGTTTCGGTCCACCGAACTCTGTTTCTACTAGCCGTTTTTTGACCGTTGGAGACTCGATTTTCAGCCAAATTTGAAATGTATTTATACTCCAAAGCTAGAGAAACATTTTAAGGCTTGTATATCAAATATTCATTGATCTCTCATCAAGCCAAAACACTTTCAAAGCAAAATACTCTTCATCCTTATGATCTAAAGCATTCAAGAGTATTCTTTCAAAAGCAAGACAAAGAGTGGACTTCATATGTTCAAGAGCTAAATTGTTTGTGCTTCAAAGGTATTATATCTTTCACTTAGAAGAGTGAACTTCATTGTATTGAATTCCATCTTATTCCCTTTCTTAGTGATAGGGTTAATTGTATAAGTCCTACTTAGTGTGGGCAATTGTTTATAGTGGTTGTGTGTAAAACTCTTTGTGAGTTAGCCACTAGTGTAAAGTCCTACTTTGTGTGGGCATCTTCTTAGTGAAGTGTTTGAAATCCTTGGGTGCGGCTCATGGTAGTGGAGGTAGATTCTAAGTGAATCGAACCACTATAAATCCTTTGTCTTGTTGATTGGGTTTTGCTTTAGCCTTTGTTCATCTTGCTTATACTTTCACTTGCATTGCAAAGATTCGAAAAAGTTGCCAAGATTAGTTAAAACCCAATTCACCCCCCCTCTTGTGTTTTACAATTGGTATCAGAGCTTCGTCTTCAATTTTAGTTTAACCACTAGAAGCAAAGATCATGGCCGGTATTTCCGCTTTAGCCTACCAAGAGGGTTCTTCTACAAATAGACCACCACTCTTTGATGGAAACAACTATAATGCTTGGAAAAACCGATTCAAGATATATGTGTGCTCCATTGATTATTCTCTATGGCATATATTTGAATAAGGTCCTTTTATTCCATTGAAGATTGTTGATGGTACTTTAATGTCAAAACCGGATAATGAGCTAAATGAAGTTGAGTCCAAGAAAATGACTCGAAATTATATGGCAATGAACATTCTAAGTTGTGCCTTGAATCCGGATGAGTACAACCGTGTTCGTGGAAGCAAATCGGCTCATGCTATGTGGAAAATGCTTGAAGTTACTCATGAAGGCACAAATCAAGTAAAAGAGTCAAAGTTGAATTTGCTAGTTAGAGAGTTTGAGCTATTCACCATGGAGCCAAATGAATCAATCAATGAGATGAATACAAGATTCACCAATGTGGTAAATGGTTTGAAGTCATATGGTAAAGATTACACTTTGGGTGAAATAAATAGGAAGATTCTCAACTCTCTTCCCAAAAGTTGGGAAGGAAAAGCTCTAGTCATTGAAGAAGCCAAGGACTTGAAAACATATCCGACGGAGGAGCTTATTGGTTCTCTTCTCACATATGAGCTAACTCACAAAAAGGAAGAGCGTATTGACAAGTCCAAGATGAATATTGCTCTAAAATCTTTTCTTGATCTAGAGGAATCAAATTGCTCAAGTGATGAGGAAGACATCAACCTAGATGATGAGACTATGGATTTAATGGTAAAACGAATGAAAAAGATGTTTTCCCGGAAAGGAAGAAAATTCCATCAAAATAGAAGAGAACTAAATCCTAATGGGATGGAATGCTATGAGTGTGGAAGCAATCAACATCTCTTAGGAAATTGCCCAACCGCCAAAGCAAAGGGCCTCAAGGAAGACGAAAAAGAAAAAAATTCTTCAAATCAAAGAATGCAAAGGGCATGCTATGCACATGGGATCAAGATGAGAGAGAAAATGAAGAAGGAGAGGAAAACTCAAATGTTTGCTTCATGGCTTTTGGTAATGAGGTACATCTTTCTCCCTCCCCTTCATATTCTAATGATGATGATGATGAGGAAGATCCTAATGAGCTTTTATATGATATGTATGAGCAAATGAAAAAATGTGCAAAGCAAAACAAAGAGATGAAGCTTAAAATTGAATCCTTGCTTGATGAAAGATCAAAGTTGATTAATGAAAATGAAAAATTGTGTGATGATGTTAAATGCTTGAAATGTGAAAATGAAAATCTCATTACTACTTGCAAAACATCTTCATTACAATACAAAGAAGCATGTGATAAAATGTCATCTCTTGAATGTCAACTTGTTGAATTTGATAGTTTGAAAATCAAAGTTGTTGAGCTTACATCACTTGTTGACAAGTTCTCCAAAGGAACAAAAAAGCTTGATCATATTCTTGATATGCAACATGCTTCAAATGTTAAACATGGTCTTGGTTATAATGCTAATCACATTGATCATGCTAGCTCTTCTAAGTTGCCTAAGAATCACTTTGTGCATGCTAGTTCCTCACATAGGCAAAATAGATATCATGAGCATGTTCACAAATCTTCTAAACCACACATTTGTTGCACATATTGTGGAAAACATGGTCATACTAATGCTAGATGCCATGTTAAGAAGAAGATTGAAAAAGGGGTAAAAACTATTTGGAAAGTTAAGCGTATTTTAACTAACCCCCATGGACCCAAACAAAAGTGGGTACCAAAAGCTACTCTTCCCTTGATCTCATAGGTTCTTATAAGTTAGATGTATGCCACAAAGCTTGAATGTTATAGATTCAAAGAGAAGTGGCATTGGGAAGAATTCGAAGGAGATGTGCCAAAAGAAGAAATTCAAAAGCACTCCTCAACACTTGGTTTCTCAAAGCTCAAATGACAAATCAATTGGAGAACCAAGTTGGTTAGATAATAAGAGCAAAGCATCAAGTGATGACAAGAGCCAAAGTGTCAATCCAATGTCTTTGATATATATACATGCTTGCTCTTATATAAATGTTGCATCTCACATGCTTGAATTCAATAATTATACAGATGACCTTTAGCATGTTCTTGTTTATTCATGTCTATTGAGCTAAGGTATCTATGAGATGTAACATATGCAACTTGATTGATTCTTGTTTTGTTATGTCATATTCATTTAAGAATCTATCTAGTTGTTTTGGTTTTTTGATAACCATGATTCTTAAGCATATATGTGTTACTTGATGATATTGAGCTAATCATGAAGGACCTTTAAAAAGGTACCAAATTTGTCATCAAGAATTCCTTGTAGGTAACAAAGAGTTCTATCCTTCAAGAAGAAGATATGAACTACAAGGAATGGCACAAGTGAGCTAAGACTCCTAGAAAAGAGTCAAATGCTAAGGATTACAAAATTGTGATGATCAATGAAAGTGATCACACAAAAGGCCTCAATGGACTTGTTGATAAATAAGATCTACCAAAATGGTAAGAAGTCCAAGCTCAAAGAGCGTTGAGGTACAAGGCTTAACTCATCCTTTGATTAGTGGTCATTATGTTGTTTTTTTGATCCTTATGAGCTATAACATTACTATATGATGAGTTTAGTTAAATGGCTAAGAAGTATTTGATCATTCAATTTTCAACTTGCATGATCACTTTGTGGATTGTTAGTGCAAGTAGTTTAGGATATACTTCTAGTCTTTGTAAGACAAAGAGAGTTTGTGCTTTTTTGCTTATGGTTTATGTACATCATATTTTGCTTGTCAATATGCTTATTGTTCATTCCAAACTTGACATGAATGATGATTTAAAAGCATAAACTTGATTATTGAAACTCTCTGTTTTTATGTGCATGAGTTCTTTTATCTTGATAATGTGTCTTGTGTTCTACTTATAAGATCTTAATTGCTTAAAGTACAAACACAATCACAATTGGTATCAATATCTTCAAGAATGCACATACCATATCTCTTTGGTGCTTGATCCTCATTTACATATGTTTAACATGATGTGCTTGATCTTTATCATCCTTGATCATCATGTTAAAATGTTGCATCATTTAGAGATTTTAACACTTGTTGGCTTGGTTTTTCATCTTTCATATTATTTAGCCAATATGTGTGAGTTATTTTGGGAGTCACACATGTTATACAAGTTCATATTCTAACATGTGTTCTCCTTAAATAAACATGAGATCATATTCTTTACAATTGGTATTCATATCCTTTGTGATCTCATTAGAGTTTTTTGGTTAGTCTAGCTTCTAGAGTTGTAATACTCATTTAGCTAACCATTAACTTATTAGAGGGATGTACTTGAAGTGTCATCTTATACTTCCTCTAAATCTTTTGGTTGCAATACATATGCTTTACTTATGTATTTATGGTATTGCTTCCAACTCTTGTTAGCTATATTTTCAAATGTATTTCACAATTGGTATCAATGTGTTTATGACTATTACGATTGGTATTCAACTTGTTTCCATCTCAAATAGCTAACTTGGTATGTTTGATAAAAGGGGAGATTGTTCTTTTAAGTTTTATTTCTTATCTCCTTTTGTCTTAGCTTCACAACAAGCATGTGTATCCCTTTTCCACCACCAAAGCGGACTTAATAGCCGCCGGTAGTTGATGTGCTAGAATTTTATGGATATTACATACTCTTGTTGTTGGATGAATTCAAGTCGTGTTTACTAGCATGTTCCCATGTTCTTAATCTGTCATATTTTCTTTGGTGTTTGAAATCTTTTTGATTATGCCAAAGGGGGAGAAATTTAGGGAGTTATCTTTACATGCTTCTAGCTTGAATGTAGAAAAAAGGGAAAAAGATATGTAAGGAAGTTTTCTTAACATGTTTCTATCTATATTGTATCTTTTCACCCGGCATGTTTTGAGGGGGAGCTTTTATATGTTTATATATATCATTTGTCTCAAAACTTGCTTTTGATGGAAGGAAGGAGGCAAGGAGGATGGTTGGGAAATAGGGCTCTTCTAAGAGTCCCTAGTTTATATGGCAAAAAGAACTTATAATGCTAGTGCTTATGTCTTTGCATATAATTGTCTTTACAATTGGTATCGTATACAATTGGTATCTTCTAAGCATTAGTCTTTGTACTTATTTGTTCTTAGATCCTTTTGCCATGCTTCCATGTACTTACATTGTCCATATTCTATCTTATTATATCAAAGTTTGTCATAATCAAAAAGTGGGAGATTGTAAGCCCTAAGGGGCGAACGAACTCGTTTTTGATATTGGACAAACATTTGATGTTGTGTCTAATGATCTTAATCTTTGTGATAGAATATTGGAAATCTTGTAGGAAGCTCTAAGTACTTCAATCAAGTCATGTTCAAGATTCAAAGTCATACTATTCAAGGCTCATCTATGAAGATTGAAGATTGAAGACTTAGTTTGGTTAGTTTAGCTTTGTCGTCTTTAGTCGTAATCTTTAAAGCTCTAACCAAAGCTCTTATGAACATAAGCTCTACACTCTAGTCTTGCATGTTTTCATAAACACGTTTTCAAAAGGCTTAAGTTTCAAAATGATCTTCACATGTGTTCTTATCCAAAAAGCCTTTGATTTCATAGATAAGTCTTTTAGAAAAGTTTTCCAAGTGGTCTTACTTGTTACCTTTTAGGAAAACCTTTTAGACTTTAAAAGACTTCAAAAAGATTTCAAAACGTGTGAAAAATCACTTTGGAAGTTCGGTCAACCGAGCTCAAGTTCGCTTCAACCGCCGAGAAACCCGAGACTTGGAAAAGTGAGCTTCGGTCGACCATGAAGGGGTTCGGTCGACCGACCCTCGTTTAGTGGATCCGAATCGCTCTGCTTTCGGTCCACCGAACTCGCTTTCTACTAGCCGCTTTTTTGACCGTTGGAGACTCGATTTTCAGCCAAATTTGAAATGTATTTATACTCCAAAGCTAGAGAAACATTTTAAGGCTTGTATATCAAATATTCATTGATCTCTCATCAAGCCAAAACACTTTCAAAGCAAAATACTCTTCATCCTTATGATCTAAAGCATTCAAGAGTATTCTTTCAAAAGCAAGACAAAGAGTGGACTTCATATGTTCAAGAGCTAAATTGTTTGTGCTTCAAAGGTATTATATCTTTCACTTAGAAGAGTGAACTTCATTGTATTGAATTCCATCTTATTCCCTTTCTTAGTGATAGGGTTAATTGTATAAGTCCTACTTAGTGTGGGCAATTGTTTATAGTGGTTGTGTGTAAAACTCTTTGTGAGTTAGCCACTAGTGTAAAGTCCTACTTTGTGTGGGCATCTTCTTAGTGAAGTGTTTGAAATCCTTGGGTGCGGCTCAAGGTAGTGGAGGTAGATTCTAAGTGAATCGAACCACTATAAATCCTTTGTCTTGTTGATTGGGTTTTGCTTTAGCCTTTGTTCATCTTGCTTATACTTTCACTTGCATTGCAAAGATTCGAAAAAGTTGCCAAGATTAGTTAAAACCCAATTCACCCCCCCCCCCTCTTGTGTTTTACATGCGCCTCAACGGCCTGGCCGAGGCACCATAGCCACGCCCCAACCGTGCACTGCGTGCATTATAGCAGTGCCCCAACCGTGCGCTGCATGCACTGTAGCTGCGCCCCAACAGAGTGTTGCGTGCACTGTAGCCGCGCCCCAACCTGCGCCGAAGATGCCCCCAGCAGCGCACAACGCTACTGTAGCTGCGCGCACAGTTACTTTATTTGCGCCCCAACTGTGCAGCGGAAGACGCCTAGCTCCGCAATTTTGTGTGCCATCCGGTCCCAAAACTTCTATAACTCGGCGTACGTCCAAGAGACATCCTAGAAGACCAGATAGCACAGTTAGTTTATGTACATAACCTGTATATTGCTGTATACGAGTTTTCTCACCTCCTCGAAAATGTGGTGTCTACTCCTGCCACTAGGGCAAATGTCTTTTAAGCTCTTATAGGGGGGAATAAAAATCAGCACACAAGCAAGCAAGAAAGCAAGCAAACAGCTGTGTCAGTATCAAAGCCCAGAAACTAGCTATTGAGATGGATGCTAAATTGGTGATTCAACTTATTCTATCTGCTGATGTTTCGACTCACCCTTTATCTTCTCTCATTTCTGACTGCAGGGATTTACTCAATCACTTTCTAGAGACTAGCCTCACTCATGTCTATAGAGAGAGGCGAACAGCTGCGCTGATGCACTCGCTAAAGCTGGAGGGAAGTCTACGTCAACTGATCTAGTTATTTTCAACTCTTCACTCCCTTTTGTCTGCCAACTAGTGGCGGGGGATGCCCGTGGGGCTTGTTTTGTTAGGACTATTCGTGATACCCCTGTACATACCCAACCTTTTGTGAACCATGTAGTGGCAGGGCATGACCAGGAGGTATTACTAGATAGGTCCTTTTGTAACAACCTTATTCCTTACCCTCCGGGTTAAGGCTTTTTATTCATATATTAGCTTATTTCACCAAAAAAAAGCAAGCAAACAAGCAATTGTAACCACGTTCAAACGACTCCTCCCCCTCGTCGTCTTGGACGTTTAAACTACTACTCTTGTAATCATTCATTTAAATCAATGAAGTGATTTTCGTACAATTTGTCCAGAGCCATTTATTTTGCATTTATTTACGATTTTTGCCATCGAAGAGCGTTTGTCCCATTTTCGATTATTTCAAGAAGCCGGGAGTGACTAGGGCCAAGGGCCAAGTGTTAGAGGAATAACCGGGTCAAAAATAGTTATGCAGCGGAAATAAACTGACCCGCCTCTAATAGGATCTATCAGGAGTAAGAACCTAAGACTATGGGATAGTATTATACCTTTAGAAGTGCTAGGATAGCTGAAACGGTTTCAGTGTCACGAACGGAACGCCACCAACGCAGGCTCCGTCTCTCCCAGTATCCCCTCGATCTTCCGGGGATGGTCTTCTACTGCTTGGTGCTAGCCAACGCCTTGTAGAAGTCTTGAAGACACTCTTCAAGATAGAGTATGTATGTATGACCTTTTAGAAGAACAAGAAACAGCTTTTCTTACTTCTTTTCTATTAGCCTAAGCTAGAAAACAAGTATGTGAAAAAGTCTGTCTTTTCTTTTTCTTACTAAATGTTCTCTCTTTTCTCTCTTCTCTAAGCTTCCAAAAAGCTGGAAAAACTGACTTAGATTGTTAGGAAAAATCAGTATTTTCCTAGTCATTCAAAGGTTTGAGGGGAGAGTGAAAGGGGGAAGTGGGAGATCATGGAGGAAACCACTCCTCCACTTTCTCCACCACTTCAACCACCTTACTAAGAGATAAAAGCTGGAAAATAAAGGTTCTATTTCCAGCCATAAGGTCGGTCCAAATGCGTTGGTCGGCCCAATCATATTGGTCGGCCCAACCCGATTAAGGGCCCAATCCAATCCCAGCCCGGCCCAATCGAATTGGCGCACCTTAGATTAAATGTACTCCAACAAGCCCAATCCAGTTGATCTATGAGTGCGACCCAAGAGGTATCTTTGATGTTGGCCGTGACATCATATATCACAAGTAATGAGAGGTATCTAGCAACGCATCATTACTCCCAATTCATAAATATCTGGTGATTTATCATAATCACAACATTTGACATTTGTAGTTAAATCCTTTTGTCCTTGAGATCTAGATTGAACACAAGTCATGGAAAAGTCACACTTGTATTGTCCAATCTTTTAGTTTCTTGATTCGCGAGTAGACTAATCAAATGACACCAATATCATATACTGATTCATTTTTTCATGGCCATGAATTAGTCAGACTCCATCAAGGGGCCCAAGATATCGCTCTTGCTATATAGGAGGGACAAATCCTTTCTACATCTTACTCATCCTGAACAAGATTCGTGATATACCCAATAAATGCCTTTATTGCTCACCCTGTTACTGGATAGCGTTTAACATTATCAAAGCATAACACTAGCCATGCAAGAACTCTTGTGAGACCTCAAGTCGAAGGATCTCATATACAACCCTAGCCAAAAATTTGAGAAACACCGTTGACTATTATATAACAACCCATGGTGTGTTTCTCATGTCGAGTCCCTGCTCGATGATAATGACTCTCTAATCGTATATACCTATGTGATGATCCGATATCTTATATCAATCATCGCACATACTAGTCTTACGCATTATTATTGTCCTCGAAGATTCCATAATAATGTTCGACTAGGGGATGTTTCAGAATAGTATCTCATAACAATTATGAATACTATTCTAAGGACATATTATTTATTTATGTTGTTAAGAACGCAGAAACATAATGAATAATACTGGAATTAATGCCTTTTTATTCATCAAAATGAAAATTACATAAATACAATACAATTACAATAATCTCCCACTTGCACTAAAGACCCAAATTACAATAAATGGTCTTTAGGGCATACCAATGACTGTCTCTAAAGATAAGCCCTCCAGATATCAGATACCGATGGAGCTAGTGTGACGATCATGTTGTTGCTGCGACAGTGGCTTCGTCGATGGATCGGGCGACATTGTCTCGCCGAATCTACTCTACATATATGCACATCACCCCTTTTCTATAATCTCGCGGATTAGGTGAAAACGCCGTAGTACATGTTTGGACCTCCGGTGAGATCTAGGTTCCCCTAGATTGTGAAATAGCCCCATTGTTGTCACAATAGAGGTCTATCGGGTTCGCAATACTAGGAACCACATCGAGGTCTGAAATAAATTTCTCGATCCAAATCGCCTCCCTTAGCCGCTTCACAAGCTCGCTATGTACTCGACCTCTGTCGTAGAATCTGCGATGGTCGATTGCTTTGAATCGCGCTAGCTCACAAAGCACCTCCATTCAAGTTAAACACATATCCCGATTGCGATCGGAAATCATCTCTGTCGGTTTGGAAACTAGCATCGGTGTAACCATTTACAACGAGCTCATCCGCCCTCCATAAATCAAGAATGTATCCTTAGTCCTTCGTAAGTACTTGAGGATATTCTTGACTCGAGATCCAGATGACGTTCACCGTAATTAGACTGGTATCTGTTCATAAGGCTTAAGGCATACGAGACATCTTGGCGAGTACATATCATGGCGTACATGATGGATCCTATGGCAAAAGCATAAGGGATCTCTTTCATGCGTTCTAATTCGGCAGGCGTTTTAGAACACTCGTTTGTTCGATGTAAACAGCATCCCATGTGCCATAGGACAAAGGCCCTTCTTAGACTCTTGCATGCTAAACCGCTTTAGCACCTTGTCTATATATGTACTCGACTTAGGCCAATGAGTCTCCTGGATCTATCTCTATAGATCTTGACTCCCAGAATATAGCTGGCATCGCCTAAACACAAGGCTCATCCTCATTTCTAATGAAGCCAAACTCACGGATGGCATCATTAAAGCGGATGTTCCATCTTCGAGAAGCCTACTTGAGTCCATAAATGGATCTCTCAAGCTTACATACTTTTCCAAAGCATTCTCTGGAGTGACAAAACCTTCGAGCAGATGTCATATACACATCCTCTTCAAGTTTTCCATTAAGGAAAGCGGTTTTGACATCCATTTGCCGATTTCATAGTCATAGTAAGTCGCAATAGCAAGCAAAATCCTAATGGACTTGAACATAACTACAGTGGGAAAAGGTCTCGTCATAGTCAATACCATGAACTTGTTTGAAACCTTTTGCGACTGGGCCGCTCTTAGTACGTTTGTACATTCCCTTCCATGGCGGTTTTAATCTTAAAAACCCATTTGCACCCCTATGGGAGTTACCCCTTCAGGGTGGATCAACCAAGATCCAGACTTGGTTTGTGTACATGGAGTCCATTTCGCATCTCATGGCCTCAAGCCATTTCTCGAAACTCGTGCTATTAATTGCCTGCTTTGTAGGTTGAAGGTTCATCGTGATCCACAAACATAATATCACCATGTTCTCGTTATGAAAAATCCAAATTTTTTCCTGGAGGTGGACTGACGAACTCTACCGTACCTACTCAATTCTTGTGTTTCTTGAATCAGTGCTGGCCGCACAACTGTTTGTGGCACTTTCGCCGCACAATAACTTGTGGAGTCCTGTTCAATTTCCATCTCATCATTAGTGCTAGTTTGAGAGTCCGGAACTTCAAGTAAGTTCTACGCTACTCCCATTCGTGTTTCTAGAAACAAATTCTTTTTCTAGAAAGACTCTCGTGCGAGCAACAAACACTTTGTTCTCGTTAGGGATATAAAAGTAGTATCCTTTAGTTTCCTTAGGATAACCTACAAATATGCACTTTTCATATTTTGGAGCCAGCTTATCAAAAGTCGAGCGCTTTACAAAAGCTTCACAGATCCCCAAATCTTGAGGAAAGACAAACTGGGACGCTTCCCGATCCCATAACTCGTATGGCGTCTTTGCAATCGATTTAGATGGAACGCAGTTAAGTGTTAAAGCTGCTTTGTCTCTAGTGCGTGTCCCCAAAAGGAATTGGGCGAGGCTCGTGTGACTCATCATAGAACGAACCATATCTACTAAGGTTCTCGTTCCTCCTTTCGAATACACCATTCCATTGTGGAGTAATCGGAGGAGAAAGTCGTGAAATGATTCCACAATCTTTTAGATAGTCACGGAAATTCTTGACTCAAGTACTCTCCTCCTCGATCGGATCGAAGAACCTTAATACTCTTGCCAAGTTGGTTTTCTACTTCTAGTTTAAACTCTTTAAACTTAGCAAATGCTTCGATTTGTGTTTCATCAAGAACACATATCCATACCTACTCGAAGTCATCAAGCAAAGGTAATGAAGTAGAGGTAACCACCCCTTGCATGTATATTAAAAGGGCCACATACATCACTATGTATTAGTCCTAATAAAACATCGGCTCTCTCACCTAGCTTAGTGAAAGGTGATGCTGTCATCTTACCCCACAAACAAAATGCACATCGATCATAAGACATGAAGTCAAATGATTCCAACAACCCATGTTTATGGAGTTTGGATATGCGGTCTTCGTTTATATGGCCTAAGCGACAATGCCAGAGGTATGTCGGATTAGAATCATTAGTCTTAATCCTTTTGGTATTTATATTTAAAATTGGCATATCAAGGTCTAAAACATATAGACCATTAATCAAAGAGGCGCTTGCATAAAACATATTATCCAGAAATAACGACAATCGTTGGTTTTTGATCGAAATCTCAAAACCTTTCTTGTCCAAACAAGAAACTGAAATAATATTCTTAATTAATCTAGGTACATAGAAACAGTTTTCTAAACCCAAAACAAGCCCTGAAGGCAAAGTAAAAGTACAAGTCCCTACAGCTAGGGCTACAACACGTGCTCCATTGCCAACTCGTAGTTCCACTTCACCCTTTGCCAACTCTCTACTCCTTTGTAGTCCCTGCACATTAATACAAATGTGAGAACCACATCCGGTATCAAATACCCAAGAAGTAGTTGTATTTAAATTGATATCAATCATATTAATATCTACAACATAAATACCTGAGCCCGAAACAACATTTGCTTTCTCCTTTTCCAGCCTTTTTCCTGCAAGATAGCTTTTGCAGTTCCTTTTCCAGTGACCCTTCTCACCACAATTATGACAGATAGAGTCCTTGGCTACACCACCCTTAGGTTTCAGTGCATTGTTGAAAGTGGTTTGCTTCTCAAGGACAGAACGCAGTGGTAGTGTTTGGTTTGAATTTGCCATTTTCTACAACAAAAAAATATGCATATACAAAGTAAGTACCGATTAAAATCATTATTAGGTCTTTATCTTTTTAATGATTTCTCCCACTATTTTCTTCGAGTGAATAACCCTCATTATCAACTCGGAAAGTTCGTTAACTTTCTAGCGGGCCAAGATCCATATTTCACCTCGTTCTAAGTCAGCTTTGGCTGATCGCCCAAAACTTAGTTATTTAGGTAGGCAACGTTTGCCAATTACATCAAATTATGTAATTCTTGGTTAGTTGAGTGAATAACATTTATTCAAGCGTATCATTATACACTTTTCTCAACTCTTTTGCCTCTAGATCCTCAATCCATTTATTGAGATAATCCAAGTTAACTAGGACCCTAAGTTTTTGCCAGCGGATATCACAATTATCCTTCGCGCCTCACCCTGGATAGACACGTCACGTACAGCTTTGGCATGTCCCATACTAATGTCGATCTAGGCCTTGACGAGGGCTAAACTTAGGAAGGCACTAGTTAATATTTAATTGAGGGGTTTTGTTTTTAACAATCTCACCGTAAAAGCATAAATAAAAGCAGTTTATGCTTATATACATATGCATCCAATACATAAAATAAAATGCAATAGTAATCGCCATATCCTATTCGGTTTTTCCAAGCCAATGAAAAAACCGTGAAGTCAATCTAAGGGTGTGAAAAGAAAACATTCTATTCTACACCGTCTTGACCTTCACTTGGTTGTCCCCAAATCATCACAGCTGTATCTTCTCCTAATCTAGAATTACATAATTCTAAGGAAACCTCGAGTTACATTCGAAGGGATTTGATGAGAAGAGAATTACAACTTTTGATAGAAAAAATAGGCACGATACGCAGATCGTATTATAAAATAAACCAACAGGGTAAAGGCGACTACTATGCATCATGCTCAATTTAACATAACAATTTATGGAAAAACGAGCAACCAGTAAAATGAACATTTCATATTTTAACGCTTTATTATTCTCAGAAAAATAAATGTCAGATACAATGAACCTAGACACATTCTAGATTCATTGAATCTTGACATGAAGCTCGTTAGCTCGTCTATGCGTGTGACCCTGTAGGTTCATATCACAATGGCAATGAAAACATACTTAGTAGTAGTAGTAATATGTGTTCATAAATCACAAGTGGTCCCTAGCAGGACATTGTGACTACCCAAAGTGAATGAATTACTATTTAATCCCTTTGTCTCGCGATATCCTAATTAAGCATAAGGCATGGTAGTCGTCACCCTTATTAAGCTTAATTGTATTTATGCTCGATCTCCGGGTAAACTGTTCCAACAAATAGTATTTGATAACCACTTTATCAAATACATTTGAGCACGACTGATGAGGAACCTTGACGGAATCAAGATTTGACACAAGGAAAAAGGGATCTTTCTCTAACTTGAATTTAGTTTACGTGAATGCCTTACTACAACCTCCAAGCAGCGATAAGCACTTGACTACTATAGCAAAGGACTTTAAGAGTATTCGACACACTAGACCTCCAAGCAGCGATAAGCACTTGGCTACCTAGGCAGAAGAACACTAAATGGATGAAGAAACACCACAACAAGGAAACTAGCTTGTTGATTAGTAACAATGAAAGGAAGATCTAAAAAGAAATTCAATTCACAAAGAACAAAGGAATAAACCTCACAATTATCATTAATCAACTCCCCCTAATATGTGGTCGAAACCTCTCTTTATATAGAGAAAGATTTCAGCTGAAAATCCCTAAACAAGCTAAGTCCTAAATGGACTAGGATTATACTTCTAAAGAATATGCTAAAGAATAAACTACTTGCTAAAGAATATGCTAAAGAATAAACTACTTGCTAAAGAATATGCTAAAGCATAAACTACTTGCTAAATGGACCACATGTCCTTTATTTAAGTAATATTTCGAAATTAATAATATACTAAAATCTGGAAATTAAATAAATGCTAAACTTTGAAAAACAAGATTAATTCTCGCTGAAAATCTGGACAGCATGGTGTAGTAAGTTGCACGACAATTTAGGACTTCATAAAGGCACAATCTGATCTTGTGTTCTTCATGAAAGTTGTAGATATGCCTCTTATCTTTCCATATCATCTAGAATGATCTTCATTGGATTCCTGGATCGCAAGTTATGACAATTACACCAAACTGTCACAAAGCTGAATTTAATGTTTATCCAAGTTGATGATAGTCTTCATTCTTTTGAGTCTTTTGGGCCTCCAAAATGAGTGATGTGATGTTAAATCTTGCCTCCTATATCTCCTTTTAGACATTACCCAAACCTCATCATTCTTTAAAGGATCCGTATACAAGTTCTCATCAACGACCATGCATTTAAACAGTTTTTCCCTATCGAGGGGCCCATGGATATCTCTCTCTAATAATAGAGAGGGACAAATTCCTTACAATGCCTCTCACATTCAAGCCATGATAGGACGCTACATCCGATCATCAGTCGTATTGATTACTCGATTAAAAGTAACATCCGACTGAGTCAAAACGTGGCTCCATTCATGCTAGAATCAATGGAGACATAAGGTCTAAGGATTCTAAAATAGTATTGAGGAAGTAAATACTTATGACTAAGGACCATGAAGTATTACTTCTCTAACGGATCACATCCAATACAATGTATCCCTATATATTGCATCTATGATATGATTTGTATCCATTACACATGATCAGTAAAACATGGTCATCAATCATACATCATACTAGTTTTATTTCATTGTAAAGAACATTACATAAAACTAGGGACAATTAGAATAGTAATTGCATAAGCTAATGAGTTTTACTATCAAATCACATATTTGATGTTCAAAAGCAAAATTAACTATTCAGAGACATGGTCAAAAGAAATAAAACTTACAAAGAGGTCATGGTAGACAAAGTGCATACCTTCTGCTATGGTGAAAGCGAGGAGGATGCCGAATCCATGAAGAGGAAAGCGACTCTTATGGAAAACGATATCAGCGTGCAAAGTGGGGGAACTAGAGGAAATGAGTAACGCTACAAGAGAGTTATTCCATGTTACCCAAGCACACGATGCTAAGTTGGTAAGCAACGAGGTAGCGACCGAGGATATGCGCTCATCGTTGACCAACAACTCCAAAGCAGTGACTGATCTGCAGGTTGCTTTGGAAGAGGTGAAGGCAGAACTAAGGACGCTTTCCTTAGCCATTGGTCGAGCCGCTGGAGAACTGAATGGCCAACAAGCTGCCCCTAATCATGCCCCGAAGTTAAAGGTGAGGGAACCTAAAGCCTTCAAAGGAGAAAGTGATGCTCAATAAGTGGATAAATTCTTCTTCGACATCACGTAGTGCTTCAAGATGGTCGGTATCACCGAGGAGAGCATGAAGGTGGATACGGCAGCTACGTACTTGGATGATGCGAAATTATGGTGGAGAGTCCAATCGGCGGAGATGGAAACTGGGTGGATCACTGTAAGCCCTAAGGGCGAACAAACTCTGTTTTTGATAATGGACAAACACTTGATGTTGTGTCTAATGTTTATATCTTTGTGATAGAATATCGGAACTAATATTGGAAGCTCTAAGTACTTCAATCAAGCCATGATCAAGATTCAAAGTCATATCATTCAAGGCTCATCTATCAAGATTGAAGATTGAAGACTTAGGTTTGGTTAGATTAGCTTTGTCATTATAAGTCTTTATCTTATAAAGCTCTAACCAAAGCTCTCATGAACATAAGCTCTACACTCATGTCTTGCATTCACACAAACACGTTTTCAAAAGGCTTAGTTTTCGAAATGATTCTTAAATGTGTTCATATCTCTAAAGCCTTTGTTTTCAAAGTCTAAGTCCTTTAAAATGGTTTTCCAAGTGTTCTTACTTGTTACCTTTTAGGAAAACATTTTAGACTTCAAAAGACTTCAAAAGATTTCAAAACGTGTGAAAAATATGCTCAGGAAGGTCGGTCAACCGAACTAAGGTCGGATCAACCGACCAGAAACTGAGAGGTTTGAAATATGAGGTCGGTCGACCTAAGGGGTACTTCGGTCGACCGAAGTGATGCTCGGTCAACCGAAGTTAGGCCAGTGGATCCGAAGTGCTCTGTTCGGTCCACCGAACTCTGCGAGAAACTAGCCGTTTTTTTACCGTTAAAGAGTCGTTTTTCAGCCAAATTTGAAATGTATATATACTCCAAAGCTAGAGAAACATTCCAAGGCTTGCATATCCAATATTCATTGATTTCTCATCAAGCCAAAACACCTTCAAAGCAAAAACACTTGATCTCCATGATCTAAATCATTCAAATGTGTTCTTTCAAAAAACAAGACAAAGAGTGAATTTCATATGTTCTAAAGAGCTTATCATTGTTGTACTTCAAAGGTATATATTCTCACTTAGAAGAGTGATTTATCTTTCTCTTTAAACATTCAATTCCCTTTCTAAGTGATTGGGTAATTCTTGTAAAAAGTCCTACTTTGTGTGGGCAATTTGTAAAGTCCTACTTAGTGTGGGCAAGCTCTTAGTGAGTTATTCATTGTGTGGTTGTGTTGTAAAACTCTTAGTGAGTTAGCCACATTTGTAAACATTCTTCTTAGTGAAGTTGTTTAAAATCCTTGGGTGCGGCTCAAGGTAGTGGACGTAGATTCTAAGTGAATCGAACCACTCTAAATCCTTTGTCTTGTTATTGGGTTTTGTTTTGCTATTGCTTATCTTGCTCAAACTTACATTAGCATTGCAAAGAATCGGAAAAGTTGCCAAGATTAGTTAAAACCCAATTCACCCCCCCTTGTGTTTTACAATTGGTATCAGAGCCTAGTCTTCATCTTTAGTCTAACCACTTGAAGAAAAGATTTATGGCCGGTAATTCCGCATTGGCGTATCTAGAGGGGTCTTCCACCAATAGGCCACCACTTTTTGATGGAAATAATTATGAGGCTTGGAAAGACCGATTCAAGATATATGTGTGCTCAATAGATTATTCTTTATGGCATATATTTGAAGATGGTCCATTTGTGCCTATGAAGATGGTGGATGGTGTTCAAGTGCCTAAACCGGACAAGGAGTTAAATGAGCTTGAGTCCAAGAAGATGACTCAAAATTACAAGGCAATGAACATCCTTAGTTGTGCCTTAAGTCAAGATGAGTACAATCGTGTCATCGGAAGAAAATCCGCACACTCCATGTGGAAAATGCTTGAAGTTACTCATGAAGGCACAAATCAAATCAAGGAGTCAAAGCTAAATTTGCTTGTTAGAGAATATGAGCTCTTCTCCATGAAGCCAAATGAGTCAATAGATGAGATGAGCACAAGATTCACAAATGTGATAAATGGCTTGAAGTCTTATGGCAAAGAGTACACCATGGGTGAAATGAATAGGAAGATTCTAAATTCTCTTCCTAAAAGTTGGGAAAATAAAGCCCTTGCCATTGAAGAATCCAAGAATTTAAAGACCTATTCAACGGAGGAACTTCTTGGCTCACTACTTGCCTTTGAGATGAAGATAAAGAAAAATAGTTCTACAAAGGGTAGTGATCTTGAGTCCATCATCAATAAAGAAGAAGGAGAGAAATTGTTCTTCAATCTCAAAAATGCAAAGTGCTTGTTAAGCCATTGGGATCAAGAAGGGAATAGCGATGAAGAAGAAGAGGTAAACGCAAATGTTTGCTTCATGACTTTTGGTAATGAGGTACATCCTTCTCCCTCTATTTCAAATTCTTATGATGATGATGATGATAATGAGGAGGATGATCCTAATGAGCTTTTAATTGATATGTATGATCAATTGAAAAATTGTGCAAAGCAAAACAAAGCTATGAAGCTTAAAATTGAATCTTTGCTTGTTGATAACAAAAAGCTTTGTGATGAGGTTGATTGCTTGAAAATCGAAAATGAAAAGCTTATTGCTACATGCAACTCTTCTTCATTAAAGTATCTAGAAGCATATGATCAATTGACATCTCTTGAACTCAAACTTGTTGAATTTGATCTTTTGGAGAATAAAGTTAAAGATCTTACCCTTCTTGTTGAAAACTTTACTAAGGGTAAAAAAAATCTTGATCAAATTCTTGGTGTGCAACGTCCTTCAAATGATAGACATGGTCTTGGTTATAATGCCAATCACATTGATCATGCTAGCTCTTCTAAGTTGCCTAAGAATCATATTGTGCATGCTAGTACCTCACATAGACAAATTAGATATCATGAGCATGTTCACAATTCTTCTAAGCCACACATTTGTTGCACATATTGTGGAAAACATGGCCATACTAATGCTAGATGCCATGTTAAGAAGAAGATTGAGAAAGGGGTTAAAACGATTTGGAAAGTTAAACGTATTTCAACTAACCCTCATGGACCCAAACAAAAGTGGGTACCAAAAGTTACTTCTCCCTTGATCTTATAGGTTCTTATAAGTTAGATGTATGCCACAAAGCTTCAATGGACTTGATTCAAAGAGAAGTGGCATTGGGGAGAAGTAAAAGGAGATGTGCCAAAAGAAGAAATTCAAAAGCACTCCTTAACACTTGGATTCTCAAAGCTCAAATGTTAATCAATTGGAGAACCAAGTTGCTTAGATATCAAGAGCAAAGCATCAAGTGATGACAAGAGCCAAAGTGTCAATACAATGTTTTCATCACTTGGTAAGAAAGCAAAGGTATCAAAATCATCTTCTCTTAACACTTTATTTAATTTGTTTAAGTGTTTTTGATATATATACATGCTTGCTCTTAAATATGTTGCATCTCACATTCTTGAATTTTATCTTATATAGATAACCTTTAGCATGTTCTTTATTGTCCATGTCTATTTAGCTAAGGTATCTTTGAGATGTAGCATATGCAACTTGATTGATTCTTGTATTATCATGTCATATTTATGTAAGAATCAATTTAGTTGTTTTGGTTTTTGATTTGTATGATCCTTAAGCATATATGTGTTTACTTGAGATTTTGAGCTAATCATGAAGGACCTTTGAAAAGGTACCATATTTGTTCTCAAGAATTCCTTGTAGGTAACAAAGAGTTCTAAACTTCAAGAAGAAGATATGAACTACAAGGAATGGCACAAATGAACTAAGACACCAAGAAGAGAGTCAAATGCCAAGGATCACAAGATTGTAGAGGGTTCATCAAAAGAAAAGTCACCTATCAATGATGACTCTACAATTGTCATGAATAGAAGAGGAGATTGCTTTCATCTCATCAATCAAGGATGAACAACAAAGAAAATGGAGCAATCACATGTCAACCTCTCTATGAGCTTCAAAAGATAATGATCACACATAAGGCCTCTATGGACTTGTTGATAAATAAAATCAACCAAAATGGTAAGAAGTTCAAGCTCAAAGAGCATTGAGGTACAAGGCTTAACTCATCCTTTGTTAGTGATCATTGTTTTTTTTTTTTTATCCTTTAGTGCTCAAATTATTACCCCCTCCCCTCTATAATTAGTGTCTTAAGCTTTGGGGAGTTTGTATATGCTTTGCTCAGTTTATTACTTGATCTTCATTGCATATAGGGGTTGTGTTTATATTCGAGTCTATAGCATTTATCTTTTGTGGTTGATCGTCTAGATGCTTGACTTAGGATGTAAACTGTGTTTGTGGCATTGATTATGCCATGGGTTGTGTCTATTTGATTGTTTAGAAGTGGCACAACCTAAGAGGGAGTTTTTCAAATGTTTTCAACTCATACCTCCCTCAAAATATATGATGTATGCTCAATTATTCATATTTTACATCATCACATCACTTGTTGGCTTGATTTTCATCTTTTAACTCTTATAGCCAACTTGTGTAAGTTATTTTGGAAGTTATATGTGTTATAAATGTTTATGTCTTCAATTGGTATCACATATACTCTCCCTTAATAACTTTGAGATCATATTCTTCATTTTCTTATCCATTGTGATCTCATTATAGTTTTTGGTTAGTATCACTTTAAGAGTTGCTACATTCTTTTAGCTAATCATTAACTTGTTAGAGGATTGTACTCCAAGTCCTATCTTACACTTCCTCTACTTCTTTTGGTTGTGATACATGTGCTTATCTTATGTATTCATGGTATCACTTCCACTTGTACTTTGTTAGCTATATTTTCAAACGTATTTTACAATTGGCTTTATTTACAATTGGTATCATGTTTTACAATTGGTCAATTGGTATCAAACTTGGTTTTATCTCAAATAGCTAACATCGTATGTTTGAAAAACGGGGAGATTGTTCTTTAAGGTTTATATTCCCTATCTCCTTTGTTTTTAGCTTAGGTTGATATTCTTTTTGAGCCATACATGACCATCTTTTGGATTTATGTGTTATTATGGACTCCTTGTTTTTTAGAAATCAACCAAGCTTATTCATAAGTAATCCTTCTTCATAATTATTTTTGGTCTTTAGGATTGATCTTTTGGCTCTTATTTTATCAATCTACAAGACCATCAAGTTGTTTCCATGGTTTTTTTAAGTTTGTCTTTATATGGGGAGGATTATTAAAATTTCATCAAGCTTCTCCAAAATTAATCTTTACTTTTCGTTAAAATGCTTTTCTTATTGGCGCTCTGATATCCCTTTTTGATTTTGACAAAAAGAGGGAGAATTTTTAGTGTTCCCTTCCCGGCTAGGACGGGAAACTACAAGTCGTTTAGACCGAACTTCGCAAGAGGTGGAGAAGATAGGCCCTCTCCCTCTTTCATTGGACAAAATCGTGGTGATGCGCCGCAGAGAAATTACACACCGAGACCATTCTCTGGGTCATGCTACAACTGTTCGGGGCCTCACCCATTGAGAAGTTGCCCTACCTACAAGGGTGGACCTATGGCAGCTAATGGCCTTCAAAAGGGACTAGATACGCCCCAGATACAACGTGAGCAAGCATATTACAAAGAATGTGGTGTTGCTGGCGCACTATATCATATGAGAACAACCCGAGGCGGTCATGAAGCTTTAGGCACTCGATCTAGCAGCGATCCATGACTGATGTACATTGATGTGCATATCAATGGGATGCCTATTCGAGCCATGGTGGATTATGGTGCTACTCACAACTATATAGACGTCTCGGAAATGGAGAGATTGGGTCTATCTTTAGAAAAATGTAACCGGACGGTGAAGGCCATAAATTCACCGCCACAAACGATTGTTGGAGTGGCAAAGGCGGTTAAGATAAGTGTGGGTCCTTTTGAGGGGGTATCCCCTTAGATGTACTTATGTGTTTAGGGAGGGGTATTGTGAATTAGAAGCCTTAGGTGAACCTACAAAGGGATTTCCAAATCAACTTCACTCATCTCTCAATTTGTGAAGTTCCTACTCTAAGATTAATCAAGTTTGTATCTCTACTTACTCAATTTTACCCCAAGAGTGCATTAAACCCAAAACCCCTAATTATTCAAATTCAAATTAGGAAGAATTGCTTAAGCCCATCTCTAGATCAAAATTAATTCTCAGTAAAAGTGAGTGTTCTAGTCAAGTAGATCAATTTCTCAATTAATTAAATGACCAACAAGATAGAAAAAGATAAATCACAAATAATTTCACTAATTAACTTCAATGCACAAAAATCCCCAATTGTCAACACATACATAACATGCTAGAATTCAACCCATTCAAGTATTATACAAATTTAGCTATCCATATTCATGGAAGAAAATAATAAATTAAAAGAGAGAGAGGAAGAAATTCTCATTGCTAAGTAATCTTCTTCAAGCTTCTCTTCTTTTTTGTAATCCTCATTCTTCCTTCAAGAAAAACCAAGTCTTGAGCCACACCTCAATTTCTTGCCAAGAATCTTCAATGAAGCTTCAAGCTTTTCTTTTAAATCTACCTTCTAAATCTATCTCTAGAATTTAGGACTTGTTTTCTCTCTTGAAACTCTCTTGAAACCCCTCTTGAAAATAATATGTCTCACCTCTTTTTAAGCTTCAAGCTAAAATGGAAGATGTAGATATTTTTAACACTTTCTTCTATTTGCAATAAATACCCCTGAAGTTTAGCTCTTTTACAGTCCATCCCATGTACTTTCGTTCTTCTACATTTTGGTCCACAAAGTTGGTGACTTTCATCTTCTTTCATCTAAGTATCTTCCAAGCTTTAATATCTTCCACCTAAACCAAAAGTAAGAGAAAATGGAGTATAAGTAGCATCTTACCCATGCAAATTTGAAATTATGAAACATATTATACAAGTTAAAATATTGCTTTAAGAGCAAATATCACTTGTCATTGTTGGGAAATCGGCCAACCCCAAGCTGTCTGCGTTCCAACTGGGGAAGGGCCTTAAAAAAAGAGAGCCAACATTCCTTGCCCACTTAAACTGGGAAGAGGTGGAGGAGAAATCAGGATCTATACCCCCGGTGGTGAAGCGGTTGTTACACAAGTACGAAGATGCCATGCCGGAAGAACTCCCTCGGGAACTTCCGCCAAAGAGAGACATTCATCATGAAATTGAGCTACTCCCAGGCACGGAGCCTCCGGCTCGAGCCCCTTATCGTATGTCTTAACCCGAACTTGCGGAGCTTCGGAAACAACTAACGAAAATGCTGGAGGCCGGTATCATTGTTCCGGCAAGATCCCCTTTTGGTGCCCCAGTAATATTCCCAAAAAAGCTTGATGGTTCTCTTCGCATGTGCGTGGACTATCTGGCACTCAACAAGACCACGATAAAAAACAAGTATCATATATCATTGCCAGCCTATTACTTTGATCAACTGAGTGGAGCGAAGTATTACTCGAAGATTGATCTTCGCTCGGGCTATTGGCAGGTACGCGTGAATGAGAGAGATGAGATAAAGACTACTTGTGTGACGAGATATGGTGCATTCGAATTTCTAGTAATGCCCTTTGGGCTAACCAATGCTTCAGCAACGTTCTGCACCTTGATGAATCAAGTTTTGAGGGACTTTTTTGACCGATTTGTGGTTGTATACTTGGACGATATTGTGATCTATAGCTTGGAGGAGCACGTAGCACACCTAGAGATGGTGCTCGCTCGCCTCAGAGAAACAAATTGTATGCTAAACTGTCCAAGTGCGCTTTTGCCCAACAGAGAAATGCATTCTTGGGTCACATCATTGAACCAGGATGCATTCGTATGGATGCGAAGAAGTGTTAGAGGAATAACCGGGTCAAACAGTTTGTGCAGCGGAAATAATGTGACCCGCCTCTAATAGGATCTATCACGAGTAAGAACCTAAGACTATGAGATAGTATTATACCTTTAGAAGTGCTAGGATAGCTGAAACGGTTTCAGCTGCAGTTTGTTGTCACGAACGAAACGCCACCAACGTGAAGGGATTCATGGGCGGAAACTCGTTCCAAACACCCATGGATCCTCCCCTGAAGGATCCGCTCATATGAAACAATTCGAAAAACAGGGGAAAAACTTACGTTTCTTGGATTCAAGAAGCTGCTTCTTGAATGGAGGATGGCGTTTCTTGGATGTTAATCTGCCACCAATTGATCTCCCTTTGCGGAAAGTCCCTCTACCGGTATCCACGCGACGAAACGGGCAGCGATTGCTAGCTCTTCGTTTTTCTGGGTTTCGGGAATTAGAGAGAAAAGGGAGAGGTAGAAAACTATTTTCTGGATTCTTAGGTATTTCGGCTGAAAGAATTAATTTCCTAGGGTTTCGGCCAAGAGGTCATTATATAGGGTGTGAGAGTTTGTTCCCATAACTAACTCTCACATCCTCAACTCCTCTCGGCAGTGGGAGTCTCAGAAATCCCACGTTTCCTAGACTTTCGCTGGTAGTGGGAGTCCTTATCGGATAATAACTCCCACGTAATCCCAGCTATTGGTGAAATACCGAAATTGCCCCTATCTCTAATTCGAATAATAAACACTTTATTATTTCCAGAAAGACAAATGTCAAATACAATTAACCTAGACACATTCTAGATTCATTGAATCTGGACGTGAAACTCGTTAGCTCGTCTATGCGTGTGACCCTGTAGGTTCATCTCACAATGGCAATGAAAACACACTTAGTAGTAGTATGTGTTCATAAATCACAAGCGGTCCCCTAGCGAGGACATTGTGACTACCCAAAGTGAATGAATATACAACGGAACCTAATATCAATCCACTATTTAATCCCCTTTGTCTCGCGATATCCTAATTAAGCATAAGGCATGGTGGTCGTCACCCTTATTAAGCTTAATTATATTTATGCTCGATCTCCGGGTAGATTGTTTCGACAAATAGCATTTGATAACCACTTTATCAAATACATTTGAGCACGGCCATGCATTTAAAGCAGTCTTTCCCTATCGAGGGGCCCATGGATATCTCTCTCTAATAATAGAGAGGGACAAATTCCTTACAATGTCTCTCACATTCAAGCTATGATAGGACACTACATCCGATCATCGATCGTATTGATTACTACTGTTACAAGTAACGTCCAGGGTCGAGTCAAAACGTGGCTCCATTCATACTAGAATCAATGAAGACATAAGGTCTAAGGATTCTAAAATAGTATTGAGAAGTAATACTTATGACTTAAGACCATGAAGTATTACTTCTCGACGGATCACGTCCCAATACAATGTATCCCCTATATATTGCATCTATGATGTGATTTGTATCCATTACACATGAGCGATAAAAACAAGATCATCAATCAACAATCATACTAGTTTTATTTCATAGTAATTAAGCATTACATAAAACTAGGGACTTCTAGAATAGTAATTACATAAGCTAATGAGTTTTACTATCAAATCACACATTTGATAATCAAAAGCATAATTAACTATTCAATTACATGCTCAAAAGATAATAAAACGGACAACATGTGCTAATGGTCCTAGGGCACTACTAACACAACGCAGGCTCCGTCTCTCCCAATATCCACTCGATCTTCCGGGGATGGTCTTCTACCGCTTGGTGCTAGCCAACGCCTCGTAGAAGTCTTGAAGACACTCTTCAAGATGGAGTATGTATGTATGACCTTTTAGAAGAACAAGAAACAGTTTTCTTACTTCTTTTCTATTAGCCAAATCTAGAAAACAAGTATATGAAAAGCTGTCTTTTATTTTCTTACTAAATGTTCTCTCTTTTCTCTCTTCTCTAAGCTTCCAAAAGCTGGAGAAAACTAACTTAGAATGCTAGGAAAAAATCAGCATTCTTCCTAGTCATTCAAGGGAGAGTGGGGAGAGAGAAAGGGAAAGTGGGAGATCATGGAGGAAACCACTCCTCCATTTTCTCTACCATTTCAACCTCCCTTTCAAAGAGATAAAGGGCTAGAAAATATATCCAATTGTCCAGCCATAAGGTCGGTCCAAATGGGTTGGTCGGCCCAATCAAATTGGTCGGCCCAACCCGATTAAAGAGCCCAATCCAATCGGCCCGGTCGGCTCGAAGCCCGGCTCGGCCCGCCCACTGATCGAATTGGCGCACCTTAGATTAAATGTACTCCAACAAGCCCAATCCGGTTGATCTATGAGTGCGACCCGGGAGGTATCTATGATGTTGGTCGTGACATCATATGTCACGAGTAATGAGAGGTATCTAGCAAAGCATCATTACCCCCCAATTCATAAATATCTCGGTGATTTATCATAATCACAACATTTGACATTTGTAGTTAAATCCTTTTGTCCTTGATAACTAGATTGAACACAAGTCATGGAAAAAGTCACACTTGTATTGTCCAATCTTTTAGTTTCTTGATTCGCGAGTAGACTAATCAAATGACATCAATATCATATCTCGATTCATTTGTTCATGGACATGAATTAGTCGAGACTCCATCAAGGGGCCCCAAGATATCGCTCTCGCTTATATAGGAGGGACAAATCCTTTCTGCATCTCATTCATCCCCGAACAAGATTCGTGATATACCCAATAAATGCCTTTATTGCTCACCTACATTACGGATAGCGTTTAACATTATCAAAGCATAACACTAGCCATGCAAGAACTCTTGTGAGACCTGAAGTCGAAGGATCTTTTATACAACCCAGTCAAAAATTGAGAAACATCGTCGACTATTATATAACAACCCATGGTGTGTTTCTCATGTCGGGTTTGTCCAGTATAATGATTCTCTAATCATATATACCTATGTGACGATCCGATATCTTATATCAATCACTGCACATACTAGTCTTACGCATTATTATTGTCCTCGAAGATTCCATAATAATGTTCGACTAGGGATGTTTCAGAATAGTATCTCATAACAATTATGAATACTATTCTAAGGACATATTATTTATTTATGTTGTTAAGAACGCAGAAACATAATGAATAATATTGGAATTAATGCCTTTTTATTCATCAAAATGAAAATTACATAAATACGGTACAATTACAATAATATCCCACTTGCACTAAAGACCCAAATTACAATAAATGGTCTTTAGGGCATACTAATGACTGTCTCTAAAGATCAGCCCTCCAGATATCGGATACCCATAGAGCTAGTGTGACGATCATGCTGCTGCTGCGACAGTGGCTTCGTCAGTGGATCGGCGACATTGTCTGCCGAATCTACTCTACATATATGCACATCACCCATTTCTATAATCTCGGGGATTAGGTGAAAACGCCGTAGTACATGTTTGGACCTCTGGTGAGATCTAGGTTCCCTAGATTGGGAAATAGCCCCATTGTTGTCACAATAGAGGTCTATTGGGTTCGCAATACTAGGAACCACATCGAGGTGCTTCACAAGCTGCTATGTACTCGGCCTCTGTCGTAGAATCTGCGATGGTCGATTGCTTTGAACTGCGCTAGCTCACAGCACCTCCATTCAAGTTAAACACATATCCCGATTGCGATCGGAAATCATCTCTGTCGGTTTGGAAACTAGCATCGGTGTAACCATTTACAACGAGCTCATCCGCCCCTCCATAAATCAAGAATGTATCCTTAGTCCTTCGTAAGTACTTGAGGATATTCTTGACTGAGATCCAGTGAAGTTCACCGTAATTAGACTGGTATCTGCTCGTAAGGCTTAAGGCATACGAGACATCTTGGCGAGTACATATCATGGCGTACATGATGGATCCTATGGCAGAAGCATAAGGGATCTCTTTCATGCGTTCTAATTCGGCAGGCGTTTTAGAACACTGTTTGTTCGACAGAACAATACCATGTGCCATAGGACAAAGGCCCTTCTTAGACTCTTGCATGCTAAACCGCTTTAGCACCTTGTCTATATATATGCTCTGACTTAGGCCAATGAGTCTCCTGGATCTATCTCTATAGATCTTGACTCCCAGAATATAGCTGGCATCGCTTTAAGTCTTTCATAGAGAAACACGTACTCAACCAAGCCTTGACGGGACTTTAAGGTTGGTATGTCGTTTCCAATGAGTAGTATGTCATCTACATACAAAACCGGGAATACGATTGAGCTCCCACTAACCTTCTTGTAAACACAAGGCTCATCCTCATTTCTAATGAAGCCAAACTCACGGGACGGCATCATTAAAGCGGATGTTCCAGCTTCGAAGCCTCGCTTGAGTCCATAAATGGATCTCTGAAGCTTACATACTTTTCCGAGCATTCTCTGGAATGACAAAACCTTCAGGGCTGTGTCATATACACATCCTCTTCAAGTTTTCCATTAAGGAAAGCGGTTTTGACATCCATTTGCAGATTTCATAGTCATAGTAAGGCTGCGATAGCAAGCAAAATCCGAATGGACTTGAACATAACTACGAGGGAAAAAGGTCTCGTCATAGTCAATACCATGAACTTGTTTGAAACCTTTGCGACCCGATCGCCCTCGTAGCTTTTCTCGCAAGATAGCTTTTGCGGTTCCTTTTCCAGATGACCCTTCTCACCACAATGATGACGAGATAGAGTCCTCGCTACCCCACCCCTTAGGTTTTCGAGTGCATTGTTGAAAGGGGTTTGCTTGCCCTGGGGCTTACCTTTCGGTTTGCCTTTTGGTTTCACAAAACCTTTGCCTTTGCCCTTTTGCACCATCAGTATGGTGTTGGGCTTGGACTTGCCTATTTCCTTCTCGGCGGTCCTCAGCATATTCAACAACTCATGCAATGGCTTGTCAATTTCATTCATGTGATAATTCGAATGAACCGATTTGTATGATTCGAGCAACAATTGCAAGATCAAATCGATCGACAACTCTTGTCCCAAAGGAAATCCCGGTTTTTCAAGGTTACGAACATAACCTATCATCTTAAGAACGAGAGTTCTTACTGGCATTCCTTCGGACATTTTGCATTTGAAAAAGAGATTTCGATACATCGAATCTCTCTGGCGTGCTTGCCCTCGATATAGTTGCTTCGGGTGAGCCGACGATCTCATAAGCCCCCATGTCCTCATGTTGCTTCGAAGCTCGAGTTCATGGTGAAAAACATGAGGCTAGACACATCTAAAGCATCACTACAATGCTTCGATAAGCGATCCCTTTCGGCCGACCGTAGCACGAGCCTCTGCGGTGTATGCGGAATAGAGTCAGTTCTAGAACATACAGCTTTCTTTCATGCTTGAGAACGATTCTCAAGTTCTGAACCAGTCGAGGAAGTTAACTCCCTCTAATTTGTCCTTCTCAAGGACGGAACGCAGTGATAGTGTTTGGTTTGAATTTGCCATTTTCTACAACAAAAATATGCATATGCAAAGTAAGTACCGATTAAAATCATTATTAGGTCTTTATCTTTTTAATGATTTCTCCCACTATTTTCTTCGAGTGAATAACCCTCATTATCAACTCGGAAAGTTCGTTAACTTTCTAGCGGGCCAAGATCCATATTTCACCTCGTTTTGAGTCAGCTTTGGCTGATCGCCTAAAACTTAGTTATTTAGGTAGGCAACGTTTGCCAATTACATCAAATTATGTAATTCTTGGTTAGTTGAGTGAATAACATTTATTCAAGCGTATCATTATAAACTTTTCTCAACTCTTTTGCCTCTAGATCCTCAATCCATTTATTGAGATAATCCAGTTAACTAGGACCCTAAGTTTTTGCCGGCGGATATCACAATTATCCTTCGCGCCTCACCCGGATAGACACGTATGTACAGCTTTGGCATGTCCCATACTAATGTCGATCTAGGCCTTGACGAGGGCTAAACTTAGGAAGGCACTAGTTAATATTTAATTGAGGGGTTTTGTTTTTAACAATCTCACCAGAAAAGCATAAATAAAACAGTTTATGCTTATATACATATGCATCCAATACATAAAATAAAAATGCAATAGTAATCGCCATATCCTATTCGGTTTTTCCAAGCAAATGGAAAAACCGTGAAGTCAATCTAAGGGTGTGAAAAGAAAACATTCTATTCTACACCGTCTTGACCTTCAGGTGGTTGTCTCCAAATCTTCATCACAGCTGTACCTTCTCCTAATCTAGAATTACATAATTCTAAGGAAACCTCGAGTTACATTCGAGGGGATTTGATGAGAAGAGAATTACAACTTTTGATAGAAAAAGATAGGCACGATACGCAGATCGTATTGTAAAATAAACCAACAGGGTAAAGGCGATTACTATGCATCATGCTCAACTAACATAACAATTTATGAAAAAATGAGCAACCAGAAAAATGCATACTATTGCAAAGTACTGAGAGTACTCGGTTGACCGAACAGACATTGCGGTCGACCGAACAAAGTACTGAGAGTACTCGGTTGACCAAACAGGCACTTCGGTCGACCGAAGACCAACTCGGTTGATCCGAACCCAATTTCTGTAGTTTCTGTCTTTACCTCGGTCGATTGGAACTGAGTCCCGGTCGACCGAAGGGCCAGAAACTGAGAGTTTTTTCAGCTTTTGAATGACTTCAAAACTGGAAAATCTCGATTCTCATACATTCAAAATGATGAAAAACATGTCATACATTATATACAACATTTCTAGCAATCCTAAGGCATGCAAAACATAGATTCATAATCCATATTCAAATACTATAGCACATTAACTCTATAGGGGTACTCATGAGTGGCTCGATACCACCTGTTAGAGGAATAACCGAGTCAAAAGCATGATTTGTGCAGCGGAAATAAACTGACCCGCCTCTAATAGGATCTATCACGTGTTAGAACCTAAGACTATGGGATAGTATTATACCTTTATGTAAGCCCTAAGGGCGAACGAACTCAGTTTTTTATATTGGACAAACGTTTGATGTTGTGTATAATAATTTCAATCTTTGTGATAGAATAATGGTTCTCATAATGGAAGCTCTAAGTACTTCAATCAAGCCATGATCAAGATTCAAAGTTATACTTAAAGGCGCATCTCGTCGAGATTAAAGATCAAAGACTTAGGTTTGGTTAGGATAGCTTTGTCTTTATAAGTCTTTATCTTATAAGCTCTAACCATTGCTCTTATGAACATAAACATACAACACTCTAGTCTTGCATGCTCTTAAACACGTTTTCAAAAGGCTAAGTTTCAAAAGGATTCTTATTTCCAAAAGCCTTTGTTTTCAAGGTCTAAGTCCTTTTAAATGGTTTTCCAAATGTTCTTAGTTGTTACCTTTTGGGAAAACCTTTTAGACTTCAAAAGATTTCAAAACAAGTGAAAAATCAACATCTCTCATACTCAGGAAGGTCGGTCAACCGAGCTCAAGCTCGGATCAACCGAAGAGAAACAGAGAGATTGTTTGATGCACTTCGGTCGACCGAAGTACTGGACGGTCGACCGACCCTGTGTTTCGGTCATCCGAGGTCTCAGTTCGGTCAACCGACCTCTGCGAATACTAGCCGTTATTTGACCGTTGCAGAGTCGTTTTTCAGCCTATTTTGAAATGTATAAAAGCTCTTTTGCTGAGAAATCTTTGTTAAGAGACACACAAACGAAAAAAGGCTTGCACATACAATATAGATTGATTTCTTATCAAGTCTCAAACACTTTCAAAGCAAATGCACTTCATCTTATGATCTAAATCATTCTAAAGTGTTCTTTCAAAAGCAAGACAAAGAGTGTGCATCAAATGTTCTAAGAGCTTAACATTCTTGTACTTCAAAGGTATATATCTCTCACTTAGAAGAGTGAATTATCTTTCTCTTTAACCTTCTCAATTCCCTTTCTAAGTGATTGGGTTATTATTGTATAAGTCCTACTTTGTGTGGGCAATTTACTCTTAGTGAGTTGTGTATTGTGGTTGTGTTGTAAAACTCTTAGTGAGTTAGCCACAAGTGTAAAAAGTTCTTCTTAGTGAAGTTGTTGAAATTCCTTGGGTGCGGCTCAAGGTAGTGGATGTAGATTCTAAGTGAATCGAACCACTCTAAATCCTTTGTCTTGTTATTGGGTTTTGTTTTGCTATTGTTCATCTTGCTCAAACTTACACTAGCATTGCTTGGATTCGGAAAAGTTTACAAGATTGACTAAAACCCAATTCAACCCCCCTCTTGTGTTTTACAATTGGTATCAGAGCCTCGTCTTCATCTTTAGCTTAATCGCTTGAAGAAAAGATTAATGGCCGGAAATTCCGCATTAGTTTACCAAGAGGGATCTTCCACAATTAGACCTCCACTCTTTGATGGATATAATTTTAATGCTTGGAAAGATCGCTTCAAAATATATGTGTGCTCTATAGACTACTCCTTATGGCATATTTTTGAAGAAGGTCCTTATGTTCCCATGAAAATGGTGGATGGTGTTCAAGTTCCAAAATTGGACAATGAGTTTAATGAAGATGAGTCCAAGAAAATGACTCTCAATTATCGAGCTATGAACATCATTAGTTTTGCTCTTAATCCGGATGAGTACAATCGGGTACGTGGAAGCAAATCCGCTCACAAGATGTGGAAAACATTAGAAGTCACCCATGAGGGGACTAATCAAGTCAAAGAATCAAAGCTCAACTTGCTTGTAAGGGAATATGAGCTTTTCTCTATGAAGCCCAATGAAACTATAAATGAGATGAACACTAGGTTCACCAATGTTGTCAATGGGTTGAGATCTTATGGAAAGGAATACTCAATGGGTGAAATGAATAGGAAGATCCTCAACTCACTTCCTAAAAGTTGGGAAGGCAAAGCTTTAGTTATTGAAGAAGCAAAGAACTTGACAACTTATCCCACGGAGGAGCTCATCGGTTCTCTTCTCACTTATGAGCTCACACACAAAAAGGATGAGCATCTTGAAAAGGCAAAGATGAGTATTGCTTTAAAGGCTATTCTTGATCTTGATGAATCCAATGATTCAAGTGATGAAGAAGACATCAACTTTGATGGTGAGACCATGGATTTGGTGGTAAAGCGCATGAAGAAAATGTTTTCCGGGAAAGGAAGAAAACTCTTCCAAAATAGAAGAAAACAAAATCCTCATGGGATGAGATGCTATGAATGTGGAAGCAATCAACATCTCATAGGAGAGTGCCCCGCCATCAAGGAAGACAAAAAGAAAAAATTCCTTAAACCAAAGAATGCCAAGGGCATGCTAAGCACATGGGATCAAGAAGGGAGTGGTGATGAAGAAGAAGATGAAAATGCAAATGTTTGCTTCATGGCTTTTGGTAATGAGGTACATCTTTCTCCCTCCACTTCAAATTCCTATGATAATGATGAGGATGATCCTAATGAGCTTTTAATTGATATGTATGATCAATTGAAAAAATGTGCAAAGCAAAACAAAGAAATGAAGCTTAAAATTGAATCTTTGCTTGTAGAAAGATCTAAGTTGGTTGATGACAACAAAAAGCTATGTGATGATGTTGATTGCTTGAAAATTGAAAATGAAAAGCTTATGACTACTTGCAAAACATCATCATTGAAATATCAAGAAGCATTTGATAAATTGTCTTCTCTTGAATGCAAACTTGTTGAGTTTGATAGCTTAAAAGCCAAAGTTGTTGATCTTACCTCACTTGTTGATAAGTTCACCAAAGGAACTAAAGATCTTGATCAAATTCTTTGTGTGCAACGTGCTTCAAATGTTAAACATGGATTAGGCTATATACATTCAACTCACATTGATATTGCTAGCTCTTCCAAGTTACCTAGAAAACACTTTGTGCATGCTAGTACTTCACATAAGCAAAATAGTTATCATGAGCATATTCACAAATTTGCTAAGCCATCTACTTGTTGCACATATTGTGGTAAATTTGGTGTCACTAGTGCTAGATGTTATGTGAGAAAAATTGAAAAATGAGTAAAAACCATTTGGAGAGTTAAGCGTATTTTGACTAACCCCCATGGACCCAAACAAAAGTGGGTACCAAAAGTTACTCTTCCTTTGCTCTTATAGGTTCTTGTAAGTTAAAGGAGATGTGTCAAAAGAAGAAATTCAAAAGCACTCCTTAACACTTGGATTCTCAAAGATCAAATGTTAACCAATTGGAGAATCAAGTTGCTTAAATACAAAGAGCAAAGCATCAAGTGATGACAAGAGCCAAAGTGTCAATCCAATATCTTCATCACTTGGAACTCATTGAAGGAACTCAAAGTGCAAAAGCATTCATCAAATTCAATGAGAAATTTCTAAACTCAATCTCTTTCATATCCTTGTGATGAAATCTCATTTTAAAACCCCCTCCCCTCCATTATTTAGTGTCTTATGCTTTGGGGGAGTTTGTAAATGCTATGTTTAGTTTTACTTGATCTTTATTGCATATAGGGGTGTTGTTGTGTTTATATTCTAGTCTATAGCATTAATCTTATGTGGTTGATCGTCTAGATGATTGACTTAGGGTGTTAAACTCAATATGTGATGTATGCTAAATTGTTCTTATCTTACATCGTCACATCACTTGTTGGCTTGCTTTTCATCTTTTATCTCTTATAGCCAACTTGTGTAAGTTATTTTGGAAGTTATATGTGTGTTTAATTCTTACATATACTCTCCCTTAATAACTTTGAGATCATATTCTTCATTTTCTTATCCTTTGTGATCTCATTATGGTTTTTGGTTAGTTTTACTTCAAGAGTTGTTACACTCATTTAGCTAACCATTAACTTGTTAGAGGAATGTACTCAAAGTGCTATCTTACACTTCCTCTGCTTCTTTTGGTTGTGATACATGTGCTTAACTTATGAATTCATGGTATCACTTCCACTAGTACTTTGTTAGCTATATTTTCAAACATGTTTTACAATTGGTCAATTGGTATCAAACTTGGTTTTATCTCAAATAGCTAACATTGTATGTTTGTTAAACGGGGAGATTGTTTTAAAGTTTTATTCTTTATCTCCTTTGTCTTAGCTTCGCAAGTACACCTTATGCTTATACTTTTGAACTACCTTTGGAGTCTTTTTTATTATGCCAATGGGGGAGAAAAATGGTGTAATCTTGCTTAGTGATTGGTGTAATCATGATTAGAGAAAAATGGTGTAATCTTGCTTAGTGTTATTTTATCTCTAACTCATTTTTACCCTGGCATGTTTTGAGGGGCAGCATTTATATTTTGAATATATTATATTTCTCAAAACTAGCCTTATGATGGAAGGAAGGAGGAAAGGAGGTTGGTTGGGTAATAGGGCTCTTCTAAGAGTCCCTAGATGCATATGGCAAAAAGAAGTTATCATGCTAGTGCTTTTGTCTTCTTGGTTTTATCTTTTAAGCACTAGTCATTGTTCTTAATTGATCTTTGTCTTTTTGCCATGCTTCCTTGTTCTTAAATTGTCCTTATTCTATCTTATTGCATCAAAGTTTGTCATAATCAAAAAGGGGGAGATTGTAAGCCCTAAGGGCGAACGAACTCAGTTTTTGATATTGGACAAACGTTTGATGTTGTGTCTAATGGTTTCAATCTTTGTGATAGAATAATGGTTCTCATAACAGAAGCTCTGAGTACTACAATCAAACCATGATCAAGATTCAAAGTTATACTTAAAGGCGCATCTCGTCGAGATTGAAGATTGAAGATTGAAGACTTAGGTTTGGTTAGGATAGCTTTGTCTTTATAAGTCTTTATCTTATAAGCTCTAACCATTGCTCTTATGAACATAAACATACAACACTCTAGTCTTGCATGCTCTTAAACACGTTTTCAAAAGGCTAAGTTTCAAAAGGATTCTTATTTCCAAAAGCCTTTGTTTTCAAGGTCTAAGTCCTTTTAAATGGTTTTCCAAATGTTCTTAGTTGTTACCTTTTGGGAAAACCTTTTAGACTTCAAAAGATTTCAAAACAAGTGAAAAATCAACATCTCTCATACTCAGGAAGGTCGGTCAACTGAGCTCAAGCTCAGATCAACCGAAGAGAAACAGAGAGATTGTTTGATGCACTTCGGTCGACCGAACTGTGTTTCGGTCATCCGAGGTCTCAGTTCGGTCAACCGACCTCTGCGAATACTAGCCGTTATTTGACCGTTGCAGAGTCGTTTTTCAGCCTATTTTGAAATGTATAAAAGCTCTTTTGCTGAGAAATCTTTGTTAAGAGACACACAAACGAAAAAAGGCTTGCACATACAATATAGATTGATTTCTTATCAAGTCTCAAACACTTTCAAAGCAAATGCACTTCATCTTATGATCTAAATCATTCTAAAGTGTTCTTTCAAAAGCAAGACAAAGAGTGTGCATCAAATGTTCTAAGAGCTTAACATTCTTGTACTTCAAAGGTATATATCTCTCACTTAGAAGAGTGAATTATCTTTCTCTTTAACCTTCTCAATTCCCTTTCTAAGTGATTGGGTTATTATTGTATAAGTCCTACTTTGTGTGGGCAATTTACTCTTAGTGAGTTGTGTATTGTGGTTGTGTTGTAAAACTCTTAGTGAGTTAGCCACAAGTGTAAAAAGTTCTTCTTAGTGAAGTTGTTGAAATTCCTTGGCTGCGGCTCAAGGTAGTGGATGTAGATTCTAAGTGAATCGAACCACTCTAAATCCTTTGTCTTGTTATTGGGTTTTGTTTTGCTATTGTTCATCTTGCTCAAACTTACACTAGCATTGCTTGGATTCGGAAAAGTTTACAAGATTGACTAAAACCCAATTCACCCCCCCCCCCCCTCTTGTGTTTTACACTTTAGAAGTGCTAGGATAGCTGAAACGGTTTCAGCTGCAGTTTGTTGTCACGAGCGAACGCCACCAACGCAGCTCCGTCTCTCCCAATATCCACTCGATCTTCCGGGGATGGTCTTCTACTGCTTGGTGCTAGCCAACGCCTCGTAGAAGTCTTGAAGACACTCTTCAAGATGGAGTATGTATGTATGACCTTTTAGAAGAACAAGAAACAGTTTTCTTACTTCTTTTCTATTAGCCAAGCTAGAAAACAAATATATGAAAAGATGTATTTTCTTTTCTTACTAAATGTTCTCTCTTTTCTCTCTTCTATAAGCTTCCAAAAGCTGGAGAAAACTAACTTAGAATGCTAGGAAAAATCAGCATTCTTCCTAGTCATTCAAGGGAGAGTGGGGGGAGAGAAAGGGGAAAGTGGGAGATCATGGAGGAAACCACTCCTCCACTTTCTCTACCATTTCAACCTCCTTTCAATGAGATAAAGGGCTGGAAAATGTATCCAATTGTCCAGCCATAAGGTCGGTCCAAATGGGTAGGTCGGCCCAATCAAATTGGTCGGCCCAACCCGATTAAGGGCCCAATCCAATCACGGTCCGGCCCGGCCCAATCGAATTGAGGAGTGGCAGCCTCCGATGAATGTGCACGAGTTGAGATCATTCCTTAGGCTGGCCAACTATTATAGGCGATTTGTAAATGACTATTCCAAGATAGCCTTACACTTGATCGAGCTCCTCAAGAAGAACACGGTATGGAATTGGGACTCGAATTGTCAATTAGCCATTGAGAGACTAAAAAGACAAATGTCCACTGACCCGGTGCTAGGCCTAGCAGACATGACTAAGCCATTTGAGGTGCATACTGATGCTTCAGATTTTTCCCTCGGAGGGGTGCTTATACAAGATGGCCACCCGGTAGCTTTTGAGAGTAGAAAGTTGAGCGAGGCAGAGAGAATGTACACTGTCCACGAGAAAGAGCTCCTTGCCGCAGTCTACTGCTTGAGGGTATGGAGGCATTACCTATTGGTTGCTTCTTTCCTTGTGAAGACGGAAAACACTGTGGTGAGCCACTTCATGACTCAGCCAAGATTAACGGGACGGCAAGCCAGTTGGCAAGAACTTCTAGCGGAATTCGACTTCACGCTAGAATACATAACTGGTGCAACAAATGTGGTCGCTGATGCTTTAAGTCGAAGGGGTGAACTAGCTCCATCAAGCCAACTCTCAGCTTTTTCTAGTAGCGAGTTCAGCATGGGAATAAAGGAGGTAATACGTGGGTTTTTGCCAAATGACCCCAATGGACAACAACTGATGTCGATGGTAAGAAAAAGAAATACTCGACGATTTTGGGTAGACGTTGGACTTTTGATGACAAGGGGTCATCGTCTCTATGTTCCCAAGGGTGGACACTTGAGAAAGAGAATAATTGAGGAATGCCATAAAGAAATTGTTTCTCCGAAAAAACTCTGTTTGAGCAACAAACACGTTGTTCTCATCAAGAATGTAGAAGTAGTATCCTTTAGTTTCCCAAGGATACCCCACAAAGGTGCACTTGACCAACTTTGGGCTGAGCTTTCCAAAGCTGGACGTTTCACAAACGCCTCACAACCCTAAATCTTTAAGAAATACATACTATGATGCTTCCCAGTCCATATCTGATATGGTATCGTTTCAACAGATTTGGATAGAACTATGTTTAGTGTTAAAGCTGCTGATTCTAAAGCATGTCCCTAAAAGGAGTTTAGAAGGCTCGCATGACTCATCACTGATTGAACCATATCTAATAGAGTTCAATTTCTCATTTCGGATACACCATTCCATTGACGTGTAGCCAGAGGAGAAAGTTGTGAAACAATTCCACAACTTTTTAGATAGGCACGAAATTCTCGACTTAAGTATTCCCCACCTCGATCAAATCGAAGCATCTTAATACTTTTTGCCAAGTTGGTTTTCTAATTCATTCTTGTACTCTTTGAAATTTTCGAAGGCCTCAACACTTGTGTTTCATAAGAAACACGTATCCAAAACGACTAAAACCGTCAATAAAAGTAATGAAAAATAGATAACCACCTCTTGCATGGATATTGAAGGGACCACATACATCACTATATATTAGCTCCAACAACTCCATTGCTCGTTCTCCAGTTCTAGTAAAAAAAGAAGTAGTCATCTTACCCATTAAACAAGGTTCGCATGTATCATATGATTCCAACAATCAATCTTTATGGAGTTTGAAAATGCGGTTTTCGTTTATATGGCCTAAGCGACAATGCCAGTGGTATGTAGGATTAGACTCTTTCTTTAGTCTTTATCCTCTTTGTATTTAAGTTATAAATCGGTGACTCTAGGTCTAACAAGTATAAACCATTCACTAATGTAGCACTACAATAAAAAAAAACATCATTTAACGATAACGACATTCGTTGGTTTTTAATATGAATATCAAAACCCATCTTGTCCAAACAAGAGATCGAAATAATATTCTTTGTAAAAGTAGGTACATAAAGACAACTGTCTAAATCTAGAACAATTCCAAAAGGCAAACCAAGACTATATGTTCCTACAGATAATGCAACAACTTTTGCTCCATTGAAAACGCGTAAGTCCACGTCGCCTTTTGCCATCTCTCTAATCCTTTGTAGTCCCTGCACATTCATGCAAATGTGAGAACCACATCAGGTATCTAATACCCATGAGGAAGTAGTAGTAGACAAGTTAATCTTAATAACATAAATACTTGAGCCAGAAGCAACGTTTACTCCCTTTCCAAGCTTTTTACCAGTAAGGTAACTGGGGCAGTTTCTCTTCCAGTGTCCTTTCTGTCCACAAAGGAAACAATTTTCATCCTTAGCCACAACACCCTTGGGCTTCAATGTTTTCTCAGAATGGTTGGGTTTGCCCTTAGGCTTACCAAAAGCCCTTGCCCCTGTTGATGTTGACCATGTAAATGGCCTTGGACTTGTCTATTTCCTTCTCGGTAGTCCTCAACAGGTTCAACAATTATATGAGAGGTTTGTCAATCTCATTCATGTTGTATTTTAGTACAACCTGACTGAATGATTCAGTCAACGATTGCATAATCAAATCAGTGGATAGCTCCTGACCCTAGAGGAAATCCCAGTCTTTCGAGGCTCTCAATATTGCCTATGATTTTCAGAACGTGAGTTTCGACTGGTTTTCCCTCTGCCATTTTGCACTGAAAGAGTTTGACACATCGAATCTCTCTTGGCGGGCATGACTCTGAAAAAGTTGCCTTAGATGATTAATCATATCGAAAGCTCCCATTTCCTCATGTTGCTTTCGAAGCTCAGATGTCATAGTCACTAACATAAGACTAGAGACATCTAATGCGTCATCTAAGTGCTTACGATAAGCATTTCTTTCAACGGCCGGAGCCCTTACGACTGGTAGATCATGAATTTGTTCCTCGAGAACATACAACTTTTTCTCGTGCTTGAGAACGATTCTCAAGTTCCTATACCAGGCGAGGAAGTTTCCTCCTTCAAGTTTGTCCTTCTCAAGGACGGATCGCCATGATACTGAGTTTGATGCAACAATTGCATTTGCCATTTTATCTACAAAGAATAATTTGCAAAGTTTTAGCTGTCATATTTTAAAATCATTAAAAGGACTTTATTTAATGATTCTCTCACTATTTTATTCAAATGAATAACCCTCTAGTATTCATTCGTAAAGTTCAAAACTCTCTAGTAGGACCAAGATCCATATATCACCAATCTCGAGGCAGTTTTGGCTACAAAGCTCGAGAAATGGTTGTTTAGGTTAGCAACGTTTGCTAATCACATCAATTGTGTGACTCTTGGTTGGTTAAGTAGGTAACACTTACCCTAAGTACATAAATGCATATCTTAACCCTTTGCCTCCCGAACCAATACCGCGGCAGTATTGGTAATCCGGTTAAGTATGACCTATGATTGTGCCGTCAGATATCACTAACTTATCCTTCGCGCATCACCAGGATAGACAGGCACTTATTCCACTCGAAAGTTCACACTATTGTCGATCTTGGTCTTGACGAGGGCCAATCATGGAAGGCAATAAACTTAATATTTAAAATTAAGGTTTTTAAAATTGTCTTACCAAACAGTGTATAATCTGATTATACGTTTTAACATGCATCTCATGCTAAAATAAATACTATAAACAAGCATCGGGCATCACATGCAAAATACATAAAAACAGTAAATAAATCGTGACATAGTAATAACCCCTATGCGGATTTTCCGAGCCAACGGAAAATCCCTGGTCAATCTAATGGTGAAAAGCAATAAATCGTATTTATTGTCTGCCACCTCCTTGTGGCTTCCTCCATCCGATGGACATCTTTCTTGATCACTTGTTACACATTTAAAATTAAAATCATATTCTAAACTTTTACATAATTGAAAGAATTCTTGAGTTACATTCGAGATTAAAATTTTACAACAAGAGATAATAGATAAGGCACGACACGCAAGTGGTATTATAATAAAAATCACTGGTCAAAGACTATTACTATGTACCATGCTCAAAACAAACAAGAAATCGTGCTAAGAGCGCAAATATACACTGCACTGCTCCTTTTCGGTCAACCCAGGCCATACTCCCGGTCTACCGCGATAAGGAAGTAACCAAAACAGTGTAAAAATAGGCCACCTCGGTCGACCCAGAACATTTCTGATCGACCGGCCTGAAAACAGACTAGCCTCGGTCGACCGTGATTGCTCACCGGTCGGTCGAAATATAGGCAGTAGCAAAATCCTATTTTCTAACTCACGTTCGGTCTGCCGCGAGCCTCTTTCGATCGATCGATCGAATATTTTCCAGAAAATAGCCAAAAACACAAATTTTACAATTCGTTCCGGGATTCATTTAATACTTAAACGACTTCCCAAAGGTTGTAAAAGGTAAAACATCATATGACATTCATTATCAACTACTAAAATTGCAAGATAACACATAATCAAGATTATTGTGTTCTCGTGATAGGCTCTGATACCACTTGAAGGAAAAATTCGTAATCTCCAAAACGCAGCAGAAATAAAAGTGCGGGATTATGTTCCTTTAGAGGATCTACTCACGAGAAAGAACCAAAAATACTGTGTTGGGAATTATACCTTTCTGTCGATCTTATCGACGTTGCCCGAATTCTGCTAGTAGGAATCACCAACAGTAGCCTTCTGACTCCTGTCTCTAATGGTATCCTCCACACAACAACCTTGAGCTTGTTACTCCGTGTTTCAGATGCTAGTCTAAGAACTACGAAGATTGAAAATAATTTTCCCGAAATCCACAAAGTATAAGTTACTTAGGAAAATCGGAAATCTAAGAGACAAGAAAATCGAATTTTCTTCTCTTGATTGTTCTTGAGAGTGTCTAAATGAGATTTCGGCTAAGAGAGGTAGAAAGAATAGAGAGATTTCCAAATCTTGTGAGAGTTAGAATGAAAAATAATTTTTCAACTTGTGTGGTGTAAGTGGAATTACCCACTCACCCTACTCTCCCCTTATTTCTTTCCCACTATACACACTCCTTCACACATGAAGATGTGTTGGTTTTGACCAAGTCCACCTGGTCCGGTCGACCGGAGAAATGGTTCTCAGCCGACAGGAGTGACAAAAGTTCTGTCGACTTGAGACAGCTCTCGGTCGACTGGGTCTTTTGCCCAATCCAATTGAGCACCTATATCAAATGTAAACTTCAACATTGCAGTACTTATTTCCCATTGGCATTCGCAAAAATCATACTCCAACATTGCAGTACTCATTTCGAAAGTTCACATATGCTTTCACACAATATTTAATGTTTGGTAGAACTTAAAAATAAGAGATAATAGCTCTTTTTTTCCCATGAACTATTTACGAATTTTCTTCTTTGCCCAAAATTTATTTTGTGCTCGCATTCTACCAACGCGCTATTTACGAGGGCCAAAACTGCCCAAATGTGGTGGATTCCGACAATTGTATGGCGGGGATGAGGGGTAACATAATCAAAACAAAGATAAAATTATAGTTAATTCTATATAACCCCCAAACTATCTTATTGTATCAATTAGGTCACTTAATTGTTTTCATTTTTCTCCAACTGACCCCTCCCCTATTTGTTTTCTTCATTTGGCCCCCTTCTTCTTAACCCCTCCCCTTTTTCTTCTTCATAGATTTCCCCAGATTTTACATATCCATTGATGACAGCAGTCCAAGTAATCAGATATAGGTTTAAACCAACATCCAACAATATTCTTGCAAAACCTATACTATCACAATAAACATATCAATGAACCAATCCAAACATCCAAATTAGAATAAAACCCAAATTGTAAATAGACACAAATCTGCAAAAGGTTTTGATTCCTTAAGGAATCACAGCATAAATCAATAAATTCAACTTCAAATTTCCTATAGAGAATTGAGGCACTTCAAGAATTAGTGGTTGGACCACTTATCAAAGAAAAAATGGACTTTATAAATAAATCTTTGAAGAAGAAAAGGATTGAAAAACTTAAAACAATTGGTGAAAAAAAAATTCCAAGAACTAGTTTTTTAAAACGGTCGGAATTCTCAGATATGGGTTGTCTTTGGATCGCGATATACGGTAGAAAAACGTCGCCCTTTGCTGGAGTGGTGCAGACCGTCGGACAGGGCTGTTTTACTGCGCTAGATTTCGCACCAGATCTGGAATTTTTTCACAGGCAAAAAATTATGTTCATTCTTTCTTTTAATCTAACAAGAATGGTTAATCTATCTGGAAAAGTATTTATTAATCCCAACTTGGTTGTCTATGTTTACTCATTTAAATTTTGAGTAGATTCAAAACTTTCAGATTGATGATTTTCAAACTCACAAGGATAAATAGTAAACTGGTCTTGAAACATTATAGAAAATAGTGAAAAATGTTTTGATTGAGCTCTTTTTGCAGATTTGTGTCTATTTACAATTTGAGTTTTGTTTAATTTTCTAAAATTGATTCTAATTTGGATCTTTGGATTGGTTCTTTGATATGTTTATTGTGATAGTATGGGTTTTGCAAGAGAATTGTTGTTTGTATAAACACATATCTGATTATTTGGACTGCTGTCATCAATGAATATATAAAATCTGGGGAAATCTGTGAAGAAGAAGAAGTGGAGGGGTGAAGAAGAAGGGGTCAAATGGAGAAAACAAATAGGGGAGGGGTTAATTAGAGAAAAATGAAAACAATTAAGTGACTCAATTGATACAATAAGATAGTTTGGGGGCTATATAAAATTAACTATGATTTTATTTTTGTTTTGACTATTTTACCCCTCATCACCGTCATATAATTGCCGAAATCCGTCGCATTTGGACAGTTTTGGCCCTCTTAAATACTAAATGGGCAGAATGCGAGTACAAAATGAATTTTAGACAAAGAAGAAAATTCCGTAAATAGTTAATAAGCCAAAAAAAGTCAATATCTCTAAAAATAATCATCGGGTGATACTTTTTTGGAGCTTGCTAGGCTACTAGAATAATTGACTAAAATAGTTTTTCGGACCTTTTTACCCTTATAATTGGGTGAATTTCTTATACCAGTAGGGGTAAGATAGTCATTTAACACCCTCAATTTGGGAATTTAGAATTTTTATCCCCAAAATTCTAGGAGTAAAACATTTTCTTACTTTTTATTCCCTTTTGAGTAAGTAGAAGAATTTGTTATCATCAAATATCGGCCAAGATAGTTGACGAAAGGCCAAAAGTGGAGTTTCCAGTCTGAGTCAAATCAAATCAGAACAAATTCGACCTGAGTCGGAGCCGCAAGATTTACGTTATCTTTCTTTTTCTTTTCTTTTCTTTCGTTCTATTTCTTTTTGCTTTTTTTTTTGTTGTTGTTGTTGTTGTTGTTGTTGGGTGTGTAAAGAGCTTGATTCATTCAGAAAGCCCAAATTAGATTTAGGCTAACCTCAACAAGTTTAGCCCGACCAACTTCTCCTGGGCCCAATATAGCAAACAAAATTATAATGTTATACATATTACATTTGTTTTTTAAATTTTTAAATAATATTCGGTAGGGTGTAAAACTTGTAACCAGTTTTCACAGCATAGAATTAGGGGTGTCCACGGGTTCGGGCCGGCTCACATATCTCGAAAAAATGTGAGCGTGAGCTTATTATTCAAGCTCGAATTTTATGTGAGTCGAACGTGAGCTTGACCCCGCTCAGCCCGGTTAAAACTCGCACCCGAATAAAGAATATATATATATATATATATATATATATATATATATATTACTAAACTTCTAATTAAAAAAAACCGATAAAAATTGACGGCAAAATGTATTTTTTCTTTTCTCTCTTTCTCAAACCCTATCTTTCGTTATCTTTTTATCAGTTTATCTTACTACATGAATTGAGTATCATTGTATTATATATATACTAGCAAATGATGTACGAAAATAATGAATTTTAAATTATTAATTTAATGGTTGTACAATTGTATTTAGATCAAAAATTCGTTAACTTTAATTTTTCAGAAAAAAAATTAGAAAATTCAACATGATTAGGTAATATGATTTTTATTGAGTAACTCAGAAATTAAAAGGTGAACACAATGATTATTGGATAAAAAATATTGGATCAAATAATATATAATCAAAAGAATTAAACATAGTCCTATACTATTTCGATTAATGTTTCATCAAATGTTTTGATACAATAATCACTACACTACTACTATTAAATGTTAATCACGTAATCTTTTTAGAAAAATGAAGAGACTATGTATTGTGACTTTATTTTTCTTATGGATCCATCTAATTCATGAAGTTTTTTAACATTGTGTGGTCCACATTTTGAGATAATGCATGTTCTTCTATAAGAGCAAGCAAATTTTCTGCTCCAGATTTTTTCGCCAAACTTGTATTGCTGTAAGATCCATTTTACTAAAGTTTTTATTCCCCGAAAGATAAAATTAGTCTAATAGTATATTAATAAACTATTTAAAGGGCATTTATTAATAATAATATTTATTGGATAAAAAATGGATCAAACATAGATATAAATAATAATTAAACATCAAAAGTCGTGAACATAAAAAGAATGAAGATATGAGTAAATGTTGGAATAAAATATTATCATAAATTCCCATAAGTTCACAGAAACTTCCCAATAAATTCCCTCAAATAAGTTCCTCCCAAACTTTATAATTTTTTGGCAAATTGGTCATTTTTTAATGGCAATCTTTTAAGAAAAATCACTTTTGTAAAAAATTTGTTGGGCATGGCTAAAAAACTTAATTCATATCCAAAATAACAAATCAAATCTAAATTAAGTTTTTTCCTAAGACTTATAGGACATAAGTAAATCAATACATATAACAGAAAATGTTACAAAGAATTAGGATTCTTTGTATCCTGCAATCAAATAAATCGAAACATTTAAAATTGGCTAGCAATGATCAATAGATTCAACTATCATAAATCAATGCCAAAAATCTACTAATAATATAAAAGAAATTTAGAAAAATAACACAAGGGCCATAAGCAATATGATGATGCATAGTCATCAGAAACTCAAATATTATTTAGGCTATATACTTTAACAAATACAATATTGCTTCATTCCGGAATTTAATGTTTCACTTTGACTTAAGATTAAAATTAATAAAAGTATTTTACTTTTAATAAAGTGGTCTTCTTGTATTATTAGTTAAGGAAGGTTGATACCCTTAAATTACGCTTAAACTAAGGAACGTTAGCAGTGGAAGTTTATATTAGGAAATGAGTAATTTAATTCTAGCCATTCTCAAAAACTCATAATGGACATTCTTTACTATAAAAGAACTCATAATGAGATTTCTTATATCATATAATGCTATCTTTAGACATCTAAGAAATGATAAGGAATAGTGGGTAAATTGATATACCTTTTGATGAAGCAATTTTCATTATAACTTTCGACCACCTGTGTGAGAGAGAATAAAATATTCAAATTAGCAAACAAAAATAAAAGAAAAAGAATAGTAAGTATACAACACATATTTGAAATTTTCATGTTTCATTCAAAACAAAACAACAACAAAAATCATCTGACAACAAAAATCATTTTGATTACCCAAACAACTTGTAAAAACAAATTGAGCATTAAGAGTAGAGTAATTAGGCAATACATATTTGAAATTTTCTCTCAGTTACACTTTAGGTGTTCACTTGTGCCTTGTTTTCTTCAACTTTGCCTTAGATCCATTTTCATGCTTGTTACTTTTACTATTGAAAAAATAAAATAAAAAGAACCCTGAAACATAAGAGAACAATTGAAATATGGAAAATTATGACAATAAAAAAATCAGTTTGGATGATTAATTCTCATTAAAGAAAAGTATGAGGATGAGAAAAAATAAGGATTCTCACAATCATAGATAAGTGGTAGAGGCAAGTCATTGATTTTCTAAAGAAAAAAAAAGGAAATCAATCCAGAAATAGTGAATTAGTAAATGAAAGAAATATAAAATAAGTGGGAAAAATAGATTGTATCTATGATTTCAAAAAAACTGGATATCAGTTTGCACTCCATCTCTTAACCTGTTATGGATTTGCAAGGAACGTGATAAGAGGGTTAGAAATACAGTAGTCACTGGTAGTGAAATAATTAATATATTTTTTGATTTATTTCAAACACTTAAATTCTTCTTAACCAATCACAACATTTGAAATTAATTAGAAAACTCTTTAATCTAGAAAATTTAGATTAGTTTGGGAGTTTAAAACTGAAAAGTAAGTTCAAGATTATGAGAAAATATTTAGGATTGTAGAGATATTTAGGTAAGTAATTTGTTGTTTTGAGTTAATTTAATTAATTAATTAATCATAAAAAAGAATTAATTTAATTAATCGAAATTCATCTAAACCAATTAAGTTTTTGTATAATAATTAAGAGTTAGAAAATTCGAGAAATTTGGGTTAACGTTTTGAAGATTACTAAATGGTTAAAACTTGAAAAAATGTTCTGTAATATAAATATAGATTGATTATTGAAAAATATTTTAAACCAATGAATTTTTTTTATAAAAGAATTTAAAGTGTTAGTTTAGATTTGTTAGAGATCATGAAAAAGTTTACTGTTAGTTTAGATTTGTTAAATAAAATAGTAGTCAAATACCTGTTAGAGTAGCTGGCAATGTGGTGTAGCATTCAACCTGTATGTTCTGGGTTCGAATCCCTCTCCCCGATTTAAATAAAATAGTTCAATTTTTTTGCACCAATCAAAATTTTTATAACTAATTAAATAACAAAATAATCTTAAAAAATGACACGTGGCATGAGAGAGTTAAAAGTCTGAAAATAATAAGAGTATATGAAAATTAAATGACTCTGCGAGCTAATTTTTTTTTTTAAAAAAAAAAAAAAATTTGACTATTGGAATGAAAAAGTTAGAAAAAAAAATTTAGTTCGCCACAAATTCATTCAATTGAAAAGTATGCTCAACCGCTTTGTTTATCTCTTCGATCATCCATTCACAAAAAAAACCCAAATTTTTTTATACCCTTTTAACTATTTCTTCCCAAATTTAAAAAATTCCAAGAAAAGAAGCCCAAAAACCAGACTGAAAAGATCAGAGGATTGGTAAAAAGGGGGTCAAAAATTCAAAAAAAAATGGTCAAGCCCCTAAAAAACCCTCAGGCCAGTCGGCCTGGCGCCGGCCCTTTTCCATTGCTACCCTAATCCTTTCAAACAATACTGTTTGCACTGTCGAAGCTTATAGCAGCAGTTAGCTTTAATGGAGTGCTTATAGTGCTTGATATTGGTAAAGTAGCTTGTTGGGACGAAGTGTATTTTTTTGATGTCTAAATTGATATGCAGGATTGGTGTTTGGAATTCAGTTTTTAAATTGTTGAGAAATTATTATAGTTGAACCTTTGGTAGTAGCAGTTAGCAACACAGTTCAATAGTTTTTAATATTTCTAATGTACTTTGGGGATTTCTATTATTAATAATCAATGAAAGTTGGCATAAGTTATTCTGATTTCTTGATTTCTATTTTTTTCTTTGCTTAATATTTGATTAAGCACCACAATCAAGTATTATTTGACTTCATCTTTTCTTTCAAAAACTTCAATTTTTTACGACATTCAAGACGATTTGTAAATCTTCAGGAGGGCGATTTGTATGATCTGTGCTAGCTTTGAGACCAGCAATTCAAAAACATGAATTTTTTTTTTAAAGTATCCTTCCCTTTTTTATATTGGTTTCAATGACTTGGAGAAGGATAAATTTTCTCGGTGTTGATGGTGGTGGAAAAGGGTGAGTTGAAATTACTTGGAGGGAATGAATACAATTTATAGATTTTTAGTTATTTTTAATTGAGTATTCATAGTTTTTTTAACAATTGAGTACTCAATTGTTTTTTGTGGAAACTAAATTGAAATGTCCGAAATAACCTTATAAAGTACCTCACATGTGAGGCACATGATTGGATTGACGACAAAAATTTGGAAGGAAGTCCTCTAATGACAGATCGTAAAATTAATTTGGATCTTAAAAGTAAAATTAAAACGAAAGAGATCCTATCAGCAAACTCAAAAAAGCGAAAAAAGACCAAATAGGTCATTTTGCCCCCGAATGTACTAACATTCTATATAATTTTATTCCGAAGAAGTCTTGAGTTAGACATTTATTTGTTTTCCCTCATACTAAATGTTTTTTAAAACGTAAATTAAAAATCCTTTAGAGAAACCACCTCCAAAAGAAAAAATAAAAAATAAAAAATGTTACAAGATGCAATGTGATATGTTTTGTATATTTTTTGCAACGTAATTACATGGTAACAAGAAATTTTTTTTTTTAATTAATTATTTATCTTGAATAATAAATTATAAATGTGTGAGTCCCTCAACAAAAAAAAAATAAGTATGTGTGGAGAAATATACTAGGTCTATTTCAGAATTTTGCATTTACTTATTATAGTAATTTGTTGCTAATAGTTATGGGTGTGCATTCTGGATTCAGTTCGGTTTTCACTATTAAATTTTGGGGTTCAATTCGAATTTATAATATTTTATGAAAATTGAAGCGAACCGAAATTTTATGGGTCTAAACATCACTACTAATTGTTACTAATAGTTGGTTATGTGTCTACTGGTATTCAATAAAATTGTAACTTTATTGTGCACACAAACACCAAAAAAAACCACACGTGCACACGCAGTTACCTTTATCGTTCATATGATAATTAGAGGAAACAATTGTACTTCAGTTTATACTAAAATCAAAAATTTCCTGTTAATTTGAACACTAAGAATTACAGGATTTCTTTGAAGCAGACTCAGTATCCATCCTGCTACCAGTTGTCATGTCCCTAGGCTAACTGGACAAGTATATATATGCCTAACTCATTCCAAGAAAGTTAGAAAAATATTTCTAGTTCGGATTGACGAGAGTGATCGATATGCTGGTAGTAGTATGGATTTCAGGGCGGCTGTGACAGCTCCAAAGGCCATGTTTATTAGGGTTTGGCCTTAAAATGGTCATGAAATTGTATAATGGGCTAACCATGAGATCAAAATTAATGGGTGTTACTTTTTTTGCCAAGACGGTTCCGTCTTGAGCTGACGTGACCAAAATGTTATGCACCTGACTACGTCAGCCTCACAAAACCGGCTCACATTTTTCCTATGAAGATCACAGCTACGATGGACACTCTCATTCAACTCTATATGAATGAGATAGTTCTTCTTCACGGGGTGCCGGTTAGCATTGTATCAGACCAGGACAACCGGTTTGTATCTCAGTTCTGGAAGAGTTTTAGTGAGGCCATGGGGACGAAAGCGTCCTTAAGTACAACTTATTATCCTCAAACCGATGGGTAGTCCGAGAGGACAATAAAGACTTTGGAAGACATGTTAAAGGCCTATGTTTTGGACTTCAAGGGTATTTGGGTAGATCACTTGACTTTGGACGAATTGGCCTACAACAACAGTTATCAATCAAGCATTGGAATGGAACCGTATGAAGCTTTGTATGGAAGGAAGTGTAGGTCACCGGTACGTTGGGAAGAGATTGGGGAGAATATGGCAACGGGACCGGAGTTGGTACATATTACAATGGAAAAGGTAACACTGATTTGAGAACGGATCAAGGCAGCTCAAGACCGGCATAAAAGTTGGGCTGATAGTAAATGAATGATCGATGGATTTTGAGGTAGGCGACAGAGTGTACGTATCTTCGAGTTTCGCCAACTAAGGGTGTTATGAGGTTCGGGAAGAGCGGGAAGCTAAGCCCGAGGTACATTGATCTGTATGAAGTGTTAGAGAAGGTTGATGACTTAGCTATCGTTTGGCATTGCCACCAAAATTCTCACAGGTACACAATGTATTCCACGTGTCACAGTTGAGGTTAGAGAAGCTAAGCCCGAGGCACATTGGTATGTATGGGCCTGATCCAAGTCACGTGTTGGAAGCTGAACCGTTGGAGGTTAGAGAAGACTTGTCTTATGTTGAGGTACCGGTTCGGATTGTGGACAGGAATGATCAAGTTCTAAGGCGGCACACAATTCCGTATGTGAAGATTCAGTGGTCTAATCATTCAGAAATGGAAGCTATTTGGGAATTGGAAGAAGAAGCTCGTCAGAAGTATCCCCACTTGTTTGGCATCCCGGGTAAGTAAAGTTTCGGGGATAAAACTTCTGTAAGGGGGGAAGGATGTAATACCCGGGACTTTTTGCTTACGTGATTATGTGTTTTAATTACGTCATTGCATGATTTTAATGCTTTATAGAATGTTAAGCATGAATTAATTGCTAATTGATATGTGCAATGTAACTTGTTTATGTGTTATATGTGCTTATATGTTGTTTGGGGTTGTGTGAGAACATGAGTGTACTTTGTGTGAAATATGAGGGACCTAAAATGCAATTAAAATTGAATGATGGTGGGAGTTATTACTGGAATTTATGCACTCTAGGGAGGTTACCAAATTGAAAAGAAAAGAGAGAAGGAAGAAGAAAGAAAAGAGAGGAAAAAAGCTGAGACTTTGAGGGAACTTTTGAGTGAGAAATCCTAGTCGGATTTTGACTCACCTTATATCAAAATTGAATGCAGCGAGATAAGCTTCGAGTGAGTAGAAACGGATTTGCAATCGGAGTTCGGAGTGAGGAGATATCACATCGGGAACAGAGGGTGTTTTCTAGAATTTTTTCTAGCACTTCTATTCGGTGTTTTTTGCTTGTTTTGCATATTCTAAGTATGGATCCTTCCCTCTTTGTGTTTTGATGTTGGACCTTATATATTATGTTTATCTTATTCAATTATTGAAGAATGAATTGTCTTTTACGCTTTAAATTATCAATTGTACCAATTGTTGGTGATAATCGTGAATTGGGAAATTTTAAATTGTGACTATGTTATGGAACGTGATAATTGTGGCTTACTGGCTGCCTATTTATTTCCTTATTATTGTTAGAGTCACATTGATAACTTGGTTTTTGTTGCCTTTGCACATTTGAAGTACTTGGAATCATTAGTTGGTTGAGTCGTGTCGTGTCGTCTTAAATGGTTTTGGTCGACCGAGTCGCCGCCCCTTTTTGAGCTCGTACTTAGAATGGATTAGATGACATGATTCATTTGAACTAATGCGTGGAACGTGAACTGAATAGATCCCGTGAGATCTCGTGAATCGTGTTGAACTACTCATCAGTAGAACTGTAACGGTTTTGTAGAGTCCAAGGTGATGGGCGATGATGCAATGTAGAATGAATCCTTAAAGCTTGGACTCATTCATTTGGGGGGGTCATACCGAATCCATGTGCTTGAAATACTTGGGCCTTCGTAACTTGGCCAAGGTTAGAGTCGTTACAGTCATTGTAGTAGAGTTTTGAACAGGTATTGAGCTCTTAAAGTGGGAACTGTGTGTGTGTATATTAGCGTTAGCCATTTCTCATAATGTCACAAATTGTGTACTTACGTTGTGTCGTACGAGTAGAGCATGGTCCTCATAGAACATTCCGAAGTGTCATGTGTGATGTGAAGAGGATGGTTGATTGTCTAATTTGTTGCCTATGTTTTTATCCTTGATTTGGTCATATTTCCTACTTGGTTTTAGTGTCAAAAAGTCATTTTCTGGGTTTGGGAAACTTTGGTGCATAAATGGAGATTTTATGTACAAATTTGTACATGAAAAAAAGGTTTCTGCAGCCTGCAGACGAAGTTCGCCTGCAGGATCGTCCACACAACTACTGGATCTACTGTCTTCTTTCGGAAGAAGTCACGTACGGACTTGCAGACGAAACTTGTCGTAGCTGCGGTCGATTGGATCGTCCGAGCTTTTGCACCTTTCATGCGTACGATACCGTGGACGATTGGTTCGTCCGCGGCTTGTGCTGAAATGTTTTTAAATTCTTTTCGTGTTGTGATTCATGTATCGTGCATCGTGCATACTGTACCGTGTTCCATTAGAATATTTTTAGTATTGTTACATTGTTTAGCATGTCGTGACTTGCATCTCTTTGAGGACGTGTCAGGAATGGGAAAACTATTTCGTGTCTTGTTGTTTACTTGTTATTTGTGCATGTGATGATGAGGAGGAGCCTTACTGTGAGGACGAGATTAATTACTGGCTGATGAAGCAGAGATTAATTTCTCTCCGAAGTTGTCTCTGCAGACTAGAAATTATGCTTTCCGTTCATCCTTTGATTGTTCAATTAAGTGTTCAATGTAAGGATCTTTTGTTCTTGTTTTTCAGTCAAAAAACACATGAATTGGTTGCATCAAAATCGGATGAAGAACCGAAGTATATTTGCATCGTATGCATGATTGTACTTGATTCTTCTGGTGTATGTTGTTGTATATATGTTGGATGCATTTTGATAAGAGTCAACATGTGCATATTCTCAATCTAGAGTTCTTGTCTGTTGATGGCCCTATTCCAAGATATATCTCGAATTATGAAATGTTTTAAGTACCCCGAGAGTGCTTTTTGTCCCCGATAGTTACTCGGTTCCTAACGAGGATAAAAAGTGGGCTTGTTAACAGTAAGTTGTGGAGTTCACAAGGGTGAGCGATGACATAACAAGGGGTATATCCTTAAATAGACTAATTGAGTCTTACCCAAAGATGTGAAAATATATGATATGTGGTTTTCCTTAACGGGTAATAGAAGTATGGGCTATTACCAGTTGGTTAGTGTGATTGTCAGATAATTGAGCCTGGTTGTTGAATTATTTGTTGCATGTCATAGTTATGATATGATATGTTTAAGGTGCTCGGAGCATGATTTCTAATATGTATGTGATCGATTTGATAAGGTATTATTATGACATGTTATGTTCATGCTTTGGTATTGTTTCTAAGTGTTGAAGTGAGTCAGAAATCAGTTTTTGGTTTGGGAACATTGAAAGTGCAGAAAATGGATTTTCCTTCACAAAATAAGCTTAAAAAATGACTGTTCTGAATTGCGATCGACTGTTCGGTTGACCGGATCAAATACTAGTCTCCCAGACCAAAGTACTGTGCTGATTTGTGGATTACGGTCGACCGACATACCCTTTTTGTCATTCGGTCTTTTTGTCAAGTTTTGTTTTGATCTCAGACGACACTTCGGTTGACCGAGACCCTATGTCTACCATCCAAAGTCCTTTATTACACTTATACCTTTTCTGATTTATATCTTATTTAAGTTATTATAATTATGAACTCTTATGTTATGTTACAAGTACTCTACAAGTGTTTTAAAGATGTTTACAAGTTATGTCAAATCAAACTTTATATACTTCATTTGTTTGGGGCAAACGAGAAAGATTTTTTGTCTCTTTGATCCTTCATCCCAAGGGCGATCGATCCTTACTGATTTAGTGGGGCTCATCCTTTTATCTCCTTATGTTTTGCAGATGAGTATTTTGAGGATGTTGATGAGGAAGCCGGGGAAGAGGAATTCGAGAATAGATCTCATTGAAAGAAATTATGATGTAATAATTAGTTGAACTTATTGTAGTTGAAACATTTAACTATAATACCATGATATGTATTCGCTTTAAGTATTGATGACCTTTTATTAATGGAGCTTAAGTATATTTTAATATTTATGGTTTTGAAGATTATATATATATATATATATATATATATATATATATATATATATATATATATATATATATATATATATATATATATATATATATATATATATATATATATATTATGTTATAGGTTCTTTAACTCATTGGTAGATGAGACATTGCTAGGTCACCTTTTGGTTACGGGGCGTGACATAAGTGGTATCAGAGCAGGTCGAACCTTAGGTTAAATCCTTAGTTAGAAGTTAAGTATAGAATGGACATAGAATGGATTTCTTAGATAACGTAAGATGCGTTCGTATGTGTGTGTGTTGGGGGGGGGGGAGATGATGGAATAGGAAGTATATGTTTATATATTTTAGTTTTATATGTTCATGTATTTCTATAAGATGGATCGCACAAACAGCTATCATCTCAATGTACATATAGCAAGTCTGGGCCTTCAAGGCAACAAGGTTGGTCACAGACAAGAATATGTGCCAAAATCCTCTAACCGCCAACAAGCACCCAATGTGGGAACAGCTGCCGGGGCTAAGAATATTGTACCTCCACCACCACCACCAATGAACACGGGAATCTCGACTAAGATGACAACAACAATGGCTATGATGTCACAACTACTTCAGAAACAAGCACAGGGAAATCAGAACACTAGGATGGTTAGGGGAAAATGAATGATGCAGACCCGGGGACCTACTATTTTCCCCCAAATGTCACAACCTTGAACTCCGAAAATGATATATCTTAATCGAGGCGTTAGAATACAATCTCCAGTGGTCAGAATCTAGTTTAATGAGTCTTCTAACGATGGTTAAATGATAGGAATGATCAGAGAACGTTTGTTGTGTCTGCCAAATGTTTTTTCTCTCACTGCTCAAATTTTTTGCAGCACTTCGATATTTCTCTCTATTCTTTCTTTTCTTCCTCTTCATTTCTCTTCTATTTATAACCTATGTTTCTCTATATTTTTCTTCAAATGATGTGCCTTTTTATCCCATACACTGCAGTCTATATGAATTAAAAGATACATTTTCATATTCCTAACTAATTCCCTCCATAAATAACTACCAATTAACCTAAAAGTTCATCTTAGCACTTAGGTCCTCTAACTTTCTTTCCTTTCTAATGTGCCCCTAAGACTAATCAAATAAACAATTAATAAATTAAGCATTTAAAACAATTAATATATGCATGCTAAGGTTACGAGTATCACATATTCCCTTTTCAGCTCGTTGACAGTGGGAAAAAACGAATATAAAAGTGGAAACTCAATGCCACACTTATGAGTTTTACAATTCAACCACCACAAGTCAAATCCACCGCAAGGTCTCACTTATGAGAGGACACAATAAAAGCTCACAAAGAACCCCAATAATCTTCTTCAAGGTCACACTTATAAAGGGATCTTGTTACACACCTCATCAAAAGGTCAATGAGCAAGATTCACACAAATCACACTCTATGTGATGGATACAAATTTCTAGCTCCTTAACTCTTCACTCAATATAGAAGAATCGCAATGATCAGCATAAGACTTGAGTTTGGAATGATTTCAAAAGATATAAATAATAATCACTTTTAGTATAAACTTCTCTAATATTGCGCGTACCTCATAAATAGCTCTAGAAGCTTATATAGAGGTCCCAAAACAGTATGAAAGTCTAAAGAATATGTTGAGCAACGACTAGTTTTTACCTGGACAGTGACAACAAGGTTAACCAACCTAGAACCGAAGGCAAAGTTTTCGCAGTACTGGAAAAATTAGGTTAACCATTCTAATTAGGATGGAGGGAATAATTTCTTTGAAGATGAAGAGAAAATGGGTTTCAACTTCATTCTCTGCTCATTTATCTCGCTTTTCTTCTAATTTATGATCATTTGCAAATGATCCAACATCCAAAAAAAGCAAAAGATGCGCATGTTAACCAACTAGTTTATAATTTAAAAAAAAAAAATTAGGAGACCAAAACACGATAAATACAATATTTGGAAGGGAAAATAAATAGATAAATCTCTTGCCAAATTTCCCAAAAAAAAAAAAAAAGATAATTAGGGGTTTTTGCTTGGTTTGTACAAGTTTTTGTATATGTGCACTGAAATGGACACGTTTTTTTCCCGAGAGTCCGAAACTAGGCACAATGCATGAACACCTGCATAGTTAAAAGCACAACTCATAGATATCATGTGTTTTCCAGAACAACGCACAACGGGCATGCATATCTCAATGGACAACGCATGACCTTCATGCGTTGTACTCCCAAATCCTAGCCGCACCTCTTTTTCCTTCCCTTCTCTTTTTCCTCCCTTTCTTCTTCCCTCGGCCGCGACAGTGAAGAAAAAGAAAACTCAATTTCATTCTCAATTTTTTTCTTCTATTTCTCTACTTGCTTCAATTTGTTTCCTACTTTTTCTTGAAATATTCTTCATCAACGTGTTTCTACGACTCAAATCTCCGTCAACAATCTTCTTTCTCCAAAACAATATTTATCATTTTGGAAAGAATTCTCAATCTTGAAATATTTATCATAGTTTTGTATTTTTTTTTGTGTTTTTTATCATATTATTTAATTTCTTTAAGAGTTTTATTAATTTGTATATTTTAGTGTTTTTTTTATAATTTCACTACAACAAAAACAGTCTTTTGCGACATTTTTATACCAACTTTTTTTCAAACGTCGCTTAAAAAAAAAAAGAGTGAGTTAAAGCAACATTTTTTACAAATGTCGCTATGTTTGGATTTTATACGACATTTCATAGCGACGGTTATAGTAATTGTTGTTCATACCGCCATTTTGATTAGGGTGTTCACTATTCGGTTAAACCGAAATACTGAACCGAACCAAACTGAATTTTATTATATGGTTCGGTTTATTCGGTTCGGTTTTAAAAAAGTTAAAATAATTCGGTTCGGTATTCGGTTTTTAATTTTTTAAAATCAAATTACCGAAATACCGAATAGATCAATTTTTTTTATTAAAAAAATATTTTTATTATACTTATAAATATTATTAATATTACTTAGAGTTGTCTTCAATCCATATGTTTCATTGACATTTTGGGAGCATACACTTTGTGCATTTATTTCCAAATGTTAAGTCTGTCTCATATTCATCCCCGCCCATACCCTAAATTATTGAGGAATTAATGAGTTATTTTATTGTTGTAGATTTGTATTTTTATTCTTAATTTTTAGTTTATTGTTTTTATTTTAATTGTGCATTATAATTTTATCTTTTGTCTAATTTTTATTAAGTTGAGAAAAAAAATTTCGATACAAACCGAACCGAATCGAACCATACCGAAATAATTTCGGTATTAAGTATCCGGTTTCCATAAAATTTTGGTTTGGTTCGGTTTCAATAAAACGTCATAAAACCGAACCGAATTACCGAACGCACACCCCTAAGTTTGATGTTGGTTAGCGACATTTACATTAAATGTTATAAATTGTTAATTTTTGTGACTCATGTAGCGACATTTATATACTATGTCGTTAGGTCTTGTGATTTTTCAGATAAAAATTGCTATATTTGAATTTTATACGATGTTTCATAGCGTCGGTTATAATAATTGTTGATAAAATCGACATTTTGATGTTAGTTAGCGACATGTACATTAAATATTGTTATAAAATGTTACATTTTGCGACTCATATAGCGACATTTATATACAACATCGTTAAATCCTGTGATACTTCATACAAACGTCGCAATGTTTAGATTTTATACGACGTTTCATAACGACGATTAAAGTAATTTTTGTTCTTAACGACAAATTGATGTTAGTTAACGACATTTACATTAAATGTTGTTATAAATTGTTACTTTTTGCTACTCATATAGCTACATTTATATACTATGTCATTAGATCTTGTGATATTTTCAGACAAACACAAATACAAAGATTATGTTTCTGAAATATATTTTTTAAAGAAAAATTAAAGACATTTAATTATTAAAATTTTAATGAGAGTGTATAATTTTAATTTAATTTATAATAATAAAAAAATAAAAAAAAAGATATATTAAAATAAGTAAAGCTACAAAATACAAAATTGCATTATAATAAATATAATAGGAGGATAAACAAATAACAAATGACCATTTAGCTCAGCGGCACATTGCACAACATACATGCAGCAGGTCGCGGGTTCAATTCCCATCTCTTTGAGTAGGGATAAACTTTATTATACATTATTCAAATGTGGGTAGACTCGACGACTCGTCTTGTCTCTACTCAATGGGATGTGAATTGAACCTACGACCTCCTGCATGTATGTCGTGGGGTGGGCCGCTGTGCTAACTGGTCATTTGTTAATTTTTGTTCCTCCATTTATATTTATTATAATGGATTTTTTAATTTTGTACCTTTAATTATTTTAATTTCTCTTTGTGTTTTGATTTTTTTTTTTTCATGAATCAAATTAAAATTAATAGTCTCATTAAATTTTGAATACTTAAATTTCTTTATTCGACATTATATAAATATCTCTTTAAGAGTTGAAAAAGTAACCATTTATAACAACATTTAATGTAAATGTCGTATGAACATCTATATTACAACCGTCGTTAGAAAAGTCGTTCAAAAATAGCTACATTTGTATGAAATGTCACATGATCTAACTATATAGTATATAGATGTCGCTACATGAGTCGCAAAAAGTAAAATTTATAATAGCATTTGATGTAAATATCGCTAAGGAAAATCAAAATTTTGATTTGAACAACAATTATTATAACCATCGCTATGTAACGTCGTATAAAATTCAATTATAGCGATGTTTCACTTTACATGATATAGCTGTATTGTTGGGGTGCTGCCGGTAGAGAGTGAGCTAAATACTGGGGGGGGTAAATAATTGGTGACTCAGGTGTACACATTCTTGTCGAATTTAAGAAAATATCATTCCAAACAACAGCTAACGATGATTTTGACTTAAACACTGATCTGAATAGTCAACGTTTCTTTGGTTCAGGCTCCCCATCTAACTTGCAATATTCAGTTAATGCAAGTATGCCCGATCGTACGGCAGAATCGGTGCAATACTCTCACTCACCACTACATATCACCCCAGTTACACATATAGTTGCATCTGCTGAACCAATGCTAAATGGAGCTGCTGTAGTGGACTTTCTAGGTCCAACTTCAGATGTGGATGGTGATCGCGAATCTGATGGTCCAAACGGAGCTGACTCGGATGAACACGAAGAGGCAACGACTACACAGTACCCTATAAGCGGAGAAGGTCTGTTAGTAGCGCATACAAATTTAACCTCATACCAATGTTTCCAAGATATGTTCGGGTGCCCCAATTAATGACTTACAAGGAGATGAGGATATCACCATAAATGACTGGACTCCCAAGACAATGCACCTAAAACGCAATATGAGGTTCCGTGACAAAAGTGAAGCATTGTTGGCAGTTAAAAGTTGGTCTGTTCAGAATTGCGTGGAGTTTATGGTGACAATGAGCAATACCATGGTGTGGTCAGCAAAATGTGCAAATTCAACCGAGGATAATAAGGGTCCTTAGTACATAAACATAAGGAAAAAAGCCACACATGGAAAATGGCAGGCGACTATTTACAAATCAATGCACACTTGCATTGTTACAAGACCAAACAACTATCACCGTAACCTCTCGTAAAAAATTATTGCCCAACGTGTCACACATATTGTGCATGTAGATCCAGAGTCACCGCTCAAACTCATTATAAATGAGGTAAGTGAAATTTTTGGAGTCGTTTCCTCTTACAAGAAAGAGTGGTATGCTAGGAAGGGTGCCATTGAGTTGTTATTCGGTGACTGAGAATCCACATTTACCCTCCTTCCTCGGTACACTCGGGCAATTAAGGATGCAAATAACGGTACACTTGTTTGATGGGTGCACCATGAAACGAGCACCCGAGCTGTGAAAGTTTTCAAATTTATGTTCTGGACGTTTGGACCTTCCATAACCGGTTTTACAAATTTTCGTCATGTTATATCAATTGACGGGACTCATTTATTGGGGATTTACAAGGGAGTGCTATTAATTGGTAGCACATGGGATGCAAACAACCACGTTTTCCCTTAGCATTTGCAATTGTTGACAAAGAGTCTTCGGAGAGTTGGAATTGGTTTCTCCAAAACCTTCAAGAATATGTCGTGAAACAAAGACCTATTTGTGTCATTTCAGATTGTCACAACGGCATCCTTAATGCAGTCACTGAACAAAGACTCTAGCAACCCCCGTTTGCCCATCATAGATTCTGTCTAAGACATATAAGAGCAAATTTCAATAAAAGGTTAAAAAATAGAGAGTTGAAATCTTTGATGTGGTTAGCGGGAACCAAAACTAAACTACACAAGTTCAACCGGTTTATGGAAGAAATTCAAATAAGGAATGTTGAAGCTTTTAATTGGCTAAATCAAATCAGGTATGACCAATGGACACTTGTGCATGATGGTGGTTATGGACATGGTATAATGACCACTAACCTCTCATGAGTCACTAAATAGTGTGTTGAAGAAAGCAAATGCTCTTCCCTTAAAGGCTCTTTTGGAGATGGTTTTAAGTAAGATGATCCAGTATTTCGACGAACATCGGGAAGAAGCTCACAAAAGTATACACCCATTGCCTAAGAGGATTTGGATAAATTTGTTGAAAACCAGCAGAAGTGTCGGTGCCACCGAGTTGTCCAGTACAATAACCATACGGGATTATACAGTGTTTGATCGTGTGTTCGTGGGGATGGGAGAGGCAATACGACGTATTCACTTCAAATGGTCGACAGATCGTGTACTTGTGGGAAGTGGAACATTTATGGGTACCTTTGTTCTCATGCGATGACAGTTTGTAACAGTAAGGGATGGAACTCGGCTGCATTGGTGTTGGATATCTACACCAACGAATATTACAAAAAAAAACATATGAGGCTTCTTTTTATTCTATTGCAGACCAAAGTTTGTGGAGAGATGCACTGTTTTGTATGACGTATTACAGTCCGAATATGAAAAATAAACGGGGTCGCGTTCAAACCACGAGGATACGTTGCGATATGGATTATTGTGAACCGGGAGCTATTCGCCCTGTAGCAATTGTAATATGCATTGTCATGCATCAAGAAATTGTCATAACAATGCTGACCCTAGTCACTATTAGATTCTATTAATGTTGAGTTATGTTCAATTTATATTTATTTGAGTAATATTAGTTTATTAGATTTTTTTAGCAAGTAATGTTATTCTTAATTTTTGCAATTACATGATATTAGTATTTTATCAAATTTTGTCTCTTTCACTTACAATATTCTTAATATAAATATATTTCATCTACCGTGCGTTGTGCTGACCAACGCGTGAAGCCCATGCGTTGTGTCTTTAAAAACGCATGAACGTCATGCATTGTCTTAGTTTCAGAACATCCACTAAAAAGGGTGTCTACTTCAGTGCATGAATACAAATTGATGATCAAACTGAGCAAAAACCCATATAATTTACCCCATAATAAGAAATTCCAATGGTTTCAACAAAACAAAAAAAAATCCAATGTCTGAGCACACTTTCTCTCTCTAACTATTTTTCTCCAGTTTCTCTCTTCTCTTCATCGTCTTCTCCTTCCATCCTTATCTTCTCCAGCCAGATTTGGAGAGAGGTCTCGACCTCCTTTCAAAACTTGGCCAGATTTATCCTTTTCTGCATTTATTTTGGTACTCTTACTCATCCTTTTCTCGTAAATCATGGTGGGACACATTTTAGTTGTTTTTCTTCGAGTTTCAATATTCAGATACAATATCAACCCCTGATCCTTCTAGATCGGGACATTCATTTGGTATTACTTGAAAGATTTTCTCTTTCCGATTTTGATATGAACCACTTAGTGGTCTATATCTTCTTAAGACAATCTATAAAAGCGTTGATACTCTCATATTTGTATAGAGGGTAAAAAGCGTTGACGCCCCTTAAACTATTCCCTTTTTTGTTTTTTGACCTTTAATTAAAAAAGGTCAAATTTTACCCCCTAAACTATTTCGATTTTTGGTTTTTGACCTTCCATCCATATTCTCCGTTAAATCATAATGGAAGTCCAAAAAATGGGGGCATTTTGGGAAAATCATATCATTCATAATAAATAGAATTAAATTTAAGGGGAAAAAATGGCATTTTAAGATTTTTTTTTCTGAGGTTAGAATTTACAGTTGGTGCTTGAATAAGAGGAGTGGTACCTGGCTTCCGGCTTTTTCTATCACTATTCTCACCGGCGACTTCTTCTTTCTCGTCAGAATAATAGATTTTTTTTTTTTTTTTATAAAAACAAAAATTTTAGGATCTTATACAGATTGCCCAAAAATGCCCTCATTTTTTGGACTTCCGTTATGATTTAACGGAGAATATGGATGGAAGGTCAAAAACCAAAAAGCGAAATAGTGTAAGGGGTAAAACTTGACCCTTTTTATTTGAGGGTCAAAAACCAAAAAATGGAATAGTTTAGGGGGCGTGAGCGCTTTTTACCCTTGTATATATTGTTGATTTTCTAAGAAAGATTTTGAAACCGAGTTTCTCTTGTCGATGATGTGCAGTAACAGGGTGAGATGTTGCGAAGATCTCTACTATTTTTTTTCCTTCTAGTATTAATACTTTTGTTTCATGTTCGGGAGCGTGGAACTTTATTTGTTATCATAGTTTCCTAAACCGGTGTATAAATTTTATTTTCTGTCTTAAGATTATCTTTTGATTGTAATAATTTCGGCTAATTTGTGATCAATGAATAACTTCTTATTTATCCAAAAAAAAAAAAAATCCAATGGCTGCCGATATTTAATAAAAATGTTGTCTGAATTTACACTGATGAAAACTACTAAAAAAATTATTTAATAAAAATGATGTACAATAACCATGATATGTTCTATTGAGCTCTGAAATAATACAAAATTATGTATATTAGCAGTCATCAAGGTGAAAGTGTTCTTAAACAGAATATACACAAGTCTCCACCTGTTAATACAACTAGAGTATAAAATTCATGCAATAATTCTTAGTTTTTGAAACGAATATAAAATACAATCCTGGATTAAATCTTTTAGCAACGTCAGAGAAATAAAAATCTAACCAAAAACTTAATGGTTTAATTCATCAACCTCCTATTTTTGTTTTTGTCGTAGCTGCTACCCGAATATGCGCACGGATTTGTGTTTCGGAACAGGTTTGAACTCCAATTGGAAGTATGAAATTACACCCATCTTTACGTACCACAGTATGGAACATGAAAAATAACTAAAATTTCACTTTCTCTACACCCTTGTATAACTTCTTTAATTCTGAATCAATCTCATCAGCCAAGCTACCTTCTCCCATCCTCCTCAAACCTCTACTCAGCACCTTAGCCAAATGCTCATCCACCTGAAAAGTAGAACCCCAACCACTCCTCTTCATGAGTTCATATATCTTGACTGTTGATCCAACTCTTTCAGACTCGATCAACGCCTTAACCAAGCTCACGAGCCCCTTATCATCACACGGGATTCCACCTTTCTTTTCCAAAACGTGAACCAACTCATCAATTTCATTGGCGAAGCCCTTTTTGCTCAGAGATGAAACCAGGCCAGCATAGTTGCTCAATTCTGGATTGTATTCTAATTGAATGACTGAGAAGACTTTAGCAGCAATTTCAGTCTGTTCTTGACGGATTAGTTCTTTGAAAGCAGCAACAAGATCGGCTTTAAGGAGGCGAGAAAGAGTTTTAGAGAGAAAAGTGTCATCAAGGTTACCAGGAGCAGCTCGATGAGCTCGCTTGAGAGCTTGAATGGCTTGGATTGCTTCTATGCTCAGGACTCTTCCTTTCATGAGCGGTCCACGGTTGCCTCGTGGACTACAGCGTATTGGAATGTAGCTTCGAGTAATTGTAGAAAGGAATGTGGAAGGTTGATGTTTGAGGAAGTTGAAGTCTAAGCGCAGCGATGCTGCCATTTTTCTGTTTGACGAAAGGGGAAGACTAATGAGCAGACTAGTGAAAGAAAAAGAATAAGGAATTGGCAAGTTTTAGAGATATGAGAAATTATAACTAATATTTGACAATAATAAACACAAAGTAATCAAGATGAAAGTAATAAAATCGAGAATGTATAATTCATTTGTCACCTTATAAATCTCTATGTTAAAAACACCTTGATCAAGTTTATAACTAACTTACATCAAATAAAAATAACTATTTCTTAAATTAAACAACCAAGTCCAAAACAGAATTCCTTTCTTTCTCCATTTTGTGGTGCAGGAAATGAACTCAAACATGTTGGTTCAAGCTTCAAAGTATAACAACAAAATTTTGGATTCTATCCTCACTTGAAAATCCTACTTCCGGCTAACTATTTCACACTCGTCACCCTAGTCACGCACCCACCATCTCCCTCCCCCCGCAGGCCCTCAAGAAAAATGGAAATGCAAAAACAGAAAATAAGGATAAACCTAATGAAACAACAACTGGGGTATTGGCGCAGGGTATCCGAGCAAGAAAAGATTTGATCATGATCATGTTCTTTTGACATCCTGAACTCCATTCTCTATAAATCCCATGACTTTCGATCAAAGCATAAATAGGAATTCAATCAAAAGAACCCATTCTCTTAATTCATGGAAAAATTCTACAAATGTTAACAAACAGAACCTAAACTGCCCCTATTTCTACCAATTCCCCTGCAGCTGCAATAAAAAATTACTCCAAATAATTCTGCTTCCAATGTTTCCAATTTTCTCATCTTGCATATTCATTTACTTGAACATTATTCGTTCACCAAACGGAAAAATTCAAACTCCAAATCAAAATGTTAAAGACAAAATTACCTAGGAAATCTATAACAAACCTAGGAAAAAAGCAGCAAGAAAACAATACAACCCCATATCTAGCAGTTGTTCATTTCATGATTTCAATTTGACTGGCAGAGAAATACAGATAAAAAATTATACAGATATTTTCTCAAAGACAAAAACAAATTGGAAATGAAACTAACACCAAAGGGATTTTCTGGTATTTGAATGCAGACCTTGAACTGAAAAAGGTACCAGAATTTTGAACTGACCACCACCAAAGAGATTTACTGGGATTTTCTGCCAAAAATATCAATCTCCAATGCGGTTTTGTCTTCCTCCTACTTTTGATTCTACTATTCAGATTTTGAACCGAGAAAAAAGAAAGGATAGTTTGAGAGGAAGTAGGGGGTGAATGATGACAAGAAAGGTATGTTAAGCGGCTCAGATTTTAGTTGGATGTCTCAAACTCATTGGGACCGTTTCCTTAAAAGTTTTTAACGAAATGACGTCATTTCAACACTTTATTTTTTCTTTTTCTTTTTTTTCTCACGAATATAGTAATTTAGTGCTGTCACTAACATAATAATTTGATTATCTAGTGTCTAACTAATAATAGTTCAAGACATTAGTGAACAGTGGGAGTCTACTGGCCCAGTGAAAAATGCCGTGGGATGCAGGACCTCGGTTCTGCGTTCGATTCCCGCACCCCCTTTTCCCTTTCCCTTACCCCCCATAAAAAAATAAAAAAAAAGACATTAGTGAACAATCCATGCAAAGTAAAAATAATAATTTATCCATTCAAAAAAGAAATTTACATATTTCTCCATTGATTTTTGTTTGAATTTGTTATTTTGATTTTTCACAGAATAAATTATTTGTAATGGAAGATGTAAATATATAGTAAAATATCATAGTAGAAGTAAATCCCAAAAACAAATGTAAAATAGTACTACCTTCATTCATTAATATAAGATTTTCATTATATATTGCGAAAATTAAACAAACAAAAATTAAAATATTTTTTTAATTCAAATATCAATATTACTCTCTTAAATAAAATTAGTGGTATACAAGTCATATTTAAGAGAATAATATTTATATTTTAACTAACAAAGTATCTTTTTTTTTGCTTCCTTAATTTTCACAATATGTAATGGAGTCTTATATTAAGGTATGGAGGAAATAGGTAAGTAGATTATGATGTAAATGATGATATAGTTAGGTTTGTTTAGTTACGGTGAAATGCGAGAAGTAAGGTTATAGGGAGTGTACTTAGCCAAAAAAAAAAAAGGTTTTTTTTATCAAAACAAACCCATTTTGGAAGAATAATTATTATATGCCATTTTTTTGTGGGGGAAATTTTTGGCAGAGAAGACAGCAGTCCGGTTCCTGTGCGGAACAGTACGGATTCCGCACGTACGGAACATTTTTTTGGTCTTGAGAACAGCTGTTCATTTTTTAATCAATCTCAGCCGCCAAAACTTTAATCTAACGGACATGTGCGGAATCCGTACTGTTCCGCATAAGAGCCGTGAGCAGAAGACAGACACTTGGAGTCCTTCGTTAACAAGCGGGAAAAAAAGTGGATCACGTCAGCTAAACACGGATTCCAAAATCCTTCTTTCAAAAGTCGGATTTCATCATATTCAAGTTTCACAAAACTCTACAAATTTACCACCAAGCAAATGAACAAATCAGCACTAACTGAAATCAAAATCAGATAACAGTGCAGGATTCAAATAAAATTTGAACTCACAAATCAAATCCATTCAAAATACCTAATAAAAGAGTCCTTCATTATCAAGTCCCCCCCCAAATCCGCCCTTCCCTATCCTCTCTTTAAAATTGTTTCTATCGTCTTGTAAGCTCTAATGGATAGTTTCTCTATTTTGATAAACGACAAACAATTGATGATGATATAGCGTTATTTGTTAATGTGATAGATCTTTATGGAAGCTCTAAGATCTTCAAGATGAATCCACAAAGTCAATGACATATGTACACAATGAAGATTCAAGATATGCACACATTTGAAGAAGCCTTGAAGACTTAGGTATAATGGGTAGATTAGCATTTCTGCATCTTGTAAACTCTAGGATCTAAGCTCAATTAATATGTCTCACAGTTGTCATGCATACACTTAAAATGTTTTTAAAAAGAATGTCTTGTGTTTTGAAAACAGTTGTTTTGATCCTTCAATCAACAAAGTTGAAATGTGTTAGAAAAGGTTTTTCAAATGTTTTCTTATAGTACAAAATGTTTTGGCATGGGTTAGAGATAATTGGAATAGAGACTTGGTGCAAAATCCACTTGTGATCCTCACCTAGGTTGACCGAGCCTCAAAGCTTGGATGACCTGATGAAGGTCGTCGATCGACCTATGTGGAAGGTCGACTGAAGTGTGAAGTTACACTTAGTCACTTTTGAATGTTCTTGAACTCCAAAGGCTAGCTAGTAAAGTCGACATATGTTATAGGTCGGACGACCGAGGTCTTACTCCGGTCGACCGAGATACCTTTTCAGGTCGACGACATATATCTTGTATCCATTACACATAATCAGTAAAACATTACCATCAATCAATCATCATACTAGTTTAATTTTTGTATATACCATTTCACAAAACTATGGACAAATAGAATAGTAATTATATAAGGTAATGAGTTTTACTATCAAATCACATATTTAATGTTCAAAATCAAAATTTACTATTCAAATAACATGCTCAAAATAGAAAGCGTACAACACATACTCATGGTCCTAGGGCACTACTAACAGTAACCATAAAGAAGTTTTTTTTTATAAAATGATGAATCTTAAGAAAAATATTTTTTTTTATTATGATGCCTTAAAGAAAAAGGTTGTTGATTTTACTTCTCTTGTAAACAAATTAAACTATAGAAAAAACAATTTGGAACAACTCCTTGGTTCTCAATGCATTTTACACAACAAGAGTGGTTTGGAGTATGTTCACAAGAGTAGTGATAAATCACATTGGGCTAACACTTCTTCATCTAGCATGCCACATAAATCATATGCTCACAATAGAAAAGGTATTAGCTATGTGCACAACCTTTCAATTGCTAAATACAATAGTTATTGATGTAAACAACAAGACAATTCAAGATCCCGCTCAAGTACCAGTTGGACCAGCGACGAGGGCCCAAACAAAATGATTCAGAGAAGAACTTAATAGCTTGGTTCAAAGAGTCCAAGAACAAGAAAAACATGTGTTCCTTAAGGAAAGTGAGTCGAGTCTGATTACACTCATCAATGTGAACGCAGACATGGACCTACTTGGAGGAATGGAGAACGTGGGTTTAAACATGGTCTAAACCTCCAGCCACGATCTATACCATTATTTATCGCATTATGTTTAGTTGCTTTATTTTAGACATTTTAATAAAGTAGTTATTTAATAGTTTTCTTATTTTGTATTTCAGTCCAAGAAGGATTAGACTTTGACTTGGACTTGAAAACTAAGTCATATTTCAGTTAAAACAGGATTAGACGTTATCTTGAACTTAAAAACTATGTCGTATTTCAATTCAACTAGGACTAGGAAACTTAGGCCGAAATCTCCCTACAAAAGGAGCATTCGACATCCTTTGTTTTTATACAATTCATATATATATATATATATATATATATATATATATATATATATATATATATATATATATATATATATAACGTAAGCTTTCATCTTGAGTTTTTGAAAGGACTTATTAGAACTTATCAAATATTTCCTTGTGGCGTTCAAACTAACTTATCAAACAAATTATTCACCTTCGTTTGTGGCGTCTTACTTCTACCGAGGTTGCTAATCACATGTTGATTAGAGGTCGAGGTTTCCACCCATCATAAGTAGATTATACCTAGGTTTCTAGTCACGACGTATGATCATTCCTATTTGTTTATTAGAGTTCGAAGGTTCCCATCCAAACCTATACTTGGACGAATTTCTGGAGTTGTTACCTAATCGAAGAGGGTCTCATTCACATCGTTGGTGAAGGTTCGCATCATTTGGTATCATAGCCGAGTTTCATCTGGTTAGGACTATATTTACTGCTTTAATTTTCGTTTCCGCATTCGTTAAGGATTTTTGTTTTCTTGACGAAAAATCCTTTTTTTGTTTAGTTCTGAATTGTTGCTGGACCCAGATTGTAGAAAAAGAAAAGAGGCAAAAAAATGGGCAGAAAATTGCCTGAGCAGGGTAATTAAAACTTCCTGTGCAGAAACAATTTTTTGAATTTTTTTTTAATATTATTTGTTATTCTCGTGCTACACGTTCAAGAGATCCTTCTACCGAGACCCTACACAAGAGTAGCAGATGAAAAAAAATATTCGATTTTTGCCATATCCAGACCATCCGTCATTGTGATTTGCTACAAGAAATCCATTGGTGATCGATCAGAATAGTCTTAAAAGAACTTGAAGAAGAATTAGAGTGGAAAAAGGCAGAGGTGTGAGCACATCAGAGGGTAAAAGACGAATTTAATTGAGTGAAACACAAGGGAAAATTGAGTGATCATCATCACTTGAGTGAAACACGTAAGGGAGTGTGGTAAGGTCTTTATACCTATTTTGTTATTTTTTATCAAACCTTTGTTTGCAAGATTACCTAATGACGCAAAACACACCAGAAGTTCCGCCACATGCCATCCCAAATCTCGCAATCAAGGCAATTATGGGAGAGATGAGAAGATTGTGAAAAGGTGATGTTGAAAAAATACATGAGTGGTTGGATAGGATGGAAGAGAGAGCACAACGTGGGCAACCTCCAGTTGCTCCAAACGCCCCCAGGAGAAATCGGGTAACCCAGAGAGACGATGAGGGGGAAGGAGAAATTGAAGAGGAGGAATTTGAGGAAACCATCAATTGAGGTTATGGAAGGGATTGAGCAGCTAAGAACCGTCTAGATGACAACATGGGAGGCATTAAAATGAAAACCCCAGCTTTCCAAGGAAAGAGTGATCCCGAAGCCTATCTTAAGTGGGAAAAGATGATGGAGTTGATTTTTTATTCTCACAACTATTCCGACATAAAAAATCTAAAACTTGCTGCCATTTAATTTACTACTAGGCTATTGTTTAGTGGGATCAGCTGTGCACCAATAGAAGGCGTGTTGGAGATCGTCCTATTGAGACTTGGGACGAAATGAAGAGAGTTATGAGACGGAAAGTATTATATGCATGAGGGATTCTTGTTTAGAGAAAAGCGATTGTGTTTGCCCAATTGTTCCATGAGAGATTTGATTGTGCGAGAGTCCTATGGGGGGTGATTGATGGGACATTTTGGGGTTGTTAAAACCTTAGCCATCTTGCATGAACACTTCTATTGGCCACAAATGAAACGAGATGTTGAGAGAATTTGTGGTAGATATATTACTTGTATATCAGCTAAATCTAGGGTACAGCCACATGGTCTTTACACGCCTTTACCTATTCCTAGTTCACCTTGGATTGATATTTCTATGGACCTTGTTTTGATTTTACCTATGAGTAAGCATGTAAGTGATTTTATTTTCGTTGTGGTTGATCGTTTCTCTAAAATGGCTCATTTTATTCTTTGTCATAAAATTGTTGATGCCTCTAATGTGACAGATTTGTTCTTTAGGGAAATTTTAAGATTACATGGAATGTCGAGGACAATCGTGTCAGATAGGGATGTTAAGTTCTTGAGCTATTTTTGGAAGACACTATGGGGGTAAACTAGTCACAAAGTTGTTGTTTTCTACTACTTGTCATCCTGAAACTGATGGACAAATCATAGTGGTTAATCGAAACCTATCTACTTTGTTGAGGGCAGTCATTAGTAAGATTTGGGAGGAGTGTTTACCACATGTTGAGTTTGCTTATAATCGTTCTATTCATTATGCTATTAAGTTTTCGCCTTTTGAAATAGTTTATGGTTTTAATCCTTTAACTCCTTTGAGCATGTTAACTTAGATGGCAAGAGGAAGGATTAATTAGTTCAGCAACTTCATGAGAAGGCACAAATCAACATAAAGAAAATGACTGAGCAATATCGCAAACAAGCTAACAAGGAACGACACAAGCATATTTTTTAGCCTGGTGATTGGGTATGGTTGCACATGCGCAAAGAAAGCTTTCCAGTGCAAAGACGTTCCAAGTTACTACCTCGGGGAGATGGACATTTTCAAATGCCAGAACAAATCAATGACAATGCTTACCGACTTGAGTTGCCAGGTGAGTATAATGTTAGTGCCACTTTTAATGTTACTGACTTGAGTCATTTTGATGTAGGTGATGATTTGAGGGCAAATCCTTCTCAAGAGGAGAGGAATGATGTAAACATCAAGACAATTCAAGATCCCGCTCAAGTACCAGTTGGACCAGCTGACGAGGGCCCAAACAAAACGATTCAGAGATGAACTTTATAACTTAGTTCAAAGAGTCCAAGAAAAATAAAAGCACGTGTTCCTTAAGGACTGTGAGTTGAGGCTGATTACACTCATCAAAGTGGACACAGACATGGACATACTTGGCAGAATGGAGAACCTGGGTTTAAACGTGGTTTAAACGTCCAACCACGATCTAGACCATTATTTCCCGCATTATCTTTAGTTGCTTTTAGGCAGTTTAATAAAGTAGTTATTTAGTAGTTTTCTTATTTTGTATTTCAGTCCAAGAAGGATTAGACTTTGACTTGAAAACTATGTCATATTTCAGTTCAAACATGATTAGACTTTATCTTGAACTTGAAAACTATGTCGTATTTCAATTCAACTAAGACTAGGAAACTTAGGCCGAAATCTCCCTATAAAAGGAAAATTCGGCATCCTTTGTTTTTACACAATTCATATATATAAAATGTAATCTTTTGCTTTCATCTTGAGTTCTTGAAAGGACTTATTCGAACTTATCAAGTATTTCCTTGTGGCGTTCAAACTTACTTATCAAACGAATTATTCACCTTTGTTTGTGGCGTCTTCATTATACTCGAGGTTGCTAATCATATGTTGACTAGAGGTCGAGGTTTCCCCCGTTATAAGTCGATTATACATAGGTTGCTAGTCACGATGTAGGATCATTCCTATTGGTTGATTAGAGGTCGAAGGTCCCCATCCAAACCTATACTTGGGCGAATTTCTAGAGTTTTTGCCGAATCGAAGAAGGTCTCGTTCACATCGTTGGCAAAGGTTCACATCAGTTATGCATCCAGAACTTCATCGTATAGAATGCCTCATATACGTTGCACATATTGTGGGAAACATGGCCATAAGGTGACAAAATGCTATGTTAAACAAAAGGTAAAACATGGTTTAAAAACCATTTAGCGCATTAAACATGTTTTAACTAACCCCCAAGGACCCAAGAAAAATTGGGTACCAAAAGTCACTATTCTACCTTTGATATTGGTTCTACATGGCAAGAAAGCAATCTCGGAAAAATGGTTTCTTGATAGTGGGTGCTCAAGGCACATGACGGGAGATGCTACTCTCATTAGAGACATGGAACCAATCAATGATGGATTCGTCAAATTTGGTGACAAAAAGAAAGGAAGAATCCTTGGTGTTGAAAATGTCGATAAGGGTTCCTCTATTCTCATTAGACAAGTACTTCTTATTAACTTATTGAAACATAACTTGCTTAGCATTAGTCAACTATGTGATAATGGATTTGTTGTTTCTTTTGGAAAAGATGCATGCTTTATTCTTGATTCTACTACTAATGAAGTTATATTTGTTGCAAATCGTGTTGGTAACGTCTATATTCTATCCTTAGATGATTTGCTTGCTTATGACATTAAATGCTTGAATGTGAATGATGATGATGTTTTTGCTTGGCACGGTATGCTTGGTCATGTTAGTGTGGATCTCCTTAATAGATTATCTAGCCACGAACATGTACGTGGGTTGCCAAAAGTGAAGTTTGAGAAAAGACGTCTTTGTGATTCATGGCAATTTGGAAAACAAACTATAACATCATTTAAACCCAAGAAAATGGTATCTTCTTCAAAACCTCTTGAACTTGTTCACTTAGACCTTTTTTTTTACCAATGAGGACCAGTAGTCTTGGTGGTAAGAGGTATGCATTTGTTATAGTAGATGATTTTTCAAGATTTACTTGGATATTCTTTATTACTAAAAAAGATGACTCTTTTAGAGAATTCCCAAACCTCTTTAAGAAAGTCCAAAACTCACTTGATTTAAAATTGATATCCATTATAAGTGGCAATGGAAGAGAATGACATTCATCGCAACTTTTCGGCCGCTATAACTCCTCAACAAAACGGCGTTGTTGAAAGGAAAAGTTGAACTTTACAAGAAATGGCTTGGTCAATGCTATGTGAAAACTCCTTGCCTAAATATTTTTGGGCTGAAGCCGTAAACACCGATTTCTATATAACGAATCGAGTTCTCTTGAGATTTTTTATTCGAAAAAACTCCTTTTGAACTTATGTTTGGAAAATTCCCGTCTATCTCATACTTCAAAAATTTTGGTTGCAAGTGTTTTGTGCTCAACATTAAAGATAGCCTTGGAAAGTTTGATAAGAAATCGGATGAAGGCATTTTCCTTGGTTATTCATCCAACAAAAAAGCTTACAAATTTATATAAAAGAATTCTATGTTTAGAAGAGTCGATGCATTTATCCTTTGATGCAACTAACATTTATCTTGCAAGAAAGGATGATGATGATGTCGGAACATCAATTTAAAATGACAACGAACATCTTCAAGCACCAATGATGGAGGATCATTGATGAGGGACCATCCAAGGGGTTGCCCTACTCAAATGATCCCTTAACCAAGTTACAAGGACCAATGACACGAATTAGGACAAGGAATGTGAACAAACTTATTGCATCATTGATCCGAGACATAAAAGACAAAGAGGAAGCTAAGTTACATCTTGAAGATGAAGTACAAGTTAACCTCTTAAGTTTACAAAGTGTACAATTCGGCCCAATCAAGCAAAGTGGCTAAGAAGGACATTTTAGTAATCTTGTAAATTAGTTTTCATCTTTATTTATTATTTAATTAGACGTGTATAGCCGCATTATCTCTTAGGGTAGCTATAATAAAGGACATGTTGTCCATGTGTTTAGATAATGTTTAAGTGGTTAGTTATCTAGTAGTTCTAGAGTCCTAATTCTTCAAGGACTCTTATTTGTAAGGCCTGTTAGCCAAAATCCTACTCTATTTAAGAGGGATTTTGGCCACCATTGTAATTACGTTAGATACATGCTATTTGGTAAGGTTATTCTTTAGATCCTCGTGAATTGAACTTCTTTTAGAACTGCATTCATTTATTGAGTTACTGTATCAACAAGTTAGTTACACTTGTTGTGGTTTTTCAGCCTCCATCGATACTTAGCCTACTTTAGAGTTGCGTTGAGTATATTCCCCTCGAAGTTAGTTCAAGTTAGAGAAAGATCGAACTTAAGCCTTTTGAGTCGAATCTTTGATACTTGTTATTGAAGGGATTCATGGGCGGAAACTCGTTCCAAACACCCATGGATCCTCCCCTGAAGGATCCGCTCATATGAAACAATTCGGTAAAACAGTAAGAACTTACTTTTCTTGGATTCAAGAAGCTGCTTCTTGAATGGAGGATGACGTTTCTTGGATTCAATCTGCCACCAATTGATCTCCCTTGCGGAAAGTCCCTCTACCGGTATCCACGCGACGAAACGGGCAGCGATTGCTAGCTCTTCGTCTTTTCTGATTTTCGGGAATTAGAGAGAAAAGGGAGAGGCTTAAATTGAAATCTAATTTCAGAGACTTGGTAATATTTCGGCTGAAAAAACATCATCTAGGGTTTCGGCCAAGAGATCATTATATAGGGTGTGAGAGTTTGTTCCCATAACCAACTCTCACATCCCCAACTCCTCTCGGTAGTGGGAGTCTTTGACTCCCACATCCCCTAGACTTCTGCTGGTAGTGGGAGTCCTTATCGGATAATAACTCCCACGTAATCCCAGCTATAGGTAAAATACCGAAATTGCCCCTATTTCTAATTCGAATAATAAACACTTTATTATTTTCGAGAAAGACAAATGTCGAGATACAATGAACCTAGACACATTCTAGATTCATTGAATCTGGACATAAAGCTCGTTAGCTCGTCTATGCGTGTGACCCTGTAGGTTCATCTCACAATGGCAATGAAAACACACTTAGTAGTAGTGTGAGTCCATAAATCACAAGCGGTCCCTAGCAGGACATTGTGACTACCCAAAGTGAATGAATATACAACGGAACCTAATATCAATCCACTATTTAATCCCTTTGTCTCGCGATATCCTAATTAAGCATAAGGCATGGTGGTCGTCACCCTTATTAAGCTTAATTATATTTATGCTCGATCTCCGTGTAGATCTGTTTTGACAAATAGCATTTGATAACCACTTTATCAAACACATTTGAGAACGGCCATGCATTTAAACAGATCTTTCCCTATCGAGGGGCCCATGGATATCTCTCTCAATAATAGAGAGGACAAATTCCTTACAATGTCTCTCACATTCAAGCTATGATAGGACACTACATCCGATCATCGATCGTATTGATTACTCGTTACAAGTAACGTCCGATCGAGTCAAAACGTGGCTCCATTCATACTAGAATCAATGAAGACATGAGGTTTAAGGATTCTAAAATAGTATTGAGGAAGTAATACTTATGACTTAAGACCATGAAGTATTACTTCTCTGACGGATCACGTCCAATACAATGTATCCCTATATATTGCATCTATGATGTGATTTGTATCCATTACACATGATCAGTAAAACAAGATCATCAATCAACAATCATACTAGTTTTATTTCATAGTAATTAAGCATTACATAAAACTAGGGAGTTCTAGAATAGTAATTACATAAGCTAATGAGTTTTACTATCAAATCACACATTTGATAATCAAAAGCAAAATTAACTATTCAATTACTTGCTCAAAAACATAACAAAACGCACAACATGTGCTAATGGTCCTAGGGCACTACTAACAGTTATCAAGGTTCTTCATCAAGTGGTATCATAGCAAAAGGTTTATATCTCTCTTGGTGTATCTTTATCGCTTTCTTGAAATTTTTCTTGTTTGCTTGAATTTACAAAAAAAAATAAAAAAATTCAGCCGAGAGTTTAAAAGACACAAGTGAGCAATCCAAAAGCAAACTTCTTGATTCATAGTACTTTAATACTCGTTTCAAGAATTGGTTTTTGTTCACCCCTTTATTCTTGTTTTGCCGTGACACATACTCCATAAATCAAGAGTTGTAGAGCCATCATGCCTGAGTTCAACGTTCGGCCAAGAAAATGGTAAGGCTAAAGAAAAAGAAAGAAAAAGAAGTCAAGAAATAAGAATCAAGAACGTAAAGATTGTGTTAGGATTTCAAGATTTACTCTTTTATTCTTTCTTTATCTTTTCGTGTAGCTCAAGATAGGATTTCTTTCCTTTATTTTTCATCTTTGTTTGAACGCAACAAGTTAGGAACCTTTAATTCATATAGAGTTGAAGTTCTTTTACGAGTATTGTTAGAAGAAAGAGTGAATTTTTTTTTCTATCTAACATTTTGTATGTTTCTTGAAAGTATAACATGTCTGAACAGGGAAATTCATCCAAGCAATCCGAAGTCTTCTCGGAAGACAAGCTTTTTAAGGAAGCAATGCAACAAATGATGCGCCAAATGCAACAAAGGATGGGTGAGATGGAAGAAGAGATGAAACTTCTTAGAGTTTCGAATCAAAGAGGCAATGATGTTAATGATGCCGAGAGTGATGAAGAATCACTTGATACAATTGAACCGCCAAGGGAAAATCAAAGTCCGCAAGGTAGGCAACCGGCTAAGGTGATAAACAATCTAGTTTTTTACCCAAGAAGAGATGATCAAAGGTTTGATAATAATCTTGGTGCAATCAAGACCAAGATTCCATCTTTCCAAGGCACAAACGATCCCGAATTATGTTTAGATTGGATTCTTAAAGTTAACCATGTTTTTGCCCTGCACAATTATTCCGAGGAAAAGAAAGTCAAATTGGTAGCCATGGAGTTTTGTGATTATGCATCCATATGGTGGGATAAAGAAACCGAAACAAAAATAAGGGTTGGTCAAAGACAAGTTGATACTTGGGATGAGATGAAAGTGGTGATGAAGCGTCGTTTTGTTCCCAAAATTATATTAGGTAACTTTACAACCGCTTACACAGATTGAAGCAAGGAGCCAATTCGGTTGATGAGTACTACAAGGAGATAGAAATTGCAATGCTTAGAGCTGATATTCAAGAGGGTGATGAGGCAACAATGACGCGGTTCTTGAATGGTCTAACTGACAAAATTAGATCAAAGGTAGAACGTGCTAATCTTGATAATATTACCTCTATGTTGTACTATGCAGAGCAAATCGAAAGGCATCAAAAAAGAAAAGAGTTCAAGGACTAACTCGGCAAATTTCCAATCTTGGAAAAAGCCCCAAACTTTTGCTACTATTTTGCCTAGCCAAAATAAGGGAAAAGAGGTTCAAAATATGACAAAAATCAGCCACGGCTTCAATAGAAGCAGCCAAGCCATCATTCACAACCGGTTCATCAAATTCGAGGGTAAATTCTACTCCTAATCTTGTTCGAGAATGTTTTAAATGTAGAGGCAAAGGGCACTTTGCTTGGGACTTCCCAAACAAGAGTACTATGATCATGTTGGATGATGGAACGTGGGTTAGCGATGAGGAGAACGAAGGGGCTGATTTAGAGGCGGAAACCAAGGCCTTGGAAGAACTTTCGGAATATGGGAATGAACTTTTGGTTACGATGAAGCTTCTTCATTCATAACCATTAGATGATGTTCATCAACAAAGAAGCAACCTATTCCAAACTAAGTGCATCGTTAAAGCCAAGCTTTGTTTATTAATTATTGATAATGGAAGTTGCACTAACGTTTGTTCTTATGATATGGTTACCGCGCTTGATTTACCATGTAAGGCACATCCCTATGCCTTATAAACTCTCTTGGTTAAACAATAATAGTGAAATCAAGGTGGATAAGCAAGTGGGATTGAGTTTGGAATTGGAAGATTCAATGATAAGGCTCTATTTGATGTGGTTCCAATGACCGCAAGTCATATTATTTTGGGAAGGCCATGTCAATATGATAGATGTGCGGATCATATTGGGAGAAATAACGTGTACCAAGTTACTATGGCTAATATTCGTTTATAATTTAAATCCTTTAACACCTAGTCAAGATTGTGATGTACATAAACAAATGACCGAGAATAGAGAGAAAATATTGAGAGAGAGAGAGAGAGAGAGAGAAAGGAGTGTGAGTTGAAAAAGACGAGTGATCCTACCCATGAGGTAAAATCCGAGGTAAAAAGTAAGAAAAAGCCGAGCCTAATGTGACACAAAAGGCAAGTTCTCTAAAAGTGAGAAAATAGTATTTGTTTAGTAATCCGGGAAAGGTAGATAAGGAAATTCGAACAAAACAAGTAAGTGTTTTGTTAGTTTTCAAAGGAGCCGAAAGGTCCCTTTCTACTAACACTTTTTCTTTTTATCTAACTTCTTCTTCTCTACCTAGTCTTGTTGTTAATATTTTGCAGGAATTCAAGGATGTGTTCCTAAGGAGTTGCCGAAGGGTTTGCCTCCAATTAGTGGAATTGAGCATCAAATCGACTTCATTCGAGGATCTAGCCTTTCAAACCGTGCGGCTTATAGAGCAAATCCGGATGAAACTCAAGAAATCTAAAGGAAAGTTGATTTACTTCTTGAGAAGGAGCAGGTAATAGAATATTTAATTCCTTGTGCTAGTTCAGTTATTTTCGTACCTAAGAAAAAAGGGACTTTTAGATTATGTACGGATTGTCGTGATATTAATAAAATAACTATTAAGTATAGACATCTGATACGTCGCTTAGATGATATGCTTGATGAGTTAAGTGGTGCTTTAATCTTTTCCAAAATTAATTTAACCCAAGGATATCACCAAATTAGAATGAAAGAAGGTGATGAATGGAAAAACGCTTTTAAGACTAAATATGGTTTATATGAATGGATCGTTATGCCTTTTGGTCTTACAAATGCACCTAGTACTTTCATGAGATTAATGAACTACATATTTCGACATTGCTTTGGAAAATTTGTTGTAGTTTATTTTGATGATACACTTGTTTATAGTAAAAACCTAGAGGATCATATTGAGCATCTTATGGCTATATTTACTATATTAAGTGTGTTTTTTGCACTAATTCTATTAACTTTCTTGGTTACATTGTTAGTTCTCAAGGTATTAAGGTTGATCCGGCAAAAAATTCAAGCAATTATGGAATGGTCGAGACCAACTAGTGCAAGTCAAATTCGTTCATTCTATGGGTTGGCAAGATTTTATAGGCGTTTTGTTTCATGATTTTAGCACGATTGTTGCCCCATTAAATGAAGTAGTGAAGAAAGATGTCCCATTCTTTTGGGATAAAGCTGCAAGAAGATAGTTTCAAGAAGCTAAAGCAATTACTTACTTGTCTGTTTTGCAACAACAAGGCAAACCTTTAGCATATTTTAGTGAGAAATTAAGTGGTGCTTCACTTAACTATCCTACATATGATAAAGAGTTATATGCCATTGTTAGAGCTTTGGAGACATGGCAGAACTACTTGATCGCAAGAGAATTTGTAATACATACGGACTATGAATCCATCAAGTATCTAAAGGGGCAAAGTAAGTTGAACAAGAGAATGCTAAATGGGTTTCCTTCATTGATAACTTTCCTTACATTATCAAATACAAGAAAGGTAAGGAAAACATTGTAGTCGATGCTCTTTCTTGAAGGTATACTTTACTTTCCGTTATGCATGCTAAATTACTTGGATTTGAAACATATTAAAGCATTGTATAATGAAGATAAATAATTTTCAGATTTATATAATTCTTGTGAGCTCTCGGCTCAAAAATATTTTTATAGGTTTGAAGATTTCTTGTTTAAAGGCAATAGATTGTGCATTCTATCTTGTTCTATTCGAGATTTAATTGTTAGGGAAGCACATTGTGGCGGATTAATGGGTCATTTTGGTGTTGTTAAAACATTAGACATATTACAAGAACACTTTTATCGGCCTAAGATGAAAAGAGATGTTAGAAATATATGTGAACTTTGTTTTAAGTGTAAACAGACTAAAAGTACAAGCAAAGCTCACGAATTTTACATGCCTTTACCTATTCCATCTTCACCTTGGATTGACATATCTATGGACTTTATTCTTGGATTGTCGAGATCTCAAAGAGGTATGGATAGTATAATGGTTGTTGTTGATCGTTTTTTCTAAGATGGCTCACTTTATTCCTTGCAGAAAAACGAGTGATGCGAGTCATGTTGCTGATTTGTTTTTCAAAGAAGTGGTTCGGCTACATGGGATTCCGAAAACCATTGTGAGTGATAGGGATGTAAAGTTCGTAAGTTACTTTTGGAAGACTTTATGTAGTAAGTTGGGGACTAAATTGTTGTTTTCTACATCAAGTCACCCACAAACGGATGGCCAAGCTGAGGTAACAAATAGGACTTTAGGGGAACTACTTAGAGCTCTAATTCAAAAGAACTTTAAAAGGTGGGAAGATTGTTTACCTATTTGCTGAATTTGCTTTCAATAGGACTTTACATTCTACTACAAATAATTCTCATTTTGAAGTTGTTTATGGATTTAACCCCATTTGGATCTAACTCATTTACCTGTTGATGAGTATTATAATGTAGAAGGTGATTCTAGGGCAAAATTATATACAAATGATGCATCAACAAGTAGCCGAGAACATTGCAAAGAGGAATGAACAAATTACCAAATATGTCAATAAAGGCCGCAAGAAAATATCCTTTGATGTTGGTGATTGGGTTTGGTTACACCTTAGGAAAGACCGATTTCCTAATGAAAGAAAGAGTAAATTGCATCCAAGAGGCAATGGTCCTTTTCAAGTTGTTGCTAAGATAAATGATAATGCATACAAGATAGACTTGAAAGGTGAGTATGGTGTACATTCTACGTTTAATGTATTTTGACTTGTCCCCTTCTGATTTTGATTCAGATTATGTCGATGATGATTCGAGGATGAATCATGCTTTTCAAGGGGGAGGGGATGATGAGGGACCATCCAAGAGGGATGCCCTACTCAAATGATCCATTAACCAAGCTACAAGGACCAATGACACGGCTTAGGACAAGGAATGTGAACCAACTTATTGCATCATTGATATGAGAAATAAAAGATAAAGAGGAAGCTAAGTTACAACTTGAATATGAAGTAAAAGTTAACCTCTTAAGTTTACAAAGTGTACAATTCGGCCCAATCAAGTTAAGTGGCTAAGAAGGGCATTTTAGTAATCTTGTAAATTAAAGTCTATTTTAGACTTTAATTAGTTTTCAGCTATACTTTATTATTTAATTACACATGTATAGCTGCATTATCTCTTAGTGTAGCTATAATAAAGGACATGTTGTCCATGTGTTTAGATAATGTTTAAGTGGTTAGTTATCTAGTAGTTGTAGAGTCCTAATTTTTCAAGGACTCTTATTTGTAAGGCTTGTTAGCCGAAATCCTACTCTATTTAAGAGGGATTTCGGTCACCATTGTATTTACGTTAGATATGTACTATTTGGTAAGGTTATTCCTTAGATCCTCATGAATTGAACTTATTTTAGAACTTCATTCATTTATTGAGTTAACGTATCAACAAGTTAGTTTCGCTTGTTGTGGTGTTTCAGCCTCCACGACATTTGGCCTGATTTAGAGTTGCGTTGAGTATATTCCCCTTGAAACTAGTTCAAGTTAGAAAAATATCCGAACTTAAGCCTTTTGTGTCGAATCTTTGATACTTGTTATCAATGTTCTTCATCAATCATGCTATAGAAGAAGTAAAACTTGAGACTCTTCAAGAAGAAGCTCAAGAAGAACCTAAGAAGTTCAAGAAGAACCTAGCATTGATCCATCCACAAATGACCTACCTAGAGAATGGAAATACACTCAAGGTCATTCATAAGAGAAAATCATAGGTTATCCATCTGATGGAGTAAGAACTAGACGGTACTTTGTTGATAATTTTGCATTACTTTCCCAAATTGAACCTACTAACATTATTGAAGCTTTAGAAAATTATTTTTGAATTATAACTATGCATGAAGAGTTTAATCAATTTCATAGAAATCAAGTGTGGTCTTTAGTCTCTAGATCCCTAATCACCTCGTTATTAGAATTAAATGGATTTTCTGAAACAAGTTAGATGAACTTGGTAAAATCATTAGAAACAATGCTAGACTTGTTGCCCAAGGAATCAATCAAGAGGAGGGCATTGTTTTTGAAGAATATTTTGCACCAGTTGCTAGACTTGAGTCGATTAGAATGTTGTTAGCATTTGATTGTTTTAAAGGTTTCAAATTATTTCACATGGATGTAAAAAGTGTCTTTTTAAATGGTTATAATTAGGAGGAAGTTTTTGTTGAACAATCTCCTGGTTTTGCTCATAAAAAGTTTCCAAATCATGTTTACAAACTTTCCAAAGCTCTTTATGGTCTAAAATAAGTTGCTCGTGCTTGGTATGAAAGACTAAGCAGTTTTCTTCTTTCAAAAGACTTTTTTAGAGGAAAAGTAGACAACACACTTTTTATTAAAACAAATAAATTCAATGACATCTTGCTAGTTCAAATCTATGTTGATGATATTATATTTGGTGCTACTAATGAATCTTTGTGTGAAGAATTTGCTAAGCTTATGCAAGATGAATTTGAGATGAGCATGATGGGTGAACTCAACTCCTTTCTTGGACTTCAAATCAAACAAACCAATGAGGGAATCTTCATCAATCAAGCAAAATATACAAAGGAACTACTCGAGATATTCGGGATGAATGATGTTAAGGAAAGTAAAACTCCCATGAGCTCTACTATTAAGCTTGACAAATATGAGAAGGGTAAGAAAGTTGATGAATCCAAGTATAAAGGTATGATTGGTAGTTTACTTTACATAACCGCTAGTGGACTCGATATTATGTTTGTCGTATGCCTATGTGCTAGATTTCAATATTGTCTTAAGGAATCACATTTAGTTTTCGTTAAGCGTATTCTTATATATCTCATTAGCACTTATGATTATGGATTATGGTATCCTAGAACAGAGACTTGTGACCTTATCGGATATACCGGATGCAAAGTCGAGCAAAAGAGTACTAGTGGTCATTGCCGATTCCTAGGTCATGCACTTGTATCTTGGCTTAGCAAGAAACAACCTTGTGTGTCTTTTTCCACCATCGAGGCCGAATATATCGTCGCCGGTAGTTGTTGTGCTCAAGTGCTTTGGATGAAGAATACTCTTCTTGATTATGGTTTAGTTTTTAAAAAATGTGCCTATCTTATGTGATAAGTTCCATAAACTTGACTAAAAATCCAGTACAACATTCTAGAACTAAACAAATAGAAATTAAGCACCACTTTATTCGGGATCATATTGCTAAAGGTGTTGTTTACATTGATTTTGTTTAGGACTGATGATCAACTAGCTTATATATTTACAAAACCTCTGTGTTCTGAAAGTTTTTATTAAATCACGAAATTTCAAATTTGAAGTGTTTGTTAAGTTGTGTAGGAAAACAGGGGAATCTCGGTCGACCGGAGAAATGGTAAAATTTTCAAGGAAATTATTGGGCAAGATAGGTCGACCGCATATAAACAGTAGGCAGGTCAATGTTATTCTAACGATGTCCACTCGACCTCGGACGAGGGTCGATCGATTGGAGTGTCGCGGAACAACAGTTTTTAAGGGGTTTCAACAGTTAAATTTCATCTTTTCATAATTCATTTCTTCCAAACTCAAAAACCTTATCATATTCCATCCTAAACTCAAGAGCCCACTCAAATAGAAACCCAAAATTCTACCATGAAACATCTCGTTAATCCATATTGAACCTATTTCACCTTCTCAAATTCTCAAAATTTGAAAACCTAGGGGTCCCCCTACTTGAAAAATCCTTCCAAACCTTATTACAATCACTATGAAGACCAATCAATCCCCATCCAAAACACAAAAACAACCACCCAGGAAAAATCCACCAAAGAAACAACCACCCAAAAGGCCATTGGAAAACGGTATAAGCATCCAAGAAGGAGTTAATCCAACTCCTAAGAAGAGAAAGATAATGGCCCGCAAAGGAAAGAGGAAGAAGACCATTGACAATTTGAGTGACGAATCGGACAATGAGATACCCCATTCACCTTTTAGAAATTAAAAAATTACTAAGTGAATCATCAAATTATGCTACAACAAAGGTATCCTCTCGTTTTTATAGTGATGAGGCTAAGAAATTATTTGATGATTTGCAAAAGTCGAATAGAGGCATAGTACCCGGGTATATTAAACATGACAAAACTTTCCAAAAGGGGCTAGATAGTATCAATGACTTGTTTAGTGATATGGGTGGCTAAACTTGTTCAATCATGATTGTGAATACTACCCTTCCATTATCTATGAATTCGGGGCTAATCTTAGGGAAGAAATGATGCAAGATGACGGAGATTATTGGTATACTTCTTTCATTAATAGTGAAGAGTTTAGTTTCTCAAAATCTATATTGTGTGACATGTTTGAGGTGGAGTTTGACAAGGAAGCAAACTATGTATTATGATAATTCCTGGAGTGTCCCCGAGGAAGAAGTTTTGTATTTGAAGAAGTTTAAAGAAGTCTTCAAGATTGAGGGAAGCTTTAGTCGATCAACCGAAAGAGAGATAAACAAGATAGAGGAATATGGTAAGAATCTTGCACCAAATGGTATCATACGTATTTCTACCAAAGAAAGGGGCACAAAAGTTCAATAAGTAGACCTTCAAATGACTATCATGCAATGGCTTATTGAAAAGAGAAAAATGAACTTTGGGTACTTGGCAAGGAAACACTTTAGTGAAGGTGTGAAAAGTGCAAGAAACTTCCTTCCTTATGGTAGCATGCTCACAAAAGTCTTCAAGAGATTAAATATTAGACTTACTAATCCGGTGGAGAGAAAGAAGGAATACCACATCTACAATGAGAGGTGCTTCCATTGGATGCACATGATCTATGTTGATGGTTAATAGAGATATCAAAGTAGGTGTTCAAATGAGCAATTGGTGGCAACCACCATTGCTAGAGGTGAAGTTTAAAAGCAAATTGAAACCATCAAGAAAACTATTGCTAAGAGGAAAAGTCAAAAGCCCAAAGAGGGTGAGCCTCAAGATAAGGAAGTTAGTCTAGAAAAGGATGTTGATCAAGAAGAGGAAGAGGAAGAAATTGAAAGAGGCGAGCAAGAAAAATGCCAAGAAGACAAGGAAGAAGAAACCTCAACTAGAAGAAAAGGAAAAGCCCCTAAGGAAAACATTGTTGACATGGATCCGCAATTACTATCGGTTTCAAGAAGTGTTGCCACTCTTACTCGAGTCTACTATGAGCTTTTCATTAAATTGATTAAGAAGGTGGAGGAAATTTTGAAGGACTTGAAATTATTTAGAGGAGAATTTCATACTAGAATGGATGCCATGGAAAATAGGGTGGATGATATGGAAACGAAGATGGATGACATCATTAGAAACAAAAAAATCAAAGAAAATGATGAAAGCCGATCTTGATGAGAATGAGGAGAGTGGGGAAAAGAATGAGAATAATGAGGATGATGAGAAGAGTGGTGAAAATGGGAGTGATGGAAATGGGGATAATGTTTAAGTGAATGAAGAAAATATTGAGGCAAATAGAGAAGAAGAAAAAAAAACATATCGTCTTTCAATGACCGAAGAAGAGGTTGAAAAGGTTATTGGGGACTAAAAATTAAGAAGGAACCTATAGATTGGTGTGAAGAGCAAGAAAAACAACCTACAAACTCCAGGAGATCCTCTAAACTCTTATCTATTAGTGCTTTCCTTAATTATAATCCCATTTTGTACCCTTAGCATAGACATTGTTGAACTTGTTTTGGTATTTTTGTATGAATTACTTTTTGAATTATCTTATGAATTGTCTCTATGATATTATGAACTTTCATGTGTTTAGGAGCTCAATGATGATATCCTTGTTATGAGAGCTCATTTCTACCCCTAAAACTCATTTTGATCTATGACAAAGGGGGAGAAAATGCTATGTAATGTGCTTACTTTGGTTGATATGCCTTAGAGTATGTAGCGTGTCTTTTTTTATTGAATCTTCGAGTGGTTAGCTTGGTTTTATATAGCTTCTGATCTTATGGTGATACACATGTTAGCTCAACTGCTTGGTGGCATTAGAATATAACTTGGATAAATTTATTTTAGGTTATCTTAGCTTCTGCCAGGAAGCCCGGTCGACCGGCCTAGATATACTTCGGTCGACCACAGTAGCTTGCTCATATATAAAATTGTGTTTTCTACTCTCTATCTCTAAATTTTAACTTATTACAACATGGGCACAACCTCAGGGGGGAATACATTAAGTGAGTCTTTGATTTATCTCTAAGGTTGCTTGATTTTACTTTCTTAAATGCCCATAGATGACTTTGTGCTTAACTTTGTTCATTTTAAAGTCATCATTCCACTTGATTTACGTTTATACCCTATCATATTACATCTAAGTTTGTCAAAATAAAAAATGGGGAGATTGTAAGCTTTAATGGCTAGTTTATCTATTTTGATAAACGACAAACAATTGATGATGATCTAACATTGTTTGTTAATGTGATAGATCTTTGTGGAAGCTCTAAGATCTTCATGATGAATCCATAAAGTCAATGGAATGTGTACACAATGAAGATTCAAGATATACCAACATTTGAATAAGCTTTGAAGACTTAAGTATGCTAGATAGATTAGTATCTCTACATCTTGTAAACCATTGGATCTAAGCTCAATTAATATGTCTCACACTTGTCATGCATGCACTTAAAATGTTTTCAAAAGGAATGTCTTGTGTTTTGAAACTCGTTATTTTGGTCCTTCAATCAACAAAGTAAAATGTGATTGAAAAGGTTTTTCAAAGGTTTTCTTATAGCACAAAATGTTTTGGCATGAGTTAGAGATCATTAGAATAGAGACTTAGTGAAAAATCCACTTGTGATACTCACCTAGGTCGACCGTGCCTCAAAGCTTGGATGACCTGATGAAGGTCGATTGAAGTGTGAAGTTACACTTAGTCACTTTTGAATGTTCTTGAACTCCAATGGCTAGCTGGTAAGGTCGACCTATGTTATAGGTCGGACGACCGAGGTCTTACTCCGGTCGACTGAGATACCTTTACAGGTCAACCACATGTTTCTAGTAGAGCACTTAAAACTGCCCAGACGAGCCTCAAACGACTTGACAGACATGTCGGTCAACCGAACTGTCTAATCACAAGGTAGATAAGTCGTTGAATCATTAAATGTAGCTCAATTTTGAACTCTATATAAGCACACCAAAGGCTGATTTTTTAGTAGTCATCTAAGCCATTAAGTTACTTTCTAACAAGCATTCAATACACTTTAATGTGAAAAACAAGTGTGATTCTTATCTCATTTGAGCTTAGAGAGTCATTGAGCTATAAATTTGTATTTATCATTCACATTAAGTGTGATTAGTGTGGTTAAAAATTTGCCTCTATTCTCTTTGTGAGTTATAGCTCTCTGTGAGTTTGAAGCTCTTTGGGAGTTAGTTACTCTTTGTGAGTTGTTCTCTTTGTGAGCTTGTGAAGTGGTTGTTGTGTAAAACTCTTAGTGAGTTAGCTACTTGTGTAATATTGGTTTCATCACATCATCATTAAGTTGTAAACGTAATTTAGTGAGTTGTTTTAATCCTTGGGTTAGTCTCAAGGTAGTGGACGTAGATTCTTAATGAATCGAACCACTCAAAATCTTGTGTCTTTGATATTTCTTTGATAGCTTGCAACTCTCTATTTTGTTTAGCTCATTTCTCTTTATTTGAAATAAAGTTTTTGAAAGTTTACTAAAACCTAATTCACCCCCCTCACTTTTGGGTTTTTCAGGTCTTTTCTTAACTAAAAAAAGAAGAAGTTGATTCCATGAATTCATCATCCTCTAGAAGAAGGGTCCCGTAATTCCTCTTCTTTGTTCTAGTTTGACAATATCTATAAATTTAATAGAAAACTAAAAAAATAATAGCAAAATGAACAAATCAGTCTTTTTAGAATTCAGAATCAGAGAACGGTAAACAATTCTTCAAAAAAAATATCGAATTCACAAAACAAAGTCATTTATTAACACACCCGGAATTCGTCCTTCCCTAACCTCTCTTTAAAACAATTTCTATTGTCTTTCTTTAAAAAAAATCATTTTAAAGGAAAAAAATAGGTCGGAATTCGAATTTGCCAAATTTCTCGGGAAATTAGACTAACATTAAGGATGTTGAAATTATTTAAGTTGATGAAATTCTTCACGTTGATTAAATTCTTCCGTTTTTAAGAAACTGTAATATTTCGGTTGGAAAACAACGCTAGAAACACAAAAGGAGTCAGAAAACAATGGTTGAAAAGTAAATAATAACTTTATTAAAGTGGTTGAAAAATACATAAAATTGTTAAAGCCATGCAAAAAACGATGTCAAACGGGAGCTAATTGATCCTGTGATTGGGTTAATAGTGCAAGTTTTCCGGTTGTGCCCAATCTAGTTGCACTGCCCAAACTTTCGAGGTCGGGGATGAGTATTGTTCTCCTGCCCATAGGCATTTTGAATATTCTAGTTTGAATTCGCCTTGGCTTGGGACCTTTCATGTTTGGTGGGTAGTGGACCAAATCGAATAGTGATGGTCTCCAAAAACTATCAACTACTGGAAGTAGGATGAACTCGTATGTCTTCATGTAGTTCTCCAAATAATACACATCTGGAATATACCTTTATGCATCTTGCCAATGGTTTTGCAAACCAAAATGATATGTGAGCAATGTGTAGAGTAATTGGACCATTTTTCAATGGTTTTATGCATCTGTATTTATTTGTCTCCTTGAGCAGCTCCTCGTTTGGATGAATTAACACATTAGATGCATTGATCCCTCTAATAGGTCTACACGGAGAAAGCACGGGACTTAATCTCATAAGCCATGTATTGATCCCAAATCATGTTTGGGAATGGGCCTTTATAGGTCAATGCATATTCCCTGTAAATATTAAAATAAGGGAAACTAACCTGAATGGTCCTCAAAGTATTTACTAATACAAGCTAAGGTCCCTAAAGTATTTCGACTTCCCATAAGGTCTTGAAACTATTTACGCAGCTTTTAAGTAATCCTACCACCACTTTGGACGGTGGTTTCCGGCCAAGTATCATCAGCCCAGGGGCAAAATCGTCCCAAAAAAAGCAACAGATAATAGAAATCAGAGAGCAATTAACAAAGTCAACAAAGAAAAAGCTCCTCAAAAGAACACAGAAATTAAACCCATTCTTCCAAAACCCAAAACTCCAAATTACACAAATTTTTCCCAAACTCAACAGCCAAATCTGGAGCAGAAACAATAGTATAGGCAACAAATCATCAAATTGATCAAAACCCATTTCTTAATTCACGATTTCTTTCTCAAAAACCAAATCAATCAAAACCCACAACTCCAAATTACACAATTTTTTCCCAAAAACCCATTACCCAAATCTGAAGCAGAAAAACAATAGGTGCAGCAAATCATCAAATTAGCTGAAACCCATTTGTAATAGCTTTAAAGATGCAGAATACATTTTTTGGGACGATTTTGCCCCTGGGCGTGATGATGCTTGCCGGAAACCACCGTCCAAAGTGGTGGTAGGATTACTTAAAAGTTGCGTAAATAGTTTCAAGACCTCATGGGAAGTCGAAATACTTTAGGGACCTTAGCTTGTATTGGTAAATACTTTGAGGACCATTCAGGTCATTTTCCCTTAAAATAATGCAAAAGTTTACATAAAATAATTTCTACCAGTTCTTTCAATGGAAAGGATCTGGACTTCTTCAGAACGTTGTTTCGGAGTTCAAACAAATTGGTTGTCATGCATCTGTATCGCTTCTCGTTGCCGTAAGCGAGCGTCCACAACTTCTTATTGTATTGGGCTCAGCCAATTGAATGCATTAAAATCCTTGTGTTTAATAATGCCAAGAATAAGATCACATTTTATTCCCTTTTTTCTGAGTAGCTGCCCGGCACAACACATCATTCAACTCCTTATTCTTGAACTTACTCGACCGAAAATGCCTTAGACATTAGAGATGAGCAGTCAAATGTGGTTGCCAACCATTCACGTTTCGGCATCCGGGAATTCGGCATACATTCAAAATTCCCGGATGCCGATATGTAATCAAGCATACTTCTACATCCAATACGACATGATTTCAGAGTTTTTCAAGGAACCAAGACCAGATCTCGATTGACTCCGATTTGACCATGGCAAACACTAGGGGTAAAATGTGATCGTTAACATCCAAGGTGCTTGCAATCATAAGCACCATCTTGTAGGCCGCATAAGATTTGTTCCATCCATTGAGATTACCGGCCAGAAAAACTTGAAGACGTCAACAAACGACATGAATGTCCAGAACACTCCATTGAAGACCTATGCCCCTCCTTAGAATGAGTTGAGGATGGTGGGACTATCTCACATTTTCCCCTAAGTTTGAATCATCCAGTGCCCACATATATCTTGGTAGCACCTGGAAGGTTGTAATCCAACTCCCAAAAAGAGTCTCGGTTGCAATTTTACGAGCATTCCAGGCATTGCGGTAGGTGCAATCCAGTTTCAAATTGCCTTTGACTTCGACTCTAATCAACTTAACTGATATTTCCAGATCGACTTGAACAAGATGTATAATTTTTACCGCAATGTAACTAGACGACACATTTCACAGTTTGTTGTCATATATTTTACACCAATGATCCGGCAGTAATTGACTAACCTTCAACCTCTCATCTACTCTGCTACAAATAACTCGAATATACCAATTGCAAGGGGGTCTCACCCGTCGAATTTTTACACTCCCCATTGAACAACTGTTTGTTGCTCATGTCCCTTTTACACTTCTTCTGAGCAACTTTATCATGCCAAACATTAACATCTAAAATTGCCTCTTTCTTTTCCTGAAATGCATGCAGCCTACAAGCGTTAGGTGATCACTATTCCACTCAACGATAAGGTTTGTTTCTAAAAGTAGTGTTGATCACAGGGTCATCCGATCCTATGTCTGACTAGCAATAATAGTTACGATAATTACCATAAATTGTTGAGGACCCCTTTCTTCGAAACTAGTAGTTTGTTGAGCTTTATTTTCTTCGTTGGAGTGGATTTGATGGGCACTTTTTTTTGCTCAAAAGACTGGGTACATAATTCAAATTACTGTAGCTTGTGACAGGGATATGCTCGTTCACCTCCGACTGGGACGAATAATCCGGATTTCTGTAGATTGGGGTGGGAAATGTCTTGGTCACCTTCGGATGAAAAAATAATTTGGTTGTAGCTGAATTGGTAAGAATTTAGCTCAAATATGTATCCCCGCATTTTTAAAGTTTTCGTGAAGCCCTTAAAGATGTTCCAAATCTTCTTCGCCACTGAGCTGAACTACATCCAAAACTATAATTGCAAAACTTGGCATAAAAAAGTGTCTAATCATATAAAGACGGACATTTATAGTTGCGATCAATACATCTATGCAAACATATCTGGATCACGAGTTTTTTTTATAGGATAGTCTCTTATCGACTATAATATGTTTTTGGCTAATTCGGGAGAAGGTCGGAATTTAGTCAATGTCATATGGAGTTTTTTATCCCAATGTAAGAAAACTTTTATTGAACTTTCTGCCATTGTTTGGAGAATACGAATTTCTAAAGGATAGAAATATGATTATTTGTGAGGTTAAGAAGTTTGAGGATTTGAATGGATTTGGGAAGATTTTAAGATAATTTGTGAGGGAGTAGTGTGACAATTTTAGGTAGTATATATAATAGGGTGAGGAGTGGATATTCAGATATGATTTCTAACAGATAGGAAGAGATTTCCTGATTGCGTCGTAGAAAAATGGATAAGACGAATTTCTGTAATTCGTCCTATATGATTTTGGGATACTGATTTTGTCGTACAAAATGATAAGATTTTCAGATTGCGTTGCAATAAGACGTATTCGTAGAATCCATCCTATAGGATTTTGGGAAAAGATTTTATGATTTCGCCGAAGAAAATGAAAGAATTGTGACGGGGAAATAATTTATGGGAAAACTGTTTCTGGAGACCAATCGTCTTCTTTAAGACGGAACAATCCTTTCATTTTGTACAATTACATCAGAAAATCTTATCCCAAAATCCTATAGGACAGATCCATAGAATCTGTCTTATCACAACGCAATCTGAAAATCTTATCATTTTGTACGATGAAATAAGAAAATTTTATCCCAAAATCATATAGGATGGATTCCAAATTCGTCGTGTCTCATTTTGTACGACGTAATGTGGAAATTATATCTAAATGTCCACTATTAACTTTATTATATAAACTACCGAAAATCGTCATACTACTCCCTCACAAATCATCTCAAAAACCTTCTCAAATATTTTTAAATCCTCAAACTTCTTAACCTAATAAATCTTCATACATTTATATCCTCAGCAGTCTCTTCATTCCATTTTTCAGAAATCAATATGAACAGCATAATGGAACCAAAGCTGAAGAATATTTTGCGAATCATTTTTCAAAAGGTGTCTACGAAAATATACGACACAAGATGGTAACACATCTCTACATTATGTTGAATATTTTTTATTTGTAAATTGTTTTGTCTAAACAAATTTTAATTGTCTAGCATCTGCCATCAACGTTAACATGAGATTGGAGTTGGAGTTCTGGAGAAGTTCTATTTGAAGGACGTCATTGGTAATGAATGGCCAATTTTCATTACTTAAGAGGAAGGTGGATTCTACTTGGACCAAGGTATGGTAGAATTCATGGATGAAAACAGAGTTGAATATGGCTATAAAGTGTTTTTTTTGGTTTTTTCAACCGGTCACATTCTTAATATTAATTAAGGGATTTAGGACGCCCTAAGCTAGGGATCGAATACTTGAAGGGGCCAAGATCAGAACCTTCTTTTGGGTTGTATTATCGTCAACTTTTTATGTTAATGATTGGCCTTGAGGAATAGAAATTCAAAATGGTATGTTTGTTTCCCCGAATAACATTGTAAACCTATTAATTAAAAGGTTTGGATTCTAATTTTTTCTATTGTTTGTCAGCGCCTGGGTGGACGGTACATTAAGTGGAGTGTTGAACAAGACCTCTGTATACTTGAAGTTCTTCACTTACGAGATAATCAAGGGAATATATCCTCACTTTGTGTTGTAATGAATCTCGGGAAACTAATCATGACCGTACTACTTAGAAGGATGTGATGATTTAGCCGATGACAAAGATTGGCTAAAGGTAACATAGTTACTTTTTTTCCCTTTCACCAGGAATATATTAGATGTTAAACTTAGGTTGGACCCGTTAGGGTTACGAGAGCAGTCTACATATTGACATAGCATTGGATATCTTTATTGTAATTTCCTTAAGTATTATTTAAGTAACTTTTTTCTATCTACTCTCGCGTTTATATTTTTTCTACTTATTTTTCAGCAAAAACACTCCAAAATACAAATAAAATTTATAATCAACATTTTAACAGAATTCATAAACAGTCAACAATGCAGAATCACAATTCAAATTCATTAAAAAATAATTCAAACCAACAATCAAATACAATCACCCGAATTCACAAATAAAATTCATAAAAAATACAAAATAAAAGACAATCATTGGAGTGTCCATGGAAGCCGTCTCGGGGATCCGTCGTCAGCCAATAACGCATGTCATCCCGAGGTTGGACCACTGTACCAGTCGGTGTGCACTCGAATTTACTACCCTACATGTCAACCTGTACCGGTGAATCAAAGAAATCTGCTAGAAGAAGTGGAGACTCCTGTGTAGGACCAATCTGAGGGAGAACGAAGGACCATCAAAATCTATAACCACACCTGCAGCTCCCAATCCTGACGGTGTGTCTCCAACATCACCTTTTGTAAACCAATGTGTCTCTGTAGGGGCAGGAGGCAAAACAAATGAGTCCCAAGGTTCGGGGGTAGAGGGTATGTCTCCTACACAAGGCGTGGAAAGTATGTCTCTCCTAGTCGATAAATAATAACAGGGGCTTGGGTGTCTCTGCATAAGCTCTGTCCGAAACTGAGAGACGTCTCCCCCTCCCCCTGTCTCTCTCTTCGAGTAGCCATGTATGCAACATAGTCTCTAGGACCTAGAAACGTTCCATGTATAACAGCATGTGCAATCTCACTTCTCCGGGGTCTGCAATCCATAGCAGGTCGAATGATGCGTAGTGTGTTTCGTAACTTTGAGGTTGCCCTAGCCGACAGTTTACGTGAACTCATATTCGTACAAGTATATGTACCTGCCTCCAAATTAGTTGCGACTTGGGAAGCCACCGAAGCCTGAAAAAATATTATAAAAGTAAACAAATATAAGAAAATTAGTAATGTAAAAAAATGAAATGCAGCTTAATCAAGAGTATTTTGTAACTCTGAAGAATCTGATCAAGCATATGTGGTCGGCTGATATTCCGTTGGACGGGGTCGGGAATTCCTGTTAATGGGTTTCCAACCAGTAATACATTAATATCCCGATACCAAGCTATGTAATCATCCTGAGGTATGTAAACGTAACCGGTGTATATGGGGAGACATGTAGCCCATAGTGCCCTCTATCTTTCCAGAGATCAGTGTATACCTGGTGCTGACTCCTCCCATTAGTGACCGATTTACCCTAAAGGTTGACTGTATGGATATCACCTCTAGGAGCAAGGATCAACTCCACGAGCTTGAGCCGACCTTTGTATCCTCTGATCATTATACAAATTGTCTCATCACTATATCTGTATGATGGTGTTCGATAATCTCAAAGTATATCAGGGTGGACACAAGAAAGACAAACTTCGTGGAATGAAGGATCCCGAGCCACCGCGTCATTGAAAACCTTTGCAAGGTAAGATAGCCAAACAAACTAAAAAAATATTAGCAGTCACAAAATTTAGAAATGAAAGTAAATTTAGAACATAGATTTCAAAGTAAAATACAACATAAAATAATTAATTGCCCTTTGATGAGCATTCATGCCATCCAATTGGTCCCTGAACATAAGCAATTGATGGGAATGAGTGCTTTGCATATCCTTTCGGACCTTCCATCTAGCCCCGAAAGCGGAACCCTCGGGAAAAGAATGTCGTGGAAGGCCTCAGTCGCGAGTCCAAAAAATAATCAATCACTCCCATGCCCACAATTAAGGAAATAACTATAATTCGTTAATAATGTTTTTTTAAAAAAAAACACATAACAACAAGAAATGTTAAAAAATAAGAAAGTAGTAAGGCATATCTGAATCAGCAAGCAGCAGTCACTAAATTTCTTTAATTCTGTCTTGGAAAAAATGCACATTTACATGTATATGTATGCTAGTACATCACTGCTCTGGGAATATGTACGGGCCTCCTCCAAATCTCGGAGTAAAATGAGGTAGCAGAGATGTAATCTAGAGGCAGACTTGTAGGAGAAAAGTAAAATGCCTATCAGGTTAAAAACAATACCCTGACCCTCTGATGCACTACCTCTTCGGTATATCATCAAACAACCTATCTCTAATATGTGAAAGTAGTTCACTCTTATAATGCAATTTCCTTTAAAAGAGCGCTCGCTAGGCCTAAAACCCAACAAAATAATGAACATACTGCTATCACGTTTATGGGTTGAAATTCACAGCCTCATCTAAAGTTACATCCTCGCCTTCTATTGGCAGTTCAAAAAGGACTCCAACGTCCTCCAAGGTGATGGTCACCTCCCCGCAAGGCAAGTGGAAAGTGTAGGTCTCGATGCGCCATCTCTCTACTAGCACAGCAACTAAGGCATGGTCAACCTGAATACTATCAATCCAGACTTACGATTGATAGAAACCTTTGTTGGGCAAAGAACCATTGTCTACACCTCGTGTCCCTTTCTCATGATTGAGCAATAGAAAGATGAAACGGTGAAAGTATATACTCACATATTCAACAAGGTTTCCACGCAAGTGCAGAACATTGGGCAATCAAAGTTTATCCAAGCATACAAATATGGCCTAAAAAATATGAGTTTGTAGGGAAAATAGTCGAGGAGATGCCAACCGAGGTCCATTTGTTGTTGGGAATGACAACCAAATTTTCAAAGGGAGAAGAGTTTAACAGAACCAAGACGAGTGAATGTAATAGCAGTGATAAATCTGAGTCTTATTACCCAAATAAGAAACCTTAATCAAAAGATAGATGTATAGGTAAAGCTGTGGAGAATTACTTTTAAAATAATGACAAAGTGGAGGCATCGGAGGAAACAACTCTCAAAGTATCTCGAACATAGCTAATGTATCATGTGTTACTCATTTTTAGTAGACGTTTAATGCATGTCATATGATGTTTTATCTTTTTACAGCCTCTAGGATTATGTTTAAGTGTTAAACTAGTCCTAGAACAATTTTTTCGTTCGTGTATTTTGGTTGTTTTCTATTCTCTAGAAAAGGTTCGGTCGGCCAGAAGGGGTTCGCGGCAGACCGAACATGTTCTGGAAAATTGGATTTTGCTACTGCCTAGAATTCGGACGACCGGAGAGCAATCCCGGTCGACCGAATCTAGTTTGTTTTTGGGCCTGTCGACCAAAAGTGTTCTCGGTTGACCGATGTGGCCTAATTTTTACACTGTTTGGTTACTACCTTTATTGCGGTCGATCGGGATATGGCCTCGGTCGACCGGACAAGGGTAAATAGTGTATATTTGTGTTTTATTAGCATGATTGTCATGTTATTTGAGCATGATTGTAATAGCCCTTGACCAAGTGATTTTTTATTATAGTATGGCTTGCGTGTCGTTCCTTCTCTATTGATATTCTGATTGTAATTTATTTCTTGAATGTAACTCGAGATTTCTTTTCTTTATTATGTACTCCCTTCATCCCAAATTATTTGTCCACTTTGGCAAATGCATGGATATTAAGATTTTAGTGATTTTGATGGTAAAATATAAGTAAAATTCTAAGATACCCCTCATTAATTTTATTAAATCTTATTTAAAATTTATGTCTTTCTCTCTCCTTCCTCTCACACAACATCCAACCACCTCTTAAATGTGTTGGAAAGTGATAATTTTAATTAACTAAGCGTATTCAAAGAGGAGTTGGAAGAAGGGTAAAATTGGAAAAAGTGTCAATAATACATACTTTATTTAGAAAGTAGACAGTTAATTTGGGACGGAGGTAGTACTATATAGTATATGATTTCTTTTGTAATTACAAAAGCATAATGGAGTCAATCAGACGGAGAAAATCACATGGAGTCTAAAGAAATATATTAGATTTATTTTTTTTCACCTTAGACAGACTTAGGATTTTCCATTGGCTTGGAAAATCCGCATAGGGGGCTATTACTATTAATGTTTTATTTACTATTTTTTATGCATTAGATGCATGTTTTACATTTTTTATTCATGAGATGCATGTTTTTCAGTCGTATAAACAGTTCTATATAAACGTTTGGTGAGATCATTTAAAATTAAATCCCTCAAATTTTATATATCAAGTCTATGCCTTCTTCGATTTGGCCCTCGTAAAGGCCTAGATCGACAGTAATGTAGAATTGCGAGGCAATATGCAACTGTCTATCCGGGTGATGCGCCAAAGATAAGTTAATGATATCCGCCAGCGCAAGTCTTGGGTCATACTTAAGCGAATTATCTCAATAAATGGATTGAGGACCTGGAGGCAAAAGAGTTGAGATGTGCATTTTGATGTACTGAGAATAATTGTTATTTACTCAACTAACCAAGAATTACATAATGATGTAATTAGAAAATGTTGTTTTGCCTAAATAGCAATTTCTCGAGCTGTTTAGCCAAAGCTAACTCGAGATTGGTGATATATGGATCTTGGCCTAGTAGAAAGCTTTTCAACTTTCCGAATGAATACTTGAGGGTTATTCATTTGAAAAAAAAATAGTGTGGTAGAATTATTAATTAAAGACCTAATAATGATTTTTAAAAAATAGGATACTAAAACTTTGCTAAATCTTTATTGTAGATTTAATGGCAAATGCAAATGTTGCAAACTCGTTTTCGTTGTGATATGTCCTTGAGATGGAAAAACTTGAGGGAGTAAACTTCCTTGACTGGTACAGAAATTTGAGAATCGTCCTCAAACACGAGAAAAGGTTGTATGTTATCGAAGAACCTATTACTAGTCCACCAGCCGCTTAAAGAACTTCTTATCATAAGCATGTAGATGATGTATTGGATGTGTCAAGTTTAATGCTGGTTACCATGACCTTTGAGCTTCAGAAACAACATGAGGAAATGTGTGCATTAGACATGCTTAATCATCTAAAGAAACTCTTTCAGGGTCAGGCTTGCCAGGAGAGATTTGACTTGTCAAAATCTTTCTTTCAGTACAAAATGGCAGAGGCGACAACAGTCAGAACTCGCGTTCTGAAAATGACAGGTTATATTAAAACCCAAGGGAGACTGTGATTGCCTCTTGTTATCCACTAACTTGATTCTGCAATCGTTGCCTGAATCGTACAGTCAGGTTGTCTTAAACTACAACATGAATGAGATAGACAAACCACTTCTTGAATTGTTGAATATGTTAAGGACTGGTGTGAAGGAAATAGGCAAGTCTAAAGCCATACTGATGGTAAATAATAGAGGCAAGGGTGTTGGTAAGCCCAAAGGCAAGCCTATCAATTCAAGAAAGAACTAAAGCCAAGGGCGTTGTGGCTAAGGATGATACTTGCCACCATTGTGGTGAGCAAGGACATTGAAAAAAGAACTGTAAGAGCTATCTTGCAGGGAAAAAGCTTGGAAATGGGGCAAATGTTGCTTCTGGCTCAGGTATTTTTGTTATAGAAAAAGTTTGTCTACTATTACTTCATCTTGGGTATTAGATAACGGTTGTGGTTCTCATGTTTGTATGAATGTGCAGGGGATGCAAAAGTGTAGAGAGATAACAAAGGGTGAAGTGGACCTACGTATTGGCAATGGAGCAAGAGTTGCTCCCTAAGCTGTATGAACCTATGGAATTACTTTGCCATTTGGGATTGTCCTAATTTTGAGAATTGTCTTTATGTACCTACTTTAACGAAGAATATTATTTCAATTTCTTGTTTGGACAAGATGAGTTTTGATATTAATATTCAAAACTAACGAATGTCGTTATCATTGAATAATATATTTTATTGTAGTGCAACTTTGGTGAATGATTTATATTTGTTAGACCTCGATTCACCGGTCTATAACATAAATACGAAAAGGATTAAGAATAATAATGATTCAAATCCTATATACCTCTGGCATTGTCGCTTAGGCCACATAAATGAGAATCGCATTTCCAGACTCCATAAAGATGGATTGTTGGAGTCATTTGATTTTGAATCATATGATAAATGTGAACCTTGTTTAATGGGTAAGATGACTGCTTCTCCTTTTACTAGAACTTTAGAACGAGCAAATGATTTGTTGGAACTAATACATAGTGATGTTTGTGGTCCGTTCAATACCCATACGAGATGTGGTTATCTATACTTCATTACTTTTACTGACGATCACAGTCATTTTGGACATGTGTTTCTTTTGAAACACAAGTTTGAATCCTTTGAAAAGTTCGAAGATTATAAGAATGAAGTAGAAAACCAGCTTGGAAAAATTATTAAGATGTTTCGATCCGATCGATGAGGGGAATACTTAAGTCAAGAATTCCTTGATTATCTAAAAGTATGTGGAATTGTTTCACAACTTTCTCCATCGGCTACTCCACAATAGAATGGTGTATCCGAAAGGAGAAATCGAACTCTATTACATATGGTTCGATCTATGATGAGTCACACGAGCCTTCTAAATTATTTTTGGGGAAATGCTTTAGAAGAAGCAGCTTAAACACTAAACATAGTTCCATCAAAATCTGTTGAAAAGACACCATATGAGATATGGACTGGGAAATGTCATAGTATGTATTTCATTAAGATTTGGGGTTGTGAAGCATTTGTGATACGTATAGCTTTGGAGAAGCTCAGTCCTAAGTCGATCAAGTGCATATTTGTTGGGTATCTTAAGGAAACTAAAGGATATTAATTCTACATTCCTAACGAGAACAAAGTGTTTGTTGCTCGAACAAGCATTTTTTTGGAGAACCAGTTTCTTTCTAGGAAACCTAGTAGGAGTCAAGTGGAGCTTAATGAAGTTACAGAACTTAAAGAAGTTCAAGAAATTACTGAAGTTCAACCAAACACTAGTGATCAGATAGAATATGAACAAGTTTCACAAGCTGTTGTGCAGCCAGTTTAGGAAACACAAGAATTGTGTAGGCCTAGTATAATTGGTAGATCACCAGAGAAATTTGGATTTCTCGTAATAGAACACGGTGATGTTATGTTTATTGATCATGATGAGCCTACAACCTACAAACAAACAATTACTAATACAGATTCTGAGAAATGACTTGAAGCCATGAGATCTGAAATGGATTCCATGTAGACTAACCAAGTATGGATCTTGGTTGATCCACTTGAGGGGGTGACCCCAATAGGGTACAAGTGGGGTTTTAAATTAAAAACAGACATGGAAGGGAACATTCAAACGTACAAGGGGCGACTAACCGTGAAAGGTTTTAAATAAATTCATGGTATTGACTATGATGAAACCTTTTTCCCTTGTAGTTATGTTCAAATCTATTGGGATCTTTCTTGTAAGAGAAGCATACTATGATTATGAGATCTATCAAATGGATGTCAAAACACATTTCCTTAATGGAAACCCGAAGATTTTGTCGATCTAATTAATGCCAATAAAGTATGTAAGCTAATGAAGTTAATTTATGGACTAAAGCAAGTTTCTAGAACCTGGAATCAACGTTTTGACAAAGCCGTATGCGAGTTCAATTTTATTAAGAATGTTAATGAATGAACCTTGTGTTTATAAGATGTTTAGTGGAACCTCGGTTGTGTTAATAATTTTGTATGTGAATGACATACTGCTTATAGGGAATGACATTCCAACATTGGAATCTGTAAAGGTCTTGTTGGGGTAATGTTTCTCTATGAAGGACTTAGGCGAAGTAAGCTTCATCTTAGGGGTCAAGATCTATAGAGATAGATTACGTAGACTCCTTGGCCCAAGTCAGAGTACATATATAGACAAAGTGCTAAATCGGTTTAGCATGAAAGAGCCCAAGAAAGGCCTTTGTCCTATAGCACTCGGTATGGTTCTTTCAAAACAATAGTGTGCTAAGACACTGGATGAGAAAGAACGCATGAGTGAGATTCCATATGCTTCGGCAATTGGATCAATCATGTATTCCATGTTGTGTACTCACATGGAAGTCTCGTATGCTTTGAGTATAACGAGTAGATATCAGTCTACATACGGTGAGCGTCACTAGATAGCTGTCAAGAATATCCTAAAGTACTTATGAAGGACTAAGGATACGTTCTTAATCTATGGTGGGGAAGACGAGCTCATTGTAAGTGGTTACACTGATGGTAGTTTCCAAACCGATAGAAACGACTTTAGATCGTAGTCGGGTTTGAAATACCCTATTGGGGATAATGAACCTAAGATGGGGGTGGGGTGAATTAGGTTCTTAAATTTTTTTAGCTTTTCGAAAACTTCTTTGCCTAAGTGTTCACATTAGCAACAAGTATGTTGATTAGGCACATAAGGTGAGTTAATAATATTTAGGCAAACTTAGATGACTAAGTGAAGCAATTATTTAAAGCTAGGAAGCATGTGTAGTATCTCTACCCATAGGCAAGTAGTTCATGCATAAAAGTAAGCCAGTTATAGCAATTCAAGAACTATAAAGTAAAGGAGTAGGGATAGAGAAAACTAACACAAGGATTTATAGTGGATCGATTCACAAAGAATCTATATCCACTCCCTTAGGAAAAACCCAAAGATTTCAACATCCACTAATGGATGCCCTTCACAGCAAATGCAAGGTGGGTTCTACCTTTTACAATTTGCCCCAACATATTAGGACTTTTGCTTCACTAAGAAGACTCCACTCACAAAGAGTTTTAAGTTCATAAAGAGCCAATCTTAACAATGAGATACTTGCGTCACAAAGAGCTTTTTGCTAGCTCACAAAGAGAAAATAGGGTAACTAATCGCTTTCAAAGGAGACTCTACAATTTAGTTCACTACAAATAATTCTCTCTTGGAATGGATTTACAATTTAAGCTCTAATCACTCTTGAGAATATAAATGATAGATGAAGTTTTAGCTCAACTCAAATATGCTTTTGAATGATATGGAAATTATGCTCAAAAGTGTTTGTTTGCTTGTTTATGAAGTGTATATCCTATGCCCTCTTATGTACTTAGGGTAATTTTTACCTACTTAACCAACCAAGAGTCACATAATTGATGTGATTAGCAAATGTTGCTTACCTAAACAACCATGTCTCGAGCTTTGTAGCTAAAGCTGCCTCGAGATTGGTGATATATGGATCTTGGTCCTACTAGAAAGTTCTGAAATTTCTGAATGGATACTTGAGGGTTATTCATTTGAAGAAAATAGTGGGAGAATAAATAATTAAAGTCCTATTAATGATTTTTAAAACATGACAACTAAAATTTTGAAAATTCTTCTCTGTAGATATAATGACAAATACAATCGTTGTATCAAACTCTTTATCATTGCGATCCGTCCTTGATAAGGACAAACTTGAGGGAGGAAACTTCCTCGACTGGTACAGGAACTTGAGAATTGTTCTCAAGCACGAGAAAAAGATGTATATTTTCGAGGAACAAATTCCAGATCCACAGTCGCAGGGTGCTCCGGCCGTTGAAAGAAATGCTTTTCGGGGTGCTCCGGCCGTTGATAGAAATGCTTTTCGTAAGTACTTAGATGACGCATTAGATGTGTCTAGTCTTATGTTAGTGACCATGACCTTTGAGCTTCAGAAGAACATGAGGAAATGGGAGCTTTCGATATGATTAATCATGTAAGGAACTCTTTCAGGATCAAGCCCGACAGGAGAGATTCGATGTGCCGAAGTCTATATTTTATTGCAAAATGGTAGAGGGAACACCAGTTGGAACTCACGTTCTGAAAATGATAGGCTATATTAAGAGCCTCGAAAGACTGGGACTTCCTTTGGGCCAGGAGCTATCCACTGACTTGATTCTACAATCGTTGCTTGAATCATTCAGTCAGGTTGAACCTCTCCCAGAATTTTTGAACTTGTTGAGGACTGCCGAGAAGGAAATAGGTAAGTCCAATAGAGGCAATGGTTTTGGTAAGCCTAAAGGCAAGCCTTCGTGCAAACCTAAACATTATGAGAAAGCAATGAAACCCAAGGGCGTTTTGGCTAAGGATGGAAATTGTTTCCATTGTGGACAGAAAGGACACTGGAAGAGAAACTACCCTAGTTTTCTTGCTGGTAAAAAGCTTCGAAAGGGAGCAAATGTTGCTTCGGGCTCAAGTATTTATGTTATTAAGATCAACTTGTCTACTACTACTTCATCATGGGTATTAGATACTGGATGTGGTTCTCACAGTTACATGAATGTGTAAGGACTACAAATGAGTATAGAGCTGGCAAACGGCGACGTTGGATCAAGAGTTGATGCATTAGTTGTAGGAACATATAGTCTTAGTTTGCCTTCTGGAATTTTTCTTGATTTAGACAGTTGTCTTTATGTACCTACTTTAACAAAGAATATTATTTCGATCTCTTGTTTGGACAATATGGGTTTTGATATTCATATTAAAAACCAACGAATGTCGTTATCGTTAAATGATGTCTTTTATTGTAGTGCTACATTGGTGAATGGTTTATACTTGTTAGATCTAGAGTCGTCGGTTTATAACATAAATACAAATAGGATAAAGACTAAAGAGTCTAATCCTACATACCTCTACCATTGTCCCTTATGTTATATAAACGAAAATCGCATTTCCAAACTCCATAAAGATGGATTGTTGGAATCATTTGATTTTGAATCATATGATACATGCGAACCTTGTTTAATGGGTAAGATGTTTGCTTCTCCTTTTACTAGAACTGGAGAACGAGCAAAGGATTTGTTGGAACTAATACATAGTGATGTATGTGGTCCATTCAATATCCATTCAAGAGGTGGTTATCTATATTTCATTACTTTTATTGACGATTTTAGTCATTTTGGATACGTATTTCTTATGAAATAAAAGTTTGATGCCTTTGAAAAGTTCAAAGAGTACAAGAATGAAGTAGAAAACCAGCTTGGCAAAAGTATTAAGATGATCCGATCCGATCAAAGTGGGGAATACTTAAGCCGAGAATTACGTGACTATCTAAAGAGTTGTGGAATTGTTTCACAAATTTCTCTACCGACTACTCCTCAAAGGAATGGTGTATCCTAAAGGAGAAATCGAACTCTATTAGATATGGTTCGATCAATGATGAGTCACGCGAGCCTTCCAAACTCCTTTTGGGGACATGCTTTAGAAGCATCAGCTTTAAAACATTATATAAACTGTGACATAGTAATAGCCCCTATACGGATTTTCTCGAGCCTAGGTCAGTCTAAAGGTAAAAACACTAAACATATCTACTGTCTTCCGCCTCCTTGTGGTTTCCTCCATCTGATGGACGCCTTTCTTCATCACTTGTTACATATGTAAAAACATAAAATCTTATTCAATAATTTTACATAATTGAAAGAATTCTCGAGTTACATTCGAGATTAAAATTACAACAATAATTGATAAGATAATCCTCGGTCGACCGTGATTGCTCACCTGTCGGCCAAAATCTAGGCAGTAGTAAAATCCCATTTTCCAACCCATGTTCGGTCTGCAGACCTTTTCCGGTTGACCGAACTTTTGCACGAAAAAGAAAACAGCCAAAAACACGAATTTACACTTCTTTATGGGATTTGTTTAACACATAAACGACTTCCCAGAGGCTGTACAAAGGTAAATACATCCTATGACATGCATTATCAGACTACAAAAAATTTGGATACACATAATAAAAGTTATTGGGTTCTCATGATAGGCTCTGATACCACTTGAAGAAAAAAATCGTAATCCCCAAAACGTAGTAGAATAAAATAGTGCGGGATTAAGTTCCTTTAAAGGATCGATTCACGAGAAAGAACCAAAACCTTGTGATAGGATTTATACCTTTATCGATCTAATCGATGCCATTCGAATTTCGCTACTTAGAACCACCAACAGCAGCCTTCAGACTCCTGTCTCTACCGGTATCCACACACCAATCTCTGAGCTTGTTACTCCGTGTCTCAGATGCTAATCCAAAGAACTCCAAAGTTTGAAAACACTTTTCCCGGAATCCACGAAGTATAGGAAACTTAGGAAAATATGAAATCAAAGAGATAAGAAAATCGTATTTTTCTTCTCTTTTGATTGTTCTTAAGAGTGTGTATAGGTCAAGAAGAAAAATCTCAGATTGTTCCTTCTTATTTTCGGGCGCTATGATATGAGAGCTAGAAAGAGAAAATTAATTAAGATAGTAATTGGAATGAAGAACAATTCTTCATCAAATGTGGTGTTAGTGGAATTACCCACTAATCCCCACTCCCCCTTATTTCTTTCCTACTACAAGCACTCACACATTGCACAAACACTATCTCACACATGTAGATGTGCCAGTTTTGACATGGTCTAACTGGTCTGGTCGATCGGAGAAATGGTTCTCGATCGAACGGAGTGACAAACTGGTTCGGTCGACCCAAGACATCTCTCGGTCGACCGGGTCCGATCCAATCGTGTCCGATTTTGCCCAATCCAATCGATAGCCCAATCCAATTGAACCTGCCCAATATAATTGAGCCTCTATATCAAATGTAAACTCCAACAGTATGTGGACTCTGCCTTTTAAGAAGTATAAGCTCAAACTCACCAATCCAACTCAAATGAGTGAAAGGAACCACATATATAATCAAGGTTGTAAAACACAAGAGGGGGGGGGGGGGGTGAATTGGGTTTTAATCAAACTTGTAAACTTTTCAAAATCTAAGCAAGGCTAGTGTAAGTTTGAGCAAAATGAACAAAAGCAAACCGAAAGCCAATCACAAGACAAAGGATTTATAGTGGTTCGATTCACTTAGAATCTACATCCACTACCTTGAGCCGCACCCAAGGATTTTCAACAACTTCACTAAGAAGGATATTACACTTGTGGATAACTCACTAAGAGTTTTACAAGACAACCACAATACACCAACTCAATAAGAGAGCTCGCCCACACTAAGTAGGACTTTCAATACAACAATAACCCTATCACTAAGAAAGGGAATGAGATGGTTTAAGAGAAAGGTTGTTCACTCTTCTAAGTGAAAGATAAATACCTTTGAAGTACAAGAATAATCAGCTCTTAGAACATAAGATGCACACTCTTTGTCTTGCTTTAGAAAAATCACTTTTGAATGATTTAGATCATAGAAATGAAGAGCATTTGCTTTGAAAGTATTTAAGACTTGATAAGAAATCAATGTATATTTGATGTGCAAGCCTTGGAGTCATTCTGCAGCTTTAGAGCTTATATACTTTTCAAAAGAATCCAAAAGGCAACTTTAAAACGGTCAGATAACGGCTAGTTTTCGCAGAGTTCGGTTGATCGAAAAATACCTCGAATGATCCGAGAAAAGGATCGGATGATCCGTCCATAGCCTCGGTCGACCGAGATCAGACTGACCCAAGAAACCAACTCTCTGTTTCTAGTTCGGTCGATCCGAGGAAAGCTCGGATGATCCGACTATCCTGAGCATGAGAGATGTTGATTTTTCACTAGTTTTGAAACTTTTGAAGTCTAAAAGGTTTTCCCAAAAGGTAACAAGTAAGAACATTTGGAAAACCATTTTAAAGGACTTAGACTTTGAAATCAAAGGCTTTTGAGATAAGAACACATATAAGGATCCTTTTGAAACTTAGCCTTTTGAAAACGTGTTTATGAGCATGCAAGACTAGAGTGTTGTAAGTTTATGTTCATTAAGAGCATTGGTTAGAGCTTATAAGATAAAGACTTATAAAGACAAAGCTATCCTAACCAAACCTAAGTCTTCAATCTTCAATCTCGATGAGATGTGCCTTTAAGTATAACTTTGAATCTTGATCATGGCTTGATTGAAGTACTTAGAGCTTCCATTATGACTTCCGATATTCTATCACAAAGATTGAGAGCATTAGACACAACATCAAATGTTTGTCCATTATCAAAAACTGAGTTTGTTCGCCCTTAGGGCTTACAAAGGTCAATTCCATCAAATGCACATGATATTTGCTGGTGGAAAATGAAAATTCCACTCCAGGTGCACCAATGAAGAGCTCTTGGAGGCCTTGATCAAATTCAATAAGAGTTCCAAAGTGTGTGAAACCATCAAAAGGCACATTGAGGAAAGAGTCATTCAAAGGCCACAAGTGCACCAAGAGGAAGATCAAGGAGTGCAAAGTGAAAGAGTTGAAGACCAATGATATAATGATGTTCACTTTGGGGTTGATGAAGAGGGAAATGTCCAAACAAATGTTGAAGGAAATGAGGACATCCCTGGGGGAATGATGAAAGAAGAGCTACTCCACCAAGAAATTAAGCAAGCAATGACTTCCCAAATCAAATCATGACAAGCTTAAATGGTTTTCAAGACAACTTTAACAACAAATTGGAGATAGTATTGGAGAAGTTGTCTAGCTTGAAAATTGATGTGAAAGATTTGAAGGAAAATATTGGGGAGTACAAAACTAGGTTTGATGAATTGGAATACAAGATTTATGATGTGATTAGAAATACAAAATCAAAGAAATCAACCTTTGTACAAAATGAAAAAGAAGAAAGTGAGGAGGAGAAAGAAGAAGAAGAAGAAGAAGAGGCCAATGATGATGAAAATGATTCAAATAATGATAGTGGAAATAATAATGAGGCAAATAATGGTGTTGAAGAAGAAGAAATTGAGAAATAAAAGGATGTGGTGGAAATTGATGAGAGTGGGGATGGTAAATGAAACCGGGGCCAAGAAGTTGACATGGATTTGGGTGAAAATGAGGAAGATAAAGATGGGAAGAATGAAGAGGAAGAAGATGATTTGGGTGAAGACAAGATAGATGATAAAGTCTCACCAAATGATGAAGATCCTCTAGAAAGTCAAGAAAAGGAAGACGAAGCTTCAAGCACAAATGATCTAGAAGATTAAAGAAGATCAAGCAATCTCATTGTGGACTCCAAGTGCAAGAAGCAAATCTTCTATCCAATGAGAAAAATCTTAACTCAATCTCTTTATAAGCTTTTGTCTTTTATTTTACATGTTTTCCCCTATTGTTTTCCCTTTTGTACCCCTAGATTAGCAATTGTGCTCTTCATACTTACATGTTATAACATGTTTTGCTCTTATTTGTTTTGATCTTATGATCATGTTATAATTAGAAGAGCTTTATGATTTTATCCTTGTGGTGAAAGCTCTTGTTTTTTAACCCCTACCCTCTTTTCCTATTGGCATATGCTTTGGGGGAGTCCTTAGATACTATGGTTTGGTTTAAATTTGATCTATATAGAATTTGGGGATTATTTTGATGTTTATATTCAAGTCTTAAGTATGAATCTTATGTGGTTGATCGTATAGATGCTTGCTTTGGTTGTGTATATTTGGTTGTTTGGATTTTTTTTTTAAAAACTAAAATTGCATGTTTTCTGATTTCTACCATAAGTCTGATCGACCGGACTTTGGAGCTCAAGTCTACCGAAGCTTTGTGGTCGACTAAAGGCACTCATTCGGTCGACCGGAACAATCATAATTCAGCAATTGTTGTACTTCAACTTCAGAATCTCTGTAAGTTTTTGCTGTTTTATTCATATAAGCACAACTTAGGGGGAGCATTTTAAATGTTTTTCATCTTATAACCCCCTCATATATGTGATGTATGCTCACTTGTTCAAATTTTTACATCATCACATCACTTATTGGCTTGTTTTCATCTTTTCATCTCTAGTTGTAAGTTATTTGGGAATTATATGAGCAAAATATGTTTATCTTTTGCATATACTCTCTCTTATAACTTTGAGATCATGTTCTTCTCTTTACTTATTCGTCTTCATCTCATATAAATTTCTTTGTTAGCCTTGCTTTAAGAGTTGCTTACTTATTCGTCTTAAATGCTTTTCTTTTTGGGCGCTCTGATTACCCTTTTGATTTTGACAAAAGGGGGAGAAATAGTAGCTTGCAAATGTGCCAAGAAAAGCAATTTACAAAAGGAGAAAGCTTAAGAACTTTGTAAAATGGCAGAGATAAGGGATTCTTTAAAATATGGGGAGTATAATATTTTTTTCAAAAAATCTATTTGCCTAGATCCTTAATACCCTTATCTCATGCATGTATATTTATGTGCTTTAATGATTTATCCTTTTCGATATTTGTCCCATTTGCATCAATGTTTTGTCATCATCAAAAAGGGGGAGATTGTAAGCCCTAAGGGCAAATGTGATCAATCTTGTTTTGATGATAACAAACCATTGATAGTTCTAATGTTTTCGTGAGCATGGTCTTAATGATAGGATTCTTAGCACTCACACCAATATTGATGAAAATGGTAAGTTAGCTCATTGTATACATCAAAGTCATCATCCCACACACAAGGAAGCTACACTTTGCAAAACTCTATAGTACAAGCTTGAAGTCAATCCACATGCTATGGAAGTACTTGTAAAGTCAAGAAGAAGGAAGATAAATATGTCAAGAGATACTCAATCCACCAAAAGAAGAATCAAGTGGTATGTTCCTTGACCAAGAAGAAGTGTGAAGTCCAATACACTACAACTCAAGATTGCTATAGGACTTCATCAGTCAAGAACATGTTGACCAAAGGCTTCAAAGTCCAAGCTCCAAGAAGAATCAACTTGAAGACCTTAGGAAGATTAGTCTATGATTTATATACATCCTTGTGACTAATCTTACCTTTGAGAATACTAGGATATAGAATGTTTAAAGCTCAACCATGCATGTTTTCAAAACCTCATGTTTTATATTGTTCAATTCTTTGAAAAGGTTTTTGAAAACTTAGATAAGTGTTGGTCAATACCTAAATTCTTTAAAATGTGTTTTATATCTTTACAAAACACTTAGGCATGAGTTTGTGAATATTAGGAACTTGACTAAGTGGAAACCCCACTTTAGGACTTCATTTCGGTCGACTTAGGCCTATTCTCGGAAGACCATATGTAGTCTGGTCGATCGACATGCGTTGTCAGGTCGACCGGGGTTGTTTTTGTCCTAAGTCAAATTTTTAATGTTCCAAATCTCTAACGGCTATATTCTCTCGATGACCTTGTTATAGGTCGGTCGACCGAGACTTTCTTCGAAAGACCGAACCCCATCTTGCAGTCAACCGAGATGAAGACAAACGGCCTTTTATTTTTACTTCGGAGGCACCTCGGTGGACCAACTGCTTAGTCCGGTCGATCGAAGTTGTCAAATCCAGGCCAAAATTATAGCCGTTGTGACCAACTTTTCTTGTGTATTTTTGCCCTATATAAAGCTTCTAAAGCTGATTTTTCATAACTAATCAATCCATAAATGGGAATAGGCTATACACTTCATAAACAAGCAAACAAACACTTTTGAGCATAATTTCCATATCATTCAAAAGCATATTTGAGTTGAGCTAAAACTTCATATATCCTTTCTATTCTCAAGAGTGATTAGAGATTAAATTATAAATCCATTCCAATAGAGAATTCTTTGAAGTGAACTAAATTGTAAAGTCTCATTTGAAAGCGATTAGTTACCCTTTAACTTCATCTATCATTTCTATTAGGAAGCATGTGTAGTATCTCTAACCATAGGCAAATTGTTCATGTAATCAAGTAAACAAGTTATAGCAATTCATGAACTGTTAAAGTAAAGGAGTAGGGATAGAGAAAACTAACACAAGGATTTATAGTGGTTCGATTCACAAAGAATCTATATCCACTAGCTTAGGACAAACCCAAGGATTTCAATATCCACTAGTGGAAACCCTTCACAACAAATGCAAGGTAGGTTCTACCTTTTACAATTGCCCCAACAAACGAGGACTTGTGCTTCACTAAGAAGACTCCACTCACAAAGAGTGTTAACTTCACAAAGAGGACTTTTGCCTACACATAGGACTTTTGCTTCACTAAGAAGTCTCCACTCACAAAGAGTGTTTTTCTAGTTCTCCAAAGAACTAAGCTCACTAAGAGTCAATCTCTCCAAAGAGATACCTTGCACAAGAGGATTTATTCCTCACCAATGAGGACTTAGAAACACTCACAAAGAGTGAAGCTCACTAAGAGCTTTTGGCTAGCTCACAAAGAACTAGTTGTCACAAAGAGAAGATTAGGTAAGTAGCCTATTACAAAAGAGACTTTACAATTAAGCTCACTACAAAGAATTCCTTCTTGGAATAGATTTACAATTGAAGCTCTAATCACTCTTTTAGAATAGAAGAGATAGATGAAGTTTAAGCTCAACTCAAATATACTTTTGAATGATTTGGAAATAATACTCAAAAGTGTTTAATTACTTGTTTATGAAGTGTATAGCATATGCCCTCTAATGGCTTGGTTAGTTATGAAAATTCAGCTTTAGAAGCTTTTTATAGGGCAAGAATACACAAGCTTTGTTGGTCACAACGACTATATTTTTTGCCTGGAATTGACATCTCCGGTCGGCAGCTACTAGACAGTAGGTCGACCGGATAGCCTTAAAGTAAAGATTAAAGGCCCCATGTCTTCATCTCGGTCGACCACATTTAAGTGATCAGGTCTACCGAAGCAATGTGGGTCGACCTACCTATATCAAGGTCGTTCGAGAGAATATAGTCGTTGGAGCATTGGGACATTCAAAACTTGAATAAGGACAAAAACATACTGGTCGACCGACTGAACATTGGTCGGTCGACGGACTCAACATTGTTCTTTTGCATATGCCTAAGTGTTTTGTAAAGATATAAAACAGATTTTAAAGTACTTAGGCATTGACCAACACTTAAACAAGTTTTCAAAAACCTTTTCAAAGAATTGAACAAAGTAAAACATGAGGTTTTGAAAACATGCATTATTGAGCTTTAAACATCTATTGTATCCTAGTATTCTCAAAGGAAAGATTAGTCACAAAGGATTACCTATAAAGTTTAGACTAATCTTCCTAAGGTCATCAAGTCTTGTAGTTGAATATCTTTTTGGAGCTTTGACTTGAAGCCTTTGATCAACATCTTCTTTGAATGGTGAAATCCTCTAGCATTCTTGATGTAGCGTATTGGACTTCACACTTTTTTCTTGTCATGGAGTCTACCACTTGATTGTACTCTTGTTGGATTGAGTAGCTCTTGACATGTTGACATTCCTTCTTCATTGACTTTACAAATACTACCATAACATGTGGATTGACTTCATTCTTGTGCTATGAGGTCGTGCAAAGTGTAGCTTTCTTGTGTGTATGATCATACATTTGATGTACACAAGGAGTTAACTTACCATTTTCATCAATGTTGGTGTAAGTGCTAAGGATCCTATCATTGAGAACATGCTCACACAAACTGTAAACCCTAAGGGCGAACAAACTCAGTTTTTTATATTGGACAAACTTTTGATGTTGTGTCTAATGATCTTAATCTTTGTGATTGAATATCGGAACTCATTATGGAAGCTCTAAGTACTTCAATCAAGCCATTGGTATCAAGATTCAAAGTTATGCAAGGCTCATTTATCAAGATTGAAGATTGAAGACTTAGGTTTGGTTAGTTTAGCTTTGTCGTCATAAGTCGTTATCTTATAAAGCTCTAACCAAAGCTCTCATGAACATAAGCTCTACACTCTAGTCTTGCATGCATCATAAACACGTTTTCAAAAGGCTAAGTTTCAAAACGTTCCTTACATGAGTTCATATCTCAAAAGCCTTTGTTTTCAAAGTCTAAGTATTTTAAAACGGTTTTCTAATGCTCTTACTTGTTGCATATTGAGAAAACCTTTTAGACTTCAATAGATTTCAAAACGTGTGAAAAATCAACATCTCTCAAAGCTCAGAAGGTCGGATCATCCGAGCTTTCCTCGGATCAACCATGACTTGTGTTCAATCTAGATATTGAGGACAGATGGATTAGTACAAAATGTCATAACAATGATTACTTGAATCACCATAATATTTGTCAATTGGGACTAATGATGTGTTGCTAGATACCTCTCATTAATGTTGACAATTGTTGTCACGGCCAACATAGCAAATACTTAATGGGTCGCACACTATGATTAATTGGATTGGGCTTGTTGAAATTTACATTTGATATAGGTGCTCCAATTGCATTAGGCCGACTAATACTCGATTGATCAAACCAATCTGGTTGAACCGCGATGTTGAATCAGAATCGGTTTGTTGAATCGGTAAAACGGTCCAAGAACCAGTCAAAACCCGATCATGTGATGGTCATGTGAGGGGTTGTGTGTAGTGGGGGATCATAGGAGCCTTTTGAGGGGAAAGTGGAAGTAGTGGGTGAATTAATATTCACCCTACTATTTCATTTAACTTCTTAATCAAAAGTTGATTATTGAAAACTCTCACTAATTACTCAAGGATGCCGAATTCTAGAGAGAAAAATTAGCCATAAACACAACACCAAAAACATTAAAAAGTTATATGAAAATTTTGATTTTTCGTTCTTTCTTTTTTCAGATTTTGAACTTGAACCTACACACATATAATTCCTGAAGATTGTCTTCAACCTTCGGAGCTCTCTGACTAGCATTAGAGATGCGAAGAACAAGTTCAAGTTGATCGTGTGGATACCGCTAGAGACAGGAGTCGATTCGATCGGTTGTTGTTGGTGACTCCATAGCAAAATCAAAATAGAAATCGTTTCTGTCATCTCGTAAACTAAAGATAAAAATCCTAATAAAAGTTCATTGGTTCTTACTAGCGAATGATCCTGTTAGAAACATATTCCGCTTTTACTTTCCGCTGCAATTTGTTTAGGAATCCGAATTTCTTTTTTTCAACAGAGCAGTGCATTAAATTTTGAAGAGAAATCAAGGCAACTATAAAGAAGGGTCATCTAAAAGAAAACATAGTCCAGGCCCCAGGACGAAGGAAATGAGGCAATAAGCGAGGTCCAAACAATCATCAAGAGAAAAATGGGCTAGATGCTCCAAAAGTGGTCAATATTGTGGAGAGCTTTCCAGTTGGAGGATCCAAGAGGTCAAGATTTATTGAGGATGAACCATTAATCATTCGTGTCCTAATAGAATATTGCATTGTCTAAATAGTCATGGTAGACAATGGCAGCGCAATCAACATATTGTTCAAATTCGCACTTTACAAAATGGACATTTATTTGGTTCGATGTCACTCCTTGTGACCAAACAATTACCGGGATTGCAAGAAAAGGAACCCGAGCAACATGCTATATCACTTTACTAGTGTCAAATGAGAATAAGGAAGCCACATTTAAACCCATGAGATTTTATGTTGTAGATACTTACTCATCTTATAATACAATATTGGGAAGGTCATGTCTAAATGCATGACAGACAAGTGCATCCACATATACCCAAACACTATAAATCTTCGTTGTAGGCGAGATCATAGAAGTAAGAGGCCAGGTAGCCATGACAAGAGAATGCCACTCATATGAGCTCTCTGAGCATCCAAAACCCATAGAACGTAAAAACATATTTGACGCTTTAGATGATTATTTTTGGATTATAGTTATGCAAGAATAGTTTAATCAATTTGGAAGAAATCAAGTGTGGTCTTTAGTCCCTAGATCCCCTAATCACCTTGTTATTGGTACAAAGTGGATTTTTCAAAACATGCTAGATGAACTTCGTGAAATGATTAGAAACAAGGCTACACTTGTTTACCAATGATTCAATCAAGAGGAGAGCATTGATTTTGAAGAATCTTTTGCACCGATTTGTAGACTTGAATCCATTAGAATGTTGCTAGATTTTGCTTGTTTCAAAGGTTTAAACTATTTCAAATGGATGTGAAAAGTGTTTTTAATGGGTACACTGAGGAAGAAATGTATGTAGAGAAACCTCCCGGTTTTATTCATGAAAAATTTCCAAATCATGTCTACAAACTTTTAAAAGCTCTTTATGGTTAAAAACAAGCTCCTCGTGCTTGGTATGAAAGATTATGCAGCTTTCTTCTTTCAAAAGATTTTAAAGATGAAAATTAGACACCACTCTTCATAAAATCAAATGTACTCCATGACATCTTGCTAGTTCAAAACTATGTGGATGACATTATATTTGGTTCTACTATTGAATCTTTGTGTGAAGAATTTGCTAAGCTCATGCAAGATGAGTTTCAAATGAGCATGATGAGAGAAGTAAAATTCTTCATTGGACTACAAATCAAGCAAACAAAAGATGACATCTTCATAAATCAAGCAGAGTACACCAATAAACTACTCAAGAAGTTTGAGATGAATGATGCTAAAGAAAGCAAAACTCTAATGAGCTCTAAAATCAAGCTTGATAAAGATGAAAATGGTAAGAAGGTGGATGAAAATAAATATAGAGGTATAATCGGTAGTTTACTTTTTTTTTTTTTTTTATAAAGCCACCAGCGTGGTGGGGCGGTCCCCCGTTTTATTAATTATTGCCAAATCGGCAGAAGTGATGAGAGGGGGACATAAAGCCTAACCTCCCAATACAATAGAATATGCAAAAAGTGCAACCTTGGGCATTTATATATATGCACAAGGGTGAAACAATATTTGGCTAAACTAATATGCAAAGCAGTAAAACTCTAAAGCAATTAGCTATACAATATTGATAAGTTTATTTGCAAAAGAGGATTACCATTCATTTTTTTGTGATATTGATGATTATGAACAAATGATTAGAGAACCTTTTTATATCAACGGGAAATCAGATTCTCGGTACTAGCATGGTCCGAGAGATTCAACACTTTCATCAGATTAGTCTTAATTATCTACGTGATGTCTTTAGGGATAATGAAAAATGAAGTTTATGTATGTGCTGGTAGTTTGACTGGTTCTTATCAGGTTCACAATTATTTAGGCGTCACATGTGTGTGGATTGATCGGAACAGGAACATTAAAAAGAGATTACTCGCTTTTAGAGATTTTGATGAACAACATAATTCACAAAATATTTCATGAAATTTCATAAGCGTTTTTGAAAAGTATAGCTTGCCTTCTGGAAATGTGTTTTCAATTTCTTTTGCTAATGCGAGTGCAAATACCACTTCCATCTAGACATTTCTCAAGTTTATCAACCTAGTTTGTGCGGTAAATTTTTCATATTAGGTGCGCAACTCATATTATAAATCTTTGTGTACAAAATGGTGTGAGAACGCTAGCTGATTACATTTATCCAATTAAAATGACTCTGAAATTTACTTGGAACTCCAAACCACTTCAAAAAAAAATGGAAAGATTTTTGCAAAAGAAATAAAATGTACCCTAGAAAATTAAAAAATGATCTTCCCCAACGCTGGTACTCTACTTATCACATGTTAAAAAAATACACGGTCACAAGGATATTTTGTCTTCTTTTTTTGCCCAAATTCCCAATTTGGTATTGTTTTAAAAATGCTAACCATTGATTTATTTGCATAAAGATGATGGCTATGCTAGAAGATTACAATGATTCTAGTGTAAATATGTCGGGGGTGTATTATCCTACTTCAAACAAAAGGTTTTTCTTCAATGTTGAATATTGCTGAGGTTATTCACGAAAATATTAATAATTCGTTCCTTTGTAATGCGGTAATGACTATAAGGAAAAATGGTAAAAATATTGCATGGAAATCCCTAAATTATATTTAATTGCTATTGTTTTCGACCCCGATCAAAGATAGATAGTCCAACTGGTTCTTTAAACACGTACATTCGTTATTTAGGTTTATATCCCGGTGAAGAAGAGGACACTGTTTTGGCCATAATTGAAAAGGTTAAAATAAATATAACAGATTTATGTGTAGAATATACAATATTCTTATTCTTTTTCTTCTTATACTAAACCGTTAAGCTGTTCAACTACACAATTTAGGAGATCCTACAATCGTGAATGATCCAGATGAGCAAACGAGCTCACGTTGGGCCTTCAAGTTCGAATTTGAAACTTGATACATATATAACGGCTTCTTTTGAGTTTACTAATGTAGGTTTTGAAGAGGTCAAATTTTATGTCCTAAAATGGTGGAAAATGAATGAAGTCTGATTTTCATCTCTAGGGCTGCAATTGCACGGGAGATTTTAGCATGTTCGGCATCTACTGGTTCAATTGAATCGGTTTTCAACCGGAGTGAAAATACTCTCATCGAGAAACTGTCCCACACACATCCTAGTAATTTTGAGTAACGACTACTCATGATTGGACAAGGTTGAAATGAGGAAACAGCAGATTAAGATCCCCACACTGTGACGAAGACATTGAATTTAAGACTGACTTAGACAACAACGACTCTAAGACTGCTTCAACCAGTGGCTCAAGGACTCCTCGCTGTTCTGAATGCGACTAGGCGGAGGTAAAGATTTATAATAGTTAAGATACTACGTGGGGTTTAATTCATATACCCCGAGAGAATACGTATGCAGCTATTTAGCACAAACACAATTTAATTTTGTCCCCACTAAATTTAATAGAATTGTATTTCTAATTTTTGTTCAAGTTAAACAATCTACCAATAAAAAAATAGAATTTTATTAAACAATTTTGATTTAAAACTAATACTGCATTTATAATTTATCAAAATCAATTTTATTTAATTAACGGTTCTTTCCTGAAATCGAATTAGAACTTGAACTGTATAAAAAAGAGATAATCACTATTTTTGCCCCTGAGCTATCTTTCAAAAGCAACTGTTACCCCTAAGGAATATATCGTGCCATTTGTGTCCCCAACAATTTACGGGGTGCCATTTATGCCCAAAAATGGCAGAATCCGGTGAGAGGGGGCGGCGTTCCACATGTGTGGAGTGCGCATGCGAAATCAGAGGGGCAAAATCGTCATTCCTCCACCGCCGCCACCTCCACCATCCCCTCTACCAATCACTCCTCCCTCCATCCCTCTCTCCTCCACCACTCACCCCTCTCTCCCTCCCCAGCCACTCACTATTCCCTTGAGATAATCACTATTTATGCCCCTGAGTTTACTTTCAAAAGCAACTGTTACCCCTCAGGATTATATATCGTGCCATTTGTGTCCCCAACAATTTACGGGGTGCCATTTATGCCCAAAAATAGCAGAATCCTCCTTCCCTCCCCCCTCCCTCCGCCACTCACCACTGCTGGGGTTTCTCTCTCTTCATGTTCTTAGCTCATTTTCTTTGTCTTTGAATCCATTGATTAGATTACCAACTTCAAGTCCAAAAAATCCCATTAATGCTCAGATTCTTTAGGGATTTCAATGGATTTGGGGTATTCAAAGGCTAGGATTTTTTATTTGGTGGGATTTGGAATTTGGAATTTGAGATTTGTGGTGAAATGGATGATAATGGCGTTGAGGAGATCGGAAGCATCTTCATCATTCTCGGTGGTGGTGGAGATGGCAGAGGGAGAGAGGGCTGAGTGGTAGTGGTGATGGAGGAATGGGGGAGGGTTTTTTTTTTTTTTTTAATTAAAAATATGAATGGACGAAATTGCCCCTGAAAATATGCTTGTGCGGTTCGCACATGTGCAACGCCGCCTCTTTTGGTCGGTCGCCGCCACTTTTGGGTATAAATGGCACCCCGTAAATTGTTAGAGACAAGAATAGCACGATATATTCCTTAAGTGAATAGATGAAATTCAAGATAAATTTCGAAAAGAAAAAATAGTGATTATCTCTATAAAAAACGTACATAATTGAAACCGAACTGTGGGTGCTATAAAAAACCCAGTATGCCCTTTACTTATTTTAGCTTTCTGCACAGTCATCTATTTTTCATTCTTAAAACTCAGTTTCACCGACGCTCCATTACACAATTTCCTCTTCTCTTGTCTTAATACAATCAAACCTTTTTATATTCCATATTCGCCACTCTGTCTCTTTATTGGCCTCTTTCCATACCTTCTTTAACTGTAAAGTTCTGGAATTTTTTAGGCTTTCTTACCTGCTAATTTAAAATTCTCTTTTTATAATTATTCCCTTTTTAATTTGCTTTTTGTGTTCTTGATTGATGGATAAATAGTGAAAAAGATTTGGCCCCATGTCATTATGAGAGTTTTGGAGGAGAGGGATTGAAAAAATGGATGCTATCAAGAAGCAAGCTAGTAAACTGAGAGAGCAAGTGGCCAAGCAACAGCAGGTAAATTTTGGTTTCTCTGGAAAAAAAGATTGAAACTTTAATCTTTTTACTTTGTGGGTTTTTTTATTTACTCTCTGATTGTGAATAAACTTTGCAATTTGGTATGCTTTGGTAGTGAATTTTAGTTGTGGGTTTGAAGGGCTGCTGAAATATCTATACGCAGAGTTCAGAATAGGGTAATATCTTTTTTGTTTATTTGCAGGAATTTTAACCTAAATTGAACTTTTTGATTGGTTTTGCTATGATTTTCGGGGTTTAACAGTATTATGATAGCATTTCTGTGACTGTTATTGATACCAGTAATGTAGAATGTGGAGACTGCTAAATGAACAGGGATGCTGTGAAAGAAGGAGTTAATGCTCTTTTAGGAATTTTTTTCCCAGAAAGATATTGCCATTGTTTGGTAAAGGAAACAATATGAAAACAAAAATTTGGTTCCTGTGGTCACATTATCTCATTTTGGTTTGCAATTGTATTTACTTTATTGATTGATCAACCAGTTATAGCTGACATTGTTTTAGTTGTTTGATGTACGACTAGCAGTGTTGTCAAATGGCGGCCACGCTATACGCAATGCACGTTACACTCTAATATGGAGGTGTACGCTATTCAGCGTTTCGCGGGCGTTATGGCGGTTACGTTATGGCGTTTCATGGCGGGCATAGCGGACAAAGTGGAATATTTGGCCTTTTTTTTATTTTTTTTTAAATGGGCTACTTTTTGGCTACCCATGTGAATATTCCCCTCTTATATTATATTTACCTAATCCCAGCAAACAATCAACGTAATCAGTCTTTATTTTCTTGTCGTCTCTGCATTATCAGTGACGTTCCTCTTCTCTTTCTGTCTGTCTTTTCCTCCACCGTCTTTCTCTTTCTTCCCTCTTTTTTTTTCTCCATCACTGTTTGATTTTTTTAATCTTTGTTTTTTTTTTCTTTCAATCTTCTTCTCAATCTCTGATTTTTTTAATCTTTGATTTTTTTATCAAAGGGTGATTTTTTAATATCGTATTTTTTTTATCCTCTATTTCCCATTTAAGATTGAAGGTTTTGATTGATGATTAATGTTTTGCCATGCTATGAATCTCGTGTCCTGAATGATAGTCTGCTGCTCAAGATTGTGTCAAGCTCAAGAAATTTATTGGCTTCCCTTTTTTTTTTGGTCTTGTTTTGATTATCATATTGTGAGAGTTTTAAGTTATGCATTCTTGTTATGTTGTGAGTTATGACTTACGAGATATCCTAGTTAATGGTTGGTTAATGACTTTTGAGTTATTTGTTTGATTCATGTTGTTGTTTTTCTTTTTATTTAAATTATCCAGTGTTATATATATATATATATATATATATATTGCATTATTTTATTGTGTCCGCAATGTGTCCATTATAAGTCGTTATAGCGTCCGCTATAACGTTATGGCATTTTTGTGGCTTGCCACCATGATCCGCCATCCGCGATTGACAACACTGACGACTAGTCCATCTTGTGGAAGTTACCTTAAGCATTTCTATATGGTATTAAATTAAAATCTAATAGGTTTAATATCTATACTCTGGGATGGAATGCCTTATTTGAAGTCCGTCCGGATTTTATTATATGTACACTTAATTACCCACGTAAACCGGTTACATCAAAATGACTAATTCTCCTCTCTTTAGAAGACCAACTTAATGCATCTTTAAGGGCACTTTCAGACATTTGGGGATTTAAATATCAGTTAAGCTGAGAAATAGTCCTTGCTTTCCTCTTGTTCACAATGCTTAACCTTTGAAATTTTGTTTTGTAGATGATAGATAATCAGTTTCTTTTCACCCCTAATTAGAGGAGGAGGAGAATCATGTTTTAGGAGTGTCATAATATTTGCAGTTCACCTGTACAATTGGTTATTGTCCAAGGTTTACTATAATAGTCTAAGCTTGATTTATATCATCTGTTACTCAGGATTATGAATGAAAAGACACTAATGTCATTTGTTTTTCTGGTTCATTCTGAAGAATATGACTGATTCCATGTTTACTTGTTATATTTTATATTAAAAGAATTGAACATTCTTCGTGTTTTAGGCGATTCTGAGACATTTGGGACAATTGGGCCATGAGGCTGTTATGGTTAATGATGCAGACCAGGAATATCACCAACAGCTTCAAAATTTGTACAAATCTACGAGGTCAGCTAAGGTACATTCATTGAGCTGTTGTCACATTTTGTTATTTGCGTTTACTCAAAATGACCTGATCTTCCATTAACGGAGCTTCACCGCACACATTAAGGAGCAGTTGATGGACTACACTTCTAATTTCGTTTTGCATTTTTCAGCATTTTCAAAGGGATATCGCTCGTGGTGTAGAAGGATTTATCCTAACAAGTAAAAAGCAGATGGAGATCAGTGAGTGGTCTTCCACCATTTTTCTTTTGATGTTGTTTCAATTTCTTGGCTCAGAGGGATAATTTCGACTTGAATCTTGTAGCTAGAAAGTTAGCTGAAGATTGTTGCAAATACGGGATTGAGAATCAAAGTGATGCTATCCTTCTTTCCAGGGCGGCATCAGAATTTGGTACCTCACATGTTTCAATGGAAGATCACAGAGAAAATATGCTTGGGATTTTTGCAAGCCAGGTTATATTTTCGTTTCTATTAAAATTTCAGCAACATTGGATTCTAGTGCTTCTACCGTGTCAGCCATTTATACTTTTCTCTCTGGTCAAAATTGGAATCTTTCGGTGTTAATTAATGTCCATTTATGTTTTCCTTATTAGTAGCTCAGCTGATCTATTTAATTGATCTCAAGATAAGATGGGCATGATTCATATGAGTGCATGTTTTGTATTTGTGAGTTCATTTCTTTTCTTTAACTTGGTTTTGCTATTTCAGATTGAGGACAAACTTGTATAATAAAAGTTGAAAGTCAGACTTAAAAGCTTCCAGAATCTCAGAATGACAGTATTAGTGGGAAAAGAAATTTCTTGCAAGCTTTCTTAAGAAAGCATCGAAAGATAACAATAGGAATGCAAATTGGAATCATGGTTTGCTAGTCATCCTGTACATGATATTAAGCAAACTTTACACAACATGGTGAAATACTCTAATTACCAATGGAGCCTTTGAAGATGCTCAATGAATTGCTGAAAAAATTCCAGGCATCTAATAGTTACTTACAAATAACATTTTATCAGATAAAATTCATAAAAAAACTAGTTTCAATGATTAAGAATTGTATATAATTTTTCTAGAAAGTGTAAACTAAGTAATTAACTATTGAAATCTTTTCCTTGAGATACCATCTTCTGGAAAACATTCAAATCCTGCTGTCGAAAAGCATGCATATTCACCAGATGTGTTAGTTTGTGAGTTTCCAACAGATATAAGTGATAATGATCAAGATATATAATCTGCCAGAGAGAGGGGTGGGGTGAACAAGATGTATGAATAAATCTATCTTTATAATTAAGAAGACCGTAAGTGATATTTTATTATTTTAAGGTAAATTATTTAATTCTCGAGGATATCTTTAAGTTAGCATTTTAATTTCCAAAGCAACTGTAAAAAACAATGAACACAAAGACCCTGGAGGTGGTTCTGACTAGCTCTGAAGCAAAGTGAATGTTGCAATTTCTACAATAAGCAACCACAAAGTGATGTAAGGTTGATTTTAAAAAACCAAAAACTCTAGCAATGAAAGGAAAAAAGAAATTTTTGACAAACAGAGTTTGAAGAGAGCAGTTTACTAAACTTGAGGAAAAAGTTACGAATTAAGTTAGACAAGGCATTGCGATTTTTGGCAATGGCACTAGTAAAGTTTTCTTTCAAGAAATCTATCATAAAGGGCCTTACAGTGATTATAATCACAATCGGAAGTTCTAGTAAATCACGACTGTTGGCAATTGAATGAAACTTTTCTTGACGCCTCTGAGTTGCTTCTCTTTGTTGTCCTCTGCTTAGTTGAAATTTCTACCAGAATTGCCAGAAGGAAAAAATAAACTCTTGGGTTCTCGCTTGAAAAATTCTTTAGAAGCTACAACTGAATTAGTAAGGTTTCCTTGATTCTGGCCTGATTGATGCAACAAAAGACTACGTGAGAACTACTAGCAAACGATACATTCTTTAAAATTAATTAAAAATTCTCTTATTGGTTCAATGGGAAAAAAGCTATTTTGAATTTGGGAGCAATTAAACAATTTCATTTAAGATAATGCACCAGCTATCTTCAGTTTCTCTGCTTGTTACTGATGCCTCCTGCTATTGGTGCATTCTCCCTTAAAGGAACATATTTCCTTGAGAGGGTGCATAGAAGCTCACTTTCATGTTTATCTCAGATAGTCGGTGGGAGGAGGTAAAAGTAGGATTCGAACCGCTGCCCATCCACCACTGGTACAGAGGCTTGATCCTCACCAAATTTTTAACTTGGTCTCCTAAATTTTCTGCAGAGTAAAATGAAGGCATTCATTTTGGAATGGAGGGAGTATTGTGTTCTTGTTAAATTAAACTGTAGAATTTAGTGATCTTCCAATATTTACAATTTCTGCCCCGATGTCATTAACAAGAACTTTTTTTTTTCTTCAGACGGGGACTTAATCATAAGAGCTTTGAGGTTTCTTTGGTCATAAATCTTGATTTAGTATCTTCTTTGGGATCCCTAAATTTGCGTAGTCACAGCACTTGTTTTACTTCAGCTTTTCACCTAAATTCTTTATATTAGTATCAAGTTGTAAGTCGTTGTTCTTACTGCAGGTGTGTGAACCACTACGGGAATCAATAGCTGGTGCTCCATTGGAAGATGCTCGCCACTTGACTCACCAGTATGATAGAGTCCGCCAAGAGTTTGAAGCGAAGGTAGTTCATTTCAAAGGAAAGGTATTGTCAAATTGTTTCAAATTCGTGGTTGTTATGTACTGATCCAGCCCTCTTGCCTCCAAAATTTTAATAGGTGGCTGATGTATTAAGGCGTAAATCAAAATATAAAGATTCTTCTCCTGAGAACCTTATTAAGCTAAAAAATGCAGAAGCAAGGCTGACAGAACTTAGATCCTCAATGTTGGCGCTTGGGAGAGAAGCAACTGAGGCTATGCTCTCCGTTGAAGATCAGCAGCAGCAAATTACTTTCCAAAAATTACTTGCAATGGTAATTTAAGTTCTCTTTTCCCTAAAGTTTCAGCTCATATAAATGCAGTTCAAAGTTCGAGAGTTTAGGTTGGACTCTCATGCAAAAGTTGTTCATATCATCAATATTCACTACAAGTGCATGCCCTTGTTTCAATTGTGGGAGAAGGGTTCTTAATCTAATTCTTTTACCTTTTTGGCACACGTGCATGCATTTGATCTTATTGCAATTTTATTATTGATTATATTTGGTTTTCTCTCTATTTATCATATATTACTTTTAACACATTTTCAATTGATATTTCTTTTTGCTAAGTACTAATCAACACCCGCTGACTGATCTTATCTTTGACTTGGTTCCATGCCAACAATTCTCTGTTTATACTTGGATTTGCAGGAAAAAAAATCTTACTTTATTTTCATCGAGTACATCTATTGTGTGTGTGCGCATTTTAAAGTTCACTAGTTGAGTATAAAAAATATAGTGTATAGTTGGTTCCATACCAACAATTCTCTGTTTATACTTGGATTTGCAGGAAAAAAAATCTTACTTTATTTTCATCGAGTACATCTATTGTGTGTGTGCGCATTTTAAAGTTCACTAGTTGAGTATAAAAAATATAGTGTAGGCAAGCCTCTGAATTTTTAACTGATGTCGCCTTTGACTTCTTCCCATTCTACTATTTACCGTGCTGTGTAAGAGGAACTGTATTGCCTTCTGGAAGCAACACCTCACTAAAATAGTAAGTGAACAAATGCATAGATGGAGTACATATACACTATATGATTCCGTATATTTTGTTAAGATGAACCTCAGATATATTAGTTATTACTTATTCAGATTCTACGAGCTAACTGCTAGTTCAATCTCATGATTGAGGCAGATTCCTGGTTCGACTGCACTTTTATTCTTGTAATCCGAATAGGGACATGTGCTGTATTGCTAGGTGTAGTAGTAAAGTTGTATCATTCTTAATTGATACGAGTCTATTTTGAGTTACTATATGCTTTCTTTTGGGTTTTTTTTTTTTTTGGTAAATAAAAGTTTGGGTGGGTTCGGCTCCGGTTACCACCACGAGTCAGGGCAGGGCAGGCCCTAGGGACCATAGGTCACTTACAAGGGTCTTTTGGTTTTGTTGAATAATTGGTAAAGTTGATTTGTTTTCAGATTCGGACAATAATTCACGACTGCTTTTCAATGTTCATGTGCTATCATGTGATAGTTAGCTGAAACTTACACTTCCTAATTTTTAAGCCTTATTCTTAATAAAAAACATTAATCTCTTTCCGTTTCTTTCTTTTTTTTTCTTCTTTTTCCCAACCAGTTCCCTTAGATCATTATTATTTCTTTTTGGATTTTGTTTTTCTTGTTTTTTTCTTTTTTGGGGGGATCATTCCTTTGGAGAAATTTTGAATCAATAGAGTAACTTTACTTTGGATGCATCACTTTCACTTTTAAGTAATTATAGAATCTTACATGAATTCAGCTCACAGGTGCATGCTGAGAGATCTTATCATCAAAACATTATTCCTATTTTGGAGAGGCTTCATTCCGAGGTCTGTAAAATTTCACTTCAGTTTGCTCTATGTATACTCCTAGTAGAATGACAACATTTTTCTATCTTACATCTTTTTGTATGTGAGAAAGATCGTGACAATGATTCTTTGTTTGGGATTAGATGATTCTGGAAGAGCAACTAAACGAGTCTTCATTACAATCAGCATCTCCACAAGGAGATGGTCACACTTATATCCCGTCTTCCCACGAAGACACCACAAATAGGTCTGATAATCAAGGTGACACGGATGAAAAGGGTGATGAGGATGAAAATGGTACCTACTTTATTGCAAAGGTACAGCCTTTCATACTATTCTTGGAGACGCGTTTCCAGACTGTTGCTTTTCTTTCTTTCTTTTTCTTCTGAATCTTTTCTGTCTTCCACTTGTTCAACTACTTATCTGATTTTCGTTCTTCACTATTTTCTCCTTGATTCGTTCCATTCTCAATATAGGTTATACATTCATTTGATGCCCATGAGGAAGGTGAGCTAAGCCTCACGGTGGATGATCACGTTGTTGTTAGAAAGGTACTCTTCTCAGTATCTCTCATGCTACTGGTAATCAGCAGCAGATCTAAGGAAGGGGAGGGGGTGGCCGTCAACACCCCCCGCCCAAAAAAGAAATCAATTTTTAAATACTTGATTTTGTATATGAAAAACCCATCTTTTCTGAGGAATCCTTAAAAAATTTATCTCCTCCCCCTTCCGCCAACAATTTTTAAACTAAGATTCCCTCTGTCGGGATTTGAATGTCATTTGCCTAATTGGGATGTCCGGAAATGAATATCCCATTTCTAAATTTAGCTAAATTTTCAATTGTATCATAAGTCAAAGTCAATCCTTAAATTTTAGCACAAGTCAAAATGGTCCGGATGGAGAGAGTAGAATATGTCTTTATATCCCCCCTCCAATGTGTAAGTTCTGGATCTTCCCCTACTGATAATTCTCTGCTCCCTTGTATTTCAAAACCCATCACTACTTGATACATCTTTGGTTTTCCAGGGAAAAAAATTTAAATTTAGTTTGTTAAATACAAAATTTCGATCTGAATTTAAGCGTTTTGTTCGCGGATCCTTATTGGTCCTGAAACATGAAAATCTTGCTTCAAACAACTTTGTTATTGAGGTTAGAATTTGAAATTTTATGTAATTTTTCGTTTGTTTGATTATGAATGGCCTTAGGTAGCTCCTAATGGATGGTCTGAGGGAGAATGTAATGGTAAAGCTGGATGGTTTCCTTCTGCTTATGTACAAAAAAGAGATCAATTATCTTGATATATTATAACTCTCTTCCCAATTTCCTATAAAGTTAAAAATTTCCAATATTTTGTTGTCTTTGAAATCCTCCCTTCCCAGGGCTTTATGTAAATTGCAATTTCCAATATCTGATTTTCTTTTTCTTTTTTGTGTAAAAAATTGTAATTAGCTGGTATTTCGAACTAGGTTTTACCATGAAGAAATGTGTATATTTCCGCGTAAAAGAAGGCATTGATTTGTTTATGTATTCTCTGTACTGTTCTACTATTTCTGGTGATTAAAGAAATATATTATCCTTTTTTATTTTTTATTTTTAATATTTCTTTTTGAGGGTTGGGTCTCTTGTTACTTTTATGTCGCACTATTGCTTCTTTATTATTATTATTATTCCTTAAAAAATTATTATTAATTTTTTGAGGGGTGGGGGAAAGTTTGCATTTTTTTTCTTTAATCTTATTTTCTTAAGTGAAATATTTATACATTATAATTTGTATTCCTCTTCTCAAAATATAGTAGTAATAACGTCAAAATAATAATAATAGTCTCTGTTGGAGGTTATTTCAGAATTATTTTATTGTTTTTAGGCAAGAGTATTTTCTAGATTCTAGGAGGAAGAATAAAATCGATAATCTTTCTATTTTTTGAAAAAAGAAAAAAAAAGATTTTTTTTTATTATTATAAATTAACCTTTGAGGAAATTTTGCAGTATGGAATTGTGCGGCAGAAACCAGTTATCCATGTAGTTGGAATCTAATTACTCCGACTAGTGGCCCTTTCTCCTAATAATCGTTCATAATTGTTGATCAATTGAGTTCTTCATTGGAATGATCATGTCTTGGCATAATGGGTATTACATTACCATGTTTTTTGTGCAAGTTGTTTTGGAATGAACGGATTCTTGTAATCCGTATTTTAAGAAAGACGAATTCTGAAAATTCGTTTTATGCTGAAGTGGCAACCGTTTTTATACGTCAAGTCACGTCAGCATATGACGGATTCTCCGTCTTTTCTCTCACAATAATAAATATGCCTCTCTCTCTCTCCCTTTTTTATAAAATATAAAAAAAACTGCATTACCCCCCACCCCTTCAAGCCCATATCATTTCCGCTCCATTTTTCGCCACCGCATCGCCATTATCACCATGTTAATGTCTCACGTGCTCACCACCATCACTCTACTTCTCCCTCTTTTAAGGTAAGTTTTTTTTTCCAAATTGAACTTATAAATTTCTTTGAAAAATGTTTAATTTTATGATTTTATGTGAGGTCTACTTAGCATATGTGAGTTTATGTTAGCATGCGGGGAGGTGACCATCACCCTGGAGGACGTTGGTGTCCTTTTTAGACTGCCTATTGAGTGGCATGCTGTTACTTTAGATGAAAGTGGTAGTAAAAACAAAGATGCTTGGAGGGTGCTCGTGAGGGATTTGTGTGGGTTTAACCCTGTGGTGCGCTCTTTTAAGGGTAATTTCCTTAACAAGAGTGTCGGCGAAACCGTGATGTGTTATATCAAGGTTTGGCTTTTTAGCAGATCTTTCTCTATGTCGAAATAGTTTCTATGGGAATATACTCGACACAACCCCGGGCAGGCTAAGTATCAATGAAGGCTGAAACACCACAACTAGAGAAACAAGCTAGTTGATACAGTAACTCAAAGAATATGAAGTTCTACCGGAAATTCATAAACAAGTATCAAAGGAATAACCTTAATAAAAATATCAATATATCAAGTCTAAGTATAATGGTGGCCGAAATTGCTCTATAAGTAGAGGAATTTTGGTTCCAACATAAACAAGGAAAGGAAATAAGAGTCCTTGAAGAATTAGGACTCTTGAATAACAACTTGCTATCAAGTAACTACCTAAACAAGATAATAGGCACATGTTAATATTATCTTGGTGGCTAGAAAGTAAATAACTACCAAATCTATGAAGAGTCCTAGTTGCATTAGGACTCTTATTAACCAACTAACTAACACATGGATAACATGTCCTTTATTATAGCAAATACTTGCTATACACGAAATTATACTAATTAAATATGCTGAAAATAATTAAAGTCTAGTATAGACTTTAATTGTACACAAAAAGACTAAAATGCCCTTTAAATTCGTCCCAATTCTGGACAGCTTGTTGGGCCAACTTGTACGACAATAATGGATATCAAGAAGGCAGAATCTGGTCTTGTGATCTTCATAGAAGTTGTAGATCTGCCTCTTATCTTTAATATGCAATTGGAATCAGCTTCATTGGATGGCTATATAGAAAGATATGATCATTATACCAAACAGTATCAAAGCTGTCCATTCCTTGTACACTTGTGATACTTAAGAGATTGACTTGGGAAACATTCCTAGATGTAATTTAGAGTCCTCTTTGTATCGTAACACACGTTCCCTTGAGTTGGGCAGCCCTAAGGTTGGTATCGTATCATCCCCTCCCTCTTGAAAAGGATTCGTCCTCGAATCATCCCAAAAATCAGCTTTATAATCTAAAAAATGAATAAATGGGAGCAAGTTAGAAATTTGGAAAGCAAAAATTGCATTGTCCTTACCTATCAAGGAGATTCTCTTGCGGCTGTCCCAAATAAATGGTGTCTTGTCCTTCTTAATTGAAATTAATGGGGCAGCAAGCTTGCAAAAATCGCGAACAAAACGTTTATAAAAGCTTGCCAACTCATATGTTGAACGAACTTGAAGGATACTAGTTGTTCTCGGCCATTCCTTTATTGCATTATCTTTTTCTGGATCAACTGGAATACCTTGTAAACTTAACATATAACTAAGAAGATGAGTGTAATAAACATTATTATCCATCTTAGCATACAAGGTTTGTGTATTTATAATAGAAAAAACAGCCCTAAGATGTGTACTAACATGTTCTCGGTTTTGACTATTAATAAATATTCTATCAAAGTAATAAATTGGATGTCCATACTGAAAAGTTATGTGATTAACATGTAGACTATCCCTATATGTTCTAAAAGTCCTTTCATACTTAGGTTCAATATTTACCGGATTAAAATAAGGTCTTAAAGACTTACTTACCTCCGTCTTTGCACAAATTAACTCACCTCGGTCTTGAATTTGCTGATATGTACCCGAAGATGGTTTATACCTTTCACGATTTTGAAGGCTAATAAGTAACTTTCTCGGCAACTCCTTAGGGAAGACTTCATGAAACTTTTGAAAAATAGCAAGACAACATGTAGAAAAAGATGTTAGAGTAAAAAAAGTGTTAGTAAATAGGTTCGTTGTGGTTCCTTTCAAATCTAACAAAACAACAAGTTGTTTTGTTTGAATTGTCCTATCTACCTTTCCGGATTTAATGAACAAACATTCTTTTCTCACTCTTTGAGCTATTGCCTTTTTTCTCACTTTTAGCTCGGTTTTTTTGTCCTTTTTTACCTCTTGGGTAGGATCACTCGTTTTTTGTAACTCACGCTCTTTCATTCTTTTCTCTCTACCCTCTTGGTGACAGAGGATGTAAAGTATATCGAATATTATCCATTGTAACCATGTAAACATTCCTTCGACCAATATGATCCACATACCTATCATATTGCCAAGGTCTTCCCAAAATTATGTGACTTGCGGTCATAGGGACTACATCACAAATAACCGAATCCAAATATTGCCCAATGCTGAGTTGAATCTCAACTTGTTTATCCACTTTAATCTCACCACTATTATTTAACCAAGAAAGCTTATATGGCGTCGGATGTGCTTTCAAGGGTAAATCTAAAGCGGTAACCATATCAAAAGAGCAAACGTTAGTGCAACTACCACTATCAATAATAAGTAAACAAATCTTGCCTTGAACAGTGCACTTTGTTTGAAAAAGATTGCTTCTTTGTTGATGCAAATCATCTATTTGTTGATATTGTAAGAGATTCATATTTACCAAAAGATGATTTCCCTCATCCGGATATTGATCATTGACCTCGGCTTCAACTTCAAAACTTTCGGCCTCAAATTCCCAATTTGCCTCCTCGGTTTCTTCCTCACTAAAATATATTGAGTCATCATTATCCGCTTCAATATCAGTTTCCTGTGATGAACCTTCAATAAAAGACATTATCTTTGCAAAGAAAAAGAATTCACACAAAGAATCGTTAGTAGAAAAAGATATTAAAGATTGAATCTTTTCACAAAATCTGTGAATAGTAATCTGTGAATAGTAGTTTGTGAATAGTAATCTGTGAATAGTAATCAGATTTTTGTTCTCTCAATATTCCACAAAATACTTGTCAAGAACTTCCAACTCTAGATGATTTAGGTAAATTGAATTGTTTTGTTGATGGAAGGCTGAAAAAATATGGAAAGAAATCCTATCTTGACCTACACAAAAAGTTAAGAAAGAAAGAATAAGAGTAATCGTTAAAAAGATGTAACCTTTACGCTTCACGATTTCTTGAAAATAGACTTTGAATTTTCGAATGAATAGTGCTGTGAACAGTAACCGAAAATTTTAAAATCTTGAAAACCTTGTTTTCTTGATTTCTTTCTTTACCTATAAACCTTTAGACTTACCCTTTTCTTGGCCGCCTTTATCAAGAACTCCGTGTCAGGAAGATATTACCTTGATTTGATGAGTTTGATGGCGGCTTAATTCAAGAACAAGAGGGAACAAGAGCCAATTCCTTTGTGTCCAAGCAGACAAGGAAGTTTGCTTTTGGTTTGATCCGTGTCTAGGATAACCGGCTGCCAATTTATTTACTTCCGGGTGGCTTTTGCGTATGGTAGTAATATTTTTTTTGTTATCTTTCTCGGTCTATTCCAAGCAAACAATAATTTTTTTTGAAAACGTAAGGTACACCAAGATAGAGATCAACCTTTTGCTCTGATACCACTTGATGCGAAACCGTGATGTTTTATATCAATGTTCGGCTTTTAAACAGATCTTTCTCTATCTCGAAATAGTTTCTATGGGAATATACTTAACACAACCCCGGGCAGGCTAAGTATCAATGAAGGCTGAAACACCACAACTAGAGAAACAAGCTAGTTGATACAGTAACTCAAAAAGGAATGACAAGGTAAAACCTCACATCATGTTTCAAAAATATCTTGTAAACTTATTTAATATGTTGGCTGAATTCCCCTTTATATAGAGGTGGAATTCAGCTATCTTAGCCTTACAAAGGAAGAGTCCTAATTGAATTAGAGCTCTTCAATCTCTAGCATAACAAACTAACTATAAAAGAAACACTATCTAAGATAATGGACAACATGTCCTATTATCTAGCAACCACTAATATTATGTGCCTAAAACACTTATTATTAATAATAATAATAGCTTAAATCTAATTAATAATTAAACTTGAAATAACAAGATTAATTCTCGTCCAAAATCTGGACAGCTTATTGGACCAACTTGCACGACAATTTCGAACTCCATAACGGCAGAATCTCATCTTGTGATCTTCATGAAAGTTGTAGATATGCCTCTTATCTTTCAGATGCAAGTTGAATCAGCTCCATTGGATTCATGGATTGATAGATATGACGTTTATACCAAACTGTTGCAAAGCTGTCCAATCCCTTATCAGAGCAAAAGTTTGATCTCTATCTTGGTGTATCTTTATTGCTTTCTTTAAAAATTCTTGTTTGGTTGGAATTGACAGAAAAATTACCAAAAACAAAAGAAGACGGGGCAGCCGTGAGTTTTGGTTAGACAAGGAATCAATCCAAAAGCAAACTTCCTTTGTATAAAGGAATTGGCTCTTTTCCCTCTTGTTCTTGAATTAGCCGCCATCAAACTCTTCAATCAAGGTAAAATATTCCTAATCCAAAGTTCTTGATATCGTGTGGCCAAGAAAAGGGTAAGTCTCGGGTAAGAAGGTAAGAAAAGCAATTTCAAGAAAATCAAGAAACGTAAAGATCACATCTTTTTTTCAAGATTACTCTTATATTTCTTCCTTAGACTTTTTGTGTAGGTCAAGATAGGATTTCAAGAAATCACTTTTTCAAGATTTTACAATTTTCGGTTACTGTTCACAGCACTATTCATCCGAAAATTTAAAGTCTATTTTCAAGAAATCAAGAAGCATAAAGGTATTGGGGCTGTTTTGCAACAACAAGGTAAACCTTTGGCATATTTTAGTGATAAATTGAGTGGAGCTTCCCTTAATTATCCTTCATATGAGAGCATAACAACAAGGTAAACCTTTGGCATATTTTAGTGAGAAATTGAGTGGCTCTTCCTTTAATGCCTGCCGTGCTATAGCACCTTCTTCCGGCTACTCATTTGCCTGGGGAAGCACTCTTCCCTCACCGTCGGAGGATTTCTCTTCCAATTTATTGGTCTTTAATGTGAGGAGTACATTTTTAACCATACAAAATTCAATCTTTTTGAATTTAATGGGTGGAAATGGAGGTTAGCCTTCTGGGTTTTTTTGAAAATATTGCAGATTATTTTATGGGACTATATTGGTGATTTATGGTGCTACTGCTTTGGGTCTTTCTCCATTTTTAGTGCTTTGTACTTTGTTGGAGTAGATTTCCTTGTTTAGCTTGAGTTTCTCTAACCCGTCTAAGAAGTCTCCCCTTGATTTAGTCGAACTTCTGGAACAGAGGTTTGCGTATTTCATCAATTGGAAGCTTGTAGAATGGGTTTTTATTCTTAATTTTATGATCAACCATGGTTAGATTTTTGGGTTCATAAGGTGTTCTTCAGATATCCTTCAAGAAGAAGATGAATACTTGATTTTGATCCATTCTGATTTGGCTGTTTGCGTGGGTTATGTTCGCGGGTTAACGGGTCATACGGTGCTCTTTTCGTGGGTTTACTGAAGCTCTTGTTCGCGGGTCAAGTGGTTATTTCGCGGGTCATAGGAGGCTTTTCTGACGGGTCAGAAGCCTATTTCGCGGGTCAATGAATACTGGGTCAACAGCCTATTTCGCGGGTCAGAAGCATTCTTTTGTGATTTCCTATCTGGATCTTAATTTTGTGCTTGTACTTGATTTTATCCATGGCAAGGAAAAGGAATCAGAAAGCAAAAAAATTTGAAAATTGTTGATGATACGGTACCAACCTTGGGGTTGCCCAACTCAAGGGAACGTGTATTAAGATACAAAAAGGACTCTAAATTACATCTAGGAATGTTGTACAAGTCAACCTCTTAGTATCACAAGTGTACAAGGAATGGACAGCTTTGCTACTGTTTGGTATAATGATCATAACTTTCGATATAGTTATCCAATAAAGCTGATTCCAGTTGCATATTAAAGATAAGAGGCATATCTACAACTTCTATGAAGATCACAAGATCAGATTCTGCCTTCTTGATATCCGAAATAGTCGTACAAGTTGGCCCAACAAGCTGTCCAGAATTGGGACGAATTTAAAGGGCATTTTAGTCTTTTTGTGTACAATTAAAGTCTATACTAGACTTTAATTATTTTCAGCATATTATTTACTATAATTTCGTGTATAGCAAGTAGTTTCTATAATAAATGACATGTTGTCCATGTGTTAGTTAGTTGGTTATTAAGAGTCCTAATGCAACTAGGACTCTTCTTTGTTTTGGTAGTTATTTTGATTCCATCCGCCAAGATAATAGGCACATGTCCCTATTATCTTGTTTAGGTAGTTACTTGATAGAAAGTTGTTATTCAAGAGTCATAATTCTTCAAGGACTCTTATTTCCCTTTTCCTAGTTTGAGTTGGAACCGAATTACCTTCTACTTAAAGGAAATTTCGGCCACCTCTTTTAGTTAGACTTGATATATTGATATTTTGATTAAGGTTAATCCTTTGATACTTGTTTATGAACTTCCGGTTGGATTTCATATTCCTTTAAGTTACTGTATCAACTAGTTGGTTTCTCTAGTTGTGGTGTTTCAACCTCCATTGATACTTAGCCTTTCCGGGATTGTGTTAAGTGTATTCCCATAGAAACTATTCGAGATAGAGAAAGATCTGTTTTCAGCCGAATCTTGATATAACCCATCAAGGTTTCGCATCAGTTGATGAACTAATTTTGTATGAACAAGGACATTCAAGGGTTCACTTCCAATTTCCATCAAACCCCGTTAACAACAATATTAAAAAAAAAAAAAAGCACACAACTTCAACTTCAGGGATTGAAGCAGAATATTTTTGGGACGATTTTGCCCCTGGGCGTGCTGATGCTTGGGCGGAAATCACCGTCCAAACTGGTGGTAGGACTATGTAGAAGCTGCGAAAATAGTTTCAGGACCTTGTGAGAAGTCGAAATACTTTGGGGACCTTATCTTGTCTTGGTAAATACTTTGGGGACCATTGAAGTCATTTTCCCTTGTTTTTCATTATAATTCCTACACATGATTTTTTTTGTCTAATGACAAAAAATTAACCAAAACAAAAGGGGCTTACATTTCTGGTCGAAAAGTGGTCGCGATTTTTTAGATCAAACTGGGGTGAAAAAGTGGTCACAATTACGATGACAAATTGTGACCGCTACTGTAAGCGTCACAAATATTGATTAACGGTCAGATGTAGTGGTCGCAAAATGGTCGCAAAACTCTTATTAGCGACCATTTTGGCGGTCCCCGTTGCCAGTTTTTCTAGTAGTGGTCATGGGGGTGCAATGGGAGCTGGATAGGAAGCGGATTTTTTTAGGGGTCTGGTTGCGGCTTGGAAAAGCAAAGGATGTTAACTATTTTAATCAAGTAAATTAGAGGGGGGGATATGTGAAAATGATTTTTTTTTTTTAGGGGTCTGGTTGCGGCTTGGAAAAGCAAAGGATGTTAACTATTTTAATCAAGTAAATTAGAGGGGGGGATATGTGAAAAGGATTTTTTCATGTTTTTCCTTTTTTCTTTTCTTTTTAGGTAGAAATAGGAAAGAACAATACCTTTAACAACACGTTTGGTACGCTGGAATGAAATGGAATGGAATCCCTTTCCAGGCAGAATCGCTTTTCACCCATAATAACTTCGGAATCCTCTTTCTATTCCAGTGTTTGGAAGGTAAAGGCAAAATGGAATGTCGATTCCTTTTCTGTGTTTGGTAAAACTATATTTTAATGTTACAATGGAATGGAATTAAACACAATATGACCTAAATGCCCTTTTAGCATATACTAGTGATAAAACCTAATTAAATATTCATTACAAAATCTTACTTGAATAACATTGATATATGGTTAAAAGGATTGGTAATGGTTCAAGGGTAAATGTTTGGGGGAACAAATGGTTAACCACCCCAAGTACTTTTAAACTCATCGCCCCAACTGATATGGATATGTTCAAAAAAATGATGCCAGTCTCTAACCTCATTGATCACCAAAGAGGTACATGGGATATGAATATGCTTAATGAGTTCTTCTCATCCTATGAGAAGGATGAAATTCTTAAGGTACCACTTTGTGACACTTGGTCGCCTGATCGCCTTGTATGGGGATACACAAAAAACGGACTATACTTTGTCAAGTCCGGATATCACCTACAAGTCGATATCAGCACTGGGAAACAGAATAGCCCTTCCACATCAAAAAACAAGGCTGAGAACCACTGGAAGGGTATTTGGAACTTATCTATTCCCCCAAAGCTACATGTTTTTATTTGGAAGATTTTCCAAGGAATCTTACCAACTTGTAAAAACTTGTCAAAACGGATGCATACCATAAACTCGCAATGCCCTATCTGTCAGGATGAGGTTAAACTGAGGCACATGCCCTTTTTACATGCCCAGCAGCTTTGGCAGTATGGAACCGCACTAGTTTTGACATCCTAGCCATAATTAAAAAGGATATCTTCCCATTGTTAGAGGAATAACCGGGTCAAAACACATAAGCGCAGCGGAAATAAACTGACCCGCCTCTACCAGGATCTATCACGAGTAAGAACCTACCACTACGGGATAGTGTTATACCTTTTAAGATGCTAGAATAGCCGAAACGCTTTCGGTGGTGGTTGTAACGAACGGAACACCACGCTTGCAGGCTCCGTCTCTTCCGGTATCCACTCGATCTTCTGGAGATGGTCTTCTACTGCTTGGTGCTAGCCAACGCCTTGTAGAAGCTTTGAAGACACTCTTCAATGGATGGAGTATGAACGACCTTTTCAAGAACAAGAAACAAGCTTTCTAACTTCTTTTCTATTAGCAAAAATGCAAGAAAAAAGTCCAAAAATTTGTCTTGTCTTTTTCTCTCTAAAACTCACTTTTTTCTCTCTATTCTCTTAGCTTCAAAAAGCTGGAGAAAACTGATTAGAATGATTGGAAAAATCTGAATTTTTCCTCTAGTCTATCAAGAGAGAGTGGGGTGAGATAATGGGGGAAGTGGGAGATCATGGAGAGAATTACTCCTCCACTCTCTCCACAACTTCAACCACCATCAAGAGGGCTGAATTTATGTCTAACATTCCATCCATAAGGTCGGTCCAAACGGGTCGGTCGGCCCAATCATATTGGTCGGCCCAACCCGATTAAGGGCCCAATCCAATCCCCGACCCCGGCCCGGCCCGCCCTAATCGAATTGGCGCACCTTAGATTAAATGTACTCCAACAAGCCCAATCCAGCTTGATCTATGAGTGCGACCCCAAGAGGTATCTATGATGTTGGCCGTGACATCATATGTCACAGGTAATGAGAGGTATCTAGCAACGCATCATTACCCCCAATTCATAAATATCTGGTGATTTATCATAATCACAAACATTTGACACTTGTAGTTAAATCCTTTTGTCCTAGATATCTAGATTGAACACAAGTCATGGAAAAAGTCACACTTGTATTGTCCAATCTTTTAGTTTCTTGATTCGCGAGTAGACTAATCAAATGACATCAATATCATATACTGATTCATTTGTTCATGGCCATGAATTAGTCAGACTCTATCAAGGGGCCCAAGATATCGCTCCCGCTATATAGGAGGGACAAATCCTTTTCGCATCCCACTCATCCCGAACAAGATTCGTGATATACCCAATAAACGCCTTTATTGCTCACCCGACTACTGATAGCGTTTAACATTATCAAAGCATAACACTAGCCATGCAAGAACTCTTGTGAGACCTCAAGTCGAAGGATCTCATATACAACCCAGTCAAAATTTTGAGAAACACCGTTGACTATTATATAACAACCCATGGTGTGTTTCTCATATCGAGTCCCTGCTCGATGATAATGATTCTCTAATCATATATACCTATGTGACGATCCGATATCTTATATCAATCATCTGCACATACTAGTCTTACGCATTATTATTGTCCTCGAAGATTCCATAATAATGTTCGACTAGGGACGCTTTCGTAATAGTATCTCATAACAATTATAAATACTATTCTAAGGACATATTATTTATTTATGTTGTTAAGAACGCAGAAACATAATGAATAATACCGAAATTAATTGCCTTTTATTCATCAAAATGAAAAATTACATTAAATACTGTACAATAATCTCCCACTTGCACTAAAGACCCAAATTACAATAAATGGTCTTTAGGGCATACTAATGATCTGTCTTTAAAGATCGAGTCCTCCGGATATCGGATACCCATGGAGCTAGTGTGACGATCATGATCGTCGCTGCGACGGTGGCTGTCGATGGATCGGCGACATTGTCTCGCCGAGTATACTCTACATATATGCACATCACCTCTCTCTATAATCTCGCGGATTAGGTGAAATCGCCGTAGTACATGTTTGGACCTTCGGTGAGATCTAGGTTCCCTAGATTGGGAAATAGCCCCATTGTTGTCACAATAGAGGTCTATCGGGTTCGCAATACTAGGAACCACATCGAGGTCGAAAACAAATTTCCCGATCCAAATCGCCTCCTTAGCCGCTTCACAAGCTGCTATGTACTCGGCCTCGTTGTAGAATCTGCGATGGTTGATTGCTGTGAATCGCGCTAGCTCACAAGCACCTCCATTCAAGTTAAACACATATCCCGATTGCGATCGGAAATCATCTCTGCTCGGTTTGGAAACTAGCATCGGTGTAACCAGCTACAACGAGCTCATCCGCCCTCCATAAATCAAGAATGTATCCTTAGTCCTTCGTAAGTACTTGAGGATATTCTTGACCGAGATCCGATGACGTTCACCGTAATTAGATCGGGTATCCGCTCGTAATGCTTAAGGCAAACGAGACATTCAGGGCGAGTACATATCATGGCGTACATGATGGATCCTATGGCGTAAGCATAAGGAATCTCTTTCATGCGTTCTAATTCGGCAGCGTTTTAGAACACTCGCTCCTTCGACGTAACAATACCATGTGCCATAGGACAAAGTCCTTTCTTAGACTCTTGCATGCTAAACCGCTTTAGCACCTTGTCTATATATGTACTCGACTTAGGCCAATGAGTCTCCCGGATCTATCTCTATAGATCTTGACTCCCATAATATAGTCAGGCTTCGCCTAAGTCTTTCATAGAGAAACACGTACTCAACCAAGCCTTTACAGACTTTAAGGTTGGTATGTCGCTTTCCCAATGAGTAGTATGTCATCTACATACAAAACCAGAATACGATTGAGCTCCCACTAACCTTTTTGTAAACACAAGGCTCATCCTCATTTCTAATGAAGCCAAACTCACTGACGACATCATTAAAACGGATGTTCCAGCCTTTCGAGAAGCCTCGCTTGAGTCCATAAATGGATCTCTCAAGCTTACATACTTTTCCAAAGATTCTCTGGAGTGACAAAACCTTCAGTCCCGTGTCATATACACATCCTCATCAAGTTTTCCATTAAGGAAAGCGGTTTTGACATCCATTTGCCGATTTCGTAGTCATAGTAAGTCGCAATAGCAAGCAAAATCCGAATGGACTTGAACATAACTACAGGGGAAAAAGTCTCATCATAGTCAATACCATGAATTTGTTTGAAACCTTTCGCGACAAGTCGCCCCTTTGTATGTTTGTACATTCCCTTCCATGTCGGTTTTAATCTTAAAAACCCATTTGCACCCCTATGGGAGTTACCCCTTCAGTGGATCAACCAAGATCCGGACTTGGTTAGTGTACATGGAGTCCATTTCGGATCTCATGGCTTCAAGCCATTTCTCGAAATCCGGGCTATTAATTGCCTCGTTTGTAGGTTGAAGGTTCATCGTGATCCACAAACATAACATCACCATGTTCCCGTTATGAAAAATCCAAATTTTTCTCGGAGATGGACGACGAACTCTACCGGACTCTACGCAATTCTTGTGTTTCTTGAATCAGTGCTGGCCGCATAAACTCGCTTTGTGGCACTCGTCGCACAACAACTTGTGGAGTCTGCTTTCATTTTCCATCTCATCATTAGTGCTAGTTTGAGAGTCCGGAACTTCGAGAAAGTTCTACGCTACTCCCACTCGTGTTTCTAGAAACAAATTTTTTTTCTAGAAAGACTCCCGTCACGAGCAACAAACACTTTGTTCTCGTTAGGGATATAAAAGTAGTATCCTTTAGTTTCCTTAGGATAACCTACAAATATGCACTTTTCAGATTTTGGAGCCGACTTATCGGAAGTCGAGCGCTTTCACAAACGCTTCACGACCCCCAAATCTTGAGGAAAGACAAACTGGGACGCTTCCCATCCCATAACTTGTATGGCGTCTTTGCAATCGATTTAGATGGGAACGCGGTTAAGTGTTAAAGCAGCTATCTCTAGTGCGTGTCCCCAAAAGGAATTGGGCGAGCTCGTGTGACTCATCATAGAACGAACCATATCTAATAAGGTTCTGTTCCTCCTTTCGGATACACCATTCCATTGTGGAGTAGTCGAAGGAGAAAGTTGTGAAACGATTCCACAAGCTTTTAGATAGTCACGCAAATTCTTGACTCAAGTATTCTCCTCCTCGATCAGATCGAAGAACCTTAATACTCTTGCCAAGTTGGTTTTCTACTTCAAGTTTAAACTCTTTAAACTTAGCAAATGCTTCGGATTTGTGTTTCATCAAGAACACATATCCATACCTACCGAAGTCATCGAGTAAAGGTAATGAAGTAGAGGTAACCACCCCTTGCATGTATATTAAAAGGGCCACATACATCACTATGTATTAGTCCTAATAAATCATCAGCTCTCTCACCTATCTTAGTGAAAGGTGATGCTATCATCTTACCCAACAAACAAGATTCGCATCGATCATAAGACTCGAAGTCAAATGATTCCAATAGCCCATCTTTATGGAGTTTGGATATGCGATCTTCGTTTATGTGGCCTAAGCGACAATGCCAGAGGTATGTCGGATTAGAATCATTAGTTTTAATCCTTTTGGTATTTATGTTCAAAATTGGCATATCAAGGTCTAAAATATATAGACCATTAATTAAAGAGGCGCTTGCATAAAACATATTATCCAGAAATAACGACAATCGTTTGTTTTTGATCGAAATCTCAAAACCTTTCTTGTCCAAACAAGAAACCGAAATAATATTCTTAATTAAACTAGGTACATAGAAACAGTTTTCTAAACCCCAAAACAAGCCCACGAAGGCAAAGTAAAAGTACAAGTCCCTACAGATTTGAGAGTCGCAACACGTGCTCCGTTGCCAACTCGTAGTTCCACTTCACCTTTTGCCAACTCTCTACTCCTTTGCGAGTCCCTCGCACATTAGTACAAATGTGAGAACCACATCCGGTATCAAATACCCAAGAAGTAGTTGTATTTAAATTGATATCAATCATATTAATATCTATAACATAAATACTGAGCCCGTAGCAACAATTGCTTTCTCCTTTTGCAGCCCTTTTTGTTGCAAGATAGTCATTGCAATTTCTTTTCCAGTGACCCTTCTCACCACAGATGATGACAGATAGAGTCTTTGGCTACACCACCCTTAGGTTTCGAGTGCATTGTTGAAAGTGGTTTGCTTGCCCTTGGGCTTACCATTCGGTTTGCCTTTGGATTTCACAAAACCTCCCGCCTTTGCCCTTTTGCACCATCGATATGGTGTTGGGTTTAGACTTGCCTATTTCCTTCTCGGCAGTCCTCAAGCATGTTCAACAATTCAGTAATGGCTTGTCAATTTCATTCATATGATAATTTAGAATGAACTCGATCTGTATGACTCGAGCAACGATTGCAAGATCAAATCGAGTCGACAGCTTCTTGTCCCAAAGGAAATCCCAGCTTTTTCAAGGTTCAGTACATAACCTATCATCTTAAGAACGTGAGTTCCTACTGGTATTCCTTCGGACATTTTGCATCTGAAAGAGAGATTTCGATACATCGAATCTCTCCCGCGTGCTTGTCCCCTGATATAGTTGCTTCGGGGTGAGCCGACGATATCATAAGCCCCCATGTCCTCATGTTGCTTTCCGAAGCTCGGAGTTCATGGTGACAAGCATGAGGCTAGACACATCTAAAGCATCACTAACATTCTTCCGATAAGCGGTTCTATCGGCCGTCAAGCGCGAGCCTCCGGTATAGCGAGAATAGGTCGTTCCCAAAACATACGGCTTTCTTTCATGCTTGAGAACGATTCTCAAGTTCCTGAACCAGTCGAGGAAGTTAACTCCCTCTAATTTGTCCTTCTCAAGGACAGAACGCAGTGATAGTGTTTGGTTTGAATTTGCCATTTTCTACAACAAAAATATATGCAAAGTAAGTACCGATTTAAAAATCATTATTAGGTCTTTAACTTTTTAATGATTTCTCCCACTATTTTCTTCGAGTGAATAACCCTCAATATCAACTCGGAAAGTTCGTTAACTTTCTAGCGGGCCAAGATCCATATTTCACCTCGTTCTGAGTCAGCTTTGGCTGATCGCCCAAAACTTAGTTATTTAGGTAGGCAACGTTTGCCAATTACATCAAATTATGTAATTCTTGGTTAGTTGAGTGAATAACATTTATTCAAGCGTATCATTATACACTTTTCTCAACTCTTTTGCCTCTAGATCCTCAATCCATTTATTGAGATAATCCAGTTAACTAGGACCCTAAGTTTTAGCCGGCGGATATCACAACTTATCCTTCGCGCCTCACCCGGATAGACATGTATGCACAGCTTTGGCATGTCCCATACTTATGTCGATCTAGGCCTTGACGAGGGCCAAACTTAGGAAGGCACTAATTAATATTTTATTGAGGGATTTTGTTTTTAACAATCTCACCAGAAAAGCATAAATAAAACAGTTTATGCTCATATACATATGCATCCAATACATAAAATAAAATGCAATAGTAATCTCCATATCCTATTCGGTTTTTCCAAGCCAATGGAAAAACCGTGAAGTCAATCTAAGGGTGTAAAAAGAAAATTACATTAATTTCTATTCTACACCGCCTTGACCTTCAGTTGGTTGCCTCTAAATCTTCATCATCTCAAATTTGCACCTTCTCCTAATCTAGAATTACAAAATTTCTAAGGAAACCTCGAGTTACATTCGAGGGGATATTCAAAGGAAAAATTACAACTTTTGATATTTAAAAGGCACGATACGCAGATCGTATTATAAAATAAAACCAACAGGGTAAAGGCGATTACTATGCATCATGCTCAATTAACATAACAACTTATGAAAAATAATGAGCAAAACAAGAAATGAACATTTCATATTCTCGCTCGGGTTCGGTTGACCGACCATCAAGCTCTGGTCGACCGAAAAAGTACTCGAGAGTACCTCGGTCGATCAAACGAGCACTTCGGTCGACCGAAGACCAACTCGGTTCGACCGAACACCCTCTCGGTTGATCCGAACCAAGTACCAAAAAGCTACTAACTTGCCTTGGTCTATAATCTGAGAGTTTTTCCAGCTTTTGAATGACTTCAAAAACTGGAAATTCTCAACAGATATACATACAAAAAACTGGAAAAGCATGTCATACATGATTTACAACATTTCTAGCAATCCTAAGGCATGCATAACATAGATTCAAAATCTATATATAAACACTATAAACACAAAAAGTCTATAGGGTACTCGTGAGTGGCTCTGATACCACTGTTAGAGGAATAACCGGGTCAAAACACATAAGCGCAGCGGAAATAAACTGACCCGCCTCTACCAGGATCTATCACGAGTAAGAACCTACGACTACGGGATAGTGTTATACCTTTTAAGATGCTAGAATAACCGAAACGCTTTCGGTGGTGGTTGTAACGAACGGAACACCACGCTTGCAGGCTCCGTCTCTTCCGGTATCCACTCGATCTTCCGGAGATGGTCTTCTACTGCTTGGTGCTAGCCAACGCCTTGTAGAAGCTTTGAAGACACTCTTCAATGGATGGAGTATGAACGACCTTTTCAAGAACAAGAAACAAGCTTTCTAACTTCTTTTCTATTAGCAAAAATGCAAGAAAAAAGTCCAGAAATTTGTCTTGTCTTTTTCTCTCTAAAACTCACTTTTTCTCTCTATTCTCTTAGCTTCAAAAAGCTGGAGAAAACTGATTAGAATGATTGGAAAAATCTGAATTTTTCCTCTAGTCTATCAAGAGAGAGTGGGGTGAGATAATGGGGGAAGTGGGAGATCATGGAGAGAATTACTCCTCCACTCTCTCCACAACTTCAACCACCATCAAGAGGGCTGAATTTATGTCTAACATTCCAGCCATAAGGTCGGTCCAAACGGGTCGGTCGGCCCAACCCGATTAAGGGCCCAATCCAATCCCGGCCCGGAGCCCGATCTTGTAATCATACTGCTGATAAGTTGGAAAAATACGCATTGAAGCTTAGAGCTTCCAGTCAATGGTTTGGAGACCCACCGGGATTTCTCCTACCACATGTACTACATGATATTGGGTAATGATATTTATTTACTGTTAAAAAAAAAAAAACATTGATATATATATATATATATTGTTGAAACATAATTTTTTATTAAAACATCAACATAGTAATATAAAATATCTTTACTTTTAAATTTAAAAATAGATTAAAACTACCACCAAGAAAAATAAATATTCATAAAATTATCATCTATGAAATTATACTAAGTGAAATAGAATATTTATGACTAAATATGAATATGTTGCTATGTAAAATGAATGTAATAATTAATTAAAAGAGGGGTATAAATGTAAGTTATTATTTATTGATGATTCCAGCTTCTCCTGGAAAGGTCATTCCATATGTTTTGGTGTGGAATGCCCTTTCCCACTTCTTCCTGGAATTGTCATTCCCGTGGAATGATGATTCCCACTTCAAATTGTCCAACCAAATGCCGAAATGGAAAAAGAAGTGGGAAAGGCCTTTCCATTCTTTTCCATTCCCGCGTACCAAACACGCATTGTATATTTTGTTCAATGATTTGTTAGATGGTAAATGTATCCTTAGTTAAGACATGTTTTGAGGATTATCTAGAGAATTTATTTTAGAAAACCGATCTTGTTGTGGCAAGAAGATATGTGAGCTGTTTAAAAAGACGAAGTATCAAGCAATACTTTTAGATTCGTTTTACATTCAGCCTTTCGTATTAGTGTAAAAACAAGGACATATTATGAATATTGTGGGATGTCTCTTTGCATTTCCATAACATCTCCATTAGTATTATGAAAGACTAAAAGACTCTTGGCTTTTCAAGAGACATGACATTCATGATATGTTATGAATTTCCTAGCCTATAAATAGGCATGTATATTTGTTGAGATGATACACACAAGTAATACAATTCTCCTCCTCCTCTTACTCTATTGAGTTTTGTTCAATCTTATTATATATTAGTAGTTTCTATTTGAAGTTTCAAAACACGTTATCAGCACGAGTCTCTACCTGGCTAATCAAATTCATTCACAATTACATTGTTCAAATTGGCTAAAGAATTAAGGTACACTTTATATTGATTGAAATTTAATTTTTCCTCTGTAGTAATGATATGCTAGTTTCCGCTCATTTTAATATCGAGTTATCATTCAATCGCGTTGTCTAAATGGTAATACAATAATAGATCATGTTCTCTGGTAGCATTTGCATTTTGCGTATTGAGGGCAACTTGAATAGTTTCCTAGTTATTCCAAAAGAATGTTCTTGATATAGCTTTGACATATTCTGTTAAATTTTTTTTTATCATGTAATCATAATGAGTATTCTATGATGATGGTTGGAGCAAAATGAGAAATAGGAAAATCTCATATTTATTTATGTTTGTGTTATATACTAAAGTAACAGCTGTTAAATTTGAAACTTACAGTTATTATATATTGAATTCACAGTTTTTAAGTATTAAACTAAACAATTGTTATATTTTTAGATATGCATATTTTAAATTCATTTTGACACATATTTATCTCGATATGTGTGACATATATTATCATTAACATGTTGGAAGGGCGAAAAAATAATATAAATAATACATTGCAACCAAATATAAATTTATGAATTTCTTCTAATTTGATATATTCATTTGAATAGTTAATAACTCGCAAATCATGTATTTGTTATGTGGTTTGTTCTTGTTGTAAACTTATCTGCTTAAGGACTAGTAATGACTTGAGTTTCTTGACAATAGAACTTGGATTAAAGCATATTATCATCTAAAGGATTGAGGTTTATTTAGGGAAACAATTAAAGATTTAGGCTTGAGCCTACTAGAGAAATTTGAAATTTTCCATTGATCCATGTTGCTTGAGATAAAATGAAAGTGTTTGGGTGCTTTATGTAAATAATATGTTCCAAATATTATTCTTAGTAGTGAAACTAAGGTTGTTGCCCCCTCATCGTATTAACTCTTAATATGGAAATCAGCTTGTTCCTAAAATATTAGTATGAATTTCTATCTGATAAAATATTTTATGTTTTTATATAATTATTTTCATGGCTGGACTATAAGTGGAAAGATTATGAAGTTTTCTTGTAAATAACTCTTATATAATGTGTCCTTAACAAATAAAATGAAATAAATTTAAAAGTAAAACATGACGGAAAGGCAGACTTGGACTATCTAATGCTTAGTCCGCTAGAAATGTTCTTTATAATCCATTAGATACATGATAGCGTTGTATGAAATGATGGAATATGTTTTAGACTCATACATGATGAGTTTTCTTAGTGAATATATTCATCTTGAAGAGTAAGACAAATACATAGTTCTATCATTGATTGAATAAATTTTGTTATAACAGCAATAAGCATGATATTCTGGATAGTGTTACATTTGTCTTCATATTTCATAAGCATAATGGGTAACCAGAACCAAAATGCTTGATATCTACTGAATTTTGACATAATATATATTCGTGACTCAACTGTATATGTCATAGATTTATGTTCTGAACTACTTGGTCGTACTATGCAATATTATATAATTTATGAGACCTTTTAATATTTCTTGTGACATTTATTTTTATTTATGAAGAATATGAATATCTCTCCAGTTCAGTTAACTACAAATAGTGAAGATGTATGTCTGGCAGACAGTGCAACTACTCATACGATACTTAAAGATAAGAAATATTTTTCTCGATTGATAATGAAAAAGACTAGTTTGAGTACAATATCGGGTAGTACAAAATTATAGAAGGCTCCGGAAGAGCACATGTATTGTTGCCTTGGGGAACGAAACTTGAAATAATTGATGCATTATACTCTCCAAAGTCTCAAAGAAATTTGTTGAGTTTTAAGGATATTCGTCATAATGGATATCACATTGAGACAACCAATGAAGGAGATGATGAATACCTTCAAATCACGAGCATATCCCAAGGCACTAAATGCACTTTGGAGAAATTGCCTGCATTCTCCACTGGTTTGTATTACACAAAAATTAATGCAATTGAGTCGAATGCTATTGTAAACCAGAAGTTTACTGATAACTTCATAGTTTGGCATACCCTTTGGGACATCCCGGTTCTATAATGATGCGAAAAATAATGGAAAATTCATGTGGACATTCATTGAAGAGCCAACAGATAATTTCTAAGAATTTTTCATGTGCCGCTTGCTCGCAAGGAAAGATGATTATTCGGCCATCACCGGTCAAGATAAATTTTGAATCTATTAATTTTCTAGAACGTATATAAGGAGATATATGTGGGCCAATCCATTCTTCCTGTGGACCATTCAGATATTTTATGGTTTTAATTGATGCATCGACTAGATGGTCACATGTATCCTTGTTATCAACCCGCAACATGGCGTTTGCGAGGTTACTTGCTCAGTTGATATGATTGCGAGGACATTTTCCAAATTTTCGTATCAAGAATATTCGTTTGGATAATGCTGGTGAATTCACTTCTCATGCCTTCAATGATTATTGCATGTCCATTGGAATAAATGTTGAACATCCTGTAGCACATGTTCATACACAAACCGGTCTTGCATAATCGTTAATTAAACGCCTTCAATTGATTGCTAGACCGTTGCTTATGAAGTCCAAACTACCCATTTCTGCTTGGGGACATGCTATATTACATGCAGAATCACTAATTCGCATAAGGCCAACAAGTTATCATAAGTTCTCCCCATCACAAATGGTTTTTGGTCAGGAACCAAATATTTCCCATATAAAAGTTTTTGGATGTGCAGTATATGTGCCGATTGCTCCACCACAGCGATCTAAGATGGGTCCTCAAAGGAGGTTGGGAATATATGTTGGATATGAGTCCCCGTCAATAATTAAATATTTAGAACCATCTACGGGGGATTTGTTTACGGCTCATTTTGCTGATTGTCATTTTAACGAGTCAGTTTTTCCAACATTAGGGGGAGAAAATAAAGAGTTGGGAAAAGAAATTACTTGGAATGAATTATCATTGCCTCAGTTTGATCCTCGTACTAAACAATGTGAACTAGAAGTTCAAAAGATAATTCATTTACAAAGTTTAGCAAATCAGTTGCCAGATGCATTTACTGACCCGAAAAGAGTAACTAAGTCATATATCCCAGCTATAAATGCTCCAATTAAAATTGATGTCCCAGAAGGACAAACTCAAGCTGCTAGTGAGTCCAACGCACTATTGAAACGTGGTAGACCAATCGGTTCCAAAGATAAGAATCCTCGAAAAAGAAAAGAAGCAATAATTGGTAATGGCCAAATCGAGGAAGCAATAACTTTTGAAAGATCTTTAGAAGAGACTTTTGAAGGATCTCCAGAAGAGACCTTAAACATGACAAAAGAAGAGATTCAGGTACCTGAAAATGAAGAGATCTCAACAAATTATGTCATGTCTGGAATAAAATGGAACCGAAAGCAAATTGACGTCGATGATAATTTTGCATGCAATGTAGCGCTTGATATTATGAATAATAATGAGGATCATGAACCAAAATCTATTGAAGAATGTCGACAAAGAACTGATTGGCCTAAATGGAAAGAGGCAATTGAGGCAGAATTGAAATCTCTTATAAAAAGAGAAGTATTTGGACCTGTAGTCCGTACACCTGAGGGTGTAAAACCAGTAGGATATAAATGGGTTTTTGTGCGAAAGAAAAATGAAAAGGGAGAGATTTTGAGATATAAAGCACGATTAGTTGCACAAGGGTTCTCACAGAGGCCTGGTATTGATTATGAAGAGACATATTCTCTTGTGGTGGATGCACCTACTTTTAGATTCTTAATGAGTCTGGCGATAAGAGAAGTACTTGACTTACGCCTAATGGATGTAGTCACAGCCTATTTGTATGGCCCACTGGACAACAACATTTATATGAAACTCCCAAAAGGATTTAAACTGCCAGAAGCAGCAAAATCAAGTTCTCGAGAACATTACTCCATTAAATTAAATAGATCTCTTTATGGATTGAAGCAATCTGGGTGCATGTGGTATAATCGCCTTAGTGAGTACTTATTAAGAGAATGTTACAAGAATGATCCAATTTGCCCATGCATTTTTTTAAAGAGATTTGGGTCAGGATTTGTAATAATTGCAGTGTATGTTGATGATTTAAATATCATTGGGACTCCTAAAGAGATTTTGGCAACAATGGCATACTTGAAGAAAGAATTTGAGATGAAAGACCTCGGAAAGACAAAATTTTGTCTAGGGTTGCAAATTGAGCACAGAAAGAATGGGATACTTGTACATCAAGAAAAATACACAGAAAAGGTACTTAAAAGATTTTACATGGACAAATCACATCCATTGAGCACCCCAATGGTTGTAAGGTCACTTGATGTGAATAAGGACCCTTTCCGTCCTCGGGAAAATGATGAAGAAATTCTTGGTCCTGAAGTGCCATACTTGAGTGCAATTGAAGCACTAATGTATCTTGCTAGTCATACACGACCCGACATATCATTTTCTATCAACCTATTGGCAAGGTTTAGTTCATGTCCTACCCGAAGGCATTGGAACGGAATTAAGCATGTACTTCGCTACCTACAAGGTACAAAAGATAAAGGTATGTTCTTTACTAACCTATCCAAAGAAAATTTAATTGGTTTTGCAGATGCAGGGTACTTATCTGATCCTCATAATGCTCGATCACAAACTGGATATGTATTCACATATGGTGGAACTGATATTTCTTGGCGTTCTATGAAACAAACTATTGTAGCAACTTCTTCTAATTATGCTGAAATTTTGGCAATCCATGAAGCTAGTCGTGAATGTGTCTGGTTAAAATCTGTAATTCAGCACATACGAGAAGATTGTGGTCTATCATCTGGAAAAGAAGCTCCGATAGTTTTGTATGAGGATAATGCAGCATGCATTGCACAACTCAAAGATGGATACATCAAAGGTGATAGAACAAAACATATCTCACCAAAGTTTTTCTTCACTCATGAACTTCAGAGAAATGGCGATATAAGTGTTCTACAAATTCGTTCAAGTGAAAATTTGACAAATTTGTTTACTAAGGCGCTCCCAACTGCTACATTTGAGAAATTAGTTCACAACATTGGCATGCGTCGACTCAAAGATATCAATTGATGTAATCATGAGGGGGAGTTAATGCGCGCTGTACTCTTTTTTCCTTAACCATGGTTTTTCCCACTGGGTTTTCCTGGTAAGGTTTTTAACGAGGCAGCATCTCATGCGCATTATGGAAATTGTTCAAATAATGGACATCCAAGGGGGAGTATTATGAATATTGTGGATGTCTCTTTGCATTTCCATAACATCTCCACTAGTATTATGAAAGACTAAAAGACTCTTGGCTTTTCAAGAGACATGACATTCATGATATGTTATGAATTTCCTAGCCTATAAATAGGCATGTATATTTGTTGAGATGATACACACAAGTAATACAATTCTCCTCCTCCTCTTACTCTATTGAGTTTTGTTCAATCTTATTATATATTAGTAGTTTCTATTTGAAGTTTCAAAAACAGGACAAAGCGTTCTTGTGGGGTGATTTAAAAATTCGGTAAAATCCACTACTTAGACGACTAAGAGCTTAATATTTTCAAGACCAACGGCTGCAAAACTTTCTTATTGTAACTTGAATAAAATAATATATTGGCGGGAATAGCTTAGTTGAAAGATTGTTAGACTAAAGGTTTGAAGATGCGTGTTTGATTCGCGCTCACCCTCAATATTTGCATTTTGAGTATTTTAATTTATTTAAATATATAATTGTTTATAGAGGTTTTAGTTGCTAAAATGAAATTAAATTTGTACGGTAATTATTTTTGCATTCCACCTATTTTAATTTATTTATTTCTTAGAGGTAGTTGATAAATGTTTTTCAAATGTGTGGTTTCAGCATGGTAATTATTTCAGTGAACAAAGACAAATAATCGAATTTATCCCATGAAAGAACTTTATTAGATCCTCAAAATTCGGGCAGTTATTAGTCATTGGATATTCCGATGATAGGCTAAAGGACTTGGGAAATATCAAGGACCACCAAAGCAAAAGACAAATATGCAAGCATGACTTGCCAGTCAGTGGCGGGTCTAAAAGTAGAGGGATCGATATTACGATGATTATATCGGTCAGATATCTACCCAACACTGCCTAATTCACATGGGAAAGGAACCATATCTAGGAAAGTCCTCGAAGTATATGATTCTAGAAGAAATAAGGGGACCTATTAATAACAAACTTCACCGAATATCGAATCTTTTAATGTCTGGAAAAGTAAATCCAAGTAAACAAAGAAAAGTAGAATTCTCCTAAGAATGAGAGACTCAATTTGTTACTTCATATTCCGTCAATCTTGGTTTCGTTCCCAACTCATAGTATTAGATCATTATTTCTAAATCATTTTCGCAAGTCGTTGTAGTCATCAACAAGGCAGATCAAAAACTCGCTTATATTTCAACGTTCCTTGGTATAAATGGTTTTCCTCTTTCACCACAAAAATAAGGCCCGTTCAAAGCACTTTTAGTTCCGATAGGATTATGGATAAATGTTTCGAGAAACAATTGTAGATATAGTTAGGGAACAAATAGTGGCATGCCTAGCGAGACCGATCAATGAGTATGAATTTAGTATTGATACAACGTAGTTATGGCTACTAAAAAACATAAAAAAAATCGGATAACAATCCCACCAGGCGACTTAGAGCACAAAATCATTTGAGTGATATGCCCTTTGATGTCTGGAAAAAACTTCTGGTGGATCCGTATACCAAATATGCACCTACCAGTGCTTTCGGAATGTGAAAGTTGTGCGAGGCAGAAAAGCCAATCAGATCTTGTTACTAAAGCACATGTGGATCCAACTGATATGCAGATGAAGGACACAGAGGGAAACATCTATGTCGGACCTACGTTTTACACAGAAAATGTTTTAACGCGTTTGAAGGAGTCACCGGATGGAGAACACAATTTCACTCTAACACGTGATGAATTCAAAAGTCCCACATTTGGCAACACAGGAGCCGATGACTGAGGTTCAGATAGAAAACCATCTTTTAGTGAGATGTCTACCGGAACAAGGCTCGGGGAGATGATTCATGTGGCAATTCATCACATTGAAGTTGTCAAGCCCCGTAGCCGGGAAATGACATGGCAGCGTTCTATTTTGCCAAACAGGACACAGAACTCATAACATAAAACTCATACACACATCAACGGAAGCTATAAAATATGCTAAGAAATAAAACCTCAAATAGTATATATATATTTAAACTTAACTTAAAAGGGTACATCATAACTTAAAAGGAAATAGTACAACTTAAACATACTTCAAAGTTCATCACGCTTAGTCTATTTCAAAACAATAAAGTGAGCTAGACGTCTATAAAGTGTCATCTCCCTGATACTCGAACACGACGTCCCCTACGTACCCTTCGTAGCTAACATCCTGCTCATCTGAAAATGAAAGGTGGATAAGGGTGAGCAAAACCGACTATTGCTCAGTAAGACCCCTTCAACTTTGGGATGAAGAAATATATAGACACTTAATTAAAACAATTTATGCATCCCAAAAACATTTATAACTTTAAAAACATAATTACCAACAAAGCAGTAAAATCATGGTATGAAAAATACCAAGAAAACGACTTCCATTTCTCTACAAAACAGCTCACATCAAATATTAAATGCAAACATCATATATCGTTGTATAATGTTCGTGACATCGTACATCATAACTTGATGTTTGGGCCTCTCCCAACATCTTATATATGTACTTATCATATAACACAACTCTACATGCTACATCTTATCCCAAGTTAGGTACATAGACTCCTCATGAAATTCATAACATAACATAAGCATAACATAAACATACTGGATCCTTTCTTAGTCAATGTCCCTACTGGGATATTCCCTTATGCTTACAATCATAAAAACAACAAGTAATCATGCTATCACAGACATGCGCAATTAAACATCATACAATTCATGCATTCACATTAAATATTGCTTCATCCACTTTTATGCAAGAAAACATGATAAAACCATTTTTCATTCATACTTCATACATAATCTGTAAAATATCAGTTTATGAAAGCTTTGGAAAAACTCAAAGTTGAAGGGTCCTTACCTTATCACCGTTACGCTCTTAACTTGTAAAAATCCAGAAAATCTGATTCGTGTTCTTAATTGAAAGACGTACACAGGAAAATATAACCGTTAAAATCCTAATCCCTCTGGTCAGATCGTAGCCCTATAAGTGTAGTTTCTAAATAAAAAAAGAATTAGAGGAATCAGAGTTCTAGATTTACCTTTATGACATTTCTAGTGCAGTGCATGCAGGCTGTCCATAATCTACTTTTCTTGCTTTTCTTCTTCTTTCTTTTTCTTTCTGTTTTTTTTCTTTTGAGACTTAGAAGTGATGGAATCTCGAAAATGGATGTCTAGGAAGTTTAGAAATAGCCTCTAACTTCTTCATAACCTCTCTCTCAACTCCCACTACTTTCTAGAAATCACCAAAGGTCAGTTATCTTATCTTAATGTTATACAAGTCCTAAAACATGATATAACACTTAACAAATACTTAAAGTAAGTAAAATAGGCGTAAGACACGCTATAAAACGAGTTTAAAATATTACAAGGCATAAAAAGGCTAGCAGGAACTGCACAACTGCTTGTTCGGTCGACCGACATTATGGCAGGAAAAGCAAATAAAACACTTAAGCAAATACGACGTGTTTCGGTTGACGTTGACTTAACGTCGGTCAACTAAAAACCGTCTAAAAAGCAATAAAAAGTTACGATCCTCACATCCCTTCCCCCCTTACAAGAGTTTTGTCCCGAAACTTACGAATTGCTGTCGTCGAAGAGCTGAGGATACTTGGCTCTTGCTTTTACCTCTGTTTCCCAAATTCCTTCCCTTTCTGTATGATTTGACCACTGAATCTTCACAAACGGTATCACTTTGTTCCTCAAAATATGCTCCTTCCTATCCACAATCCCAACCGGTGCCTCGATATATGACAAGTCAACTTGCAATTCCACCGGTTCCGCTTCTAGCACATGTGTAGGATCACTAACATATCGCCTAAGTTGAGAGATATGGAATACATTGTGTACTCTTACCAATGATGGTGGTAATGCTAGACGATATGCTAAGTTCTCTACCTTTTCCAAAATCTCATAAAGTCCGATGTAACATGGACTCAGTTTTTCGCTTTTCCCAAATCGTATAACCCCTCCAGTCGGCGAAACCTTCAAATATACCTTCTCACCAACCTAAAATTGTAACGGTCTTCGCCTACTGTCAGCCCAGCTTTTCTGTCAATCTTGTGCAGCCTTAATCCGTTCCCGAATCAACGGTACCTTTTCGAGTGTCATCTTTACCAATTCTTTCCCTGTAATTACCTTCTCACAAATCTCGTCCCAAAAAACTGGTGACCTGCATTTTTTGCCATACAAAGCCTCAAAAGGAGCCATACCAATACTTGCTTGAAAACTGTTGTTGTACGCAAACTCAACCAATGACAAATGTTCGACCCAACTCCCTTTGAAATCCATAACACAAGCCCTCAACATGTCTTCTAAAGTCTGAATAGTTTGTTCTGACTGCCCATCTATTTGAGGATGATAAGCAGTACTTAGCGAAAGCTTCGTACCCACTGCTTTGTTGAAACTCTTCCAAAATCTCGATACGAACCTCAGGTCCCTGTCTGATACAATGCTAATCGGTACCCCGTGCATCTTCACAATCTCGCTCATGTATAGCTGAACCACTCTCCATACTATTAGTAATCCGCATTGGTAGAAAATGCACGGATTTTGTCAAACGGTCCACGATCACCCAAATAGAGTCTTTACCATTTTTGTCTTTCGGCAAACCCACAACGAAGTCCATCGTAATGTGCTCCCATTTCCAAACCGGAATTTCCAATGGTTTCAGTAGTCCCGCTGGCCTTTGATGTTCTATTTTTCATTGTTGACATACTAAACATTTCGATACAAAGGTAGCAATATCGCGTTTCACACCATTCCACCAAAAGTTTAGTTTCGTATCCTTGTACATTTTCGAAGCCCCGGATGGGCCGTCAACTTCAAAGAATGCACGTCCTTCATATCTCGGTCCTCAAGTCTTCTACTACCGGCATACAGATTCTTCCTCGATACCTCAAACTACCGTCTTCGAACTCCTCAAAATCAGCCCCTTCTGCCTTTGCTAATTTCCGGATTTCAACCATTTCTTCATCAGCCAGCTGAGCCTCTTTAATTCAAACAAGTAACGTCGGTTGTGCTATCAAAGTTGCTAAAACATTGTTTGTGGATTCGACAACTTCGATATTTAGCTTCTCAAACTCTGTCACCAAATTCACTGCCTCGTGATGCATGCTAACATCCCTGAACTCTTTCTGCTCAATGCATCTGCCACTTTGTTCGTTTTACCCAGATGGTAACTGATAGTCAAATCGTAATCCTTAATCAATTCCAACCATCTTCGCTGCCTCATATTCAGTTCATTTTGAGTGAAAATGTACTTCAAACTTTGGTGATCGGTGAAAATTTCGCACCGTTCCCCATACAGGTAGTGACGCAAAATTTTGAGCGCGAACACTTCTGCTGCAAGTTCTAAGTCATGTGTTGGGTAGTTTTTCTCACTCGGTTTTAGCTGCCTTGAAGCATACGCAATCACCTTACCATTCTACATAAAAACACATCCCAAACCAATCCTCGAAGCATCACTATATACTGTGTAACCCACTGATTCTTCATGTAGTGCTAAAACTGGAGCCGTTGTCAATCTTTCCTTCAACAGTTCAAAACTTTGCTCACATTCTTTACTCCACTCGAATTTTACCTCTTTTTTTAGTTAACTTTGTTAATGGTGTTGAAATTCGAGAGAAGTCCTTGACGAACTTTCGGTAGTATCCTGCTAACCCCAAAAAGTTGCGAACCTCTGAAGCGTTTTTCGGCCTCTGCCATTCAACCACTGTCTCAATCTTTGATGGATCAACTGATACCCCCTCTGCTGAAATTACATGTCCCAGAAAGCTGATACTCTTTAACCAAAATTCACATTTGCTGAATTTTTCGTATAAATGTTCATTTCTCAAAATCGGTAAAGCTGTCCTCAAATGCTGTTCGTGAGCCTCTTCTGTTGGCGAATAGATCAGTATGCCGTCAATGAAGGGATTCATGGGAAGAAAACTCGTTCTAAACACCCATGAGTCCTCCCTTGAAGGATCTGCTCATACAAAACGAATCGAAAAATACAAAGAAAAACTTACGTTTCTTGGTTCAAGAATCTGATTCTTGCAATCACCTTGAGTCCTCCCTTGCGGAATTACTCCCTACCAGTATCCACGCGACGAAACGATCAGCGAGTGCTAGCTCTTCTGATTTTTCTGAGTTTCGGAAATTAGAAAGAAAATGGAGAGGCAGAAAATTAGAAATCTGATTTCTAGGTTTTGGTAATTTTTTGGTTGATAAGCATTAGTCCCTAGGGTTTCGGCCAAGAGAGGTTTATATAGGGATTGAGAGTTTGTTCCAAGGAGAACTCCCACGTCCTATCCACCTCTTTTGGCAGTGGGAGTCCATAACTCCCACGTCCTCTAGACTTCTGCTGGTAGTGGGAGTCTTTATCGGATAATAACTCCCACGTAATCCCAGCTATACCGAAAATGCCTCTTATCTCTAATTCGAATAATAACGCTTTATTATTCTCAGAAAAATGAATGTCAGATACAATGAATCTGGGCACATTCTAGATTCATTGAATCTGGACATGAAGCTCGTTAGCTCGTCTATCGTGTGACCCTGTAGGTTCATATCACAATGGCAATGAAAACACACTTAGTAGTAGTGTGAGTTCATAAATCACAAGCGGTCCCTAGCAGGACATTGTGACTACCCAAAGTGAATGAATTTACAACGGAACCTAATATCAAACCACTATTTAATCCCTTTGTCATATCCTAATTAAGCATAAGGCATGGTAGTCATCACCCTTATTAAGCTTAATTGTATTTATGCTCGATCTCAGGGTAAACTGTTCCAACAAATAGTATTTGATAACCACTTTATCAAATATATTTTAGCACGGCCATGCATTTAAATAGTTTTTCCCTATCGAGGGGCCCATGGATATCTCTGTCTAATAATAGAGAGGGACAAATTCCTTACAATGCCTCTCACATTCAAGCCATGATAGGACGCTACATCCAATCATCAGTCGTATTCATTACTCGATTAAAAGTAACGTCCGACTGAGTCAAAACGTGTCTCCATTCATGCTAGAATCAATGGAGACATAAGGTCTAAGGATTCTAAAATAGTATTGAGGAAGTAATACTTATGACTAAGGACCATGAAGTATTACTTCTCTAACGGATCACGTCCGATACAATATATCCCAATATATTGCATCTATGATATGATTTGTATTTATTACACGTGATTAGTAAGACATAATAATCAATCAAACATCATACTAGTTTTATTTCATTGTAAAGAACATTACGTGAAACTAGGGACAACTAGAATAGTAATTACATAAGCTAATGAGTTTTACTATCAAATCACGCATTTGATGTTCATAAGCAAAATTAGCTATTCAATTACATGCTCAAAAGATAAAAACGCACAACATATGCTAATGGTCCTAGGGCACTACTAACAATCTCCCACTTGCCCTAGGTCCAATCATACATGATCCTCAATCCCATTGACCTAGTATGACTCTCATGTTTAGGCTGCGGGAGTGGCTTTGTCAATGGATCGGCAATGTTGTCGTCTGTATGAACTTTGCAAATACTAACGTCTCATCTGTCAATGATCTCTCTAATCAGATGGAAACGCCTGAGAATGCGTTTGGATCGTTGGTGAGATCTAGGTTCCTTAGCTTGTGAAATGGCACTAGTACTATCACAATAGAGGTCCACTGGGTTCACAATAGGGTCGACACCTAATTCATCAACAAATTTCCTGATCCAAACAGCTTCTTTAGCGCTTGGAGAGCGACTAGATACTCGACTCACATTGTAGAGTAGGCCACGGTTTCTTGCTTTGAGCTCTTCCAGCTCACAACACCTCCATTCAAACAAAACACAAACCATATTGCGATCTAAAGTCATCTACGTTGGTCTGGAAGCTTGCGTCTGTGTAACCATTTACAACCCGGGCTTCCTTCCTGACCTCCGTAAACTAAGAACATATCTTTAGTCCTTCTCAAGTACTTAAGAATGCTTTTGACTGCAGTCCAATGTGACTCTCCGAGGTCGATTGATATCTCGCTAGTCATACTTAAAGGAAAGCGAGACATCCCAGGGCGAGTGCATATCATGGCATACATAACGTGACCCAATGGGTGAAGCATATGGGATCTTACTCATGCGCTCTTGGTGAAGGGATTCATGGGCGGAAACTCGTTCCAAACACCCATGGATCCTCCCCTGAAGGATCCGCCCATACGAAAGCGAATCGAAAAGCAGCGATAAAAACTTACATGTTTCGGATTCAGAAGCTACTTCTTGAATGGAGGATGACGTTTCTTGATCGAGTTTCTTTTCACCAACGGAATTCCCTTTGCGGAATTTCCCTCTACCAGTATCCACGCGATCGAAACAAGCAGTGATTGCTAGATCTTCGTCTTTACGAAGTTCGGGAATTTAGAGAGAAAAGGGGAGAGTTTGAGAAATCCGAAATCGATTTCGGGTTACTAGTTTAATTTCAATTTGAATGACTTATTTTCCTAGGGTTTCGGCTAAGAGATGTTATATAGAGTGTGGGAGTTTGTTCCCGGAACAACTCCCACGTCTACTCAACTTCTCTCGGCTGTGGGAGACTACGACTCCCACGTTTCCTGAGACTTCTGCTGGTAGTGGGAGTCCTTATCGGATAATAACTCCCACGTAATCCCGGCCATTGGTAAAATACCGAAATTTCCCCTATCTCTAATTCGAATAATAAACACTTTATTATTTTCGAGAAAAACAAATGTCGGATACAATGAACCTAGACACATTCTAGATTCATTGAATCGGACATGAAGCTTGTTAGCTCATCTATGCGTGTGACCCCCGTAGGTTCATATCACAATGGCAATGAAAACACACTTAGTAGTAGTGTGAGTTCATAAGTCACAAGCGGCCCCTAGCGAGGACATTGTGACTACCTGGGGTGAATGAATTTACAACGGAACCTATTGTCAATCCACTATTTAATCCCCTTTGTCTCGCGATATCCTAATTAAGCATAAGGCATGGTGGTCGTCACCCTTATTAAGCTTAATTATATTTATGCTCGATCTCCGGGTAGATTGTTTCGACAAATAGCATTTGATAACCACTTTATCAAACACATTTGAGCACGGCCATGCATTTAAACATGATCTTTCCCTATCGAGGGGCCCATGGATATCTCTCTCTAATAGTAGAGAGGGACAAATTCCTTACAATGTCTCTCACATTCAAGCTATGATAGGACACTACATCCGATCATCGGTCGTGTTGATTACTCTATTACAAGTAACGTCCGATCGAGTCAAAACGTGGCTCCATTCATACTAGAATCAATGAAGACATAAGGTCTAAGGATTCTAAAATAGTATTGAGGAAGTAATACTTATGACTTAAGACCATGAAGTATTACTTCTCGACGGATCACGTCCCAATACAATGTATCCCTATATATTGCATCTATGATGTGATTTGTATCCATTACACATGATCGGTAAAACAAGATCATCAATCAACAATCATACTAGTTTTATTTCATAGTAATTAAGCATTACATAAAACTAGGGACTTCTAGAATAGTAATTACATAAGCTAATGAGTTTTACTATCAAATCACACATTTGATAATCAAAAGCAAAATTAACTATTCAATTACTTGCTCAAAAAGATAACAAAACGCACAACATGTGCTAATGGTCCTAGGGCACTACTAACACTTGGTCCTCCTTTGTGGAAGATCCTTGAGTTCTGCTGAGTTTAATGCCATGTGACATGGGCAAGAATCCTTTTTTGGAGTCTTGCAAACTGAACCGTTTCAGTACCTTGTCAATGTATCCACTCTGGCTTAGGCCAATCATTTTGTTAGATCTATCTTTGTAGATTCGTATACCCAAAATGTATGTAGCCTCGCCTAAGTCTTTCATGGAAAAACACTTCCCCAACCAAGCTTTTACGCTTTGTAATGTGGGGATGTCATTTCCAATCAGTAAGATGTCATCCACATAAAGCACAAGGAACACTACTGCATTATTGGTTACTTTCTTATAAACACAATGCTCGTATTCGTTTTTGATGAAATCGAATTCTTTAATACGTTCATCAAAGCGACGATTCCAGCTTCGAGATGCTTGCTTCAATCCATAAATGGACCTTTGAAGCTTACACACTTTGCTAGGATTTTTTGGATCAACAAACCCCTCAGGTTGTGTCATATACACATCCTCGAGAAGGTTTCCATTAAGAAACGCAGTCTTAACGTCCATTTGCCATATCTCATAGTCATAATATGTGGCTATGGCAAGTAAAATCCTAATAGACTTTATCATAACGACAGGAGAAAAGGTTTCGTCATAGTCAATACCATGAACTTGTCTATAACCTTTAACTACTAGTCGAGATTTAAAAGTGTGTACATTACCATCCATGTCGGTTTTCTTTTTGAAACACCATTTGTTATCAATGACCTTACACCCTTCGAGTGGGTCAACCAAAGTCCACACTTTGTTATCGTACATGGATTGCATCTCAGACTTCATAGCTTCTAGCCACTTATCTGACTCAGAACTACGAATTGCCTCTTTGTAGGTAGTGGGTTCATCTTGATCAATCAGTTCAACCTGATTATCATCAGTCACGAAAAATCCATATCTCTCAGGCTGTTGATGTACCCGACTCGACCTCCTTGGGCCTTGTGTCAAAGATTGAAGCTCAGTATCAGCACGTGAGCTTGCTTGAAGTTCCAATTTTGGTTCAATGTTGTTTGGGGATCTTGAATTTCCTCAAGATGGATCTTACTCCCACTATCCTCTTTGGAAATAAATTCCCTTTCAAGGAATAAACCATTACGAGCAACAAACACTTTGTTCTCTGATGGAAGATAGAAGTAATATCCTTTAGTTTCTTTAGGATATCCCACAAACAAACACTTGTCAGATTTAGGGGCGAGTTTATCAGATAACAAGCGTTTTACATACGCCTCGCATCCCCAAATTTGAGAAACGACAACTAGGTCGTTTCCCAGTCCATATCTCATATGGAATTTTCTGAACCGCTTTAGAAGGAACTCTATTCAATATAAATGCAGCAGTTTTTAGGGCGTAGCCCCAAAAGAAAATTGGAAAACTTGTTTGACTCATCATAGATCGAACCATATCTAGTAATGTGCGATTCCTCCGTTCCGATACACCATTCCATTGTGGTGTGCTAGGAGGAGTTAATTGTGAAACAATTCCACAACCCCTAAGATGTTCGTCAAACTCTTGGTTAAGGTATTCGCCACCTCGATTTGATCGAAGTATCTTAATACCTTTACCAAGTTGATTTTGTACTTCATTTTGAAATTCTTTGAATCTTCCATAAGATTCTGATTTATGTTTAATTAGATAGACGTAGCCGTATCTACTGAAATCAGCTGTGAATGTGATGAAGTACTGAAACCCTCCTCTAGCACTTATGTTTATTGGTCCACATACATATGTATGTATGAGGCCCAACAAATCATAAGCTCTCTCACTCTGTCCAGTAAAAGGAGCTTTAGTCATTTTGCATAACAAGCAAGAATCACATGTCTCATAAGACTCTAAGTCAAATGATGTCAAAATTCCATCTTGATGGAGTTTTGATATGCGTTTCTCATTTATGTGGCCCAAACAACAGTGCCAAAAGTAGGTTTGGTTTAAGTCATTGGATTTAAATATCTTAGTATTAATGTTATAGATGGGCCTTTTAATGGATTCATCGAGGTTAAGAACATAAAGCTCATTCATCAAAGAGGCATCTCCATGGAAGATACAATCTTTATGAATGGTGCAAATTTTATTCAGAATATTTAATTCAAAACCTTCAATATCCAAACAAGAAACTGAAATAATATTCCTACTCAAAGTTGGAACATAAAGACAATTATTCAGTTCTATTATAAGGCCACTTGGCAAAACTAAATTAAATGTCCCGGTAGCTACAGCAACAACTCTCGCTCTGTTCGCTACTCTCAGGTCCACTTCTCATTTTGCCAGTGGTCTACTCCTTTTGAATCCCTGCACATTTGCACAAATGTGAGATCCACAACCGGTATCTAATACCCATGAAGTAGGAGCAGACATGTTAATTTCACTAACATAAATACCTGGAGAGACAGTCAAACTGGCTTTTCCCTTTTTCTTCTCTTCCAAATAGAGGTTGCAGTTCCGTTTCCAATGACCTGGTTCATTGCAATGGAAGCAAACTCCTTCCTTTGGTGCCTTGGCCTTGGGTTTGGGCTTGTTATTGCCTTTGCCCTTCTTGGCCATGGGCTTTCCCTTTCCTTTCTCCTTGAAATTCCTTTTTTGAACCATTAAGACTTCAGGGGTCTTCTTAATGTTCAGTTCAGCCTGCTTGAGCATCCCGTGTATATCATGTATGGACTTCTCCATGCCATGCATGTTGAAGTTCATGACAAACTGGTCATACTCCGGTGGGAGTGAGCCCAAGATCATATATGTGGTCATGTCAGGACCTACGGGAGACCTAAGTTTCTCAAGTTGGTCAAGATAGCCCTTCATCTTAAGAACATGTGCACTTACAGAGGTGATAGGGGCCATCTTGCAACTATTCAACGCCTTAGTGGTGAGGAATCTTTCATGACGGGCTTGCTCTTGGAACATTTCCTTGAGCTGGCCCATCATCTGGAAAGCCTCAACCCCTTCAAACTATTTTTGCAGATCAGTGCTCATTGTGACTAATATGAGACAAGTCACATCGTTAGAGTCATCAGAGTGCTTCTTCCAAGCATCTCTCGGCTCTGGGGCGTTGTTTGCAAGCTGTTCGGGAATAGCCGTATCAAGAACCTATAGCTTTCTTTCCTGCTTAAGGACAATCCTTAAGTTGCGGGCCCAATCAAGGAAATTGGTCCCACTTAGCTTTTTCCTTCTCAAGGACGAATCGCAATGAATTGTGTGATGTATTGGTTGCCAGTATCTACATTAAATTATTTGCAAAGTTATTAGTTTTTTAGCAAAAACCTTTCCACAATTTCAACACTTGATAAATGGTGGAAAATAACATTTTACGATAGTTATAATTTAGCTTTGGCTTATCCCCATAATTAAAGTAAAATCAACCTATGGGAATGACATCTATATGTCCCGGCTATTTCCCATTTTATGCCCTAGGCCCAAAACTATTTTGATAGCCTAGTTAAGTCGAACCATGTCTAAGCATATGGAAATCACTATTTTCCCATCTCCTCTTGCCTAGATAACCACTTATCTGTTGCTTTGGCAAGCAGATAAAATGATGATCCAAGCTGAATGAGTGCTTAGAATATGGTAGGCATTTTAAGACTTAATTAAAACGATTTATGTGACGTATAATAAATCAAGCTCCATAAGACATAAAATAAGCATCACATGCAAGATATCAAGCGTAAATGTAAATGTGATATAACATGGACTAATCTTATAATGACTCCCACGAGCCTTGTGGGAGCCAAGGGTTAATCTAAGTCAATATCCATCTCATGGATAAAGTTTTCGATCCAGCAGCCTCCAGTCTTGTTACATAGTTGCATGGGCATACCCAGCCTTCAATGTAAAGCAATAAAGCTAATCTAAGAAAGCGATTACAATTTTACAACATTGAAAAACGGCTTGCAGGCCGTATTATAAAATTAAACCCAAAAATATGTAAAACAAGAGGGGTATAGTAGGCCATGTTATTCATATAAAGCATAATGAAATAAAAACGAGTACATATATGCAAAGTCTTAGGTCAGTGGAACGACAAAGGTCACGTAACGGCAGCGCCCCTGTAAGAAAAATCTGATTCTTCATCAGCTCATCGAATGAGTTTTCTGCCTGGATTTTAACCCTAAATCGCCTAACATCTATAATCGAATTGTGCATTGGTTAATCTGATTAACACAGGAATCATAACCGAATTAATAACAGTTTCACAAAAACAGTTTATGCAGTATAGAATATACAGAAACATATGATACCAGTTTATGCAAATTAATCGAATTAAATTACAGACTGAAATAGCAGTTCATGTGGAATTAATCGAATTAAAAACCAGTTTATGCATATATCACATATATCATAATCAAAGAAACACTCTTTTCTGTTATTCACACACACACACACATACCAAATCAAAATTGATATATGTTATGATGTGATTAACAATATCGAATTCGAATCATATGAGCAAGGCTCTGATACCACTGAAGGGATTCATGGGCAGAAACTCGTTCTAAACACCCATGAGTCCTCCCCTGAAGGATCCGCTCATACAAAACAAATCGAAAAATACAAAGAAAAACTTACATTTCTTGGTTCAAGAATTTGATTCTTGAATTGAAAGGTTTCTGTATTTGGCTCTCGGCAGCAATCACCTTGAGTCAATGCAGACAACGACAAACTTATCCAAGCAGTCCCGAAAGATACGGCATAACAAGGAATTCGTAATGACCGTATCTCGTTCTGAAGGCACTTTTTGGTATGTCATCTGGCTTGATTCTGAGTTGGTGATACCCGGATCTCAAATCAATCTTCGAAAACACTGTTGCACCCTTTAACTGGTCAAACAGGTCGTCAATCCTCGGTAACGGATACTTGTTCTTGACTGTAATCTTGTTTAGTTCCCGATAATCAATACACATCCTCATCGACCCATCTTTCTTTTTTACAAACAGTACCGGCGCTACCTACGGTGAAACACTTGGTCGAATAAACTTTCTGTCCAAAAGTTCATGAAGCAGAGACTTCAACTCTTTTAGTTCAGCTGGTGCCATTCGATAGGGTGCCTTAGAGATAGGCTCCGCAACGGGTTGTAGCAGTATCTCGAAGTCAATCTCACGGGCTGGTGGTACACCCGGAAGATCTTCTGGAAATACGTCCACAAACTCGTTCACCACTCTTACTGTTTCAGCTCCCTCCTTATTTTCATCCTTAAGTACTGCATATGCTAGATATGCCTCTGCAGACTTTCCTTAGGCATTTCTGCACTTTCATCACTGATATGATCAGCATACACTTATCTTTTCTCTTTCCTGAACCTCGGAACATAACAATCTCACCATCCCCAATCACAAACTGAATAGTCATATCCCTACAATCAAGTAATGCATGGTGTTTCGCTAACCAGTCCATATCCAAAATAACGTCAAAGTCAACCAAGTTTAACTGTATAAGGTCAGCTAACAACTCTCGGGATTCTATATCTACCCGGACCCCTTATGTACAATATTAGATTCCAACACTCGTCCGTTAGGTACAGCTACTTTATAAACATGTTGTAAATGCATATAAGAACTATTAAGAGTTTTAGCAAACCTACGTGATACAAAAGAGTGCGTTGCACCGCTATCAAACAAAACATAAGAAGGTACATAATTGATCATAAGGGTACCTGTAACAATATCACTAGCAATCCCGGCATCCTGCTGAGTAAGCGCAAAGACTTGAGCATTGGCCACTTGGCCCTGATTCACGTTTTTCGGGAACTGGTAAGAAAAATGACCCGGCTGCCCGCACTTGTAGCAACCTGTAGTTCCTGCTCTGCACACCCCAGAATGGTTCTTTCCACACGTCTTGCATGCATTAGGCTGTCCAGTCCCAATTGGCATTTCTGTCTGTCGTCCAACCTTAACTGCATTGGCTCCGGTCTTGATAACTGGCCTCGAACCTTGTCCTACCGCAAAAGCGGGCCTCTTTTGAGGTGTAAAAGACGCAGGTCGGCTGCTGCACCTGAAAGTCTATCTCTGTGCCATATTCGGATATGAACGCTTACCTATGAAATCAGCAGTAAGACCGTGTATACTCAGTCTCTATCTCCAAACTGTGCTCATACGCATCCATAAAGTCAACCATCCTGTGTACCGAAAATCTAGCCCGAATCCTCGGTAACAACCCCATAACATACATTTGAGTCCTCGTTTCAGCATCCTGAATGGTCGAAGCAGCATACTTACCAAGAGTGTTAAACTTCCCGGCATATGTAGAAACTAACATCCCCTCCTTTCATTTGAGGTCGAAGAACTGGTTATGTCGGTCCATGCGGAAAGTGCGTGGAAAATACTGCTTAAGGAACGCATCTTTATATCTGTCTCAAGCAATGACTTGGCCTTTTTGCATTTTTTTGGTACATGCATGATTTCAAAGTGCTCCTCCAACTCTTCCAACCAAATCTCAGCCTGATCTGGGGTCATTCTGCCATCAAACGAAACCATCCTCATCTTCTTGAGGCGCTCAAAGTACATACCTGGTTCTTGTACCCTCGGAATCTGAGTCTTCCTATTCAATTGATGTTCACGGTTCTGTATCATTTGGGCCATCATGCCCATCATTGCAGCCATATCAATAGGAGCTGCTGGTGGAGGTAGAGGTGGTTGATTCCCAGATGATGTACCTGCGAAACGGTTACCCCTTCGACCATAAGTGATAATCGGCAATCCGTTTTCGTCAACCTCTTGGTTAAAATTGGGATCCATCTTAAGAATAAGAGAAAATAACAGATATATAAATTGAACACATAAACTTGGCAGAAAACTGAAAAACTAAGAAACAGGGGAAGTTTGGTCTACCGCAATCAGCTCTGGTCGACCGAACTTTTGGTCACACACTCAGACTCCTTACTTCGGTCGACCAATCACATACTGGTCGGTATCTATACCTCTTCCAAGCAGGTTCGGTCAACCGGAACACTAAATAAGCACCTATAAACATATAAACCCATCATCTAAACTCTACCCGACACCGCAGATTCATTTATTACTTAGTTCTAGTCAGATTTTATGGCCTAAGGTTCGAACTTGCTCTGATACCACTTATGTCACGCCCCGTAGCGTGGAAATGACCTGGCAGCGTTCCGTTTTGCAAAACGGAACACATAACCCATAACATAAAACTCATACACGCATCAACGGAAGCTATCAAACATGGCAAGAAATAAAATCTCAAATGACAGAAACCTTGCAACCGATCTAACTTGGTACTTCACTGAGGAAGCCATGAATGAGTTTGCAATGGAATTAGGTTTTCAGCTTACTCATTCATCAACATACTTTTTTTTTAGAGAAATGGGCAAGCTGAAGCTACAAATTGTTAGTAGTGCCCTAGGACCATTAGCACATGTTGTGCGTTTTATTATCTTTTGAGCATGTAATTGAATAGTTAATTTTTCTTTTGATTATCAAATGTGTGATTTGATAGTAAAACTCATTAGCTTATGTAATTACTATTCTAGAAGTCCCTAGTTTTATGTAATGCTTAATTACTATGAAATAAAACTAGTATGATTGTTGATTGATGATCTTGTTTTACTGATCATGTGTAATGGATACAAATCACATCATAGATGCAATATATAGGGATACATTGTATTGGGACGTGATCCAGTCGAGAAGTAATACTTCATGGTCTTAAGTCATAAGTATTACTTCCTCAATACTATTTTAGAATCCTTAGACCTTATGTCTTCATTGATTCTAGTATGAATGGAGCCACGTTTTGACTCGACTCGGACGTTACTTGTAACAGAGTAATCAATACTGATCGATGATCGGATGTAGTGTCCTATCATAGCTTGAATGTGAGAGACATTGTAAGGAATTTGTCCCTCTCTATTATTGAGAGAGATATCCATGGGCCCCTCGATAGGGAAAGACTGTTTAAATGCATGGCCGTGTCTCAAATGTATTTGATAAAGTGGTTATCAAATGTTATTTGTCGAAACAGTCTACCCGGAGATCGAGCATAAATACAATTAAGCTTAATAAGGGTGACGACCACCATGCCTTATGCTTAATTAGGATATCGCGAGACAAAGGGATTAAATAGTAGATTGATATTGGGTTCCGTTGTATATTCATTCACTTTGGGAAGTCACAATGTCCCTGCTAGGGACCGCTTGTGATTTATGAACTCACACTACTACTAAGTGTGTTTTCATTGCCATTGTGATATGAACCTACGGGGGTCACACGCATAGACGAGCTAACGAGCTTCATGTCAGATTCGATGAATCTAGAATGTGTCTAGGTTCATTGTATCGACATTCACTTTTTCCGAAAATAATAAAGTGTTTATTATTCGAATTAGAGATAGGGGCAATTTCGGTATTTTACCTATAGCTGGGATTACGTGGGAGTTATTATCCGATAAGGACTCCCACTACCAAATGAAAGTCTCAGGGAACGTGGGATTACGAGACTCCCAGCTGCCGAGAGAAGTTGAGTAAAGGTGGGAGTTGTTCTAGCAACAAACTCTCACACTCTATATAACATCTCTTAGCCGAAACCTAGAAGGTTAATGCTTCAGCCGCAATTAAACAAAAAAACCGAAATCAGATTTCGATATTCTCAGCCTCTCCCTTTTCTCTCTAATTCCCGAAAATCAGAAAAGACGAAGAGCTAGCAATCGCTGCCCGTATCGTCGCGTGGATACCGGTAGAGGGACTTTCCCGCAAAGGGAGATCAATCGGTAGCAGCATCCGATCCAAGAAACGTCAACCTCCATTCAAGAAGTAGCTTCTTGAATCCAAAAACGTAAGTTTTTCTTGCTGTTTCTTGCTGTTTTCGAATTGTTTCATATGAGCGGATCCTTCAGGGGAGGATCCATGGGTGTTTGGAATGAGTTTCCACCCATGAATCCCTTCACAAATAAAGCTCTAAAACAGATTATCTCAATATAGTTGAGGAAAGTCCATGACAGTGGCACGAGGTATTAACCATGGTGTTATGGGCCTACATTCTTGTAAAACAAGATAGCATGAAAAAGTCAACTATGGACTCGTTTACGGATACATTGTCGTTCTTCCATTAGAAGTAGCCTTTACAACATTGAGGATAGTCAAACAAAGCGGTATTGAGATATTATTGTATCAGTAGGACATGTGTCGACATTATTAGAGCTAGACGGTAAGAGGGGCGAAGCTCTAATAAACTTAAAGGCCAACAAGTAGAAAGTGGCAAAGTTATACAACCAGAAAGTGTTTGCCAAAGAATTCCAAGGAAAATATTTAGTACTCAAAGTCACCCTACCATTTGGGAAACGAGACCATGATCTAGGTAAGTTGATTCTATCTTGGGAAAGACCTTTTAGGGTTAACACAATATTAGGAAATAGGTTGTATTTGTTGGAAGATCTAGACCGCAATTTATCCAATCACATTATTAATGGGTGTTTCTTAAAAAAAATTATTCTATGTGGGACAAGAAGCCAAGAAGTTGTATCCATAATAGGGATCAAGGAGACTTTTATTTCATGGCCGACTATTCATCAATAGGAGAGATCTGCAGCAGATGAAGGTTCGAGGTACAAATGAAACTACATGGTAAAACCTTTCGTTCTGCCATGAAGAGTCACAGATAAATGCTTAGAGGGCAAAACACATTAACAAAGTTTGAGCTAAAAAAAGGATAAAATGTTCAAACCATACTTTCCAAGTTTGTTTTAAAGAGGGCCAACTGTTAGACCCTAAAAATTAGGCCAATAAGGAGTCATTGTGCTAATCGGATGATGGACCAAAGGACTCCGGGAAGATCAATGACCATCAACCAAAATACAAATATGCAAGCATGCAAGCATGACTTGCCATTTAGGTAATCATGTCAGTGTTAGATCCGAAAATAGAGGGGCCGATATTACAGTGATTATATCGATTCGAGGTCTACCTGTCACACCCCGTAACCTATAGGTGACCTGGCAGCATATCATTCGCTGATGACACACTGAACCAAAACAGAAAGACTAAATTCCGATAATACGTTAATAAACTTAAAAGTAACTTAATGCCTTATATCATACTTAAAGGACTTCAAAGGTAAAATACATGTTCTTACATCATAACGGAAACATAAATGTTCACTACACAAGAAACTAAAGTATGTTATTACATAAGTTCCATAATCATTCCTCAATTCAGGTATCCTCATAAGTACCATCCACATCCGCATCTGAAAAAGAAGTATCAATTATGACTTAAAATATTTCTTGACTCTCCCAAAACATTGAAAAAACAACATAACTTTACTTGACTTGAAACCATCCTTAAAACACTTGAAAAACACTTTACAAAATTTATAACAGACTTAGCTTTGAAAACGGAACAGAAATAGTTCAAAACATACCAAGCAATGACCTCAGATGACAGGACACATAGTCTGCAAGTCCCGGACGATCTGAAGTTGCCTCCGGTCGACCGGTGCTCGTCCGGGATTTGGGCAGTAGCCTCAATACGTTTCCCCGAATGATTTGTTTTGTCGTCCGGTCGATCGAACCGATCGTCCGAGGTTCAGAACATGGCATTTTCTGTGCATTTTAACAAAGGAAACGTCATTTCTGAAATCCCCAAAAGTCCCAAACCAAAAAGACACATTTTTTACCATCTTTCACATATCAAAACAATAACAACAATGCAATAAACCATACTCTTTATATCTAATAGTTATACATCAGAAATGTGATATGAGCACCATGAATTACTTATAACGGAACATACAGACATACAAAATATCATATACTACAAGTATGGTTCATGCTATGACACATACAATTCCGCACAACGGAGCTCAATTATCCAATCCTGATTCTAAAGCAACTACTAACAGCCCCCAAACTATTTGCCCAGATTAGGGAAGACCCAGTAATTTAGTCATGGGTCCAGATATTCCCTTTGTATGAACGGAGCCACTGATTTAAGGATACACCCCATTTCGGCTGTTAGTATCTCTAACTCTTAGCCCAGTTAGAGGAGGGCCCAATGATACAGTACAGAACAGTGTGAACATCCGGGTTTAACATTATACAGTACAGAACAATAGTCACTAATTCGGGATGGATCATGCTATAAAGTTTTTCCTAGACAAGAGCTCTAGATTGGGGATACTCTCAAATCACAAATACAGCAAATACGACTCAACCACAATAACCACAAGTATATACATATAACATGCAATTTGACACGACGATCAACCACACAAGAATGCAATCAATTCGACACTTCATCCAATTTTAATGCAATAAAACATGTCTAAAACATTTCATCGTAATTCAGTAACTTTAAATTTTTAGTTCATGCATTTAGGACATAAATTCAAAGGTGTAAGATCCTTATGTTAGATGCTTAACTTCGAATTCCAAAGATAACAAAGATTCCCAAATTCCAGAAAAATACAGCCCACTTCCCGAAGCAAATTATTCTAACTCAATCGTTGAAATAACAATCCCGCCGTCCAGATTGTAGCCTTATGAGTCCTCTAACTATAGCAACCAGAATCACTCCTATCGGAGCATTTGATCCCTCAACTAAGCACTTTCTCACAACAACTCTAGGCGCGAAGGGGAGGAGGAAGATGAAGAAGGGGGGTAGGAGTGGGTTTTTTTGGGGTCATTGTAAAATCTCAAAAATACCCTTGATAGTTTTAGGGTTGATCAAATTCAAAATTTAATTAACAGTTGACTAACGGAATTTTAGACGGTTGTTTTTGGACCCTATCTGCCAAAAAATAGATTTTGGACAAAAATCACCAAAATAAAATTATTTTTGAATCCCGTAGAGCTAATTTGCCAATCAAGAATTTCCAAACGAGTATACAATTCTTTAGCCAAAAGCCAAAGTAAATGTGTAAGTTTTATGGTGTTTTCCTGTTTGAACGAAAAGTTACTTGTTTTGTAAGTTCAATGATTCCTTCCTTTTCAAAATGAAAAGGACATGTTTTCTAAAGCGTTTTCGGTTCTTTGAAAAGAATGGTTATCTTTTAAGTGTTCAAAGTTCAAAGTTAAATTCCTGTCAAAACTTATGTTTTCAAGAAATGTAAGGAAATTGTTTATTGTTTGATTTAAGAAGAAGTTTAGTTTCTTATCGAGTTGGAAGTCTATTTATTTTTCTTTTATAGAGATGATGATGTTAAGGATGTCAATTTAAGAATTACATTTTTGTATAGTGAGTACAATTTTTCAGTAGGCAATCATCATCGCTGTCAAATACTTGTGTCGCGTTTCGAGCTCGCGGGTACAGGGCGTGACAACAAATTCTTAGTAGAACGTAATTTTTTCGCTCATCTCTTTCTTACATTCCCCTCACGTTCTTTTCATTCTTGTTCAACATTCAAACCGATTTTAATGTATTTCGACTTCAATCCGAGCTACTATGAATCGTTAGTATTTTTTTCCCCTTCAATTTGAAATTAATTTCGTCAAATATGACTTAAAATCATTACAGGAAAAAATTTGGCATTACTTTGATGAAGGACGCAGAGGGCTAATTCTCAAGGACATTCATCAAGCTGAAGAAGGATCTCCTCGCTGGATCACCTAGGGAGGTTTGCCCAAATTGGCCAGATCCTCCCGGAGATTTACCTAGGTTGAATAAGTGTTTTGTCTATTTATGCAGAACACGATTCCCATCCTTAATGTTCGATCTAAAGGTTGAGAAAAGAATTAACCGTAATGAAGAATAGATGTGCAACCTACTTAAAAATTTAGTCGTCGAATCAAACTCATTTAAGATTGTGTAGCTCAGGTACATATTCCGCAATGATGGATCCAAAATCTCGGCAGAAATCCATCCTTCGAAAAAAGTTTTCTTTTAAATTCTATTTTTTCAAAAAGATAAGAGAGCGAGAGAGGGAGTGGATGAGGGGGAGGAATGCTCCGTAATGCACCAACTGATCTAAACAATGCCTCCTGCAGGTATTCATGCATTTTGGCGAGCAATTTGTGAGGCACAGCCCAGCCTTCAAGATCCTCGAAAAATGAATGCTTCAAAATTCTCAAAAAAAATATATGAATGATTCAAGGCCAAAAACATGAGCATTATGACAATGCCAAATGGGGTATTTAGTACTGAAACAATTTTCGCTTGGCAAGGTTGGTCCCTAACGATTGTTTGCACCTTTTTAGGTCCCTTTGTATTTGTTAGTCAAGTGTACATGGGTATAATAGGAATTTAACGTATTTTTTAGATAATTAATACCACTTGTACTCAATTGTAAATATACTTAAATATAAATACCTAATTATAAAACTAAAAAATAAAACCATCATTCACAATTCCGGCCAAATCATCCAATTCCAGCCAATACCACCTGCACAATTCCGGCCAATGAGGGAGAAGGGAGAAGGGAGAAGGGAGGAGGCGGCTGGAAGGGAGGAGAGAGAAGAGAGGAGGCGGCTGGAGGAGGCGGCTGGAGAGGGAGGGGGAGGAGGAAGAAGGAGGAGGCTGCTGGAGGGAGAATGGAGGAGGAGGAGGAGGAAGGAGAGAGGAGGAGGAGGAGGAAGCAGAGGGAGAATGAGGAGGCGGCTGGAGGGAGAATGGATGAGGCGAAGAAGGAGGGAGAGGAAGAGGGAGAAGGGAGGAGGCGGCTGGAGGGAGGAGAAAGAAGGTGGAGGGAGGAGGAGAAAAGTTTCAATTTTGCAATTAGGTATTTGTTTTTAAGCATCTTTACAATTAAGTCCATATGATATTAATTATCTAAAAAAATGTGAAGTTCCAATTTTGCCCACATCACTTGTTGACTAACATTCAATATTTCAAAAAAAAGTCGAAAGGACCAATTCCCGACCCATAATTTGATTGAGGATCTAAAAAGTTACAAACAATCATTAGGGACCAACCTTGCCAAGCGAAAATTGTTTCAGGACTAAATACACCAATTGGCCTTATGACAACTTTGCAATTTCCTCGATAAAAATTGTACTACGTTTGGTATGATGTAAGTAGGGGTGTTCACTATTTGGTATAACCAAAATACCGAACCGATCCGAACTGAAATTTGTTAATTGGTTCGGTATATTCGGGTTATTCGGTTTGGTTTATCGAAAATTTCAAAATTTAGGTTTGGTGTTTGATTTTTCCTTTTTGAAAACCGAATTACCAAAATTATTTCAAAATATTTTTATTATATTAATTATTTTATTTCTAAATAAATTATTATACAGTCTCTTCCTCTAGGTTTGAGCATGCAAATTTGGTTTTGAATCCATTACTTGATGGAAGTTGTTGATTTTAATTTATGTTTTGTAATGTTTGTGAACAACTTTTTTAAGATATGTATATGCGTTGAGCCGCTAATCATATTAAATGGACATCAGTTATATTTTTATAGTGTGTATTCCCTATATATTAACTATGCTTTAACTTTTGGTATAAAATTTTCACAATATTTGTTAGAATATCTAAAAATGATAAGTAGCAATGAGTTAGTTCGAATTATTATATTGCACTAAAATTTGAATTTGTTATTTTGGTTTTTACGGAACCATACCGAACCGAACTGAAATTATTTTGGTTTGATAATTTCGGTTTTCAAACTATTATGGTTCGGTTCTGTTTAATAAAAAAATTACAAAACCTAATTTTGTACCGATATCGAACCGAATTACCGAACGCACACCCCTCATCATATTTTGCACACACAAAAAAAGGGGGCGCAGCGTTTAATATAACTTACATAGGTATATTACAATGCATTACAACATCTTCTGGTGGAGTTCAGTCATCAAATCAGTTCACTCATTTCATATACAATTAATTTAAGGGAGATGCGACAAGGTAAAATATTAAAAGGGAAGAATAGTTGATATAACAAGATATCAATAACGTGGAGAGACATGGCGGGGTGGGAGGCCTAAGAACTAGGAGGGATTGCAGATGTTGGAACGAGCTCACAGTGCTTCACGAGCGAATTGCTATCTTTTGAGAGAAAATTACCAAATTTGAAATAGCATTTTCTCCCAAAAAACTGCTGCCCCTTGCAGATTTTAAATGTACCTGTTCTTGCTTCACTTTGCATTTTGTTTGTGAGATGCAGTAGAAGCATCGTCGACTCGAACATTAGTATCTCTTTCCTTCATCTGAAGCTTTTCAATCTGAACCAGAATCATAGAAGTCACTAGGGCATGGTGTTGTGACCTCGGATTCAAGTATTTGAACAACCTTGTGCATAGTGGGCCGATCCTCAGGAGCTGAAGACACACATTGGATGGCAATTGAAAGCAGAGCATCAAGGCTTTCCGTCTGTACTCCTTCACACTGTGGATCAACTATTTCCCGCTGTCTATTCTCGGAGATCAGAAGATTTAACTGCCAGAAGAGAGGAGTTAATCCAGTCTGAAAGTCATTTTCATAAATGAGAATATTTAGCGTTCTTTGTTGGGAGATTAGGCAGACAACTCAAACAAAACACACAAGATGTCTCAAAGCTTAATTAGTTCGATCGTCATTAAGATTCGAGTATCTTAAAATAGCCCGTCTCCTTGTGTGGTTTATACAGATTTTCAACTGTGTTATCTTCAATTACTAACTATTTAGCTCATTTTACGGTAGTATGTGACCTATCAAGAAAATCCTTCAAAAGCACTGCCCATCATCCATGGACCAGAAAGAGAGATTCTTATTTGGCTATCCTTCTTTTGTGCCATTACTGTGAGCCTACTTTGTATACTACTGCTGCCCTAGTACATCCTGCTGGAAGAATCCTAACCCCTAGTACTTATATCACACAGGAAGAATCTAACCCCTAGTAACATCCTGCAGGAAAGCAGCACACTAGCAGATTAAAAAGTCATGGCCATCACTAATTAGATTTTATGGAGGAGGGAGCTTCACTGCTGACTTTAACAAACAGATAAACTCTCTCTTTTGCCCGTTCAACGTATATGAGGCTCTTAACTTCAAGCAACAAACTCTAACCCAATCTTGTTCCATGGTTGGTTCATTCTTGACTCAATACTTTAAGACAGCAAAATCCAGTTATTATCTTGAGTCCATTGCCTAAAGTCTTCAGTAACCCAGTGAATAAACCTCATAAAGGCAAGGACATAGATGTCATTGCATTACAACTAACAAAATCCTATTCAATACCATACTGCAACCCAATTAGACAAGAAAAAGTTCCACCATGCAGCATATACAGATGGGTAAGTGAAAGCCGGAATGTATTCGTCGTACAATACTTGTAGCTAAAACATAAAATCCGAGAAGAGTCATGAACATATTGTATGGGATAAAAACTAAGTAAAAAATGACCAGGTACACATGTACAAGCTAAAATAATCGGTCACTTGATCTGGACTTTCAATTTAGAAGACTATGTTCATAAATAAAATCTCCAATATAAATAGCCAGTGATAAAATGACAAATAAGCAACCTCCATACTAGTCTGTTTCTTTATAGCTATTACAATATCTTTACTTCCTTCAGTTTTTTATAAAGCAAAATTTACTTGCAAGAAGCTTGCACAAAATAATTCAAAATATGGGAACAGGCAAACAGCAAAGAAGGAAACAAATATAAAAGTATAAGAGCGATGTGCAGTCTCCATCAGTATCCATCCATGGAATAAAGAAAGCTTTTCTTGGAAAACCATAAGAACATTAACTGTAAAAAGCACATAAAACTCAAGTGAGGTAACATTTCAGCAACTGAAGTATCCATAAGTGAATCTCTCTAATCTTTGAATGTTTTAGGCTTTTAGCTAGATGAAAATTCCGTAGCACTAGAAATGATTTCTATCAATTTTGTCCTTGGATGTAATGACAGCAGAATATCAAAGTGTGTGTAGACATACCCAGCCAACAATGTTTAGGCCTTTCTCAATGAAGGATGCGTCAGTGGGCCGCTTTCCACTCACAACTTCGAGCATCAGAACCCCAAAACTATAAACATCAGTCTTCTCGGTAGCTCTACCACTCTGCATATACTCTGCAAAACAGTCAACTCAAAATAGTTTTACTAAGTATTTCGTGCATAGACAAGATTTCAGGGAAAACAATAACTAGGATATGTAATTGGTCTCCCCAACTCTCATCAAAGCACTGCAATCTTTGGAGATTATATGGTACTACACAGGACAATAGATGTGGAGAACATGCATGGATGAAGATCTAATGGGCAGGGTAGAGGTGAGAATACACGTGAAACAGTCAACAATCAACATACTTCAACCAACTCAAGAAGTTCAAGACTTTCTTTCCTTAGTTAAAAAGAATTTTATTCAAAGGCCATCTCATTTTTTTTATTATTATATTTGTATGTAACTGAGGATCTAATGCATTTAAGCTATACATTACTCCCTCTCTCCGGAATTAAACAACATATTTTGACTTGACAAAAGAGGTTTAGGAGAACAATAGACTTTAATCAAGTTACCATCTTACCCGCAGCTGACCATGGGATAGTGGAGTTTAACACTTTTAAACCAAGAGAGTTAAGGAGGTTAGTGGCAGGACCATGTTTTATTGGAGCTTAATCTTACATCAAGGGGTTAGTTATGCAAGTGTAGATGAAAAAATGATTATTACAGAGAAGTTGACATTTAATTCAGGACATCAGAAAAGAGCAAAATGCAGACACCCAATTTGTAATGGAAGGAGTATATTTTCATTTGTAAGGGGGAACCATTGGATTGTTTACACTTAGTCAACTGAGGTGACGAATTCTTGACGCCTCACATTCACACTAGTGGAACAATTTTAAAGAAACTCAGGTGTTGTGGAAAAAAAGTCTGTTTCTTATTCAACTTTAAGTGAGCAACAAATAGTTGATAATATCAGTTGGATATGAATGCTAGATTAACAAATTCAGAAATTTTAGTAGCATAGAAAAGACACAATGAACATAGTTTCCTCACCTGGGGCCAAATACCCAAATGTACCAGCAACAATCGTTGTGATGTGTGATTCCTCGTCCTCCAATAGTTTGGCAAGTCCAAAATCAGAAACTCGAGCACCAAAATTTGCATCAAGCAAAATGTTGCTAGACTTTATGTCACGGTGTATAATACGAGGAGAGCAATCATGATGCAAATAAGCGAGTCCTTTTGCTGCTCCCATAATTATATTTAGCCTTGCATCCCAATCTAGCTGCTCAGATTTTTCTGCAAGAGCAGAAAGAGAGAAAAAATATTACCCGTGCATATCCAACTTGCTTCTATATTATACCCAGATTTAGATCTAAAATCCTCATAAAGAAAGTGAAGCATGAGAAACAAACAGAAAAGATGACTGTGAAACAATGAGTACATTGATGAGTTCCATATTGATGTTCAAGAAAATAAATGTAAATCAATTCAAAGAAGCATATCCTATGACACAATTAAATGGCAACACGAAAGCGGCAATGTGAGTTCCAGAGACGGAACCAAGGGGGGAGGCAACAATTTTTAAAATTCTTTTATAGGTAATGATATTATTGTTTTTTATATTCACCCCAGCAATATTTTCTTCTTTATGAAACTCCTTTACAGATTCTTCACACCCCCCCGCCCCCAACCAAAAAAAAACTCCGGAGGGGAAGACAAAGGTCTAGTTCCCTCCATGATGGGTATCAGTAGTGGCAGCTATTAACAAGACGGAAGCACAGATCAGTAGTGAGAAATGTGCCAGACTAACCAAACAGGTACTTTCAGAACCTGATGCAAGGGTACAAGTTCAATTTCAACTTTCCTACTGTACTTTGTTAAGAACTTTAAACTACCACTCAAAGGAGGTTAACTTAAAAAATTTACTAGTTTGCAGAAGTTTAAATCATAGGAAGTACTTCAGACACTGTCTAGCCGATAATTATGAATACCTTTGAAAGGGACAAGGTAAAAAATTCATAGATCTACTAATCCTCATCACATTACAGTAATTACTAATTTTAAAAGAAGGATGGCCAGTTGGAGAAGAACAAAAAAACATAAGACCATTTTGGGGCCGTGTCTACTTTTGCGGATTCTTCTTCTGCCTGATTATTTGACGCAGAAGACCATGCTATTGTTTTCTCCTTAGTACAGTTCAACACTTCCATACCAAATACACATATTCACAATTTAATAACTTCCTATTTCAACAGAAGAATTGCTCATTACTCAATGTTTCAGATTTAAATAGCTGAACAATTTCATCAGTAATCTTGGAACTTGAAATGGACCAACTAGACCTCCAATGTGATTCATTAAGAGAACTAGTAGGAATTTCGTTCATTGGCTAACGAAGGCTTCATTTTCTAAATTAGGTCCCACCATCATAATCTATCTAATTCTACAGAACTTCAATGAAACATCATTGCTCCCCAGTCCCAGAAATCAAGAGTCTCACCATATTGAATTTGTCACCCTTAATGTTTTTTTTTCTCCAATAGTTTCTAGATGTTGGTGTTAAATTGAGAGATTCAACCAAACGTACGTTGTTATGGTACCCTGTATCATTAAGTTCAGAACATCTTAGCAGGATCTTGTTAACAAAATTTTCTCGTCAAGGACATCCAATTTTCAACGAAATAATTTAGTATGACGAAGATAGAAATATTATCTTCTAAATATTAGAGATTTGACACCAAGAACCTTTCATTTGAATCATAAACACATCATGGAAATATATGCGGACATATAATTCACAAAATTATTATAAAGCACAATATGCTTTACTTAGTAATTTATTATTCTGTGTGAATATTCTAATAGACTAATATGCTACCATGAAATGTTCTATCTTTATGATTTCGTGTTCTCAGTTGCTCCCCTTCATCAATTGATTACCTAAATATGCCCCACTATCATCACTAATAAGAACGACTAAGCCCTAAGGTTACCAACAAAAGAATATTCACCATAAATGTGTTATATACCAAAATGAAAAGTAAAGTCCATTGCATGGTTCAAAGTCTGTGGAAAATAATCTCAAGGACGCTAAAAATAACAGTTATGACTGCAAGATTTATCATGACTTATCTAGTCATATGTCAATTAGTCTAACGATTGGGATCGCACTTGATGATTGAATGGGAAAGAAATAATAATTGCGGAAAACATAATAATTATGTGAATGCTCCTGCCGAAGGATAAAATGAGCTTAATGATTCCTTGATGAATTACTACATCCATTCCTCTTAAAATGACCCCCTTCAACTTCCATCAAAATTGCCACATGCACATAGCCTGGCTGTAAGGATGCTCCATAATTAGAACGTCGGGAATTCAAAACTGAATTTCCTCCTCTGCTCCTTAATGGGAAAGAGAATATTCCTTAAAAAAAAATCTATATACTTCTTTCCAGATTCTAGCTTCACCTTTTACCATAACTCCACATATCATTACGCTTACAAGTTGGCATATATATCAAGAGAAAGCAGGTTAGGTAGTCAAGACAATTGCATGAGAAAAATCCAAGTTATATCTTACCATGGAGAACTTCATCCAAACTGCCTCCTGGTAAGAAATCATATATTAATAGCTTGGACGTTGGAGAATTGCAATATCCTCTAAGATTGACCAGAGAGCGGTGCTTAATGCTTCCAAGGATTTCAAGTTCCCTTTCGAAGAACCGGTCAAAGCCCTCATTCATCTTCACTATTCTTTTCAAGGCAAACACATTACCATCATCCATTGCAAGCTTGTATACAGTTCCAAAGCCTCCCGTACCAATTATGTGTTCTTCATTTAACAACTCCAATTTTTTTATTATATCCTTAGAGGTATACGGCAAATCTCCATGAAACATCACGATTGATGCCCCTGAGTAGCAGAGACTTATATTATTAGTTAAAGGAACTCGAGCACAAAAACAAAAATAACATCAGAAGCACAAGTAATGAGCATTATTTATTATGCAAGGTTGTTAAATTAAACCTCCGCTGACATCCATTGCCAAGCTTTTGCCATCATTTTTACCAAGCCTTTTGTACAAGAAACACCCCCAGAAACACATAAGTGCTACCAGAAGCAATGCACCAACAGTCGCAGAAGCACTGATAAGTAGCCGTCCGGAGTACTTTCTCTTTGCTTGGTTTTCTGCTGAAACACCAAAAGATAAAATGTCAATGCACCAGGAAAAAGGAAAATGAAAAAAAATGAGAATAGGCAAAGATAAGAAGAAAAGGTAAGACATTCATTGCTAAACTGAGATACTGCTAGAACTAAAGCAGAAGAGGCTTCAAAGGATATTTTCAACAAATAGCGCCTGCATTTTTCTCGGAGAAAGTTCACTTTGTACAGTACATAGGTTACATGGTTTATTTGCTTCATATCCAGATTAATCTGCTAAATCATGGAAATTTTCTCTAACAAACTATTCTTTCAGTAGGAGAGAATCAAATCAAGAGCTCAACTAGCAAGGAACTAAAACTCTCTAATGTAGTACGGAATGTAGACGGACTGACACACACATAAGAAAATGATCTCAGAAGACAGACAAACTTTTTATTACAATGATATTCTTTGTATGTTTTTCTGATTTCACATAATGAAGCAAATTCTATCATTTCTTCCACTCATGGGCTTTGAAAGATTCTGTTCAAGAGGAAATCTATTCCTAGGGAAAAGAAACTTTGGGACTGGCCAGCAGATGAATTTGGACACAAACCCAACCCAAGAAAAAAAAAAAGTAACTGGTGCATTGAGAACAGGTAAAGTTACAGTATATTGGAAATATTGACCAGGCCAGCAGCAAAATCATAAAAACAAGCAAACTGTTGCCTAATGATATTGTTGAAATTGTATTTCATTTCAAATGAAATAAGTTCATAGGTAGGATATGTCTCTTTTCTTAGGAAGACTGTCTTTTTTGCTGAAAGGAACTTGAGGTCTAGCCCCTCAAAAGAAGGAGATAGAGGAGAAATAAACCAGAAATTAAGTTATAAATCCGCCAATTTCTCGATAGTAACACTTTACCCGATACAGGAGGTTGGGAAAATGCTGAAGGGCCACCACCTTTGCACTCTTTGCTTATCTGCCCGCCACACAACTCACGATTTCCAACAAATCTACCAAAAGAAACATCGCCAACAAGTTATTAATATAACAAACTTGTAACAATTTCTATGCACCAACTTGACAACAGATAGGTGCAAGTCGGCCACAAGATGATCTAATAGCCACACAAAAATTCTTAATCATTATAAATATTTTCTGTCAGCATTTTGTTTCAGCAAAAATATTGCAATGATGATTGTAGAGTCTTCCATAAACTAAGGAATCTAACAGAAATGAGCAATTATAACCACATCCTTTATATTGACTCAATCGCTGATAGGACATGTCAAGCATTTGATGAAACAGAATTTTAGAAGTAATGGTACTACAATACAATCATTGAAAATTTCCACAAATTAAATCTTCACTCTTTACAGAAGAAGTCTGTACTCTTTACAGAAGAAGACAACTACAGGTAGGTAAAAACAATTACTTTTCAATGTGTCAGCTAAGGATAATATTCCAAGTAAATATAATACACCCAGACAAAAAGCATGATATTACATTTTGTAAATAAATCTCATATATTGTCGACATTCAAAAATATCAGCCCACAGGATGATAAAAGTTTAGTCCTTACGAGTTGTTCCCAAAGGTGGCAAGATGACCATCAGATGGAATTTCTCCAACCAGGAAATTATTTGACACATTGCTACAGAAGTTTCAACAGAATGCACATCAATATTAATGCCCAAAAAGCATCTTTTTTTTTTTTGGTAAAAAAAAATTGGGTGGGTTCGGCTCTGGTCACCACCACGGGTCCAGGCAGGCCCTAGGGACCATAGGTCGCTTATAAGGGTACTTATAGATCACCCACCAACACAGCCCTCGCGTCGACAGCGGGAATTGAACACTTGACCTTTGTAAGACGTGACAAATCCTTACCAACTGAGCCAACTTGTGTTGGTATGCCCAAAAAGTATTAAGAAGGAAAAAGAAAGAGAAAGAAGAGGGACATAAAAAGCCCATTCAGAGCTGATCTGGCACAGTATGTAGGACGTACAAAGACTCAAGCTTGTCCAACTTTCCAATTGATGCTGGAATGCTTCCACTAAGAGAGTTGCTTGACAGGTCCCTGAAACATTAGCATGCTATTTCACATTAACTAATGTATAACACATGCCATCACACTGTTCAGAAGTGCTTATCAAATATTATCCATGATAACTTCATATGGCATGTGCCAGGAAAACATAAGTGTGAGTTTGAAAGCAAAATCGGCATTTTATCTAAAGCTTCATCAAAATTCTGTGGAAAAAGTCGAGGATCTCATCCTAGTTTGCAATAAAAGAACCATGTTTAAGCTTTTCTTTACCCGACAAATTAATTGCATACTTCAACAAATGGGAGTAGCCGATTGCACAAGGACACCTTGGATTCACAGTTCCAATTAACTAAGCATTACCAATTTTCACCTAACACACATGGTTCTTGGTCATTTCTCACACAAGTTTACTCACTAGTTTCCCCAACAGTGTTTCTGGTTTTTGGGCACCAGAATCCAGGAAAGACCTCATCTCTATTCATATACTTCATGTTTGGTGGGAAATTTGATAAGGCAAGAAGCTGCATAAATAATTTGTTCTGAGAATTTATGCTTTTACCTATCAATAGAGTTGTCAAGTAGCAGCATAAACGTTAATGTTTCATATTTCCTCAGAGAAAATCAGTATTTTAACAGCCAAAGTTAATGATTTCTGTAGAGAACAGAATTTTAGCACTTTTTGGGCGTCATGAAACTCTTTTGCAGGCGAATTCATCTAACTACTGGGACTCAAAGCCTCGCAGTGTTTTCTTCCTCTACTCCTTTTTTATTATTCTCTTCCAGTTTCAAGCCCCTTTTTCTACAGGGAAACAATAGTAAGCAACAAAAAATCGTGGAATGACAGTTGTAAACTTTTCTTGACCTCCTTATTAGGAAATCAATACAAACGTACATTCATTGTGTACAATAATCCCTGCTGAGTATATCAGCTCAACTAATAAAAGTACTAGATCCTCTTAGAATACTTGGATCTAAGCAGGGACGAAGTTAGGAATTTGGTGTCGGGGGGAGAAACTACAACAGTATGTCGAACTACATATAAAAACGTCGAAAAAAAATCTTGGGGGGGTGGGTGGGTGGGGGTGGAACTGATAAAATTCTCCGAACTACATACAAAATTTACTATACCTAGTAGTATTTTTAAAAATCTCAGGGGCGACTGCCCCCTGTCTTCGTCCCTGGATCTAAGAATAACTTTCTAGCAAGGAACTAGTCACCTTCGTGGTTGAATATGTCTCTATTTCTACTTTAATCAGTATTTGAAGCCGAAAATTTTTCAACACACCAGACATAAACTACCACCACTACTTACTGCACCCCGAAAGAAGAAAAGGAAAAATATCAGCTCAAGTACCAACCAAATTCTGTTCAATCTCTGTTTCTATCAACATATCCCTGCCCTGATGGCTCTAAGTCCTAGAAAGACTTAAAACTATCTGCTGATTTTAACTCAGTGGTGCTGGTACAATATCTACTCAAAGACTGGGGCAAACTATCCAAACACATACACAGAGAAAAGCTAATTCCGAAGACCTCCCAGAAAGAAATAAATAAAGCAATAAAAGAAAATTGAAGGAAAATATAAAACTACAGTAAACTAAAGTCAACATTAAATACTGAAACCGGAAAGGTCGAATAAACTTACAAGGTTTGAAGGTGAGAAAGGTTTCCCACTTCAGTAGGAATCGGTCCGCTCAAGAAGTTACCCTGCAAATGTCTGTACAAAAAGATAATTTAAGGATTCCAGACAAGTATATTTTCTTATTTCATGGTTGGGCATGAATAAGGGGAATATTCTTTTAGTCAGATAATGGAATATTCTTCATTTCATCATTTGTAAAGTTTTTTTTTATTTTTTTGAAAAAAAAAAAGGCTATCCTGAGTGAAGTAAACAGAATGAAACAAAAGAAGAGTAATTTCCTATTTCCAATAGCATATCTGATCTGAGACATAAACTAAGTTAAAACACGTCAATAACAGAGGATAAGGGAAATGAAATATATTAACTGATAATATCAAACTTACAGTGATAGCAACTCGGAACAATTTCCCATGTCTGGAGGAATCGCGCCGTAAAGGTTGTTATCATGAAGAACTCTACAAACAAATATTTCATCCAAACATCAATATGAAAGAAAACAGACATGCAGGTACAATGATTAACATAAATACATACAGAAATCGCAAACGGTCTAGCTTCCCAATATCTGGAGATATAGATCCGCTCAACTTGTGATTGGGAAGACTCCTGGAGTATGAACAAAAGCAATCACCAGTCAGCAGTTACTTCAGACCGAACACACATAGACGAGCATGCACAAAACTAATTCCAAATTAAAGAAAATTGAATAGCAACAAAGACAAAAACAGTAGCAGAAAGCAAGTCAAAAGTCTGTTATCCACGTGCCCAAGGTAAAGCATGTCAAAGATACTACAGGATGTGAAGCTACCAAGAAGCAAAATTCAGTTGTGCCTCAATTGAAGGAGCGTCTTTGGAAGACTTTCAATTATTTAAGGTAGTTGAGGACAAGGAAATTGAGTGGCATGGATTTATGTTTACCATACAAAATAATTTCAAAAGCTTGTCCAATTTATAACCATTTCAATTCAAAGGGAATTCTGGCAAAAACCAAAGAAAAACCATCAATAAAAGTTAAAATATAGTACAACATTTATCAACCTTTCAGCCATTAATTCTAGAAAATTATCTTAAAGATCCAAGGTGCAAGAATATGAAATATTAATACAAGATTTAACAAGTTAAATATTAGTAAAATACTTCCACTTCAGAAAGACAATTTCCACAAAGACGAAAAAGGCCAAACGAAAACCAAAATGGAGAAACTATGCATTTCTTGTGTTTCAGATCAATTAACCAACCTTGCACCTCCAACTTCAAGACGTTTTCTTCTGGCAATTTCTCAAGAAAGAACTACTTATCAACAACAAACCAAACAAATTTTCAAAAGCACTGAGACACATTCAAGAGAAATTGAAACTCACAAGGATATGACCCTCTTGGATTTTGATTCACATGTTACTCCTTTCCATCCACAAGGATCTGGATCCTCTGGTCTCCATTGGCGGATGACCCCATCTGAGTTAAGGATGGCCGACCTGAAGTTGACAAGTGCTAGGCCTGCAATTAAAGAATCAATCATGTTCTAGATATAATTTTTTCCACAATATGGAAGGGCATAGCATTCTGGAATATCCATTAAGTAAACATGTACTACGTCCGCAAATAGAATGAGAGAACCTAGTGAATTCTAGGTAGCTAATAGTCAATGCTATGCACAACACGGTATGCTCTTTAGTAATTAAGATCAATTGTTGAGTTAGGGGAAATGGAATGGTACAAAAGTATAACCATGTTGGACGAATGACACATCTTACAAGATGACCCAAGCTACATGAAGAGCCAATTGAAATGGTGAGCCGCTATACACTAAATGATTCTAAGCTTGATTAACAGTCAAGAATAAAATAAACCTCAGTTAGGAAGAGACAGAATGGTAATAACTCTTGCACAAGATCAAGATAAATACACAAAGATTATAAGACAAGTAGTTAAGTATGATATTTAATCTTACCATCAGGACTAAGACCCCGAATTTCCTTTGCCAAAGTGCAAAGCAGTAGGATGTATAAATGCAATAGCCACCGATAATTTTGGCACAAACTGCCCATTTTGGCACTGGTTAAGATTACCACAAATCATCTGATGGACCAGAAACGTACAAAGTTTTCCTTGGACATATAGTTTTGAAGTTGATGCACCACCAACAAGAGGCTGGGGAGAAAAATGCTCCCTAGAAAAGGAAAAAGGATAAAATTAAGAACGCTTGCAGAAAGTTAACAGAGTACCTGGCCCCATTCAACTAAACAACTTTTTGAATTACCAGCTAACTCTAAAACCTAAAGATAATGGAGGAAACACCGAGAGTAATCTATTAAATGTGAATGATGAATTGTGTTCAATGAATGAGGGACCTAGTAATAGATATCAGGACCTTTGCCATCTTCCATATATGCTCACCTACCAGTGCATCTAAAAGGTCAAGATTAGAAAGGCAGGCAAGTCATGTTTATCTGAACCAAATAAAACGTCAAGGGTTAGCAGGCCTTGCTCAATAGTTTAGTTCACAGAAAGTACGTTTTGATCTCCACTCCAGGATATGCGATCAACCTCTCTATCTCTCTCTGTCTTTGGCATCTATTATGTAGTATTTCAGTACCTGCAGCATGGGCTAGCCACTATCTAGCACGAGACTTAGGAACTACCTTCTGAGTGGAAAATTATGTTATGGTTTCTTATTACTGAAGTTCAAGGGCCCCATTAGTAAGCAAACGAACTCATATGACCCTTAAAACTAGTTCTAACTTCTAAGCAAGATAAATGTCAAAAGCAAAAATTCTCAAATTGAACTTGAGCTAAAAATCATTCATTTCTGACACGCAAATTACAATTATTTGTTTGAGATTATGGTAGAATATAGGTCCAGATACAATTTATTGCATCCCAGAAACCATATGCATAAAGATCCAGTAGTACTACATCCACCAAAGAATAGAAAACATTGGATTATTGTCTTTCTGCCTACATTTTTCCTAAGTGGGGATGTATCCTGGAAACAATAGCGCAGATGGAATCATTTATGTTTAGTTATGCGGCATTAGGGAAATTCACCACAACCTCTGAGAAACTGTCCTTAGTACTCCTTAGTCTTTACTATCAATTCCACCCTAGCTTTAAGTTGTACTCCTGCAGTACCCATTCCCTATGTAGGGTGACCTACACATCAAACACTATGGTTGCACTCTTACCTTAACTTTCAACAATAAGTTCACATACCACTTCAATTTTCCTTGTAACTTGATTTGCAAAACTTCTTTAAGGAATTTTCAAATGCAGTTGCATCCTTATGTGGGCGAGGGTAGATCAAATATCGTTATGCCTCCTCACCAAGCAAAAACAGTTTTACCAAACTTGATCACTTGATATGCAAAACCAAAGTATCTAAACTGTTGTGCTCCAAAATCTACTCATGTTAAGAAACAGAAAAGCATAAATTAAACAAAAGAAAAGGGCAGAACTGGTCACCATCCTTAATAGTTACTATCTCAACCATGTTAGTAACCAATTGGATATGCGTAAATGTAACAAAAGTGTGAAAATAGCTCATGAGCTTATAAGTGAGATGGATCGTCCTTAGGTAAAATGATGTGGGACTTTGTATTTTAACACTCCCTCACATCGAGGTGGGATCAATTCAACAAAAATAAAAGTGCTGAAACGGGCACCACCTTTCGCGCACTCTTAATAACAGCCCTGAAACCAAGGCTAAACATATGCTGGGTTTATTTTCAGACACAACAACTTCACATCTCTCAAATCATGCTAAACAGAAAAACAGTCACATTCCTTTTTTATCATGTTCTTCCTCTCTTTTCATTTCCCTTCCAGTTTTCAATAAATAGTTATCCTTTATAAGATGTTAATTGAACCTTACCCCTCATTCTTCCCAAAACTCAACCACAAAAGAAAAGGGAAATGATATTGAAAAGCTGATCGCCCAATTTTTTTGGTTTCAATTTCCTTCCAATTCAACTTTTGTTTCCCAATTCAAACCAAAATGACACTATACCTGCTTAGCTCAATTCAACATGCCAATTACAATCAGCACGAGTTCAAACCACAAGTAGAAGCAACTGAGCAACACATATCCAAAACTCAACCACGCGAAAAGCACACTGGATCCTTTGTCACTCCCTGCAACATTCCTAATTATGTCGTGTTTACACCTAGGGTTTATTTTGTTTTAGCTTAGGATATATGAAGATCCGAAGTGCACAAATCGGGACAAGGGAAACTCAAACGCTGATCATCACTTAATTCTTTGTTTCAATTTCTTTCAACTTCAATTTCTTTTCCCAATTCAAATCCAAATGCCACAATTTCTTAGCTCAAATTCAACATCCCAATTACAATCAGTAGAATCAACTGAGCTCAAAAATCAACTCGGAAAAATCACATATAATCCATACCCTCAATCACTCACATTAAACACTCAACAAAATCTAAGCAACAGTAATTTGCTTTCACCCAATTCAACTGAAATCACAAAATCAAGTACATGCAAATAAGAAGAAGAAGAAAAACAGCAACATTAACCTCAAAAAGGTAGATTCGATCAGCTAGCAACACTGAAGCTGAAGAACTGAACAACTATTTTTTTTTGTGGTATAATAATTGGGAAATAGTAAAATGCAAGTGGTGAAGAATATTGAGCTGTAAAGCTTCGAACAAAATAGCTAAAAACAAAATAATAAAAAAACAATTAGAGAGGGTTTCTTCTTTTTCTCTCTCTATATGTTCTTCTTCTTCGACATCTTTCTCTCTCTATCACTACTATAGCAGCAATGTGTGTTTTTGCGTGTCTGAATTGCCGATTTTTATTATTACTTTATTATTATTATTATTATAAATATATCTATTATTATATTATATATAAGATTGCAAGGCTGCTGGTGAACAGTCGCTTTTGGTTGGTTCCCTTCGAGGGTAGTTTGGTCTTTTGCATGCTTTTTTTTCTTTTTTGAGAGAAGTGTAGTGGATCAGAACTCAAACTTCGTTTGATTCTTTTTTAATTAATAATAACTCAGTTGTCATATATATTTGTATAATTGACATGAGAACTTGGCATTACTCCCGCGGAGGTAGTACCTTCATTCGAGCCTACTATTATAGTTATGTCTAGATGACATAGAGATAGTTTTAGAGGAAATATAACCTATGAAATTATTACATTTTGCTCATTTGACTAGATTATGAGCAAAAGTGTTGCCTTTTCTTGGTACGAAGGGCATTTCCCACTTCAAATGTTTCTTCATGTAGTTCCTTCCCTTATATGTTAAGGATTTCCTATGCCTGCCAACTTTTCATACTTTGAGTTCCCAATAAGGCTTGGATAGCACAAGGAGCATCTCCTTTAATGATTAGGTTATGGCATTGGATGTCTTCACATATTGCAAAAGCAAAAATTGGCTGCTTGAGTTTAAGCCGCAAAGGGTGAGGCTTCCAGTGATCCATTAGTCCAAGCTCCCAGAATTTTACCTTCATCATTTGTCAAAATACAAGCAAAATATGATGGGCTGTTACATTCCCAGTTTGCATCAAAGTTAATTTTACAATAACACCTAGGTGGTAAAAACCAATTAAATTTACAGATTTTAACAGAGGCATTTTTCCTACGAAGTGCAGCTGCCCAATACGCTTCATCTTTGTCTTCAATGGAGTCAGTTATAGCCATTCAATCATGGATAGGTTTATTATGCAAAAGAAAGTTTCTAAGCATACATACATGTTCCATCATCACTGCAGCAAAGTTAAAAAAAAAAAAAATCCTTTTATGCCTGTGACAAAAACAGAGTTCATGAAAGGTTCAATTTTAAAAGGCCACGAAGAATGGAACCAAATGCATTTTGAAACAGGACATTTTAAGAAAATATGATCTATTGATTCTATATCAGAATTACAGAAAAAACAAAGTTCTTCCATTTTGAGGATCGGTTAAAGCCTTTTGCTAGTGGGCAGAATGTTGTTCAGACATTTCCATAGGAACTGTTTATGCCTTCCATGGAGATTTGATTTTCATAGTTTATTCCACACAAGATCATGCATATTAGCCCCCACAAATTTATTCATAGTTTATTCCACACAAGATCATGCATATTAGCCCCCACAAATTTATTCATGTTGAACAAGTATACCGATTTAACGGTGTAGGTCCCTGTCGTAGAGGGAGCTCAAACCAGTATATCATCTTCCTCTTGTTGAGGAGGTAGTTTAATCTTAAGAATCTCTAAAGAGACAGTATTGGGAACAATATCTAAAATCAAGTTAGTCTTCCAGTTATGAAAATCGTTATCGGTCAGATCAGAAACCTTCTTAGAGCCATCAACAGTTAAAAAAAATAAAAATTATTATGAGGCTTAAAATTAGGAATACTTGGGATCCATGGATAATCTGAAGGGATTCATGGGCGGAAACTCGTTCCAAACACCCATGGATCCTCCCCTGAAGGATCCGCTCATACGAAACCGAACCGAAAACAACGATAAAGAACTTACATATTTCTGATTCAAGCTACTTCTTGAATGGAGGATGATGTTTCTTGATCGTTTCTTGCCACCACCGGATTTCCTCTGCGAATATCCCTCTACTGCAGTATCCACGCGACGAAACGAGCAGCGATTGCTAGCTCTTCGTCTCTCTGAAGTTCGGGAATTAGAGAAGGAAAAAGGGAAGACAGAAAGAAAAACGGTTTTTTTTCTTTTGGTCTAGGTATTTCGGCTGATAACAACAACTGGTCCCTAGGGTTTCGAGTTAAGAGATGTTATATAGAGTGTGGGAGTTGGTTCCCAGAACAACTCCCATGTCTACTCAACTTCTCTCTGCTGTGGGAGACTCGAATCCCACGTCCCCTAGACTTCCGCTGGTAGTGGGAGTCTTTATCGGATAATGGCTCCCACGTAATCCCAGCCTACGGTTAAATGCCAAAATTGCCCCCTATCTCTAATTCGAATAATAAACACTTTATTATTTTCGAGAAAAACATATGTCGATACAATGAACCTAGACACTTTCTAGATTCATTGAATCCGGACATGAAGCTCGTTAGCTCGCCTATGCGTGTGACCACTGTAGGTTCATATCACAATGGCAATGAAAACACACTTGTTAGTAGTGTGAGTTCATAAGTCACAAGCGGCCCCCTAGCAGGACATTGTGACTACCCAAGGTGAATGAATTTACAACGGAACCTATTGTCAATCCACTATTTAATCCCTTTGTCTCGCGATATCCTAATTAAGCATAAGGCATGGTGGTCGCCACCCTTATTAAGCTTAATTGTATTTATGCTCGATCTCCGGGTAGATCTGCTTTGACAAATAGCATTTGATAACAACTTTATCAAATACATTTGAGTACTGCCATGCATTTAAACAGCTCTTTTCCCTATCGAGGGGCCCATGGATATCTCTCTCTAATAATAGAGAGGGACAAATTCCTTACAATGTCTCTCACATTCAAGCTATGATAGGACACTACATCCGATCATCAGTCGTATTGATTACTCGTTACAAGTAACGTCCGATCGAGTCAAAACGTGGCTCCATTCATACTAGAATCAATGAAGACATAAGGTCTAAGGATTCTAAAATAGTATTGACGAAGTAATACTTATGACTTAAGACCATGAAGTATTACTTCTCAAACGGATCACGTCCCAATACAATGTATCCCTATATATTGCATCTATGATGTGATTTGTATCCATTACACATGATCAAGAAAACAAGATCATCAATCAACAATCATACTAGTTTTATTTCATAGTAAATAAGCATTACATAAAACTAGGGACTTCTAGAATAGTAATTACATAAGCTAATGAGTTTTACTATCAAATCACACATTTGATAATCAAAAGCGTAATTAACTATTCAATTACATGCTCAAAAGATAATAAAACGCACAACATGTGCTAATGGTCCTAGGGCACTACTAACATAATCCCAAATATTTATATCAGTCCCAGATCCTATTTGATAACACAAACCTTCTCTCAGAGCTTCTTTCCCGTCCCATAAGCCATTCCAAATCAAAGAAGCCCCATAATGGTGGGATTCTAAGTCAAGTAAAAGTCTTCCTCTAAAATATTTAGATTTGATCAATTAGACCCAAGATTTAGGTTCATTATTCATAATATGCCAAGAGAGTTTCCTAGCAGGGCTTTGTTAAAATCAATAAATTTCATAAACCCCAAGCCCACAATCTATAGGTTTACAAATATAATCACAAACTTTAAGGTAAAGATGGTGACCACTACTATCACACCCCGTGCCCGGGTGATGACCTGACAGTATTCATCGGCCAATAAGGCACAGAACCCAGAGTATAAAGATAATGTATGTTATATCATATTATGTAAAGGAATACTAACAATCTTACATAAACATCATAATTATAACTAACTCCAACATAAGTGAAAGGTAGGTCATACTAAGTGTTAATACAACTTATAAAATGTAAATAAAGAGTTTTAAAACTATAACATCATGTTATAATCACTCTTCCAAGTCCTCCACCCAAGTATCATCATTAAAATCGTCGGGTACCTGCTCATCTGAAAATAAGGAAAATAAAAAGGTGAGCTATGAAGCCCAGTAAGCATCAACACCCTTGTGATGAAATATTAGATAGGACACAAAATCGTTTCCCAACTTTTCCAAAACCATTGAAAACACACAACTTTACTTGACTTAGAACAACTTTAAAACACTTGCAAAACACTTTAAAGAACTTATAAAAGACTTGGCTTGAAGCGAAGCATAACAGAAATCAAAATTGACCAAATCAAAACCTGAGGACGAACTATTCGTCCGCACCCTCAAGACGAAGCATTCGTCCTCATGTGCGTCTGCTCTTTCGTCCGCAATTAGGCAGAAGTCCCAGTATCTCTGCGGACGAAGCTAAGGACGATACAGATGAAGAACCATTCGTCCGCGACTTGCAAAAAATGTATTTTTCAGTACAAAAACACATGTAAAAGCCTTTTTCTGCACTTTAAACCCCCCAATCCCAATAGACTCATTTTAGACACAAATGCACATATAACAACCATACCAAAACATGAACAAGTAAGCTATAAACCGTACTCATCGAAATCCAACATCTATACATCGGAAATGTGACATAAGTACCATGTGTTATTCATACCAACATACGGACTTACAATGTTAGACTCTTCGAATATGGTTCATGCTATGACCCAACAAATCACACGAACGAGCTCAATTGTCTATTCACAACCCTAAAGCAATTACTACAACGACCCCCAACTTATAGCCAAGAAGGGAAAGGCATCAGAGAATGCAAAACATGGGTTCAGTTTCTCCCCGAACAAAGAGATCACAATTTAAGGATTCATTCATATTGTGTCATTGCCCACCACTGTGGACTCCACAAAGACCGTTTTTAGTCCCTAATTTATCTCCCAATTAGAAGAGGGCTCAGAGACAGAGGATAGTGAACTCCCAGGGTTCAATGACAACACACACATACATATGGAAGAGAATGAATCCTGCAATATGATCGATTCTAGACAAGAGCTCTAGACCAGTGACAACTCCAAATAACACATAGTATATACGACTTCCCAAAGCAGTAAAATCAACAAAGTATGAACATGATAGAATGCAACAACAACATACGCAATTATATTCAAAGCTTTAACATACAAGTATGAATAATTCGACATTTCATCCTATGCAATAAATCATGCTTTAAATCCTTTCAACAGAAGTTTAAACATCACATTTCATGGGTTTTTTGACAGAAAAAAGACAAGAGTGAATATTTTTACTTGTGATTCTTATCAAGCAAATCAAAGCACAGAATTTTCAGAAAAATGCAGCAACTTCAAAGTCGAATTACTCTCTGTTCACAACTACAAATGCGGATCCGTCACTTCTCACTTGTATCCCCTTCGAAGACGTTCAAAACACACTAAAGATGTAAAAAATGGAATTCGTTTACTACTTCAATTATGAAATACTCTCACAACACTCTTGGTTTTCCAGATTTTCTTCTTCTTTTTTCTCTCTTCTTTTTCTTCTAACTTCTTTTTTCTAACCTCCTTCTTTCTTTTTCTAGCAGTAACTACCAAGAATATCATGTTTGTAAAAGGTGACAAAAGACCCACAAGTTTCTAGTTCGTACACTTAAGTCCTCTAAGTTTTAAACCAAGTAAATATAACACATAAAAGCACAAATTAAACATATAATACATAAAATCAAATAATCATGCTTTACACGTAAGCTGAAAAAGTTCTGGGTATTACAACTACTCTCTTTATAACCCCAGAAAAAGTCTTTAATTAAATAATCAAGTTTAGTAGAAATAGAGGTAGGTAGTAAAAAAGATTGCATGGTATGAAGAGGAATAACATGAATCACCGATTTAATCGAAATAGTTCTTCCAGCATGAGAAAGGTTATGCATTTTCCAACCACTTAGCCTAGATCTCAATTTTTCAATAACAACATAAAACGCCTCTTTTTAAGATCTGGTTTTGCAAAAAAGAAGACCTCAATATTTGGAAGTGTGGTTACATTCTAAGATACCTAAAATATTGCCCAAGTATAGTTTTAAATCGTTATGAACATTTTTTCTATAATGTACCAAAGATTTATCTAAGTTAATAGTTTGACCAGACCAATCACAAAACTTTAAGTGACAGTTAACCGAAATAGCATCATCAACAGTAGCTCTACAGAAAAGGGAAAGATCATCAGCAAACATCAGTTAATCGAAATAGCATCATCAACAGGCTTTCTCTCGTTACTTTGATACCATGGATAAGTTTACCATTTTCAGCCCTGGTAATAATCCTAGATAGAACATAAAAAAAATAGTAAACAAAGCAGGGGGCATTGGATCCTCTTGTCTCAAGTCTCTTTCCGGAAAAAAAATGCCCATAAGAAGATCCCTTAATCAATATAGAATAGGAAGCAGTTGAAATACAGTTAAGAATAATGGAAATGAATTTCTTATTAAAACCATGATTTCTAAGAATACAAGCAAGAAAATTTCAATCAACTTTATTGTAAACTTTAGCCATATCAATCTTGAGGGTCATAAGGGCCATTCTACATTTCTTCATACTCAAATGCTACATAATCTCACCTGAAACAATAATATTGTCATTCATTAATCTGTTAGGAATGAAAGCGGCTTGTGTTGGGCAAATGATATTATCCATTAAAGGCTTAAGTCTAGATGCTATAATCTTAGTAATGACTTTGTAGATCAGGTTACATAGAGCAATGAGTTTAAAATGTTCAACTTTATGTGCATTGACATTTTTAGGTATGAGAGCAATGAAATTATGATTGGCATATTTTAAAATGTGGCCATGCTAAAAAAAATGTTGAACCGTTCTAATAACCTTAGACGAAATAATATGCCAATAGGTCTTATAAAAAGACACAGTCATCCCGTCCGGAACCGAACTTTTACCATTTTTCATACCAAAAACAGTATTTTTAATAGTTAAAGCACAATGAATCTCACAAAGTAAATCATTATGCACATCAATGATAGTGGGAGTGACTAGGCCGTCCGGATCAACAGGAAAATGAGAATAATAAGTTTTGAACAAAGTTGTAAAATAATCCCCAAAGAAGCCCCCAATATTTTCCCAACCCCTCACAAGAATAGAATTAGAATTAAAGATGTTATCAATAGTAATATTCCACCCATGGATTACAGTAGATAGATGAAAAAAATCGTACTACCATCCCCCTCGCTAGGCTAACGACACTTAGATATTTCTTTCCACAAAATCTGTTCTTTATTTAAGAGGTCATCTAGGTTAGTTTAAGCGAGAAACATGGTATAGTAATTAACAATAACATATAAAGCGATAAGTAAACACATATGCCTTATCACAACGTCTCTACCCGATAATCACATCTTAAGTTATCTAAGGATTCAATCATATGTTCATTCCATACTTAACGTCTAACTACAGGTTTAAGTCTAAGGTTCAACCTGCCTCTGATACCACATATGTCACACCTCGTGACCTGGAGATGACCTGGCAGTGCGTCATCTACCAATGAGGCACCAAACCCTCAAACAAAAAGGGCTAAATCCAAAATAAAACTTCATTACAATACTTAACTGAATCTCAAGTCTTACATAAAACTTAACAAAATCCCAAAGTCTTACAAAAGTAAACATAAGTTCTTACAACCCAAAATGAATAAAAAAGGTCCAAAAGATAAAACATAACTATCTATTACACAATAACTCAACCAAGCCTTTTCTCAATCCATGGTTCATCAACCTGATCTGCTACATGTTTACCTGCAAAATGTTAAATAAAGGATAAACCACTACACTGGCTCACTAAGGTCTCAACACCCTTGGGATGAAGCACCATTACACTCTAAAAACATATTCTTATTCACCCAAATAATATGAAAACAGTGCATAATTTACTTGACTTGAAATACACTTTAAAGGATTCATTTGGCTTCTTAGAATATCAGATCGTTAACTAGAAGGTTGACTGATTTAGTAGAGGTTATGTTAAGAAAAAAGATCAAAATATTTTGCCTCCAAGAAACTAAGTGGGTTGGTCAGAAAGTAAAAGTCATAGCACTTTGGGGATTCAAAATTTGGTATTCAGGCGAAGATAAAAAGAGGAACAGTGTTGGGATAATTGTCACTCGTCATTTCATCAATGACGTGGTGGAAGTTCGCAAGAAAAGCGACTGAATTATGAGCATTAAGATCATGATAGGTGGTGGGGTGGTAACCGTTATCAGTGCATATGCGCCTCAAGTAAGGTTGTGTGATTCTATTAAAAAATTAGTTTTGGGAGGATCTAGATGATGTGGTCCAAAATATACCGCTAGGGGAGAAGCTTTTCATTTTAGGCAACTTGAATGGACATGTGAGTTCTAGTCGCGACGAATTCGATAATGTTCATGGAGGTCAAGGTTTCGGAGATAGAAATGAGGCCAGTAAGGAAATTTTGGACTTTTCTTACCTTACGATTTGTTTGTAGCAAATACCTAGTTCAAGAAAAGGGATTCTCATTTGGTGACCATCATAAGTGGAGTAAATGCTAGTCAAATAGACATTTTTTCTAATGAGGGGCCTATTTCGTAGTTGTTGTACTAATTTTAAGGTTATCCCTGACGAGAGTGTGGCTACACAACGTAGGTTCTTGGTTCTTGATTTTTGTTTCAATAAACATGTAAGAAAGCATATATATCGGACAATTCCAACAAATAAGTGGTGGAAGTTACAAGGAGAAAATCATAAAATATTCCTTGATAAAGTGATTCAGGTAGATGACTGGTCGTCTAAAATGGATCCGGATTCTGTGTGGAGGAAAATGGGTCAAGGCATTATAATTGTGGCTAAGGAAGTGCTGGATGAATCTAGCGGAAATGTGTCATTCGATAAGGATACATCTTGGTGGAATGAAGAGGTAAGAGAAGCTATAAGGAAGAAAATAGAGTGTTATAAGACTTTTGAGAAGTATAGAATTGATGAAAATTTTGCAAGGTATAAAGATGCGCGAAGAAAATCAAATGCCGCCATTAGAGAAATAATATCAAAAGTTTGTAAGGATTTATGTCATAAATTGGACATTGCGGACGGTTAGAAGAGTATATATAGACATGCTCGTTTAAGGGAGAAAAAACAAGAGATATTGGTATGGTGATGTGTGTTAAGGATGATATTGAAAGAATTTTGGTTAAGGATGAGGAAATTATGGCGAGGTGGATGAGTTATTTTGATAGGTTATTTAATGGGAATCAAATCCAGAATATCGGAAACCTTTCTATTCCGATTGGATAGGTGAATCATGACTTTACACTACAAGAAAACAGCTTTTTAGCCACAGAAATTAGCGTCCGAAAATTTTGGTCTCCCGAATAGCGATAGAATACCGACTGCATTGAGACCGGAATTTTTTTTGTCGCTATTCGGTTCCTAAATCATCGCTACCATTGGTACCTTTGACCACTTCAGTCAAAATAAGGATTTGGTTGCTAAACGATAGTAAAATAGCTACCTAACAGCGACCGAATTTCATCAATAAAGTATTCAAAATTAAATAAGGGAATAAAGCACGCAATACAACGTCGTTTTGATATTTGGTCACTATTTGGTGGCTAAAATAGCTACCGAATAGCGACTCGAATTTCATTAATAAAGTATTCAAAATTAAATAAGGGAATAAAGCACAAAATACTACGTCGTTGTTTACTATGAATTTTGACAACTATGTTCTTCTCAGTAGAAGATAAGGTGTACAATACTATGAAGGCTGTGATTTATGAAGGACCTTCAAGGGATAGTAATATCAATGTGTTTTTTTACAGGTGATGATTATAAAGACAAGGTTCGGAACTACAAGTTGCACAAGTCTTTAAATTTTGTTATTGGATGCTTCAAGTCTTTCTATATAATTTGTACTATGATTTTATTTTGGATATATGATATATGCTAGCTATATAATTCATAGACTTTTGTTTTGGAGATATGATTTGGATTTGCATATGGCTAGAAAACCAAGTATTGCATATGCTTAGCATTATTGTACTAAAAAATTCGGGATAATTACTTGGATATTTTAAGCTTTTAGTTGTGATAGAGTGTTATTATTTGTACATTTTGTTTTGGTTTGATTGATGTGTATTGGTAGTTTTTTTTGTTCCAATAATATTTTTTTGTGAAACGGAGCTACTAAAATTTACGATATTTTTTTATTTAAAAAAAATTAAATTAGCGACAGATTAGTGACCGAATAAACAAGTAATAAAAAAGGTTCCGCATCGGTCTTTAGGTAGCGACTGAAAAAATCGATCATTACACATTCAAAGTCAAAAGTCAACATTAATGTCAGATCGGTCGCTAATCGGTCTGTAATTAGCGACAAAACTATCGGTCGCTAAAATGGTCGAGGGAAATCAGTCGTTACACATTCAAAGTTAAAAGTCAACATTAAAATCAGATCGGTCGCTAATCCGTTGATAACTAGCTACAAAACTATCAGTCGCTAAAGTGGCCGTCGAAAATCGGTCGTTACACATTCAAAGTTAAAAGTCAACATTAATGTTAGATCGGCCGCTAATCCGTCAGTAACTAACGACAAAACTATCGGTAGCTAAAGTGGCCGTCGGTATTTTCAGTTTAGTGACTGAATAGCGATGCAAAATATCTGACCACATGGTTTAGTCGCTATTCAGTCGGTATTTTCAGTTTAGTGACCGAATAGCAAAGGAAAAGTTCGTAGTTATTTAACTATTTTCTTGTAGTGTTATACGTATAATTCAGAGGAAAGAAGTTTAAGAGGCCCTTAAAATGATGAAATTAAAGATACCAGCATGACTGAATAGTGTACTGATTGAGGTTTGGAAGCGTTTAGGAGAAATATGTGTTAACTGGTTGACAAACATTTTCTATAAATACTTAGAGTTGAGAATATGCAAAATAGAGTGGAGGAAAAGTACTTTGGTGCCATTATATAAGAATAAAGAAGATGTTAAAGATTGTCTAAATTATCATTGTATTAAGTTTATGAGTCATACTATAAAGTTGTAGGAGAGAGTAATTGAGCATGGTTTGAGAAGGATTTTGAGCAATTTCAGAGAACCAATTCGGTTTTATGCCTCGACAATCAACCATGGAAGAAATATATCTACTAAGACAGTTGATTGGGCATTATATGGGTAAAATGAAGGATTTGCATATGGTGTTCATATATTTGGAAAACTCTTACGATAAGGTGCCTCGAGAGATAATTTGGTGGACAATGACTAAGAAAGGTATATCTAGAAAATATATTGTGAAAGACCCCTTTGAGGGTGTTGAACTTAAAGGGGGAGGGGAGGGGAGGGAAATTAGGTTCTTAAAAACTTTTTAAGTTTTTCTAAAACTTCTTTGCCTAAGTGTTCACCTTAACAACAAGTATGTTGTTTAAGCACATAAGTTGATTCAATTATGTTCAAGGGAACTTCGATGACTAAGTGAAGCAATTGTATAAAGCAAGGAAGTATATGTAGTTTTCTATCTTAAGCAAATAGTTCATGTAGTCAAGTATACAAGTTACAGCAATTCATGAACGATAAAGTAAAGAGGTAAGATATAGAGAAAACTAACACAAGGATTTGTAGTGATACGATTCACAAAGAATCTACATCCACTGCCTTAGGACAAGGATTTCAACATCCACTAATGGATACCCTTTACAACAAATGCAATGTGGGGTTCTACCTTTTACAATTGCCACAACAAATAGTGGACTTGTGCCCCAACAATGCAAGGTGGACTTGTGCTTCACAAAGAGTGTTTTTCTAGTTCTCCAAAGAACTAAGCTTACTAAGAGCTAATCTCACCAATGAGATACTTGTCTTTGTGTAACAAATAGGAATTACAAACACTCACCAAGAGTGAAGCTCAGAAAGAGCTTTTTGCTAGTTCACAAAGAACTACTTCTCAACAAATGAGAAATAGGGTAACTAGTCTCTTTCAAATGAGACTTTACAATTAAGATCTCTTAGACACAAATCCCTCTTGGATTGAATATTACAAATGTAAGCTCTAATCACTCTTGAGAATAGAAAGATAGATGAAATTTATAGCTCAACAAAGATGCTTTTGAATGATATGAAATTGAAGCTCAAAAGTGTTTGTTTGTGTGTTTATGAAGTCTAAAGCATATGCCCTCTTATGGCTTGGTTAGTTATGAAAATTCAACTTTAGAAGCTTTTTACAGGGCAAGAATACACACACAATGTTGGTCATAATGGCTATATTGTTTGCCTATATATGACAACTTCGGTCGACCGAAGTGCCTTAAATTAAAGGTAAAGGCCCTCTATCTTCATCTCGGTCGACCTATATAAATCTAGGTCATCCGGAGAAAATATAGTCGTTGGAGAATTGGAACATTCAAAACCTGAATAAGGACAAAAACACAATGGTCAACCGCATCAACACCTAGAGGTCGACCGGACTACTCTGGTCTTCCGTGTTTAAGCCTAGGTAGACCGGATTGCAGTCCTAAAGTCGGTTTTCCACTTAGTCAATTCCCAATGTTCTCAAGCTTATGCCTAAGTGTTTTGAAAAGATATAAAACACGTTTTAAAGAACTTAGGAATACACCAACACTTAAACAAAGTTTTCAAAAACCTTTTCAAAGAATTGAACAAAGTAAAACATGAGGTTTTGAAAACATGCATAGTTGAGCTTTTAAACATCTATATCCTAGTATTCTCAAAGGAATAATTAGTCACAAAGGATTACCTATAAAGCATAGAATAATCTTCCTAAGGTCTTCAAGTTGGTATCTTCAAGGAGCTTTGACTTGAAGCCTTTGATCAACATCTTCTTGAGTGTTGAAGTCCTCTAGCAATCTTGAGTTGTAGTGTATTGGACTTCACACTTCTTCTTGGTCAATGAGTCTACCACTTGATTCTTCTGTTGTTGGCTTGAGTAGCTCTTGACATGTTGATATTCCTTCTTCATGACTTTGTAAGTACTTCCATAGCATGTGGGTTGACTTCAAGCTTGTGTCATGTAGTCTTGCAAAGTGTATCTTTCTTGTGTGTATGATAATACCTTTGGTGTACACAAGAAGCTAACTTACCATTTTCATCAATGTTGGTGTGAGTGCTAAGGATCCTATCATTAAGAACATGCTCACACAAACATTAGAACTATCAATGGTTTGTTATCATCAAACAAGGTTGATCACTTTGCCCTTAGGTCTAACAATCTCCCCCCTTTTGATTAGGGCTGTCAATGGGATCCAAAGACCCAAATCTAGACTCACATTTACTAGACTCAAATCAGATATAAGACAATATTTTTTGGATCCAGCCCTATATGGATTTGGGTCCAACACAAAAACTAATATGAATCTAATAAGATCCATATTGGACCCAATAGACTCAAGAGATCCAACAAACCCACAAGAGATCCATATTGGCCTCTCATGCCCTCACATTCCACCATTCTTAAAGCTCTGTCTTCTTGTTAGAATTGGCAAAGAAGAAAGAAGAAGTGGAATATTCGATATATGGTTAATCTAAAAAAAAATAAAAAAATTATTTGGGCTAATAAAAAAAAATCTGGGCTAATTTTTTTATTTTTTTTTTTAAAAAGAGCTAGGCTCACATTAGGCTTTTTTATGCCTTTTGTTCAAATATGATTTTTTTTTGCGTTTATTTGGAGAAAAATTGTATTATTTTATATAGAGGTGTGCATTCGATATATGGTTTGGTTTTCCGAAACAAAATTTCGGTATTCGATTCGCTTTTATAATATTTTATGAAAAATAAATTGAATCAAAATTATATGAAAACTAAATACCGAATACCGAAATTATTTCGAAATTATATGGAAATCAAAAATCGAATACCGAAATTTATGTCACCATTCATTATTTTTAATTTTTAATTTTAAAAAAAAAACGAACATTTTACAAGTTTTTATTGACGAAACAAAAAATGAAAATCAGACTAAAAAAAATCTTTTTTAAAAAACAAAATCCCCCACTTTTGTTTAACAAAAAAAAAGTCAAAAAGCCTAATACATTTTTAAATTAATATAAAAAACAAATCAAAATTACCTTCTTTTTTTTTTTATCGAAAACGAATGGAGAAGAAAACGTGATTTCCTTTTCTTCTTCTTTTATGCAAAACTTATTTCATTTTAAATCTCCAGATCATAATGAACATACAAGGCTTGAGGGAAATTGCCATGATCACTTTTTAGGATTTGTTTATGGGTAGACCCAGACCCATTGAGACTCAATATAGTTGGGTCTAGACCTTAATTAAAAATGTCTATACCCAATATAGTAAGACTTGGACTCAAATTTTTTTATAGTGAGTCTGGGCCTGGATCCTAAATTATGGATCCAATAGGCCCAATTGACAGCCCTACTTTTGATGATGACAAAACATTGATGCAAATGGGAATAATATGCAAAAGATAAAGCTTTAAAGCACATAAATATGTGTAAAACACAAGAGGGGGGGGGGTGAATTGGGTTTTAACTAATCTTGTAAACTTTTTCTAAGCTTTGCAATACAAGTGTAAGTTTGAGCAAGATGATTAAAAAGCAAAGCAAAACCCAATAACAAGACAAAGGATTTATAGTGGTTCGACTCACTCAGAATCTACATCCACTACCTTGAGCCGCACCCAAGGATTTTAAACAACTTTACTAAGAAGAATGTTTACACTTGTGGCTAACTCACTAAGAGTTTTACAACACAACCACAACTCAAAACTCACAAAGAGCTTGCCCACACAAAGTAGGACTTTTACAACTTGCCCACACTAAGTAGGACTTTAACAAATAACCCTATCACTAAGAAAGGGGAATGAGATAGGGTTAAGTACAAAGTTGTTCACTCTTCTAAGTGAAAGATAGATACCTTTTAAGTACAAGAAATTCAGCTCTTGAACATATGAAGCACACTCTTTTGTCTTGCTTTTGAAAGATTGCTCTTGAATGATTTAGATCATAGAAATGAAGAGCATTTACTTTGAGAGTGTTTAGACTTGATAAGAAATCAATCTATATTGTATGTGCAAGTCATAAAGTCATTCAGCAGCTTTAGAGTATTTATACATTTCAAAATATGCTGAAAAAACGACTCTGCAACGGTCATATAACGGCTAGAACTCGCAGAGTTCGGTTGACCGAAAAACAACCTCGGATGACCGAAGCCAGGGTCTGGGTTGACCGAGCATGTGGGTCGGTCGACCAAGACATACATAGGTCGACCAAGCCGATCCAACAAACTCTGCTTTCTCTTCGGTTGATCCGAGGAAAGCTCGGATGATCCGACCTCCCGAGCTTTGAGAGATGTTGATTTTTCACACGTTTTGAAATCTATTGAAGTCTAAAAGGTTTTCCCCAAAAGGTAACAAGTAAGAACATTTGGAAAACCATTTTAAAGTACTTAGACTTTGAAAAACAAAAGCTTTTGAGATATGAACTCATGTAAGGAACGTTTTGAAAACTTAGCCTTTTGAAAACGTGTTTATGATGCATGCAAGACTAGAGTGTAGAGCTTTATGTTCATAAGAGCTTTGGTTAGAGCTATATAAGATAAAGACTTATACCGACAAAGCTAAACTAACCAAACCTAAGTCTTCAATCTTCAATCTTGATAAATGAGCCTTGCATAACTTTGAATCTTGATACCAATGGCTTGATTGAAGTACTTAGAGCTTCCATAATGAGTTCCGATATTCTATCACAAAGATTAAGATCATTAGACACAACATCAAAAGTTTGTCCAATATCAAAATCGAGTTTGTTCAGCTCTTAGGGCTTACAATCTCCCCTTTTTGATTATGACAAACTTTTATGTAATAAGATAGAATATGGACAAAACTTAAGAACAAGGAAACATGGCAAAAAGTTAAAGATCAATTAAGAGCAATGACTAGTGCTTTAAAAGATAAAACCAATGAAGACAAAAGCACTTAGTCATGATAACTTCTTTTTGCCATATAAATCTAGTGGACTCTTAGAAGAGCCCCTATTTCCCAACCAACCTCCTTTCCTCCTTCCTTCCATTTAAAATGTTTTGAGACATAAGATCTATAATAAGCTCCCCCTCAAAACATTCCAGGAAAAGATAAGCAATGATAGCATAATGATAATCAAGGATAATACACCAATTTCAATACCAATTATCATACACCAATTTTCTCCCCTTTGGCATAATAAAAAAGACTTCAATCTCCAAGATATAAGGGTGTACTTGCAAAAACATAATCAGCTCATAGCACAAGCAAAGTTAATACACCAATTTTCCCGAAGAATGATCTTTTTTGAATAAGCTTAGTTGATTTCTAAAAACAAAGAGTCCATAATGACACACAAATATAAAGATGGTCATTTATGGTCCAAAAAGAATATCAACCTAAGCTAAAAAACAAAGGAGATAGGGAATATAACCTTTATGAACAATCTCCCCGTTTATCAAACATACGATGTTAGCTATTTGAGATAAAACCAAGTATGATACCAATTGACCAATTGTAAAACATGATACCAATTGTAAATATAGCCAATTGTAAAACATGTTTGAAAATATAGCTAACAAAGTACTAGTGGAAGTGATACCATGAAATCATAAGATAAGCACAAGTATTACAACCAAAAGAAGTAGAGGAAGTGTAAGATAGCACTTGGAGTACATTCCTCTAACAAGTTAATGGTCAGCTAAATGAGTGTAACAAATCTTAAAGTAATACTAACCAAAACCATAATGAGATCACAAAGGATAAGAGAATGAAGAATATGATCTCAAAGTTATTAAGGGAGAGTATATGTGATACCAATTGAAGACATAAACATTTATAACACATATAACTTCCAAAAATAACTTACACAAGTTGGCTATAAGAGTTAAAAGATGAAAAGCAAGCCAACAAGTGATGTGATGATGTAAAATATGAACAATTGAGCATACATCACATATTGAGTTTACATCCTAAGTCAAGCATCTAGACGATCAACCAAATAAGATTAATGCTATAGACTTGAATATAAACACAACAACACCCCTATATGCAATAAAGATCAAGTAAAAACTAAACATAGCATTTACAAACTCCCCCAAAGCATAAGACACTAAATAAAAGAGGGGATGGGGTTGTTAAAAGGAGATTTCATCACAAAGATCAAATCATTAAGCTCTCTAATAACATGCTCAAAAACAATCAAAACATATGAAGAGCAAAACATGTTATAAAATCTCCAAGGTGCCCATTTCAAGAACAATTGAACATTATATGGAAAGTAAGAACAATAATTGTTCAAGGAAATGAAATAGATTGAGTTTAGTAATATCTCATTGAATTTGATGAATGCTTTTGCACTTTGAGTTCCTTCAATGAGTTCTTTGAGATTCTCAATCTTCTTTATCATACTCATCTTTAGCTTTATCACCAAAGTGATATTTCCATTGCAAAGAGATTTGACACCTTTCATAAGCACTTCTTCTTCTCCGGTTATGTGATAAAATCATACACATTGAAACATCATAGAGCCGGAGCTTCCCTTTAACTAACAAGAACCTATAAGAGCAAGGGAAGAGTAACTTTTGGTACCCACTTTTGTTTGGGTCCATGGGGGTTAGTTAAAATACGCTTAACTCTCCAAATGGTTTTAACTCCCCTTTCAATCTTCTTCTTAACATGGCATCTAGCATTTGTGTGACCATGTTTTCCACAATATGTGCAACAAATATGTGGCTTAGAAGATTTGTGAGCATGCACAAGATAACTACTAGGCCTATGTGACATTCTAGCATTTACAACATGATTCTTAGGTTTAAGAGAAGAGCTAGCAATATCAACATGTTTAGCAATATAACCAAGGCCATGTTTATCAAGAGAAGCACATTGCATGCCAAGAATTTGATCAAGATTTTCCTTACCCTTTGTAAAGTTTTCAACAAGAAAGGTAAGGTCTTTAACTTTGTTTTTCAAAAGATCAAATTGAACAAGCTTGTTTTCAAGAGATGACAATTTATTACAAGCTTCTATGTATTGTAATGAAGATGTATTGCAAGTAGTAATAAGACTTTCATTTTCACATTTCAAGCAATTAACATCATCACACAACTTCTTATTTTCATCAAGCAACTTAGATCTTTCATCAAGCAAAGATTCAATTTTAAGCTTCATATCTTTGTTTTGCTTTGCACATTTTTTCAATTGATCATACATATCAATTAAAAGCTCATTAGGATCATCCTCATCATTATCATCATCATCATAAGAATTTGAAATAGAGGGAGAAGGATGTACCTCATTACCAAATGCCATAAGACACATGTGGTCTTTTTTAAAGAACAATTTCTCTCCCTCTTCATGATTAATGATGGAATCAAGATCAACACCCTTTTGAAGAACATTTTTCCTTTTCTTCATCTCGAAGGTGAGTAGAGAGCCAATAAGTTCCTCCGTTGAATATGTCTTTAAATCCTTGGCTTCTTCATTGGCAAGAGCTTTTGTTTCCCAACTTTTAGGAAGAGAATTGAGAATCTTCCTATTTATTTCTCCGGAAGAATACTCCTTGCCATTTGACCTCAATCCATTTACAATGTTGGTGAGTCTTGAGTTCATCTCATTGATAGATTCATTAGGCTACATGGAGAATAGCTCAAATTCTCTAACAAGCATATTCAACCTTGACTCCTTGACTTGATTTGTGCCTTCATGAGTAACTTCAAGCATTTTCCACATGGAGTGTGCGGATTTTCTTCCAAGGACACGGTTGTACTCATCCGGACTCAAGGCACAACTAAGAATGTTCATTGCCTTATAATTTTGAGTCATTTTCTTGGACTCAACTTCATTTAACTCATTGTCCGGCTTTGGCACTTGAACATCATCCACCATCTTTGTAGGTACAAAAGGACCTTCTTCAAATATATGCCATAAAGAATAATCTATGGAGCACACATATATTTTGAAACGGTCTTTCCAAGCATCATAATTATTTCCATCAAAAATTGGTGGTCTATTGGTGGAAGACCCCTCTAGATAAGCTAATGCGGAATTACCGGCCATAATCTTTTCTTAAAGCTATTAAGCTAAAGATGAAGACGAGGCTCTGATACCAATTGTAAAACACAAGAGGGGGGGTGAATTGGGTTTTAACTAATCTTGTAAACTTTTTCTAAGCTTTGCAATACAAGTGTAAGTTTGAGCAAGATGATTAAAAGCAAAGCAAAACCCAATAACAAGACAAAGGATTTATAGTGGTTCGACTCACTCAGAATCTACATCCACTACCTTGAGCCGCACCCAAGGATTTTAAACAACTTTACTAAGAAGAATGTTTACACTTGTGGCTAACTCACTAAGAGTTTTACAACACAACCACAACTCAAAACTCACAAAGAGCTTGCCCACACAAAGTAGGACTTTTACAACTTGCCCACACTAAGTAGGACTTTAACAAATAACCCTATCACTAAGAAAGGGAATGAGATAGGTTAAGTACAAAGTTGTTCACTCTTCTAAGTGAAAGATAGATACCTTTTAAGTACAAGAAATTCAGCTCTTGAACATATGAAGCACACTCTTTGTCTTGCTTTTGAAAGATTGCTCTTGAATGATTTAGATCATAGAAATGAAGAGCATTTACTTTGAGAGTGTTTAGACTTGATAAGAAATCAATCTATATTGTATGTGCAAGTCATAAAGTCATTCAGCAGCTTTAGAGTATTTATACATTTCAAAATATGCTGAAAAAACGACTCTGCAACGGTCATATAACGGCTAGAACTCGCAGAGTTCGGTTGACCGAAAAACAACCTCGGATGACCGAAGCCAGGGTCGGTTGACCGAAGCATAGGGTCGGTCGACCGAAGACATACATAGGTCGACCGAAGCTGATCCAACAAACTCTCTGTTTCTCTTCGGTTGATCCGAGGAAAGCTCGGATGATCCGACCTCCTGAGCTTTGAGAGATGTTGATTTTTCACACGTTTTGAAATCTATTGAAGTCTAAAAGGTTTTCCCAAAAGGTAACAAGTAAGAACATTTGGAAAACCATTTTAAAGTACTTAGACTTTGAAAACAAAAGCTTTTGAGATATGAACTCATGTAAGGAACGTTTTGAAACTTAGCCTTTTGAAAACGTGTTTATGATGCATGCAAGACTAGAGTGTAGAGCTTATGTTCGTAAGAGCTTTGGTTAGAGCTATATAAGATAAAGACTTATACCGACAAAGCTAAACTAACCAAACCTAAGTCTTCAATCTTCAATCTTGATAAATGAGCCTTGCATAACTTTGAATCTTGATACCAATGGCTTGATTGAAGTACTTAGAGCTTCCATAATGAGTTCCGATATTCTATCACAAAGATTAAGATCATTAGACACAACATCAAAAGTTTGTCCAATATCAAAAACTGAGTTTGTTCGCCCTTAGGGCTTACAATATGTATGTATGAGATAAGGGTATAAAGGATCTAGGCAAGTAGATGTTTTGAAAAAATATTCTACTCCCCCTATATTAAAGAATCCCTCATCTCTACCACTTTGCAAGTTCTTAAGCTTTCTCCTTTCGTAAATTACTTTTATTGTCACATTTGTAAAGTTAAGATTTCTCCTACGTTTTGTCAAAATAAAAAAGGGTAATCAGAGCGCCAATATGAAAAACATTTTCTCTTCATTTTTATTGAAAATAGAGATATAAAATATCAAAGAATGAAATACTTTTAAGGAGGGATTAAATTTAAATTGTGGAGAAGCTTGATGGTCTAATAGATTGATAAGATAAGAACCAAATGATCATATATAAAGACCAAAGATAATTGAAGTAGGATAAGTTTTGAATAGATTGATTTCAAAATACCAAGGGTCTATAATGACACATAAAGATAAAAAAAAATAATAATAATAAAAAAAAATGGTCATGTGGCTAAAAAATGAATACATCAACCTAAGCTAAAATCAAATGAGATAAGGAATAAATACTTTAAGCACAATCTCCCCGTTTATCAAAACAACAATGTTAGCTATTTTAGATGAAAACAAGTTTAAAAACATAGCTAACAAAGTAAGAATTGGGGTGATATCATGAATATACACGTTAAGTACATGTATCACAACCAAAGGAACTAGAGGAAGTGTATGATAACACATTAAGCACATTCATCTAGCAAGTTAATGGTTAGCAAAATGAGTATAACAACTCTTAAAGCAGGACTAACCAAAAACCATATATGAGATCAAAAGGATAAGGAAATATAAGAATATGATCTCAAAAGTTATAAGGGGGAGTATATGCATGAAATAAACATATATACCACATATAACTCTCAAATAACTTAAACAAGTTGGCTATAAGAAATAAAACGATGAAAGTAAGCCAACAAGTAAGCATACATCACATATTTGAGGGGGTATAGGATGAAAACATTTGAAAAATCCCCCCTAAGGTTGTGCATATATGAATAAAACAACAAAACTTACATATTACTGAAGTTGAAGTTAAAGTATTGCTGAATTTTGGTTGTTCCGGTCGACCTCATAGAGAACATATAGTCGACCGCAAAGGTTTGGTTGACCTGATTCTCATAGTCCGGTCGACCGGACTTTTGGCAGAAAACATGACAAACCTGCAATAACCGTTCAAAACTCTACCAAACAACCAAATAAGCACACCTAAGGCATATTCAATGCCACAAACACGGTTTATATCCAAGTCAAGCATCTAGACGATCAACCCCATAAGATACATGCTATTGACTAGAATATAAACATAAAAACAACCCCAAATGCTATATAGATCAAGTTAAAGCATAGTGTAACATCTAAAAACTCCCCCAAGGCATAAGACACTTAAGAATATAGGGGAGGAGTTTTAAAATGATCTTTCATCACAAGGATCAAATCATTAAGCTCTCTAAATATAACATGCTTATGGGATCAAAACAATTAAAAGAGTAAAAACATGTTATAAACATCAAGGTGTCCCTTTCAAAAGCAATTGATACAAGGATATGAAAAGAAAGTTCAACAATTGCTATTCTAAGTGCACATATGGATAACAAGAGGGAAAAACATATAAAAGAAGAAGAACAAGGAAATTAAAGAAATATTGAGTTTAGAAATTTCTCATGGATTTGAAGATTGCATCTTACACTTTGAGTCCACCATGAAATTTCCTTGAGCTTGTTCAATCTTCTTGAGTGCCATCCTTTGAAGCTTCATTTCCCTTTTCTTGAAGTGCCATCCTTGAGCTTGTTCAATCTTCTTGGGTGCCATTCTTTGAAGCTTCTTCTTCTTGACACTTTTCTTCATTTTCCCCATCTTTATCACCTTCATCTTCACCCAAATCCATATCTATTTTTTTTACCCTCGTCATTTTTTCATCTTCATCTTCAAGATTAACCACATCATTGGGCCCTTCATCCTTATCTTCTTCATTTCCATCATTTCCATTGATGGAATCTTCATCATTAGCCTCTTCTTCTTTATCATCCTAATTCTCTTCCTCCTCATTATCTACTAAGATTGATTTCTTCGATTTTGTATTTCTATTTATGTATTCAACCTTGTAGTCCATTTCATCAAACCTAGTCTTCAAATCCCCAACTTGTTCTTTCAAGTCCTTAACATCAACTTCTAAGCTTGACAACTTCTTAAATATCAACTTCAAATTTCCATTGATGTTGTCTTGTGATTCACGAAAGCTTGATAAATTTTGATTGAGGATGTCATTGTTTGCTTCATTTCTTGGAGGAAGAGGTCTTCTATCAACATCTTCCCTTGGAGTGTTCTTGGTTTCCAAAATTTGCTTGGACATCTTCCCTTCAAAGTCAATATCATCATATTCATCTCATTTGCCTTCTTGCCTTGGTACACTTTCATTTTGTGGCACATCTTGCACATTTGGCCCTTGAATCCCTCTTTTCTCCATCTCTTTCTTTAAAGTTTCACAAACTTTTGGAGATTTCTTGTGTGCAATCATGGCGGCCAATAATTCCTCATTTGTGCACCTAAAACTGAACTTCCACTTCTTGTTCACAATGATCATGTGCATTGTATGGAATTGTCCATCATTGTACCTTTCACTTCTTGGAGTGGGAGTTGTAAGCTTGAGCTTGAACTTCTTGAACAACGTCCATAATTTCCCATAAGGCAAGAACTTGGTGGCTTGATTCAAGCTATTGATGAAGTTCTTCATAGCCAAATATGCAAAGCTTGCCTTACTCCTTTCAACCAACATTGCATTATCGTCATTTGGAGATAGGTGATTGAATTCTTGTGGTCAAAGATGGGGGACAATAACATTGGATACCATGTGATGAAGTATGCGACCATATTCATCCAACTTGTTGGTCTCCCTTTCCTTAGACTTATTAAAAGGTCTTTTGATGTTGAAATACGTTTTGAACCTTTTAATATCCAAGACCTCATCACTTGGCACATTCCCGGAATTATCAAAATGCCTAATTGAGTCCAACTCAAATCTAATCCCAAGTGTTTCACAAAGCATACCTTCCGAGAAACTAAATTCCACGTTTCCAACCCTTGAATTCAATAAATACATCCCATTTTCCTTTAAACCATCTTCTCTTAAATTGGCTCCAAATTCATAAATGGTTAGGGGATAAATTTCACATTTGTGAGAGAATAACATCACCCATCCCATATCTATGAAGTATTTCACTTCTTCTTCTAGAGCCCCATGGTACATATCACTACCCATTGTGTATCCATGGATAATACCTCTCCTATTATTGACTAGATTCTCAAAAGTTTGTCTAACTTCCTCCTTATATAATCTATAATTTACTTTCTTAGTATTATAGGAGGAAGATTCACCTTGGAATTGAGAATGAGGAGGTGGAATTAGGTGATCATCATCGGACTCCGTGTCTTCGTCGGAGTAGCTTGTCCTTTTCACCTTTCTTTTACTCCGATCAACCATTCTCTTTATGTTTGCTCTCTTCGGAGTGGGCTCAACCGAATCTCTAATTGTTAGAGACTTTTCAAGTGGTCTTTTGGAGGTAGGTTTCTTCTTTGAATGATTTTCCTTGGATTTTTCTTTGGAAGGGTTATGGATTTTAGTCCATGATTTAAGAATTTTGATGTTTGTGGAAGGAATTGATGTTTGGATATGTGTAGGTTTCAAATTTGAGGGAATTTTTTGAGAGGGTTTTGAGAGTATTTGAGGAGGGAATATGAGACTTTTGAAATTTTGAACTGAATTGAAACCCTTTTAGTTTCTGCAATTCACGATTGTTCGGTCGACCTGTTGTCCTTACCGGTCGGCCACCCTCATCCAATTAAAATATGAATTTCTTTTTGTCTCTATTTCAAAACGGCCGGGGAGGGAGTTCGATCGACCGGGGTCCCCTGCTACTTATAACAATTCTGCTTAGGTCGACCAGGAGTCTGTTGAGGTCGATCGGGATACCCTGTCTTAGACTAAGGCATTTTGACCATAACAGCGGTCGACCGTTGCCTTGTCCGGTCGGCCGGTTTTCCATTGTTTCCTACAAAACAATTTGATTTTGGTACCCATTTGCTTATGGGCCCTTGGGGGTTAATTTTGGGGTTCTTTTCAACCCAAATTAATTTATCACCTCTTTCTATTTTCTTCTTATTAATGTAATGGGTAGCATGATGATCACATTTACCACAATATGAGCAATTAGTATTTAACATTGTGGTATGTGATGTTCTAGCATTAAAAGAAGTAGATTGTGCAAACTTTTGTGTGTGCTTGTGCTCTTGATTAGTTTTACCAATATGAGCATATGGAACAACAAGCACATTACCAAAGATATCTCCAGCACATGTATACTTATCAACATAAGCAGTTAAAACATCAAATTTGTGCCTTAAGATATCATGCTCAACAAGTTTAGATTCAACAATATGCACATTGTCAAATAATTCACGGTTTTCAAGAGACATAGCATTTAGAGATAAAAGTGCATTCTCTTTTTTCATTTCATATTATGTGAAAATGAGTAAGAAGACTATCATATTCTACTTGCATTTTTTATCTTTCATTTAGTGAGCAAGCAAGTTCATTACAAGTGATCTTGTTCTTCTTATTCAATCTTTTCAATTCATCATATAAATCATTTAAAAACACATAAGGATTCTCCTCATTATCATAGTCAAGATCAAGGGAAGGATTTGAGCATTGTACCTTATTGCCTATAGATTTAGGACTTTGAATTTCATTTTGATATTCATCAAAGAGACCAATGAGGCATAGTATTTGTCCTTGAACTTGACCATTTCCTTCTTTGGAGGAGCATATCCTTTGATTGCTTATTATTTTGATTATAACATTGGTTGTGCTAGAAGCAATCTCTTTGTGGTTTTGTGGAGTCATCATTGATGATTACTTTGATGTTCCTTGATGAATTCTCCACAACCATTTTGTCCTTGGCATGACTCTTTGCTCGGAGTCTTTGCTTTGCTTTGTCATTCCTTGGGGTTCATTTCTTTACCATGAGAATTAGATCTCTGGGAACCTACAGGGAAGCTTGAGAAACACATGGTACCTTTTGCAAAGGTCCTTCATTGTTAGAGCATTTTCTCAAGTGGCAAGTGTGTGCATTTGGATCAACATTTTCAAGGTTAGAGTGACGAGAATGACTCTTATGAGAGTTAAGCAAATAAGAGCTAGAGTCATCCAAGTTTGTGACATTGCATATACTAGATAACTTATCAAAAGTGACACATAGCATGTGAATGTCATGTTTCAAAATATCCATGCTCTTATGATCATGTAAATGACGAGATGCAATGTCAATAGGATCGAAAGAATATAAATGAAAATCACTTCTCAATTTGTTGATATCATCAATTAAAGAGTTGAGAGAAGGTGAATTTAATACCTTTGCTTTCTTACCAAGTGATGATGATTGTAGATTATAATTGAAGTCTTGATCATCACTTGTTGTTGAGCACCTTGATTCCTTGAGAGTAGTTGCTATAGAGCGTTGAGGAATCCAAGTGATGTGGAGTGTTTGTGATTTCTTTCTCTTTGCACATTTCCATTTAAAGTCTTCAAGCTTTTAGCCATTTTCTTTGAATTTCTATCTTTGAAGCTTAGTGGCAATGTTTTTCTCTTCCTTTTGCAAGGCTTGATCTTCATGGTCTCCATCATAATTTAGCTCCATTTGAAGATCATCATCTTGTGCTTCCTCTATCTCTTCTTTATCACCTTGCAAAGGCTCAATTTGTATATATTTTGAGCTCATTGAAGATTGAATTTTGATTTCTCCTAAATCCCACTCTTTGATGATATCAAGGTTAGCTTGGAGTGTGATTAAGATTTCTTCAATGCCTTCACAAGATTGAGTCTCCAATTCTAAACTTGCCACCTTTGGCTTTTGCACTTCAACTTCTCCTTTGTAGAATGCTTCAAGCATTTTCATCATGGAATGAACATCTTCACATTCATGCACTTTGTTGAGAGCTTCTTCATTTAATGCACAACAAATAGCATTTAAGGCTTTGAAGTTGAGTGTCATCCTCTTGTAGTATTCTTCATCATAGTCATTCCTAGACTTTTACACCATGACACCTTCTGTGTAGATTGAAGAAATAAAAGGGCCTTCTTCGATAATGCTCAATAAGGAAATGTCATTAGAAGACAAAAACAATTTAAAAGCACATTGCCAACTATCAAGGTTGGATCCATAAAAAAGAGGTGATCTAGATGGGGATTGGTCATCTAAGTTAGAAAACCTGTGAGTCATTGATCCTCCTAGGATCTAAGTCCAATAAAAATGATACTAGGCTCTGATACCAATTGAAAGACCCCTTTGAGGGTGTTGAACCTAAGAGAGGGTAAATTAGGTTCTTAAAAACTTTTTAAGCTTTTCTAAAACTTCTTTGCCTAAGTGTTCACCTTAACAACAAGTATTTTGTTTAAGCACATAAGGTGATTCAATTATGTTCAAGGGAACTTAGATGACTAAGTGAAGCAATTGTATAAATCAAGGAAGCATGTGTAGTTTTCTATCTTAATCAAATAGTTCATGTAGTCAAGTATACAAGTTATAGTAATTCCTGAACTATAAAGTAAAGAGGTAAGGGATAGAGAAAACTAACACAAGGATTTATAGTAGTTCGATTCACAAAGAATCTACATCTACTACCTTAGGACAAACCCAAGGATTTCAACATTCACTAATGGATACCCTTCATAACAAATTCAATGTGGGTTCTACCTTTTACAATTGCCCCAACAAATGAGGACTTGTGCTTCACAAAGAAGACTCCACTCACAAAGAGTGTTTTTATAGTTCTCCAAAGAACTAAGTTCACTAAGAGCTAATCTCACCAATAAAATACTTGCCTCACAAAGAGGACTTTTGCCTAACAAATAAGACTTGCAAACACTCACCAAGAGTGAATCTCAAAAACAGTTTTTTGCTAGTTCACAAAGAACAAGTTCTCAATAAATGAGAAATAGGGTAACTAGTCTCTTTCAAATGAGACTTTACAATTGTAAAACACAAGAGGGGGGGGGGGTGAATTGGGTTTTAATCGATCTTGCAAACTTTTTCGAATCTATTCAATGCTAGTGTAAGTTTGAGCAAGATGAGCAAATGTAAAACTAAACCCAACAACAAGACAAAGGATTTAGAGTGGTTCGATTCACATAGAATCTACATCCACTACCTTGAGCCGCGCCCAAGGATTTCAACAACTTCACTAAGAAGACTTTTTACACTTGTGGCTAACTCACTAAGAGTTTTACAACACAACCAAAATACAAAACTCACTAAGAGTCAATTGCCCACACAAAGTAGGACTTATCAATTTGCCCACACAAAGTAGGACTTTTACAACAATAACCCAATCACTTAGAAAGGAAATTAAGAATGTATAAAAAGACAAGTTGTTCACTCTTCTAAGTGAAAGATAGATACCTTTTAAGTACATCAATTTTCAGCTCTTTGAACATAGGAAGCACACTCTTTGTCTTGCTTTTGGAAATGCACCTTTGAATGATTTAGATCATGGAGATGAAGTGCATTTTACTTTGAAAGTGTTTAGACTTGATAAGAAATCAATGTAAATTGTATATGCAAGTTTTTGAGTCATTCTCTAGCTTTGGAGTATTTATACATTTCAAAATAGGCTGAAAAACGACTCTGCAACGGTCAAATAACGGCTAGTTCTCGCAGAGCTCGGTTGACCGTTCAAGAGCTCGGTGAACCGAACATAGGCACTTCGGTCGACCGACCAATCTAAGAGTGGGTAAATTAGGTTCTAATTTTTTTTAGCTTTTCTTAAACTTCTTTGCTTAAGTGGTCACCTTAACAAGTATATTGATTAAGCATATAAGTTGAGTTAAAGATTAAGCAACCTAGATGACTTAAGTGTTAAATGCAACACATATGAACACAAGACTATGAATATAATATAGTAAAGACTAAGTCATATGTCATATATGCAAAACTAGTAAGAGCAAACACTACAAGTCATATAACCAAAACCAAGTATAGAAAGATCAAACAAATCATCTAACTCAATATAAACATATAAAGTTCATACAATCAAGTTCATGCGGAATATAAGTTCAATGAGTATTGTGAGAACTTGAAAGTAAAAAAGTAGAGTTAGAGAAAACGGACATGTTGGAATATATTGTATCGGATGTGATCCGAAAAAAGAACTAATACTCTACGGTTCCATAAGTCATAAGTATTACTTTCTCAATACTATTTGGGATCCTTAGACCTTATGTCTTCATTGTTTCCAGCATGAATGGAGCTATGTTTTGACTCAGTCGAACGTTACTTTTAATCGAGTGATTAATAGGACTGATGATCGGATGTAGTATTCTATCATGCCTTGAATGTGAGGGGCATTGTAAGGGATTTGTCCCTCTCTTATTGGAGAGAGATATATGTGAGCTCTCGATGGGGAAGACTGTTTAAATACATGGTCGTGCTCAAATATATTTAATAAAGTGGTTATTAAATATTATTTGTTGGAACAGTCTACCTTGAGATCTAGTACAAATATAATTAAACCTTATAAAGGTGACAACATCCATGCCTTATGCTTAATTAGGATATCGTGAAACAACATGATTAAATAGTTGATTGAGATTAGGTAATCGTTCAAAAGATCATTCATTCACTCTGAGTAGACACAACCCCTTGCTAGGGACCGCTTGTGTCACACCCCGTAACCAGAAGGTGACTTGGCAATGCCTCATCTACCAATAAGACAAAGAACCCTTAAAAGATCATACTCTTCCAAGCCAAACTTAACAGAATGAACTTAAACTTAAACTTTATTAAAAGGTTATCAATTCTTCAAGGAAATTACAAACTTATTAAACTATACTAATTCTCAAATACTTATAAAGATTCAGTACTTATTACATAATTTCATTCATCAACTATTTGTCTTGCACCTCATCCAATGCCTCATCCTCATCACCCTCATCATATTCATCTGCAAAACATAGAAAGATAATAGGGTAAGCCATACTAGCTTAGTAAGAACCGGTCGGCCTTGGGATGAAGGACCAAAGAGACTTCAACGCATTCTCTGTTTCCCAAAACATTTGAAAGTACATCTTGACTTATCTTAACCTGAAACATCTTGAAAACCTTTGTAAAAATACTTGAAAACATATCATAATACTTCAGAGTTTGCATAACTTATACATGCCATAACTTGAAAAGAGAATAAACAAATTAAAAGACTCTGTCGATAGACACATATACCGCTCGACCTATAGGGGTCGTCCGAAATCAAGACAGAAACCTTTTCCATAGTCACTTGAATAAGTTCTGGCCCTGTTACCAACTTCTCGCCAATGTCATCCCTGCACATAGGTGATCTACATCGTCTGCCATAAAATGCTTCATATGGTGCCATTTCGATACTTGCTTGGTGACTACTTTTGTAGGCAAACTCCACCAAAGTTAAGTGTTCTATTCGGCTGCCCTTAAAGTCTAAAACGCACGCCCTAAGCATATCTTCCAATGTTTGATTAGTCCTCTCTGTTTGTGGGTGATAGGCGATGCTAAGGGACAACTTGTTTCCCATGACTTCATTGAAGCTTCTCCAAAAACTAGACACGAATCTTGGATCCTTATCTGAGACTATACTTACCGGTACACCATGAAGTCTAACAATCTCATTCATATACATCTGAACTAACACATCCATTGGTGCAGTAATCTCCATAGGTAGGAAATGTGTTGATTTTGTCAATCTGTTCATAATCACCCATATTGTGTCTTTTCCCGTCTTGTCTCTTGGTAACCAAACCACGAAATCCATTGTAATATGCTCTCATTTCCAGACCGAAATTTCCAAAGGTTTCAACAAGCCAACAGGTCTTTGATGTTCTTCTTTAACTTGTTGACAAACCAAACATCTAGCCACATATTCTGCAATTTCTCTCTTCATACCTTTCCACCATAAATTTTCTTTCAAGTCCTTGTACATTTTCGAAGCTCCCAGATGTACTGACATTCTGGAATTGTGTGCCCCTTGTAAAAATTCTGTTTTCAGCCCAACATCTGTTGGTACACATAATTTGCCCTGGAATCGTAAAATGCCATCATCGTGCACATGGAAATCTGTTTCTTCACCCGATTGTGTTGCCGCCCATTCTTTTACCAATTCATAATCGTTGCTTCAACTTCTTTAATTCGAAAAAGTAGAGTTAGCTGAGCTACTAAGGTTGCTAGTGTTAGTAGTGCCCTAGGACCATTAGCACATGTTGTGCGTTTTATTATCTTTTGAGCATGTAATTGAATAGTTAATTTTGCTTTGATTATCAAATGTGTGATTTGATAGTAAAACTCATTAGCTTATGTAATTACTATTCTAGAAGTCCCAAGTTTTATGTAATGCTTAATTACTATGAAATAAAACTAGTATGATTGTTGATTGATGATCTTGTTTTACTGATCATGTGTAATGAATACAAATCATATCATAGATGTAATATATAGGGATACATTGTATTGGACGTGATCCGTCAGAGAAGTAATACTTCATGGTCTTAAGTCATAAGTATTACTTCCTCAATACTATTTTAGAATCCTTAGACCTTATGTCTTCATTGATTCTAGTATGAATGGAGCCACGTTTTGACTCAGTCGGACGTTACTTATAACAGAGTAATCAATACGACTGATGATCGGATGTAGTGTCCTATCATAGCTTGAATGTGAGAGACATTGTAAGGAATTTGTCCCTCTCTATTATTAGAGAGATATCCATGGGCCCCTCGATAGGGAAAGACTGTTTAAATGCATGGCCGTGCTCAAATGTATTTGATAAAGTGGTTATCAAATGCTATTTGTCGAAACAGTCTACCTGGAGATCGAGCATAAATACAATTAAGCTTAATAATGGTGACGACCACCATGCCTTATGCTTAATCAGGATATCGCGAGACAAAGGGATTAAATAGTTGATTGATATTAGGTTCCGTTGTATATTCATTCATTTTGGGTAGTCACAATGTCCTGCTAGGGACCGCTTATGATTTATGAACTCACACTACTACTAAGTGTGTTTTCATTGCCATTGTGATATGAACCTACAGGGTCACACGCATAGACGAGCTAACGAGCTTCATATCCAGATTCAATGAATCCAGAAAGTGTCTAGTTTCATTGTATCTGACATTTGTCTTTCTGAAAATAATGAAGTCTTTATTATTCGAATTACAGATAGGGGCAATTTCGGTATTTTACCTATAGCTGGGATTACGTGGGAGTTATTATCCGATAAGGACTCCCACTACCAGCGAAAGTCTAGGGATCGTGGGATTCTGAGACTCCCACTGCCGAGAGAAGTTGAGTAGAGGTGGGAGTTGTTCTAGTAACAAACTCTCACACTCTATATAACATCTCTTAGCCGAAACCTAGAAGGCTAATGTTTTTTTTCTGCCGAAATAATATATAGAATCAGAAAACCGTTTTCTATTCTGGCTTCTCCATTTTCTCTTTGATCCCCGAACTTTAGAAAGACGAAGAGCTAGCAATCACGGCCCGTTTCGTCGCGTGGATACCGGTAGAGGGACATTCCGCAAAGGGAATTCCATTGGTGAAAGCAAAGAATCCAAGAAACATGATCTTCCATTCAAGAAGTAACTTCTTGAATCCGAAAAAGTAAGTTCTTTATTGCTGTTTTCGAATTGTTTCATATGAGCGGATCCTTCAGGGGAGGATCCATGGGTGTTTGGAACGAGTTTCCGCCCATGAATCCCTTCAGCTAGGACATTGTTGGTATCCTAGCCAACCCAAATATCCAGCTTTTCAAATTCAAAGATAAGCTCGTCTTGTTCAGTTATCATAGCTGCCATCTTACCTGTTGTCTACCTACTCAAAGCATCTGCTACCCGATTAACCTTACCCGGGTGGTATCTAATTGTCAAATCATAGTCTTTTGACAACTCTAACCATCTTCGTTGCCTCATGTTAAGCTCCTTCTGAGTGAACAAATATTTCAGACTTTGATGATCCGTGAATACTTCACAAGGCTCTCCATAAAGATAGTGCCTCTATATCTTCAAAGCAAAGACTACAACTGCCTTGAAGCGTAAACGATTACCGTCCCTTTCTGCATAAGTACACATCCCAAACCAATACCCGAAGCATCGATGTATTAAGTGAACCTCCCGGTTTCTTCTAGTAATGCCAAGATAGGTGCAGTAGTCAACTTTTCTTTTAGCTTCATAAAAATTTCTTCACATTCCGGACTCCAATCAAACTTCACTTGCTTCTGCGTTAACCGAGTTAAAGGTGAGGCAACCTGTCACACCCCGTAACCAAGGTCGATGACATGGCAGTGTCTCATTGGTTAGTGAAACACCAAAGCCGACAAACAGAGTTACTAAAAGAAATTCAATTATGAAATAATCCGAAACAAGAGTTCAATAGTGGAAACTAATTATTACAATGAAATTGTTCAACGATACTAATAATAAACTAAATTCTTAAATTTAAACCGATTATGAATCACTCTTTATAATCCCCATCACAGATGCCAACATCTTCGTAGTGTTGCTCATCACCTAAATCATCTGCACAGTAAAAGGGGATGGACTGAGCTTCGGTGCTCAGTAGGGACCAACAAGAAGAACAAACAAGTATATATAAAATAAAAAAAATAAAATAAGCTAAGTAGTCATATTCGTCGCATCTAAACGCTTACATAACCGAGTGCACAACAAGCACCACGCATTGCTCATACACTACACTCGATTACAACACCATTTAAACACTAAGAAAATCACTACCGCTATGACACACAATCCCGCCACATGAGCTGACTCATCTATTCACTCCCAATCAACAATAACGGTAATGGCCCTAGCTATTATCCGAGCTAGGACGACTCAGAAAATGCAGGCGCGGGTTTGGTACGGTCCCCCAAACGACGGGCCCATGGTTTAAGGATCCATTCTTTTATTGTATCATTACCCACCACAGTGGACTCAACAAAGCCATTACCGTCCCAATGATAACCTCATCGGGTGAGGGTCCAGAGACGCGTATATCAGAAGACCACTCGGGTCACAGAATCAGTATCAGAATGCAGTAGCGAACGAATCCTGCTAATTAGTCGTTCCTAGACAAGAGCTCAGTAGGGGCGACGACTCGGTCGACCAAAACCACATATGACTAAAATCAACGACTCTCAAATATGACGACCAAAACGGTAACATATACGCAAGTTCAATATAAACCCAATTAATCAAAGATTCACAATTATCAGATAATTACGACAATTTACATAAAGCAATAACAAGAACGCCCTAATCAATTTACGAATCAGATTATAATGCAATTAAATCAAATCTAAAACATTTTATACAATATCGAAAGTAATAAACACAATTCGTGCAACAATTTCATAAATTAAATAGAATAATTTATCCGATTTTACTGTGCAGAAATAAATGCGTAAATTAAATGACGTAGGGGTCCCTACCTCTTACGAAGACAATTAAAAACAGAAAATTCGAGACAGCACTGCCCAGCCTTACTCGCGGAGCTATAACTTTCTGCACGAGACTCGGAATGGCGTTCTGTCTGCGCTCACTCGAAGCTTATTCGATTATCTTCATTTCGATATATTGTGCGTCGAAAACGGTAGAAAAACGCTCTCTCGGTGACCTCTCAAAGTTCTGGACAGAATGTTGAAGACTCAAAATATTGTATTTTTCCTCTGTTTTTCTCTTATAACTGACTTGCACCTGAGAGCAGTGCTCTTTATATATACATATTGATGATGCACATGTTTCAAAGGCCCTCAACTCAATGATCCTACGATTTTTGCTTCCTATGTTACTTTAGTTTTATTTTAATTAAATTTCATTTTTCCCTTTCCTTGCTGCACACGACCACAATCTCTATCACGGTCCTCCTTTTGTTGCACGACTCCATATTGATTGCCCACTCACCTTCCTTTTCTCATCCCACGAAACTGGTTTCCATATTTTTTTATTTTATTAATTTCAATTCCAATAAACTACTCCTCTAAGTGAATAACAATTAAGTCCCTCCAATACGATACACGTACGAAACGCCCCACAACGAAATGTACCAAAAATGTAACACGCAACATATTATAAAAAATAATTAGACACGTAAACACATAATCGCGCAAAATAAATTACGTCTACGCAATAAATCACACAAAAAAATAAATTAAATGTAAAATAACACGTAAGCAAAAGTTACGGGTTTCACACAACCCTTGAAATTTTTTCCACAAACTTGCTAGTAACCCACTAATCCTAAGAAACTTCGTATCTCAGCCATTGTTGTGGGTCGTGGCCAATATGCTATAGCTTCTATCTTAGCTAGATCAACTGACACACCTTCAGTTGACACTACATGTCCCAAAAATAATACATTTTTCAACCAGAATTCACACTTGCTGAATTTTGCGTAGAGCTTCTCTTTTCTCAGAATTACCAAAGCCGTCTTCAAGTGTTCTTCATGAGTTTCTTTAGATGGTGAGTATATCAGGATGTCATCAATGAATACTACTACAAACTTGTCTAAACAATCTTTGAAAACTCGATTCATCATATCTATAAACGCTGCTGGTGCATTGGTCATACCAAATGGCATCACAAGGAATTCGTAATGTCCATACCTTGTTCGAAAAGCACTCTTCGATATATCTTCTGGCTTGATTCTCAATTGATGATACCCGTATCTTAAATCTATCTTGGAGGAGACCTTGGCACCCTTCAACTGATCAAATAAGTCATCTATACGAGGCAAATGATATCTGTTCTTGATGGTGATCTTGTTCAACTCTCGATAATCGATGCACATCCTCATGCTTCCATCATTCTTCTTTACAAATAACACCGGTGCTCCCCATGGTAATACACTAGCCCGGATGAACTTCTTGTCTAACAACTCTTGCAACTTTGGATATAAGTTATGCACCAGGTGGTATGCCCGGTATCTTCCAAAAATACATCTTTGAAATCCTTCACTACCGTTACATCTTCAATCTGAATCTTCTTATCTTTTTTTTTGTCAAAGTAGGAGTATTTCAAAATCGATCTCCCGAGCATGTGGTATGCCCGGTATCTTCTGAAAATACATCTTTGAAATCCTTCACTACCGTTACATCTTCAATCTGAATCTTCTTATCTTTTTTTTGTCAAAGTATGCACCAAATAAGCTTCACAACCATTCCTTAAAAATTTATGGGCTTTGATTGCTAATATGATAGGTATCTTCCGTTCCTTCTTCCTTTCTGACCCCTAAAATTCAATCACTTCATTTCCTTCTGCCATAAACTGAATTCTTCTTTCCTTACAATCCACTAGAGCATGATGTCTTGATAACCAATCCATACCCAGAATCACGTCAAAGTCTACCATGTTTAGTTGTATCAAATTCATTTTCATTACCCTTGAATCTACCTCTACTCGACAGCCTTTGTTTAACAAGTTCGATTCCAATACTTTCCCATTAGGTATGCTAACTCTATATGCATTAGAAAGACAAATGGGGGTAGTCCTAAGGGTCTTAGTAAAACGACGAGAAACAAATGAATGCTTAGCACCACAATCAAACAATACATAAGTAGGCACCGAGTTTATTAGAAGCGTACCTGTTACCACATATGAGGCTTCCCCTGCCTCTTTCTGAATGAGAGCGAATACCCTTACATTTGACTTTTGCCTTGAAACCCCAACCTTTGGTGCAACAATATTCTTAACATTACCCCAAACCATTCGGGACAGTGGCTGATTTGATGCCCTATTTTCCCACACTTAAAACAAGCTATGGTACCCCATTTACATAAACCTGGGTGCTTCTTTCCACATGTGGTGCATAGAGGTATTGTGGTCAAAGTAGGTGAGGTTGTAGATCCCCCAATATTGACTGCATTGGCCTCAGTTCTCACTCCAGTCCTGAATGTACTAGTCGTAGTTAAGAATCTTTTCTTGATTGATGGTGATGCGAAATTTGCAGCCTTCGAACCTAGACCTGATGACATGGTGGTGCAACTTCTCTTTCCAGTTCTTTCATTGTCAGCCTGGCTGAATTCTATCTCTATGTCCAAGCTTCGTTGATAAGCCTCTCTATATGTGGTGGGACGAACACTTGAAAATCTTCCACACATCCTAGTCAGAAGCCCCCCTCATGAACCGTTGTGTCCTCATCACTGGATCTTGGATAATGGAGGTGGCGTACTTTCCAAATGCATTGAACTTTCCCGCATACTCAGCCAAAGTCATACCTTCCGTTTGCTTGAGCTCCATAAACTGATTATGCTTCTCCATGCGATAGGTATGCGAAAAATATTGATCCAAGAAGGTTTCTTTGAATTCCGCCCAAGTGATAGGTCGTTCCCATTATTGATAGATTGGGGTAACACCCTTACACCATTCAGTTGCGTTGTCAGTCAATGATGCAATTCCATTTGAAAATATTTGAACACATTCCCTGTTTCCCAAAACATTTGAAAATACATCTTGACTTGTTTTAACCTGAAACATCTTGAAACCCTTTGTAAAAATACTTGAAAACATATCATAATACTTCAGAGTTTGCATAACTTGTACATGACATAACTTGAAAAGAGAATAAACAAAGTAAAAGACTCTAGTCGATATACACATATACCGGTCGACCTATAGGGTCGTCCGAAATCAAGACAAAATATTTACAAAAAGTCCGGCGGACCTACATGATAGAGTCGGTCGACTGCTTGAGTCCGGTCGAGGGGATATCAGGCACGGTCGACCGCTTTCCCTCTTTCCCTATTTCCCTCATCTGAAATAATCCAAGTAGTTTGGTCGGACGAAGTATACTGTGATTCGGTCGTCAGAGATCCAATGAGGACATTTTCAAGGCAAAATTTGTGAAAGAAAAGTCATTTTATGCACATTCCAAAAATCCAACTCAAAAAACTGTTTTTAGACTTCTTATAACACTTAGAAACAATACCAAATCATACACATAACATGTCATAACAATACTTAACCAAATCGATCACATACATATCAGAAATCGTACTTAACATAACTTGACATACTCGTAGCCTTCTAATACATATAACTTGACATGATTAGTACCAAAATGGAATTAATTGCCATTTTGGTCATCAAGATATTTGCGCTCCGCCAGTTTGATCACTTATCACTTTTTTTTTAACTTTTTTGGTACCCAATATATTTACGAACCGCCATTTTGGTCATTCCGTCCAAAAATTGTGAAAAAAAATCGTTAATTTGGATGACTTTTCCAAACGGGCACTTGTTTTCTCTCTCCCCAAAGGTAAAAGTGAAAAAAAAGTATACTCACCCCTTCCCATTTTCATCAGCTTATGCAACTTCTTCTTATTCTTTCTTTTCATTAGCTTGAGCAGTTATTTTCTTTGATTATAAATAAATTGAATTGTTGATGAATAGGTAGTGGGTTGGGAGTTTTCTTTTATTTAATCCAACTTTTTGAGTTGGGTTTTGAGTGATATAGTAGATTATTGATAAATTATTGGGATTGAAATGATGAGGGATATGAGGTATGCAGAGATCTCTAGATTTTCGTCTCCATCTCCGCTGAGAAGAAATTCGCCGCGAAGAACCGAGTCATCTCCGGTGAAATTTTAGGATGTGGAGTAGCGGCGCCGGCGCCGGAGGAGCTGACAAAAAAGACAGACCGCCAACTGAAACCATTTACAGCACACTAAATTTAAAATCCTTCAAGAACTACCATTTCTCAAATGTCTAGAATTTTCAAAAAAACTCCACATTAAAAGAAAAAAAAATCAAGAATATTTCTTCAAGAAAATTAAAGTACAGAAAAAACAGTTACTGAAACCCAGTTCATCCAAACCCAAAGGCCAATATTGAATCTTTATGTTAAAAAATTAGAAGCCTTTCTAAATCGGATTTGACTTTATTCTTCAAATCCAATTCCATAACGACGGAATCAATCTTCTCCGAATGAGTAAATGGAACTGATATCCACAGTCCATTTCTCTGCAGATCATCGACGGCGTTGATGTAAAGCTTAAACTCCTTCGTTCGATGTTCAATTTCATCAGAAACTGTGTGGATATGCTGAAGACATGGATGGTGAATTCTCTGCTTATCGGATTTTCGAAACTTCAATACGAGAGACTATGAACCGGTTTTATCGCATTTCTGATTAATCCAACACATTCTGGCGCCGAGAAACTTGTGAATTACGATCTGATTAGCGTCGCGAATGAGATTGATCTCGTTCGTCTTGTCGCCGGAGAAGAAGTTGGTGAAATTGGAATCTTATCCTTGCTGCTGTTAAGGATGGTTTATTTGTTTTTCCAATTTTGCCCTTCTAAGAGAAGTTTAAAAAAAGCCAATGTTATGCCACATTACTCATTTAGACGGATTTTCACAATTTTTAGACGGAATGACCAAAATGGCGGTTCGTAAATATATTGGGTACCAAAAAAGTTTAAAACAAAGTGATAAGTGATCAAACTAGCGGAGCGCAAATATGTTGATGACCAAAATGGCAATTAATTCTACCAAAATGATATGCAACAATTAATTCTACAATCAAGCTCAATTATCCAACCATAACTCTATCCAACGTTTAACACCCAAACTTTAATGCAGTTTAGGAAGGCCCTTACATTTTTTAAACTTATAACATATCAGATCGTAACTCGTAAGGCACTTATAAGCTGTTTAAGAATATATTCCTGTCAATATCCATCCGCGTGGACTAAATGACACTGTTAACAACCCTTACTTTTTAAACATGCAAGGGACCAAGCATCATTGGGGTCTAAAAGTGCTCTCAGGCACTTATATCATAAATTCGGAATATATCCTGGTCTAGGGTCATCATTTAGACAAGAGCTCTAGATTGACAATATGCATATGCTGACTCTCATGTAATGCATCCAGCAATTCATCAACAACATACGCAATAATCAACAAGTATAAGCATGCAACGATGCAAACATAATTCGGTTCTTCATCTAGATTTTTATGCAATGAAACATGGAAAAACTTCATACTCTTCAAGTTTATTAAAATAATGCTTCATGCATTTTAGGACTGAAAAACAAGGACAAAGTGTTCTTACCTTGAACACTTAATCGGAAAATCAAAGGAAGATAGGAGAGTAGAATTTGTGGTTTGTGTAGGCGACTTTCAGATGCAATAACTCTAAATGGAACCGTTGAAACTTAATCTCCACTGTTCAAAAAATACTTCTATATGTCTTCTACTCGAACTGCAACAACCATCTACTCCGATGATGATATCTCTTAATACATAACTTAGAATGTAAATTACTTAAGCCAGAATCCAGTTTAGGGAGTCTAGTATCTATGGTTAAAATATGGGAGTAATCCGAGATGATTTGCTATATGTGTGCCAAATTGTTCTTACTTGTTGTCCGGATTTTCCAGCATTCTTGTTTTCTCTTTTTTTCTTACTTATTATTTTCTTCCCTTCTCTATCTCCCTCCTCTATTTATAGGCTATCAAAACTCCAGAATTCTGAGAAGTTACATCCCTAGATGTCTAACCAATCCTAAATATTCAGCCCCCTTAAAATTATCTCTAAAGGCACCCCTTCATATTTACCAACCTCCCTCCAAAATTAACCAATTAACTAACATACAATTTTTTTTATGCACTTAGGTCCTCTAATCAATCCAAGATTTCATAGCAACCCTAAACAATTATGTACATAATATATAACACATATAAAAGTCAATTAGTCACATAACATTTAAATATGACAATGCAATTTCTAAGGTCAAAAGGTCCTAGGTATCACATCTTGTGACTTATGGATACATACGCTACTAAGGATGTTTTCATTATCAATGTGAAATGAACCTACATGGTCACACACATAGACGAGTTAACGAGCTTTGTGTCCAAATTCAATGAATCTGGAATGTGTCTTAAATTTATTGTATCTGACATTTATTTTTTGGGAATAATAAAATATTATTATTAATCGAATTAGAGAAAAATGGGATGGGATAATTTCGGTTTTTGGTTTTGGTTAGGATTACATGAGATTTATTATGCGATAAAAAGTCACTACCAAAAGATGTGGGATTACATGGGAGTTTGTATTTGATACAAACTCCCACCCCCTTTATATACATCATTTGGACGAAACCTATGTCATGGTTTTTCAATCACAACCAAAAGATAATTCCGCCATCCCTTCTCTCTCAGTTTCCAGAACTCAGAAAATTGAAGAGAGCTAGAACTCACTGCTCGTTTCGTTGCGTGGATACCAGTAGAGAGCGAATCCTCAAATGGACAGCTTTTGGTGGTTGCTGCAATTTTGCAAACATACGCAGAATAGTTGCCGAAATAGATTCCAAAAGAACAACATAAAAATATTAAGTTTTATTTCGTTCTTATTCGATTCTTATGGTATGAACGGATCCTTTCGGGAACGACTCATAGGCTTATTATGTATGTTTCAGCCTACGAATTCCTACAGACATTACAATTGCATTACATAAATACTTCATCTTCCTCTTCAAGTGAGCATTTTCAGCCTCAATTTTATTCTTTCAATGACCAACGAACAACCCTCGTACTCTTGTCACTCATTGAAAGGTCACGCCATTCAAAGAATCCACAAAATGGGGTGTCTATGTAAAAAACACAAACAATAAACACATTAACAAGAACAATATCAACCATTGTTGATGAAATAAACCGAAATAATCATATCATAATTTCAAAAAAAAATTGGGTCTCAAACTCACCACAACTCTAGCACACTTCCAATACTTTCTTGCTGGTTTAAATTCTTCCAACTCGTTTTAATTATACATTTTTCACCATTGTGACAAATCACAATATGATTTTCTTGTGATGGATTACTTCTCTCCATTTTTTTCTTGTTGAATTTTTAGAGGAAAGTTAGGGAAGACGATGAATGGTGCAGCTGTAATTTTTTGGACAAATTTGCCCTTTAAAATTTGTCATGTGACGGTGTGGCTCTTTTTTTTTTACCAGAAACCATAGGAAACTAGTGGTGGGACTAGTTAAGAGACGCGAAAATTGTTATATGACTTATCAGGAAGTTAAAATAAATGTCGGATCTTAGCGTGTTTTGAGAAATTGTTTGAGGATTATCTGGGTAATTTTCCCTAAGAGTTATTGGGTAAAATGAGGAAAGTTGAAATATTTTAAGGACCTTGCTAGCTACTAGAATTATTGACCAAAAGATTGACTAAAATAGTTTTTCGGACCTTTTTTGCCCTTATAGTTGGGTGAATCACTTATACCAGCAGGGGGTAAGATAGTCATTTAACACCCTCAATTTGGGGTTTTAGGTTTTTATCAATTCTAAAAGTAAATCATTTTCCATATTTTAAATCGAAAAGAAATTGATGGGATCCGTTCCGGGATGATCCATTATACTCCTCCATTCGTCCTACCACAATCGCAGACACACAGGGAAGAAAGAGGGCAAAGATGACAAGGGGAAAGCAAAAGATGGAAGCACAGATGAAAAACGCTGAGAAGAATAACAAGTCTAAAGGCTCTCAACTTGAGGCTCGTGCTGTTGGCCTCAAAGTTATCTGCCCCATCTGTAAAGTAATTACAACTATTCTTATCCCTCTTTCATTTCAATTTCTTCTTTGGTAAGGAAAATGTTGAATTCTTGACAATCAGATCACAACAAAAACTTCGTTTCTTGGTGAATTCTTATGTGGGTTTTCAATTTTATCTTCTTTTTTATTCTCTGTTGTTTTTGGAAATCATTTTTTTGGTAGTAAAAAATTTGGCTGTGTACTGCTACGGTCACCACCACGGCCTAGGCAGGTCCTTGGGGATCATATATCGCTTAAAAGGGTATTTATAGATCTCCCATCAACACTGGCCTCACGTTGGCAATGGGATTTGAACACTTACATTTGTGAGGACGAGTTAAATTCCTTGTGTTGGTGGAAATCATTAATATAATATGAATAGTTAGCTAAGACTTGATTTGTTTGGTACTATTCCTCCGTCCTCCACTTTCCGATTCATTTGGTACAGAACAATGAAAATTCAATTTCGGACCGAGTGAGTGTGTTTATTAAATGGCCGATATATAGACCAGAGTGCAGTGTTAGGTAAATCATACAGAAAAGAACACCAACCAATATGTCCTTAATGGGAATTTGGACAAAATGAACATCTAATTTTTTCGAGGATGACGATGGAGATAGGACTCTTTTTTTTACCTTCATTAGTGGAAGAATAGATGAAGGTTTGAAACAGACAAAGAATCGGGAAAACTCTTTGGCTTCAGTTAAATCATATTAACAAGTGGATCGAGTAATTGTCTTGATGTGCTTTTGCTTTCCTGAATACTGCTGGATGCTTAGAGAACTCTATTTCTTGTTGAAGACAAAAGACTTCATTCATTGTAACTCCGGTAATTCTTAAAAGTTCTGCTAGCTATATAGTGTAATGGTCTTATTGTTTCATCAAGTAGTGTTGTTGACCCAAAGTCATCCCAAAACTCGACAGAGTTTAAAGCACCCTTAATGAGCAACTAGGTAAACGGAGACAACTGTTGTGGGTGAAGGAATACTCCGACTCCTGGAAGATTAGAAGGTAATCATATGAGATTTCCCACAGCAGTTGTCTTCGTTTACCTAGTTGTTCATTTCCTAGTTTCCCATTATTGCTTCACCCGTAATTCTTAAAAGTATGTTGGATTATTGGGATGCGTCAGATACCCTAAAAGGTCATTACATGTTTCACCTCTGGCTAATCATGTTGGGCTTCAGCCTCATAATTTGAGCTCGTTTAATTTCTAGGAGTGCTTTGTTCGGACCTGGATGCGTAGTTTGAATTTTCCCAACCTTTTTCTCTGTTAAATGTTATTTTTGATGGATATGACTGAGAGAGTGCACGTTATGTGCTTGTTTTATTCTTTCCATGAACTTGGTGTAAAGCATTCGTTCATGCCATTCTTTCTAATTCTTCAATTTTCTCCTCCGACCTTCTTTTCTGTTCTTACCAACATCTTTTCTCCTTTCTTCCATTGGTGATATGAAATTCAACCTTATTTTTCAGTAGTCACTGCATGTATCCAATCTTGAAACTTATCCCAAGGTTATAAACAACAGTTTTGCTTTTTTAAATCGTTAGCTGTGGCAAATGTATCGAAGTTTTTTAAATGAATTTATGAACTTTTTATACAAAGCAATGGACATACCTTGGGATCAAATTTTGTTGATGAATAATAAATTATTTATATCTGAAACTTTGACATGGTAGCAATAATGCTAGTAAAATCCAATCACGGTTTAGTTAGCGAATTGAAAAGAGTGCACCAAGTGTTTCAATCGCACTACATCTGAACCATCTCAAACCTATCTTGAGGTTTGATGAAGTTCTCTATTCCACATTTCATCAATAAGCTAAAGCTATGGCTATTCTAGAAAATATTTTGAGATGACCTTGGCATGAAGCATATAAAGGGATACGATTTTCCATAAAATCTTTGGTAAACAAAATAAGTTAATGAAAAATTGAATTTTCGTACGACAACACTAATGATAATTATATGTGGTCAATCATGTAAAATGCTCTGATATTCTCTTTGGTACTTGCATGAATCAGTAGTTGGTCATCAAATAGGTCAATAAATCTTTGTAGCCTTCTAATTTAAAAAACTGGATGTCTTCTTAAGTTCTTCCCAGAACAAAAAAACTGACTCTTTGAAGCCCGTAAATACTATTATATGTTCTCAGTATTGCATGATTAATGCCTCTGATAGCTCTTCCTGAACTGTCTCAATAATGTGGTCAAGAGTTTGTGTATATTGCTCCAAGTATATAGCTTCATTTTTTTGTGACAATTTGCAAGCCCATCTACTTGCTCATACGACAGGTAAGACGAGCTAAAATCCTAAATTGTAGTCAGCTTACATAGCCAAGTCTTTTAGCTTGCATATCCACGAGGAGCTAGTCTTTGTAAAGGTGTTCGATTTTTCTTTGCAAGTTTTTTTGTCGATAGCCAATGTAAATGAAGGTGTGGTGATGCAGGACTGTAGGGATTCAGTTGCTCAAACATATGGCCTTAAATATAATTCAAGACTGAGATATTAATGATTCAACAATATGAGATAAAAGATGAACTAGATATAATAGGCAAAAGAGGTATAACAAAATGCATTATAGTATAGGAGGCCGGTATGCTAATATTTATTCCGAGTTTTCACCCCTTATAGTTGGGAACAAGTTTAATGAGCATTAATTCCACTTATCTAAAAAACAAAGAAAGCAAATTGACATCTCGATGTATTTCTTTTCTATTTTCATTTTCTGTATATAATAATTTTATTTGGCTTTTGAGGTGGGGGTGGTACGAGTAAGAGACCATTACATTGAGTTTTGTACACTGCTGTAACATTTTCTATGAAGTGTGTGAGTGCCTTGTTTAGAGCTGCTGTTGACTGGACATTTTAATCATATTTTTTATGACTCCAATACTTTATCAAATATCAACTTCTCATTTCCAGAGTTAAAAAATTAAAATAATAAAAAATGAAAGAAAATTTCAAGCTCTCATGTCTAAAGAAAGAAGATCAAATTTTAATTGAATATAAATAACTATGTATTTGTTTCTGGTTTCTGAAAGGGGTCAAAATACTTTATAGAGTTTTAGGCTTTTAGCTCTTGATGTTGATCATGAACTCATCTCATTTCTCTTGTTTTTGTTTTTGTTTTTTTTTTTGGGGGGGGTTTGTGTTCTTGAGGATGTAACTTATCTTCTGTTTTAGTAGATATTGAATCCTTCAGTTGTTCCTTGTTTCATAATGGAGTATGCCATTATTCAAAGACCAAGCATTCAGCAATTCTAAAGTCTATTCCGCTGCTGTCTGCTGTAGGCGCCTCCCACACAGGGCATAACCCCTGGTTCGACACCCCCATTCCCTACCCCACCAAGGGGGGAAAAAAACCCTCCAAGCAACTTTGGGTTATTTTTACGATCGCATCTTTTCGTACATTCCTGGAAACAGGGCACTTAGTTGAGATATTTTTTGTTTTGTCTTTCAGGTTCAGCTAGCAAATGAGAAGCAGCTTGTTGATCACTACAGCTCAAAGCATCCAAAAGAAAAACCTCCAAGCAATTCAGGATAGTCTTTAAATATTTCTGAACATGGTTCTTGCTTGTGGTTTGAGAGTTTGAAAAATGTATCTCCAACTGCTCATACATGATCTTTTATGGATAAAGGAACAACTTGTATCTATGGGACACAGTTTAACTTTCCATCTGTAGATTGTATCTATGGGACAGAGTTTGTTTGTTTGCAAGAATTTTGAATAAACCACCCACCCAGCTTCAGCCAACCTGATCCTTCCCCTCCAATTTTGTTCCCATACAAACTCATTTTTGTCAGCATTGTACTGACAGATTTCAGCCGTCGGCTCATTTGATGAGAAGACCAATATCAATTGGACTAGATCAGTTGTTCCTCAACAACTATTGAAGGAATCAAATTGACTCGTTCAACGAGATCTGTCAGCATCAGAACCATCCGTCTCCCCCTTCCCCACTCCAACTATGATAATTTTCAGGAAGTAAAGGACTTGTAACTAAAGGTTCTGAGTTTGGCCATGTATCCCTATCATTCGATATTATTTATTTTTAAAGCGCAACAAGGACGAGTACACTAAAAATGCTAACCCAGAGCATGGAAAGTCTCCTTACTTTCGTCTCTGGAAGAACTATTTCTGTGAAATGTGTAGCCATGGATTTAATGGAAATTTCATGGGGTAGAATTCAGAGGATAAGTGAAATGATAAGAGCAATTTAAAGTTCATCGTGCTAACCAAAATTGCAGCAAGAAAGATGAACTAAGATTTGAGCTGTTTCAAACCTAGCTTTGAAAATAATTGGGATGTAAAAATTTCCAGCAAGGAATGAGTGAGCTACAGTTGCTCAAACTTGATTGTTGAGTATGCTAATCTGCTCTCTTTAACTACTAACCTCCTTTAGTTTAATACTTGGAGGTGATTTAAGCACCACTAACCTAATCTTCTTAACTCTCTTAATTTAACTCATGATCTCCACGAATAATCTTCTTAATTAATAACGGTAAGATGATAACCATATTGAAAGTCAAATTCTCTCCTTAATTTTTGTACCAAATAAAAAAAGAGATATTTAATTTCAAAGGTAGTAATTTATATATTAGTAGAAACTAGTCTTTATCTTATCAAGAGAAAAATGTTGGGTTACATCATTTCTCTCTCCCATATGTAACAGACACACAACCCAAAAAAATAAAATAATTAAATAATCATTGTCACCTAAAAATTAAAATGCCATCCTTACACACTGTACTGGTACAGAAATAAATTCCTTTGCCAAAAGTAATTGCATTGTCACAAGTGAGGATTCAAGTTTCAATATCACAACAATACAACAACAATAACATAACTAATTAAATCCCCAATTATTAAAAGGAATGGAAAGGAGACAGACCTAACATTTGACAATAAATGCACTCTCCCAAAATATCACAACAATAGATTACACAAATTAATCCCCCAACTTACCTACTTGTCAAAGCACCATCCTAACCTCTCAACTCTGCTTCAGCAAGAATTACCTGCATAAAAACGTTAAATGTTTCTATCTGTGATTTCTTCTTCTATTCTTGACACCTCTTCTCTCTTTTAAGATTGTACGAAACTTTTTTCCGGTAACTATCTATGTAATGAAGATTAGAAGTATATGTGAGAATTTATATACCACTACTGCTACTACTATGTCCAGTCTTTTTTCAGTTTTCTTGGATCAGTTTCTTCAGGAGTGTTGTTAACAGTGCATCTCTCCTCTCTGCTCGCGATTCTTCTCTCGCCCTCCTTTCTTTGTCTCTCTCCCTCCATGCATGCTCCTGCATTATCCTCTCTTTTTGAAGATTCTCCATTATTTGCCGCCATTCTAGTTCAAACCGCTCCCTCTCCCTTGCACTTTTTTCCATTGATTCTTTCCACTGCATTTCAATCCTGTGCTGTTGCTGCAAAAAATTCTGAAGCATCTCCTGGATACTAGAAATAGCACTAGCGTTATTGCTAGGATTTTTTCTACTTGGTTGCCTTGGAGAATTCGCCTTTGCTGATGCTTCTCTCCGCTGTCGTTTTTCTTTCTTACCTTTCCTTTGCTGATCAAAGCTCCCATGTGCCATGTCCTCATCACTCTCATTCTCATACTCGACATCTTCAGAGAATTCCCCCGAGGATTCACCTCCATGAACTTTTCTAACCCTTTTCCGTGATTGCAGAGAACCAGCCTCAGACTCATTCACTGATTGCTGCATTTGATTTGCTTTCGCTAAAAAAGCTGCATGCAGCTCATCATAAAAGGGAAATTGATTACCGTTATCCCGATCAGCTGAGTCCTTTCCCTAGAGAACCAATGAGCAAGAAATACATGATCATTTTTTAGAGCATGAATATGTAAATGAAAATAAAATTTGATGCCTAATGAAAAGAACCATTTACCAATATATATGTCAGAATGGAATCCAAGTTGGGCAGTTGAACTTATGTTGATTGATTAGACAATCATATTGTTTATTTCAATACGTAACTGGTTTTATTAATTGTACTCACACTTGGTAGACTGGGAGAGGTTTAAGGTTGAGTATTCAAAGTTAACAGACGCGGAACGCCTCCAAATTAAGAGGCATTTCTTTTTTCACCATGAGTTGCTGTAAGATTTTATTTCACGGGTAGTCAATAATTTTTAATTTCTTCAAAAGAAATAAAATCTATAAGATTCATACATTCTATGTAAATGGCTGCTTTTATTCAGTCGTATAGTAAGTATCTAAAATGCAAGTAAAGAGAATAGGAAAAAGTAACAGCAGTTCACAAGGGTCTCAATTACAGAAGACATACAAACCAATCGCACAAATCATAATGGCCTACAAAAGGAAATAGGAAAATATCCCATCCGATTATTTCCAATTACGAAGGGGGAAAACTTGAAAACATATCAATCCTTAGAAAGTTGATCAATTAATCCATTTCAATCTTTTCCTCGTTTAACATTTACTGAACTTGAAACTTAAGAGTTCAACAATGTGTACTGCATTAGATCTTAACCCGAGTGTCCATCAGGAAACCTAAGACATTACCTTCAACCACAAATGATGATTGAAATGGGTTAATTGATAACCATACTTTCTAATTTTTATTGTCTGAAATTTACTGTAAGCCCAGTAACAAATCTTCGTATGTGTTTCAAAAATTCAAAAATTCGTATGTAATTTACTGTAAGCCCAGTCAAATTGGAACTTGAAACTTTAATTAAACCGCGTCACTTAATAAATTCATGCACTGCCAGTGATAACAATTAATTGCAGAAAAACTATCAACGTAAAAAAACTCGGAAAACTACTTTAAGCAATCTAACCATTCAAAGAAAATGTTCAGCAAAGTAGTTTTCGTGGGTAGTTCTCTCATCAAAAGGATTACTGTGAAAATTGGAACACGCAAGGAGACTAAGAAATCACAATATCGAAATCTTAGATAAGTTACCAATAACAAAAACTCAATTTAAGATATCAATAATCTATTCAACCAACCTTCCATCGCTCCACCCCTTTCCAAACCAGGGGAGGAAAGACAACATCAACCGAATTCCACCACCTAACCACTTCCAGACCAAAGGCAAAAACAGACAACCTAAACCGATCAAACTCCATTCCTCGTTCCTTCCTCAACAACAAAGTAAAAAACGTGACATAGGCCAGCCTACTCCCATCCCCTACGCTCTTCCACGCGGTATAGAAAAATGACAATCTAATTCGTAACAACAACAGAAAGTTAACAGAGAAAGAGAAAACTGGAAAGCTCAACAACCTTCACCATCAAGATATACCTTGTTCATAATGAAAATCTAAAGTTTCCATCTCGAAGAGATCCCAACTATTAATATGGAAAACCTATATTAACAATGACTTATATTACGCTTCAATGGAGGAAGTAACAACCCACAAACTGAAAGATAAAATGCGTGTCCATAGAGAACAAATTATTACTTGTAAAATCTCATCCTCCTTACATAAACAAATGATCAAGGTTTCTCATATCACTAATTTACTGAATTTCACCTACAAAATTGCTAAAATCCAGTTAAACAACAATCAAATAACCGAAAGGACCAAGAGAATATAAGAATTGATGCTACCTTATAGCGATTAACGAGGTTTTTCCATTTACATTTGCATTGATCAGGAGTTCTACGATATCCAAATTCCTTCATCTTTGCCACCACAACTTCCCACAATGATTTATTCCTTTTTGTCACTGTAAACTCTTCTTCTAGCTCTCCTCTAATCTTTATCAATTCTCTGGTCTCTTGATTGCCCCACTGCACCACGCGCTCGTCCCGCCTCGGGAAATCGTCATCATTACCACCAGCACCACTTCCGCCGCCGCTGCCGGAAGCAATCATATCAGCTATTGGGTAGAGTAATTTTTGTTGGAATGAGGGTGGTGGAAGGAGCAGCATGTTCATCTGGTGCTGATTTTGGGTATAAGAGGACCCACTTATGTTATGGACTTCTCTCCCTCCGCCGCCGCCGCTACTTCCGCTGCTGCCACCGCCAATCATGGTTGTTTTGATTCTTGAATCTTTGAATAATTTATATTATTTTTTTAAAAAAGCTTAAACAAAAGAGTCACTGTGTGTTTGTGTGAGTTCGACGGTTGTGACTGGTGGCGGTGAGGGGAATGAGGGAATGAGAAGAAGGAAAGTGTAGTGGTGAGTATGCTTTTTCTGTTTTCCTCTGCCTTGAAGACGAAAGGGGAGAGAAGAACAAATGAACATATTGTTTGACCAAGCAAAATTTATAGAATTAATTGACATTCGGTCATTTTTGTCTTCTTTTTTAATACTTTTTCGATCCCTAATATATCTACGAACCGTCAAAATGATTATTCCGTATCAAAATTATGAAAAATTCATCAATTTGGGTGTAATGTCCAAACAACCACTTATTCGCTCTTTCCCCAAGGGATAAAAGTGAAAAAAAAATATACCCACCAATTTCTTAAGGAATCCACTCCGAAGATGTAGCACAGGGAACTCAGCCACAACTGCAATCATGTTACATCTCACTCTATGTAATTCAGTCAATATACTAGCTCTAAACCTGAATGAAAATTTAATAGCCTTGAATTTCCCTTTCCCATCAATCCTTACACTGATATTAAACTCATTCGAATTATCATCCCTTCCTATAATTAGCGATGCCCCTTCAAAATCAGCCCCAATATTATACGAATTTGTCAGAGATAACATCCTTGGATCCAAAATTATAAGAATTTGTCAAAGATAACATCCCTGGATCCAAATAGTATACGAATGATGTGCAAGTGCTGAGGCGGCCGCGGAGAAGGTGGATGAGGAAGAAGTGGATTCCGACGGAGGTTGTGGAGCCGGCTGTGGTTGATTATTATCGGTGGTGAACTAGAGCCGCGGAGAAAGAACCATTGTGGTAAACCACTAGCGGTCTCTGCCGCGACTGATTCCCACCCAGTGCTCCAACTAGTTATAAATTCAATCAAAGTCTCAATTGAAAAACCCTAGCAATTATCAAAACCCATTATTTCATCGACAAATTAACTGATGATTATTTCCTACAATTTCCTTCAATGCAAAGTTGGTAACAACTTCGAAAAATAAATCCAGACTTTAATATCAGTAAATCTCCAGAAATCATGAACTAAAACACTAATTAAACCAATTTATTCAATCAAATTGATCAAAGTGTTCTCGTATAATTTGCAGAATCAACCTTATTATTCAGAGTTGTAATCAATTTTGGTTTAACAATCGCCATTGAGATAGAAAATCTTGGAGGAAGAAACTAGAGAGATTTAGGGCGAATTTGAAGATCGATGGCATCACAAATGGAGTTGGGAAAATGAGAAAAAGAGAAGAAAAAAGATTGAAGAAGAATAAAGAGTTTTTTTCCCACTTTTACCCTTTGGGAGGAGAGTGAGAAAGAGGTTGTTTGGACATGTCGCCCAGATTGACGGATTTTTCACAATTATTAGACGGAATGAAAATACTTTGGTGGTTCGTAAATATATTGGGGACCAAAAAAAATGAAAATGGCCAAATTGGTTGAGCATAAATATGTTGATAACCAAAATGACAATTAACTCGAAATATATACTTACAAACTACGGGTTTACTTGGATTGGGTTTGGTTTGGGTTTTGGTCTCAAACCCAGTCCCAAACCAGCTTTGGATTGAGTCTGGGTTTGAGTTTGAGTTTGAGTTTGGGTTTGGGCGGGAGAGGCTAAAAAACGGGCGGGAACTATTCAAATTCTAATTTTTTTCTTCAAATAATTGTTAAATTCAAAAATTTTAGCTCTTAAATTAGCGGGAAATGTTCAAATTCCAAATTTGTGAAGCCAAAATTTGAAATTGGATGATTATTTGAAAAAAAAAATTTGAATTCGAATTGTTCCCGCCCGTTTTTTAGCCTTTCCTGCCCAAACCCAAACCCAAACTCAATCCCAGACTCAATCCAAAGCTGGTTTGGGACTAGGTTTGAGACCAAAACCCAATCCAAGTAAACCCACATAGAAAAAACTCAACGACGCGCTGCAAACCAAAATCACGAGCGCATCAAACGCATGGTTGTTGTCTTCAGAAACACACAAGCTTCTTTTTTCATTTTTTCCCCTTTCTTGGCCCTTTCTTCAATTCTTTTTTTATTTATATTAGTTATAAATTGGAGTACAAAATCTTTTATGCTGAAGTGTATTTTGTAGCAAATCCAAAATAGGGGCTACATAATAGGCAAAAATCTTATGTTTCGAATTCCTATCTCATACTATGTCCCACAAGTAAATGATTGACATGTTTTTACTTTTCTCTATGAGCGTGTTTAACATACTGGAATGGAAAAGAATAAAATGACTTTTCCAACTTCTCTTTCCATTCCAGTGTTTGGTTGGTCAATTTAAGGAGAAAATTACCTTTTTACAAGAATGTTCATTCCAGGAAGAAGTGATAATGATTCATTCCACTCCAAAACCTATGGAATAACATTTTTAAGAGAAGTTTGAATCACCAATTAATGTACAGTAGCTATTATACCCTTTGTTTTTTTTTTTTTTTAATTATTATAGTTTTCAAATTAGACAACATGTTCATTTTCTTCAAAATTAATTAATTCTCTTGATAAAAATTTATATACAATAATTACATAATATTTTATTTATTTATTTTATTAGGTTTTTCGTTTAATTTTAATATAAAATATAGTTATTTTACATTATATCCAACTTTATATATTAATTATATTTGAACATCGAAATGTATGTTTGATGCGCTTCAGTGTACAAACAGGGGCGGAGTCAAGAATTTTTCATTACAGGGGAAAATGTTTTAGTGATTTTTTATACAATATTTATATGGAAATCTCACAAAAAGTAAAAATTTCTTATAAAAAAATCATCATATGAAAATGTTTGTGATGGTCATCCCCTCCTCTGAATTCTCCATTGTGTACAAATATGATTTTTTCAATTGAAAGTTTATACATTGTGCAATTAATTAGTTTTCTCGTCAACATAAAGTAAATGACATTTAAGTCATATTATATTGAATCACATTCAATTCCAACATTAAATAATAGTTTTCCCAAACACATGAAAGAAATTGTCATTACATTATGGTTTTGTATTCCAATCAATGGAATGGAAAGATGATTCCAAAACTATTCCGGGTAGAAAGTCATTTTGGATGGAAAGGGATTTCATTCCATTCCAACGTACCAAATGCCCGGTAAGAGTTCCACTATTTCTTTTAGGCTATATATATTTTTAATAAAAAAATGATGCGTAGCAACTTCTTATTAATGAGACAGTGAATGAGATATAAATGGGATAGAATGAAAAATGAAGTTCAAATGAAGGATACATAAGTTGTACTTAGTATATTATATGTAGCAAATAGAAACCATGAATTTTTATCCTTTATTGGTATAATTGTTTTACAATAATTTGACCCCTATTGAATCAATTAATTGGTTCAATGTTGAACAAAACAATATCCATATATGATATACGATAATTGGTATACATTATTGCTAGCCAGTATAATAGTGTAGTGTACGAAAAGCTTTATTTTAATTATGAGTGTTCAGAAAAAATCGAAACAGACCAATTTAAACCGAACCAAATCGATTTTTTTGTTTGAATGGTGAATTGAATTAGTTTTGATTTGGACTAAATTAAAACAAATTTTTTTAGTTTGGTTTAAAAAATTTCAATCAAATTCCAACAAATTTTCATATTTTATATCCAAATTATGTACCATGTAACATTACTTATTATTAGTTAATTCTTTTAGAAAAAATAAATTAAATGACTTTTGTAATAAAATAAACTTAACCTCTTATAGTAGTCTTCTTAATTAATCGATATTATCAAACTATCTAAATAAGTCACTTTTTACATTCATCAACGCTTCTCTTCTAATGTCTTATCTCGTGCACATTTCTAATAGCTAAAAAATTAACTATTAGAAGGAGATTAACTATTACACAGGTTCATTTATTTTTTAATTTAATTTATTTTTCTATGTATGTATTATTTTGTTCTTGAATATTATTGCAATCAAAATATTTTTACCTTATGAAACCGAACCAAACCAAACCAAATCAAATCGATATATCGATTTGGAGTTTTGAATGGTTTAGATTGGTTTCAAATTTGTCAAGACGAAAATATTAGCTTGGTTTGAAAAATATACGAAAGCGCAACAAACTGAACAATGAAAACCCATAATTTTATTTGTATTTATTGTGATCTTTCAACGCAATTTAGGATAGTGATTGTAGTATAGTGATTTTAGAAAAATAAAATATGAAAAACACTAGGGGGTGAATAGAGTTTTTGTAAACTTTTAAATTTTCTTCCAAGTGAAAATAAAATGTATAAACAAAAACAAGTAGGAAAGCTTGTAAAGAAGAAGATTAAAAACAATAGATTTATAGTGGTTCGATTCACAAAGAATCTACGTCAACTACCTTGAGACTAACCCAAAGATTTCAACATCTAAGAAGTTCCCTTTACAAGAAATGAAGGTGGGATCAACCTCTTTTACACAAGTGGACAACTCACAAAGAGTTGTACTTGAACCACTTATCTAGCTCACAAAGAGCCTAACTACCAAAAAAGCTATTACAAATCTCACAAAGAGACTAAACTGACTAAGAGCTTTTCTAACTTATAAAGAGATACTCTCACAAAGAGAAGGGAAAAGGAATAGACAAATTATCAGCTTGAAGTGATGGATTTATTATAAGTGAAAGCACACTAAATTCTAAGCTCAATTGATTTTGATCAAACTTGTTTAGCACATGAAAATGTAATCAAAGAGTAATAAATGAAGTTTTGAATGAGAGGATATTGATGAAATACCCGAAGGGCATTTGCAATATCCGAAGGGGAGAACCTTAGAGGGGGAGGAGGGGAGGGGGGTGAATAAGGTTCTCAAACTTTTTATACTTTTCTACCAAATTCTTTTCCTAAGCGATCACCTTAACAACAATTATGTTCATTAAGCAAATAAGGTGAATTAAAAGATTATCACTTAGATGACTTATGTGTGTATACGCAACACATAGGAATACAAGAAAATGAATAAGATCATGGATTGTCTAGGTCAAGATTCCTATATGCAAAGCTTGTAGGAACAAACACACAAGTAATGAGGAATAGCATTTAGCAAGAGATATATAAAGCTATAAGCATCTCTAAATGCAATTCCTATTTCCCAAGCCAAGGAAAGAGATAACAAGCAAGTTGGTTAACTCTAATATAAGCCAAGAAGATAGACATTAATAGCCCAAGCTAATATTAGAGATAACAAGAAAATTGAATAACTCTATATACACAATTTATGGTATAAGCAAACAAGTTCATTAACATATAAGCACAAGTATAATGAAGAACTTGAATGTAAAGATATAGAATTAGAAGATCAAACACAAGGATGTAGAGTGGTTCGATCACAACGATCTAAATCCACTAACTTGGGACACACCCAAGGATTTCGGCAACATTCCACTATGCTTGTCTTGAGAGATTACAAGGAAGGGAAAACCAACTAATGGTCTTTTACACACTCATGTAACCTTCCACCCTTCGGAACTCTTTCTCTAACATAGTCTACTAAGTGAGGAGGTTTTACGAACCCAACAATCCTACTTCTATTTCGGGTTCACCATTCACTCTAGTTCCTATGATTACAAGAAAGATCCACTCCAACTAATGGAGGCCCAAAACCACCACTCTCACAAACAAGCCTTACCACTCAACCATTTACAAAGAAACATAATCTCAACACATGAGATTTTACATTTAAACTGAAGAAAAAGAAATCCCTCTAAGGATTGGATATTACAATAAAAGCTCTAGTTCATATTTGAGAATGAAAAAATAAGTAAAGGAAGCTCTTTCTCAAATAGAAATATTTGGATGAATGATTGGAAGAATTTAGCTTAGGAAAGTGTTTGATTTGCATGTCTAAAACTTGTATACTAAGGCCCCTTTATTGGCTTGAGCAAAGAACAAATTTCAGCCTTAAAGGCTTTATATAGGGTCCAAAAAATGCAAGCAAATCGAGTTACAACGGCTATATTTTTGCCTTGACAAGACATATTCGGTCGACCGAACTAGGCAGTCGGTCGTCCGAAGTAGTCTGAAAGTTAAGATCAAAGGCTTCTGTCTTGATCTCGGTAGACCGTGATAAGTGGTCCGGTCGACATAAGCAAGTGCCGATCGACCGACATGAGGTAAGTCTTCCGAGATTTTTATTGTCGTTAGAGTCTTGGAACATTCAAAAGTGATAAACTACAAAAGACAATTCGGTCGACCAGACAACACATGTCGGTCGACCAGACTTCATCAGGTCGCCCGAGGTCTAGGACCCGGTCGACCAGATGATGAGAACTTATATACGGATACTTTAAAGAATGATGAGGTTTGGGTAATGTCTAAAAGGAGATATAGGAGGCAAGATTTAACATCACATCACTCATTTTGGAGGCCCAAAAGACTCAAAAGAATGAAGACTATCATCAACTTGGATAAAAATTAAATTCAGCTTTGTGACAGTTTGGTGTAATTATCCTAACTTGCGATCCAGGAATCCAATGAAGCTCATTCTAGATGATATGGAAAGATAAGAGGCATATCTACAACTTTCATGAAGAACACAAGATCAGATTATGCCTTTATGAAGTCCTAAATTGTCGTGCAACTTACTACACCATGCTGTCCAGATTTTCAGCGAGAATTAATCTTGTTTTTCAAAGTTTAGCATTTATTTAATTTCCAGATTTTAGTATATTATTAATTTCGAAATATTACTTAAATAAAGGACACGTGGTCCATTTAGCAAGTAGTTTATGCTTTAGCATATTCTTTAGCAAGTAGTTTATTCTTTAGCATATTCTTTAGAAGTATAATCCTAGTCCATTTAGGACTTAGATTGTTTAGGGATTTTCAGCTGAAATCTTTCTCTATATAAAGAGAGGTTTCGACCACATATTAGAGAGACTTGATTAATGATAATTGTGAGGTTTATTCCTTTGTTGCTTTGTGAATTGAATTTCTTTTTAGATCTTCGTTTCATTGTTACTAATCAACAAGCTAGTTTCCTTGTTGTGGTGTTTCTTCATCCGTTTAGTGTTCTTCTGCCTAGGTAGCCAAGTGCTTATCGCTGCTTGGAGGTCTAGTGTGTCGAATACTCTTAAAGTCCTTTGCTATAGTAGTCAAGTGCTTATCGCTGCTTGGAGGTTGTAGTAAGGCATTCACGTAAACTAAATTCAAGTTAGAGAAAGATCCCTTTTTCCTTGTGTCGAATCTTGATTCCGTCAAGGTTCCTCATCACCAGACTTTAGTCCATAAGTGGTTTTTCCACTTGATCAACTTTCTAATGTTCTCAAACTCATGCCTAAGTGTTTTTGAAAGATATTGAAAACATTTTAAATATCTTAGGAATTAACCAACACTTAAATAATGTTTTGCAAAACCTTTGAAAGATTAAATCAAAGTATGAAATATGGTTTTGAAAACATGCATGAGTATGAGCTTCACCATACTATAAACTAACATTCATCAAATAAGATTAGTCACAAGAGATATACCTATAAGCATCTTGACTAATCCTCTTCTTGGTCTTCAAGTCTTCAAGATGAATTCCTCTTTGAGCATGGACTTGAGACCTTTGATCAACCTCTTCTTTTGATGAAGTCCTTTGAAGACTTGTGAAGTTGTAGTATCTTGAACTTCAACACTTGTTGATCTTCCTTTGATTTTGCAATATCTTCCATTAGCATGATGGATGATCTTTTGACTTGTGCTATGGAGACTTGCAAAATGTAGCTTCTTGTTGTAGAATGATCTTTGATGTCCATAAGAAGCTACCTTTCAATGCATGTGTGAGTTCATAATATCCTATCATTGAAACACAAGCTCACACAAACATTAGAACTTCTCATTGTCTTGTTATCATCAAAACAAGATTGATCACATTAGCCCTTAGGGCTTACAATCTCCTCCCTTTTTTATGATGACAAAACATTGATGCAAATAGGAATAAATTAACAAAAGGATAAAGCAATTAAGCCCAAAATATCAAAGCATGAGATAATGATGCATATGATCAAGGCAAGTAGATCTTTTGAAAAATCATTCTACTCCCCCTATTTTAAAAAATTCCTTATCTCTCCAATTTTACAAAGTTCTTAGCTTTCTCCTTTTGTAAAATTACTTTTCTTGGCACATTTGCAAAGCTAATTTTTCTCCCCCTTTTTGTCAAAATAAAAAAGGTTCATCAGAGTGCCAATAAGAAAAGTATTTTCACCTCATTTTTGTTAAAAATAGAGATCTAAAGGATAATTTTAGGAGGGATCAGGTTTAAAGCATGGAGAAGCTAGTTGGTCAATAGTAGAAAGTTACGTAAAAGAGAACAAAACTAAAGACCAAAGAAAGAAACATTTAAAGCTATGTAAGCACATCATTTGTAAAAAGCCATTTAAATGAAAATATGAGTGGCCAAGAGATGATGCTTATCTAAATATGAATGCAAGCTTTAAAAGAAACTTTTGAAGAGGGTTTAAGTTTGGTTGATTTCAAAATAACAAGAGTACATAATGACATATAAAATCTAAAATGGTCATATGGCTCAAAAATGGATATACAACTTAAGCTAAAACATGAGGAGATGAAGAAATAAACCTTGAAAGCACATTCTCCCCTTTTATCAATGTTAGCTATAACAGGATGAAAACAAGTTATAAAGCTTAGCTAACAAAGACAGAATGGATGTGAAACTACAAAAATATACGCAAAAGAAAGGCATATGTATCACAATCCAAAAACAAACCCAAAGAGGAAGTGTAAAGTTAACACTTTGGCGATCATTCCTCTTTGAGACAATGGTTAGCCAAAGAAGTATAACAACTAAGGCAATGAGCTTACCAAAATAATCAAGTGAGATCAAAAGATATAGAGAAAAGACACATGATCTCAAATGATAAAGGATGTAGTACATAAGATAAGCAATAAAGAACATACTACTCCCAAACAATTTTCATAAGTTGGTAAAAAATATGAGAGAATGAAAACATAGGCCAACTTATGATATGATGATGCAAATGATATGATAAGTTTAGGCATACATCACAAATATGAGGGGGTATAGGATAGACAACATAAAAACTAGGGGTGTTCATGGTTCGGTTTGGTTCGATTTTATACATTTTTCAAACCAAACCGAAATATTCGGTTTGGAAATTTTGAAACCAATCCAAACTATTTAAAATCTCAAACCGATGCATTCGGTTTGGTTTGGATTGGTTTTGTTGCTCGGTTTTGCTGGACACAAAAATATTGATTATAAAGTTTTTAAAAAAATTATTTAATTAGTTAGTTGCTAAAAATATTTTTAAAAAAATATGCCTATTATTTTCTCAAGGTAAACACAATAAAGAAAACAAAATAATAAAACATAAATTCTCGGTCTTGATCCTTGCACTTCAAACAAATTACTTCAAAATCATCCTACAAGAAAAAAGAAAAACACAAAAATTACATAATTATTAGTTCAAAATAGTGAAATACAATAAAATCTTTTGGTAAATCTAAAATCGCATACCAAATGATGACTTTTTAATATCTTGGTTTAACACTTGAAGAACTTGCACTTGAAAATTCTAGAATGAGATACAAAAGTTATTAATTATACTAGAAATCATTTTAAGGAAAAATATATTTTATTGCAAAAAAAGTCCTTTAATATATATTATATTATATATTCAGTTTGGTTCGGTTTGGTTTATAATTTTTTTTAAACCAAACCAAAAATTCGGTTTTAATTTAGTTCAAACCGAAACTAGTCCAATGCACCGCTCAAACCGAAAATTCGGTTTGGATTGGTTTGGATTGGTCGGTTTCGGTTTTTCTTGAACACCCCTAATAAAAACCCTATCTCAACCAGTGCCCAAACAAGTAAATGCAAAAAACTTAAAAGATAAAAGGTATAGAGTGTACAGTTTTGCAGAAACAGGGCAGGTTCGGTCTACCGCGGTGTTAGTGTCTGGTCGGCCGGAATTTTAGAATAGAGCAGCAAAGAGACTTCAATCTTCTTCTTCACCTTTGGATGCTTTCCATGGTTGTTGGTGAAGTGAGATTTCTCATTTTCTCTGTGTTTGGCTAATGCATTGGCTCTGCTTCCAACATTGTTGCTTCCTCTTCAATTGGCTCTGCTTCCAACATTGTTGCTTCCTCTTCAATTGGCTCTGCTTCCAATATTGTGTCCTTATTGAAGAGAGACACACCGTGAACTTTCTATCTTCCTTCTTCACTTTTTAACTGTCTTCTCTAATCATCATCAATGGCGAATGGATGAGAATAGTTGTTGGTGAAGGGAGATTTCTCGTTTTCTCTGTGTGTGCGTATGCCTTTGCTTGTAATATTGCTGCCACTCCTCTCGTGTCCTAATAAGACATTATTTACAAGGCATACGCAAGCAACAACCAAAAACTTATGTGACACCTAGAGCAAAACTAAGAGACTTTTAAATAAATAAAACAAGGCGAGGCTCTTCCTCTAGTTGTTGGTTAAGAATATAGTTCAAAGATGAATACAAATCAAACTACAAAGGTGATCAAGAAAAATAAAGCAAAATAAGCACATAAACACATAAGTTTGAAAAGGGAAGTTATGAATCAATCAAGGTGAGCACAAACTTCCCAAAAATGGATAACCAAAGGAGATGGAGGTTTTGGAAATATTTAAAATCAAGCCATCAAAACTAGTGATATAACAATATAACAAATAAAACATATCACTAAAGAAGAAGGATAGGAAAATATGCAAATTAAAAACACACCCTTCCTTCAAAGCATGGTAGAATGTGAAAGAATGCAACATGTTATGAAAGAAATACCAAGGAGACATGACAACCAAGATTTTAATAAGCACATTTGTCACGGGGTACTTCTCCTATGAAATTACTTACCACATTCAAGCTATCAACAATCTAATCAAAAGCTAGGAGTTATAATATCAAAGAAGTTTCATGGAAACATGACAACCAAGATAATATGAGGCACATTTGTCATGTATTACATTCAAGTAAACATACTTATCAAATTATACTCCATTAAAAACAAGGCTTAAAGAGCATAAAACTCAAAAATTTCTCCATCTTCTCTAAGTAACCATATAAAAGGCACATGATACGGTACCAACCTTGGGGCTGCCCAACTCAAGGGAACGTGTGTTACGATACAAAGAGGACTCTAAATTACATCTAGGAATGTTGCCCAAGTCAACCTCTTAAGTATCACAAGTGTACAAGGAATGAACAGCTTTGCTACTGTTTGGTATAATGATCATATCTTTCGATATAAGCATCCAATGAAGCTTATTCCAGTTGCATATTAAATCTAAGAGGCAGATCTACAACTTCTATGAAGATCACCAGATCAGATTCTGCCTTCTTGATATCCGAAATAGTCGTGCAAGTTGGCCCAACAAGCTGTCCAGAATTGGGACGAATTTTGGGCATTTTAGTCTTTTTATGTACAATTAAAGTCTATACTAGACTTTAATTATTTTCAGCATATTTAATTAGGGAGATGATATTTCCAGAGTTGTTTCCCTCCTGCAAGAGCAATTTTAGCTCAAATTTCAACTTTGCCCTTCTCAATCAAAGATCATAATTAAATCTCAATTTTTATTACTCTCACCCTCTCTCATCTTTTGACTCTCCTCAATCACAGCCTGTCGTGCTCCCTTGAGCCCTGGCATAAGCAGATTAAACTATAGATGCTTGAGCATCCGCACCGTTATCAAACTGGATCCATCTTCGTTCCACAAGCAATTTTTGTTGAGATAATTTTGTCTAAAAAAATAGACAGGATGGCTTACAATGAAAGAAAGAAAAATTATATCTTCCAAATAGAAAACGAAAAAATAAATCAAGTAAACAAAAGAATCTTGAGAATTTGAGCAAAAATGTTGAAGAACTATATTTGGAGTACCAAATCCATTCCTATTAGAAGTATGATCACACATTGAATTTCTTGGATAATTTTTTTTTGTTGGTATATATTCAAAGTCATTGTGGCATTCTGAAAGAGGGACACACAGTGGTGATCGTGGTTGCCGATTGGGATTTGGGAAGAGAGAGAAGGAGAGGAAAAAAGGAAAGGTTGCAACGGGTATGATAAATTGGCTTTCTTTTGGTAACTGTTGCGATGCCATTCGAGTTTAATTGACTAACAAGGGCAGAGTTGGAATTTGAGCACAAATTGCTCTTGCATGAGGGAAGTAGCTCTGGCAATATCATCTCCCATTTAATTACTATAATTTCGTGTATAGCAAGTATTTGCTATAATAAAGGACATGTTGTCCATGTGTTAGTTAGTTGGTTAATAAGAGTCCTAATGCAACTAGGACTCTTCATTGTTTTGGTAGTTACTTTTATTTGTGCCGCCCTATTATCTTGTTTAGGTAGTTACTTGATAGCAAGTTGTTATTCAAGAGTTCTAATTCTTCAAGGACTCTTATTTCCTTTTCTTTGTTTATGTTGGAACCGAAATTCCTCTACTTATAGAGTAATTTCGGCCAACTTTTTCTTAGACTTGATATATTGATATTTTGATTAAGGTTATTACTTAGATACTTTTTTATGAATTTCCGGTAGAACTTCATATTCTTTTGAGTTACTGTATCAACTAGCTTGTTTCTCTAGTTGTGGTGTTTCAGCCTCCATTGATACTTAGCCTGCCCGGGGTTGTGTTAAGTGTATTCCCATAGAAACTAATTGGAGATAGAGAAAGATCTGCTTAAAAGCCGAACCTTGATATAAAACATCACGGTTTCGCATCAGCACATACAAAGATAAGTCTTTAAAAGTGCATAAGAAGGGTTTAAAAATAACAAATAAGAAAGACCCCCCTTCTGATGTGCCGATTTTGTTTAAGATGTTTTGGAAAATCTTGGAGGTTTTAAGATGTAAAACAGGAGTTTCAACTTCCAAGAAATTTGAAGATAAAGGCATAGAAGCGAAAAGCTCAGAAAAATACCATTTTAAAGCTGAAGCAGGACACTTCAGTCGACCTGATGTGAATCTCGGTAGACCAGTGTCCAAACCCTTCTGTCGATCGAAATCATCGGTGGTCGACCGGGGTTATGGTTGACAGGTATTTTCTAGTTTTTGAAATTTAACCAAAAAGCCTTTAAATAATTTTTAAACACTTTCAAAACATCATGAGCAACTTTGAATGGATAAAATCAAGTTAGAACAAGGATTAAACCTCATAAAAATATCAAAGTGCTCAAAATCACACCTTAGGATTTTTAAAGAGAAAACATTGAAAAACAACTAAGGTGCTCATATTTTTAGGCCCTTTTAAAATTGGTTAAATTGTTTTAAAACTTTGTAAAACATATAAAAACAAAGTTGTTGGCTCATATCATTGCCCAAAAGCAACTTCAACAAGAGAGTATGACAGTCATCAAGAATATGCCACAATAGGCTAAAATCAAGTCATACTTCTCATAAAATGTGGCTCAAAGAGGCACACCATACTTAGAATGAACAAATCAACCACATAACATAAGGTATAATCCAAAGCAAGGTTGTTTGAATTCATAAGTATAAAAATAAAAACCAAAGGATACAGGCATCTAGTTAAGAACAAATTAGAAATCACAAGATTGCCATATATCCATTAAAATAAGGTTTTTCTAAAACACTTTAGGAAACTATAGAAAGATGAAAACTTTTAAGATCAAATTGCTACAAAGAGGGATAAACTTTGTAAAATAAAGACACATCTTAGATTCTTTGAAATCTTAAAAATCTTTAAAAACAAAACTAAGGTGGTCATTTTGAAAATGCCTTTCTAGAAATCAAGAAATTGAAACACATGGGCAAATCAAAACAAGTTATAACCACACTCATAAGATAAGAAAGAAAGCACATGTGATATGGTAATAACAAACATAAAGTAAGAGCAATCACATATAATCATAAAAAAATAATAATAAGCTAAACCAAGCGAGATTGGGTTATAGCTACAAATTTTCTTCATTTGATGATTCTCTAGCTTTTGACTTCTTTTGCTCATACTTGACTTTCCTTATTGAGTTGTCATCTTTGAAGCACTTGATGAAGTCTCGGGGATGACTCCAATCTTCTTCTCTCACTCTCCTGTGAGGTGCATTTGGTACTTTGGAGTGATATGTGGAACTTCTTTCCACATCTCAGCTCTTCTTCCCCACTTTTCTTCTTGCACGAGATCTAGCCACTTCTAATATTTTCTTTGATGGCGTGGCTTGTTTTCCCACTAAGTCTCAAATCAAATACTTTGTAACTCATGCTTAAATTCAAAATGGCTACATACGTGCGACTCTCACCACATACGGCTCGCACAAAGACTCAACAATCCACCCCGACTTCGAATTTCGGACCTCAACATCCTGCTGCTCATGGTGTTTCACGATTAGTATTGAATTCCATAAAACATGGGCATAGATTCATACTGTAACGAACAACCATAGTACTGAACTTGTATAATCAGTAGAATGTTAATAGAATGACTTTATATATCCTTTGGATCACTGTGGGGATACCTCCACCCTGATCCGTTGTCGCATATTTGCTTTTAGCTAGACTGATATCGCATATCAGCTTTTCTATTTTATATAGTTTAAATACCTTATTTGCAAAACTTTTAAGTACATTTTCAAAAACATTTTAACCAGATTGATCTAAGGATCAAAAATAAGTTTTGAAATCACAAGGCATTTTAACATGAAAACATTTTTCGTGTATGCGTGGCAAGAATGAGAATTATCATTTGATCATTTTCTAAGGGACATTTGAAAGATATGTGTAAGGGCTAATGTGATCAATCTTGTTTTGATGTTAACAAGACATTGAGAGGTTCTAATGTTTGTGTGAGTTTGTGTTTCAATGAAAGGATATTATACACTCACACTTGCATTGAAAGAAAGTTTCTTGTGGATATCAAAGATAACTCTACAACACGAAGAAGCTACATTTTTCAAATCTCCATAGCAAGAGCTCAAAAGGTCATTCACAATGCTATTGGAAGTTATTGCAAAATCAAAGAAAGATCTTCTTGTGGATTTCAAAGATCATTCTACAACAAGAAAAAACTACATTTTGCAAGTCTCCATAGCACAAACTTAAAGGTCATCCACAATTCCAATGAAAGATATTGCAAAATCAAAGGAAGATAAACAAGTGTTGAAGTCTAAGATGGTACATCTTGAGAAGACTACAAAGGATTCATCACAAGAAGAAGTTGATCAAAGGTCTCAAGTCCAACCTCAAAGAGGAACTCATCTTCAAGACTTGAAGACCAAGAATAAGATTAGTCAAGAAGCTACATAGGTATATCCCTTGTGACTAATCTTATTTGATGAATGATAGTTTATAGTTTGATGAAGCTAATACTCTTGCATGTTTCAAAACCATCTTTCATACTTTGATTTAATCTTTCAAAGGTTTTGCAAAACATCTTTTAAGTCTTAGTTAATACCTAAGATCTTTAAAATGTTTTAAATACCTTTCAAAAACACTTAGACATGAGTTTGAGAACATTAGAAAGTTGACTAATTGGCTAATGTGATCAATCTTGTTTTGATGATAACAAGACATTAAGAAGTTCTAATGTTTGTGTGAGTTTGTGTTTCAATGATATGATATTATACACTCACACTTGCATTGAAAGAAAGCTTCTTGTGGACATCAAAGATACCTCTACAACAAGAAGAAGCTACATATTTCAAATCTCCATAGCACAAGCTCAAAGGTCATTCACAATGCTATTGGAAGATTTAGCAAAATCAAAGGAAGATCTTCTTGTGGATTTCAAAGATCATTCTACAATAAGAAGAAGCTACATTTTACAAGTCTCCATAGCACAAGCTTAAACGTCATCTACAATGTTAATGGAAGATATTGCAAAATCAAAGAAAGATAAACAAGTGTTTAAGTCCAAGATGGTACATCTTGAGAAGACTACAAAGGACTCCATCACAAGAAAAAGTTGATAAAATGTCTCATGTCCAAGCTCAAAGAGGAACTCATCTGCAAGACTTGAAGAACGAGAAGGAGATTAGTCAAAAAGCTACATAGGTATATCCCTTGTTACTAATGTTATTTGATGAATGATAGTTTATAGTATGATGAAGCTAATACTCTTGCATGTTTCAAAACCACTTTCTTACTTTGATTTAATCTTTCAAATGTTTTGCAAAACATCTTTTAAGTGCTAGTTAATGCCTAAGATCTTTAAAATGATTTAAATACCTTTAAAAAAACACTTACATATGAGTTTGAGAACATTAGAAAGTTGACTAAGTGGAAAAACCACTTATGGAGTGAAGTCCGGTCGACCGGGTCCTAGACATCGAAAGACTGGATAAAATCCGGTCGACCGACATGTTGTATGGTCGACCAGAGTGTCTTTTGTACTTTGTCACTTTTAAATATTCCAAGACACCAATGGCTATAAAATCTCGGAAGACCATGTTATAAGTCGGTCGACCGATCATTTGATTCGGAAGACCGGACCACCCTTTGCGGTCAACCGAGATGAGAACATAAGCATTTGAACTTAACTTCGGAAGCCCTTCAGATGACCTTCTGCCAAGTTCGGTCGACCGAAGTTGTCTTGTCAAAGCAAAAATATAGCCGTTGTAACTCGATTTTCTTGCATTTTTTGGACTCTTTAAACAGCCTTTAATGTTGATTTTTGTTCTTTTCTCAAGCCAATAGAGGGCTCTAAGTATACACATTTTAGAAAATCAAATAAAACACTTTGATGGGCTAAATGCTTCTAATCATTCATGAAAAACCATTTCATTTTGAGAAAGAGATTCATCTACTTATTATTCTATTCTCAAATATGAATTAGAGCTTTCATTGAAATATCCAATCCTTAGAGGGATTTGTTTTTCTAGAGCTTAAATGTAAAATCTCATGTGTTGAGATTATCTTTCTTTGTAATGGTTGAATGACGAGGCTTGTTTGTGGGAGTGGTGGTTTTGGGCCTCCAATGGGTTGGAGTGAATCTTTCATGTAATCGTAAGAAATAGAGTGAGTGTTGAACCCGAAATAGAAGTACGGTTGAATGTGTTCGTAAAAACTCCTAACTTAATAGACTAGGTAATAGAAAGAGTTCCCAAGGGTGAAGGGTTGCATGTGTGCATAAAAGGATCAATGTGTTAGCCTTTCCCTTGGAATGTTGCATGAGTGCATAAACGATCAATGGGTTGGTTTTGTCCTTACTTGTAATCTCTCAAGACAAGCTAGTGGAAAGTTGCCAAAATCCTTTGACGTATCCTAAGGTAGTGGATGTAGATCTTTGTGATCGAACCACTCTAAATCAATGTGTTTGATCTTCTAACACTATATCTTTACTTTCAAGTTCTTACATTATACTTGTGCTTATATTCTCATGAAGTTGATTGCATGAGCCTTACTTGTTTATCTAAGAGTTATTCTTAGAAACTTTATATATCTTGTTTAAGTGCTACTCCTCATGACTTGTGTGTTTGTTCTTATAAGCTTTGCATATAGGAATCTTGACCTAGACAATCCTTGATCATATACATTGTCTTGTATTCCTATGTGTTGCATTCTACACACATAAGTCATCTAAGTGATAATCCTTTAATTCACTTTTATATGCTTAATGAACATATTTGTTGATAAGGTGATCACTTAGGAAATGAATTGGGTAGAAAAGTTAAAAAGTTTGAGAGATTCACCCCTCTAAGGTTCTCCCCTTTGGGTATTGCAAATTCCCTTCGGGTATTTCAATTGGTATCAGAGCATAGTCTCCTTTTTGTTAGGATTTACACCCTATGAGGATCTATGACCATACACTTATCTACCAATTCTTTAGAACTCTTCCCCACCATTCTGTGATGACTCCATCTGCTCTATTTTGCTAAATGTTCAAAACTCTTTTTGTCTACTAATGATTTCACCTTGTTGAGCATTATAGAAACATGATCATATGTTCCTTCAATCAACAAATAATGTGTCAAGATTCCAAAGGAAAAAAGAGAATTCATAAAGAGATGATGGAATCACAAGGAAGAGAAGAATTTGCCACAAAGATTAAAAGACAAATCTTCAAAGAGAAGTGGCATTGGGGAGGATCATTCCAATAGGAATAATGAACTTGATAGGAGATGTGTCAAAAGAAGAAATTCAAAAGCACTCCTTAACACTGGGAAATCTAAAGCTTAAAGGCTAAATCCATTGAAGAACCAAGTTGCTTAAAGTCAAAGAGCAAAGCGTCAAGTGATGACAAGAGCCAAAATGTTAATCCATTATCCTCATCACTTGGTAAGAAAGCAAAGGTGTCAAAATCACTTTCACGTAATTGTTGTGTTTAATAACTTGATAAGTGATTTTGTGTATATGCTTGCTCTTATATATATTGCATCTCACATTCTTGTTTTTCATATCCATATAGATAATCTTTAGCATGATCTCTATTTGTTCATGTTTATTTAGCTAAAGTATCTATGAGATGTAGCATATGCAACTTGATTGATTATTGCTTTGTCATCCATCTTCTCCAAACATATGAAGAAGGCACTTTCTCCTTGAAAAATATGAGTCTAAAAGACGCAATTTCAAAGAAGGGCTCAACCTCAAGGAGAAGATATGAAGACTAGCCACACTTTCAATAAAATGCAAAGAAGAGATTAAAAGTGGCTAGGTCTAGTGCAAGAAGAAAATTGGGGATGAAGAGCTAAGATGGAAAAATGAAATGAACAAGGTCAAAAGAGAAACTTCAAAGGAATATGCGTCTACAAGGCCAAGTGAATCTCCATACATTACTCCAAGAAACAAAAGTCTCAAGATGAGAGACGAAAATTGGAGTTACCTCCAAAGACATCCTCAAGACCTTCAAAGATGACATCTCAATGAGGAAAGTCAAGTAAGAGCACAAGAAGCCAAAAGTTCAAGAATCATCAAACGAAGAAAATTGGTAGCTATAACCCTCTTTCTCTTGGTTTTGGCTTATTTATTCTTGATGATTATCTATGCTTGCTCTTGCTTCTATTTGTTATTTCCATATCTCATATGCTTATCTTTCTTATCTTATGAGTTTGACTATAACTTGTTTTGATGTGCCTATGTGTTTCAATTCTTGATTTCTAGAAAGACATTTTGAAAATGACCACCTTAGTTATGTTTAAAAGGTTTTAAATCTTGCAAAGAACTTAAGGCGTGTCTTTCCTTTTGCAAGGTTTATCCCTCTTTTTAGCAACTTGATCTTAAAAGTTTTTATCGTTTTATAGTTGCTAAGAGTGTTTCGGAAAACCTTACTTTTATGGATATTGGCATTCTTGTGCCTTCAAAGTCTATCTTGGCTAGATGTCTATATCCTATGGTTTTTTTTAATGATTATGAATGCAAACAACCTTGCTTTGGATTATATCTTCTGTCATGTGATTGTTTTGTTCATTCTAAGTATGGTGTGACTCTTGGAGCCACCTTTTATGAGAAGTATGACTTGATTTTAGCCTTTTGTGGTATTTTCTTGATGATTGTCATACTCTCTTGTTGAAGTTGTTTTTGGGCAAGGATATGAGCCAATAACTTTGTTTTTATGTGCTTTATATTGTTTTAAAACAATTTGGCCATTTTCAAAAGGGCCTAAAAATATGTCCACCTTAGTTGTTTTTCATTGTTTTTACCTCAAAGATCCTAAGGTGTTATTTTGAGCACTTTTATGTTTTTATAAGGTTCAACCTTGTTCTAACTTTTTTTTACCTATTCAAAGTTGATCATGATGTTTTGGAAGTGATTTAAAAAACTTTTGGTTAAATTTCAAAAATCAGAAAATACCTGTCAGCCCTAACCCCGGTCGACCGACCGCTTGATTCCGATCGACCGAAGGGCCTAGACACCGGTCAGTCGAGATTCACACCCGGTCGACCGAAGTGCCCTGCTTCAGATTTAAAATGGTTTTTTTTTTCTGAGTTTATCACTTCTAAGATTTTCATTTAAAAAAATTCTTGGATTTTGGAACTATTTATTTATACTTTAAAACCATCCAAGGGGTTTCCAAAACATCTTAAACAGAATCGGCATATCGTAAGGGGGAGTTTTCTTATAGTTTTAGATTTGTAAAATGAAAACCCCTCCTTATGCACTATTTAAAGTTTTATCTTTATATGTGCCTTTTATATGGATACTTAGAGATGATGAAGAGATTTTTTTTAGCTATATGCTCTTTAAGCCTTGTTTTAATAGAGTATATTTTGATAAGAATGTTTACTTGCATGTAATACATGACAAATGTGCCTCATATTATCTTGGTTGTCATGTTTCCTTGAAACTTCTTTGATATTATAACTCTTAGCATTTGAGTAGTGTGTTGATAGTTTTTACATGGTGAGTAATTTCCTAGGAGAAGTACCACATGACAAATGTGCTTATTAAAATCTTGGTTGTCATGTCTCCATGGAATTTATTGCATAGCATGCTATGTTATTTTCACAATCTATCACGCTTTAATGAAATGATGTGATTTTAAATGCATTTTTACATATCCTCCTTCCCTAGTGATATGTTTTAAATGTTTGTCTTGCGAATATCACTAGTTTTGATGGCTTGTTTCAAAATTATCCAAAACTTTCATCTCCTTTGGTTATCCATCTTTGGGAAGTTTGTGCTCACTTTAATTGATTCATAACTTCCATTTCAAGCTTATTTGTTTATCTTTCTTTTTAAACATCACCCTTGTAGTTTGGTTTGAATTCAGTTTTGAACTATATTCTTAACTATATTGTTTCTTGCATATGCTTTGTACTTGATGTCTTATAAGGACATGAGAGAAGAAGCAACGATGTTAAAAGCAAAGACATATGCACACAAAGAAAACGAGAAATCTCTCTTCACCAACAAATACTCTCATCCACTCGCCATTGATGATGATCGTGAGGGATGATGATTAGAGGAGATAGTTAAAAGGTGAAGAAGGAAGATATAAAGTTTGTGTGTGTGTCTATACAATAAGGACACGAGAGAAGAAGTAACAATGTTGGAAGTAGAGCCAATGCATTAGCCAAACACAGAGAAAACGAGAAATCTCACTTCACCAACAACTATGGAAAGCATCCAAAGGTAAATAATGAAGATGGAAGATTCTTTGTTGCTCTCTGTCAGGAATCCGGTTGACCGTAGTCTTCAAATCCAGTTGACCGAACATGCCCTGTTTCTGCAAAACTGTACACTCTAAACTTATATTTTTTCAATTTTTGCATTTCCTTTAATGGGCACTGTTTTAGGGGGAGCATTTATATGTTGTCTATCTTATACAACCTAATTATGTGATGTATGACTAAACTTGTCATATCATATGCATCATCACACCATAAGTTGGCTTTGTTTTCATATTTTCATATCTTTTGAGCCAACTTGTGAAAATTTTATGTGAGTAGTATGATCTTTCAAGATCATCTTTTGTACTACCTCCCTTATCATTTGAGATCATGTGCTTTTTCTCTTATTTCCTTTGAACTCATTTGAGTCTTTGGTTAGCTCATTGTCTTAGTTGTTATACTTTTTAGGCTAACCATTTTCTTAAAGAGGAATGTTCTCTAAAGTGTTAACTTTACACTTCCTCTTGGTTTGTGATACACATGCTTTACATTTATTTATACTTTCTTGGTATCACATCCATTTGTCTTTGTAAGCTAAGATTTTCAAACTTGCCTTCATCATATTATAGCTAACATTGACTTTAAAATGGGAGATTGTGCCTTAAGGTTTCATTCTTTTATCTCCTCATGTTTTAGCTTGTGTTGTATATTCATTTTTGAGTCATATGACCATCTTTGATTTCATGTGTCATTATGTGCTCTCTCCTTTTCTTTTCTTTTCTTTTTTTTAAAATGAACCAAGCTTAAAACTTTTTCAAAAGATCTTTTTAAAGCTTGCATATGTCTTTAGATGAGCATCATCTCTTGGCCACTCATATTTCATTTAAATGGCCTTTTACAAATGATGTGCTTACATAGCGTTAAAGATTTCTTTCTTTTGGCCTTTAGTTTTTCTTTCTTTTGCTTATCTATTTACTATTGACCAACAAGCTTCTCCATGCTTTAAACGTGATCCCTCCTCAAAGATTTTCATTTTTTATCCTTTAGATCTCTATTTTTAACAAAAAGAGGAGAAAATGCTTTTCTTATTGGCGCTCTGATGAACCTTTTTTATTTTGACAAAAAGGGGGAGAAAAATTAGATTTGCAAATGTGTCAAAAACAGTAATTTTACAAAAGGAGAAAACTAAGAACTTTGCAAAATGGGAGAGATAAAGGATTCTTTAAAAGAGGGGGAGTAGAATGATTTTTCAGAACATCTACTTGCCTTGATCATATGCATCACTATCTCATGCTTTGATTTGTATATGATTAATTGCCTTATCCTATTGTTATATTATTCCCATTTGCATCAATGTTTTGTCATCATAAAAAATGGGTTATTGTAAGCCCTACGGGCTAATGTGATCAATCTTGTTTTGATGTTAACAAGACATTGAGAAGTTCTAATGTTTGTGTGAGTTTGTGTTTTAATGATAAGATATTATACACGCACACTTGCATTGAAATAAAGCTTCTTGTGGACATCAAAGATAACTCTACAACAAGAAGAAGCTACATTTTGCAAATCTCCATAAAAAAGGTCATTCACAATGCTATTGGAAGATATTGCAAAATCAAAGAAAGATCTTCTTGTGGATTTTAAAGGTCATTCTACAACAACAAGAAGAAACATTTGCAAGTCTCCATTGTTAGTAGTTCCCTAGGACCATGAGCATATGTTGTACGTTTTTAAATTTTGAGCATGTTATTTGAATAGTTTATTTTGCTTTTGAGCATCAAATATGTGATTCGATAGTAAAACTCATTAGCTTATATAATTACTATTCTGATTGTCCCTAGTTTTATGTAAAACTAGGGACAATCAAAATATTAATTATATAAGCTAATGAGTTTTACTATACATAAAACTATGGACAATCAGAATAGTAATTAAATAAGAAAAATCAGAATAGTAATTAAATGAGTTTTACTATCAAATCACATATTTGATGTTCAAAAGCAAAATTAACTATTCAAATAACATGCTCAAAATATAAAAACGTACAACATATGCTCATGGTCCTAGGGCACTACAAACAACCTCTCACTTGCCCTAGGTCCAATCTTACATAATCCTCAATCTCATTGACCTAGTATGACTCTCATGTTTAGGTTGTGGGAGTGGCTTGGTCAATGGATCTGCAATGTTGTCGTCTGTATGAACTTCGCAAATTTTAACGTCTCATCTATCAATGACCTCTCTGTACAGATGGAAACGCCTGAGAATGTGTTTGGATCGTTGGTGAGATCTAGGTTCCTTAGCTTGTGAAATGGCACCAGTATTATCACAATAAAGGTCCACTGTGTTCACAATGATAGGGATAACACCTAATCCATCAATGAATTTCCTGATCCAAACAGCTTCTTTAGTTGCACCATAGGAAGCCACATACTCAACTTATGTTGTAGAGTCGGCCACGGTTTCTTGCTTCCATTCAAAGAAAACGCAAAACCAGATTGCGATCTAAAGTCATCTAGGTCGGTTTGGAAGCTTGTGTAAGTGTAACCATTTACAACCAGACTTCCTTCCTGACCTCTGTAATTTTAGTCCTTCTCAAGTACTTAAGAATGCTCTTGACTGTGGACTGCAGTCCAATGTGACTCTCCAGGGTTAGATTAAAATTTGCTAGTCATACTTAATGCAAATTAGACATCCGGGCGTGTGCATAACATGGCATACATAATAGACCCAATGGCTGAAGCATATGAGATCTTACTCATGCAATTTTGGTCTTTCTTTTTGGAAGGTCTTTAAGTTCTGCTGAGTTTCATGCCATGTGACATGGGAAAGAATCCCTTTTGGAATCGTGCAAGCTGAACCGCTTCAGTACCTTGTCAATATATCCACTATGTCTTAGGTCAATCATTTTGTTTGATCTATCTCTATAGATCCTTATACCCAAAATGTAGGTAGCCTCGCCTAAGTCTTTCATGAAAAAGCACTTCCCCAACAAAGCTTTTACACTTTGTAATGTGGGGATGTCTTTTCCAATAAGTAAGATGACATCCATATAAAGCACAAGGAACACTCCTATATTATTAGTTACTTTCTTATGAACACAATGCTCATCTTCGTTTTTTTATGAAACCAAATTCTTTAATTGCTTCATCAAAACAACGATTCCATCTTCGAGATGTTTGCTTCAATCCATAAAGGACCTTTCAAGCTTACACACTTTGTTAGGATTTGATGGATCAACAATAGATTGTGTCATATACACATCCTCGAGAAAGTTTCCATTAAGAAACTCAGTCTTAGCGTCCATTTGCCATATCTCATAGTAATAATATGTGGCTATGACAAGTAAAATCCTAATAGTCTTTATCATAACGACAGGAGAAAAAGTTTCATCATAGTCTATACCACGAATTTCTCTATAACCTTTAATTACTAGTCGAAATTTAAAAGTGTGTACATTACCATCTATGTCGGTTTTCTTTTTTAAACACCAATTGTTATCAATGACCTTACACCCTTCGGGTGGGTCAACCAAAGTCCACACTTGGTTATCATACATGGATTGCATCTCAGACTTCATAGCCTCTAGCCACTTGTCAAACTTAGAACTATGAATTGCCTCTTTCTAGGAAGTGGGTTCATCTTGATCAATCAATTCAACATTGAAAAACAGCTCGCAGTCCGTATTATAAAATTACAACCCAATAAATGTAAAAACATGAGGGGTATAATAGGACATGCTATTCACCATTTTAAAACTCACATAAAGCATAATGAAATCAAGTAACGAGTACAAATACAAAGTCTTAGGGATGCGCCCCTGGCGGCGGTCCTTCTGCTTATCGAATGAGTTTCTGCCCCAGTTTTACCCATCATCGCCTAACAGCTATAATCGAATTATCAACTGAGACAGTTTATGCGATATTAATCATATTAACGACAAGGAGCATACAGTAATAGTTTATGCATTATTAATCGAAGTAATGACATATCGCATAAATGAGCCGTTTATGCAATATTAATCGAATTGAAAACATATCAATATATATCACATATATCAGAATTACGAAAACAATTTTCTGTTTAACACATACACATACCAAATCGAGATTGATATGTGTTATGATCGTCACTAACATTATCGAATTCGAATAGTATGAACAAGGTTCTGATACCACTGAAGGGATTCATAGGCAGAAACTCGTTCTAAACACCCATGAATCCTCCCCGATAGGATCCGTTCACAATATGGGAATCGAATAATAGACGAAAAGACATACAATTTTTTGTGATTGGATTTTGATTTTGATTCAGATGCTGTGCTGCAACCCCCAAAAGTCGTCCCTTACGGGAGATTCAGGGGGCAGTGCCCCTTACGGGGGATTCCAGGGGTATCATTTGATGAACTTGGTGTGGTATACCTAGCATTTCAAATGTTGAATGCGATTGATCTTCATTGTGAATTGAGCCACATGTCATAGGAATCACAGTCTCACCAAAGGTCCAAACATATACTGCGGCGGTATCACTTGATCCGTGAGATCATTGAAAGAGAATATGTGAAGATTTGCAAAGTTCATACGGACGGTAACAAGACTGACCCACTATCGAAGCCTTTGACAAAGCAGCATCATATCGTCGTACTTGTAGCATGGGTATAAGATACCAAGAGGACGTGTATAAGAGATCATTCTTTTGTACAATATACACTAAAAGGCAATGTTGTTGTCTTTAGTGTAAGTGGGAGATTGTTGTATTTTCTTTCATGTGATAAAATATTAAGGCATGAATTCTATTATTTGTGTTTTAATTATGACTGTACAAATGTAATAAAACATAATAACGTCCTTCGATAGTTATGTAATTGTTACATTGAACTATTCTAAAATGTCCATATTCAATCATTAATGTGGAATTTTGAGGACAATAATAATGTGTGGATACTAGTATGTGTTGTGATATTAAATCAAACACATGGGTATGTGATACTGGATAGCCCCGACTATAAGAACACTTCATGGATTGTTATATGAATGTCAACTGTGTTCTTGTGATGAGTCTATTTGTGCCTAAATCATTCGACTTGAGATCACACAAGATTTCCTGCTTGGCTAATGGTATGCTTTGTGTTGGAGTACATTTAATCTAAGGTGCGCCAATTCGATTGGGCCGGGCCAGGATTGGATTGGGCCCTTAATCAGGTTGGGCCGACCAATATGATTGGGCCGACCGACCCGTTTTGGACCGACCTTATGGCTGGAAAATTGGACACATATTTTCAGCTCATATGTCTCTTATCTAGAGGTTAAAGGAGTGGAGAAAGTGGAGGAGTGGTTTCCTCCATGATCTCCCACTTTCCCCTTTATCTCTCCCCACTCTCTCTTGATAGACTAAGGGAAAAATACTGATTTTTCCCATTCATTCTAATCAGTTTTTCTCCAGCTTTTTGAAGCTTAGAGAGAAGAGAGAAAAGTGAGTTTTAGAGAGAAAAGAAAAGATAGATTTCTAGACTTGTTTTCTAGCTTTTTGCTAATAGGAAAGAAGTTAGAAATCCTGTATCTTATTCTTCTGATAAGGTCTGAAATACATACTCCATTGAAGAGTGTCTTAAAAGCTTCTACAAGGCGTTGGCTAGCACCAAGCAGTAGAAGACCATCCCCGGAAGATCGAGTGGATACTGGGAGAGACGGAGCCTGCATTGTGGTGTTCCGTTCGTGACAACATACCGCTGAAAGCGTTTCAGCCATTCTAGCATCAATATAAGGTAAAACACTATCCCATAGTCGTAGGTTCTTACTCGTGGAAGATCCTGGTAGAGGCGGGTCAAGTTTTATTCCGCTGCGCATTTATGTGTGACCCGGTTATTCCTCTAACACTTTGATGGTGTCAAACGCCATTTGTAACTAGATGGGTTATAAAGGCATTTGTTGGGTGCATTTATGAACCATGTCAGGATGAGGTGTGATATATAGAGGATTTGTCCCTCCTATATAACATGAGTGATATCTTGGGCCCTTTGATAGAGTGAAACTAATTCATGGCCATAAACAAGTGAATTAATATGAGATATTAATGTCATTTGATTACTCTACTCGGGAATCAAGAAACTAAATTATTGGACTATACAAGTTTGACTTACCCCTTGACTTGTGTTCAATCTAAATATCGAGGACAAAGGGATTTGTACAAAAAGATCATATTTGTAGATACTTGAATCACCGGGACTATTTATGAATTTGGAGTAATGATGTGTTGCTAGATACCTCTCATTACTGTTGACAATTGTTGTCACGAACAACATATCAAATACCTACTATAATCAACTGGATTGGGCTTGTTGGAGTTTAAATTTGATATAGGTGCTCAATTGGATTGGGCAAAACCGGACCCGATTGACCGAACCAGTTTGTCACTCTGATCGACAGAGAACTATTTCTCAGGTCGACAGGACCAGTTGGACCAAGTCAAAATCAGCACATGTCTTGTGTTTGAGTGTGTGTATGTGTAAGGGAGTAGTGGGGAGAGAAAAGTGGGGATGTGGAGTTAGTGGGTGATTCCACTAACACCACTTGATGATGAAATGTTCATCATTCTCTACATTCATGAGTAGGCTGATTTCCTCTCTTTTCTCTCTACACTCTAGCCGAACCAAAAAGAGAAGAAAAATATACTGATTTTTCCTTTCTCTTAATACACATTCTCAAGAACACTTAAGAGAAGAAAATATGATTTTCTTATCTCTTTGATTTCCGGTCTTACTTAGTAACCTATACTTTGTAGATTCCGGAGAAAGGTGTTTCTAATCTTCAGAGCTCTTTGGACTAGCATCTGAGACGCGAAGAACAAGTCCAGAGGTTGGTGTGTGGATACCGATAGAGACGAAGGCTATCGTTGGTGGTTCGAGAATCAAATTCCGAGTAGAAATTTCGGTTCTAGGTAGCGAAATCCGAACAACATCGATTAGATCGATAAAGGTATATTTCCTAACACAAGGTATTGGTACTTTCTCGTGAGTAGATCCTTTAAAGGAACGGAATCACATTTTACTTTCCGCTGCGTTTATCTGGGGATTACTAATTTTTCCTTTCAAGTGGTATGAAGGGATTCGCGGGTAGAAACTCGTTCTGAACACCCATGAATCGTCCCCAGAAGGATTCGTTCATACTATGGGAATAAAAAAACCAAAAAGACGTACAATTTTATCGGATTGAATTCTGGTTTCAGATGCTGCGCTTCAACCACCAAAAGTTGTCCCTTGCGAAATTTCTCTCTACCGGTATCTACTTGATGATACGAGCAACGAGTGCTAGCCCTGTATTTTTATGAGTTCCGGAAACTCTAGGGAGAAGGTGTTGGAGTACATTTAATCTAAGTGCGCCAATTCGGATTGGATTGGGCCCTTAATCGGGTTGGGCCGACCAATATGATTGGGCCGACCGACCCGTTTTGGACCGACCTTATGGATGGAAAATTGGACACATATTTTCAGCTCATATGTCTCTTATCTAGAGGTTAAAGGAGTGGAGAAAGTGGAGGAGTGGTTTCCTCCATGATCTCCCACTTTCCCCTTTATCTCTCCCCACTCTCTCTTGATAGACTAAGGGAAAAAAATACTGATTTTTCCCATTCATATTAATCAGTTTTTCTCCAGCTTTTGAAGCTTAGAGAGAAGAGAGAAAAGTGAGTTTTTAGAGAGAAAAGAAAAGATAGATTTCTAGACTTGTTTTCTAGCTTTTTGCTAATAGGAAAGAAGTTAGAAATCATGTATCTTATTCTTCTGATAAGGTCTGAAATACATACTCCATTGAAGAGTGTCTTCAAAGCTTCTACAAGGCGTTGGCTAGCACCAAGCAGTAGAAGACCATCCCCGGAAGATCGAGTGGATACTTGGGAGAGGCGAGCACTGCATTGTGGTGTTCAGTTCGTGACAACATACCATTGAAAGCGTTTCAGCCATTCTAGCATCAATATAAGGTAAAACACTATCCCATAGTCGTAGGTTCTTACTCGTGGAAGATCCTGGTAGAGGCGGGTCAAGTTTTATTCCGCTGCGCATTTATGTGTGACCCGGTTATTCATCTAACAGTGGTATCAGAGCCACTCACGAGTACCCTATAGACTTTAAGTGTTATAGTGTTTGAATATAGATTATGAATCTATGTTATGCATGCCTTAGGATTGCTAGAAATGTAATAAATCATGTATGACATGCTTTTCCCGACTTTATGTATGTATATCTGTTGAGAATTTCCAGTTTTGAAGTCATTCAAAAGCTGGAAAAACTCTCGATTTTTGTCACTTGGTCGATCAGGGACTCATCTTCGGTCGATCAGAGGCAAGACAGATAGCTAAATGATACTTGTTCGGATCAACCGAGTTGGTCTTCGGACGATCCGAGTTGGTCTTGGTCGGCAGAAGACCACGACCCGATCAGCCAGACACTGAGACAATATGAAATGTTCATTTGTTTGCTTTGCTTGCTCGTTTTTCCATAAAATGTTATGTTAATTGAGCATGATGCATAGTAGTCGCCTTTACCACTGTTGGTTTTATTTTATAATACGATCTGCGTATCGTGCCTATTTTATCATTCAAAAAGTTGTAATTTTATTCTCATTATATCTTCTCGAATGTAACTCGAGGTTTCCTTAGAAATTTTGTAATTCTAGATTAGGAGAAGGTACAGTTTGAGATGATGAAGATTTGGAGGCAACCAAGTCGAAGGTCAAGACGGTGTAGAATATATGTTTTTCATTTTACACCCTTAGATTGACTTCACGGTTTTTCCATTGGCTTGGAAAAACCGAATAGGATATGGCGATTACTATTGCATTTTATTTTATGTATTGGATGCATAAGTATATAAGCATAAACTGTTTTATTTATGCTTTTACGGTGAGATTGTTAAAAGCGAAATCCCTCATTTAAAATATTAATTAGTGTCTTCCTAAGTTTGGCCCTCGTCAAGGTCTAGATCGACATTAGTATGGGACATGCCAAAGTCGTGCATACGTGTCTATCCCAGGGTGAGGCGCGAAGGATAAGTTGTGATATCCATCGGCTAAAACTTAGGGTCCTAGTTAACTAGATTATCTCGATAGATGGATTGAGGATCTAGAGGCAAAAGAGTTGAGAAAAGTGTATAATGATACGCTTGAATAAATGTTATTCACTCAACTAACCAAGAATTACATAATTTGATGTAATTGGCAAACGTTGCCTACCTAAATAACTAAGTTTTGGGCGATCAGCCAAAGCTGACTCAGAACGAGGTGAAATATGGATCTTGGCCCGCTAGAAAGTTAATGAACTTTCCGAGTTGATATTGAGGGTTATTCACTCGAAGAAAATAGTGGGAGAAATCATTAAAAAGATAAAGACCTAATAATGATTTTAAATCGGCACTTACTTTGCATATATTTTTTGTTGTAGAAAATGGCAAATTCAAACCAAACACTATCATCTGCGTTACTGTCCTTGAGAAGGACAAATTAGAGGGAGTTAACTTCCTCGACTGGTTCGAGAACTTGAGAATCGTTCTCAAGCATGAAAGAAAGTTGTATGTCCTTGAACAGCCTATTCCTGCTATACCAGAGGCTAGTGCTACGGCCGCTGAAAGGACTGCTTATCAGAAGCATGTTAGTGATGCTTTAGATGTGTCTAGCCTCATGCTTGTCACCATGAACTCTAAGCTTCGGAGGCAACATGAGGACATGGGGGGCTTATGAGATCGTTTGGCTCACTGAAGCAACTATATCGAGGGCAAGCACGCCGGGAGAGATTCGATGTATCGAAATCTCTCTTTCGATTGCAAAAATGTCCGAGGAATGCCGGTAGGAACTCACGTTCTTAAGATGATAGGTTATGTTCGGAACCTTGAAAAAGCTGGGATTTCCTTTGGGACAAGAGTTGTCGATTGATTTGATCTTGCAATCGTTGCTCGAGTCATTCGATCAATTCATTCGAATTATCACATGAATGAAATTGACAAGCCATTGCCTGAGTTGTTGAATATGCTAAGGACTGCCGAGAAGGAAATAGGCAAGTCCAAGCCCAACACCATACTGATGGTGCAAAAGGGCAAAGGCAAAGGTTTTGCGAAACCCAAAGGCAAACCGAAAGGTAAGCCCAAGGGCAAGCAAACCACTTTCAACAATGCATTGAAACCTAAGGGTGGTGTAGCCAAGGACTCTATCTGTCATCATTGTGGTGAGAAGGGTCACTGGAAAAGGAACTGCAAAAGCTATCTTGCAGGGAAAAGGTTGGAAAAGGAGAAAGCAATTGTTGCTACGGGCTCAAGTATTTATGTTATAGATATTAATATGATTGATATCAATTTAAATACAACTACTTCTTGGGTATTTGATACCGGATGTGGTTCTCACATTTGTACTAATGTGCAGGGACTGCAAAGGAGTAGAGAGTTGGCAAAGGGTGAAGTGGAACTACGAGTAGGCAACGAAGCACGTGTTGCGACCACTAGCTATAGGGACTTGTACTTTTACTTTGCCTTCGGGGGCTTGTTTTGGGTTTAGAAAAGCTGTTTCTATGTACCTAGTTTAATTAAAAAATATTATTTTAGTTTCTTGTTTGGACAAGAACGGTTTTGAATTTCGATCAAAAACCAACGATTGTCGTTATTCTGGATAATATGTTTTATGCAAGCGCCTCTTTAATTAATGGTCTATATATTTTAGACCTTGATATGCCAATTTTAAACATAAATACCAAAAGGATTAAGACTAATGATTCTAATCCGACATACCTCTGCATTGTCGCTTAGGCCACATAAACGAAGATCGCGTATCCAAACTCCATAAAGATGGTTTGTTGGAATCATTTGACTTCGAGTCTTATGATCGATGCGAATCTTGTTTGTTGGGTAAGATGACGACATCACCTTTCACTAAGCTAGGTGAGAGAGCCGATGCTTTATTAGGACTAATACATAGTGATGTATGTGGCCCTTTTAATATACATGCGAGGGGTGGTTACCTCTACTTCATTACCTTTACTTGATGACTTCGGTAGGTATGGATATGTGTTCTTGATGAAACACAAATCCGAAGCATTTGCTAAGTTTAAAGAGTTTAAACTTGAAGTAGAAAACCAACTTGGCAAGAGTATTAAGGTTCTTCGATCGATCGAGGAGGAGAATACTTGAGTCAAGAATTCCGTGACTATCTAAAAGCTTGTGGAATCGTTTCACAACTTTCTCCTCCAGCTACTCCACAATGGAATGGTGTATCTGAAAGGAGGAACAGAACCTTATTAGATATTGTTCGTTCTATGATGAGTCACACGAGCCTCGCCCAATTCCTTTTGGGGACACGCACTAGAGACAGACATCTTTAACACTTAACAGCGTTCCATCTAAATCGGTTGCAAAGACACCATACGAGTTATGGGTAGGAAGCGTCCCGGGTTTGTCTTTCCTCAAGATTTGGGGGCGTGAAGCGTTTGTAAAAGCGCTCGGCTTCCGATAAGTCGGCTCCAAAATCTGAAAAGTGCATATTTGTAGGTTATCCTAAGGAAACTAAAGGATACTACTTTTATATCCCTAACGAGAACAAAGTGTTTGTTGCTCGTGACGGAGTCTTTCTAGAAAAAGAATTTGTTTCTAGAAACACAAGTGGGAGTAGTGTAGAACTTTCTGAAGTTCCGGACTCTCAAACTAGCACTAATGATGAGATGGAAATTGAACGGACTCCACAAGTTGTTGTGCAGCGGAGTGCCACAAGCAGTTATGCACGCAGACTCGATTCAAGAAACACAAGAATTGCGTAGGTGCGGTAGAGTTACGTCGTCCCACCTCCGAGAAAAATTTTGCTTGCTATTGCGACTTACTATGACTACGAAATCGGCAAATGGATGTCAAAACCGCTTTCCTTAATGGAAAACTTGATGAGGATGTGTATATGACACGACTGAAGGTTTTGTCACTCCATAGAATCTTTGGAAAAGTATGTAAGCTTGAGAGATCCATTTATGGACTCAAGCGGAGCTTCTGAAGTCTGGAACATCCGTTTTAATGATGCCGTCCGTGAGTTTGGCTTCATTAGAAATGAGGATGAACCTTGTGTTTACAAAAAGGTTAGTGGGAGCTCAATTGTATTCCTGGTTTTGTATGTAGATGACATACTACTCATTGGAAACGACATACCAACCTTAAAGTCTGTAAAGGCTTGGTTGAGTACGTGTTTCTCTATGAAAGACTTAGGCGAAGCCAGCTATATTCTGGGAGTCAAGATTAGGGGTGGAAATGAGCTGAGCTGAGCTGAGCCGAAGCTAGCTCAGGTTCAGCTCACACTAATTTTGCCCAGCTCATAGCTCAGCTCATATTTGATGTGAGCTAATTTTCTCAGCTCAAGCTCAACTCATCAGTAGCTCACAAGCAGATCAGTAGCTCACGAGCAGCTCAACTCATTTATCTACAATTTTTTTTTAAAACGATGACTTATAATATGAGTTTAATATCAAACCAATACAAAATAAATCAAGAGATTTTCTTAGCACAATAACATATAATAGAAGTTTAATATGTCTCTACTAATTATAATATATCAATACTCCAAAAATTTGTAGGGTTTTGGTTATTTGTTTTGCCTTGACTTCAGAAGATGTCATGTGCGGCTTTTTTATGTGTTACTTCAATTTTTTACAGCATACTTAATGTTATAAAATGTTATGCGCAACTAGAGTTTTGTTGTATAGAAACTTTTATGGGTTACTTCATTTTTTATATATATATATTGAGCCAGCTCATGAGACAAATGAGTCGAACTCTACTTAGCTCAAGCTCGACTCATATTTTAGATGAGCCAAAAATCTGGGCTCATGTATCGCTCATTTAGCTTATGAGCTGAGCTCGTTGAGCCGAATATCGAATCGAATCGTGAGCTACTCACGAGCCGACTCAACTCATTTCCACCCCTAGTCAAGATCTATAGAGATAGATCCAGGAGACTCATTGGCCTAAGTCAGAGTACATATATAGACAAGGTGCTAAAGCGAGTTTAGCATGCAAGAGTCTAAGAAAGGACTTTGTCCTATGGCACATGGAAATGCTGTTACTGTCGAAGGAACAGTGTTCTAAAACGCTTTGCCGAATTAGAACGCATGAAAGAGATTCCTTATGCTTACGCCATAGGATCCATCATGTACGCCATGATATGTACTCGCCCGAGATGTCTCGTTTGCCTTAAGCATTACGAGCGAGATACCGGTCTAATTACGGTGAACGTCCACTGGATCTCGAGTCAAGAATATCCTCAAGTACTTACGAAGGACTAAGGATACATTCTTGATTTATGGAGGGCGGATGAGCTCGTTGTAAGTGGTTACACCGATGCTAGTTTCCAAACCGACGAGAGATGATTTCCGATCGCAATCCGGATATGTGTTTAACTTGAATAGAGGTGCTTTGTGAGCTAGCGCGATTCAAAGCAATCAACCATCGCAGATTCTACGACGGAGGCCGAGTACATAGCGGCTTGTGAAGCGGCTAAGGAGGCGATTTGGATCGGGAAATTTATTTCGACCTCGATGTGGTTCCTAGTATTGCAAACCCGATAGACCTCTATTGTGATAACAATGGGGCTATTTCCCAATCTAAGGAACCTAGATCTCACGAGAGGTCCAAACATGTACTACGGCGATTTCACCTAATCCGCGAGATTATAGAGAGAGGTGATGGGCATATATGTAGAGTAGACTCGGCGAGACAATGTCGCCGATCCACCGACGAAGCCACTGTCGCAGCAGCAGACATGATCGTCACACTAGCTCCATGGGTATCCGATATCCGGAGGGACTCGATCTTTAGAGACAGATCATTAGTATGCCACTAAAGACCATTTATTGTAATTTGGGTCTTTAGTTCAAGTGGGAGATTATTGTACCGTATTTAATGTAATTTTCATTTTGATGAATAAAAGGCAATTAATTCCAGTATTATTCATTATGTTTCTGCGTTCTTAACAACATAAATAAATAATATGTCCTTAGAATAGTATTTATAATTGTTATGAGATACTATTACGAAACGTCCCCTAGTCGAACATTATTTTGGAATCTTCGAGGACAATAATATGCGTAAGACTAGTATGTGTAGTGATTGATATAAGATATCGGATCGTCACATGGGTATATATGATTAGAGAATCATTATACTGGACAGACCCGACATGAGAAACACACCATGGGTTGTTATATAATAGTCAACGGTGTTTCTCAATTTTTTTTGACTGGGTTGTATATGAGATCCTTCGACTTGAGGTCTCACAAGAGTTCTTGCATGGCTAGTGTTATGCTTTGATAATGTTAAACGCTATCCGTAACTCGGGTGAGCAATAAAGGCATTTATCGGGTATATCACGAATCTTGTTCGGGATGAGTGGGATGCGAAAAGGATTTGTCCCTCCTATATAGCAGGGAGGCGATATCTTGGGCCCCCTTGATGGAGTCTGACTAATTCATGGCCATGAACAAGTGAATCAGTATATGATATTGATGTCATTTGATTAGTCTACTCGCGAATCAAGAAACTAAAAGATTGGACAATACAGGTGTGACTTTTTCCATGACTTGTGTTCAATCTAGATATCAAGGACAAAAGGATTTAACTACAAATGTCAAATGTTGTGATTATGATAAATCACCAGATATTTATGAATTGGGGGTAATGATGCGTTGCTAGATATCTCTCATTACCTGTGACATATGATGTCACGGCCAACGTCATAGATACCTCTTGGGTCGCACTAATAGATCAACTGGATTGGGCTTGTTGGAGTACATTTAATCTAAGGTGCGCCAATTCGATTGGGCCGGGCTGGGCTTCGGGTCGGGCCGGGATTGGATTGGGCCCTTAATCGGGTTGGGCCAACCAATATGATTGGGCCGACCGACCCGTTTTGGACCGACCTTATGGCTGGAAAATTGGACACATATTTTCAGCTCATATGTCTCTTATCTAGAGGTTAAAGGAGTGGAGAAAGTGGAGGAGTGGTTTCCTCCATGATCTCCCACTTTCCCCTTTATCTCTCCCCACTCTCTCTTGATAGACTAAGGGAAAAAATTCTGATTTTTCCCATTCATATTAATCAGTTTTTCTCCAGCTTTTGAAGCTTAGAGAGAAGAGAGAAAAGTGAGTTTTTAGAGAGAAAAGAAAAGATAGATTTCTAGACTTGTTTTCTAGCTTTTTGCTAATAGGAAAGAAGTTAGAAATCCTGTATCTTATTCTTTTGATAAGGTCTGAAATACATACTCCATTGAAGAGTGTCTTCAAAGCTTCTACAAGGCGTTGGCTAGCACCAAGCAGTAGAAGACCATCCTCGGAAGATCGAGTGGATACTGGGAGAGACGGAGCCTGCATTGTGGTGTTCCGTTCGTGACAACATACCGCTGAAAGCGTTTCAGCCATTCTAGCATCAATATAAGATAAAACACTATCCCATAGTCGTAGGTTCTTACTCGTGGAAGATCCTGGTAGAGGCGGGTCAAGTTTTATTCCGCTGCGCATTTATGTGTGACCCGGTTATTCCTCTAACAGAAGGGATGGCATATTTTTATTTCATGTTTTATCTTTTTGCAGCTCTGAAAGTTATACATAGGGTTTCACCAAAAAGAGAATTATATAGGGCGTAAGAGTTTGTTCCGAAAATCAACTCCCCACGTAATCCCAACTTTTTCTAGTAGGGGGAGTTTTTATCGCATAATAATTCCCACTTAATCCACGTGAAAACCAAATACCAAAATTGCCCATCCTTAATCTCTAATTCGAATAATAACATTTTATTATTCTAAGAAAAATAAAATGTCAGATACAGTGAACCTAGACACATTCTAGATTCATTGAATCTGGACATAAATCTCGTTAACTCGTCTATGTGTGTGACCATGTAGGTTAATGTAACAATGGCAATGAAAACATACTTAGTAGTAGTATGTGTTCATAAATCGCAAACAGTCCCTACAAGGACATTGTGACTACCCAAAGTGAATGAATGATCGGGTGAAAGATTACCTAATCTCAATTCACTATTTAATCCCTTTGTCTTGCGATATCCAAATTAAGCATAAGGCATGGTAGTTGTCACCCTTATAAAGCTTAATTATATTTCTGTTCGATCTCCAAGTAGACTATTCCAGCAAATGTTATTTAATAACCACTTTATTAAATACATTTGAGATCGACCATGCATTTAAACAGTCTTCCTTTCAAGGGGCCCATGAATATCTCTCTCTAATAAGAGAGGGATAAATCCCTCTCACATTCAAGTTTCTTTATGATGTAAACAACTATGGATGATGTAATATTTACCTTTTAAACTATGAATACTATTGAAGTTTCCTTTTAGTCAATTGGTTTTGGTGTTTCATTGACTTGAAACACTACCATGTCATCACTTAGAGACGAGGTGTGACATGAATGAATAAATATTGTAATTTTATTGACCACGTAATATTGTTTGACAAAGATGTACTAAAGTGCTAAATGATATACTACTAGCTACACCGCTATTATTATTTATCTATGTGTGATATTTTCTATTACATATACACGACATGTTTCTTATTGAAATTTGAAAATCAATTCATGGGAAAGAAGGTAAGAAAATTTTGAGGGTGATTTGACAAAAAATTGACTTTCAAATGCTTGTACACAAAAAGCGATATTCACGTCCCCACCTTCCGATCCGACAGGAATTGTGGAGGATTTTGTGGGCTTGAAAACCGGCTAAGTGAAAACAACATCCCTACACTTTGAAAAATTCAATCACTCTCACTTCACAATAATTATTAAGTAAAATCTTATATCAAATGAATCAACTTGTACCGTTTAAAATATTAGAAAAGTCAAGTCGAGATTATGATAAAACGGGAAGAGATTTTGAGCATTTTTCTCCTTTCTATTGAAATTGACTCATTGCAAAGTGCAAAAGCCAGAGCTGCTAAGAACAAGAAAAGCATACAATTTAGAGATGTTGACATTTAACACCCAAAATGTATGAGTCAAAGTACAAAAAGGCTTGGTCTAGAATCCGGATCAACTGGCTTTCTTGCAGATGGACTCTGTTTCAGCTGCTAGTTTTTCCCTCTTTTCCAATGAGCGGTTTAAGTGCTAAATGTTATACTTTCAGCTAACCCTATATTATTATTGGGTGATGCTAAATAACTAGATTATAGACATTTGATTGTTTATAATTTTGAATTGTGAATTTTACAATGTCTAAAATACCCTCATCTATTTAAATAAAATGAAACTGAAATCTATCTTTTTTATTTTAAAATTGTCTGACAACAACAGTCTTTGACTATTGTCACCTACAAACTAGTCTAGTATAGAGTTAAGATAGGTGTTGACAAAAGAAACTAATTTGTTTGAAGAATACAATTCTTTTACTCGAAAACTTCTATATCATTATGCGAAGAAATAATTGACATGCAAATGTAATATCGAAACATAAATTGCGAGTTAAAACAACATAATTGATAGATTATACGTAAATAACATTACAAAAACAAGGTTAATCAATCCTTGTTTTTTAAGATAAAACTTAAACAAATGGATCCGGCCCAATTGGGTGCCTAAATCAGACCCACAAACTAAAACACAACAAACGTAATGAAATGGTAATGAACTCGAAAGCAATCTAGATCTCAGCCGACCACAAATCTTCATCGCCATCGGCTGTCCCAATGCCACCGATAATCTCCTTCGCCACCGTTCACCACCACCACCACCACCACCACCACCACCACATTGCCTCCCTTATCCTACTCATAGGCTTCGTCGCCCATATCATTCTCAGACGAGGATATGAGAGACAATGTTGTATCCACAGAGGGAATGTAGTATGAATTTTAGAAAATTTTGCTTCAGATTTGTTTCTATTGAAATACACTTTAAGGGAATAAAATCTAAGAGGGAGGTGAATTAGCTTCTTAAATTTTTTTTAAGCTTTTCTAAAACTTCTTGACCTAAGTGTTCACCTTAACAACAAGTAAGTTGCTTAAACACATGAGGTGATTCAATTATGTTTTAAGGCAATTTAGATGACTTTTTTTTAAGCCCAACTGGGCGTACACCCCAAGAGGGGAGAGAGTAGCACCTCATAAGAGGAGGAAGAGATAACCCTAGAAAGGGAGAATTAAAGCATACCCCATGCGCGGGAAGGGTATCGAACCCACGACCTCAAGGTCGTGAGCAGGCCGTCGCCCCACTGAGCTAAGGACCTTGTGATAACTTAGATGACTAAGTGAAGCAATTGTATAAAGCAAGGAAGAATGTGATAGTTTCTATCCTAAACACATATGTTCATAAAATCAAATTAGCAAGTATATTAACAATGAATTAAAGGAGTGGGGATAGAGAAAACTAACACAAAGATTTATAGTGGTTCGATTAATAAAGAATCTACATCCACTACCTTAGGACAAACCCCAAGAATTTCATCATTCACTAAAGGATACCCTTCAGAACAAATGTAAGGTGGGTTATACCTTTTACAATTGCCTCAACAATTGAGGAATTTTTCTTTACAAAGAAGACTCCACTCACTAAGAGTGTTTAGCCTCACAAAGAGGACTTTTGCCTACTCTTAGGACTTTTACTACTCTTAGGACTTTTACTTCACAATGAAGTCTCCACTCACAAAGAGTGTTTGTCTCACTAAGAGGTATTTTGCCTACACATAGGAATTTTGCTTCACTATGAAATCTCCTCTCACAAAGAGTGTTTGCCTCACAAAGAGAACTTTTACCTACACATAGGTCTTATAAACACTCACCAAGAGTGAAGCTCACAAAGAGCTTTTTTCTAGTTCACAAAGAACTAGTTCTCACAAATGAAAAGGGTAACTAATCTCTTTCTAAGGAGACTTTACAAAAAGCTCACTTTTACAAATCCCCAAAATGGATTGGATATACAAATAAAACTCTAATCACTCTTTGAGAATTGAAGATGGATGAAGTTTAAGCTCAACACAAATGCTTTTGAATGATTTTGAAATTAAGCACAAAAGTGTTTGCTTGTGAATTTAGAAAGTGTCTATCCTTATTCGTCTTATGGCTTGATTAGTTTTGTAAAATTTAGCTTTGAAAGCTATTTATAGGGCTAGAATCTACAAGCAAAGTTGGTCATAACGGCTATAATTTTGACCTTGAGATGACAACTTCGGTCGACCGCTACTAGACAGTAGGTCAACAGGAGTGCCTTAAATCAGAGGTTAAAGGCCCTTTGTTCATATCTCGGTCAACCGCATTTAAGTGGTCATGTCTACCGAAGCAAAGGTCGGTCGACCTACCTTATATCTCGGTCGTTCGGATATAATATAGTCGTTGGAGCATTGGAACATTAAAAACTCAAATAAGGACAAACACACACTGGTTGACCAGATCAACACTCGTCGGTCGACCAGACATCTCTGGTCTACCGAAGCAAAGCCTAGGTCGACAAGAGAGCAGTCCCAAAGTGATTTTTACACTTAGTTAAGTTTTCAATGTTCTCATACACATGCCTAAGTGTTTTGTAAAGATATAAAACACGTTTTTAAAGTACTTAGACATTGACCAACAAGTTTTCAAAAACCTTTTGAAAGTATTGAACAAAGTAAGACACGAGGCTTTGAAAACATGCATTGTTGAGCTTTAAACAATCTTATATCCTAATATTCTCAAAGGAAAGATTAGTCACAAAGGAATACCTATAAGCTTAGACTAATCTTCCTAAGGTCTTCAAGTTGTTTATCTTCTTGGAGATTGGACTTTGAAGCCTTTGATCAACATCTTCTTGAGTGATGAAGTCCTCTTGCATTCTTGATGTAGTGCATTGGACTTCACATTTCTTCTTGTCAAAGAGTCTACCACTTGATTCTTTACTTGTTGGATTGAGTAGGTCTTGACATGTTGATCTTCCTTCTTCCTTGACTTTGCAAGTATTTCCATAGCATGTGGATTGACTTCATTCTTGTGCTATGGAGTCTTCCAAAGTGTCGCTTTCTTGTGTGTATGATCATACCTTTGGTGTACACAAGGAGCTAACTTACCATTTTCATCAATGTTGGTGTGAGTGCTAAGGATCCTATCATTAAAAACATGCTCACACGAACATTAGAACTATCAATGGTTTGTTATCGTCAAAACAAGATTGATTACTTTGCCCTTCGGGCTAACAATCTCCCCATTTTTTTATGATGACAAAATATTGATACAAATGGGAAATAATATGCAAAACATAAAGCTTTAAAGCATATAAAAAATGTATGCATGAGATAAGGGTATTAAGGATTTAGGCAAAAAAGTATCATACTCCCCTTATTTTAAATAATCTTTTATCTCTCCCATTTTACAAGTTCTAAGCTTTATCCTTTTGTAAATTACTTTTCTTGTCACATTTGCAACACTAAAAATCCACTTTTTGTCAAAATCAAATAGGGTAATCAGAGCGCCGATATGAAAAGCATTTTTTCCTCCTTTTTATTGAAAAACAATCGAAAACTGGAGATCTAAAGGATTTATGCTCTTTTAAAAGATCCATTTAAGAGAAATGAAGGAGGGATAAAGTTTAAATTGTGGAGAAGCTTGATGAGTATGAAGATTTATCCCTTTTTTTTAAAGGAATCGAAATGGAGAATCTTGATGGTCTAGTAGATTGATAAGATAAGAACCAAACAATCAAATCTAAAGACCAAAAATTCATTTGAAGAAGGATAATTTTCAATAAGCTTGGTTGATTTCAAAATACTAAGAGTCCATAATGACACATAAATCAAAATATGATCATATATGACTCAAAAGGAATATCAACCTTAGGTAAAACAAAGTAGATAAGGATTAAACCTTTAAGCACAATCTCCCCGTTTTCAAACATACAATGTTGGCTATTTTAGATGAAAACGAGTTTGAAAATATAGTTAACAAAGTACTAAATGAAGTGATACCATAAATACATAAGTTAAGCATATGTATCACATCCAAAAGAAGTAGAGGAAGTGTAAGGTAATACTTATAGTACATTCCTCTAACAAGTTTATGGTTAGCTAAATGAGTGTAACAACTCTTAAAGGAATACTAACCAAAAACTATAATGAGATCACAAAGGATAAGAAAATGAAGAATATGATCTCAAAGTTATCAATGGAGAGTATATGTAAGAAATAAACATGTATAACACATATAACTCCCAAAATAACTTACACAAGTTGGTTATAAGATATAAAAGATGAAAACAAGCCAACAAATGATATGATGATGTAAAATATGAAAATTGAGCATAAATCACATGTTTTGAGGGGGGTAAGGGATGGAAAACATTTGAAAACTCCCCTTAAGGTTGTGCATATATGAATAAAACAGTAAAACTTACAAATTTCGAAAGTTGAAGTTCAAGAATTGCTGAAATTTGGCTTTACCGGTCGACTTGACATTTTCACTGGTCTACAGCAGGTGTTCGGTCGACCTGATACCCATAGTCCGATCGACTGTACTTTTGACAGAAACAAGAAAAGCTATAATAAACAGTTTTAACCATGCTAAACATCCATACACACACAATACATGCATATTCAATGCCACAATCACAGTTTATATTCTGAGTCAAGCATCTAGACGATCAACCACAAAAGATTCATGATATAGACTTGAATATAAACACCAAAACACTCATATATGATATATAGATCAAGTTAAAACCAACTCATAACATCTACAAACTCCCACAAAGCATAAGACACTAAAGAAAAGAGATGAGGGGATTCCAAATGGGCTTTCATCACAAGGATCAAATCATTAAGTTCAAAAACTATAACCTGCTCAAAGGATCAAAACATATAAAGAGAAAGCATATTATAAAAAGCATCAATGTGCCCCTTTAAGCAATTCATAAAATGAAATGAAGTTTAAAGAACAACAAATGCAATCTAAGGGTACACAATGAAAATAAAAAAGGGAAATGAAATACAAGGAAATATAAGAGATTAAGTTTAGAAATTCTCGTTGAATTTGAAGAGTTGCTTCTTGCACTTTGAGATCCTTCAATGAGTTCCTTGAGCTTCTTCAATCATCTTGATCATTTGCATCTTTTGGTGAAGTTTTAACATTTGGTGGAGTTTCTTCTTTGTCTCCACTTTCTTCAACCAGGATATCATTTTCTTGCTTTTCCTTGTCTTCAATATCCATATCAACCTCTTTTTGATCTTCATTCCCCAAATCTTCAACCATTTCCTTACCCAAGTCTTCTTCATCTTCAAGATTAATCACATGCTTGGGTTCTTCTTCCTTCTTTTCTTCATTTCCATCATTTCCATTGATGGAGTCTTCATCAAATGCATCATCATCATTTTCTTCTTCTTCTTCTTCTTCTTCTTATTCTTCTTCTTCTTCTTCTTCTTCTTCTTCTTCTTCTTCTTTATCCTCTTCTTTCTCCTTATTTTCTTCCAAGATTGATTTCTTTGATTTTGTATTTTTATCAATATCATCAATCTTGTAGTCCATATCATTGAACTTAATCTTCAAATCCCCTACTCGTGCCTTTAAATCCTTTACAACCTTATCGAAACTTGACATTTTCTCGAATATCATTTCCAAGTCAATTTTGATGTTGTCTTGAAATTCTTGTAAGTTTGTCAATACTAGGTTTAGGATGTCTTCATTTCTTTGAGGATGAGGTATTCTTTCAACATTTTCCCTAGGAATGTCCCTTTATCTTCAACATCAAAATGAATATCTCATTCTTCATTTACTTCAAAATGAATATCATCTCTTCCATCTCCTTGGCCTTCTTCATTTTGAGGATTATTTTGAACATTTGGCTCTTGGGACCCTATTTTCTCTATCTCCTTCTTTAAGGTTTCGCAAACTTTTGGAGATTTCTTGAGTGCAATCATAGCCGCCAACAATTCCTTAATTGTGCACTTTGAATGATATTTTCAATGTCTATTTACCAAGTTCATGTGCATTTTATGGAATTGCCCTTGATTATACATGTGATGTCATTCACTCCTTTGAATGGGAGTGGAGATCTTGAACTTCTTGAAAAGGAGAGTCCACATGCTTACATAGGGAAGGGACTTCTTCTTTGGTCTAGTACTGTCAAAATGGGCCTGGGCCCGCGACCCGGTCCGGTCTGCATGCTAATGGGGCATGTATGGACTAGAGAAATATTGATCTGTTAAAACGCGGGTATTTTTTGCCCGGTCCGTCTAACTCGCGGCCCGTGCGGGGCGAATCATGCGGGTCGCGAGCCACCTGCGGACTTTAAAAAAAATACATATCCATACAAGAGTGTAGGGCTAAGGCATGCCCAGTAAACTCTTTGAGGCCCAATTAAAAAAAAATTACATATCCATATATATTTTCCTCAACCTAATTCTAACCCTAAATAGGAAGCAGCAAAAAATATCAGCTCCTTCCAATTCTACAATTCATAACATTCCTCAGACTCAGAAAGTGCATATTTTTAATGTAATCCTTCTAATCTATGCTCTCAATATCGAATCCAAAATTTCGTCTTTCTTCTGATGACATACAATTATGCAAAATGAGTGAAAACTGTTTAGATTACAGCAAGGCTAGAGTAATATTTACCTTCCACCATAGAAAGTATAGGGCTCATAAAGATTGGCCATGTATTTTGCTTGTTCCACTGATTTCTTGCAGATCTTTCAATCTACTTGGCTATGATAACTTCATTTTGGAATGAGATGCCGTTTCTTTCATCTTTTTGTCTTATTTTAATCCAATTTTTTTTTTCCTTATGAGGAGTACTACAAATATCGAACTGGATTGACGCATTTTTTTGTTTCTGTAGTTAGGCCTGCGGACGGCCCGTCAGCCCACAGATTTGTAACGGGTCGAGTATGGACTAGGATTATGATCCGCAAAAAATGGTCCAGTCCCAGTCCGGTCAGGTCGGTTTTAAATCAAGCCCGTGCAGGGCGGATCGACTCGTTTGACAGTACTACTTTGGTCCCCATTACTCATTCCATGAAATATTTGAGTGCCAAATAAGCAAAGTTTGCTTTCTTTTTCTCTACCAACCAAAGCATGATGGTCATTTGCAATTAAGAATTTGAATTCTTATGTCCTCCTATCGGAACAATCACATTAGAGACAAAATGGTGAAGTATACGACCATACTCTCTCTCTCTCTCTCTCTCTCTCTCTTTGAACTTTGAACTTTCCAAATGCCCCATTGATATTGAAGTATGTCTTAAACTTCCTAATATCAAGATCTCTTCTTTTGGCACTTTCCCGGAAATGTCGAAGTATCTAATGGCTTCATCATATAGCTCAATTCCAAGGATACTACTTAGCATAGCTTCGGAGAAACTAAATTATAGGTTTCCAACACTAGAAATCCACCAGTAATGTCCATCATCTTTCTTCCCTTCATCTCTAAGGTTTGCTCCAAACTCATAAATGGTGAGGGGATAATAATCATGATCAATCAAAGAAGATTAAACCACCCCATATCTACAAAATAACCAATTATTTCTTCTAATTCTACTTCATTCTCAACTCTATAGCCCGGACGAACTCCTCTTTTCTCACTCACTAGATTCTCATAAGATTTCTCAACTTCTTTGGAGTAAAATCTAGAAGATATCTTTGTGGTGGTGTAGGATGAATATTTGCCTTGAAATCTTGTAGGAGGAGGTGTCATGGGATGATCATTGTCGGACTCCGTCTCTTCGTCGGAGTAATTCAACTTCTTTGATTTTCCTCTTCCTTCATCGGCTTTCCGATTCACAATTGCTTTCTTTGGAGCGAGTTCAATCGGTTCTCTAATCGTTAGAGTTTGTTCAATTTTTCTTTTGGTAGGAGGTTTCTTCTTTGAAGGATTGTTCTTGGGTTTTCCCATGGAAGGATTTTTAGGAGAATTTGACTTTGGATTTTGGACCATGATTGTAGGAATATACGGTTTGTGAAAGGAATTTATGTTTGGGATGATATAGGTTTCGAATTTGATGATTTTGATGAAGGGGTTTGAGAGTATTTGAGATAGGGAAAGTTAAAAAGAAGGGAAAGTTGGCTTTTGAATTTCTGCTAAATTGCTACACTTCGATCGACCAGAGGTCCTATCCGGTCGTTTTCCCTCGTCCAATTAAAAATTGGATTTCTTTATGTTCAGATTTCTGACGTCCGGGGAGGGATGTCGGTAGACCGGGGTACTGTCACGGGTCTAAGAACCTCAAGAGACGACCCGTGACAGTACCCTGTTACTGGTAGTCATTTTTCTTAGGTGGACCGGGAGTATGTTGCGGTCGACCGGGATACCTTTCCTTTAACTGAGGTATTTTGACCATATATGCGGTCGATCGGTGCCTTGTTCGGTGGGCTGAATCTCCCCTGTTTCCTATAATAGAATGCAATTTTGGTACCCATTTTCTTATGGGTCCATGGGGGTTAGTTTTAGGGTTCTTTTCCACCCAAATTGACTTGGCACCTCTTTTTATCTTCTTCCTATTAATGCAACAAGTAGCATGATGACCACATTTACCACAATATGAGAAATTAGCATTTAACACAGTGGCATGTGATGTTCTAGCATTAAAAAAAAGTCGAGTGTGCAAGTTTATGTGTGTGCTTATGCTCTGGGCAATTACTAACAATATAAGCTTGAGGAGCAACAAGCACATTACCAATGATATCTCTAGCACATGTACATATATTCACATAAGTAGTTAATACATCAAATTTGTGCTTTAAGATATCATGCTCAACAAGTTTAGATTCTACATTATGCACTTTGTCAAGCAACTCTTGGTAATCAAGAGACATAGCATATAGAGATAAAAGCTCATTATCTTTTTCTTTAGATAGGATGTGAAAAGAAGTAAGAAGACTATCATATTCTACTTGCATTTTAGATCTTTCATTTAGTGAACAAGCAAGTTCAAATTTAGTGATCTTGTTCTTCTTAGCTAATCTTTTCATTTCATCATATAAATCATTTATGAGCACATAAGGATCCTCCTCATTAATATAGTCAAGTTCAAGGGAAGGATTAGATTGAACCTCATTGCCTATAGATTTAGGACTTTGATTTTCACTTTGATCTTCATCAAAGAGACCAATGAGGCATACAATTTGACTTTGATCTTGACATTTTCCTTCTTGGGAGGAGGTTGTCCTTTGATTGCTTCTTCTTTTGATAATATCATTTGTTGCACTAGAAGCAATCTCCTTTTAGTTTGTGAAGTCATCATTGATGTTTTCCTTGTTGTTCTTCGATGAGCTCTTCACAAACTTGTTGTCCTTGGCACATGACTCTTTGCTTGTAGTCTTAGCTTTGCTTTGTCATTTCTTGAGGTTCATTTCTTTTAGTTGAGAGCTATCTGTCTTGGAACCTACAAGGGAAACTTGAGAAGCAAATGGTGCCTTTTGCAAAGGTCCTACATTGTTAGAGCATTTTCTCAAATGGCAAGTGTGTGCATTTGGATCAACATTTTCAATATTACAAGCACAAAGATGATTCTTATTAGATGAAAGATAAGAGCAAGAATCATCCAATCTTGTGAGATTGCATATTTTAGATACCTTAGCAAGAGAAACATCAAGCGAATGAAACTCTTGAAATAAGTTATCTCCATGTGAAGGATAACTAAAATAACATGATGCAACATCAACAAGAGTGCGAGTAATTTAATCAATTTTACTTCTCATACTATTAATAACAAACTTAAAAGTGTTATGAGAAAGTAAAGTTGATACCTTTGTAACCTTACCAAATGATGATGATTGTAGATCATCATTGAAGCTTTGATCATTACTTCTAGTTGAGCATCTTGGTTCCTTGAATGTATTTGCCATTAAAGTTTGAGGAATCCAAGTTCTATGGAGTGTTTGTGATTTCTTTCTCTTTGAGCATATCCATTTAAAGTCGTCAAGCTTTAAGCCACTTCTTCTTGTACATTCTTTTTCTCTTCCTTATGCAAGATGAATGATCTTCATTATCTCCATCATAATTTAGTTCCATTTGAAAATCATCATCTTGTGCCTCCATCTTCTCTTCTTCTATCTCATCTTGTAAAGGTTCAATTTGTATAAATGTTGAGCTCATTGAGGATTGACCATTATTTTCTCCTTTATCACACTTCTTGGTTGAATCAAGATTTTCTTGAAGTGTGATTGACATGTCCTCTATACCTTCACAAGATTGAGTCCCCAAATCTAGCTTTCCCACCTTTGGCTTTTCCACTTCAATTTCTCCCTTGTATGATGCTTCAAGCACATTCATCATGGAATAAGCATCTTCACATTCATGCACTTTGTTGAGAGCTTCTTCATTTAATGCATAACAAAGAGCATTTAAGGCCTTGAAGTTGAGAGTCATCCTCTTGTGACTTTCTTCATCATAGTCTTTCCTAGACTTTAGTACCATGACACCTTGTATGTAGATTGAAGGAATAAAAGGACGTTCTTCTATAATGCTCAACAATGAAATGTCATTAGAAGACAAAAACAATTTAAAAGCACATTGCCAATTATCAAAGTTGGAGCCATCAATTAGAGGTGGTCAAGATGGGGATTGGTCATGTAAGTTAGAAAATCTTTGAGCCATGGATCCTCCTAGGATGTAAGTCCAATAAAAAGGAGACTATGCTCTGAGACCAATTGAAACACCCTTTGAGGGTATAGAACCTAAGAGGGGGGAATTAGGTTCTTAAAAACTTTTTTGTGATACCCGAGACTTTAAGAAAAATAATTTTGCATGCCTTGCTTTAATTTTTGCATGTACATGTGTTCATTAATTGCTGTAGCATGATATTGTGTAATATGTAATGTGGTTGCATGCTTAATGTTATATTACAACATGTTTATGTGCGTTATGTGGTAGGTTTAGTGTGAGGGGCGTTTTGGCCATACTTGTAAGTTGAGGGACTTAGGCGTTGATCTTGGGAACTCTAGTGACTAAAGTGTATGGGAGTTGAAGAGTTTAGAAAAGGAGTTATGGATGGGAAATTTGAAAGGAAAGAAAAAGAGTAACGGTTAGTGTGTGTGTGTGTGTGTGTGTGTGTGTGTGTGAGAGAGAGAGAGAGAGAGAGAGAGAGGAAGAAGAAGAAGAAGAAGAAGAAGAAGAGAAGTTCAGAATTCTTGAGTGTTGCGAGGTTTTCTGAACAATTGACATAGCTACCGAGGTCGGAATTGAGTGAGCATTCGTCCGTACCTTCGTCCGCGGGTTCATCCGTGCAACTACTGATAGCAACTTTTTGGTGGACGATACCTAGGACGATTCATTCGTCCGTAGTCTGAGGCACTGTCCTGTGGACGAAAGCTTCGTCCGTGACTGTGATTGGACTATTTTCTATTTTGTTTCATTTTCAGTTTTGATTCCGTTTCAGCTACTTTCAGTGTTTTTTTTAAATACACTTTCTAGTTAACTCAGTTTCATTACATTTGAAATGCTTTTGGATTCGGGAAAACAATTTCGAGTCTATTTGATACTTCATCCCAAGGGTGATCGATGCTTACTAGGCTTTTAGCTCACTCTTATTTGTTGACTGTTTTTGCATATGATCATGTGGATGGAGCGATTGATGAGACTTATGAGGAAGAGTACTTTAATGACGAAGTGTGACTTAGTAATATCTTGTAATAGCAAACTCGTGAACTTATTAATGTTTAGTATTTCCCTTTGAACTTAGTACTTTCCTTTAATGATGTAATAACTTATGGATTATGTATTCCCTTTTAAGTTATAGAACTGTTGAAGTTTCTTTTTTGTCATTTGGCTTCGGTGTTTCATTGACTAGGAACACTGCCATGTCATCACTTGGAGACGGGGTGTGACATTTTTAAGCTTTTCTAAAACTTCCTTGCCTAAGTGTTCACCTTAACAACAAGTAAGTTGTTTAAGATAATGTGATTAAATTATTTTTTAAGGCAACTTAGATGACTAAGTGAAGCAATTGTGTAAAGCAAGGAAGCATGTGATAGTTTCTATCCTGAGCACATATGTTCATATAATCAAATAAGCAAGTTGTAACAAGTATATGAACAATGAATTAAAGGAGTAGGGATAGAGAAAACTAACACAAGGATTTATAGTGGTTCGATTCACAAAGAATCTACATCCACTACCTTAGGGCAAACCCAAGGATTTCAACATCCACTAAAGAATACCCTTCACAACAAATGCAATGTGGTTCTACCTTTTACAATAAGCTCACTTTTGCAAATCCCTCAAATGGATTGGATATACAAATGATACTCTAATCACTCTTTGAGAATATAAGATAGATGAAGTTTAAGCTCAACACAAATGCTTTTGAATGATTTTAAAATTAAGCACAAAAGTGTTTACTTGTGTATTTAGAAATTGTCTATCTTATGCCCTCTTATGGCTTGATTAGTTTTGTAAAATTCAGCTTTGAAAGCTATTTATATGGCTAGAATATACAATCAAAGTTGGTCATAACGACTATAATTTTGTCATTGAGATGACAACTTCGGTCGACCGCTACAAGACAGTAGGTCGACCGAAGTGCCTTAAATAAAAGGTTAAAGGCCCTATTTTCATATCTTGATGGACCACATTTAAGTGGTCAAGTCTACCGAAGTAAATGTCGGTCGACCTACCTTATATCTCGGTCGTCTAGATAGAATATAGTCGTTAGAGCATTGGAACATTCAAAACTCGAATAAGGACAAAAACACACTGGTCGACCGGATCAACATTGACCGGTCGACCGGACATATCTTGTCTACCGAGGCAAAGCCTAGGTCGACCGGAGAGCAGTCCCAAAGTGGTTTTTACACTTAGTTAAGTTTCCAATGTTCTCGTGTACGTGCCTAAGTGTTTTGTAAAGATATAAAACACATTTTAAAGTACTTAGGCATTGACCAACAAGTTTTCAAAAACCTTTTCAAAGTATTGAACAAAGTAAGACATGAGGGTTTGGAAAACATGCATTGTTGAGCTTTAAACAATCTTATATCCTAGTATTCTCAAAGGAAAGATTAGTCACAAAGGATTGCCTATAAGCTTAGACTAATCTTCTTAAGGTCTTCAAGTTGTTTATCTTCTTTGAGCTTGGACTTTGAAGCCTTTGATCAACATCTTCTTGAGTGATGAAGTCCTCTTGCATTCTTGATGTATTGTATTGGACTTCACAATTCTTTTTGTCAAGGAGTCTACCACTTGATTTTTTACTTGTTGGATTGAGTAGCTCTTGACATGTTGATATTCCTTCTTTCTTGACTTTGCAAGTACTTCCATAGCATGTGGTTTGACTTCATGCTTGTGCTATGGAGTCTTGCAAAGTGTAGCTTTCTTATGTGTATGATCATACCTTTGGTGTACACAAGGAGCTAACTTACCATTTTCATCAATGTTGGTGTGAGTGCTAAGGGTTCTATCATTAAGAACATTCTCGCACAAACATTAGAACTATCAGTGGTTTGTTATCATCAAAACAAGATTGATCACTTTGCCCTTCGGGCTAACATCTATGAGTTGGGGTGAGCTAAAAAATCTGCAAGGTTTAGGGTCATCGACAACGACGGCGTTGGGACAACATTTTTGACAAAAAATTGACTTGAAATTGGAAAAAAATTCAGGTAGCTGATTTAGGAATTTCTTATTAAATATGAGTCTCGCATCATCTCCAAGCCAAATTCTTGTCAGGTCTGTGTCAACTAGCCAAATTCTTGTCAGGTATGTGTCAACTTTTATGAAAATTTTATTTACAACATGTTCAAGTTTAGAGGTTTGTAGTTCTCACTCCACATAATCGATATTTGATGCAAATGGAACATTTTTGTTATTTAGACTGTCGGCATTCACTGGGAGTGATAACATTTCTAACATCTATTTCACATACATGGTTGATCTTAATTTTTGGTTGTTTTGCTACAAAAGGTAAGTTATTTTGCTGGTGTTTGTGATATTTGTCACCATAACTAGAAGAGTCCATTTTATAAGCAAATCCAGTACAGACTCTGGCTTTGCAACCAATCCGAGTAACAGTTGGGGTAAAAAGACTTTAACTTGTTTTTTTGTCAGAAAATTGAAGATGATTTGATGTTGTTGTTGTTATTCGCAATGAGTACACTGGTAGAGAAGAATTTTTGCTTGACTCAAGTATGCTTCAAGCATCACAAAACAAAAATCAATTGTCAGATAATTTTTCATAGGCTGCCAATAAAATAATGTATTCTATAAATATTTAAAATAAAAATATATAATTTTCATTTCATTTTCATTTTTTTTAAATAGAAAAAAGTATTTTAAACATTGTAAATTCACAATCAAAATTATAGATATTCAATTTTCTATATACTAGCTATCTAGTATGACCCATAAAAAAGGGGGAAAAATGTTCACGCCTCGTGAATTTTTTTGATTTTGATTTTTGACCTTGAGCTAAAAAATGTAAAGTTATTAACTTTAAAAATTTTTCCGAGTATTAATATTGACACTTCCATCCATTTATGCTGTTAAATTTGGATAAAAATGAGACCACATGACCAAACTCTTGGGAATTTTAGGAAAAACATGTTCTAAACTTAAAACAAGCTGCAGATGGGAAATATGTGAAAAAATAGAAGGAAAATTGAAAAACATGTTCTAAACTTAAAACAAGCTGCAGATGGGAAATATGTGAAAAAATAGAAGGAAAATTGAAAAACATGTTGCAGATGTGAAAAATGTGAAAAAATGGAAAGAAAGGGAAAAAATAATGTGCATATGCAAGCCTGCTTTTTTATCCCGTTGACGCATTTTTTTAAGTGTCAAAACATTTTTTTTTCTTCCAAAAACCCCCAATTTTGGTCTTATGGTCCTATTTTCGTCCAGATTTAATAGCGAAATTGGATAGAAGAGGCAACATTAATACTTGAGATAAGTTCAGAGTTAAGGAATTTGTATTTTTTAATTCAATGTCAAAAACCAAAATCAAGAAAAGTTTTTTGAAAAGAAAAGTAATATCATTAATAGATATCAGAAGGTACATGAGGGAGGTGGAATTCCGGTGGATCCCCTGCCCTTTGAAATGAGGCATTAGCCTTAGAATAAGTCTAGCTAGCCAATGAGCCAAAACATTAGATGACATGTGGACATAGGAAATTCTAGAAAATAGGTGCCCTAAAGTACACAATACTATGACCGTATAATCAGACTCTACTAATAAAAAAGCAAAACCGTGGTCACACAAACTAGAGGCCTTTCACAATTTCCAGAATTCTTGTCTGCAAACTTTCAAACCACATAAAATTAGGAGGGGAGATCAGTAAACTGCGCAGAGTAGTTGGCCAACGACCATGCCAGATACGAATCAGAATGTCCGCTCTCGATCCTCCATTTGAAACCATGTTTCAACAAATCTCTACCTTGTGGGAAGCTTCTCAAAATTTGAGACGGTCGCCTCTATTGAAAATTTACAATAAAACTTGAAATAAATCCTAATTTAAAACACGAAATAAAACCTAAATTTATCATGATATTAATTATGAAGTCTGCAAACGATTTTATTATGAAAAGTAAAAGACTACAAGAATTGTGAGTCATTTTGAGGCGCACTAAGTCATGAATTTTTCGGGAGTTGGGAAGTCCCGGACAATTCTGAATCAAGCAATTCATTGGCCTTGGCGGGGTCGACATGCGACCTTCGCCTTATCATCGTTGTCAAGTTTTTGCTTCCACCAATTTGACGAGTTGGTTGTTCCATTTTTATCCTTCAAAATAACCCAAAATGCATATAGCGGACGGGCAAAGACTAGACCTGTCAATTGGACTCAATGACCCAGATCCAGACTCATAAGATCCAATTTGGATCTAGATAAACTTTTCTATACTCAAATTTAAATTTGGCATGGACTCATATGGGTAGGATCTAAGCCAGGTATGGGACCCAAGAGTTGTGAGTCTAAATTATAATAGTACCCAATTAGGATTATTTTTTGTATTTTGTTTTATAATAACCCAATGGTATGATGCTAATGTTAATGAACGGTGCATATTTTTTTAACAAAATATTTCGCTAATGATCGTTATTTATTTTATTTAAAAAAATATTCACGTTTCGATCCGTAAAATTGAGTATCAATAAAATTATAAGTAAAATTAATGAGCGTGCCCAAATTAGATCCAATACACAATGTGGTTGAGTCCGGACTCTAGTTGAAAATATCTAAACTCAATCCAATAGAAATTCAACTTGGGTCTCAATTTAGTGAGCATGAGTCTGGACACAATATTTTAGACTTAATAGGCACAATTGACAGGCCTAGCAGAGACAGATCCAACAATAACGACAATAATATGTCCCGGAACTGTCACAGCCAACCCAGTCAAAGGCAGCCCCCAAATAGCGCAACGAGTTGTATAATAAAACAACGCAACCATCACAAATTAGGCCAAAGATTGGTCCAGTAAAAAAAGGTTCTGCTTGGTCCAGCCCAGGAAGAGAACCAGTCAAAACTGGGCCAGCACAAGTCAGCCCAGTTACAAAGAAATGCCAACCAACAACAAAGACCCAACACTTTGGGACAAAGCTCTGGTCTATCCGCATTTGCCCGGGGAATACATTAGAATGACAGTGTTTTGGCAGAATTGTCAAAACATGGCATTTTTTTATCCAACATTTTTAGCAAGGACGGATTTTCCAAATCTGTCCTCAGCTGACGTGGCAAAAAATTGACGCATCAGCTGAGGACGGATTTGCCAAATCCGTCTTGGATCCAGGACGGATTTGCTAATTCCGTCCTCAACAGGCATTGACTTTTTAAAAAAAATAACAAACATGTTCAATTTATGCTTGCCTGAAATATGTTCAATTCAACAAAATATGTACAATACACAAAGCATAACTAAAACTCAAAGTGAATAAACAATAAGAAAAAGGTTTAATTGCTTAAATCCAAATTCAATAGCCATAAGATTCAATGTAATACAAATGTCGAACTCATGAAGGCGTATAAGGTACTTTTAATTTGCGGTTCGACCTAAGCCAGTATCTTTGTCCCTTGTTATCGCGGACGATCGTATCATGAGAGGTGTTCTCTAATTGAGCCCCTTTAGTGTCGATAAAAACCTGATCCTCCAGTGATAGTGGCGGTTAAAGTTCAGGCTCTTCCTGTGTCTGACTCTGATCAAGTCCTAGGGAGAATGATGGTAGATCATCCATGTGACTCGCCTGCAATCCCGATGAAGACGCACCCTGATGAGCAGCTTGATTGGCTGCAATCCAATCAAAGTTGCTGGGAATATCACCACCGGCTTGTGTCCGCTGAATGAACTGATAATGTGCATCTGTCTCCTGGCGGGTCCGACGACCACCCTGTCTAGCACCAACTTTACTCCGGCCTTCCACATGGGTTCTCGGGAAAGTCAATGGACGTTCTATCACAGCCTCTGATATGTCGGATGACCGTGATCTGCAACTCATAGCTCTCCCAGCAGCCTGTAAAGCACTTGTCAATTGCTCAGATGCCCAATTTAGAAAATTATTTGTATAAGGGTCGATAATGTTGTTTGCTTTCTGTTGCAAGGCACCTGAGACCTGACTGGACGCCAAAGTCTGTAATACATAATAAACATAAGATAAACAGAATTAAATATAATTATATAGCTCATAAAAAATGAAAACTCGCCAAAATTTGTTCAGCAGTTGCGTTTGGTTGAAGCCCCAGGGAAGGTTTGTACCCTTATTTGGGGGTTACTCAAAAGCCAGACTGTAATGTTTTTGTACCAGTCCATGTAATCATCACGTGACACAAAAACATTATCCGACTGAACACCCTCCACTACAAAGTCTGTTCTTTTCTGCCACAGGGCGACGTAATCCTTGTGCAGCTCATACCAGTTGTTACTCGCCACAAGTTTAACCTTGTGGAGATCACCATCCTCAACAAATCTTGTAGTCCTAACCACTTCTGGTATATTCTCCTCATATCCAAACTGTCTCAAGACTCGATCAGGAAGATGATATTCCACTATGTCAAAACAAATCAATGGTACTCGAGCACGCACCACTTCCCGAAAGTTTGGTTCCTGAGAAACACATACATCTATCCACTTGGGTATAGTATGGTACCCACATAAACTACACAAACAAATAAATATATTAACTTTCATAAAATAAAGGGAAATTGGCCTGTTTAGTCCCCCGAGGGAATTTTCGGTTGCTTTGTATAGTCCCCAATGTTTAATTTCGACTCGTAAAGTCCCCCAGGGAAGTTTGGTCGACTGTAAAGTCCCCAGGGAATTTTCGTTCAGCTCGTAAAGTCCCTAATGTTTAATTTCAGCCTGTAAAGTCCCCCAGGGAATTTTCGTTCGACTTGTAAAGTCCCTTACCTAGTCAGTCGTGGAAGAGGCGGTGGAACCTCTATATGCAACATGTAAATAGATAAGGGGACTTTACAAAGCTGAAATTAAATAGGTAAGGGACTTTATAGGCTGACCAAAATTCCTGGGGGGACTTTACAGCTGAAATTAAATATGGGGACTATACTGAGCTAACCGAAAATTCCCTGGGGACTTTACAGGCTGAAATTAAACATTGGGGACTTTACAGGCTAACCTAAAATTTCTGGGGGACTAAACAGGCTGATTTCCCTAAAATAAATACATTAACTAACTTTAAAAAAAAAATAATGTAATAAAAAATACAAAAAATACCAACTTACCCCTTGTCTCTCATTCATTCCATCAAGTTGATCCCGGCATACCAAAAAATGATGGCTTGGAGTTCCTCGAAAACTCTTAGGGCACTTCCATCTGGCCCCGAAAGCAGCACCCGCTGGTATATTCGGCCTTGGAATATCCCGATTTTCAGGTCGAAAAATCGACAGACGCTCCCATGCCCACAACTGTTGAATAAAATATAATAAATTAGCAAAGAAAAAAATGTACTGCACTTAAATAAATTTAAAGACAAAAATAATACTTTACCTGAATGAGCAAACAGCAACCACTGATTTCTTGAGAATCGGGCTTTGAAGAGATGCACATCTGACGGTAAAGACAGGCAAGTACGAAACTTGCCCAGAAATATGAGGAGGTACCAGACTCTAAGTCTCGGAGTAGGAGCAGGTATCACAAATGAATTTGGGCAGCTGACTTGTCCAAGAACAATAATGTACCCATGAGAATTAAAAGTAAAGCTCTAGCCCTTCTGAAAACGTCGACCATGCTAGCATAATTAGGTAACGGGTCTGAAATGTGTGCTAATATTTCATACTGATTAATGCCATTTCCCTTAAAAGTATTCTCTGCTGGCCGAAATTCCAAATACTCATTAATTAAACTTATCCATTTAGAGGGACTATAATTCACTTTCTCGTTAATAGTCACCTCATTGTCGTTTACCCGTAGTCCAAAAAGGACTGCAACATCCTCTAAAGTGATGGTTGCCTCCCCGCCAGCCAAGTGAAATGTGTGGGTTTCGGGTCGCCATCTCTCAACTAGAGGAGTGACTAAGGCATGATCTACTTTAATATAACCAATATGACACAACCCACCAAAACCTACTCTATCAATAAAGTTAATTAAATCCTTATTTGTCTCTCGCTCGTAGGAAGTTCAAAAATGACTATCACTTCGAATAAAAGTTAGTGGATTGTTCAATTTATCCTTATAATTTCCTCGCTATATACTTAAAGATCGGTGATCCCGTTGTTTGTATAAAACACTATAATATAAAGGTTCGGGATGGAGGGAAGCCGGTGTAGAAGGTACATCAGACATCTAAACATAAAAATAAAAAATAAAAACCAAAAATAAAATAAAAAACAAGACTACAAAAGTATGTATGAAACTATTCTTTTTGCCAATTGATTAATGCAGAAATAACAAGAGAATGAGAATTTTAACAAAAGAAAAAAAATCATAAATTCATATAAACTTCCATTTGCTGAGATTATATTCTATACCTCTGCCATGATGGAATGATGAGCATTGTATATGCGAGTTTTATCTTGTTTGCAAGCCCAGGACGAGATTTAAAGTTTCAGCTGCTTTCCTTACATTGGTTTTTTTGCTTCTTTAATTTTCAATATATTTTCTAAACGACTTATATTTTTGAATGTAGGTAGTACTAAAAATCACTGACACATTGCATTATCCATTGATGTCATAAATTTGATATACAAAATTTCAAAAAAACAAAACATCCATGAACAAATTCAATTCTTTAATTCACTAAAAATCTTCATCAGCAAAATTTATTCAAATATCAAGAAAATTCAAGAATTCATAACTACACTCGTAAAATTCCAAATACCCCCAATTTTAAACCTAAAACTTAAAATGGGCCAATAGAAATCATACACATATCCTAACCTAAACCAAAAAGATCCAATCTTTATCAACTACTCCACTCAAACAATGCTAAAGGTAACTAAATTAGAACAAATTGGTTAACAAAAAACCATAAAAATCAAGCAAACTAGTAATACATATTTCAAATATAATTAATAATTAATCCGAAATTTTTAAAAAAATTAAGTAATTGGGATGTAAGTATGTAACCTTCAATGGAGAGGAGATAATGAGGACCGGCGGTGGTGCTAGAATGAAGGTCCCACTCAATACTCCGTGTGGGGAAGGAGAAGGATAAGAGATGGTGAGTTAGTTTTTCCTATTTTTTTCGCACTTGCCTTTTTCTTTTCTTTTTTACTGATAGTGAAGAAGAGTGAGGGGAAGGAGAAGGGTTGCGAGAAAACGAAGCAAAAAGGAAGACGGAATTGGCAAATCCGTAATCCCTCCTGAGCTGATGTGTCAAGCCGCGTCAATTTTCTGCCACGTTAGCTGAGGACCCGGATCCATGATGGATTTGGCAAATCCGTCCTTTCGAAAAATGTTGGGTAAAAAAAAAAGAATGTCACGTTATGACAATTCTAAGGGTGTTCAAGAAAAACCGAAACCGACCAATCCAAACCAATCCAAACCGAATTTTCGGTTTGAGCGTTGCATTGGAGTGGTTTCGGTTTGAGCTAAATTAAAACCGAATTTTTGGTTTGGTTTAAAAAAAATTATAAACCAAACCGGACCAAACCGAATATATATAATATATATTAAAGGATTTTTTTGAAATAAAATATATTTTTCCTTAAAACGATTTCTAGTATAATTGCTAACTTTTGTATCTCATTTTAGAATTTTCAAGTGCAAGTTCTTCAAGTGTTAAACCAAGAGATTAAAAAGTCATCATTTGGTATGCGATTTTAGATTTAACAAAAGATTTTATTGTATTTCACTATTTTGAACTAATAATTATGAAATTTTTGTGTTTTTCTTTTTCTTATAGGATGATTTTGAAGTATTTGTTTAAAGTGCAAGGATCAAGACAAAGAATTTATATTTTATTATTTTTCTTTCTTTATTGTGTTTACCTTGAGAAAATAATAGGCATATTTTTTAAAAATATTTTTAGCAACTAACTAATTAAATAAATTTTTTTTAAAACTTTATAATCAATATTTTTGTTTCTCGCAAAACCGAGCAACCAAACCAATCAAAACCAAACCAAACCAAACCGAATGCATCAAGTTAAGCAAATTTCAATATTTCAGTTTAGTTTGAAAAATGTATAAAATCGAACCAAACCGAATCATAAACACCCCTAGACAATTCTGCCAAACCACTGTCATTCTAATGCATTTCCCATTTTGCCCTGGTCCGTTAGCGGATCTTCAGCTTGAACCCGTTCCGCCAGTAACCCCACTGCCCGACGCCCCCATGTCGGAAACCAGCTAGAACCGATCACCTTCTTCGTCTCCGGCAGAACTCCCTGCTTCCCCTAAGCCCCTCTCTTCCACAAATCCGACATTGCACCTCGCAAATTCAAGAAAAGTTAAGGGGGTGAACACCTTTTTCCCAAAAATAATTGGCGCTTCATCACTCCTCCTATGATCCGCCAGTTATTAGTTTTTTATGTGAATTACTCAATTGTCCCTAATTGAAATTAAAATAAATAAATAAATTGTTCATCCACCTTCCCCAAATTTCCAGCACCGCCTACTGCAAACTCTACACAAGTACGCCTCCCTCTGCAGTTTCATTAAACAGTTGTATTCAAATTAAAGGCTGTTCCAGGTATTATATTTTATACCATTTTGCTAGTGATTTCAATACTTTAATGCTTGTTATCAATGTAAGTGTCTGAATCAGCTCTCTTTTGTTGTGGTCAAATGTGGAAAAAAAAAAACTGGAATTTGATATGTGAATCAATTATAACCATAATGATGACAATCCGGGGCGGACTGAGTGATTTCACGTTTAAGGGTCAGCTGAATAGAAACCATATGTCAAATGATAATTATAAATTTTTTCTTGTAACTTTTTTTTTTGGGCGAGGGTGGGGAGCGAGAAAGTTCAAATTCTAAAGGAGTTTGGGGAAAAGTTTATTTTTTTTATATGGTTAGAAATATTTAATTTTGTGCAAAATTCAAATACTGTATGTGCACCACTAATGCTCTGGATGCTGAATGAAAGAAGCATGGTGATGTGCACATAAATCAAAATGGTTCTTGGAGTCTGCTTCTACGATGCCTTTTGGCTTTGATTTGAGGGCATGATTACATGTAAGCAAACGTGACGATAGGGGACCATTGTTACATGTGTATTATATGAGCAACCACTTTGTGCACTTGTTGCCAAAGGTTAGGTTAGTCTCCAATACATCTGTTTCGGTGGTATCCTCGGGATCAGCCCACTTTGTTTGACAAAGGTTAGAGTTCAGTATCCCGTCCCATCCCTCGCCCTATACCCCCCAATTATTGGGGACTTAATGGGTTCTGCTATTGTTGTGCAAAATTCAAATACTGATGTGGTTTCTTGATTAAACTTTGTTTTGGCTCATTCAAATGCAAATGCTTTTATCCTTCCTTTGTGCTTATGAATGCATATTTCACTTTCATTTTACTGAAGCCTCTGCATTATGTTTGTGTCTTCGTATCCTGTTGTTCTGCAGGGACGGGGAATATGGAGTTGATTATAAATGGTCTTTGATAAGTGTCTTTTTGAATAAACACCTTGTATGTGCAATGGATGTTATATTTGATTCTATTGATGTTCGGGATCTCCTTTCGTCAACGGATGTTGATGATCCTTCGACGCCACTATCTGCTCCTGATCTCCGTCTTCTCATTGAGCGTTTACAAGTCCGATCTACCCACATAAAGTCAAGAGTCCATGATTACCTGCGTTCTCACAAGTTGGAATTTTCCTCTCTTTTCTCCCAATGCAGTGATGTTGTTTTAAGTTCTGAGCAGCTTTCAAGCCAGTTATTGAATTTGCTTAACTTGATCTCTGATCATCCTGCTGACTCCAAAATTAAGGGTGTTATTCAAGAGATTGTTTCAAATAGGAAAGACGCGAGGGAGAAGAAGGAATTGTTGGAATTGTTAGGGGTAGTTTTAGAAATTTATGAGAAATTGAGACTTGTAAAGGAAGATATTGAAATCGGGAAAGTTGAAGAGGCAGCAGAGGGATTGAGGGAACTGAAAGTAGCATTAAGAATGCATGATGATGAGGTAGTTGTCATGGAGGAAGAGAATAAACTGTTTGTTTATGAACTATTGAGGAATGAATGGACTGTATGTTTTGAAAAGGTACAGCTGCAAGTTACCCTATTTAAGCTTTGTTATGGTCATGATTTGAAAATAACCTACTGAATATTGTTGCAAGTAAACCTATTTAAATTCGGTGTCGTTTACTCCAATATTTCGACTTTGCATTTTATTTTAAAGCAAATAAACAAATGGTGATTAATCTATGCCTTCGGTATATGGGGGAAACTTTAAAATCTGTTTTTTTAAGTGTGTGAAGTACATTATAAACTGTATTAGTCTAACAACTTTTATTTTTTTAATATTTTTTTAAAATATTTTTCTATTCGTGGTGATTTGTGATATTTCTTTATTGTATTGTAATGTCTTCTCAGGCACAAGAAGTTCTTGTCAGGTTTGTGGATAGTGCTGTCCAATTTGAGCAGGCAGGCAATAAGGTTCGAGTGAAATATTGGCCGAGGATAAATGAGTCTGGTGGAGTTGAGCTTCATACAGTTCTAAAGGCAATGGATGCACGTATGTACTTTGCCTTATGTTCATCTAGATATATAATTCATCTCATGGAATCATTTATTTTCTACTTTTTACGCTAGAGTGACAGTTAGAGGAGTTTCCAAATTATTTGCAAGTAAAGCTATCTGGGTCATGGGGATTGGAGATGGTCTTCTACTGCATCAAATGAACAAATAAGAAATGAAACTACAACAGAGAATTTGATTGAAATATGCATTTATTAACTGTTTAGTATATCAGATTTATTTGAGAAATGAGTTTTTTATGCTAATTCTTCTTGTATTAGGCAGTTGGAATCCTGGATTATGGGCTTGCAAGAGTAGCTGACCTGATGATTAAGCACGTCGTTAGTCCAGTCGTAAAGTCTGGCTCATCTGTTTCTTCGGAGGAGGAAACTAGGGAAGACCAAGGGCAAACCAATGAGGCTGTGCTCCAGATCATTTCATCTGCAGATCTGACGGTAATAAAATTTTATATGGTACTGCTGCTTTCACATTCTTGGAGTGGTACAATATACACATTTTCTAGAGATAGAAGAGAAACCCACTTCTTTCTTCTATGAGGATATGGGAGAAAACTTTAAGGTACATGACCTATACCTGCATCTTGCTCTTTCAGATGAACAGTTTGGATGGAGAGACTATCTATTCTGCACTGATCAAGGTTGTTGAGTTCATTAACAAGTGCTTGTGCTTTCAAAATGGTTCTTGGATGCGATCCTTTGGAAGATTGACATGGCCAAGGATGTCGAATTTGATAATTTCCAACTTCCTTTCCAAGGTTTGTGTAGATCTAGTGTAGTCATGCTTAAAGTTTGAAAATTTTAGATTCCAGAGATAGTGAGGTTTTTTAGTTATCTATTTTATTGGTAGCTGGTAATTTTATATTGGTTGTCTTAAGATAATAGAATTAAACCCACCCTTGCAAAGCCGACCTTTTGCATCGGAACATCCATAGCATCTCTGCACCTTTACAACTTTAATCTTTTCTTAATGATTGCGAATGCTCATTCGGCATATAGGATTTTTGAGGAGTGTACCTAAAAGATCCTTCTAGAAATAGAGACAAGTGATGTATAGTCATGTTTTCAGTCTTGCTCTTTCTCTCTCTTCAGAATACTGAAAATTGAGTGCTCAGTTAGCAAAGATTGGAAGCTGGGTATGGCTATGAATGCTTTTTTTAGGAGAGCCCTTCTCCATGTTCAACAAGCATTGTCTTCTTTGCAAGATATGAACATACTTTGCGCAAGTACTATATTCCAATCAATTATGGAGCTTAGTAGGGTATCTCTCCTCCAAAATTTGGAATTGGTGCTTTGAAGGAATAAGTCTGAAGCTTATAAGGTGGCCCACCCTCCTGCCTCCAGAAAGGAATTCCCCCGCCCCACCCTAAAGAAAACAAATACCCCCCCCACCCCCCCCAACAAAAGAATTTTCCTTTTTTTGAGAACCTTCCTCGATGTGTTACTTCCAGAGTATGAGAATTGAGGTTTCAAAAGGTGTGCTATGCTCTTGATTAGTCATACATTCTCATCTTGTGCCACTTTGGAAGACAATTGCTAATAGTAAAAGTTGAAGCATGACAAAAAAGAAAACTCACATCACATATGTTTACCGTCAATCATCCCCATTCCCTCATAAAGTTATTGTCAAGTTCTCCCTTAGATATAAATAATCTGTATAGCATGATTATTTGCATCATCTCTGTAACTAGTATTTATTTGAGCACATGAACCTCTCTAGAAAGTTTATAATTTTGAAATGGCTACTTATCATGCTACAGTTGCCTTCCGAGAATAAATCATTAGCCGATATGATGCCTGACAATATAGTTTATTGGTGCATGTACAGATATATTTTTATGCATGCATATATGTGAATATGGTCATGTATGCATGATTGTTGTTATGTTTCTATTATTAATATTATAATGTCGAGGCTAGCTTACGCCTGTCATCTTTTCTGAGCATAAATTGTTCTTAATTCTTCTATTATTTCTGGTTTCAGATTGTCCCAGATGATGCTTCCAAACTTACTGACTTCCAGAAAGTTGTTAAACTTTCATCCGACTTTGAAGCAGCTTTGAAAGGGTTAATGTTCATTTCTTCATCTGATAGCAAAGATGAAAGATTAAGTGAATTTGCTGAGAATGTTGAGGTTCACTTTGCTTCAAGGAAGAAGGTTGAGATTTTAGCGAAGACCCGAAATATGCTTTTACTGGCAGCCTTCAGTATTCCTCAAGTATGGTATTTGATTAAAAGTACTTTTGATTTGTATTTTAGATCCACATACCTGAGCTGATGCATGAAAATTCCTACAGGACTTGGCCGGAGTATCTAGCAAATTCAAGCCGGAAGAAACTGAAAAAAATTCCTCAAAGCATGTTGTGGACTTGCTTTTTACATCTGAGAAGTGTGTCGTTTCTGAAGCAGCTTTAAAATTAATGGAATTAGTTCATAAAACCCTGAAGGTGAGTGGAGTAAAATGGACTGTTCTGAAAATGCATGTTAATTTCTTTTCTTTATCTGTTAAAGCTTATATATTTTGTATTTTAAGGTATGAGCTTTTATTTTTTTTCTTGGTTTTAGTATTTCTAATTTGTTCATTCAAGTTATCCAAGTTGGTCCTTGTGGGCTACCTTTTTTTCCTTTCCTTCTTCCTTATCTTTTTTCTAAATTATTATTTTGGTAGAAATAGGTTCCTTCTTCCTTCATTTCAGAGAAGGTCGAGAGAGGAAAACAATTTCTACGGTAGTGGAGGAAAAATTGAGCCTGATTACTCTCGCTATGAAAAGACGAATATGCCCCCAAAATGTGTCACATGTGCGGATCTGTTAGCATGTAGCGTCCAAAATGGATGGGAGTGCCATTTTGAGTAGTTTCAGATAGCTTAAGTGCTAAAAACCACAAAAAATAGTTCGAGTGCTAAAATCAATAATCCATGAAAGTTTAGGTGTGCCTACTGCCTTTTGCCCCAAGTATTTTGCATTAGTGATGGAAGAACGATATTTGTTTTGCTTCTTTTCAATAAATTATCATCCCAAATGAAAAGTTAATACAGGGTGTTATTGCTGTCTTGTAGATACCTTCGATTTAGGTAACATAGTTTTGATATGAATATGACATTCCATGCTATCTTAATGAGCTGGAAATAGAAAATCAGTTTGGTTGAGGACCCTAATTCCCTCATAAATGGAATTTAATTACATACGGTGTGTATTCCAAGGAAGAGACTACAAATGGTTATTTGGTATGAACTTATGAGTTGAGAAATGTTTACCCAATAAAAAACAATAAAGTTGAGAAATGATGAAAGTACTTCCTTATATACTATTCATTGTAGGAACTAACAGATTTTGGCTTTGAGTTTGGGCTGTAAGTGGTACAGCTTGCTAGTTATTGTCTTTTAATTAAGTTGGTGTGCTATATATGATTCAAAGATATGTATTTATATTTTTTTTTTTTGGGTGGAAGATTCAAAGATATTGGTCTTTACTAGAAGTTTCTACTTTGAAGAGGAAGTTAGGTACAGATGTGTTTGAAGACTGCTTAACACAGGACAAGCTCACCAATGCCGCCTCAATGCTACACTAGAATCTGCTTGAGTTTTTTTTTTTGCAGGAAAACAACGCTGAAAATAGTGATATATTGCTGGAAAGTCTGTCTAATAGAGCAAAACATAGAATCAAATAGGATTTTGATGTGCAAGGCTTGGAAGCTAGGTTGTTCAGAAGGGAATTAGAGAGAATTCTTAGCATCATGCTGAGAGGGGAGGGGTAGACACCTAGAGACAACTAGGGCGATTTGATATTGCATCTTAGGTTTGATTTCATAAGTCGTAACACATCCAGGATACATAGAACAATCACCGGACCATTTTATTTTGTTTTATTTCTTTTATCCCCTCTCTTTTCCCTTTGTATTGAACAAAAAGAGCATACAGTACTGATAGAGAAATCCACTCTTTGTCGAGTCAAAGATCAACTCGTGAATTCACAAGAACTTGAACTGAATTCTTTCAAAGACATCACACAGTGATAACTAGTATAACTGAAAGAACCCAGTTTGTAATTCCTAAATCAATAGCTATAGGACTCTAGAAAGTCTCTGGAAGTTACTGAGTACCCTTGGCCTCTGAAATACTGATCAAGCTGAATTAGAGAAAATATTGCTAGCTATGAATTCATAAGTAGAATTTCCAAGACTATATCTAGATTCTAGAATCGAGTTTTCCCAAGTTTTGGCCATTGTCTTCTGCATCAATGCTCCTCTTTGTGTATGTGTTTGGTTCTTAAACAAATGATAAATGAGCTTCTGAAATGTCAAAGACAAACTGGTATATTCACAGACTATAAACTTACCTTTTAAATGCTCCTTTTTATAGGGATATCAGAACTTCCCAGTGTTGTTAAGGCGATGAGGCGTACAAAGGGGTTCTGGAGCCTTGAGGCGCAAGGCTCGCAAAAGGCGTGCGCTTTTGTAAAAAATGCGCACTTTATAAATATAATTATCTTTTTAAATATAATTATTAATATATATTAATAATATATAATTCCTGACAAATATAATAGATATTCCGTATTCACTGGGTTGTCTTCCATTTGCAAGAAAAAATGACTTTTATCGTGTGTATAAATGAAGCTCAAGTTCTGCTTCATACATAATTAAATAAAAATAATAACAATAAAAAAACCCAGCCAAAATCTCAAACCAAAAAAATGGCGAGATCAGACTCGCATATGAAGAGAATGGAGAGAAAAATAAAAAAGAAAAGAAGAAAAGAGTTATATGTAGTAGCTTTGTCCTCATCCTCATCTTCATTATGCTCCTCAAACCTAGGTGTTCTAGGAACATCTGAAGAGGATGGTGGCCTTAAAGTAGACTGTTCGAGAGCCAGAAGCACTAGCATCTTTAGACCTAGATGAGTATCATGGTTCATCTACTTGGCTGCCAGAGACCTCAACCTAAGTCAAATCAAAATCTTCAAATACTCGCTCATCATTTTCTAACTCTCCAAAGAACCATTCATTAGAACCGTCAATATCATCCAAAGGATTAGTTACACAAAGGCGCGCCCGAGGCGCACCTGGTGCCTGGAGCCTTTTATTCAAGGCGCACGCCTCACTGATTTGAGGCGTGCCTGAGATTTTGAGGTGATATCCCTCGAGCTCGAGGCACGAGCCTTAACAACACTGGAACTTCCTACTCTCTTTTATTGAGTTATCAGGAGTTGTACATATAGCACAGTTAATTTATTCGTGGTCCTACTTCTTGATGAACTGGCAATTTAACCCTACACGCGCAGGCGTGAATAGTGTATGGAATCATGTGTATCAAGTTTCTGAGATGCTATGGCAAAGTGAGGATTAGAATGATGTTTGCTTCTTATTCTTTCTTTTCGGCCCTGCATTATTGAGGCTTCTTTGTCTTGGAGTGTGGTGGTTACTCTTGTTGCTCTATATATGTTTACTGCCGTTTGCTTAATCACATTAGCACACTGAGTATCTCCTGCTTCAGCTGCAAAGGGAGATTGATGAGGTTCTGTATTTTGCTTCTATATTTTTCACTTCTATTCCCTTCAATATGTGTACTTTTCATTTATATACCTCCTTACCCTGCTTTTCTGCTGAATTTGCTAGTTAGCTTTGGATGGATAGTATCGGTATCCTTAGTTTTTGTGCTTGTAATCGGAGTTCTTTACTCAGGATGTATGCTTATCTTCTTCAAGAGTGGGATTGGAATTCTATCATGCTGCTAGAGATGCTCTACTCCTTTATGAAGCAATTATACCTGTCAAGGTTTGTTTTAAGGAAGTAGCAAATGGAAATGCTTCAACTTAGAAGATGTATTTTAGTATCTATTTGACATGATATTTACTGTTAAAGTCTTGCAACAACAATTAGCTAGAGATGCTTTCTGATGCAAGCTTTTGGTGGTAATTCCTTCTTTTGATATGTGAAGCTAGAAAAGCAGCTTGATGCCATCAATCAGGCTGCTGTCATCATTCACAACGATTGTCTTTATCTGTCTCAGGAGATCCTTGGTCTTGCATTTGAGGTGTGTATACTCTTCCTGTAGAATATTTGCTTGAGACGTCACAACTAGTGCAAATATGAAACTTGTTTCAATTTTGGGTTTCTCTCTGTCCCATCTTTCTTTATGCATACACACACAAAAAACAAACAATGGCCCACGTGGTTGCTTTTGTATTACTTTATTTTCCTTTTTTTCTCTCTCTTTTCTCCACCAAGAATTTCGTATCTGAGTTTATTTCTTTGTTAATGATTCCCTTCTAGCTCTGTAGCATTAGTTCGAGGACTCTTAGCAAGTGTATTTTGGATTGAAAACCATTTTCTGAAAAGAGTGGCAGCGCATTCTTCTGGGTCCTGTTTGTCAAATTAAATTTAAATTATCAATTTTATGGCATATTTAGACATTTTCAATTGACTTTAGAATTTTGTTGACTTAATTATGACATCTCTTAACTCCTCCAATGTTCAATCTTGATCTTTTGTAACCTCAAGTCATATCTACGGTTTTGAGAGTGATTAAAAAAGTTTGTCTGGAGACCTCTAATGTGATGATGATTGGATCATAATTTCTAATTTTGGGAATTGGCATTATGCTACTATCTTTGGTAAAATGTAAGTTTAATTTATTTCCGTTTTAGTGGCATGGTCTTGACTTTTGAAATTAATATACGAGGAATCATTAGTTTTTGAATCATAATCCTTTTGGGTAAACTTTTGTTTAACATGGGTTCTAAATTACATGTTGTGTGAGAAAATGAATTTAAAGGTTTGCAAAGGCGAAGCTTTATTTTGCTTAATCGTTGTTTTCAGAGGTGCTGAGAACTGTCAAACTATGAGAAAGACGATGGCTAAAATATTTAGGCCTCATGTAAACATAACTTCTCTACTATTGGGATACCATATGTTAATGATATAGACTCCTTTGTGCAAAACTTAATGATGCATTGGATTGGATTAGAAACCAGTTCCAAAAACTGAAACTTGATGAAAACATTAGATATGTATGGAACTTGCTGCCTAAGATCTTTATTAGGAAGAGAAGTCCAAGCACCGAGCATTAGATATGTATGGAACTTGCAAATGCTCCTGAATTTAGTCTTCAGCCAGAACTACAACACACACACACACACACACAGAGAGAGAGCTCAATATTATTAAGATCATGCATTATTTTAAACTCTATTTACTGCCAAAATGGTATCAGAACTAGAATTCATTCCGGTCAAACATATAGGCTCTATACTTTATTTCTCAAATTGTCCTTTAATGCTCAGGCGTCAATGAACCAAAAGGTTGTCCCTATGAAATGCACAAAGCGCTTCTTTCTGCTGTAATTTTATCCTAGTGATAATTGAGCTGGAAGTATGAAACTTGCCTTATTATTCTAAAAATTGTGAGAGTCATTACGGACAGACTAGTTTAGCTTGTTCATCTAGGGCCTTTTCTTTTTTGTCCTTCTTTCTCATTGTGACAAGTATGACGCATGATATTTTTCTTCTGAGGTTGTTCATTCAATTCAATGTTTCAGTATCGTCCAGGCTTCCCAATCCCCATAAAGGAACTTGCCGTGTTTGTTGATTTGGGTCCTAGGTTCCAGAAAATATCAGAAGATATACTGGACAGACAAATTCAACTTGTCATTCTCAACTTAAATCAGGTCTGTATTAGAAAATAAAAAATTCAAATTCAACTTGTCATTCTCAACTTAAATCAGGGGGAGGAGCATATAAGTTAAATATTTTGTAAGGAGCTTGTAGTTATCCTGTCATATTGATCAATGTCGTTTAATTGATAGGCTATTGATGGAGCTGATGGATTTCAAAACACCCACCTTGCAAAGCAATACGAGTCTGCTAAGTTTAGTATCGACCAGGTATTCTTGACTGATCTAAATCCTATTTCGGATTTCTCTTTTTTTTATTTTGAGTTTCTTACTGAACAAAATGAGTAAGCGTTTCTGTATCAGGTTGCTTTTATACTTGAGAAGTTACACATCATATGGGAGCCCCTATTGACGCCCACAGTCTACAAGAAGACTATGTGCATGGTTTTGGACGTAGTTTTCTCGAGAATTTCAAAGGACATGCTCCTTTTGGATGACATGGCAGCAGAAGAAACATTACAGGTAAAATAACTTCTATGTATTTTCAAATTTGTCAGAGCCGCTTAACTTGATCAATCAGAGGTGCTAAATTTTATTTGTTTGCAGCTCCAAAGGCTTATTCATTTGCTGTTTGAGAACTCATCATCTATTTTAGAATCACTGTCGTCTATCAATAAGACGGGGGATTCAGAAGGCGTTGTCTGCAATGTCAATCAGCTTGTTCCATCTCTTCAAAAGTTACGAAAACTGGAAGGTATGTTGACTTTTTGTCGCATTATTGGTGGTGAATTGTCCTTAAGGGATTGTTTTATTTTATTTTATTATCGAACTCGTCCTCTTATTTTTCTTATTTTGGAATATAAATTTTTAGATCTTTTGGACATGCCTTTGAAGTCCATTACCATGGCTTGGGAGAGCGGCGAACTGGTCCGTTGTGGATTTACAGAAACGGAGGTAAAATTACATAAGTTGACGTGGACAGAGTTGTTAGTATGGAAAAAGTTATTCCCAATTTCTTGGGATTTTAGGGAATAATCGAAGTCTTTAAATGCCCTTTGATAACTTCTCTACTTGTATCCTTTTTCCATTTTTCTGAGAATAAAAAAGCTGTGTTCAAATGAGACCATCTCGATTATTAATTTCAAGTGTTCCTTTTCATCTTACAGGTAGAAGATTTCATAAGGGCCATATTCACAGATTCACCTCTGAGAAGAGAATGTTTAATGAGAATCCAAAGTTCCAGATTCTAGATGATGATGATGATGAGATTTATAACTTGGAATTAACGCAACTGGCAACCTTATAGGTTTTTAGTCTAATCCCAGAAGATTGAGAGAGATGGTTTCTCTGTAGTAGTCACTGAAGAGAACTTGTCTAAAGGACGGGAATAATTTAATCCTCGTTGCCAATTTCCATCCTCAAGAAGAGCCAACTAAAGTGGAAGAAATACACTGTAGTTTTGTTTTCTACAAATTATAGAAAGAAGATTCTTTTGAACAATTTGAAGGGTTAGTTTTTTCCAAGTATTCTAATGTTTCATGCCATTTTACATTTTATTATCACTTATATATAATATGAGTTGGCCAAGTGGGAAAGAGCTTGAACATTTTGAATAGAAACAACTTTGTTGGGAGTTTTGCCCCGTAACAGCGAACTAGATTAGTCGCGTACACCGTTAAACATATACAAATACTAATTGCATCTTAAACCTTACATAAAAAAATAAACCTTGCTAGATGATGTTAATGAAATGCTTTCTTTGTCTCAAATTGAATGTCACCTTTTCTATATAAAAATTGGGGGCAAATTGGTGTATTTTGTCAGTAAACAATTCCGAGAATGATATAAAGTTCCTAAACATTGTTTTTTAATTATTTTATCCTGAAACAATTTGTGATTGATATATAAGGTCCTTCCGTCCAAAAAATAACAGTCAACTATAAATTGAAAAACAAAATTGAGTCAAAAGAGAAAGTTTAAGGGGCATTTATGGTATATTACTATAAAAAATACACCCCACCCATGCCCCTAGCTCCACACCAACAGCCAGCACCCCTACCCCTCATTTGTTTGTAATCTCCAGAAATTCTTCTGTAATGGAAATGGAAAAGTGATAGAAAGAGATCAAATCTGATCGGTTCTGGTGGACCAAGAAGGGGGCCTAGGACTGAGTTTTTCTTTCTTTTACCCTTTCCAAAATGGCGGAATCAGACGAATCAACATAATAAACTGGGCCTTGGGATGTCTCCGGTGATAAACTCGTCGGCGCAGGACTATGTTGACTGTTTCTTAATGGAAACATCTCCGGTGAAGCTACCGGAGTATCAGAACTCGAATATATACTTGTCGATGCTGTCTCTACAGCGACCGGAGTTGACGCTGGGAGAAACTGTTGGAGCGGTCACTGGGGTGTCTCACCAATTGATGGCGAATGAGACGGGACCGAAGCAGACCCATTGGACGACGGAGTAGGTGCCAGTGAAATTGTCGGGGATGGTTAACTTGTCGCCGGAGATTGTACCAGCGAAGTGATCTTTCTAATTCCAACTTCCACCGGTTTATTCTTTTTTGTTGAAACACAATTCACACAATTAGTCTTCACAATTTTAATCTCATTGCTGGATTCAGAAGAATTAGTCTCCACTTGATTCAAATAATGGAATGAAGCCATAAATATAAAGCCAATGAAAGTCAATTGCTTTAAGTTGTGGGCATTTGCATCAACAATAACATAAACAAGATAAAATGTAATGGAACAATAAATAAAAGCAAACATTAAAAGTTATAAGAGTCAATGAAAAAAATAACAGAGAAACACAATTTTAACAAACATAATTGTTGAAGCCGGTACAACTACAGAATAACTAATATAATAAATGCAGTGTTATTGTTTCAGAAATTGTTCTTAGATACCTATATTCTTTTCTTTTCAAATATTCTTAGGTTTTGGGAGAGGCTTACCAAGTATTGAATAATATTGCCCAACGACAAGCTTATGATAGTTACGACAAATCAGGAATTTCAACGTCAATTTATTCTTCTTATTCACAATTAATGAAATTATAGTTGTTTGGGGTTTCCGTCCTGTATATGAACTATTATTATTAAACAAATCATGAAAATCCCACTAAAAAGTCTTATGGGTTAGGGTGAGGTTTTTGAAAGGGTTTGATATTTACATTTTTTACTAAAAAATCCCACAAATTCCTAATTAAAAAAAAAATCCATCACAAATTTTTTAATACCAAAAAACTTTTTATTACTTGTTTAAAGTCCTGATTGAATACCACTGGATTTGGACACCATCTTTAAAATATCCTAATAGTCCGGATTGAATACCACATGACTTATTTAGATTACTTAAAATTCTTAATTGAATACCACAAGACTTATTTATCCCAAAATAGTTTTTTAAAATTCTAATTGAATACACCCCCACTAAAACTATTACTCCACCCGTCTCAAATTATTTGTCCACCTTGACACATTCATAGGTAGTAAGATTTGGTTGATTTTGATGGTAAATACAATCAAAAGTCTAAGATACACCTCATTAATTTTATTAATCTCATTTAAAATTTATGTCTTTTTCTCTCATTCCTCTCACACAACATTCAACCACCTCTTAAATATTTATTGAAAAGTGATAATTTTAATTAGCTAAGAGTATTCAATGATGAGTTGTAAGAATGGTAAAATTGGAAAGATCGTTATTAATATATACTTTATTTATGAAGTTAACATTTAATTTGGGACAACCAAAAAAATAAGGGAAATTGGCAGGTTTGGTCCTCAAACTAGTTCTCAAATAATCGAGTGGTACTCATTCTTTTTTACACCCCATTTGGTCATGGATGTTATTTTGCACTTCCTAACCGGTCCTAGGACCACCACCCACAATGGTTTCCAGCCAAATCCCTCTCTATGTAGTATTTATACTTTCTATATGATCCCCTGAAGTATTTTCGAGCTTCCAAGATGGTCATATCATCATATTCTTCATCTTCCAAGATCCATCACCGACCACCAACCATTTCTCTCCCAAATCCGACCACCAACGCCGTCCACCCATCATATCTCTCCCAAATTCGACCACCAAGTCACCACCCACCATTTTTGGCCAACCCAAAATTAGAATCACATGAATCTTCATTCTAAAAATAATGATTATACCTCAAATCCTAACTGGAAATCAGTCCTAAAGGGTCCACATGGAGTCGTTTAGGAGAGAAATGATGGGTGGGCGGCATTGGTAGTCGAATTTGTGAGAGAAATTATGGGTAAGTGACATTGGTGGTCGAATTTGGACGGCAATGGATTTTAGAAGATGAAGAAGATGATGATATGACCATCTTGGAAGCTTGCAAATACTTTTGGGATCGTCCAGGAAGTAAAAATACTACAATAGGGAATTGGCTGGAAACCACCGTGAATGGTGGTGTTGGGACCGATTAGGAAGCGTAAAAAAACATCTAGGACCAAATGAGAAGTAAAAAAAGAATAAAGACCACTCGATTATTTGAGAAATAGTTTGAGGATCAAACATGTCACGCCCCGTAACCGGGAAATGACCTGGCAGCGTTCTGTTTTGCCAAACGGAACCATAACAAAAAACTCATACATGCATCAACGGAAGCTATAAAACATACTAAGAAATAAACCTCAAATAGTATATATATAAACTTAACTTAAAAAGGGGTACATCCTAACTTAAAAGGAAATAGTACAACTTAAACATACTTCAAAGTTCATCACACTTAGTCTATTTCAAAATAGTAAAGTGAGTTAGACGTCTATTAAGTGCCCTCTCCCTGATACTCTAATACGATGTCCCCCACGTACCCTTCGTAGCTAACATCCTGCTCATCTGAAAAGGAAATGTGGATAAGGGTGAGCAAAATCAACTATTGCTCAGTAAGATCCCCTCAACCTTGGGATGAAGAAATATATAGACACTTAATTAAAACAGTTTATGCATCCCAAAAACATTTCATCACTTTAAAACATAATCACCAATAAAGCAGTAAAATCAAGGTATGCAAAATACTTCTGACTTCTTAGAATATTGGGAGTGTAGAATCGCCACCCATACAACGACCCTACACTCTTACCCCTCCACCCGAGAAATCAGAAATACCTGCGACTCAACCTCCTAGCTTTCTCGACAGCTTCAGGAATGACGGTTGCGCACCCGCCACTCTTACCCCTCCACTGCGATGCCGCTAGGAAGTGAAGGTTCTAGCCTAGCGTGTACGTGGGAAGGCCTAGCTTCTCAATAGCTTGAGTACAGACAATAGCCGTCGTCTACACCCTTACTACGAGACAACTAAACAACTCAAAAACCTGAAAACAGTTAGAAAACAACTTCCATTTCCCTGCAAAACTGCTCACATCAAATATCAAATGCAAACATTATATATCGTTGTATACTGTTCGTGACATCGTACATCATGACTTGATGTTTGGGCCTCTCCCAACATCTTATCAATGTACTTATTATATAATGTTAGCCCTAAGGGCGATCGAACTCGGTTTTTGATAATGGACAAACACTTGATGTTTGTGTCTAATGTTTATATCTTTGTGATAGAATATTGGAACATATATTGGAAGCTCTAAGTACTTCAATCAAGCCATGTTCAAGCTTCAAAGAGTTACTATTCAAGGCTTATCTTTCAAGATTGAAGATTGAAGACTTAGGTTGGTTAGATTAGCTTTGTCTTTATTGGTCTTTATCATTAAGCTCTAACTTGATGCTCAAATGAACATAAGCTCTTCACTCTAGTCTTGCATACATGTTTTCATAAACACGTTTTCAAAAGGCTTAAGTTTCGAAATGATCTTTACATGTGTTCTTATACAAAAAGCCTTTGATTTCATAGTTAAGTCTTTTAGAAAAGTTTTCCAAGTGTTCTTATGTGTTACCTTTTGGGAAAACCTTTTAGACTTCATTAGACTTGAAAACAAGTGTTTAAAAATCATCTTTGAAAGTCCGGAAAGTCGGTCAACCGAGTTTTGCCTCGGATCAACCGAAGCAAAACAAGGAGTACACTGTGAAAGCCTCGGTCGACCGAGGTCCCTGGGTCGGTCGACCGACCCTCAGCATGGTGCACCGAGTTCGAGCTTCGGTCAACCGAGGTGCTCTGTTACTAGCCGTTATTTGACCGTTTCAGAGTCGTTTTTCAGCCAAATTTTGAATTGTATAAATACTCCAAAGCTTTAGAATGACTCCAATAACTAGAGAGGCTTGCAAAACAAATTCTTATTGATTTCCTATCAAGCCAAAACACTTTCAAAGTAAAATGCACTTCATTGCAAAATCTAAATGATTAAAAAGTGCATTTCATAAAAGCAAGACAAAGAGTGTGCTTCTTATGTTCAAAGAGCCAACAATTGATGAGCTTCAAATGTATGTATCTTTCACTTAGAAGAGTGAACAACTTTGTTCTCTAAACCCTTCATCTTATCCCCTTTCTTAGTGATAGGGTTATTGTTGTATAAGTCCTACTTAGTGTGGGCAATTGTTTATAGTGGTTGTTTGTAAAACTCTTTGTGAGTTAGCCACTAGTGTAAAGTCCTACTTTGTGTGGGCACATTCTTCTTAGTGAAGTTGGTGAAATCCTTGGGTGCGGCTCAAGGTAGTGGATGTAGATTCTTAGTGAATCGAACCACTCTAAATCTCTTGTCTTGTGATTTGCATTGGGTTTTGCTTTAGCTTTTGTTAAACTTGCACTATCATTGTTTAGATTGGAAATAGTTTGCAAGATTTATTAGAAACCCAATTCACCCCCCCCCCCCTCTTGGGTTCCTTCATTTGGTATCAGAGCCTCGTCTTCAATTTTAGTCTAACCACTAGAAGTAAAGAACATGGCCGATATTTCCGCTTTAGCCTACCAAGAGGGTTCTTCTACAAATAGACCACCTCTCTTTGATGGAAACAACTATAATGCTTGGAAAAACCGATTCAAGATATATGTGTGCTCCATTGATTATTCTCTATGGCATATATTTGAAGAAGGTCCTTTTATTCCATTGAAGATTGTTGATGGTACTTTAATGTCAAAACCGGATAATGAGCTAAACGAAGTCCCCACACCAGGATGGCCCCCCTTTTGAAAACCGGGAGAATCAGTGACTTGGCTGGCGAATTGGTATTGAAATTGAAGGGGTACATCTAGCTGAGTCCCGTCTTGAGCGATGGTCGAGTCGGTTGCTCCGTGGGCTGGGACGGACCCGGCTTCACCGCCACGCTGCCTCTGGCGCCGCGCTGCAAGGTGCTCTTGTGTTGCCTATCGATTCCGACGAGTACCCTGCCTCCTAACCTTAGCCCTACCAGCAACATGCTCCCTCGGCTGTGTGGAAGGTTGCAGAACGGCAGCATCTAAAACATCAGCGGCCCGTGATCGGCATGACACCGACTTTCCTGCAACGGCGAAGGCAACCTTAATCGTTTTGGCGGCCCAGGTGATAAGTGACTTGTAATCCTCATTTGTTCGAGTGGCAGGCTTCTTGAACTCTTCCAGCATCACCCTGGACGACTCCTCCTGCAACAAAATATTAAATTTAGTAAATTCAAAAATTAAATATGAACAAAGGAATAAGTACACGAATAAAAACTTACCAAAATGTCCTCAGCTGTAGCGGTGGGTTGAATTCCCATCGCGAGTGGCCTCGGGTCCTGATTTTGGGGGTTTGTTATGCGGTGAACCGTAGTGCGATTGTACCAATCCATGTACTCGGGGGTTGGTGCAATCACATTACCAATGGCGGGAGCAGCGGCCTCCAGTGCATCGACGCGTTGGGCCCACATAGTTATGTAACTGGAGTGGACGGTCTCCCATTTGTTTGTGGCTGATGCCCTCACCGTGTGGAGGTCTCGACCCTCAACTGTGCCCTCTGTGCCTGCCGGGATTGGTACCACCTGGTGGAAGCCAAATTGACGCATTACCCTGTCGGGCAGGTGGTACTCAACCATCTCGAAGCAGATGAGTGGCGTATGGGATCGACACGTCTTAAAGAAGTCAAAATCCCGAGCCGCCCTATCTGCATATACCCCATCTGGGTACGGCCTCCACATGAACTGTAAAAAAAATAAAATTAATTGTTACTTTACTGTCAAACAAATAATTTAACGGAAAAACAAAAACATGAACAATGAAATTGACTCACCCCCTTGGTCTCGGTCATCAAATCGAGTCGCTCGCGAAACACCAGCAATTTGCGATTTTGGAGTGTTGCGGAAACTCAGGGGGCATTCCACCTAGCCTCGTGCGCTCTCCCGTCAGGGCTGGGATCTCATCCGAATGTCGCCTCGGTTCTCGAGGCGGAGAAATGTAATACGCTCCCACGCCCACAGTGGTCAAAACAAACAAACTCGATTATTAAATATTTAAATCACATAATCACATTTAAATTTAAAGGCATCTATACAAACCCTGAATAAGCAAGCAACACCCGCTAATGTCCTTGGAATCGACCATGCACGAGATGCACATCTGCTAGAGTACAAATGCTGCGAGAACACCGCTGGCCCGGGGAATGCGTGTCATGCTCTAGGGGACCGTCGAGGATTAGAAGATATTGCATGTTGGCAGGGACCCCAGACTTATCGGGCAAAAGAAAAGTACCCAACGGGATGAAGATCAATGCCCTAGCCCTGCTGTTGTACACGGCGGTCGGTAGCATCATTTCCTAAGGGCTCACTAATATGGGCATACACCTCTACCAGTGCAAAGTGTTCCCCCGATTGCGACCTCACCGGGTCTAAATCCTAAAAGATTGAAGACGTGATCAACCCATTGACCCTTGGTGTAATTGTAGCTGTGACTCAACGACACTACCTGGCCCCTGGTGGGTAGTCCTAGACAGCCTACGTCATCTAGTGTGATGGTCGCCTCACCGCAACGGAGGTGGAACGTGTGGGTCTCCGGGCGCCACCGCTCAACTAATGCAGTCACGAGAGCGTGATCTACATTCATTTTACCTAACCTACAACAACCTCCTAAACCTACCCGGTCTATTAGGTCTATTACCCTAGGGTTGGTTTCTCTACTGTAGGCGGCGTAAAAGTTCCCCGAACTTTTAATAACCTTTAAAGGTTCGTTCATTGTCGCTTCTCCTAGCCAGATTCTTAAGGATCTATGGGATGGTTGTTTGTTCAAGACGGACGGATCGAAAGGACCGGGTTGAAGATGAGCGGGTACGGCCATCTATACAAAAAATAATATACATACAAATTATCAAGAAAAACACAAGTGATTTCAACAAATATACTAGTGACATCGATTCACAAATCACAAATTACCAAAAAATCAATTTCAAATGTTGTCTAATTCCCTAAAATCACAAATTCTTTAAATTTAATTTTGCACATTCACAACATCTCCGCATTTTCAGTAGTCTACATGCATAGATACACAAATTACCTAATTCACAAAAACCCTAAATTCAAAGATATATCCAATTCACAAAACCCCTAATTTCAAAATTTGCCATAATTTCAAAATTATCCAAATTCACAATATCAACAATATCAACATTTTACAATAACAACAATTTAAATTCACATTCGTACACAAGACAAGATTCAATGCTAAAGTATAATGTTTACCCAAAAAAAAATTCAACTTGAATTTGAATTTACCTCCCAATTGAGAGAGCTTGAGAGATAGATGAAGATTAAATGAAAGAGGGGGCGGTGGTTGGCGGCGGCGTCAGTCGGAGGCGGTGGAGGAGGGGGGATTGCGGCAGCGGGTGGGTGGGTTGGGGGGCAATTATTATTATTTTTTTTTACGTAGGGTAAATCGCGATGAAGACAAGGGGAAGAGGAAAAGGGGTAAAAACTCGGGTGGTAGAGACTTCCGTCCCGAGGACAAGACGGAAGTGGGACTTCCGTCTTTGCCAAAAATGTTTGTCCCACAAATTTGGGTGCCATGTCATGCCCGATTGAGATAAACTGGGTCAGGCCCATGCAATCCCCAATTTGTAATACCTATCTTGTTTTAGCTTAGCTTTTAAGTTAAAAGACTATTATTGGTTAGGTTTGAGATTTTGGTTTCAGTCTCAAACCAGTCATAAACTCAAAGTAAAAGTTAGATGATTTAATACTTCAAATTTCATTTTCAGACTCAATTCAAAGATGGTTTGGATTCAAGTTTGAATCTCAAATCAGACCAAACTCAAATTAAATTAAATTCAATCATACTTCCTCCATTCCTAAATATAAGACTCTTTAGACAATTTTAGAAAATTAAGGAACTTGTCATTTTCACTAAAAGTTTCACTATTACCCCCTTCTCTCTCTCTCTCTCTCACTTCTATAGCATAAAAAAAGAAAGGAAAAATAGGGATAACAGAATGCGACAAATAAAAGAAATGTGGAGGGTATAATATTTGGAATAAATTGTTGACAACTAATAAAAGAGTCTTAAACGACAATTAATTAGGATATCTATAAATCTCCTAAACGACAATTAAATGGGAATGAAGGGAGTACCATGTATCCTTTGTGTTTTTAGGGTTTATAGATTTAACTCTCCTTTTTGGTTGAGTCGAAACTAGACAAAAAAAAGTAAATGATACTTGGCAAAAAAAAAAATAATAATAATAATAAATGATGCCACTCTCCTACATTTTATATCCCAAACAAATCCTGCCATCAAATATTCTTTTGAATTCTAGGGGTTTGTCAATTTTAACTCCCTGTTTGGCTGAGTCACAGCTGGACAGAATTGAAAATAACTAAAGTTAGGAGACCTGGATTAAGATTTATTTACAATTACAAGGACCGAATTGAAATTGATTCTTTTACATTTTTACCTTCTTTGAGATTCCCTTTCGCCCCCTCAGCCTCACCTCGTCTCCCTTCCTTCTTCTTCATGTTCTTCCTGCTTATCCCTAACAGACTCCGGCTAGACTTTAGTTCCTCTTAATTTTCTATGTTTTTCAATTCTTTTAATTCTTAGTTTGAGTTTGAGGCTCTTCTCTTTAATGGGATTCTTGAGTATTTGCAAACAAGGGAAGTTACTACTAGTTTATTGCTCTTAAATTTTAACAAATTTCCTTTGTTTTTTTTGCTGTCAAGTTTCCAGTGCTACAGGAAAATTATCAGATTAGTTTTTGAAAAATTAGATTTTTAGTTTCAAATTTCATTGGAGGGAAGAAATTCTATAGTGTTTCTATATTAAGATTTAAGATATAATTTCCTAATTATCATGATTTTGCAAAGTTCAATGCCAATTTCAATGTTTTGTATAAGAAGATTGTCCTCTATAGCATTAGCCCCCACCAAGTTTGTTGTACCTTTAAGACTTTCTTTGAATTGTTTCAAAATAAGAGCATTTGGGAATGCTGCTGCTGCAGCTGAGAGTAGTACAAACTGCGGTGACACATTTTTGGCAGAAGAAAGTATTTCATGGACATCTCTGGGAGTTTCAGATACTCTTTCTCAATCTTTATCAAATATTGGTCTTCATAGACCCTCTTTGGTTCAGGTACTACTCAACTTTTTTTTTATCTAGTGGTTTCTAAATTATTTTTGTATTTTGTTTTATTTGATTTATAACAAAACGGTTTAAAAATATGGGTTTGTTTCCAGTGAAATTATGGTATTTGTTTGACTATTTTTGGTCTTGAATAAAAAGAAACAGAGAAAATGTATTCATAAATGCTCTATTTTTGGTGCACATAGATGATGCATGCTGAATGAAAGAAGCATGGTAATGTGCACATAAATCAAAATGGTTCTTGGGTATGCCTTCTCTGATGCCTTTTGGCTTTGATTTGAGAGCATGATTCTATAGTAAACTTGACGGTATAGGGACAACTGTTTCAGTGGTATTCTGTGAATTACCGCTTTGTGCATTCATTGTTGAAGGTTAGGTGAATCGCTAATCTATCCATTCGGTGGTATTATAGGAGAATCACTTTGTGTATTTATTACCAATGGTTAGGTTTGTCTCTTATCCATCCCCGCTCATACCCCCAATTACAGGGGGCTTAATAAGTTATGTTATTGTTGTTGTTGTAGAGAAAATGTATTCATCTAACGATCACCTCGTAATTCTTTCTTTGGCTCATGTGGCGGTCCCTATTTACTTGGGAAAATGCTTTGTTGTTGTATTTGTTCGACCTTTTTTAGAGAACAAAGGTGTTTTAATTGGTTACCACATTTGATGTACGCAATTAGACGTGTGTGGAAAACCATTATTTTGATGTTTTTTCTTATTACTTTGGGTGGTTTTGTCGACATGAAAAGAGCACAATATGTGATGCTTAAAATATAATTTGCAATACAGGCTGCTTGCATTCCACAAATATTTTCAGGAGTAGATACAGTGATTGCTGCAGAGACTGGTAGTGGCAAAACCCATGGATATCTAGTTCCTCTAATTGATAGGTTATGCAAGACTTGTGATAATTCGGAGAAAGTTCTATCAGATGAAGCATTAAGCAAGTCCCGTCAGATTTCTCTCGTCCTTTGCCCTAATGTCATGTTGTGTGAGCAAGTGGTTCGTATGGCTAACGGTCTCTGCAATGAGGACGGTCAACCCCTTCTTAATGTTGCAGCTATATGTGGACGTCAGGTATCACACCGGTTATTCTCTTAATGAATGTTATGACAAATGACCATTTTTCTTTCTCATGGAACTCTTATAACGTGTCAATCATTTGACTTCAGGGTTGGCCAGTTCGTGAACCAGATCTAATTGTTTCAACACCTGTGGCACTTCTGAATTACCTGTACGCAATTGATCTGGACAAACATAAACGTTCTGATTTCATTCGTGGTGTGAAATATGTGGTAACTCTTGTCTTTAAATTGGGCTTGTATTTTCCAACCTAGTGCAATATTTTGAAAATCTGAGTTATTTGCTTCAACAATTTTAGGTTTTTGATGAAGCAGACATGCTACTTTGCGGGGGTTTCCAGAACCAAGTCATTCGTCTCATAAACATGCTTCGTTTTGATGAAAAGCAGTTGTCTAGGCTAAAGGCCTCTGACACTGGGAAATCCTCAGCCTTAAATCATGATTTCCAGGAAGATCCAGATGTAGAAGACGAGGATGACCTGGCAGTAGATAGTGTGTCTGAAAGTGATGAAAATATTGAAAGAGATGGCAATTTTGAGTTCCCAGAAGCTGAAGAACAGTTGGTGAGAAGAAAAGACTGGCGAAGGGTGAGGAAACATTATGAGCGAAGTAAGCAGTATATTTTCGTTGCAGCCACCCTTCCTATAAATGGAAAGGAAACTGCTGGAGGAGTACTTAAACGACTTTTTCCTGATGCCTGTTGGTTTAACGGAAATTATGTCCACCGCCACAATCCAAGGTGTGTCATACAAGGCTGCTTGTTACTGTCAATTTATTCTGATTTATTGTTTTCTTTCTAGTTGGCTGGCAAGCTGAACATTTGATCATACAATTAGTAATAAGTTCATGCTGCATTTGATTATTTCTGAACCCCAAACTCTTAAACAGAACGTATGTTTATTTATTACCTTTTCTGGTGTAAATTTTGTATCTTTTCAAGTTTGAGATTGATTGATTGAACAGATTTGGTCTTTAACCAATGGAATGTCTCGAGTTGACATCCATAAAACAATAATATTATAAGTGAATTTTATTTTCAATCCAGTAATTGCCTAATTGGGAAGCCTTGTAGAAGGAAATAGAAGTCAACGCTGGATAATATGCCCTTTCTGTCATGTTCATATTTTCAAGTGTTCAGATGATTTGCATATGTTGCTATGTGGTTCTCGCTTTTGTCAGTTAGGGCAAATAAATAAACAAAGACATTTATATTAGGTTATGTGGGGGAAGAAATATATGCTAGTGCAGAGGATCTCTCCATCAACGAAGGCATTGGCGATAACTGAAATTTGGTTTTTTCTGGCCGAAACCACTGAGCAGCCTTTCATTTGCTTACTGTAGTGAGGAAGTACTGAAGTAAAAGAATGTTTACTATTCTTATTGGCAAAATTAAAATTTGTTTAGGCATTCTTGCCTGCATTTTCAAGTTCTAAGTTATTAACGGGTCTTCGTGCGAAATGCTAATCACTTAGATACAGGGTTCTCCGCTTTTCTGCCTACTTTAGGCATTTCTCTATACTCATTATTCGTATGACCTACGTAGTTTCTTGCTGCAGGTTGGAGCAGAGATGGGTTGAAGTGACAGTTGATACACAGGTTGACTCTCTCATAAGCGCTGTTAACAGTGGACTTAACTTTTCTTTGAACTCTTCCTCAAAGATAATGCGGACTATGGTGTTTGCAAACACTGTTGAAGCTGTTGAAGCTATTGCTAAGATTTTGATTGGAGCTGGTATTGACTGTTTCTGTTACCATAGTAATTGCTCCCTGGAGGATCGTACAAAGAACTTATTGGATTTCCAACAGAAAGGTGGTGTTTTTGTATGCACCGATGCTGCTGCAAGGGGCCTGGATGTACCAAATGTTTCACATGTTATTCAGGTACTTCATTCCTTCACAGTAAATTTAATCCTCCCTCTTTTCTAAATTGAATGTCCGCTTTCCTAGGTGGGTCGGATGAAGTATTCAATTCAGGAGCCGTGTTAAATGTATCATTTTGCTCTCTGTTAACTAGCAGTGTAAAAAAGTCAAATTGTCAACATTGCATCACGCCCTCCAGTCCTTATACCTAGAACGAATATTGTAAAAGGTTAAAGTCAAACCCGGGTTAGAACTGTGGAGAAGATATAACCGTGCTGCTGGTTTCTGTTGGACATTTGTAGAATAAATAATCTGGTTCCATCATGATAAATACTGAAATAGAGATCTAGAGAATATTAATTAGTAATTGTGGGTAAGCTTGTTTAAGGTGACTTTTACAGATATGATAAGGAGCTCAATTACCAAATCGTCTTTCACTTTTGCCATCAGTTTAAGATTTATGCGACGAGGATATCAGCATTTCTGACGTACTTGCATTTTCCAAGGGAAATGGGGCAAAAAGAGACGCTAATACTTTTCATTTCCTGAATCCATTGGATGATACTGACATGGGATTATATTTTTAATTTATGCATAAGATGTGATGCGAAACCCTATGCTTACCTTTGGAAGGAAATCTGAATCTTCTCAAATGATTGCTTTTAGGCTGAATTTGCTACATCTGCTGTTGATTTCCTGCATAGAGTTGGCCGAACAGCTAGAGCAGGTCAACCTGGACTTGTTACAAGTTTATACACAGAATCAAACAGTGATCTTGTTGCTGCAATTCGGCAAGCTGAAAATCAGGGGCAACCTGTGGTAATTCATCAAACTTGTGAAAATTTGAGACGTAGTGCAGTTTAAGACAATATTATTGAGTCTTCTGTTTCAATACATTTATTATTTGTTATCTTTTAAAAATTGAAAAGTGATGTGTAGCTTGAAAACATTTTTGCAGTATAGATCTATCTTTTGTTGGTTTGTAATCAACAAATTATTTCTGCTATTCATCACAATGGTTTAAATCAACCTTGTAAAGCTTTTGAGATTTATCTAAGTGCGTTCTTGTGACTGCAGGAGAAGGCATTTAGTAGAAAAAGGAGCTTCAGGAACAAGATTAAGAAGAGAGGTATATTTTTCGTTATTCTCGAGTGCAACTGATTGATATTAGTTATATAATTTTCTCGTGGATATTTGTTGTTCACTTGGACTTTGACGTTCCTTGTACGCTTCACAGATTAAGAGTAAAAAAGTACATGTTTGCTTTTTGGATTGCATCTAAATAAATCATCCATTCTCTTTTGTTTAGGTCTCAGCAAAGTCGGCCATGCCTAAAGTATTGCACAAGTTGTAACGGGAAACAGGTTTGCAAACATAATGATAAATTGTTTCGATTAAATGTAACCTACAGTTTGCATCATAGGACAATAATTTACTTGTCATAAAATGTTACTAAATTTTCCAAGTATTTTTTCTGCTTGTACATTTTCTTTCTTATCTCTAAATTTATTTTGAATGAATTATTTCTAAATAGCTTGTCTAAGTTAGAACATGCACCTGAATGGTTCAATTGCACTATAGGCTATAGATATATGTAATAGATCATTTTTATGGGTCTCCTTAGGTTAATCCCAAGAGTTCCCCCGCGGGGATTTTGCAGAACAGCTTCAGTGTAGGAGCAATTAGCAAGTCGAGTATTTCCTCCGTTCCATAATATTCGTCGTTTCGGACATTTTTTCTTTTTTCTTTTAGTACATCTAGCGAATATTAAAGAAGCAAAAAAACAAGGTACTTTGTTAGTCAAAATATCAACATTACTCTCCTAAATAAGACTTGTATACCACTAATTCTATTTAAGAGAGTAATATTGATATTTTGACTAACAAAATTCCTTTTTTTTGCTTTCTTAATATTCACTATATGTCTTAAACGACTGTAGTACGTCGTTTGGGGGCTAGTAAAGGAGCAAGTTAGCAGGATCAGAGGTAATTAGATTTGAATTACTATCTTGTATACCTAATATTCTCTGTATGTTTCCTGCAAATTTTTGTATCCTTTATACTGGTATTTGCAATTTAAACTTAGTTGAGATTATCGAAAGTTAGCTGTGAAGCATGAGATGTTTGTTTACCATTTATCCTCCCATAGACTTTAGAAAAATAGGAGTTACTCCATAACACTAACATGTCATTGCTTTGAATTGAAAAAAGGCATTTTATTTGGCGCACGCGAAGATGACTATTATTTTAAAATGATTTTCATGTATGCATGAACGCACATACGAATGGGTAAAAGTTTTTGCCAAGATTCATTTTGAAATTTTGTTTAAAATACAAGTTAATGACATGTGAGCAAAACATAAAAAGATCTATATTTTGTTAGATACGTCAAGTCTCCTCCATAACTCCAATGCGAAAACAAAGTATTGTTTTGTTTATTTAAATTTATCGGCGGGGAAAGGGTGTTGGATTTGAAATTTACTATTTTGAGTCAATAGGATATGTATCCTTCACCTGGGTCTACCCCAACCGAGCCGAGCAAATCTTCCGACAAATTATGTCTCGTTTCTCATTCTTTTGTTTGTCAACTCATACCTTGAACAATTTTGGGCTCAGAGTCCACGACAATAGGCATGCCTTGTCTTGTGGGTGAGGCGAAAATGTTTGATTTGAATGTCTTTCTTAACCACAACCATCGCATTCTATGTATATCTACTTCAAAAAGATTTTGCCAATTCAGTCTCCTATTAAATTTTTATTCAATCATATACGCTGACTCCGTCCGCAGAAAAGAAAGCCAACAATGTATTAGCACTGATCAACAGTCTCCAAGTAGCACTTATTAACCCAGGGATGATCTCTAATGGCATCAAGTGTGGTTTCCTCCTCTCTCCCACACATTATTCTTTGTAATTTTAAAATGATTTGAGCAATGCTAGTAAATGATGAACCCCATTTCAGAGTACAAATTTCTAAAACAATACAGACCAAAAGATTTTTTCAGATAACTTGAACATATACATCATCATTTCCTTTCAAACTCTCACCTCGTGTTGCTCTATATGAAAGATCTTCCTCACTTCCAATGCTGCTATACCACATATATATTGTTTTATTACCGGTCGTATCCTAATACAATACACATTCAGTAAAGGATGTATACAAGTTACATTAATTGGTTAATGCTATACTGTGGCCACCCCTGCAGCCAAATTTTTCTTGGTACTCGGTGTTGCAGATAAAAAAAAAAATACATATACATTATATACCTAATGCTGTAAGAAATCATATGACTTGGTGCCCAAATCACGGATCAGACAAGACAGCTGCACTCCATGAGAGTATAACATCTCGAGCAACAGAAGGTAAGTCTGCAAGAATCAAATGCTTCTGTTATGAGGTTAAAGAAGAAAGAGCAACTTTATTTACGTATATAGATGAAAGCTTTATTTAACATCAGAATCGAAATCCTATTTTTCCTATGTAATCTCTCCTCTTACTTTTACATTTCTCAAAGGTTGAATCTGCAGAAATTAAGTGTTGAATCCTAAGAAAATACGATAGCAAAATACCACAATGTCCTTGTAGTAATTTGCTTAGACACCCCCTCCCCTCTCTTCCAACTTGAAGACAAAATGAGGGCAAAGGTGCAAAGTATTTGTTAAAACATTATTAGCATTACAAAAGGACAAGTAAAAATGGACAAGAAAAAGAGAGTCTATTTGAGACATGTAAAAGTGGAAATGAAGGAGTATGTAACAAGAAACATTACCTCGCGCGACTTCTAGAGCTACGGAGGGTACATCTATTTCGTCGTCTAGTAATCGATACACATCAACCAGCTGAAAGAAAAAATAATCGAATTTCAGCAATCTCATAGAAACTCAACAAATCTGATAAAAGCGTTGAAGAACCGCATACCTCCTGAATATGAAGCTTGGAATCCTCGGTTAGGGCAAGTAGTAGTTTTCTACGAATGCCTTCATCGAGTAGAAAAAGTCGAGCACCATCCTTGATTGTATCTGTGAGATCCAATTTTCTTTCAACTTGCCCCTGTCTCGATCCTTGTCTGACCAAAAGAAACCAAGTATTAAACTTTTCTAGAATTTGTAAAGAAAGAAGGGGAACAAAAGAAGTATCATAACAAGGTCACAAACCTGTTTTCTCCTTGCAATGCAGGGTTGCTGCTCATTCTGGTAACATTCTCCTTAGCTAGAACAATTAAGTTCTCAAGCCGTTTCCATTGGAAAACACCACCTTTAAACAGAACCTATAAGTAAAACAGAAGAATAGATGGATTCATGTTAATAACTAATGCCAAGTTGGAAACAAAAACTGGAGGTCATACTTGAATACATATAAGGAAATCAAAAATAAATTTATACAGCCAATCTGGGGAAAAAGTGTGCGTGACAAGCTATTGTTATTCGAGACCCAATCTTTCAATGATCTGAGGATCCCAATGGAATATCAAACTTATAAAATAGGTTTTTTTTTCTCCCTAACTTTTTTTAATTTTTTATTATTAGAAATGGTGGGAAAATAATAAGTGGGGAGTGGAGTTTGAACTCAAGACCTATATGTCTTGTGAGACCTCAACCTCAACCTTAGCCCCTAGACCAACAAACTGATAAACTAGTTGCAATCAATTCTTAGTTCAAAATTTTAAACTCATAAAATACTATTCTGTTGAAAAGTTTTATAAACCATTCAAAAGATAGAAAGAAAATCCATAATTGAAACAAATTACTAATTTGACACTTCCTTCACCTGATCACAGCGTGGGTAGCCTCTTGTTTGCTTTTATAGGTCTCATCAAGGGAGGCTAGTACAATTGGCGCATAAAAAAGGCCAAGGGTCCGGTGCCCCTCTCCGCCAATAATATAACATTTTATTTTACTTTATTTTTTTATATTTGTTTGAATCTATAATCCATCCAAAGTAGCATCCTATTATAATAATGAATACTTTTGTCATGGACCTTGTGGTCCCGAGAATTCTCCACATCATCACAGAATCTCTCTCTCTCTCTCTCTCTCTCTCTCTCTCTAATAGTGAATTCGGACCACAAATTCCATATGTAGGGACATGGACCAGGTCCATACAAAAATGGAACTATAATAATCCTCCTATGTTGGATTACTGCCTTCTACTTTATTTATTTACTTTTGTTGGAAGGGGAGAGCCGGAGAGGTGTTCTCCTTGTCTTTTTACCCAAATGGAGACCCATTCTTTTAAAAAAGAAAAAAATTTAAAAATTAAAAAGAAAGCATCATTTGCATGCCAAGAGATTGGAGTATAAAATTTCATTTTCAGAATAATATCAAATTTCACAGCACACAGTTGTAATAGATAGACCTTATATGATTACAAAGGGAAGCATAAGCAGGTGATGTAGCAAGATAGATCCTCCATCAGTAGCTAGGCAGTAAATAAAGCAAAATTGAAGGATGGAACGATTAGAAATCATATGATATAAAGTTTGACTAACCTGAATGAGGCGCTCACGTAGAGCTGGGTTAGGATCTGTCAGCAGTCGCTTTGCGACATATGGATAGGCAACCTAGCACAAGCAAATCCCTGATATTCAAATTTAAACAAGCATTTTGTGACAATTATTACTGTAAATGGAAGCATAATATTCTATAAGACCAGCTCCAGAAGGAGGAGGAGGAGGAGGGAGGGGGGGGGGAACCAAAAAGAACCCTTAAAAAATTATATATATAGAGGGCTTAATACCTGTTTGGACCAAAAATTGAAAACCACCTCCGGAATGGTCCAACTCTTGGAGGATGCCCCAAAATGGATTCAACTCATTTGGTGAATGAGTTGTTTAAACTAAACAACGCATTTGTTAAACAATCAGTCACCAAATGAGTTAAATCCCATTTGGTGCGTCCTCCAAAAGTTGGACCATTTTTTAGGTGATTTTCAATTTTTGGTCCAAAGAGGTATTAAACCCCCTTTCAAAAAAGAAAGAAAAAAAGAGGTATTAAACCCTAAATATAGATGTCTAATATGATTGTCTTTCCTTCTTCCAATCTCTTTGATATGTATGAATAGTGTTCATTGATAGAATGCCAAATCTATTTTCAAAAACCGTTCACATGTGTTGGTAGAAACATAGGCAGATTTATCTATCAAAACCACCTATGTGATACATAAACATGCTGTTCCCAGCTTGTCTTTCATTTACATTTCCGTAAGAAAATCTTATATTGCAAGTCAGCACAAGTCGGGAAGTACTATTCTCCACTAAATTATGCATTACGAGATTCAAAATATCTCTGCTATTTACCTTCTTCTCCATTATGAGAACTGGGTACCTTAAATTTTTCTAATGAAATTATTCACTCCCATTATCTCATGTCAACTCTATTCCTACATGCTTCGTACTATGACAAAGAATAACCAGCAATGTTGAAAGAAGGGTTCCCTATCTATTCACCTTTCGAGAAAGATATGACAAGAAAAGTATGATTCTCGTGAATAAATTGAAGACTAGGGAGAAGATTGAAGTCTCTAGATAGGTAAACCGATCAAAAGGGCTGGTAAAAACGTGTCTTCATTAAAATCATCACTATATTGTCACATTATATTGTCAAACTATATAAAATTCTCATTTAGCATATCCAGAAAAATATCTCCTAAGAATAATTATCCTTAATCAATGATATGCGAACTAAGACATTATTCTTTGCAAGCAATTGAAGAAGCAGCAAGTATTTAAAGAATAGCAAGTCATTGGAACAAGGAAATCCTTCTTTATTCAGTGTCATTATCACAGTACCACATTAGCATTCTCAAATCTTTCAATAGAAGGAGGTGATGTCTGCCATTCTTAGTTTTAGATTCTCACCTTCCTATAACTAGTTCAACAATAACGATCTTGAGAAAATCAAACTTTTCATCTTAAAAATTCCAGATACAAAACCTTTGAAAAGTATAAATTAGAGTTGTTTTCGGATGTTTTGAAAAATTGGACATGGGTCAACTCCACCCGCAATAGGTACCTCTAGAGGAAAACATTTGTCCTTAAACTAGCCATTGTGGGAAAACAAACTCAACACACACCCCTCACGTCCAGGGTTGGACATCTAGAGCGTGAAGTTTGCAGGACTGGACATCTACAAGTGCCCAACAACATTATACTAGGTGGTGCTGGTAAAGAAGAATGAAAGTCAACTTCTTTTTAGTTAAAACATTGCCTTCAACTGCATTATCTCTCATATAGAGACAAGCCTTCAACTGCGTTATCTCTCATATAGAGACAAGCTGTGATAAAATATAGGTATAGTACACCTTGAATAACTTAGGATAATATAATATCCTACTTATCAGTTTATAGGTTTTAAAGCTAGCGCTTAAATGATTTGTGTTCCTTGAACTTTCAGCAAAAGATAATAAAAATTACACGAATTTTACAAGTCAAGAAGGAAAAAGTTAATAACAAACTCTAGATATATGGTCTTAAAATAAAATGCCTAGGCTACTCACCTCAAGAAATTTGAAATCTGGCTTTAGAGTCAAACAAATGCCTTCTTGTGTCAATAATGAACGGATAACAAGGGAAAATCTCTCTGGAATGCGGATAGGATAATTATAAACTAGTTGATTGAATTTTCCTGCAGAATAGCAAAAATTAGAAACAAATCATTGCTAAAAGAAAAATTGAAGGGAAACACATAATTACTCTCAGCACGAGCCAAAATTCCTTTCTTATTAGAGAAGCTAGACCTTGAAAAAGAAAGAAAATGTTGGCATTGTAACTTCTAAATGGGTAAACTATGCATAAGAACGGGCACAGAAAGCTAAATTTCCGTACTCTAGTCCAGAATGAAGCACAAACCAAAGGGCTAACAGATTATGACTACTTATAGATACTGGTACTATCCACATGCATTTGCACGTGATAGAATTTTGGTAAAAGTAAATTTGCTACCTACTTTTTTGTTTTATCTGAATCCTTGATTTATACAAAAGGTACACTCGAATGACGACATCTCAGTGAAAATTCGGAGAAAACACGCCATCAAGCCAAGCACTTGCCGGCAGAAGCCAAAGAGAGAAGAGAGCCAGAAATGGGAAATGATTTGTTTGGTATCAAATTTTAGTTGATCTATTTGCGATGAGCATTCTTTAGCAAACCAGTAAAATTATCCTATTAATACTCTATGTTTTTTTTGTAACTCCTAATACTTTCCATGTACTCTTAAAAATGACAGCAATTCAATTGTATGTAACCCCTAGGAATTATTTTCTTTCACTATTACAGTACAAAAAACAAATGCACGTTATGAGTAAATGAAAATAAAGATTGTCATTTTCTAGGTATATAATCTAGTAAATGATTTTTCATTGCAATTTATTTATGTTATGTTCAAGTGCACTTGATTTCACAATTACTATATTGCACGTGATTTATTGGATTGGATATTCCATAAATAAGGGCTTTCTTTGGCAAATCAAAAAAGGCAGAAACCAAAAAAAAAGTGTAAATCAACATGACCCAAAGGGTAATTTTAGAATAGTATATAATATATCATATATACTAATATATATATATAACTCTTCAACAGAAAGATATATATTATAATTCATACATATATCTTCACTCATTGCACAAAAATGAGGTCATATTCATTTTTGAGACACCATTGGTGTATATACTTGCTAGCCTATTCTGAGCACTTGATAAGTATATAACTTGGAACAAATACAAACATGCAAACCACTATGTGGTTGTAACTTTCCCTCAATCAAAATGTGTTTCTTGAGTTTTCAATTTCTAACCGTACTTGGCTTTTATAGAAATGTGAAAGGGTGAACCTAGTGCACTACCACGAAAATATACACAGGAAGTTTCAGGTGTCACAACCTTCCTTCCAAGCAAATGGTTTGGCATGCAAAACCTGTTGCACCAAGATCCATTGGGGATTATGCTATTACATGAATCCTTGGTATCATCAAAGGAATTATCTAAAATAATAGTGTCCCCTTGGATTTATGTTCATGACTATCATTTTCTTATCTCAACGAGCTAACAGGTTTTCGTTCATAAGAATATTCAGGAATATAGAGATTTTGGAAGATAGACTCAGTGTTGCAAAAGTCGCTAGTCGCTAGTCGGTTGGCAGACAGGGGACTAGCGACTAGTCGGCCTAGTCGGGGACTAGTCGGGGATTAGTCGGCGACCCTAAATTACAACGTAATTTTAATGTTCCCTAAATTACATGTGAATATTCCATTTTATTTTAATGTTCAATTAAATATTTTAAACAATTTAGGACTTTTTTGTAATATTTTAAACAATTTAGGACTTGTTTGTAATATTTTAAACAATTTACGACTTGTTTGTAATATAAGTATTTTATAGGATTTATGTGATAATTATTTATATTGCTATTTTAATCCTTTTATATATATTCTTATCCTAAGAGAATAAACCCTAAATTTTTATCTTCAAGCCGCGCCTCCTCTCTTCTTCTTCTTCTCAGACGGCTTCTTCTCTTCTTCTTGCCTCCTCTCTTCTTCTTCTTCTTCTTCTTCTTGCATCCTCTCTCCGTTCTCCTCTTCCTCAGTCGCTGCAACGCCGCTGCTCCTCGTCACCGCCACCGCCGCCGCTGCAGGTATGTCTTTCTCTCAATCACCGTCACTGTCACCGTCACCGCCACCCGATCGTGATTGCTGCAGGTACGTGTCTTTCTCTCTCTTTTTGTCTTTTCCCCCGTTTTTTTGACCGACTAGATTCGACTTTTGACCAATTTTTTCAAAGATCCGATTTTTTTGCCCGATTTTTGAATTTCTAGGCGGCCACCGGCCGACTACCGACTAGTCGGCCGATTTTTGCAACACTGGATAGACTACCAACAGCCAAGAAGAAGAAGACAGTATGGAGGGGCGAAAAACGGAACTCAAAAGGTAAACGATTCAAGAGAAAACATTAAATACAAATAACCTGTAACACTTCTGAAATTGAAGTCCGCAAGCCCCTTTCCAAGAGAGTTTTGCCAAATTGCTTCCAGAGCTGGAACAATTGGGGCAACATCAGTTCCACTAGCCAGAAACCCAAGCCTGGTGAAATCATTTGCCATCTCAGCATAATCCTCATTTACCGCATGGACAACAGCATCTATCAAAATCTGTTTGTTTTGCTGTAAGAGAATGTAACAGTGATCAATCTCCCTGCCTCTTATCTGCTATTTGTAATAATTTGCATGTGTAAAAGAAGTTAAAGCAATAGATGAACTTTACAGAAAGAAGAATATGACTATGCACAATTTGCTTGCAAATGTCAATTTTATTTCACAGATATGAGAGTTTGAGATCCAAGGATCATTTTTGTGTACTGACAAGAAAGGTTAAGAAGCATACTTTCCTAACACTTGTTGATAAAAGCAGATAAATGGGGCCCAAGGATCAGGAGGCTTCAAGAAAGATTAGAGAGTTGTTTGGCATCTCTTTCAAATGAAATAAGTGGACATATTTTATAATCATATAGAAGAATTGAGGAACTAAAGTTAAAAACACTACAGTTTAGCAACATGCGCAAATTAGGACCAGGCTGACGCGAATAGATGTTTCATGAGATGTACTACGCCATGGATAATAACTTTGTCAGGATGTATAAATGCAGAAGTTAAATTCCGATCATATTTTTAATCAGGCAGACTTCTTGTTTAACGCTGAATGTCCTGAGACATATCTTTCTGTTAAAGCTCATGGCGTTCAAATGCTATTTCCTAAAACTTATTAATGCCTTGCACACACTGAGGATTGATATTCATGCCTAGAATACTAGTCAGTCTATATTCTTTCAACATTCAGAATCTCTAATTTCAACAAATTACAGTAGTTCAAAACAGCGTTCATATGAGAAATTGAGAATAAGGGAACAAATAAAGCATCACTATTGATTGTGTTTTATCTTTTTTTCCATTACTGATGAAAGCATGAAGCTTCAAATATCCATCAATGTGCTTGTTAAACTTTCAGGTAACCGCGTTTATCATAAATCTAAGGAACAACAAGGATATCTTCATGTGATTGAGACGATGACAAGGAAGCACAAAAGCTTAGTTTGAGAGTTGCAATTTTGAAAGCTGTGAGTAGAAGTCATATGCGATTAAATGACTTAATTTTTAACGAAGTCAAGTCAAAGTAAGGAACCTACTTTACCTGACTAAGCACTGCAACGTTCCCAAAGTCTACATAGGCTATACGTCCATCACGCATAGCAAAGACATTCCCTGGGTGAGGATCACCATGAAATAAACCAAACTCCAGTAACTGTCGCAAGGCAGCACTTACTCCGACAGTCAAGAATCCCTCGAGATCAATTCCCGCGTCCCTAATTCCCTGAGTTTCATGGAGTAGAGTATGTCAGCAAGAGCAAAGTCAAATAACATGTAATTTCAAAGTACGCCATCAATAAAACCTGAGGATTGGTGCATCGAATGCCATCAATCCATTCCATCACCAGAACCCGTGAACCAGAAAGCTGTCTGTAAACTCGGGGAATTTTAACAGTACGGTCACCTTTGAAGTTCTCCAGGAAATCTTCAATATTGCGAGCTTCCTGAACATTATAATGAAAATTAAAATATTACTGAGAAAAAATCAAAGTTATGAACTGACTCTGATCAAGTACTTGAACAGGCTAATCGCTTCTACTTTTTTAACTAACTGTTTGTACAAATAGCAACATGGAATGCAGTCAACGGTTGCATCTCTAGTAGAGTGAACTCTGAAACCCGTACTAGATATTCCCATTGTTTGTGTTTGACTTTTAAAGGTCCATATTTTTCTTCCATGTCGATTGCTAGTTTCTATTTTCTATTTTCAAACTAATGAGCAAAAATTTGCAAAAATACCAGAGTATAATCCAGTTCCTCCAAAAGCTTCTCGCCAAATTCATCCACAATAAGTTCTGCATTGCACCCCAACTTCTGCAAACTGACGCCATTCAAGAATGAGGCCAGAGTCCGGAAAAGAAAAAGATCCCGATATATGATGGGCTCTATTCCAGGTCGTAGAACCTGCAAGCCCAAAAAACGTAGATCAGTTTGGGCCTGTACCAAATAATGTCAAACTAATTTGATTTTCTGTGGTAATCTAATTTCCAAAGCACACAATATAGAGAACTGAATGTATTTATAAATCTTCAACTGAGAACAAGAAGGCAAAGACAAAGGTTTGCTGGACAGAGGGATAACAACCTAGAAGCAGCTAATTATCACAACTAGCTGGACTATCCCAAAGGATAATGAAGATGAAACTGCCAGAGAGATAGTTACAGCACAAAGAAAGATGAATAGTTTACAACCTTAATCGCGACATCCTCACCAGAGGCACGCAACTTTGCTCGATAAACTTGACCTAAACTTGCTGCTGCTATTGTCGCTGAGGAAATTTTACTGAAAAGAGCTTCCAGAGGTTGGCCCAATTCCTCTTCTATGATTTGAAAAGCGACCTAAATCATTGTCAAAGACAGTAGTTTAAAATCTATTGTGGCAAAACATAAGCAAAACAGATCGAGAGTGTACCTGGTTCGGGAAAGAAGGAACATCATCTTGGAGGATGCAAAGTTCATTCATGTAATCTTCTCTAATGATATCAGGTCTATTTGCAAGCACCTATTTGAATTTTTGAAAATGAGGCAGCCAATAATCAGGACTAAAAGACAACCAGACATGGCAGAAAGTGCACCCAATTATCAGCAATATAAGTTTTGACTGGAAAGAAACAATAAGATAAGAACTCATATAGGGATAGACATTATTAAAGCAGTCATCAAGCAACAAGTCTCATGTGTCCACTTAAAGACACGATTATAAGATTAATTAGAGAGTAAACCCGATCCTTTCCACTATCTTATTAAAAGGTTTTCATAGGTCAAATTAAACAAGTTAAAAGAAAAGGGAAGAGACCGAAGGGAAAAAGATTGATCTCTGCACCCTAGATTCTGACCAACTTGAACAAAGTAGGAACTGTAATGGGAATTGGACAAAATCAAGAAGTATTTTTTCCTTGAAACGAACATTAAAAAAAAAAAAAGAAGAAGAAAAAGAAAAAAAAACCTGGCTGAGGACAACAAGTGTTTCACCCTTGAATAAAAAGGAAATTGCATGAACTGTCCAATAACAGAGGAGGAATGTATATAGAAGACAAACAAGGAAGGTCGCTTTGACGTGGGTTCATACAAGGTAGATTCTATTAAAAAGTCTGTCAACTGGCCCAAGTTCAGTATGGACAGAAAAGAAAGCAAACAACTTAATGACAATAATAAGGATGTCAGATTTAACTCTTCAGGACAAGTGAACAAATGCAGATAGCATTCACGCAACATAGGGTGTAGGAGAATCTTTGAAGGAAATTGAGACCATCAGAAGATCACATATTAAATAGGTTCTTAACATAATAGCAAAGGATTACATCAAGAAATTGATTAAATAAGTCAACACCATCCCAGAGCTAACAAATATTTTGCTCAAAGTTTTCAAAAGTAAGGACTTAAAGCTTATCCTACAAAGTATACTTTTGATTCCCTGACGGAAATAAGGATAGCCTATGAGGGTTTTAACTCTTCCAGCTGCAGAATAAACGTAAAAAGACATTTATGCAATGTAGCAAGGAGAAATCCTTTAAAAAAAAAGAAGACCGCTTGAGAGCAAGAAGAAATATATATCTTAAGAAATTGTTACTGAAGCACTAGCCAGAGAAGTTCATTCAAGAGTGTCAGCACCATCCTCAGATGAAGTTGAGAACTAGAGGTATGTTCTGAACGTAATTAGAAAGCAAGGATTTCGAGCAGTCCCTTAGCATACATTTCTTAATTTAATCACAATGACCAAGTTTCGTATAAGAACTGACTGAACATGGATTTATGTTCTAGACGGTCAGTATGAAATATTATACCATGAAATGGTTTTAGAAATTTGCATCTTATATGTTTGTGAACACATGAATTTGAGTGTGAACTGGACTGAAATGACACAAAACTTCTAGCTACGCCACCTTTTTCACCTAAAAGGGAAGACACATTAACAGAGATTCTTTATTTTTACCCATTATTTCATTCTTCCACTGAGAGGACGAGTTATACAAAATGAACTACCTCAAAGAATGAATTAGATATAACTACAAATTTAAAGAAGTGACTTCCAGCATATCCAAGCGCTGTAACACTTAAATTTGGAACCACGGGAAAGAAGGATAATTTCATAGGATACAAAACCTGGCCAGCTTTGATAAAAGACGGTCCCAAATCACAGAGAAGATTTCTCAGCTGGCTAGCACGAAAAGGAACTACTTCTTCATCGCGACCAATGTGATAATCGTAGACTAGTGCAGACCAATAAAGGCCGAGCTTCCATATTATCTCTACCCCACGGCCAATCAGTGACAAGATTCCTCCTCTTGACTCTAATACCTTACTTCTTATCTGAGAAAACAGATGTACAACACTCAATATAGCAACAAAATCAACTTGGTAATGAGTAAATAATTAAGCGCAGTGAGGAAAAAGAAAGAACCATAACCATAACCATAACCAGGGTTGTAATGAGATATATCTATGAAGATCAACTTAGCTGTAGGAATTACAGTTGCAAAGAGATCATACTACATGCGCCTAGTTGTGGTCAAGAGCATGCAAAATTATGTAAAAACCTCGCATCTAAAAGCTATCTGAGCTTATGGACAAAGTGAAACAAGGATTTTTCTTTTTTATAACATGAAAATTTATGCTCGGGGAGATGTGCCATGGTATTCAAGGAAATAATTTAAAGATTATCAGAAAGACCAAGTTGAATAATTAATCCAAGAAAAATCTGACAAGACTCAGATTGCATAGGATAAGATTAAGTCCAATATTCAGTGAAAAACTTTGAAACACTGAAAAAGAATCGGTCAGAATTTGACAACAAAAAGCAATTACTACTAGTAGGACAATACTAGGAAGAAAAATTCTCAGCAACAGTTATTCAGTAGAATCTCAGGGAACAATTAAAGACAACAGTTCAATCAAAGCAATTAATTCAATCAAAGGTACTAAAAAACACGGAAAAATAAATTTAAAGAACAGAAATAGCTCATAAAATTTCAAAGCCAATTCTACAAAAACCTAAAAACACAATAATTCAGAATATTTTTTTGAAAAAACATAAGAATTTTTAAATTCCAAAAAAAGAGAGGAAGAAAGTTCAATTATCATACTGTTTCAGGAGTATACTTGCGGAACGGAATACAAACGCCACGCTCAATATCCAGTTGCTCCAAAGCACTACTCGAACTTCCATTAACAGAACTAGTTACTACTTGATTTCTCTTCGTCAAGGCGGCGGCGGCGGTGGTTGTTGAATCACCACCACCACCATTACTACTACCATTTCTGGCGGCAAAATTCGAAATTCGAAGCTTGAGCTTACTCTTTGAATTGAAATTTGTACAAAATATGTGTTGATTCCAGTTCGAACTCAAATTGGAAGGTAGGAAATTTGTATGAAGGTAATTTGTGGTGATGATGAGGTCCATTTCTGATGTTCTTATTGTTCCTCTTTTCTTTTCTGTAGACGGAGATAGAAAGGTTCAGCGTGTGATGTGTGTGAGAGAGAAAAATGAGTTTTAAATTTGGAAAGAATAAAATGATAATTGAGAAGTTGTTGGATGGTTTTCAGGCCATGCAATTTGTGTGCGTTCTACGAGGAAGGAAGAAATAACGAGCTTTCCACCAAATCTATCTATATACCATATTGTATTTATATTATAGAACCTGTTTTCATTTTCAATCAATCAAACAAAATTTTAATCTATTCCGTGAGTTTTGAGTTTTTAAGGTAGCTGGCTAATTTTAATTGGTTGAGAAAAACTAGATTAGTTAAATTAATTAAAAACTAATTCTTATCTCAATAAACTTCAATTATTAAATCAATCCCTCAATAATGTCTCAAAATCTTTAAATATCTTCCAATTAAAAAAATATGGATATCCATATATTTTCTTTTAAAATGAAGGATATGGGTTTATTATAATTTTGAAGATTCTAATCGATTTTTGTAGATTTTTTTAACTTTTAATTTTTTTTTCAAAAATTTGATTGATTAATAATATTTTAGATTAATTAAATTAATTGAAAATATTTATTATCTTAAAAAATCAAAAATCAAATTACTTCCTCAATTATCTTTGCATTCCCAAATTTTCTCTCATAATATTAAATTTTCTCTTTGTATATATATCTATTATTATATTTACCCAACCTATTTTGACTTATTATGCATCCTACAACTTTTGAACAATCATTGCTAATTTCTTAAATAAATTATATTTTTAAATAGTTTTAGAATAACTTGATTGGTTGTTCTAATATTATATTAATTATATTAATTAAAAAAAATAATTTTAATAACTTCCAAATACTTACCCTAAAAAACCTACTCAATTTAATTTTCAATCTCATTATTGCTAAAAATCTTCTAAAAAACCATTGTAATCACCATCTTCTTCTCATTCAAAAGTTTACTTTACAATTTATATTTTTAAAAGTTTTTTTAGCTTTACGGTTAATTTTCTTGAATTTGTTTTTATTAATGAAAATAAAAAAATAAAATGTAAAGTACCATAGGTTTCTCATTTTCAAATAATTAACCAATTATAAATATTATGTATTTATTTGAGCAAATTTATCATACAAATAAAGTTCAAGATTTCATTATTTTGATTTAATTAGATAACTATCTCAAATCAAAGTTTTTTTTTCTTTTCAAACATGATATCTTTTTTTATCTATCTATATTTATATTACAGAAGTTGTTTTTAGTTTTAACCAATCACAATCACATACTTCAAAACTCTAATCTAATTTTCTGGGAGTTTTGAATTTTTTAATTAGTTACTAATTTTGATTGGTTGAGAAAATTTAGATTAGTTAAATTAATTGAAAACTAAATATTATCTTAATAAAATTCAAATAACAAACTAATTCCTCAATTATCTCTATAATCTCAAATTTTCTCTACTAATCTTAAATTATCTCTATTACATAAGACATTTTATGTTTTTGACCACTCTAAAGCTTCCAAAATTCTAATCTTATTTTTTTTTGGAATTTAGAACTTTTTAATAAGTTCATAAAATTATGATTGGTTCAAATAGGTTTTTGAATTAAATTTAAAGAGTAAAGATTTACTGATCTTTAAATTATTGAGATTATGTTGATCATTTGAATTCTTTTAACAAGATTTTGAGTTTTTAATTATTTAAATTTTTTAATTAATTCACAATATTCTTTGTCTATTAAATAATCAGAGTAGTAAAACTGAGAATTCTCTCGAGAGAATTTCTCCTCTCTCTCGAGGTTCCTATTGAGTCTAACTCAATAAAGAATCCTTGAGCTTCTATAACTAAGTTATTCTCTTCTAGGATACTCACATATCCTTATAATATTCACAATATCACCAGGAAAATGAAAACAAACTATAATTATTGAGATTATGTTACTAGGACCCCTGTTTTGAAGAAAAGTTACACTGAAAAAGGGCATTTGATGAAAGCAGCATCCGTAATGGTCATACCTTGCGAAATCCTCTTTGTTACCAGGAAGCACATTGTCGAAACACCAGGGGCTGTTGTTCAGCACGTGGTCGACATTTTTCTCACTTGGCACAAAAAAAGGGTACGTATTATTGCCCAATTTTTGATATGTGGTTTTGCACTTCCATGAGCAGTTTAACATTATGGTGAAATGCCTTGGCAGATTATCAGTAGTTTGAATAAATCGGCCTACCAGCGAGGCCTTAGAACCAGACAAACCACCCTGAACGTCCGCCTTTGCAAACACAGTGGTACGTTTCTCCACCCCGCGAAGGGTAAAGCTTTTCAGTTTCGAAACAATATCGGAAACATTTTCCATTGAAATTTTTGGTTGCTGGAAAAATACAAGAAAAGAGAATTGTGGCTGCTCAATGAAGGTGTGAGCGGAAGAGAAGAAAAACGCGTTTATAATAACGTCGGCGCCTAGAAAAACCTAGCGATTTAAGGAATCCTATGACTATATTCCTACAAAAATTTTGAGTGAAAGTCTCAAAGTTTCCATAGTTTTAGGCATTACAATCGCTAGCACACTAAACAATTGTTCAAATATGGAACGAATGAAAACAGTGGAAGGGGTATGGTACTACCGATTTAGGATTGAGGTTGATGTTACTGAACCGCTCAGGCGAGTGTTTCTGGGGCGAAGCACCTGATGTTGAGGATTTCGAAGGCTTGTTCAGTTATGAGAGATTGCCCGCTTTTTGCAACCACTATGGCATGATGGACCACGTTCCGATAACTTGTCCGGAATTGCCCGGGGGAGACAGACTTGTGGATAGACAAAATTATGAATATGATGTCATGTTGAAAGCAACATATCTCCCACATTCCAAATCTTTGCACACTGTGAATTTTAACAAAAATATACTTGTTAGAATAGTGGTAGAACTGTTAGTAGTGCCCTAGGACCATTAGCACATGTTGTACGTTTTATATCTTTTGAACATGTATTTGAATAGTTAATTTTGCTTTTGATTATCAAATGTGTGATTTGATAGTAAAACTCATTAGCTTATGTAATTACTATTCTAGTTGTCCCTAGTTTTATGTAATGCTTATTTACAATGAAATAAAACTAGTATGATGGATGATTGATGATCATGTTTTACTGGTCATGTGTAATGAATACAAATCATATCATAGATTCAATATATAGGGATACATTGTATTGGACGTGATCCGTTAGAGAAGTAATACTTCATGGTCCTTAGTCATAAGTATTACTTCCTCAATACTATTTAGAATCCTTAGACCTTATGTCTCCATTGATTATAGCATGAATGGAGCCACGTTTTGACTCAGTCGTACGTTGCTTTTAATCGAGTAATCAATACGACTGAGGATCGGATGTAGTGTCCTATCATGGCTTGAATGTGAGAGGCATTGTAAGGAATTTGTCCCTCTCTTATTGAGAGAGATATCCATGGGCCCCTCGATAGGGAAAGACTGTCTAAATGCATGGCCGTGCTCAAACGTATTTGATAAAGTGGTTATCAGATACTATTTGTTGGAACAGTCTACCCGGAGATCGACCATAAATACAATTAAGCTTTATAAGGGTGACGACCATAATGCCTTATGCTTAATTAGGATATCGTGAGACAAAGGGATTAAATAGTGGATTGATATTAGGTTCTGTTGTATATTCATTCACTTTGGGTAGTCACAATGTCCCTCGCTAGTGGACCGCTTGTGATTTATGAACTCACATTACTACTAAGTGTGTTTTCATTGCCATTGTGATATGAACCCTGCTGTGGTCACACACATAGACGAGCTAACGAAGCTTCATGTCCGCATTCAATGAATCTAGAATGTGTCTAGGTTCATTGTATCTGACATTCATTTTTCTGAGAATAATAAAGCGTTATTATTCGAATTAGAGATAAGGGGCATTTTCGGTATAGCTGGGATTACGTGGGAGTTATTATCCGATAAGGACTCCCACTACCAGCAGAAGTCTAGGGGACGTGGGAGTTAAAGGCTCCCATTGCCAGAAGAGGTGGAGCGGATGTGGGAGTTGTTCTGGAAACAACCTCCCACTCCCTATAAAATCTCTCTTGGCCGAAACCCTAAGGTTAGACAATTTTCAGCCGAAATACCAAAAACCACAAGAAATCAGATTTCTTGTTTTGCCTCCCTTTCTCCCGAATTCCCGAAACTCAGAGCTAGCACTCGCTGCCCGTTTCGTCGCGTGGATACCGGTAGGGAGTAATTCCGCAAGGAGGACTCAAGGCGATCGTTGCTGACGAACCTTAAAGACAGAATCTTCAATTCAAGAATCGGATTCTTGAGCAAACAAATGTAAGTTCTTTTCTTTGTAACTTTCGATTCGTTTTGTATGAGCGGATCCTTCAGGGGAAGACTCATGGGTGTTTGGAACGAGTTTTCGCCCATGAATCCCTTCAAGAACGTGCAATTGTGCCGTTTGAAGGGCAAGCTGGTGATGTAGCTGAGGGTTCCAAAGCAATCCGGTAAAAGCAGGAGGCGGAACGGGCCAGAAAAGGTAAGGGAAAAGTGGTAGAACCGGAGCAGAGAAAATCGGTTAAAAGGAGGTTGGGTTTTGGCGGCGACGGTGAGAAGCTGATGACGGCGGCAATGGTTTCCGAGCAGCGTCAATAAGTGAGACAACATGGTGGTTTGGAGCAGGGTCGGGTCAGAGGATCATATATAAAAGGGGGTTTTGGGACGGATGGAGCAAGACTGAATCGCAAGAAGATGGTGGTGGGCGGTAGAATTGGGAGCTCACCGGCATCGAAGAAACACGAACGCGACAGTCGGGAGCCCAGTTGGAGGCGGTGATGAACTTCAACATGCATGGCATGGAGAATTCCATACATGAGATACACAGGATGCTCAACCAGGCTGAACTGAACATTAAGAAGACCCCTGAAGTCTTAATGGTTCAAAAAGGGAATTTCAAGAAGAAAGGAAAGGGAAAACCCATGGCCAAGAAGGGCAAAGGCAATAACAAGCCCAAACCCAAGGCCAAGGCACCAAAGGAAGGAGTTTGCTTCCATTGCAATGAACCAGGTCATTGGAAACGAAACTGCAAGCTCTATTTGGAAGAGAAAAAAAAGGGGGAAAGCTAGTTTGACTGTCTCTCCAAGTATTTATGTTATTGAAATTAGCATGTCTGCTCCTACTTAATTCAGTTTGGATATTAATTCAGTTTCTTGTTTGGATATTGAAGGTTTTAAATTAAATATTCTGAATAAAATTTGCACCATTAATAAAGATTGTATCTTCTATGGAGATGCCTTTTTGATGAATGGGCTTTATGTTCTTAACCTCGACGAATCCATTAAAAGGCCCATCTATAACATTAATACTTAGATGTTTAAATCCAATGACTTAAACCAAAACTACTTTTGGCACTGTCGTTTGGGCCACATAAATGAGAAACGCATATCAAAACTCCATCAAGATGGAATTTTGACATCATTTGACTTAGAGTCTTATGAGACATGTGATTCTTGCTTGTTAGGCAAAATGACTAAAGCTCCCTTTACTGGACAAAGTGAGAGAGCTTCTGATTTGTTGTGCCTCATACATACAGATGTATGTGGACCAATAAACACAAGTGCTAGAGGAGGGTTTCAGTACTTCATCACACTCACAAATGATTTCAGTAGATATAGCTACGTCTATCTAATGAAACATAAATCAGAATCTTTTGGAAGATTCAAAAAATTTCAAAAAGAAGTACAAAATCAACTTGGTAAAAGTATTAAGATACTTCGATCAGATCGAGGTGGCGAATACCTTAACCAAGAGTTTGACGAACATCTTAGGGGTTGTGGAATTGTTTCACAATTAACTCCTCATGGCACACCACAATGGAATGGTGTATCGGAACGGAGGAATCGCACCTTACTAGATATGGTTCGATCTATGATGAGTCAAACAAGTCTTCCAATTTCCTTTTGGGGCTACGCCCTAGAAAGTGCTGCATTTATATTGAATAGAGTTCCTTCTAAAGCGGTTCAGAAAACTCCATATGAGATATGGACTGGGAAACAACCTAGTTTGTCATTTCTCAAAATTTGGGGATGCGAGGCGTATGTAAAACGCTTGTTATCTGATAAACTCGCCCCCTAAATCTGACAAGTGTTTGTTTGTGGGATATCCTAAAGAAACTAAAAAATATTACTTCTATCTTCCATCAGAGAACAAAGTGTTTGTTGCTCGAAATGGTTTATTCCTTGAAAGCGAATTTATTTCCAAAGAGGATAGTGGGAGTAAGATCCATCTTGAGGAAATTCAAGATCCCCTAACAATATCTAAACCAGCTATGGAACTTCAAGCAAGCTCACGTGCTGATACTGAACTTCAATCTTTGACACAAGGCCCAAGAAGGTCAAGTCGGGTACATCAACAGCCTGAGAGATATGGATTTCTCATGACTGATGATCATCATATTGAACTGATTGATCAAGATGAACCCACTACCTACAAAGAGGCAATTCATAGTTCTGAGTCAGATAAGTGGCTAGAAGCTATGAAGTCTGAGATGCAATCCATGTACGATAACCAAGTATGGACTTTGGTTGACCCACCCGAAGGGGGTAAGGTCATTGATAACAAATGGTGTTTCAAAAAGAAAACCGACATAGATGGTAATGTACACACTTTTAAATCTCGACTAGTAGTTAAAGGTTATAGACAAGTTCATGGTATTGACTATGATGAAACCTTTTCTCCTGTCGTTATGATAAAGTCTATTAGGATTTTACTTGCCATAGCCGCATATTATGACTATGAGATATGGAAAATGGACATTAAGACCGCGTTTCTTAATGGAAACCTTCTCGAGGATGTCTATATGACACAACCTGAGCGGTTTGTTGATCCATCGAATCCTAGCAAAGTGTGTAAGCTTCAAAGGTCCATTTATGGATTGAAGCAAGCATCTCAAAGCTGGAATCGTCGCTTTGATCCGTTAGAGAAGTAATACTTCATGGTCCTTAGTCATAAGTATTACTTCCTCAATACTATTTTAGAATCCTTAGACCTTATGTCTCCATTGATTCTAGCATGAATGGAGCCACGTTTTGACTCAGTCGGATGTTACTTTTAATAGAGTAATCAATACGACTGATGATCGGATGTAGCGTCCTATCATGGCTTGACTTTGAGAGGCATTGTAAGGAATTTGTCCCTCTCTATTATTAGAGAGAGATATCCAAGGGAAAAACTGTTTAAATGCATGGTCGTGCTCAAATGTATTTGATAAAGTGGTTATCAAATACTATTTGTTGTAACAGTTTACCCGGAGATCGACCATAAATACAATTAAGCTTAATAAGGGTGACGTCTGCCATGCCTTATGCTTAATAAGGATATCGCGAGACAAAGGGATTAAATAGTGGATTGATATTAGGTTCCACCGTAAATTCATTCACTTTGGGTAGTCACAATGTCCTGCTAGGGACCACTTGTGATTTTTGAACACATACTACTACTAAGTATGTTTTCATTGCCATTGTGATATGAACCTACAGGGTCACACGCATAGACGAGCTAACGAGCTTCATGTCCAGATTCAATGAATCTAGAATGTGTCTAGGTTCATTGTTTCTGACATTTATTTTTCTGAGAATAATAAAGCGTTTTATTCAAATTAGAGATAAGAGGCATTTTCGGTATACTGGGTATTACGTGGGAGTTATTATCCGATGAAGACTCCCACTACCAGCAGAAGTCTAGAGGACGTGGGAGTTATAGACTCCCACTGCCAAAAGAGGTGGATAGGACGTGGGAGTTGTGCTTGAAACAACCTCTCAATCCCTATATAAACTTCTCATGGACGAAACCCTAGGGGTTAATGCTTTTCAGCCGAAATATCAAAAAGACCTAGAAAATCAGATTTTCTATTATGCCTCTCCATTTTCTCTCTATTTCCCGAAACTCAGAAAAACGAAGAGCTAGCAATCTCTGTTCGTTTCGTGGATACCGGTAGAGGGACATTCCGCAAAGGGAAATCCATTGGTGGCAGCAACGTATCCAAGAAACAACATTTTTCATTCAAGAATCAGATTATTGAACCCAAAAAGTAAGTTTATGTCTAGATTTTTTTGTTCGATTCCTTTGGTATGAGCGGATCCTTCGGGAAAGGACTCATGGGTGTTTAGAACGAGTTTCTGCCCATGAATCCCTTCAACCACTACCACAAAATGTACCACAACCAAATGTTCAACAACAAAACATTCCACCATTATCACCACCACCACCACAAAATATCAATCCTCCACCACCACCTCAATATTATCAACCACAACAATACAATCAACCACCACAATACAACCCACCTCCACAATACTACAATGCATCACCACAATATAACGTACCACCCCCATCCCCACCAGCCAATGCATGGGCAACACCTGATGTAGGGGTTGCCTTTGTGATATTAGCTCACATGTTCCAAACTCAGCAACAGCAGTAACAATAGCCACAACAACAACATAATATGTATGTCGGGGCTCCTAGAGGTCAACGGGTTGAGGCTGATCCGAGTGTATACTGCGAGCACATGAAGAAGATGCACATGAGTTCTTTTAATGGAGAGATGGGGTTGGATCTGACGGAGAATTGGTTGGAAGAGGTTGAACATCATTTTCGTATCATGAGGGTGCTGAAGAATATGAAGGCTGATGTGGTTGAGCTTTTCCTTACTGTAGGGGCATCTGAGTGGTGGAAATGTGTAAGACCCCTATACGCTCAAGCGAGGCCTATTACTTAGAACGGACTTAGGAAGGCATTTTTGGACCAGTACTTTCCTAAGACCTTCAAGATGGCCCAACAGAATGAGTACTTTGACGTGAGGAAGACGGAGGGGATTGTAGTGTCAGCTTATGTTAATAAGTTTAACAGGTTGGGAAAATATGCTTCAACTATAGTTCAAGATGATGAGATGCGAACTCAGAGATTTGTGTGGGGGTTGTTGCCTCGCATAAGGGGAAGATTATCTGGGTATCGTCCTACTATCTTTATGGACGCGTACCAGCGAAGTTTGGATGTGGAAGAAGAGTTCAAGTCAGTTGAAGTTGATATAAATAGGCCTTTTCTCCTATATGTCACAAGGTTCTCATCCTAATGTTAATGCACCTATGGTTGCAAGGAATAGGTTCGCTCCTACCTCTGGACCAACCAATACCTTCAGTCCAGTAGTTGGGACAGGTGCTAACTCTACTAGAATTGGAGGACCTGTAAGGGCACCTATGAACTTTGATGCGGTGTCGGCGTGTATACGATGTGGTAGGAAGCACACAAGGACTTGTAGATGGTCTACATGGGCATGTTTTAGATGTGGCAAGTTGGGTCACCGAGTCAGTGAATGTACAGCTCCACTACAGGCTATTGGGCAGACTTCTAGGGCAACACCTAATGCTGGAGGCGTTGGGGCAAAGCATAATGCTTGGGTATTCGCATTGACTCAACAGGAAGCGGGAGACGCTTCGGATGCGATAACAAGTACGCTACTCATCAAATTCGTGTTTGCTTATGTGCTATTTGATTGTGGAGCCACCCACTCCTTTGTATCTCGTAGGTTTTCTAAAATACTTAAGACTTCTCATGTTAGTATTTTAGATACCTATAAAGTTATGGTTCCTAGTGGAAAGGTATTAGATTCTAATTTGGTTCATAAGAGGTGTCGGTAGAGATAGTGATAATGGACCAAGCCAAGGGCAGCCCTACTTAAAAGATCCACTTGTCAACATTCAAAGACCAATGACAAGATCAAGAACAAGAAGGACTTTCTAATGGTGGTGTTCTTAGGCTTTCTAATGGTGTTTTTATTAGCGCTTTTTCATGTTTCATTGGCAACTACAAAACGAGTTTAGAGGCGGAAATAGATGCGCTACTAGCGGGTTTACAAATGGCGCGAATGTGTGATATAAATCGCTTTCAAATTCAAACGGATTCATCAGTTCTTGCAAATGCAATTATTAAATGTACTATTGCATCCTGGAAGTTAGACTTTAATTTTTGAATTTTTTTAGCTATTCTTGGTGATCGCAAGATTGTTCATGTTTACCGCGAGACTAACTCGGTTGCAGACGCCTTAGCAAACGTGGCTTGTACTTCACGCTCTACTACTCGATACGAAGCCTATCCATTATTGCCGAGTCATATACGTGGATTAATACATCTTGACAAAATTGGTACTCCATTTATTCGACTCAAGTAATTTCATGGTTTCTAGCTCTAGTCCAATTCTTGGTTTGGTCCCCGGATCCACCGTCAGTATTATCCAAATTTGAGGTGTTCCAAAGTGCAGATTTAGCCATTCCAGGGCAAGTAATACCCCCTGCTTTTGGACAATTTTTCTTGTGCGTAAATCCCCTGCTTTTTGTTGAAACAGAGCAGATTTGCCCTCAGTATAAACTGAAACAAAGGCGTAATTAATCTGTCTAGGCTGATCCAGTCAGAAATCTGGGTGGTTTTTACATTAAATAGGGGGTGTTTCAGCCTCCATTGTTAATTAGCTTTCCTTAGCGTTGCGTTGATTAAATTCCCTAGAAACTAGTTCGAGAATTAGAGAAAGATCCGGCACAACTTAAGCTGTCGAACCTTTTGTACTTAGTACCTCACGGTTCTTCATCAGGTGGTATAAGAGCAAAAGGTTCATCTCTATTCCCGGTGTACCTTTATCGTTTTTCATAAAAAAAAATTCTTGTTTGTAGAATTGACAGAAATTCAGAAAAAAGCATTACAGCGTATATAAAAAAAAGCAGCCGATTTTAAAAGCCTCTTGGTGTAAAGAAATTGGCAGCCGAGTTAGTATAATTGAATAGCGAACTATAAAGCCATAAGCAAACTTCTTGGATTGATAGCGTAGTCGTCCAAGAATTGGCAAACGTTTCTCCTTTAATTTGAGCCGAGTTTAAACATCCTTATACATCAAGAATTGATAGTGTAGGCGCCTCATTCTTTGATATCTTTTGGCCAAAGGTAAGGGAAAATTCAATAAAGTAAAGGTACTGTTCACGATTACTGTTCACATATTACTATTCATCCGAATCAAGAACATCAAGAAAATCAAGAAGATCAATATCATCAAGAACCAGTTTCCATTCTCAATTAGGATTTCGTTTCTTCATCTTTTTATTTCTAAAGCTTTTCGTTTAGGTCAAAGATAGGATTTCTTTCCTTATTTTTCAGCTTTGTGTCAACGCAACTAGTTAGGAACCCATTCTTTAATCTAGAGTTTGAAGTTCTATACGACCGGTGTTGGAATAAAGAGTGAATCTTTCTTTGCTATCTAACATTTTTGTGTGCTTTTCTTGAATTATAAAGATGTCTTTTCAGGGATCTCCATCAAAGAAAGGTGAAGCCTTTGATCCGGAAAAGTTCTAATTGAGTCTTTACTTACTAAAGGTCTCATAAGTCCTTCTCAATCACCTTGGTCTTGTACTGTTTTTTATGTTAATAAGCATTCTAAACAAGAACGCGGAGTTCCTCGATTAGTAATTAATTATAAACCTTTGAACAAAGTTTTGAAATGGATTAGACATCATATTCCTAATAAAAAGGATTTATTAGACAGACTTTATGAAGCTGTTATATTTTCTAATTTTGATTTAAAATCAAGGTATTGGCAAATACAGATTAATAAATCTGATAGGTACAAAACCGCTTTTAATGTCCCTTTTGGTCATTATGAATGGAAAGTTATGCCAGTTGGTTTAAAAAGTGCCCCTTCTAAATTTTTGAAAATTATGAATGATATTTTTATTCCATTTAGTGAATTTGTTATTGTTTATATTGATGACATATTAGTATTTTCTAAAATTATAGAAACTGATCATTTTAAACATTTAGATATTTTTAAAAAAATGTGTTATTCAAAATATACTTGTTATATCTAAACAAAAGATGTCTTTATGTAAGACCAAGATTCGCTTTCTACGTCATAATATTGATAAAGGAAATATTATTCCTATTAATAGAAGTATTGAATTTGTTTCAAAATTTCCTAATGTTATTACTGATAAAACTCAGTTACAGAGATTTTTAGGAAGTCTGGCAAGAGATACTGCTATTATTTATGACATATTAAAAAAGGTTCCTAAACATTGGTCTACAGGTCATAGTAATGCAATTAAGAAAATAAAAGATAAAGTGAAAACTTTGCCTCGTCTGATGTTAGCAAATCGCACATGGGAGAAAATTGTGGAGACTTATGCCTCTGACATAGGTTATGGAGGTATTCTTAAACAAATTGATCCTTTAAATAAAAAGGTAGAGCATTTAGTTCGATTCCATTATGGTAAATGGAATAATGCTCAAAAGAATTATACTATTATAGCTAAAGAGATTCTAGCTATTGTTAAACGTGTTCTTAAATTTTAAGATGATTTATATAATCAAAAATTTATTATTAAAACAGATTGTAATTAAGCTAAATTTATGTTTCAGAAAGATTTTAAGCATGATGTCTCCAAACAAATGTTTGTTAGATGGCAAGCTCATTTAGCTCATTTTGATTTTGATATAATTTATAAAAAAGGAGATGATAATCACCTTCTTGATTTTTTAACCCGAGAATATTTACATGAATAATTCAATTCATTTTGCAGCCACGCAGGCTCGAGGTAGAGGCAATTCCTCTTATAGAGGAAGAGGCGGTCGTGGACGTGGACCAGATAATATTTTGGTTCAACAAGGAACAAAGAAGCTTATAGCTTATAATATATCAGGCATAAATGATAAGGAATATCAAGAATTTTTGGAGTTTAAAAAACAGAAAGAAGGTAATACCTCAAGTTCTTGTGTATCTCATTTTTTTTGCTAGAATTATAGCAGAAAGTAACGAAAAATAAGAATCAATAATTAAAAATCATGAAGAAAGGGTTATACTCTTGTTAAATGATTATGATAAAAAAAAATGGGCTGATCAGCCTTGGGTACTCTTTGAGAGATATCTAAGTACCTACAGTTATATTGTGGAAACAGATAAAACTCAGTATTATTATGAAGTGATACTTGCTAATAATGACTGGGAATTTCAGCACTTCTTACAATTTGAAATATCAGAGAGGTTTATAATTTCTCTAAAATAGTCATTAAAAAGATTATATCTATTGAGAATTGGGGAATATCTCCTTTTCGGGAAAAAACTTTCATCACCCTACTCAGAATACACAGATTAAGTGTCATTATTTGGATTATATCAAGGCCTTTGATAAAGTCATTCTCTATGAAAATGAAAAGAAAAGCCATACATGGTTTATAAAAAATTGTGGAGAGATTTATAATCATCCTTTACCAAATTGGTTCATCAAATGGTGGCAATTTTATGTGACTGCCGAAGAGATTCTTCTTGAAGTTCTCAAATAATTACATTTTGCACGGGAAAATGTTACACCTCATCTTCCCCAGAAAAATTCTTCTAGACCTATTCCAGGAATAACTTAGATGCATTCCTTCATTGAATTTTCTATTCCTTGGATATGGAAAACTGCACCTATTATCTGTTATACTGAGGATAACTTATTATGTGTCAAGAGATATTCTTATACGATATTTTTGGATACCATGATACGTATTGATCCCAAGACTAAAGTTTTGAATTGCGTGGATACCATTAATTTTCTAAAAGGGATAATTGAAAAATCTAATCTGCTAAACATTGATGCTGAAATTCGAATTAAAAGTTCTCAAATTCAGCTAAAAAAATGGAATTTAGCAAACCCAATTTGGAGTCTATGACAAAAGCTCAGATAGTTGAGTTATATTTGGAACAAATGCAGAAAGATTTGTTCATGAAAGATATCAAAGACAGTGATCAAATGTCACAAAAAAGTGATACATCCATGGCATCAAATAGCCAAAATCAATTCATCACTTTATCAAATCTTGAAGATGCTCAAGATCCTAATGATGTTCAACCAGAGCTTGAAGATATTTTGGCAGCCTTTAATGACTCTATTCAAGAAAGGCTTTCAGCAAGAAGAAAATAGAAGATATTTTATTCCTATTTACTTTAATAAAGTTGAATGCTTTAATAAAGTTATACAGTAAAATTACTTGTTTAAATAGTATAGTTAGAATATAATTTCTATTTGAAGTCCGCAAAGTGTCTATATAAGAGGATATATTTTCATTTGTAAGAGATGCTTTTCCGAACTATCTTTCTTTCTCTCTTTTAAACACTCTCTTCTTATATAAATAATTTTTGTAGATCTCCTTCAAGCTTAGTGCAAGTTAAATTTCAGTAAGTTCTTTTAAAATTTTTGTATTGTTATTTTTATTTTTTATATGTATAGGATGAGCCTTATAGGCTAAATCCTTTGTGTTAAATTATGTCTAAACCGATGAATTATCTTTCTCTTGGGAAATATTAAGTTTATGTCCAAGGAAATTAAGAAAATCTTGAGTTTGGTTTGAGTTAAGTAGTTAGAATGATAATCTAGCTGGGATTCTTTTCTTAAACATGGGAACCGAAGTACTGTTAGCTGATCAAGCCCAGATGTGGCGTTAAGGCGTAGTGTACTGGTTTTGGGTTTAAAAGTATGTTTAAGACAGATTATTTTTCTGTAAAAATAAGTACTTAGTCTGTGGAGACCCTTGCAAAAGTATCATTTGTGAGAAACTAGGGGTCCTTCGACTTTATACTTCCAACTATGTGCTCAGTAATACATTACAATATTCAAGTGGTCTGGCATACTCAGTCTGTTGAGACCCTTGCAAAAGTATCATTTGTGAGAAACTGGGGGTCGTTTGACTTTTTACTTCCAACTATGTGCTCAGTAATACATTCCAATATTCAAGTGGTCTGGAGTTCCAAGACAATAAGTGGTATCAAAGCCATGGAAACAGATAATTCTGAGGTAAAGATATAATTTACCACAAGTTCATTCTTCTTTCGATGCATAGAAACATATTTTCTCAGAAAAGTACTATTAAAAACAATATGAGTACTGAATATGAGTTACCACAGAATTTAGATCTGTTAAACAGGTGGACAATTCCAAAGGTAAATCCTAAAGTTGATTATCAATTAAGAACCTTAGAAAAATTAGGTTTAAAATAAGTAGTTAAAACTACTGAATAATCTATCTATTTAGATAGAGATGCAATGATTATTCATTAGTTATCAGAAAATGATATAGCTCCTTATAGGAATTCACATAAATTTCTAGCATATTAGTTTAGTCCAAATTGCTTTTAAACCTTTAACTTTAGAAGGTTTGCCTGAGAGCTTTATAGTAGCTTTACGTGATGGTAGGAATTTGAATTCGAAACAATCTCTTATGGGGATTATAAATCTAGTCTGGCCCATGGTCCAGTATATTTTGATGTTTATCCTAATTTGCAGCTTTCATTATGCACATGGTTCAGAAGTTATTTATATTTGTTATCGTATTTATTACAAACCACTTCATACTTTGAATCCTCATTGTAGATTGGTTAATAAACCAAATAATGAAACTATTCTTATAGAAACTAATTTTAGTAAATCTAATATTACAACTCGTAGATCTATCAAATGGGAAGAAATAAGTTTTTCTTAAAATTGGACAATTGAGAGTGCTTTACCTCCTCAACCTCAAACACAAACTAATTTTATTGAAGTTGTACAGACACCTGAGGGATCTGTTACTTTACAATTTGAAAATTCAAATCTTAGATTGCTAGGATCTTCTAGATCTGTTAACTGGTCAAACCTTGACGAGTGTATATCCTCCTGCACAAGCATTTAAAATTGAAAAATGTAATTTTCTTGCATTATCAAAGATTTTTGAAAATGATGATTTACCTGCTACTTGCAAACAAATTAATGTCTTAATTGAACAACAAAATTATACAAAATTTTGTTTACCTATATTAGGAGAACATATTACATCTTTAGATAGTAAAGTTGAAGAGATTATTGCTCTTATGAAAATGACTGTTAATCAAACTTTTATTGATAAACTAGTAGTTGTTGCTTCTCCCAGCTTTCAACCTCCTCCTGAATCAAAGATTTTAAATCAAAATCAATGGTTGAATTGGAAAAATTATTAGATGATAAATTTCAAAAATTGAGTATTAATACTCTTGATATGTTAAAATTGCTTTGTTAATTGATAAATATTTTTCAGAAGAATTCACTGCTTTAATAGATAGTGGTGTTGATTTAAATGTTATTCAAGATGGTTTAATACCTACTAGGTATTTTCAAAAAACTATTCATACATTATCACATGCTGGAGGTGAAAAACTTGATATTAGTTTTAAAATACCTAAAGCATTTGCTTGTATTGCAAAACAATGCATTCAGCCTAGTTTTTTATTAGTAAAAAATATTTACAATCAAGTTATACTTGGATCTCTTTTATTTCAAAAATTTATTCTTTTATAAAGGTAGATAAAGACGATATTATAGGCATTTATGATGGTAAGCCTATTATATTGAGTTTTGTTACAAAACCATTTACTCGTGCTTTACATGGGATTTATGATAATCTCAAAATGAAAGAAAATCAATTAAATTTTCTCAAAAGTGAAGTTCATGTTTTGACTATTGAAGAAAAACTTCATAACCATAAATTACAAGTTGTAATGATCATCCTGATGCTATTTGGAATCGTAAAAAATATAATGTTGATCTTCCGTATGAACAGGATTTCAATGAGTACAATATCCCTACCAAGGCTAGACCTTGTCAAATGAATTCTGAGTATATTGAATTATGTAAAAAAGAAATTGAGTCTTTACTTACTAAAGGTCTTATAAGTCCTTCTCAATCACCTTGGTCTTGTACTACTTTTTATGTTAATAAACATTCTGAACAGGAACGTGGAGTTCCTCGATTATTAATTAATTATAAACCATTGAACAAAGTTTTGAAATGGATTAGACATCATATTCCTAATAAAAATGATTTATTAGACAGACTTTATGAAGCTGTTATATTTTCTAATTTTGATTTAAAATCAAGGTATTGGCAAATACAGATTAATAAATCTGATAGGTACAAAATCGCTTTTAATGTCCCTTTTGGTCATTATGAATGGAATGTTATGACATTTGGTTTAAAAAGTGCCCTTTCTGAATTTTTGAAAATTATGAATGATATTTTTATTCCATTTAGTGAATTTGTCATTGTTTATATTGATGATATATTAGTATTTTCTAAACCTATAGAAACTCATTTTAAACATTTAAACATTTTTAAAAAATGTGTTATTCAAAATAGATTTGTTATATCTAAACCAAATACGTCTTTATGTCAGACCAAGATTCGTTTTCTATGTCATAATATTTATAAAAGAAATATTATTCCTATTAATAGAAGTATTGAATTTGGTTCAAAATTTCCTAATGTTATTACTGATAAAATTCAGTTACAAACATTTTTAGGAGGTCTGAATTATATTTCTCCTCATTATAAAGGTCTGGCAGAAGATACTGCTATTCTTTATGACATATTAAAAAAGATTCCTAAACCTTGGTCTACAGATCATACTAATGCAATTAAGAAAATGAAAGAGAAAGTGAAAACTTTACCTTGTCTGATGTTAGCAAATCCCACATGGGAGAAAGTTGTGGAGACTGATGCATCTGACATAGATTTTGGAGGTATTCTTAAACAAATTGATCCTTTAAATAAAAAGGTAGAGCATTTAGTTCGATTCCATTATGGTAAATGGAATAATGCTCAAAAGAATTATGCTACTATAGCTAAAAAGATTCTAGCTATTATTAAATGTGTTCTTAAATTTTAAGATGATTTATATAATCAAAAGTTTATTATTAAAACAGATTGTAATTCTGCTAAATTTATGTTTCAGAAAGATTTTAAGCATGATGTCTCGAAGCAAATGTTTGCTAGATGGCAAGCTCATTTAGCTCCTTTTGATTTTGATATTATTTATAAAAAAGGAGATGATAATCAGCTTCCTGATTTTTTAACCCGAGAATATTTACATGAATAATCTAATTCATTTTGCAGCCATGCAGGTTCGGGGTAGAGGCAATTCCTCTTATAGAGGAAGAGGCGGTCGTGGACGTGGACCAGATAATATTTTGGTTCAACAAGGAACAAAGAAGCTTATATCTTATAATATATCAAGCATAAATGATAAGGAATATCAAGAATTTTGGAGTTTAAAAAATAGAAAGAAGGTAATACCTCAAGTTCTTCTGTATCTCCTATTTTTGCTAGAATTATAGCAAAAAGTAAGAAAAAAGAAGAATCTATGATTAAAAATCATGAAGAAATGGTTATACTCTTGTTAAATGATGATGATAAAAAATGGGTTGATAAGCCTTGGGTACTCTTTGAGAGATATCTAAGTACCTACAGTTATACAGTGGAAAAATATAAAACTCAGTATTGTTACGAAGTGATACTTGCTAATAATGGCTGTGAATTTTAGCACTTTGGAAGTGAAAATATCAGAGATGTTTATAATTTCTCTAAAATAGTCATTAAAAATATTATATCTATTGAGGAAATGAGGAATATCTCCTTTTAGGGAAAAAACTTTCGTCACCCTACTCAGAATACACAGATTAAGTGTCATTATTGGGATTATATCAAGGCCTTTGATAAAGTCATTCTCTATGAAAAATGAAAAGAAAAGCCATACATGGTTTATACAAATTTGTGGAGAGATTTATATTCATCCTTTACCAAATTGGTTCATCAAATGGTGTCAATTTTATGGGATTGCCAAAGAGATTCTTCCTGAAGTTCTCAAATAATTACATTTTGCACGGGAAAAGGTTACACCTCATCTTCCCCAGAAAAATTCTTCTAGACCTATTCCAGGAATAACTTAGATGCATTTCTTCATTGAATTTTCTATTTCTTGGATATGGAAAACTGCACCTATTATCAGTTATATTGAGGATAATTTATTATGTGTCAAGAGATGTTCTTATACGAGATTTTTGGATACCATGGTACGTATTGATCCCAAGACTAAAGTTTTGAATTGCGTGGATACCATTAATTTTCTAAACGGGAAAATTGAAAAATCTAATCAGCTAAAAATTGATTCTGAAATTCGAATTAAAAGTTCTCAAATTCAAGCTCAAAAAATGGAATTTAGCAAACCCAATTTGGAGTCTATGACAAAAGCTCAGATAGTTGAGTTATATTTGGAACAAATACAGAAAGATTTGTTCATGAAAGATATCAAAGGCAGTGATCAAATGTCACAAAAAAGTGATACATCCATGGCATCAAATAGCCAAAATCAATTCATCACTTTATCAAATCTTGAAGATGCTCAAGATCCTAATGATGTTCAACCAGAGTTTCAAGATATTTTGGCAGCCTTTAAAGACTCTATTCAAGAAAGGCTTTTTGGAAAGAAGAAAATAGAAGATATTTGATTCCTATTTACTTTAATAAAGTTGAATGAGTTAATAAAGTTATACAGTAAAATTACTGTTTAAATAGTATAGTTAGAATTTAATTTCTATTTGAAGTCCGCAAGGTGTCTGTAAGCCCTAAGGGCGAACAAACTCAGTTTTTGATAATGTACAAACATATGATGTTGTATCTAATGGTTTCAATCTTTGTGATAGAATAATGGTTCACTTAAATGGAAGCTCTAAGTACTTCAATCAAGCCGTGCTCAAGACTAAATGGTTACATTCTTTAAGGCATATCTCTCAAGACTTGAAGATTGAAGTCTTAGGTGTGGTTAGAATAGCTTAGCTTATCTTTATGTTTATCTTTAAGCTCTAACCTTTGCTCACATTAACTTAGGATCACAACACTATTGTCTTGCAGTTTCAAAAGTATTTTTCATAAAGCTATATTTCAAAAATGGTCTTTAAACATGTTCCCTTCTCAAAAGCCCTTGGTCTTATTATCTAAGACCTTGAAAATTGTTTTCAAGTATTAGTTACTTTTGAGTAAACCATTTTGACCTTAAAAGATTTCAAAACTAGTGAAAAATCAACATCTCTTAAGCTCAAGAAAGTCGGATCATCCGAGCTCTTGCACGGATCATCCGAACCGAAACAGAGAGTTGAGGTTTTGGGAATTTGTTTGGCTCGGTCGACCGAGGCATACTTACGATCATCCGAACCTTTGATCGGATCATCCGAGGTAAATTTCGGTCAACCGAACTCTGCGAAAACTAGCCGTTATATGACCGTTTTAAAAGCTGTTTTTTGGATTCATTTGAAAAGTATAAAAGCTCTAGTGCAGAGGAATCTTCTGAAAAACTACTAGAGAGAATATACATTGATTATACAAAAAGCTTTAACACTTTCAAAGCATATCCAACTTTATTCATATATTCAAAAGTTCAAAATCATCATCTCTCTTGCAAGACACAAGTTTTTGAGTCATAAAGTTCAAAGAGCATTAAAGTAAGATCTTTAAAGGTATATATCCTCCACTTTATGAGTGTGTAATATTCTTTTTATATCTCCATCTTTCCCTCTCTTAGTGATAGGGTATTTATTGTGTATATTCCTACTTGGTGTGGGATTTGTACTCTTAGTGAGTGGAGTCTATAATTGTGGTTATTTGTGTAAAACTCTTTGTGAGTTAGCCACTTGTGTAATTACTTTTCTTAGTGAAGGAGTTGAAAATCCTTGGGAAAGACTCAAGGTAGTGGATGTAGATTCTTTGTGAATCGAACCACTATAAATCACGTGTCTTGCTTTTCTTGTTTAACTTTAGCTCTATTGTCTTTAAACTCCATATATAAGTTCCACATTTCAAAAGTTTGAAAAGAAAAAGAAGCCACTTTTATAAAAACCCAATTCACCCCCCCCCCCCCGTGTTTTTCAGTGTCTATATAAGAAAATATATTTTCATTTGTAAGAGAGGCTTTTCCGAACTATCTTTCTTTCTCTCTTGTAAACACTCCCTTCTTATATAAATAATTTTTTGTAGATCTCCTTCAAGCTTGGTGCAAGTTAAATTTCAGTAAGTTCTTTTAATTTTTTTGTATTTTTATTTTTATTTTTTATATGTATAGGATGAGCCTTATAGGATAAATCCTTTGTGTTAACTTATGTTTAAACCGATGAATTATCTTTCTCTTTGGCAATATTAAGTTTATGTCCATGGAAATTCAGAAAATCTTGAGTTTGGTTTGAGTTAAGTGGTTAGAATGATAATCTAGCTGGGATCCTTTTCTTAAACCTGAGAACCGAAGTACTGTTAGCCGATCAAGCCCAGATGAGGCGTTAAGGTGTTGTGTACTGGTTTTGGTTTGAAAAGTATGTTCATCACATATTATTTTTCTGTAAAAATAAGTACTTAATCTGTGGAGACCCTTGCAAAAGTATCATTTGTGAGAAACTGGGGGTCCTTCGACTTTTTACTTCCAACTATGTGCTGAGTAATACATTCCAATATTCAAGTGGTCTGGAGACCCAAGACAATAAGTGATATCAGATCCATGGAAACAGATAATTCTGAAGTTGTACAGACACCTGAGGGATATGCTACTTTACAATTTGAAAATTCAAATCCTAGATTTCTAGGATCTTCCAGATCTGTTAGATCTAACTCTATGCATTCTCATATGCATTATTACGTGGAAACCCCATCTAGGGTATCAACTTCTCAGATTAGGGAAGAAAAACAATCTATAGAACAAAAAGATACGGTAGCAACCTTGGGGCTGCCCAAGTTAAAGGAGCGCATACATAACGAGGAACATGCATCAAATAACTACGTCATTGGTTCATATATTAAAGTACAAAGAGGATGCTAAGTTATACATAGAATATAAAGTACTAGGAAGCCCTCAAGTTTCAAGAGTGTTCAAATCGGCCCAAACAAGCAAATTGGCTAAAAAAAAAGGGCTTTTTCATCTTTTTGTGTACAATTAAAGTCTATACTAGACTTTAATTATTTTCAGCATATTATTTACTATATTTAGGCTTATTTTCGTGTATAGAAAGTAGTGTTTCTATAATAAAGGACACGTTGTCCATAGTGATTAAGAAGTTGGTTATCTATTTGTTAAGAGTCCTACTTCTATAAGGACTCTTCACATTAGTTGTTATTTTCAGCCATGTTAGTTATTTTAGGCGCCTAAGATGCTAGATAATAGGACATATTGTCCATTATCTTGTTAGTGGTTTACTTGATAGCAAGTTGTTGTTCAAGAGTTCTACTTCTTCAAGGACTCTTATTTTATTTGTTGTTTGTAACCGATATCTCTCAATTTAAGAGATGGTTCGGCCTACATATTATCTACGTGAGATATATTGAGTTACTGTATCAGCAAGATTTAGTTTCTCTTGTTGTGGTGTTTCAGCCTCCATCGATAATTACCCTTCCTTAGTGTTGCGTTGATTATATTCCCCTAGAAACTAGTTCGAGAATTAGAGAAAAATCCGGCACAATTAAAGCTGTCGAACCTTTTAGTACTTAGTACTTTTCGGTTCTTCATCAGGTGGTATCAAAGCAAAAGGTTCATCTCTATTCCAGGTGTACCTTTATCGTTTTTCATAAAAAAAAAAATCTTGTTTGCAGAATTGACAGAAAAACAGAAAAAGCATTACGACATATTTATAAAAAAAAGCAGCTGAATATCAAAAGCCTCTTTGTGTAAAGAAATTGGCAGCCAAGTATAGATTATAATAGAGAACTATGAAGCCATTAGCAAACTTCTTGAAAACGAAAGCGTTAGAGCCTCGTCCAAGAATTGGCAAACATTCCTCCTTAAGATTTAGCCGAGACTTTAAATCAAATACATTAAGTGTTGAAAGCGTGAGAGCCTCACCACTTGATAACTTTCGGCCAAGGTTAAGGGGAAATTCAAGAAAGTCAAGTTACTGTTCACGTTACCGTTCACCCGAATCAAGAACATCAAGAACGACAAGAACCGGTTTCCGTTCTTGATTAGGATTTCGTTTCTTCATCTTTTTCTTTCTAAAGCTATTCGTTTAGGTTAAAGATAGGATTTCTTTCCTTATTTTTCAGCTCTGTGTTAATGCAACAAGTTAGGAACCCATTCTTTCATCTAGAGATTGTAGTTCTATACGAGCGGTGTTGGAATAAAGAGTGAATCTTTCTTTGCTATCTAACGTTTTTGAGTGTTTTTTTCATGCATTATAAATATGTCTTTCCAGGCATCTCTATCAAAGAAAGGTGAAGCCTTTGATCCGAAAAAGTTATATAAGATGATGGCTGATATGGCGGGACAAATTGAAGAATTAAAGCTTCAAAATCAGCAACGTAATGTTCGAGATAATACCGAGAATGATTATCAAACTATTGGAGACATTGATCCACCTCAGCAACTACAAATACCGAGGGTAAATCCGGCAAACCGGGTGATCAACAATCAATTATATGAGCCGAGAAGAGGGGAGTTCATTCAGCGTAATTACAATAATCTTGGTTCAATAAAGACAAAGATTCCGTCTTTCGAAGGTGCAAATGACCCCGAATTGTTTTTAGATTGGATTCGTAAAATTAACCATGTTTTTGCTGTTCATAACTATTCGAAGGAAAAGAAAGTAAAGCTAGCAGCCATGTAGTTTTATGGATATGCTTCTATTTGGTGGGACAAAGAAACCGAGACAAGGGCAAAAGTGGAACAACCAGAAATTGCCACTTGGGCATAGAGGAAAGCGGTGATGAAACGGCGTTTTGTTTCTCTAAATTACATAAGGTATCCTTACAACCGTTTGCAAAGACTAAGGCAAGGAGATAGAACGGTCGATGAATATTACAAGGCAATGGAAATTGCAATGATTCAGGCTGATATAATGAAGGAGATGAGGCAACAATGGCTTGATTTTTGGATGGACTAAATGATAAATCCGGGCAAAGGTAGAACTTGCTAATCTTGATAATATTACATCTACGTTATATTATGCAGAGAAGATTGAAAGACAGCGAAAGGAAAAGAGTTTAAGGGAAAAATCGGCAACTTTCCAACCTTGGAAGAGGCCGAATCCACCCCATAAATTTTCTACTGTTTTTCTGAGCCAAAACAAGGGTAAAGAGGTCATAAATGGTGAAAAAATAGCCACGGGGCAGTTTGGGGCAGTAAGGTCTCAAAATCCATCAAATACGGCCAATACGAAGGTAAATTCACCTCCAAATCTTGTTCGAGAATGTTTTAAATGTAGGGGCAAATGACACTTTGCTAGGGACTTCCCTAACAAGAGTACAATGATCATGTTGGATGATGGATCATGGGTGAGTGATGAGGAAACCGAAGAGGCGGAATTAGAGGAGGAATCCGAGGCATTTAGGGAAAATCCGGTTTCTGATAATCACCTTTTAGTTACGATGAAGCTACTTCATTCTCAACCTTTGGATGATCTTCATCAACATAGAAGTAATCTCTTCCAAACCAAGTGCACCGTTAAAGGCAAGTCAATTTTATTAATTATTGATAACGGAAGTTGTACTAACGTTTGTTCTTTTTATATGGTTTCCGCACTTGAATTACCATGTAAGGCAATCATATGCATTATAAGTTATCTTGATTGAATAATAGTGGTGATATCAAAGTGGATAAGCAAGTTTAAATAGAGTTTGGAATTGGGAGATATAAGGATTCGGTTTTGTGTGATGTGGTCCCGATGACCGCAAGTCACATGATTTTAGGGAGGCCATGGCAATACGATCAAAATGCCAATCATATGGGAAGAGAAAATATATATAAGTTAACAAAGGATAATATCAAGTTTATTTTAAATCCTTTGTCTTTGAATGAAGCATGTGAGGTACATAAACAAATGGCCATAAATAGAGAGAAGAGAGAAAAAGAAAGAAAAGAGAGTGAGAGGAAAAATACGAGTGATCCAACTCATGAGGTAAAATTAGAGGGAAAAAAGGATACAAAAGCCGTGAGCTTAGTGAGACAAAAGGCAAGCTCACAAAAAGAGAGGAAAGAGTGTTTATTCATCAACCCGGGAAAGGTAGATAGAGCGATATGAGCACAACAAGCAATTGTTTTGTTAGTATTCAGAGAAACCGAGAGGTCTCTCCATTCTAACGATTTTTCCTTTGATATAACACCTTCTTCTCTACCTAGTCTTGCTATTGATCTTTTACAGGAATTCCAAGATGTATTTCCTAAGGAGTTGTCGAGAAGGTTATGTATGAGCCTTCAAAATCGTAAAAGGTATAAACCATCTTCGGTTAAAAATCAGAAAATTCAAAACCAAGGTGATTTAATTATTGCAAGGAAGAAGGCAAGTAAGTCTTTAAATGCTTATATTAATCCAGGAAATATTGTACTAAAGCATGAGGGGACTTTTAGAATATATACGGATAGTCTAAATATTAGTCACATAAATTTTAAGGATAGACAGCCGAATTCTTGCTTAAATAATATATTTATTTATAGTCAAAACCGAGAGCAATTTAGTGAACATCTTAGGGCTGTTTTTTCTATTATAAATACACAAAACTTGGATGCTAAGATGGAAAAGTATGTTTATTACGCTCATTCTATTAACCTTCTTAGTTGCATCATGAGTTTTCAATGCATTAAAGTTGAACCGACAAAAGTTAGGACAATTGAGGAATGGCCGAACACAACTAGTTCAAATCACATTCGTTCATCATTTGCATTGACAAGCTTTTGTAATCGTTTTGTTCGCGATCTTAGAAAGCTTGTTGCCACAATGGAGAAAAGAGAGATACAATTATTTTGGGACAGCCGCCATAAAATCAATTTAATAGGTAAGCACGGTACACATTCTACTTGCTATATTTCTAACTTACTACCTTTTGCCAAAAAATCAGATTATGTGGCTAATCTATGATTCGAGGACGAATCAAGCTTTTCACGGGGGAGGGGATGATACGGTACCAACCTCGGGGTTGCCCAATTCAAAGGAGCGCATACATAGACTAATAACGAGGCTCAGACCGAGGAACATGCATCAAATAACTACGTCATTGGTTCGTATATTAAAGTACAAAGAGGATTCTAAGTTACACATAGAATATAAAGTACAAGGAAGCCCTCAAGTTTCAAGAGTGTTCAAAACGGCCCAAACAAGCAAATTGGCTAAAAAGGGCATTTTCGTCTTTTTGTGTACAATTAAAGTCTATACTAGACTTTAATTATTTTCAGCATATTATTTACTATATTTAGGCTTATTTTCTTGTATAGTAAGTAGTGTTGCTATAATAAAGGACATATTGTCCATAGTGGTTAAGAAGTTGGTTATCTAGTTATTAAGAGTCCTACTTCTATAAGGACTCTTCCATATTTTGAGCTTGAATTTGAGAACTTTTAATTCGAATTTCAGTATCAATTTTTAGCTGATTATATTCTTCAATTTTCCCTTTTCGGAAATTAATGGTATCCACGCAATTCAAAACTTTAGTATTGGGATCAATATGCATCATAGTATCCCAAAATCTCGTATAAGAACATCTCTTGAGACATAATAAATTATCCTCAGTATAACTGATAATAGGTGCATTTTTCCATATCCAAGGAATAGAAAATTCAATGAAGAAATGCATCTGAGTTTCCTGGAATAGGTCTAGAAGAATTTTTTTGGGGAAGATGAGGTGTAACCTTTTCCCATGCAGTATATAATTCTTTAAGAACTTCAGGAAGAATCTCTTTGGTAGTCCCATAAAATTGCCACCATTTGATGAACCAATTTGATAAAGTCTTTCTGTATGAACACTTATGTTCTTGGATTGCCAGACCACTTGAATATTGGAATGTATTAATGAGCACATAGTTGGAAATATAAAGTCGAAGGATCCCCAATTTCTCACAAATGATTCTTTTACAAGGGTCTCCACAGACTGAGTATTTATTTTTTACCGAAAAATAATCCGTCGTGAACATACTTTTCGAACTAAAACCAGCACACAACGCCTTAATGCCTCATATGGGCTTGATCGGCTAACAGTACTTCGGTCCTCAGGTTTAAGAAAAGGATCCAAGCCAGATTATCATTCTAACCACTTAACACAAACCAAACTCAAGATTTTCTGAATTTCCTTGGACATAAACTTAATATTGCCAAAGAGAAAGATAATTCATCAGTTTAGACATAATTTAACACAAAGGATTTAGCCTATAAGGTGTTAGTTCTTTTGTTACGAATATGAAATTAAACAGAAGAATAATATAAATCCATAAACAAATTCGGATTATATCCTGGACGAGCCAGTAGTAAACCATTTGCCCTTAAACTCAATTTGCTCGCCTAATTGCTTCAGGCCTACAAGAGCAATGAGTTCCCAAGGTACAACGTCCAATCACACTGCTTACTAGAAGCTTAGAAGCAGTACTTCAAACCTTTTCTGTGCAGAACTCTCTATTACTAGTATGAAGTGCAGAAATGAAGAAGGGAGAATAATTTTCGTAGCAAATAATTCTGTGGGGGGAGGGGGGGAGGGGAAGAGACTTCCTTTTATAGCAATCGAAAACGGCAGATTAGCCCTCACTCTCTCACCTCGTAGTGGAGAACGTGGGTAACTCATACTTCTCGTAGTGGGGTAATATGCAGTTCTCAAAACTGCTGGAGAATCGTGGAAAGACCATTCTGGAATTACACAAAAGTTATGTGACTCATTTGTAGTTACTCAATAGTTAAGGACTATTACAGTAATTTTGTCCAAAAAGATATTACTGCCTTCTCGGTAGGGACACGCGCGACGCGACGAGGCGTGGTGTGGTGAGGTGAGTCGAGTCGAGACGAGATGGACGGACGGACGACGCGCAAGGGGTACCCCCTTACCCACTTGTTTAATATCACTAGTCTAGATAGTGCTTATAAACTAGTTTTAATCGATTCTCACAACCGATATGGGATACCATCACACCTCCATTAATAACCTCTCCACTTTAACCAAATTTATCATTCACACCGAGAATTAGTTTCCTCACATGTTATATATCATCGCGAAGCTTGCGCAACCCACTCCGCGATGAATCCAAAACATTTTAAAACTAAGCGGTGGAACACAATTAAATTTGATCAAATAAGTCCACTTTAAACATTAATTCTCCAACAATCCCCCACATGAATGAAAATTTGCATGAATAATGCACGTGTAGCCTAAAAATGCAATTTCGAGAGTTCAACGAGAAATCGCTGCTTCGGGATAGGTGGTTGTGAACCTTGAACCTTCCCTAGTAAATACCATCGGGTACACTTGCTAACCAGAGGACGCGATGCCTTGAACTCATCAGCTTTCTGTGTGTACCAAGACAACGATACTCCCACAACGTTTTCTCTACACAATTAGTCGGTTCTTTCGTTGTTGTCCATTTCGGCCCTGGACTGCCTTGGAAATATTCATTGAATGCTCTTGAGAATTAGCCCTCGAGTAATCTCACAGAAATGGCCCCTTCACATTCAATATAGGTGATCTCTTATTAGAAGTATCCTGTCATACTACACATATTACGTATAAGGATCATTAAAAGTTTAACTCTAATCCTTCGATGGACAGGTCTATCACTCTTTCATCAAAGGAATGGGCTGGGAATTCTTTTCCCGAGTGCTTCGTTCGACTCCCCCCCCCCCCCCAACAATTCGGTTTTCCCGTTGAACCTGCAAATCGGGTTTTGCAATTCAGGTTGGGTTGCCATCATGAGTGGTAATCAATTTCACGGGCTTTAACCCCATTCCCCTCGATGAACTCTCTACTAAGTCTCTTGTTAGACCTTTCGTTAATGGGTCCGCTATGTTTTCTTTAGATCTCACAAAGTCCAAAGCAATAACGCCGGTTTTTAACAGAGTTCTAACGGATTTGTGTCTTCGACGTATATGTTTAGACTTCCCATTATACACGTTATTTGTTGCTCTTCCAATAGCTGACAAACTATCACAATGTAAGCTAATTGGTTGCATTGGTTTTGAATACATTGGAACGTCCTCCAAAAAACTACGTAGTCAATCAGCCTCTGCTGCTGCTATATCCAAAGCTATGAACTCTGATTCCATAGTTGATCTTGCAATGCAGGTTTGTTTGCAGGATTTCCAAGAAACCGCTGCACCTTCCATCACAACAATGTATCCACTAGTGGACTTTATATTTTTGGAGTCTGAAATCCAATTTGTATCAGTGTACCCTTAAAGTACAGCTCGATATCTCGTATAATGTAACCCATAGTCAGCTGTATATCGTAGATATCTAAGCACTCTAACTAATGCTTTCTAGTGCTCGTGACTGGGATTACTTCTATACATCGCCGGTCTGTTGACTGAATTTGCGATGTCTGGTCTAGTACAATCCATGAGGTATATTATACTCCCAATGATTCTTGAATACTCCAGTTGTCGCACACCTTCTCCGCGATTTTTGCAAAGATTTGAAACACCTATGGATTTGAAACCACTTCCATAGGTGTTCTAGAAATTACATCACTTCCTTTATCAATTTTTTCTAGAATCTTCTCAACATAGTGTCTTTGAGAAAGTGAATATCCATCTGCTGTCTTGGATACCTTCATCCCAAGAATTAAATCAGCAGGTCCCATGTCCTTCATATCGAAGTTTTGCGACAACATTTTCTTGGTAATCTTGATGGTATCTTTGTTACCAATGATTAACATGTCATCCACGTAGAGACAGACTATTACGTCATTTTTGTTTCCCTTCTTGTAGACACACTTGTCACACTGATTTATTTGAAATCCATTTAAAAGCATTATGCTATCGAATTTCTCATGCCATTGTTTAGGTGCTTTCTTTAATCCATATAAGGATTTAACAAGTCTGCAAACCAAGTACTCTTTACCTAGAACCACATACCCTTCAGGTTGTTCCATGTAAATCTCCTCTTCCAGTTCTCTATTGAGGAAAGCTGTTTTTACATCAATTTGATGGATTTCCAAGTCAAACAAAGCTGCAAAGGCTATGATTAACCTGATTGATATTTTCCTTTACACAGGAGCATACGTGTCGAAATAATCCACACCATGAGTTTGTCTAAAACCCTTTATTACAAGTCTTTCCTTGTATCTATCTATTGTACCATCTGGTCTGATTTTCCTCTTGAAAATCCACTTGTGGCCCAACGCTTTTGAACCTGTTGGAAGTTCCACAAGTTCCCATGTATGATTTTGAAGTATTGAATTTATCTCACTATCAATAGCTTCTTTCCAGAGGTCAGCATCAGAATAAGACATTGCTTATTTATAAGTCAAAGGGTCTTCTTCTACCAGATAAGTAAGAAAATCTGGACCAAACGACCTTTCAATTCTAGCTCTCTTTCTACGCCTAGGCTCTTCAACTTCCTCTTCAAGATCTTCTTCCCTCACATTTCTCACATCCAGATTGACTTTTGGGTCCAAAGCGATCAATATAAGGGAAAATTCCTTCAAAGAAAAAAGCATTCCTAGCCTCGATTATGGTATTTTCATGCACTTCAGAGTTATCTGATTTGTGCACTAAGAATCTGTATGCACTACTGTCTTGTGCATACCCTATAAACACGCAATATATCATTTTAGGACCTATCCTAGTCCGCTTAGGTGGAGGAATCGGAACCTTTGCTAGACATCCTCATACATTTATAAATTTATAAGAAGGTACATGACCTTTCCGCAATTTATAAGGTGTTTTTTCTAACCTTTTATGCGGTAGTCTATTTAGAATGTGATTTGCAGAAAGCAAAGCTTTCCCCCCCACAAATTTTGGGGTGAACTAGAACCAATTAACATGGCATTCATCATTTCTTTTAATGTTCTGTTTTTCCTCTCCGCAATTCCATTTTGTTCTGGAGTATAGGGCGCAGTTGTTTCATGTATAATGCCACTTTCTGCACACAATTGAGCGAATGGATATTCATATTCTCCACCTCTGTCGCTCATTAACCTTTTTATTTTTGTACCATGTTGGTTTTCAACTTCTTTTTTATAATGAACAAACATGTTTATTGCTTCATCTTTACTTCCCATTAAGTAGACAGCAAAATCTCGTGCAATCATCGATAAAAGTAATAAAATACTTTTTACCGCCTCTTGATTGTACATACTTAAGATCACATATCAGTGTGTATTAAATCTAAAGGTTCCGAGCTTCTCTCAATTGATCGGAATGACGACTTAGATAACTTAGCTTCTATACAAGTCTCACACTTGTAGTTTTTGTCAACATTAAATTTTGGTAGTAGATTTAATGAAATTAATTTTTGTATACTTTTAATATTCACATGACCTAGTCTATCATGCCATAAATTAAAAGACTCAGCCAAATAAGCAACTTGATTGAATTCATTAGCCTCTTTGGCAACATTGTTTCCACCTGAGCTAGTAGAAGCCTCAGTTACATTCACGCCCGTAGGCTCAGTTCCTGGGAGTACAATCATTACATTAACTTTAAAAAGAGTATCAGCTAAGTACCCCTTTCCTACATACATTCTATTCTTTGTCAGAATGAATTTGTTTTCCTCAAACATAAGCCTGAATCCTTTGTTGTTCAGCACAATTCCAGAAATGAGATTCCTTCGAATTTCAGGCACATGGAGCACATCAGTGAGAGTCAGCTCCTTCCCAGAAGTGATCTTTAGGACAATATTGCCCTTTCCTTCAACTTTGGAGAATGAAGAGTTCCCCATGTAGCAGACTTCATCTTTTACCGTTTGATAAGTCTTGAACATCCATTTGTTGATACAGATATGGCGAGTAGCCCCCGTGTCCACAAACTATTCCTTTGGGTTTCCCCCTATAATATTCACCTCTAAAACGACAGCAACAAGGTGCATATCCTCCATTCCAGAGTTCAGCTTAACGGCCTCAGATACATGAGCTTGACCATCATTTTGATACTTGTTCCTGTTCCCATTCCCATTGAACCTCTTGTTCTTGTTGTAGTTATTACTTTGACCGTCCACACGACTACGACAGTCCTTTGCTTTGTGGTTTTACTTACCACATACGAAGCAGCTTCCCGTAAACTTCTTGTTGGAGTTCAACACCTTCGAGTCAGTTGAGTCTCTCCAGCATCTTCGACAACATTTGCCTTTGCAACAGAAGTATAAGGCATTTTTTATGCCTTCCTCACATCCTGTTCAATTCTCAACTTCAAAATCATATCCTCAAGTGTCATTTCCTTCTTCTTATGCTTAAGGTAGTGCTTGAAGTCATCCCAAGAAGGGGGTAATTTCTCAATCATCAACGCCACTTGCAGCGAGTCATTGATCCCCATACCCTCAGCGGAAAGATCGTGATAAATCTTCTGTAGCTCTTCACTCGTTCGAGGATAGATTTTCCATCGACCATTTTAAAGTCGTGGAAGCGAGCATCAATGAACTTCTTAGCACCTGCATCATCTGCTGTATACTTTTTAGCTAGTGATTCCCACAATTCTTTTGCGGAATTCTTTTGATAGTAAATTTGGTACAATGAATCATCTAAACTAGTAAGTATAGTATGACGACACATATAAGCATTACTAATCCAAGCATTATATCATGTTACAGATTGAGGTTCAGTTTTATCCTCCTCAGGAATGTCCTCATTGATATAGCGAATTAAATTAAGAGTAGTAAGGTAGAACATCATCTTTTACTTCCAAATTTTGAAGTTGCAGCCCCCTTTAAACTTCTCGGGTTGTGCAAACTGAATTGGACGAGAAGCCATTGGAGGCACAAAAGCAGCCTCAATACCGTTTGTCTGACCAGCATTCAGATTAACTCCGTTTGCCGGAGTCTCAATTGAAGGAACAGTTCCAGTACCAGTAGCGTTTGAATCATATGCAGCCATTTTTGTTTCTCTATATATTGCATAAACAACTAGTTAGTAATGATATTGTTACAGAATAGCAATATATAATAAGTAAACAAAACCAGAAAGGAAATAAATTGAATAAATGATTACTACTACTGGTCAACTTTCTGTTTTAATTAAGTAAAGCAGAAACAGAAGAAAAATCAAATTGAGTTTAAGATTGTTAGTCCTTCTGTTATGAATATGAAATTAAACATAAGCATAATATAAATTCATAAACAAATTCGGATTATATCCTGGACGAGGCAGTAGTAAACCACTTGCCCTTAAACTCAATTTGCTCGCCTAATTGATTCAGGCCTACAAGAGCAATGAGTTCCCAAGGTACAACGTCCAATCACATTGCTTACTAGAAGCTTAGAAGCAGTACTTCAAACCTTTTCTAAGTAGAACTCTCTATTACTAGTATGAAGTACAGAAATGAAGAAGGGTGAATAATTTTCGTAGCAAATAATTCCGTGGGGGAGACTGCCTTTTATAGCAGTCGAAAATGGCAGGATAGCCCTCACTCCCTCACCTCGTAGTGGGGAACGTGGGTAACTCCCACTTCTCGTAGTGGGGTAATGTGCAGTTCTCATTTGTAGTTATGTGACTCATTTGTAGTTACACAATAGTTAAGGACTATTACGGTAATTTTGTCCAAAAAGATATTACTGCCTTCCCGGCAGGGACACGCGCGACGAGTAGTGGCGTGACGTGGAGTGGCGTGGCGAGGCGGACGGGCAGCGCGCGAGAGGTACCCCCTTACCCACTTGTTTAATATCACTAGTTTAGATAGTACTTATAAACTAGTTTTAATCGATTCTCACAACCGATATGGGATACCATCACACCTCCATTAATAACCTCTCCACTTTAACCAAATTTATCATTCACACCGAGAATTAGTTTCCTCACATGTTATATATCATCACGAAGCTTGCGCAACCCACTCCGCGATGAATCCAAAACACTTTAAAACTAAGCGGTGGAAGGACCATTCTGCAATTACACAAAAGTTATGTGACTCATTTGTAGTTACTCAATAGTTAAGGACTATTACGGTAATTTTGTCCAAAAAGATATTGCTGCCGTCCCGGCAGGGACACGCACGACGCGACGCGACGTGGCGTGGAGTGGCGAGGAGTGGCGAGGCGAGGCTAGTCGAGACGGACGGACGGACGGCACGCGAGGGGTACCCCCTTACCCACTTGTTTAATATCACTAGTCTAGATAGTGCTTATAAACTAGTTTTAATCGATTCTCACAACCGATATGGGATACCATCACACCTCCATTAATAACCTCTCCACTTCAACCAAATTTATCATTCACACCGAGAATTAGTTTCCTCACATGTTATATATCATCGTGAAGTTTGCGCAACCCACTCCGCGATGAATCCAAAACGCTTTAAAACTAAGCGGTGGAACACACAATTAAATTTGATCAAATAAGTCCACTTTAAACATTGATTGTCCAACATAAGGCTCATCCTATAAATATTAAAAATAAAATATAAAAAAAACAAAAAAATTTAAAAGAACTTACTGAAATTAAACTTGCACCAAACTTGAAGGAGATCTTCAAAAATTATTTATATAAGAAGGGAGTGTTTACAAGAGAAAAAGAAGGATAGTTTGGAAAAGTCTATCTTACAAATGAAAACATATCCACTTATATAGACAACTGGCGGACTTCAAAAAGAAATTAAATTCAAACTATACTATTTAAACAGTAATTTTACTGTATAACTTTAATAAAGTATTCAATGTTTATTAAAAGTAGATAGAAATCAAATATCTTATATTTTCTTCTAGCCACCAAGTCTTTCTTGAAAATAATCTTTAAAGGCTGCCAAAATATCTTCAAGCTCTGGTTAGATATCATTAGGATCTTGAGCATCTTCAAGATTGGATAAAGTGATAAATTGATTTTGGCTATTTTGATGCCATGGATATTGAAGGGATTCATGGGCGGAAACTCGTTCCAAACACCCATGAGTCCTTCCCTGAAGGATCCGCTTATACAAAACGAATCGAAAAACAGCAAGAAAAACTTACAATTTCGGGTTCAAAAATCCGATTCTTGAATGGAAGATGTTGTTTCTTGGATACTTTGTTGCCACCAACGGAATTCCCTTTGCGGAATATCCCCTCTTCGTCTTTTTGAGTTTCGGAATTGTGAGAGAAAAGGGAGACCGAAAACTGAAATCAGATTTCAGAGAGTTGGTGATTTTTGCGGCTGAAAAATTGATAGGCTAGGGTTTCGGCCAAGAGATCATTATATAAGGTATGAGAGTTTGTTCCCATAACCAACTCTCACATCCTCAACTCCTCTCGGCAGTGGGAGTCTTTAACTCCCACGTCCCCTAGACTTCTGCTGCTAGTGGGAGTCCTTATCGGATAATTACACCCACGTAATCCCAGCTATACCGAAAATGCCCCTTATCTCTAATTCGAATAATAACGCTTTATCATTCTCAGAAAAGTGAATGTCAGATACAATGAACCTAGACACATTCTAGATTCATTGAATCTGGACATGAAGCTCGTTAGCTCGTCTATGCGTGTGACCCTGTAGGTTCATCTCACAATGGCAATGAAAACACACTTAGTAGTAGTATGTGTTCATAAATCACAAGCGGTCCCTAGCAGGACATTGTGACTACCCAAAGTGAATGAATATACTACGGAACCTAATATCAATCCACTATTTAATCCCTTTGTCTCGCGATATCCTAATTAAGCATAAGGCATGGTAGTCGTCACCCTTATTAAGCTTAATTGTATTTATGCTCGATCTCCAGGTAGACTGTTCCAACAAATAGTATCTGATAACCACTTTATCAAATACATTTGAGCACGGCCATGCATTTAGACAGTCTTTCCCTATCGAGGGGCCCATGGATATCTCTCTCTAATAATAGAGAGGGACAAATTCCTTACAATGCCTCTCACATTCAAGCCATGATAGGACGCTACATCCGATCACCAGTCGTATTGATTACTCGATTAAAAGCAATGTACGACTGAGTCAAAACGTGGCTCCATTCATGCTAGAATCAAATGGAGACATAAGGTCTAAGGATTCTAAAATAGTATTGAGGAAGTAATACTTATGACTAAGGACCATGAAGTATTACTTCTCTAACGGATCATGTCCAATACAATGTATCCCTATATATTGCATCTATGATATGATATGTATTCATTACACATGATTAGTAAAACGTAATCATCAATCAAACATCATACTAGTTTTATTTCATTGTAAAATAGATTACATAAAACTAGGGACAACTAGAATAGCAATTACATAAGCAAATGAGTTTTACTATCAAATCACGCCTTTGATGTTCATAAGCAAAATTAACTATTCATATGAAATGCTCAAAAAGATATAAAACGTACAACATATGCTAATGGTCCTAGGGCACTACTAACAGATATATCACTTTTTGTGACATTTGATCACTGTCTTTGATATCTTTCATGAACAAATATTTCTTCATTTGTTCCAAATATAACTTAACTATCTGAGCTTTTTTCATAGACTCCAAATTGGGTTTGCTAAATTCCATAGTTTTAGCTTGAATTTGAGAAATTTTAATTTGAATTTTAGCATCAATTTTTAGCTGATTATATTCTTCAATTTTCCCCTTTAGGAAATTATTGGTATCCACGCAATTCAAAATTTTAGTCTTGGGATCAATACGCATCATAGTATCCCAAAATCTCGTATAAGAACATCTCTTAAGACATAACAAATTATCCTCAGTATAAATATGTGCATTTTTCCATATCCAAGGAATAGAAAATTCAATGAAGAAATGCATCTGAGTCATTCCTGGAATAGGTCTAGAAGAATTTTTCTAGGGAAGATGAGGTGTAACCTTTTTCCACGCAGTATATAATTCTTTAAGAACTTCAGGAAGAATCTCTTCGGTAGTCCCATAAAGTTGCCACCATTTGATAAACCAATTTGGTAAAGGATGACTGTAAATCTCTCCACAAATTTTTATAAACCATGTATGACTTTTCTTTTCATTTTCATATAGAAGAACATTATCAAAGGCCTGGATATAATCCCAATAATTACACTTAATCTGTGTATTCTGAGTAGGGTGATGAAATTTTTTTTGCCTAAGATATTCCCCATTCCTCAATAGATATAATCATTTTACTGAATATTTTAGAGAAATTATAAACATCTCTGATATTTCCACTTGCAAAGTGCTGAAATTCACAGCCATTATTAGCACGTATCACTTCATAATAATACTGAGTTTTATATGTTTCCATTGTATAACTGTAGGTACTTAGATATCTCTCAATGAGTACCCAAGGCTGATCAACCCATTTTTTATCATCATCATTTAACAAGAGTAAAACCCTTTCTTCTTTTTGCTTACTTTCTGCTATAATTCTTGCAAAAGAAGGAGATACAGAAGAACTTGAGGTATTACCTTCTTTCTGTTTTTTAACTCCAAAAATTCTTGATATTCCTTATTATTTATGCCTGATATAGTAAAAGCTATAAGCTTCTTTGTTCCTTGTTGAACCAAAATATTATCTGGCCCACGTCCGCCTCTTCCTCTATAAGAGAAATTGCCTCTACCCCGAGCCTGCATGGCTGCAAAATGAATTGGATTATTCATGTAAATATTCTCGGGTTAAAAAATCAAGAAGGTGATTATCATCTCCTTTTTTATAAATAATATCAAAATCAAAATGAGCTAAATAAGATTGCCATCTAGCAAACATTTGTTTCAAGACATCCTGCTTAAAATCTTTCTGAAACAAAAATTTAGAAGAATTACAATCTGTTTTAATAATAAATTTTTGATTATATAAATCATCTTGAAATTTAAGAACACATTTAACAATAGCTAGGATCTCTTTAGCTATAGTAGCATATTTCTTTTGAGCATTATTCCATTTACCAGAATGTAATCGAACTAAATGCTCTACATTTTTAATTAAAGGATCAATTTGTTTAAGAATACCTCCATAACCTATGTTAGAGACATCAGTCTCCAATATTTTCTCCCATGTGGGATTTGCTAACATCAGACAAGGTAAAGTTTTCACTTTATCTTTTATTTTCTTAACTGCATTAGTATGATCTGTAGACCAAGGTTTAGGAACCTTTTTTAATATGTCATAAATAATAGCAGTATCTCCTGCCATACCATTATAATAAGGAGAAATGTAATTCCGACTTCCTTAAAATCTATGTAACTGAGTTTTATCAGTAATAACATTACGAAATTTTGAACCAAATTGAATACTTCTATTAATAGGAATAATATTTCCTTTATCAATATTATGACCTAGAAAACGAATCTTGGTCTGACATAAGGACATCTTTGGTTTAGATATAACAAGTCCATTTTGAATAACACATTTTTTAAAAATATCTAAATGTTTAAAGTGAGTTTCTATAGTTTTAGAAAATACTAACATATCATCAATATAAACAATAACAAATTCACTAAATGGAATAAAAATATCATTCATAATTTTCTGAAATTCAGAAGGGGGCATTTTTTAAACCAAATGGCCTAACATTCCATTCATAATGACCAAAAAGGACAGTATAAGCGGTTTTGTACCTATCAGATTTATTAATATGTATTTGCCAATACCCTGATTTTAAATCAAATTTAGAAAATATAACAGCTTCATAAAGTGCATATAATAAATCTTTTATATTAGGAATAGGATGTCTAATCCATTTCAAAACTTTGTTCAAATGTTGATAATTAATTACTAATCGAGAAACTCCGCGTTCCTGTTCAGAATGCTTATTAACATAAAAAGCAGTACAAGACCAATGTGATTGAGAAGGACTTATAAGACCTTTAGCAAGTAAAGACTCAATTTATTTTTTACATAATTTCAAATACTCAGAATTCATTTGACAAGGTCTATCATTGGTAGGGATATTATCCTCATTGAAATCCACTTCATATGGAAGATCAACATTGTGCTTTTTACGATTCCAAAAAGCATTGGGATGATCATTACAAATTTCCACACCAAAATGATTTGTAATTAATTTTATTTTACCCTGTAATTTAGGGTTATGAAGTTTTTCTTCAATAGTCAAAACATAAAGCTCACTTTTGAGAAAATTTAATTGATTTTCTTTTATTTTGAGATTATCATAAATTTCATGTAAAGCACGAGTAAATGGTTTTGTAACAAAACTTAATATAATAGGCTTACCATCATAAGTGCCTATAATACCAGCTTTATCTACCTTTATAAAAGGATAATTTTTTATAATAAAAGGAAATCTGTAAGCCCTAAGGGCGAACAAACTCAGTTTTTGATATTGGACAAACTTTTAATGTTGTGTCTAATGATCTTAATCTTTGTGATAGAATATCGGAACTCATTATGGAAGCTCTAAGTACTTCAATCAAGCCATTGGTATCAAGATTCAAAGTTATATTCAAGGCTTATCTTTCAAGATTGAAGATTGAAGACTTAGGTTTGGTTAGATTAGCTTTGTCGTTTTTAGTCGTTATCTTATAAAGCTCTAACCAAAGCTCTCATGAACATAAGCTCTACACTCTAGTCTTGCTTTCACACAAACAAGTTTTCAAAAGGATAAGTTTCAAAATGATCCTTACATGTGTTCGTATTTCAAAAGCCTTTGTTTACAAAGTATAAGTCTTTAAAATGGTTTTCTAAATGCTCTTACTTGTTTCATTTTGAGAAAACCTTTTAGACTTCAAAAGATTTCAATACAAGGGTCAAAATAACATCTCTCAATGCTCAGAAAGTCGGATCATCCGAGCTTGCCTCGGATCAACCGAAGCAAGACAGAGAGATTGGCTATTGTGGTTCGGTCGACCATTACGGCAGGTCGGTCGACCGACCTAAGGTGAAGGTCAACCGAAGTATGGCTTCGGTCATCCGAGGTTGAACTTCGGTCAACCGAACTCTGCGAGTTCTAGCCGTTATTTGACCGTTAAAGAGTCGTTTTTCAGCCTATTTTGAAATGTATATATACTCTTAAGCTAGAGAATGACTCCAAGACTTTTGATAGACAATAAACATTCATATCTTATCAAGTCTAAAGACTTTCAAAGCAAAATACTCTTCATCTCTATGATCTAAATCATTCAAGAGTATTCTTTCAAAAGCAAGACAAAGAGTGTGCTTCATATGTTCAAGAGCTGAATTTCTTGTACTTAAAAGGTATCCATCTTTCACTTAGAAGAGTGAACAACTTTGTACTTAACCTATCTCATTCCCTTTCTTAGTGATAGGGTTATTTGTAAAAGTCCTACTTTGTGTGGGCAAGCTCTTTGTGAGTTTTTGAGTTGTGGTTGTGTTGTAAAACTCTTAGTGAGTTAGCCACAAGTGTAAACATTCTTCTTAGTGAAGTTGTTTAAAATCCTTGGGTGCGGCTCAAGGTAGTGGATGTAGATTCTGAGTGAGTCGAACCACTATAAATCCTTTGTCTTGTTATTGGGTTTTACTTTGCTTTTAATCATCTTGCTCCAACTTACAATAGCATTGCTTAGAGATTCGAAAAAGTTTACAAGATTAGTTAAAACCCAATTCACCCCTCCCCCCCTCCCTCTTGTGTTTTACAAAATCCAAGTATAACTTGACTGGAAATATTTTTTACTAAAGACTCAATTTCTAAGTATAACTTTTAGCAAGTAAATACTCAATTTCTTTCTTGAATAACATTTAAATCAGCACCACTATCTATTAAAGCAGTGAATTCTTCCTAAAAATAATTATCAATTAACAAAGTAATTTTTACATACCATATATGTGAAATAATCATTTCTAAAGTATTCAAAAAATTATCATTTTGAATTTTTTTTATGTAATCATCTGTTAAAGATGTAATTGCTGGTGAAGGGATTCATGGGCGGAAACTCGTTCCAAACACCCATGGATCCTCCCCTGAAGGATCCGCTCATATGAAACAATTCGGTAAAACGGTAAGAACTTACGTTTCTTGGATTCAAGAAGCTGCTTCTTGAATGGAGGATGACGTTTCTTGGATTCAATCTGCCACCAATTGATCTCCCTTGCGGAAAGTCCCTCTACCGGTATCCACGTGACGAAATGGGCAGCGATTGCTAGCTCTTCGTCTTTTCTGATTTTCGGGAATTAGAGAGAAAAGGGAGAGTTTTAAACTAAAATCTTATTTCAGAAAGTTGGTAATATTTCGGCTGAAAACTTTATTCCTAGGGTTTCGGCCAAGAGTTCATTATATAGGGTGTGAGAGTTTGTTCCCATAACCAACTCTCACATCCTTAACTCCTCTCGGCAATGGGAGTCTATAACTCCCACATCCCTTAGACTTCTGCTGGTAGTGGGAGTCCTTATCGGATAATAACTCCCACGTAATCCCAGCTATAGTAAAATACCGAAATTGCCCCTATCTCTAATTCGAATAATAAACACTTTATTATTTTCGAAAGATTTAATGTCGGATACAATGAACCTAGACACATTCTAGATTCATTGAATCTGACATAAAGCTCGTTAGCTCGTCTATGCGTGTGACCACCGTAGGTTCATCTCACAATGGCAATGAAAACACACTTAGTAGTAGTATGTGTTCATAAATCACAAGCGGTCCCTAGCAGGACATTGTGACTACCCAAAGTGAATGAATATACAACGGAACCTAATATCAATCCACTATTTAATCCCTTTGTCTCGCGATATCCTAATTAAGCATAAGGCATGGTGGTCGTCACCCTTATTAAGCTTAATTGTATTTATGCTCGATCTCCGGGTAGATCTGTTTCGACAAATAGCATTTGATAACCACTTTATCAAATACATTTGAGCACGGCCATGCATTTAAACAGTCTTTCCCTATCGAGGGGCCCATGGATATCTCTCTCTAATAATATAGAGGGACAAATTACTTACAATGTCTCTCACATTCAAGCTATGAAAGGACACTACATCCGATCATCAGTCGTATTGATTACTCTGTTACAAGTAACGTCCGACTGAGTCAAAACGTGGCACCATTCATACTAGAATCAATGAAGACATAAGGTCTAAGGATTATAAAATAGTATTGAGGAAGTAATACTTATGACTTAAGACCATGAAGTATTACTTCTCTGACGGATCACGTCCAATACAATGTATCCCTATATATTGCATCTATGATGTGATTTGTATCCATTACACATGATCGAGTAAAAACAAGATCATCAATCAACAATCATACTAGTTTTTATTTCATAGTAATTAAGCATTACATAAAACTAGGGACTACTAGAATAGTAATTACATAAGCTAATGAGTTTTACTATCAAATCACACATTTGATAATCAAAAGCAAAATTAACTATTCAATTACATGCTCAAAAGATAACAAAACGCACAACATGTGCTAATGGTCCTAGGGCACTACTAACAGCTGGTTCCTTACCAGTTTGAATAACTAAAGAAGAATTTTCTGACTTCTCTAATTTAGAAATTCTATTATCAAAATCCAGATGCTTTGTTTTTAAAACCTTAATTTCTTACTTAAGATTATTAATCTCTGCCAAAATATCCTTAAAAGAAGTAGGGGATTTATCCACCTATCTATGTTGAAGAAGTTTATATACTTTTGACATTGAATAAGGTTCTTGGAGAACCATATATGTGGTCTTCTTAGTATTACCAGAAGAACTTGGGGTATTATCCATTTGATCTATTAATTTAGATATAAGCTCAGGATCTTTAATTACTTTAAGTAATTCTACCCAATTCTCACTATCTAAAACATTTGATCCATTTAGTTGTTGAGCTCGGTTGTAGAATTAGTTGTTGCATGTCATTCTGATACTAATCGTGCCAAGTTTATATGTATTGGAAGACTACGAGTATGTCAAGTTATGTTAAGTACTCGGAGTACGATTTCTGATATGTATGTGATCGATTTGGTTAAGTATTGTTATGTCATGTTATGTATATGATTTGGTATTGTTTCTAAGTGTTATAAAGTGTCTAAACACAGTGTTCTGTGTTGGGATTTTTGAATGTGCAGAAAATAATTTTTCCTTCACAAAGTTTGGGACAACCTATTCGGTCTACCGAATCACAGTTCCTTCGTCCGACCCAAACTACTGGGCTATTTCGAATGATGGAAGAGGAAATGTGGTAGACCGTGTAACAAATCCCCTCGACCAGAGTCAAGCGATCGATCGACTTTGTCATATTGGTCAACCAGACTTTTTGTAAATGTTTATGTCCTGATTTTGGACGACCCTATCGGTCAGACCGGCTTATGTTACCATCGTCCGAGGTTTCTCTACATGTTTATATTCCTTTTCAAGTTATGCGAGCTCTGAATTCCTATGCTATGTTTTCAAATATTTTGCAAGTGGTTTCAAGATGTTTTAAAGTTATTACAAGTCAAAGCATATGTTTTGGGAAACAGGGGGAATGTTTTGGAGTCTCTTTTGGTCCTTCATTCGATTCTTACTAAGCTAGTGTGGCTTTTCCTATTATCTTCTTATGTTTTGTACATGATGCTGATAATGAGACTTGGGATGGGAAGCACGACAAGTATAACTTAAAGAAGTAATGTTGATGTAATAGAATAGTGAACCTTTATTAAGTTGAACAACTTAGTTTTAAGTTTATGTAATTTCTGATGATGGCGATGTTTTAATAAAGTTTAAGTTATTCCGTTATATTTATGGTTTAGAAGAGTATATGTTATGGGTTCTTTGTCTCATTGGTTGATGAGATATTGCCATGTCACGTTCTGCTTACGGGGTTGTGACATCAGAGTTTTTACGACAACGTTTTTTCCTAAGATTCATCAAGTGTTATCTTAATTAAACTTTTCTTATATTATTGTTTTTTGTTTTCTTGATCAGGGATGGCTTTTCCTCATGTGGGATTCTCGAGGTTCGAGCCACTAAGGGTCTTCATTGTTTTTGTAATTAACTCTCTGCAAGATTAATTTTGAAGTGAAATACATGTATTTAATTTTAGTAGCTCGCTGCTTATGTGATGGCTGCCCGAATTTTCAAGTTTTACTCTTCAAGAATTCATTGTTGAAGAATTCATTGCATCAGTGGCAGGTAATGACCCATTTTTTTACTACTTAACCAAGTTAGATTATTATTATTATTATTATTATTATTATTATTATTTGTTGAAGATATAAGTACAACTGCTTGTGTTGTTAAAGCTTAATTCATTATTATTATTATGGATTGTTGCATTTGCATAGTTGAGAACAGGTTGGTGTGCAACCATATTGGTAATTTAGAAAAAAATTAATCATGTATTAGCTAAAATTTTCTTTTCTCGGCTATGATGTTCAAAGCTCTTAGGTGGTTTAATGCTTATTGTAATAGGGTCTTGAGCATTTTAATCCCTTAGTTATCCTCTGCTGCGTAAGTCTTCTTGCTCAGTTTTACTTCATTTCATCTACTGTAATGTCACATGGAATTTCTTTGGTTGATTTTGAATATCATGTAAAACCTCTTTCTCTCTTCTTCATTGAAGCTAGAACGATAATGGTTCGTGAATGGGAGACATGGTAAATACCATTCACAATCAAGGGGCATTTTAATTTTTTTAATTCTTCCTTTTACTTAATGGTTCTTCATTGTGATTTGGACAGGGATTGCAATGTCAAAAAAAATTATTTCAAATTTTTTATACGCGGTACAAGTTCTTATTTTCATTAATTTTTTATACTAATGTTCTGCGAGACAATTTTATTTATGAGAGTAAATATATAAACTTGATGTTTTTTCTAACTTTTCTTTTGGATAGTCGTATGTGGAAACATTATGAGCAACTCCAAGTTGTGAATTACAAATCTAGACACGTGGAATTGCTTTATGGAAAAGAAGGTATAAGGTTATGTTGAATAATTTATGGATCAAGGAGATAAAAATATGATGTCTTTATGTATTTCCGCACTACTGTTCTTTTTAATGTTAAAAATATATACATTTCTTAAAAAGAACATAGAACCATTTTCAAAACAAAAAATATAAGGAAATGATTCTTGCAATCTTATTTCAGCTTCATTCAACCCCATTCCCTTTCAATGAAAAAGCATCATTATTCTTGACTAGATATCTTGGAGTGATAAGTTTGAGAGTTGAATTTATTGAGTTAGAGGTATTGAATTATTTTCAATTACAAAAGTGGAGTGGGTGCAAAAAAGTTAAAAGAAGTGTGTGTATATAATATTTTTTTTAAAAATAAAATATAGCTTTGAAAAACTAGGATTTATTGCAGTTTACTAACCTTAAAGATAGTTGCACTTTAGTTCTCAACGTCAAATAAGGATCATATGGGTCCAAAATTATTAGTCAACGGTTTAAGTAGTAAACTATCGTTAAATAGACATAGAAATGTCAAGCATGTCGCTCACTTATAATTCGCAGTGACATTATAATTATCCATGTTGTTGTAAGTATATAATCTATTTTAATCTCATGTTCAATGCATATGCGTACTTATTTTAAACTTAGTGACTATTTATTGGAGGGGACTTATGTTTATAAATATACTTTTATTAATTTTCTCAGGCTATTTAATAGATTCATTTGTATGATCATGAACTTTAATCCTAATGCATTACCATTGAATTTTTATTTGGATCTACCTCAATGATTAGTAATTATTATCTTGCCAAAGAATTCGTGCTAACGGTGGATAAAATTCAATCTCGAATTAATAAATAAAATTAATACCGTAAAAATTAACGGTGAATTTTTGCTTTTGCACGAACAATAAGATAGTGAATACATTTCATAATCTTTTGTCTCAACATGTTGAGATTTTTAATACAATATTAATCTCTTTTATTTTGTGAGTTTTTTTCCTCCATAGATTGTGTAAAACACAAGAGGGGGGGGGGGGGTGAATTGGGTTTTAACTAATCTTGTAAACTTTTTCGATTCTTTGCAAAGCTATTGGAAGTTTGAGCAAGAAGAATAAAAGCAATGCAAAACCCAATCAACAAGACAAAGGATTTAGAGTGGTTCGATTCACTTAGAATCTATGTCCACTACCTTGAGCCGCACCCAAGGATTTCAAACAACTTCACTAAGAAGAATGTTTACAAATGTGGCTAACTCACTAAGAGTTTTACAACACAACCACACAATGAAAAACTCACTAAGAGCTTGCCCACACAAAGTAGGACTTTACAAATTGCCCACACAAAGTAGGACTTTTACAAGAATTACCCAATCACTTAGAAAGGGAATGAATTGTTTAAATACAAAGATTGATCACTCTTATAAGTGAGAATGTATACCTTTGAAGTACAAGAATTGTTGGCTCTTTAGAACATATGAATTCCACTCTTTGTCTTGCTTTAGAAAGATTGCTCTTGAATGATTTATATCATAGAAATGAAGAGCATTTACTTTGTGAGTGTTTAGACTTGATAAGAAATCAATGTAAATTGTTTGTTCAAGTCTTGGAGTCATTCTCTAGCTTTGGAGTATTTATACATTTCAAAATAGGCTGAAAAACGACTCTTTAACGGTAAAAAAACGGCTAGTTTTTCGCAGAGTTCGGTTGACCGAAATCACACCTCGGATGACCCTTCGGATGATAGTTCGGATGAGGGTTCGGATGACCCTTCGGATGATAGTTCGGATGAGGGTTCGGATGACCGAACACAGCCTAGGTCGACCGAAGCCACTTTTTACACCTCTCAGTTTCTCTTCGGTTGATCCGAGCTTGAGCTCGGTTGACCGAACTTCTAAGCTTATTTTTCACACGTTTTGAAATCTTTTGAAGTCTTTAGAAGTCTAAAAGGTTTTCCCAAAAGGTAACAAGTAAGAACACTTGGAAAACCATTTTAAAGGACTTAGACTTAGAAAACAAAGGCTTTTAAGATACGAACACATTTAAGAATCATTTCGAAAACTAAGCCTTTTGAAAACGTGCATGTGTGTATGCAAGACTAGAGTGTAGAGCTTATGTTCATGAGAGCTTTGGTTAGAGCTATATAAGATAAAGACTTATAGATACAAAGCTAATCTAACCAAACCTAAGTCTTCAATCTTCAATCTTGAAAGATGAGCCTTGAATGATATGACTTTGAATCTTGATCATGGCTTGATTGAAGTACTTAGAGCTTCCAATATATGTTCCGATATTCTATCACAAAGATATAAACATTAGACACAACATCAAGTGTTTGTCCATTATCAAAAACCGAGTTCGATCGCCCTTAGGGCTAACAATCTCCCCCTTTTTGATTATGACAAACTTTGATGTAATTAGATAGGATATGGACAATATTAAGTACAAGGAAGCATGGCAAAAGGATATAAGAACAAATAAGTGTAAAGCTAAATGCTTATAAGATAAACCAAGATAGAACGAGAAACATAAGCACTAGCATGTTAAGTTCTTTTGCCATATGCATTAGGGACTCTTTGAAGAGCCCTATTTCCCAACCAACCTCCTTGCCTCCTTCCTTCCATAATATAGCATTCTTGTGTGTAATATACATACCTTAGTTTACACAAGAAGCTAACTTACCATTTTCATCAATGTCGATGTGAGTGCTAAGGATCCTATTAAGAAGAACATGCTCACACAAACATTAGAACTATCAATGGTTTGTTGTCATCAAAACAACATAGGATATTTTGCCCTTCGGGCTAACAATCTCCCCCTTTTTGATGATGACAAAACATTGATGCAAATGGGAATAATAAGCAAAAATAAGATACCAAATGTATGCATGAGATAAGGATATTAAGGATCCAGACAAGTAGAAGTTTTCTCAAAAAAAATTCTACTCCCCCTATATTAAAGAATCCCTTATCTCTCCCATTTTGCAAGTTCTAAGCTTTCTCCTTTTGTAAATTACTTCTCTTGGCACATTTGCAACACTAAAAACTCTCCCTCTTTTTGTCAAAATCAAAAAGGGATATCAGAGCGCCAATAAGAAAAGCATTTTAACGAAAAGTAAAGATTAATTTTGGAGAAGCTTGATGAAATTTAATAATCCTCCCTAAATAAAGAAAAACTTAAAAACCAAAGAGACAACTTGTTGGTCTTGTAGATTGATAAAATAAGAACCAAAAGATCAATCCTAAAGACCAAAAATAATTATGAAGAAGGATTACTTATGAATAAGCTTGGTTGATTTCTAAAACACAAGAAGTCCTTGTAAAACACAAGGAGTCCATAATAACACATAAATCCAAAAGATGGTCATGTATGGCTCAAAACGAATATCAACCTAAGCTAGAAATAAAGGAGATAGGGAATAAACCTTAAAGAACAATCTCCCCGTTTATCAAACATACGATGTTAGCTATTTGAGATAAAACCAAGTATGATACAAATTGACCAATTGTAAAACATGATACCAATTGTAAATATAGTCAATTGTAAAACACATTTGAAAATATAGCTAACAAAGTACTAGTGGAAGTGATACCATGAATTCATAAGATAAACACATGTATCACAACCAAAAGAAGTAGAGGAAGTGTAAGATAACACTTTGAGAACATTCCTCTAACAAGTTAATGGTTAGCTAAATGAGTGTAGCAACTCTTAAAGTGATACTAACCAAAAACTATAATGAGATCACAATGGATAAGAAAATGAAGAATATGATCTCAAAGTTATTGAGGTAGAGTATATGTGATACCAATTGAAGACAAAAACATTTATAACACATATAACTTCCAAAATAACTTACACAAGTTGGCTATAAGAGTTAAAAGATGAAAAGCAAGCCAACAAGTGATGTGATGATGTAAAATAAGAACAATTGAGCATACATCACATATTATGAGGGAGGTATGAGTTGAAAACAATTGAAAAACTCCCTCTTAGGTTATGCCACTTCCAAACATACAAAGAGACACAACCCATGGCATAATCAATGTCACATCACAGTTTACATCCTAAGTCAAGCATCTAGACGATCAACCACATAAGATAAATGCTAAAGACTAGAATATAAACACAACCCCTATATGCAATGAAGATCAAGTAAAAACATAGCAAAGCATATAACAAACTCCCCAAAAGCATAAAACACTACATAATAGAGGGGAGGGGGTTGTAGCTCATAAGGAACAAAAGCATAAAGAATGATCACTAACAAGGGATGAGTTAAGCTTTTGTACCTCAATGCTCCTTGAGCTTGGACTTCTTACCATTTTGGTGTGATCTTTTTCATGATCATCACTATCATTTGAAGTTCATTGAGAGGTTGACATGTGATTGCTCCATTTTCTTTGTTGTTCATCCTTGATTGATGAGATGAGAGCAATCTCCTCTTCTTTTCATGACAATTGTAGAGTCATCATTGATGGGTGACTTTTCTTTGAAGAACTCTCTACAATCTTGTGATCCTTGGCACTTGACTCTTTTCTTGGAGTCCTAGCTCACTTGTGCCATTCCTTGTAGTTCATATTTTCATCTTGAAGGTTAGAACTCTTTGTTACCTACAAGGAAATCTTGAGAACTAATGTGGTACCTTTTCAAAGGTCTTTTATGGTTAGCTCAATATCTCAAGTGACACATATATGCATAAGGATCATGCAAATCAAAAACCAAAACAACTAGATGGATTCTTAAATGAATATTACATGATAAAACAAGAATCAATCAAGTTGCATATGCTACATCTCATAGATACCTTAGCTAAAATAGACATGGACAATAAAGAACATGCTAAGGGTTATCTATATGAATATAACATTCAAGAATGTGAGATGCAACATATATAAGAGCAAGCATGTATATATATCAAAACACTTAAACACATTAAAAAAAAGTGTTAAGAGAGGGTGATTTTGATACCTTTGCTTTCTTACCAAATGATGAAGACATTGTATTGACACTTTGGCTCTTGTCATCACTTGATGCTTTGCTCTTTGTGTCTAAGCAACTTGGTTCTCCAATTGATTATCATATAAGCCTTGAGAATCCAAGTGTTAAGGAGTGCTTTTGAATTTCTTCTTTTGGCACATCTCCTTTAACTTCTCCCCAATGCCACTTCTCTTCGAATCAAGTCCATTTAAGCTTTGTGGCATACATCTAACTTATAAGAATCTATAAGATCAAGGGAGGAGTAGCTTTTGGTACCCACTTTTGTTTGGGTCCATGGGGGTTAGTTGAAATACATTTAACTCTCCAAATAGTTTTAACCCCTTTTTCAATCTTCTTCTTAACATGGCATCTAGCATTAGTATGACCATGTTTTCCACAATATGTGCAACAAATGTGTGGCTTAGAAGAATTGTGAGCATGCACAAGATATCTACTTGGCCTATGTGACATTCTAGCATTTACAACATGATTCTTAGGTTTAAGAGAAGAGCTAGCAATATCAACATGTTTAGCAATATAACCAAGGCCATGTTTATCATTTGAAGCACATTGCATGCCAAGAATTTGATCAAGATTATTCTTACCCTTATTAAAGTTATCAACAAGAAGGGTAAGGTCATTCACTTTGTTTTTCAAAAGATCAAATTCAACAAGCTTGTTTTCTAAAGATGACAAATTATTACAAGCTTCTAAGTATTGTAATGAAGATGTATTGCAAGTAGTAATAAGATTATCATTTTCACATTTCAAGCAATTAACATCATCACACAACTTTTTATTTTCAACAACCAACTTAGCTCTTTCATCAAGCAAAGATTCAATTTTAAGCTTCATAGCTTTGTTTTGCTTTGCACAATTTTTCAATTGATCATACATATCAATTAAAAGCACATTAGGATCATCCTTTTCATCATCATAAGAATTTGAAGTAGAAGGAGAAGGATGTACCTCATTACCAAATGCCATGAAGCATAAGTTGGCGTTTTCATCATCATCGTCATCACTTGAAGAGCTTAATCCTTCATGAGTATCTTCAAGCTTTTTCCACATATAGTGGGCGGATTTGCTTCCAATGACACGGTTGTACTCCTCTGGACTTAAGGCACAACTAAGAATGTTCATAGCCTTAAAATTTCGAGTCATTTTCATGGACTCGTCTTCATTGAGCTCATTGTCCTTCTTTGGAGTTTGAACACCCTCCACTACTTTCATCGGTACATATGGACCTTCTTCAAATATATGCCATAACGAATAATCTATGGAGCATACATATATCTTGAATCGGTCTCTCCAATCATCAAAATGATTTTCATCAAGAAGTGGTGGTCTATCGATGGAAGTCCCCTCTTGATATGCTAAAGCGGAATAATCGGCCATTAATCTTTTCTTCAAGCTATTAAGCTAAAGATGAAGACGAGGCTCTGATACCAATTGTAAAACACAAGAGGGGGGGGGGGGTGAATTGGGTTTTAACTAATCTTGTAAGATGAGCCTTGAATGATATGACTTTGAATCTTGATCATGGCTTGATTGAAGTACTTAGAGCTTCCAATATATGTTCCGATATTCTATCACAAAGATATAAACATTAGACACAACATCAAGTGTTTGTCAATTATCAAAAACCGAGTTCGATCGCCCTTAGGGCTAACAGATTGCAGTGAGGACCGAGAAAGAAAATGGTATAGGGGGTGATCGATGTGTTTCATTTGAAATATTCTCATATTAAACCTATAAGTATATATAATTTTTTGTCTTGACAAAGACATTATTCTATGAGGAATTTTCCTTTTTAGTGAGAACAAATGCATTTCTTATAAAAGTGTTCAAATATTGCCAAGCGTATGGAAGTTGCAGGAATTTATGTTGGATCGGTCAAATTGTCACTTAAATCCTAATTGAAATGGTCAGACTAAATACCTGTTTATCGTTATTAAAATAAAAATAAAATACTTATATTACATATGAAAATAGTATTTACAAAGAGAAGTATACGCTAATAGATTAGATGTATTAATTCATTTTCTTTGTTTTTTGTTTGTTGCGGATCACTATAACATTTTATTTCTTAAAATTCTTACCCTGCATATCACAAGTCATTTGCTAGTATATATATTGTTGAGGTCAAAATTTGTGAAGGACAAAATTGATTTGAAAATTTTAACCTTTTGTGGCACTGCTATGAAATAAAGTTTTATACTTCAATTTTTTTTATTAAAGTGAATTTTTGAATGTGAGGGACTATTATGAAATTAAATTAAGTTTCAAAACTCCAAAACTAATTATCAAATTATTATTTCACATAGTTTTGTGACTCCTAATATTTGATTTATTTCTTCTCTATTGAATTATTTGTGATATACTATTTAAATATTGTAACCCATGTATTTTTGTAACACTTCTATATCCATTTAAATTAGTTTTGTAAGTCCTAAATCATTTTGTAACCTTCTTAATATTTATTTTATAACTCCTAATTTCTTAATTGCAAAAGGGGTTATGGAAGATGATTTTACTACAATAAAATGAGGATGAGATATTCAGAAATATACTCTTGAGCACACACACAAAAACTCGCAGTCTTCAAAATACTTTCTTATTTTAGTCTTGTTAAGTTTTATACTTGGGCAATTAGATTGAAATAGCTCATGAGAAGTCTTCTAGTGAACGTACTCATTGAGGAGACACACGTAGGGAGGTCTTCATGTATTTAGGGCAGTGATTTTGTCACGACTTCCATGTTTGTGTTTGTCACACCCTGTATCCTGGGGATGACTGGACAGTGTTCTCATCTACCAATGAGACACAGAAAATCCAGATTCAAGGCACTGACTTCCCAATGCTATAACTCGAAATCCAGAACTCTAAATGATATTCCGTCAAATCCCACGCGTAGCTCTATTAGTCCTCTTCGAAACGCACTAAGAATCGATGTAAACGGATACCATCTGCTATCTCAAAAATGTATTGTCTCACAGCTTACCCAATCTGTCAAAAATATGCTCTCTTCTTTTTCCTCTCTTTTCTTCTCTTCTCTTTAACTTCCACTCCTAAAACTCCAGCAAAAATCACCCAAATAACCCTCTATATCCTAACTCCTATCTAACTAAACCAACTAACCAACTAACTTATATGATTAACACCTAGGTCCCTCCACTCCTAAATCTTACTAAAAACGCCCCTCGACAAATTGTGTACACAACATAGAAGCATGTGAGAGCAATTAATACACCAAAATAACACGTAGGCATGCTAGACACGTAAGCACGAAAAGTTCAGGGCATCACATTCTTCCCCTCTTACAAAAGTTTCTTCACCGAAAGTTACACTCCCTATAGACATAAGTACTAACTCTCCCCCACTAGATGCATTTAGAACTAAATATTCAATCAATGCTATGTGTGTAACTAGTTGAAATTTGTCCAAGAGACCTAATTAAAGACATAGTCCATTATGGTTCTCTTAAACTAAGACTGTTTACATTAAGTGTGAGTTGAAGTCCGAAGATACTCATGCCTATTGCATAATATATTGTTGTCCAAATATTTCCTTTTGAAAATTTTAACATTGTGGGGGATAATATTATTTTTTGAAGTTTGTAAACCTTGTGAGGATATATATCAATCTATATTTATATTACATTGTCTGTTTTCAGATTCAGCCAATCACATTCTTCTAAATCTTACGTGTAATTTTCATTAATTTTGGTTCAATTAATTATTTTATAAATTTTTGATTGGTTGGTTAAATGTTACTTTTGTTGTAAACTCTTGATTGGCTCATAAGAGTATCCCACATTGAAAAGTTAGATTGTTTGTTGAGTTTGACAATACTATAAAAGAGAGTAGTTTCACATGGTTTGAGTGAGAAATTGGGTTGACATTTCAGCCCATCAAATTAGGGAAGCACACTTATTTGCTTCTTATATTTTTATTTATATAAATGTAAATAGTTAAAGTTTTAACAAATAACTGGTAATTCAGATGACCAGGTCCTCTGAATTCCTATTGAACTTACAATCAAGTTGGTTTTAGCTTAGATTTGCAATGTTCATTTTTTGTTTTTTTATTCTCATGCAGCAATTTTATTTTCATAATATTTTTTGAAAAATAAATAAATATGGATATTTAAAAATGAATAAAAATCAATTCGCTTCGTTTATACGGCAAACAAGTGAATATATTTCTAAACTCTTTAAAACTAAAGTATTAATTTGTAGAAATTTTAATTTTTAATAAAATAAAAATAAGAAGAAAATATTAATCTAAAGTTATGGGTTTTAATATATTTATTGTTTTTCTTTTCTTCTATTTTATTTTTCTATATTTTTCTTTTTCATTTTCAATATTATTCAAGATCCCACATTGAAAGTGTACGAAATTTTTGGAGTTTGATAGCATTATAAATAAAGGGGTTGAGCATTTTTTCAATTGAATGAATTGGTGGGTTGATATTTAGCCCATTAAATTCAGTGGCAAACTCAATTCGCTTTTCAACTTTTTCATTCCAATAATCAAAAAAAAATTAGCTTACAAAGCCATTTGATTTTTGGTAGAAGCTACGAGAAAACCTGCTTATTATTTTGTTTTTCTTTTAAAGAGTCAAAACTTAAAAAGCTTAAAGAGCCATTGTTTACATATACTCATAATTATATGGTAAAATGGAATCCCGAACATAGCACATGTTATTAGACTATATAATCTATCTAATATAACTATATTTATATTACATAAGGTGTTTTTGTTTTTAACCAATCACCTTCTCTAGAATTCTACGTGTAATTTTCGAGAGTCCTGTATTTTTTTTAATAAAATAAAAGGAGAAGACTAAAAACTCTTATAAAAGGAGGAAATACATCCCACATTGAAAAGTTAGATTGTTTGTTGAGTTTGTCAACACTATAAAGAGAGTACTTTCACATTTTGTTTTGAGTGGGAAATTGGCTGACATTTCAGCCATCAAATTAGGGAAACACACTTATTTGCTTCTTATATTTTTTATTTATATAAGGGTATTTAGCTCATTTTGGACAATAACAATTTTTGCTTTTCGGATTTTGGACACACAATTTTTTTGTACATTTTTAGAGTATAACTATTTACGGGCTGCTGCGATTGGAATTTTTACACTATTCCGGCAAAAAAATAGCATGTGCCGAGCACATGCCGATATGGGTGGGGGTATTTTTGTCAAATTACCAAATTAAACTAGGGTATATAGCTCATTTTGGACGATAACAATTTATGCTTTTCGGATTTTGGACACAAACAATTTTTTTTGTACATTTTTAGAATAAAACTATTTACGGGCTGCTGCGATTGGAATTTTTACACTAGCATGTGCCCAGCACATGCCGATGTGGGTGGGGGTATTTTTGTCAAATTACTAAATTAACCAATTACCCACTTGCCAACCCCAAATTTTGACCCAACCCACTTTCCAATTACCCACTACCCAAACCCATCTCTTCTTCTTCTTCTTCTTCTTCTTCCCCCCCTCTCCAACCACTCCCAGCCACCGCCACATCTCTTCTTCTTCTTCCCCTCCCTCCCGTCATAACCCCCCTCCACCCACTCCCAGCCACCGCCACATCTCCTCTTCTTCTTCTACCTCCGTCTACTTTAATCCAGAACTTATACATCTTATTGGTGTTGCTTAATTCTGTGAAATCTTATAGGGGAATACTAGTCTGAATATTATACAATGTCGAATGCAGATTATGTTGTCTGCCATAATTGATTGTAAAAAAAAATGGAGCTCTCAATTCATAATCCAAGAATGGAGGACCTTTCTTGGGGGACCTCTCATGTTCCTCTCCTCCATGGCTGGATCTGGCAGCAGCGGTGCTGAGGCGGAATTGGTTGTGGTTGGGTCCGGGCAGGGGGGTTTATGAGGTAGATGGTTGGTTTATGACGGGAGGGAAGAAGAAGAAGAAGATATGGGTTTGGGTAGTGGGTAATTGGGAAGTGGGATGGGTCAAAATATGCTCGGCACATGCTATTTTTTGGCCGGAATAGTGTCAAATTCCAATCGCAGTAGCCCGTAAATAGTTTTATTCTAAAAATGTACAAAAAAATTATTTGTGTCCAAAATCTGAAAAGCATAAATTGTTAGCGTCCAAAATGAGCTATATACCCTAGTTTAATTTGGTAATTTGACAAAAATACCCCACTCTATCGGCATGTGCTCAGACATGCTATTTTTTTCTTGGGAATAGTGTAAAAATTCCAATCGCAAATGACAGTAAATAGTTATAGTCTAAAAATGTACAAAAAAATTGTTTGTGCCCAAAATCCGAAAATCAAAAATTGTTATTGTCCAAAATGAGCTAAATACCCTTTATATAAATATAAATGGTTAAAATTTTAACAAATAATGGGTAATTCGGATGAGCGGGTCCTCTAAATTTCGATTAAACTTACAATAAAGTTCGATTTAGCTTAGACTTATGCAATGTTCATTTTTTTTACTTTTTTATTATTCTTATGCAACATTTTTATTTTCATAATATCTTTTGAAAAATAAATAAATATGGATATTTAAAAATGAAAAAAAATCAATTCTCTACGTTTACATTGCAAAAATCAAGCTGAATCTTCTTCTAAACTCTCTAAAATTAAAGTATTAATTTGTAGAAATTTTAATTTTTAATAAAATAAAAAAGTAAAAAAAAATTAATCTAAAGTCACATAAGAGAATTAACAATAATAAAGACTCCCACATAAAAAATAATAGTTATTATTTTTAAAAATTGACAAATGACAAGACTGTAAAAGAAAATTAATGTGTATAAAATTTATATATGATATCAGCAAAGTCATTCCCAGTTTTTCAGCACCATAGAGTTTTTGGGTTTTCAATCTAATTTCCAAAAATTTTGAATTTTTTTTTATAATTATTTTAAAAGTATTGATTGACATCTTTAACTTATTCAAATTAAATTGTACAATTTAATATTTTTATGGTTTTTCTTTTCTTATATTCTAACTTTCTAGATTTTTATTTCTTTTTAAATATTATTCAAGATCCCACATTGAAAATGTACGAAATTTTTGGAGTTTGACAACATTATAAATATAGGGGTTGAGCATGGTTTTCAATTGAATGAATGGGTGGGTTGGTTTTTAGCCATTAAATTCAGTGGCTAACTCAATTTGCTTTTCAACTTTTTCATTCCAATATTTATTTTTTTTTAGAAAAAAAAATTAGCGCACAGAGCCATTTTATTTTCATATACTCTTAATTATATAGTAAAATGAAATCCAGTACATGACATGAGTTATTAGACTAGCGTATATATATATATATATATATATATATATATATATATATATATATATATATATACATATATTGTTGAGGTCAGAATTTGTGAAGGACAAATTTGATTTAAATTTTTTAACTTTTTGTGGCATTGCTATGAAATAAAGTTTTATACTTCAATTTTATTAAAGTGTATTTTTGAAGTTTTAAAACTTGTGCGGGACTATGGAATTAAATTAAGTTTCAAAACTCCAAAACTAATTATCAAATTATTGTTTCAAATAGTTTAGTAACTCCTAATATTTGATTTTTTTTCATCTCTATTAAATTATTTGTATTGTAACCCCTCTATTTTTGTAACGCTTCTATTTCCATGTAAATTAGTTTTGTATCTCCTAAATCATTTTGTAATCTTCTTAATATTTATTTTGTAACTCATAATTTATTAATTGCAAAAGGGGTTATGAAGGATGATTTTACTACTATAAAATAAGGATGAGATATTCAAATATATATTCTTGACCACACACAAAAACCTCTCTGTCTTCAGAATACTCTCTTATTTTAGTCTTGTTAAGTTTTATACTTGGGCAAGATTGAAATAGCTCGTGAGAAGTCTTTCAGTGAACGTGCTCATTGAGGAGACAAAAAGAGATATGAGTTTTATCTCGAAGCCGTGACTGACCGCTATCACCGCACGTAGGGGAGGTCTTCATGTATTTAGGATAGTGATTTTGTGACGACTCCCATGCTTGTTTTCTTTATCCCGCTTTTCTTATATTTATATTTTCTGTAAAGTTTTTATTATGAGCATGATTTAAATATTTATTTATGTACTGTTTCTAACACTTTTTAATATTTAAACCGTAATTTCTTATAAAACTAACCTTGACGAGATGGTGCATAATTTGTTTTTTATTTATTGGAGGAGGAGGGGGAAATATCTATTACCAGAAATATGGGAATTCAAGAAGCGACGAGAAGATTTAAACTCATAATCTCTACATCATGAGGCATAAACCTTGACTATTAGACCAATACCTCATTGACCAGAGCTGGTACATCTCTTCATTCATATGGGCCGACTTTCCTGGTGCCAACAAATGGTTTCTAAATGTACTCTAAAGAAAATTTTGCATCAACCAAAGAATAATCCTTGTTTTGTTTTTTATAAAAATGAATAATTACGCATCCCTCCACCTTACTTAATCCTAAAATAATTGATCTCAAAGATTTGGTTTGCTTTCAAGTCAACCCTTGCTATATAAAGAAGTTTTTCCATTGTCTTCTCTCCCATTTTTTCAGATCTATGATCTCTTGCAACTCCCAATGTGTCCATCAGACTCTGAAGAACTCAATCCCAAGCCTCCAAAGGACCCATCAAAAGAAGCATTATCCCCACTAGAAGATCAAGAAAATGGGATATTATTGGATGGTAATATTGAACCATCATTATCCAAGAATTGTAAGAAGAACTTAAATATATTTCTTTCAATCTTTCTTGAACCATTCGAATGGATACATATGCTGTGTTCAAGATTGGACTCAACTTTTATTCTAGGCCTCGTCCTCGTCTACGGTCTTAGCCAAGGATTTGCTTCATCTTTCTTTAAAGTAGTCTCAGATTACTATTGGAAAGATGTGCAAAAACTTCAGCCATCAGCAGTTCAATTATTCATAGGACTTTATTATATTCCATGGATAATGAAGCCCATTTGGGGTCTATTAACTGATGTTTTCCCTATAAAAGGTTACAAAAGAAGACCATATTTTGTGATTGCTGGTGTTTTAGGGGCTTTTTCAGCATTGGCTGTGGCTTTGAGTGGAAAATTAGGTGTTGCTTTGTCTTTGTCTTTCTTGATTGGAATCACTGCAGCTATGGCAATAGCAGATGTCACCATTGATGCTTGTATTGCTAGAAAAAGCATAGAAATTCGATGCTTGGCACCTGATATCCAAAGCCTTTGTGGGTTTTGTTCCTCAGCTGGTGCTCTTTTTGGTTACTCCACCAGTGGTTTCTTCGTCCACCATCTTGGACCTCAGGTCCTCATTTTCTTTTCCTTGTCTTTTTACTCTCAATTTGGTAAATTTCCTCCCTAAAAATAGCACGTTTGGTAATTTTGGTCCCTGATATTTATTTTCCTTTTGTTTTTGGGACCTTGAACATTTTGCGTTTGTTGAAAACGGTACTCCCGTAATACTTTGTGACTCTCAACAAAAAATTAATGGTTTATGAATTATTTTTTCCCAAATACTCTTTCAATTTGGTGTTTTTGAATTATTATTTTTTGTTCACTGACGGTTGACTATCACAGAATTTGACGGAATGACCCTTTTCATCAAACGCAAATGTTTAAAGTCAGAAAAACAAAAATATAAATTACATGGATAGAAATCACCAAAGTACTATGTTTAGGCACGGAATTCATCAATCTGCATTTTTTTTACTCTCTCTGTCACAGGGAGCACTGGGGCTTTTAGCAGTACCGCCAGCTGCAGTTATTGTACTCGGGTTTGTGATGAATGAGTTGAGAACAAATGAAGATATTCATTCGGAGCAGAAAAAGGTTAGAGAAAATAGACTTTGATACTTGTCTTTCTTTCGTATTCAGTTCTACACATTAAGATTGATATTTCATACATTCACATATAAGCTCTTTCTTCTCTGGCTTTTCGGCCAAAAGTCGCCCAACTGGCAACTCCATCTTGACTTTTAAGGTATCTCATTCTTAAAGAGCAGTATGAATCTTCTAATTCCGTTCGGTGTCCCATTCTCTATTCCTTTAATAAAAAAATTTTATAACTTCTTTCGTGAAATTCATAATAAAAAAATAAACACATTACAATTATTTATTCGTGAGGAGAGAGAACGGGACACAAAATAGTTGATGATTTTTTGCACTTGAAAGAGTGGTCATGTGTTTTTATTACTATGAGGTTTTTTGTCTCCATTTTGTTTTTTTTTTTTATCACATTCATTGTCTTATATTTAGATGAAGGAAATATCTGATATGGGCCAGGATCAGTGTGGGACATATGTAGTCAGAGATTTAGCCTACATCCCTCGCGAGAATGAGGAGAGAGAAGGAAATGCAGTGATGTGGGTTAAATCTGAGCCGCATTTAGTCCCGATGGGACCTGATCAGTACGTGAATAGACCTTAGATGAATGGGGTTCGTCCTACTTTCTATTTAAGATTTTATCATTATTTCTAAATTATAAATTTTTTGAAAAGAAAAATAATAAATATATAACATCTTGTAGAATGAGATAAAATATGTATTAACGATATTGCAAGAGACTTGACTTAAAAGATAAAATTATCCCTCTAGTCAAGTCCACGATTCATGCCAATATATCTTAGGTTTCGATGTTGACGAATAGAAAACTCTTAACTAAAAATATAAATAAAAGGAAAACATTGTTAAAGCGCGTAAGAAATATGTTATTTTGATGAGAAATAGAGGATAGCATATAGACCAATTTATCAGATTAAGTTTGAAATGAACCATAATTCAATAGATCATGTGGTACAAATTCATTTAAATTAAAAAAAATAATTTTTTACTAACGTAAATAAATCTATATCACATGTTTTATTAAACCATGATACATATTAGAAATTTCTAACTTATGAGTTATACATGTTTTATTGAGCCATGATACACATCAGAAATTTCTAACTTATGAGTTATAGTAGTTCCAGTCTTCAAGGCTATAATTGTTTTCTCCATTCGTGTTATTATTCTTAAAAAATGTTTTCTTGAATTGAATATAATTTAAAGTTGGGTTCATCTTGAAAACTAAAAAAGTGACTTGGATTTGTGTAACCAATGAATAAATTAAAGTCAAATGAATTAAAATATACGACAACAATGAATGTAGTCCACATGCCAACTTGCCGTTGTGTCTTGTTGTAGCCACTAGTCATCTCATCTACTGGGGAAGGATTTAGCTCTAATTGTTTTCTTCATTTTCTACTCATCTCATCACATTCTTTTTTCTCTTTCTCTTTTTCTTTTTGAAAGAAGGTACTACTGCAAATTCAAGACTAAATTGAAATTACGTAGCAAGTGGATGTAGACCTTTCTTTTCTATTATCTTTTAACCCACAGTTGTACAAGACCTTTTTTTTTTATATATGTTATTTAAGCAAATTGTACGTGTACAAGACCGTAAGAGATATTTAAATTCTGATTGATAATATATTAGTGCATTCATTTTACCAATTAAGTAAATATTTTCTTTTTGTAGGCAAAACTTTTATTTATAAATTAAACCGTGGTCACTTTGGCATATATACGGCTTTGTGGGACTGGCCCCAAAACCCTCTCACATGAGTTGGAGTAGAGCATACCTGCAAAGTAGGTCCCGTCACACCTCATGTAAGAAGACTGTGAGGTCAGTCCACAATGCCGGTTCTATATTAGATTTTTTCACTTAACCGGATAGGAGGGAGTGAAAAGAAAGAAAATGTTTTGCATGTCTAGAAGATGAAGTTATGTCAAGCTAACAACTTAATTAATAAAAAAGCTATTTTATCATTCAATAAAACTAGAGATTAATAAAATTAATTATTATTTTCTGAGTAAGATGCTTGGTGTAATAATGCCAACACTTATTCTCATTTTTCTATAAAATATAAAATTGACCCATAAATGCTCAAGAAAGCTTATTTATTGCACATTGAGATTTCATTTCATAGCTAAGCATATACTAACAGGGTAATAAGACATTAGTCAAGTGATTAAGGTTGAAGTCCAGGGGCGGATCCATGAAAAAAAGGGAATGGCCCCCCGCTTCTTGAATCTCTATATTTCTTTTAATACATAGATTTTCCTTCTCAATAAATAAAAAATTAAAAAAAAAAAATTGATAATAGGAATTTTACATAGTTTGTGCAAAATGCAGGCAGTGGAGAACTTGGGAATAGCACTGAAAGGCATGTACAGGACAATCCAATCTCCAGTTGTCTGGAAACCTTCATTGTACATGTATTTATCTTTAGCTCTAAGCATAAGCACTCATGAAGGTCAATTTTATTGGTATACCGATCCTAAAGCTGGTCCAGCTTTCTCTCAGGTATTTATTTCAACAAACTCTGTACAATTGTTTTTTAAAATCTTTTATTTTTCTTGTCTTTTTTTTTAAATGAAACAGTCGTACCCTTAACCAAGAGTTATTACAACACTATTTCATCTTGTCATTAAATATATATATATATATATATATATATATATATATTTATTAAAAAAAAAACATAAAAACTCTTATATACTACTCCCTCCGTTCAAAATTAACTGTGCGAGTTTCTTTTTTTTTGTTCGTCCAAAATTAATAAAATTTTAAATAAGATTAATAAAATTAATGAGGGGTATTTTAGACTTTTTCCTTATATTTTACCATTAAAATCAGCAAATTCTTAATACCCGTGCATTTGTTAAAGTAGAGTGATAATTTAGGAGGGAGGGGAGTAATAAAAAATCATACTAATGGTTTTGATTGCAGAAATTTGTAGGTATAATATATGCAATAGGTGCAATGGCATCTATGGTAGGAGTGCTAATCTATCACAAACTGCTAAAAGACTACCCCTTTAGAAACTTGCTCTTGTTCGCACAACTCCTCTATGCTCTTTCTGGAATGCTCGACCTTGTTTTCATTCTCCGGTGGAACTTAGCTATTGGAATTCCGGATTACTTCTTTGTTATAATGGAAGAATGCATATCTCGAGTCGTCAGTAGAATCCGGTGGATGCCAATGATTGTTTTGAGCAGCAGACTTTGCCCTCTAGGGATTGAAGGCACATTTTTTGCATTGTTGATGTGCATTGATAGTCTTGGCTCACTAACTTCTAAATGGGGTGGTGGAATGCTTCTTCATCTACTTCATGTCACAAGAACTAATTTTAAGAATTTATGGCTAACACTTTTAATCAGAAATCTACTTAGGTTTGCTACTTTGGCTTTGATTTTTCTTATTCCCAATGTTGATCACTCCAATCTTGAATTGACAAAGGGTATAGATCAATGTTCTAGAGATGATGAAAATATTCAACTTGTACCCTTGAATAAGAAAATCCTTGTTTGAGGGGTTTTTTTTTCGTTCTTTGGTGTATAGAAATTTCTTGAGATTCATATATATCTTATCCGGCATATTAGACTGTTGTTTACAAAATAGAAATTGCAAATGATGTGATGATATTTTCTTTTTGTTCATTTTCTTAATTTCCAGTGATAAGTTGAACAAAGACATTAGTTAAGAGAAAATAGTTGTGGAGTACGATTCACATATCTTGTGCTTTATGTATTAGGGAGAAAAGTCAAAAAGTCAAAAAGTAATAAATGAGATAATTTTTTCTTGTGAAAACCTGCAACTCATATAACGCATCATATATACTTTCCTCTGTCCATTTCCAGTTTACATTTAGCTTCTTCTTTTTTTTTCTTTTGTGTTTTGAGGGGACAAGTATATATTTAGCTCATTATGAAGCATTCAGTTTTTAAAGAAAAAAGTGAAAAGGCCTTTGTATTAAGAAAATAAAAGTAGGAAAAAACTGGGGTGAAACGCCTTTCCTCCTCAATAGGTGGAAATAAATTCACTCCTACATGTAGGTTTAGAAAGCTTTTTGTGAATTGAATCCTTCCTAGGATGATTTCGCCATTTTGAATTTCAATGGAGTGTCCAAAGGAAATCCAAGACACTAAGCTTCATGTGGCATTATTTCATGCTCCGGCAATTTCATTATTGCGTTTTATTATTTTCTTGTTGATTTGGGACTAATGGGATGGAAACAAATCGGGGTGAAATTGTCACTTTAGTTGGGTCATACATATGCTATTATTCAATGTGATTCTTCATTTGTGGTTAGAAAAATCTTCAGTCCCTTGGAGACTTGAGAAAGTTTTTTTAAGAGCTCTTTCATCTTATTTGGTCCTAAAACTCATCCTAGTCATTTGTTTTTACTCGTATCGTTCGTGAGGCTGATTCGGGGTGGATGAATTGGCTAATGTAAGTTGCACTTCCTCCCATTCTAAGATTATAAAGCGTTGACAGGATCTTCCTTCTCATATCAAGGATTTTATGAGCTAGACAAGACAAATGTTTCTTATCTCCGACATATTAACTAAAAAACATCTACTATTTTTTTTTAATCTCTAGTTCTTAATCCATTGATTAATATGGAATGCCATCTATCAGTAATTTATCCAAAAAAATCATAAAAAAAAAGAAACCATCCCAAGCTGCACAAACCATAACCAAATCCACTATTAATGGAGGAAGAAAAAACACTATTGATTCCCGTAGAATTCGATTTTAGGTTTGCTTTGGAGACTCGGCTTCCAGCCTGCCACTAAAATAAACAAGTCTCCTTGAGGTAGAGTAATTAGTGGATGCTTAAATATTACACATGAAATATATGTGATACTGTTCACCTCCAATTTTTTTGGTTAGTCAAAACCACCCAGGAGACTCATAATTTAGCGGATCAGCCGAAATCTAAAATGGGCGCCGAAGGAAATTAACTGACCAGGAGAATAAGTCGGTCAAAACAATTGACCGGGAGACATAAAGAAAGAAACTAATATAGGAGCCCAACCAGTCGAGATGACCAAACAAAGTCCACTGGATATCAGTGAATTGGTTTTGCACCACTATTGACACAACCTAGGCCTTATCCTTTTCATAACTACCATGATCTTGTACATATAGGGAAGTGGGATATGACTAGGATGAGTTTTAGGACCAAATAACAAACCAGACATCCCCCTAAAAAGAGAGAAATTTTATTTTGGTAGGTGACTAACTTTAAAACTTATATCCAAGTCAATGAATACAATACACGTAGGGCAAAAAGTCAATTCTCTTTCCACTTTCGGCCTACGTATACTGTATTCATTGGCTTGAATGTAAGTTTTAAACTTAGTCATCTGCCAAAATAAAATTTCTGCATTCCTGCATGAGGATTATTGTTGAAAAATGCATACTATAGTTTAAGGTAGTCTGATTGGGTGATTGTGGTGATGTGTGACCGTTGCATTTTAATAATGTATTCTGAAGTTTGTCCAGCTCGTCTTCAATACACATTTTTCACCTTGATGACAAGCAACAATTCTCTCTATTTTCCTTGCCTTTTGTTTTTAGAAGAGTTGAAGAAGACGAGGTGACTAGGTCATTTTATTCTTATATTGGGTGATTGTGGTGATGTGTGACCGTTGCATTTTTTTAGGATATTTTTGCCCTCGTTTAAAAGTCACGTGATAGGAGCGTGCAGAGTTTTGGCAGGAAACCACTAGTCAAACTGGTGGTAGGACTATGTAAAAGCCGCGAAATTAGTTTCAGGACCTTGTGAGAAGTCAAAATACTTTGAGGACCTTATCGTGTCTTGCTAAATAGTTTCAAGATCATACAAATCATTTTCCCTAAAAAAAATTAATAATACTCATCGAATACCAAGATCACAATAACAATATAGAGAATTGATCTATATACAAAATGACATTGGAAAATGAATTTAGCACGCATTTGAAAAGAAATTCAAAACAAATTAAAAGAGAAATAATTGAAAGCATCACAAAGTTCAACGTGGTCTCAAACCTTTAATTGCAGCACAACAACAATGAAAGCTCTAGTCTTTTGTCCAACAATTGGTAGAAAAAGATCTCTAAAACTAACCCTAACAATGTGTTTGTTTCCTTGGAATTTAAGAAATTAGAATTTGAATTCCACTTTTATGATCTATGAAATTATGATTCTATGATTTTCTAATTCTATACAACTATAAGAATTAGAATCCAAAGAAAGTTCACTTTCAACTAATTGAATTTCTTTGTTTGTTAAATTTATGAAATTGAAATAGAATTAATTTCAAATTCCATTGAATGATTTTGGCGACCGAAGGATAGAGAAAAATGATGCCGAAATTCACAAACAAGCTCAGTGTATTAAAGTGCTGGTGCTTGTTCTTCTTGGGCATATCAACAATTTTTTTTTTTTTTTTTTTTTTGATTTGGATGGATAATTGTTGGGGATGTTAGGTTATGAAATAGATAAAAACCCCATTTCGATTTCAATTTAGAGAAACCCATTTCGATTTAGAGAGTCATTTCATGATTTAGAGAGACCCATTTCGATTTCCTTTTAGAGAGACCCATTTTCAGCACTTCACCTCTTTTTCTGTAACCTATTTCAAGAACTCCCAAAATACAAGAAACTAACACCAAAATACCAAATTAAATTTGTCAAATTATTTTTGCAATTTCTTGATATGAACCCAAAAATTGAATGGGAAACAAGGAGGTTGGTATTTTCTGCAAAATGGTTTCCATGTGCAAGATGAGCAAAGAAGTTCATAGAGGATTCACCATCTCCGGCGAGCTCCATCGCCAATACACCACTTCAAATTTCCAAGAAATCCCAACAACAACAAAAACCATTCTGTGAACACTGTCGCAAGAGCCAAAAATCGCTAATAGAATTCGCACCCCAGAGCAAGGACCTTGACAAAAAGAAGCAAAGTAGTTGGTTGTCTCATCAGAGGAAGGGAAGGGTTTATAAGAGTTGCAGCTTGAGCGAAAAGATAGCAATGGAGTCTTAAACATTTTGGAAAAAAATGCCCCTCAAGTGTCGGGCACACGAGGATTTATTTTTTGTTGAAAAAATTACCGGAATTTTTAACCGACGCTACAACCTATTGCCCGCAAATTGTTTATGGCTATAAGCCGCAAAATATAAAGATGATTTATCTCCCTTTGATGTTTCAGATTACATTGATGATGATGATGATTCGAGGTCGAATCCTTTTCAAGAGGGAGGGGATGATGCGGGACCATCTAGAAGGCTACCTCATTACAAGCATCCCTTACCAAGCATCATTGGACCAATGACTAGATCAAGAACCATTCAAGTTGAACAAGAACTATCTACATTGATCCGAGAGTTAAAGTCTAAAGAAGAAGCCAAGCTACATCTAGAAGATGAAGTACAAGTTCAACTTCTAACTGTCAAAGACATTCAATTCGAGCCCCGAACAAGCAGAAAGTGGCTAAAAAGGGCATTTTAGTCTTTTTACACATTAAAGTCTATTCTAGCCTATTCTAGACTATTCTAGACTTTAATTACTTTCGACATTGTTATTTCCCATTCTAGCCGTGTAATAGCAAGTATTTGCTATAATAAAGGGACATGTTGTCCAGTGTGTGTGTTAGTTGGTTAATAAGAGTCACAATGCTGATTAGGATCTCTTCATAGATTTATTAGTTTGTTATGGATTAGCCGCAAGATAATATGAACATGTGCCTATTTTCTTGTTTAAGTATTTTACTTGATAGCAAGTTGTTTTCAAAGAGTCCTACTTCTTGAGGACTCTTTTATGCTTTTCCTTTTTTATTGTTGGGAACCGAAATTCCTCTACTTAAAGAGCAATTTCGGCCACCTTTATACTTAGACTTGATATATTGATATTTTGATTAAGGTTATTTCTTTGATACTTGTTTATGAATTTCCGGTAGAACTTCATATTCTTTGAGTTACTGTATCAACTAGCTTGTTTCTCTAGTTGTGGTGTTTCAGCCTTCATTGATACTTAGCCTACCCGGGGTTGTGTTGAGTATATTCCCGTAGAAACTATTTCGAGATAGAGAAAGATCTGCTAAAAAGCCGAACCTTGATATAAAACATCACGGTTTTGCATCAAGTGGTATTAAAGCAAAATGTTGATATCTATCTTGGTGTACCCTTTACCTTTTTTTTTTCTTGAAATTTTTTCTTGTTTGCTTGAAATAGACCGAAAGATAACAAAAAAAAATTATTACGACCCCAACGAAAAGCCACCCAGAAGTAAAGAAATTGGCAGCCGGGTTATCCCAAATTAGACAAGGAATCAATCCAAAAGCAAACTTCCTTTGTATAAAGGAATTGGCTCTTGTTCCCTCATTTTTTTTATTATTTTTTTTCCCTCATGTTCTTGAATTATCCGCCATCAACATCATCAATCTAGGTAAAATCTTCCTAATCCGGAGTTCTTGATATTGTGTGGCCAAGAAAAGGGTAAGTCTCGGGTAAGAAGGTAAGAAAAACAATTCGTCAAAAAGCAATTTCAAGAAAAATCAAGAAACGTAAAGATCACATATTTTTCTTGTTTTTGTTACAAATACTCTTATATTTCTTCCTTGGACTTTTTGTGTAGGTCAAGATAGGATTTATTTCCATATTTTTTCAGCCTTCCATCAACACAACAATTCAATTTCCCTAAATCATCTAGAGTTGGAAGTTCTTGACAAGTTTTTGTGGAATTTTGAGAGAAAAAAATTTTCGTGTGATTTTTTTTCTACTAACGTTTGTTTTGTGTGATTTTTTTTTCTTTGCAAAGATAATGTCTTTTGATGAAGGTACTTCGCAGCAAGTTGCCATGGATGGTGGCAAACCTTTCAAAGAATCAATACAACAAACAATGAAAGCTTTGATGCAATCCATCAATGAAATTAAAGATCGGTTGGAGGTTCTTCAAATCAAGAACCATTCGGATAAAGGCAAAGGGGCAGCAAAAGATGATCAAGAAGATCAAGATTCTCAAGAATCCTTTGAGCAAAATGCAAGAGACAACTTTCGGCACAAAATGCAAAATGCAAGGGACAACTTTGAGTAAAGAAAGAATGTCTACATGGTTTCAAAGGATACTATTCGATATACGTTACATCCTATGACACCAAGTAAAGTGAGTGAGATGCAACAAAAGTTAGCCGAGGGTAGAGAGAAAAGAATGAAAGAGAGTGAGTTAAAAAAAAAGAGTGATCCTACCCAAGAGGTAAAATCGGAGGTAAAAAGTGCTGAAAAAGACGTGAGTATTGTGAGAAAAAAGGCATACTCACAACGAGAGAAGAAAGAATGTTTATTTATCAATTCCGGAAAGGTAGATAGGGCTTTACGTGCAAATAAACCCCTTGTTTTATTGATTTTTAGAGAAACCGAAAGGTTGACACTAACTACTAACTTTTCCTTTGATCTTATGACTTCTTCTCTCCATAGTCTATGTGTTGATGTTTTGCAGGAATTCAAGGAACTTTTTCCAAAGGAGTTGCCGAGAGGTCTACCTCCAATCCGAGGCATAGAACATCAAATCGACTTCATTCCGGGATCAAATCTTCCAAATAGGGCAGCCTATAGAGCAAATCCGGATGAGACCCGAGAAATCCAAAGGCAAGTCGATTTACTTTTAGAGAAAGAGCAGCTACGTGAATCTTTAAGTCCTTGTGCTAGTCCGGCTATTTTAGTACCTAAAAGGGAAGACACTTTTAGATTATGTACGGATTGTCGAGATATTAATAAGATAACTATTAAATATAGACATCCTATACCTCGCTTAGATGATATGCTAGATGAGTTAAGTGGCGCTTTTATCTTTTCTAAAATTGATTTAACTCAAGGCTATCACCAAATTAGAATGAAAGAAGGTGATGAATGGAAAACTACTTTTAAGACTAAATATGTATTATATGAATGGATTGTAATGCCTTTTGGTCTAAGTAATGCACCTAGTATTTTCATGAGATTAATGAACTACATATTCCGACATTGTTTTGGTAAATTTGTTGTAGTTTATTTTGATGATATTCTTGTATATAGTAAAACCTTAGAAGAACATGTTGAACATCTTAAGGCTGTTTTTACTATATTAAGGGAACAAACATTGTATGCCAAGCTTGAAAAATGCGTTTTTTGCACTAATTCTATTAACTTTCTTGGATACATTGTTAGTTCAAGTGGAATACAGGTTGATCCGGTCAAAATCGAATCAATTGTGAGCTGGCCGAGACCAACAAATGCAACACAAGTCCGATCATTCTATAAAGCAAGCTTTTATAAACGATTTGTTCGTGATTTTAGCTCAATTGCCGCACCATTGAATGAAGTTGTGAAGAAAGATATCTCATTCTTTTGGGATAAGCCGCAAGAAGATAGTTTTAACAAGCTTAAGCAATTACTAACTTCTTCCCCTATTTTATCTTTACCTAATTTTACACTAACTTTTGAAGTTGAATGTGGTATTGGGGTTGTTTTGCAACAACAAGGTAAACCTTTAGCATATTTTAGTGAGAAATTGAGTGGCGCTGCCCTTAATTATCCTACGTATGATAAAGAGTTATACGCTATTGTTCGAGCTTTGGAAACATGGCAGCACTACTTGGTTGGCCGAGAGTTTGTGATTCACACGGATCATGAATCAATCAAGTATCTCAAAGGACAAAGTAAATTAAACAAGAGACATGCAAAGTGGGTTTCCTTCATTAATAGTTTTCCATATGTGATCAAATACAAGAAAGGTAAGGAAAACATTGTTGCCGATGCTTTATCTAGAAGGTACTCTCTACTTTCCGTTCTACATGCTAAATTACTTGGTTTTGAAAATTTACAAGCATTGTATGAAGATGATAATGATTTTTTAGATTTGTTTAAATCTTGTGAGGTTTCGGCCCAAAAAGATTTTCACAAATTTGAAGGTTTCTTGTTTAAAGGTAAGAAATTATGTGTTCCCTCTTGTTCTATTAGAGAATTAATTGTTCGGGAAGCACATAGTGGCGGATTAATGGGACATTTTGGTGTTTTTAAAACGTTGGATATATTGCAAGAACACTTTTTTTGGCCTAAGATGAGAAGAGATGTGCAGAAAATTTGTGAACTATGTTTTAAGTGCAAACAAGCAAAAAGTACTTCAAAAGCTCACGGATTGCTCATGCCTCTACCAATACCTTCTTCCCCATGGATTGATCTTTCAATGGATTTTATTCTAGGATTACCGCAATCCAGAAGAGGTAATGATAGTATAATGGTTGTTGTTGATAGATTTTCTAAAATGGCTCACTTTATTCCTTGTAAGAAAACAAATGATGCAAGCCATGTTGTGGATCTATTCTTCAAAGACATTATTCGGTTACATGGTGTTCCAAAAACAATCGTAAGTGATAGGGATGTAAAGTTCCTAAGTTATTTTTGGAAGACCTTATAGAGTAAGTTGGGGACAAAGCTTTTGTTTTCTACTTCAAGCCATCCCCAAACTGATGGCCAAACAGAGGTAACAAATAGAACTTTAGGGGCTCTACTTAGGGCACTAATTCAAAAGAATTTGAAAAAGTGGGAAGAATGTTTACCTATTGCTGAATTTTCTTATAATCGTACGTTACATTCAGCTACTAATAATTCACCTTTTGAAGTTGTTTACGGTTTTAACCACCTTACCCCTTTAGATCTAATCCCTCTTCCTATTGATGAGTACTATAATATAGAAGGTGATTCAAGGGCTGACTTTATTCAAAGAATACATTATGAAGTAGCCGAAAACATCAAAAAGAAGAATGACCGAATTGCAACTAAAGCCAACAAAGGCTGCAAGGCAATTACCTTTGAAGTTGGAGATTGGGTTTGGATACACTTTAGGAAAAACAGATTTCCTAAGGAAAGAAAGTCAAAGATACATCCCCGAGGAGATGGACCTTTTCAAGTTGTTAAAAAGATTAATGACAATGCATACCAAATCAACTTGCAAGGTAAGTATGGTGTTCATTCCACTTTTAATGTTGCTGATTTATCTCCCTTTGATGTTTCAGATTACATTGTTGATGATGATGATTCGAGGTCGAATCCTTTTCAAGAGGGAGGGGATGATGCGGGACCATCTAGAAGGCTACCTCATTACAATCATCCCTTATCAAGCATCATTGGACCAATGACTAGATCAAGAACCATTCAAGTTGAACAAGAACTATCTACATTGATCCGAGAGTTAAAGTCTAAAGAAGAAGCCAAGCTACATCTAGAAGATGAAGTACAAGTTCAACTTCTAACTCTCAAAGACATTCAATTCGGCCCAAACAAGCAAAGTGGCTAAAAAGGGCATTTTAGTCTTTTTACACATTAAAGTCTATTCTAGCCTATTCTAGACTATTCTAGACTTTAATTACTTTCAGCATTGTTATTTCCCATTCTAGCCGTGTAATAGCAAGTATTTGCTATAATAAAGGACATGTTGTCCATGTGTTAGTTAGTTGGTTAATAAGAGTCCTAATACAACTAGGATTCTTCATAGATTTATTAGTTTGTTATGGATTAGCCGCAAGATAATATGAACATGTGCCTATTATCTTGTTTAAGTATTTTATTTGATAGCAAGTTGTTTTCCAATAGTCCTACTTCTTCAAGGACTCTTTTATGCTTTTCCTTTTTATTGTTGGAACCAAAATTCCTCTACTTAAAGAGAAATTTCGGCCACCTTTATACTTAGACTTGATATATTGATATTTTGATTAAGGTTATTCCTTTGATACATGTTTATGAATTTCCGGTAGAACTTCATATTCTTTGAGTTACTGTATCAACTAGCTTGTTTCTCTAGTTGTGGTATTTCAGCCTTCATTGATACTTAGCCTACCCGGGGTTGTGTTGAGTATATTCCCATAGAAACTATTTCGAGATAGAGAAAGATCTGCTAAAAAGCCGAACCTTGATATAAAACATCACTGTTTCACATCAATTGGCATCAACTCCAGCTGCTGATATCCGAATTCCTTTATGAGATCCCTTAAGAAAAGTACCATCAAATCGGAATTGATAGCGTTATTGTCTGATTAACAATATCGAAATCGAGTCGTATGAGCAAGGCTCTGATACCAGTGAAGGGATTCATGGGCGGAAACTCGTTCCAAACACCCATGGATCCTCCCCCGAAGGATCCGCTCATATGAAACAATTCGAAAAAGCGTAAGAAAAAACTTACGTTTTGGATTCAGAAGCTACTTCTTGAATGGAGGATGACGTTTCTTGGATTCAATCGCCACCAATTGATCTCTCATGCGGAAAGTCCCTCTACCCAGGGTATCCACGCTGACGAAACGGGCAGCGATTGCTAGCTCTTCGTCTTTTCGATTTTCAGGGAATTAGAGAGAAAAGGGAGAGAGTCGAGACTCAAATCAGATTTCGAGAGTTGTTTAATTTCGGCTGAAAAACATTTCCTAGGGTTTCGGCCAAGAGATCATTATATAGGGTGTGAGAGTTTGTTCCCATAACCAACTCTCACATCCCCAACTCCTCTCGGCAGTGGGAGTCTCTAACTCCCACATTCCCTAGAATTTTGCTGGTAGTGGGAGTCTTTATCGGATAATGACTCCCACGTAATCCCAGCTATAGGTAAAATACCAAAATTGCCCCTATCTCTAATTCGAATAATAAACACTTTATTATTTTCAGAAAGACAAATGTCAGATACAATGAACCTAGACACATTCTAGATTCATTGAATCTGGACATGAAGCTCGTTAGCTCGTCTATGCGTGTGACCTTGTAGGTTCATCTCACAATGGCAATGAAAACACACTTAGTAGTAGTATGTGTTCATAAATCACAAGCGGTCCCCTAGCGAGGACATTGTGACTACCCAAAGTGAATGAATATACAACTGAACCTAATATCAATCCACTATTTAATCCCTTTGTCTCGCGATATCCTAATTAAGCATAAGGCGTAGGGTGGTCGTCACCCTTATTAAGCTTAATTGTATTTATGCTCGATCTCCAGTAGATCATGTTTCGACAAATAGCATTTGATAACCACTTTATCAAATACATTTGAGCACGGCCATGCATTTAAATAGTCTTTCCCTATCGAGGGGCCCATGGATATCTCTCTCTAATAATAGAGAGGGACAAATTCCTTACAATGTCTCTCACATTCAAGCTATGATAGGACACTACATCCGATCTCGATCAGTATTGATTACTACGTTACAAGTAACGTCCGACTGGAGTCAAAAGCGTGGCTCCATTCATACTAGAATCAATGAAGACATAAGGTCTAAGGATTCTAAAATAGTATTGAGGAAGTAATACTTATGACTTAAGACCATGAAGTATTACTTCTCTGACGGATCACGTCGATACAATGTATCCCTATATATTGCATCTATGATGTGATTTGTATCCATTACACATGATCGGTAAAACAAGATCATCAATCAACAATCATACTAGTTTTTATTTCATAGTAATTAAGCATTACATAAAACTTGGGACTACTAGAATAGTAATTACATAAGCTAATGAGTTTTACTATCAAATCACACATTTGATAATCAAAATCAAAATTAACTATTCAATTACATGCTCAAAAGATAATAAAAAGCACAACATGTGCTAATGGTCCTAGGGCACTACTAACAATCTCCCACTTGCCCTAGGTACAATCATACATGATCCTCAATCCCATTGACCTAGTATGACTCTCATGTTTGAGATCGTGGGAAGTGGCTTGGTCAATGGATCTCGCAATGTTGTCGTCCCGTATGAACTTTGCAAATATTAACGTCTCCTCTCGTCGATGATCTCTCCGATCGGATGGAAACTCCCGAGAATGTGTTTGGATCGTTGGTGAGATCTAGGCTCCTTAGCTTGTGAAATGGCACCGATACTATCACAATAGAGGTCCACTGGGTTCACAATACTAGGGGACGACACCTAGTTCATCAACAAACTTCCCGATCCAAACGAGCTTTCTTTAGTGCTTGGAGGCAGACTAGATACTCGACTCATGTTGTAGAGTCGGCCACGGTTTCTTGCTTTGAGCTCTTCCAGCTCATAGCACCTCCATTCAAACAAAACACAAAACCAGATTGCGATCTATAATCGTCTACGTCGATGCTGGAAGCTTGCGTGCTGTGTAACCATTTACAACCGGACTTCCTTCCCGACCTCCAGTAAACTAAGAACATATCTTTAGTCCTTCTCAAGTACTTAAGAATGCTCTTGACTGCAGTCCAATGTGACTCACTGAGGGATCGATTGATATCTCGCTAGTCATACTTAAAGCAAATGAGACATCCAGGGCGAGTGCATATCATGGCGTACATAATAGATCCAATGGTCGAAGCATATGGGATCTTACTCATGCGCTCTTGGTCCTCCCTTGTGGAAGGTCCTTGAGTTCTGCTGAGTTTAATGCCATGTGACATGGGCAAGAATCCCTTTTTGGAGTCTTGCAAAGCCCGAACCGCTTTCGATGCCTTGTCAATGTATCCACTGCAGCTCAGGGCCAATCATTTTGTTAGATCTATCTCTATAGATTCTTATACCCAAAATGTATGTGGCCTCGCCTAAGTCTTTCATGGAAAAGCACTTCCCCAAACCAAGCTTTTACGCTTTGTAATGTGGGGATGTCATTTCCAATCGGCAAGATGTCGTCCCACATAAAGCACAAGGAACGCTACTGCATTATTAGTTACTTTCTTATAAACACAAGGCTCGTCTTCGTTTTTGATGAAACCGAATTCTTTAATACGTTCATCAAAGCGACGATTCCAGCTTCGAGATGCTTGCTTAAATCCATAAATGGACCTTTGAAGCTTACACACTTTGCTAGGATTTATTGGATCAACAAACCCCTCAGGTTGTGTCATATACACATCCTCGAGAAGGTTTCCATTAAGAAACGCAGTCTTAACATCCATTTGCCATATCTCATAGTCATAATATGCGGCTATGGCAAGTAAAATCCTAATTGACTTTATCATCACGACAGGGGAAAAGGTTTCGTCATAGTCAATACCATGAACTTGTCTATAACCTTTAACTACTAGTCGCGATTTAAAAGTGTGTACATTACCATCCATGTCGGTCTTTTTTTTATAACACCATTTGTTATCAATGACCTTGCACCCTTCGGGTGGGTCAACCAAAGTCCATACTTGGTTGTCGTACATGGATTGCATCTCGGACTTCATAGCTTCTAGCCACTTATCGACTCGGAACTACGAATTGCCTCTTTGTAGGTAGAGGGTTCATCTTGATCAATCAGCTCAACTCGATGATCATCGATCCGAGAAATCCATATCTCTCAGTGCTGTTGATGTACCCAGACTCGACCTTCTGGGCCTTGTGTCAAAGATTGAAGCTCGATGATCGGCACGTGAGCTTGCTTGAACTTCTAAAGTTGGTTCGAGATGTTGTTTGGGGATTTTGAATTTCCTCAAGATGGATCTTACTCCCACTATCCTCTTTGGAAATAAATTCCCTTTCAAGGAATACACCATTCACGAGCAACAAACACTTTGTTCTCCGATGGAAGATAGAAGTAATATCCTTTAGTTTCTTTAGGATATCCCACAAACAAACATTTGTCGATTTAGAGGGCGAGTTTATCGGATAACAAGCGTTTAACATACGCCTCGCATCCCCAAATTTTGAGAAATGACAAACTAGGTCGTTTCCCGATCCATATCTCATATGGAGTTTTTCGAACCGCTTTAGAAGGAACTCTATTTAATATAAATGCAGCGGTTTCTAGGCGTAGCCCCAAAAGGAAATTGGAAGACTTGTTTGACTCATCATAGATCGAACCATATCTAATAAGGTGCGATTCCTCCGTTTCGACACGCCATTCCATTGTGGTGTGCCGGGGAGGAGTTAATTGCGAAACAATTCCACAACCACTAAGATGTTCGTCAAACTCTTGGTTAAGGTATTACGCCACCTCGATCCGATCAAGTATCTTAATACTTTTACCAAGTTGATTACGTACTTCATTTTGAAATTCTTTGAATCTTCCAAAAGATTCGATTTATGTTTCATTAGATAGACGTAGTCATATCTCATCGAAATCATCCGTGAACGTGATGAAATCTGAAACCCTCCTCTAGCACTAATGTTTATTGGTCCACAAACATTTGTATGTATGAGGCCCAACAAATCGGAAGCTCTCTCACTTTGTCCAGTAAAAGGAGCTTTAGTCATCTTGCCCAACAAGCAAGATTCACACGTCTCATAAGACTCTAAGTCAAATGATGTTAAAATTCCATCTGTATGGAGTTTTGATATGCGTTTCTCGTTTATGTGGCCCAAACGACGAGTGCTAAAAGTAGGTTTGGTTTAAGTCATTTGATTTAAACCTTTTAGTATTAATGTTATAGATGGGCCTTTTAATGGAATCATCGAGGTTAAGAATATAAAGCCCATTCATCAAAGAGGCATCTCCATAAAAGATACGATCTTTATGAATGGTGCAAATCTTATTCAAAATATTAATTTCAAAACCTTCAATATCCAAACAAGAAACTGAAATAATATTCCTACTCAAAGTTGGAACATACAAACAATTATCCAGTTCTATAATAAGGCCACTTGGCAAAACTAAATTAAATGTCCCGAGTAGCTACAGACAACAACTCTTGCTCCGTTGGCTACTCCGAGGTCCAACTTCTCCTTTTGCCGGGTGATCTACTCCTTTTGAACCCCCTGCACATTTGCACAAATGTGAGATCCACAACCGGTATCTAATACCCATGAAGTAGGAGCTGAACATGTTAATTTCTATAACATAAATACACGGAGAGACAGTCAAAGCTGGCCTTTCCCTTTTTCTTCTCTTCCAAATAGAGTTTGCGATTCCGCTTTCAATGGCCTGGTTCGCCACAATGGAAGCAAACTCCTCCTTTGGTGCCTTGGCTTTGGGTGCGGGGCTTGGGCTTGTCATTGCCTTTGCCTTTGCCTTTCTTAGCCATGGGCTTTCCACTGCCTTTCTTCTTGAAATTCCCTTTTTGAACCATTAAGACTTCGGGGGTCTTCTTAATGTTCGATTCGACTGCTTGAGCATCCCGTGTATTTCATGTATGGTCTTCTCAATGGCATGCATGTTGAAGTTCATAACGAATTGGTCATACTCCGGTGGGAGTGAGCCCAAGATCATATCTGTGGACATGTCATGACCTACGGGAGCCCCAAGTTTCTCAAGTTGGTCAAAATAGCCCTTCATTTTAAGAACATGTGCACTTACAGAGGTTCCAGGGGCCATTTTGCAACTATTTAACGCCTTAGTTGTGAGGAATCTTTCATGACGAGCTTGCTCTTGGAACATTTCCTTGAGCTGGCCCATCATCTGGAAAGCCTCAAGTCCTTCAAACTGTTTTTGAAGGTCAGGGCTCATTGTGACTAACATGAGACAAGTCACATCGTTAGAGTCATCGAAATGCTTCTTCCAAGTATCTCTTTCAGCTCTAGGGGCGTTATTTGCAGGCTGTTCAGGAATGTCCGTATCAAGAACGTACATCATTCTTTCCTGCTTAAGGACAATCCTTAAGTTGCGGGCCCAATCAAGGAAATTGGTCCCGCTCAATTTTTCCTTCTCAAGGACGGATCGCAGTGAATTGTGTGATGAATTGGTTGCCATTTATCTACATTAAGTTAATTGCAAAGTTATTAGTTTTTGAGCAAAAACATTTTCCACAATTTCAACACTTGATAATAGTGGGTGAAAAACATTTTACAATAGTTGTAGGAAAGCTTTGGCTTAACACCCACAATTAAAGTAAAATCATCTAATGGGATTGACATCTATATGTCCAGGCTATTTCCCATTCTATGCCCTAGGCCCAAAACTATTTTGATAGCCTAGTTAAGTCGGACCATCTCTAAGCATATGGAAATCACTATTTTCCCATCTCCTCTCGCCTAGATAACCACTTATCTGTTGCTTTGGCAAGCAGAAATAATGATGATCCAAGCTCATGGAGTGCTTAGGATATGGTAGGCACTTTGAGACTTAATTAAAACCATTTAATGTGACGTTCAAAATTAAATCCATCCAGACATAAAATAAACATCACACGTAGGTTATGAAGCGAAAAAGTAAATGTGATATAGCATGGCCTATTCCTATAATGACTCCCACGAGCCTTGTGCGAGTCAATGGTCAATCTAGGTCAAAATCCATCTCATGGATAATGTCTTCGATCTTGCACCTCCAGCCTTGTTACATATTTGCATGGGCATACCCAGCCTTCAAAGTAAAGCAGTAAAGCTAATCTAATAAAGCGATTACAATTTTACAACATTGAAAAACGACTCGCAGGTCGTATTATAAAATTACAACCAAAAATATGTAAAACAAGGGGTATAGTAGGCCATGCTATTCACCATGCTAATATCACATAAAGCACAATGAAATCATACACAAAGTCTTAATTCGGGGGGAGCGACGAATCGGGGCGACGCAGATTTACCCTTCAATTACATCAGCTCATCGAATGAGTTTTTCCTCCCAGATTTACCCTTCAATTTCCTTACTTACATAATCGGATTATGTATTGGGTTAATCGAATTAACCGAATTGATAACCGATTCATAAACAGTTTATGCATATAATCAGATTCATAATCATAAACAGTTTATGCATATAATCGAATTAATCTAATTAATCACAGATTCACAGTTTATGCAAATTAATCGAATTATGCTGAGGCAGTTCATGCAGAATCATGAAACCGAAACATTTTATTCAACAGCAGTTCATGAAACCGTATGAACATGATTAAACTGAGAAGAGTTTATGCGTATACTCATCAAAAGATACAATCTTTAAATGCAGTTAAACAGTTTATGCATTTATCATGATCAAAGAAACAATTTTTCTGTTTTCAAACATACACATATCAAATCGGAATTGATAGCGTTATTGTCTGATTAACAATATCGAAATCGAGTCGTATGAGCAAGGCTCTGATACCAGTGAAGGGATTCATGGGCGGAAACTCGTTCCAAACACCCATGGATCCTCCCCTGAAGGATCCGCTCATATGAAACAATTCGAAAAAGCAGCAAGAAAAACTTACGTTTTGGATTCAAGAAGCTACTTCTTGAATGGAGGATGACGTTTCTTGGATTCAATCTGCCACCAATTGATCTCCCTTGCGGAAAGTCCCTCTACCGGTATCCACGCGACGAAACGGGCAGCGATTGCTAGCTCTTCGTCTTTTCTGATTTTCGGGAATTAGAGAGAAAAGGGAGAGGCTGAGACTCCGAAATCAGATTTCAGAGAGTTGTTTAATTTCGGCTGAAAAACATTTCCTAGGGTTTCGGCCAAGAGATCATTATATAGGGTGTGAGAGTTTGTTCCCATAACCAACTCTCACATCCCCAACTCCTCTCGGCAGTGGGAGTCTCTAACTCCCACATTCCCTAGAATTCTGCTGGTAGTGGGAGTCTTTATCGGATAATGACTCCCACGTAATCCCAGCTATAGGTAAAATACCAAAATTGCCCCTATCTCTAATTCGAATAATAAACACTTTATTATTTTCAGAAAGACAAATGTCAGATACAATGAACCTAGACACATTCTAGATTCATTGAATCTGGACATGAAGCTCGTTAGCTCGTCTATGCGTGTGACCTTGTAGGTTCATCTCACAATGGCAATGAAAACACACTTAGTAGTAGTATGTGTTCATAAATCACAAGCGGTCCCCTAGCGGGGACATTGTGACTACCCAAAGTGAATGAATATACAACGGAACCTAATATCAATCCACTATTTAATCCCCTTTGTCTCGCGATATCCTAATTAAGCATAAGGCATGGTGGTCGTCACCCTTATTAAGCTTAATTGTATTTATGCTCGATCTCCAAGTAGATCTGTTTTCGACAAATAGCATTTGATAACCACTTTATCAAATACATTTGAGCACGGCCATGCATTTAAATAGTCTTTCCCCTATCGAGGGGCCCCATGGATATCTCTCTCTAATAATAGAGAGGACAAATTCCTTACAATGTCTCTCACATTCAAGCTATGATAGGACACTACATCCGATCTCGATCGTATTGATTACTCGTTACAAGTAATGTCCGATCGAGTCAAAACGTGGCTTCATTCATACTAGAATCAATGAAGACATAAGGTCTAAGGATTCTAAAATAGTATTGAGGAAGTAATACTTATGACTTAAGACCATGAAGTATTACTTCTCTGACGGATCACGTCCAATACAATGTATCCCTATATATTGCATCTATGATGTGATTTGTATCCTTCTCCGTACTTGTACTATAATTGCTCTTCATCATGTTGACATTCTGTTCATTCCTGTACCTTGCACTACCACTATCTGATTCACACGCTTCTTCACTTTTCATGTTCATTACTTGCACAGGACCTCGAATATGTTTATAATTCAACTGGTCTTCATGTTGCTTAGCCAGGCCTAAAAGCTTCCTCTATACCAGGCATTGGCTTAGTCATCAACACATGAGACTTAACCTCTCCAAACTGCTCATTCAGACCTTTCAGAAATCTGATAACATAATCAGATTCAACATATTGCTATAATGCACTGACACCACCACATGTGCAGTCTGGTATAGGTCTTAAGGCTAACAACTCATCCCATAGACACTTCAATTGTGTGTAATACTCTTCTATGGTCTATGTTCCTTGCTTAAGAGCATGAATCTCTTCTAACAAGTCTGTCAGCCTAAATGCATTAATGTTTGTGTATCTCATCACTAAATCATTCCAAACTTCCATAGCAGTATTAAAAAAAATCAACACTCTGTGATATAGACATTGTGTTAGTCATCTAGGTAATCACAGTCTGATCAGCTCTTTCCTAAGAAGTATGTGTCCTATTTCCTTTCCTAGGTTCTGTGTATCCAGTAACCTCTTCAATAAAACACAATTTACCTTTGATCACTAATGCTCTCCTCATAGATCTCCTCCAAGAGTGATAGTTAGATCATGTTAAGATCTTCTTAATAAGGATCAATGATGAATTATCAGTGTGATGTAGGTAAAAAGGATATCCTATACCTATTTCAGTAGTACTTGTTGTTGTCATTATCAATCAACAATCAAGCAATACACACAAAAAAAACTCTATAAACATATTGTCAAGCTTCAGAAAAAAAAACAGTTCTTAGCTGAATCAACTGCACAACTAAAATACTAGAGAAGAACAGTAATGACAAAATTGATCTAAAAAATGTACTGATGCTTAGATCTATTTCTGAAAGACAACAACAGTAAGAAAAGCAAAAGAGATTTGCAGAAGAACATTGCTCTGATACCATATTGAAATTTGAATTATGAACTAAATCAGAGGAAGAAATGGAAGAGAGAAAAAATATCTAAATTCACTTTCATATTTTTTGGATAATGAAATAAAGGATTGGAAGATCCTTTATATACAAAATAAAGGGAAATAATTGCCAATTGCCTACATGGCATTTTGGACTACAAAATAACAGTAAAACGTAAAAGAAGTGGACTGGACTTGTTTTAATATTTGGTCAACATGCCAGTCCAACATTTTATTTATTAGCCCAACTATTCAGCCCAACTATCTAAACAAATAGAACCCTTTTCAATTGATCCAGTCCATCGAAATAGCTTATATTTCTTCTTCTTCTTGAACTGATTCTTCAGTAACTAACACTTGATCATGCTTCTGCATCATATGTATAGAACCATCATTGTCACTGCAATCCTCCATCTTTCCTGTGTTCTACAAGAAAGCTCATAGAAGATTCACCATCTCCGGCGAGCTCCATCACCAGTACACCACTTCAAATTTCCAAGAAATCCCAACAACATCAAAAACCATTCTGTGAACACTACCACAAGAACCAAAAATCAATCATTATATTACAAAATAGCTAATAGAATTCGCACCCCAGAGGAAGGACCTTGACAAAAAGGAGCAAGACAGTTGGTTATGCAAGAGGCATTCCTGATGATGGTCTCATCAAAGGAAGGGAAGGGTTTATAAGAGGTGCAGCTTGAGCGAAAAGATAACAATGGAGTCTTAAACATTTTGGACAAAAATGCCCCTCAAGTGTCGGAGGGTTTTTTTTTGTTGAAAAAATTACCGGAATTTTCAACCGGCGCTACAACCTATTGCCCGCAAATTGTTTATGGCTATAAGACGCAAAATATAAAGTATTTGGTCAAACCCCTAAATACATAAATAGTTGATGGTCATTTAGTGCAAAGAGAAAATCGATATATATATATACACGCGCACACACACACATCAACTATTTCTAGTTTTCTCTAAATAGCATAAACTTTAATTTATACCCTTTATGACACAACATTTTTACGTGACTGCTCTGTTTGTCAAATTAGTGTTTCCAGGCAAATTTCAAGCCAAAAATCACATGTACACTTCACATTCCTCCGAATTGGGGGGGGGGGGGGGGGGGTAAAATGGTCAGAAAAATTTCACTCCCTCTCCCAACGCTAAAAGAGACCTAAAATCCTTATTCTTCTTCTTTCTCACTCATTTGCCCTAATTTCTTCACCTCTTTAATGTCCAAATCATACCATTCTTCCAATCCATTGTTATATCTAATACATCAACTACCTTAGATGAATTTCCTTTCAAATTAGGCCATCATAAGATGTCTTCCTCAAACTCAAGATCATCAAGAGCCATTAAAGCATAAAAAAATCAACCCAATTTCTGCAAGTCTTTAGTTTTGTTTGCAGCTATATTTTCAGATGGAACCTGAAGTAGGGGCGGGGCTAGTTTGATTAAATTAAAAGCATTAGCAAATTTGTTTGATGAAATTGTGGATGAACCATTTTTCAATCAACTCAGGTATAAAAAGACTTTGGCTTGCCATTGAAGATTTTAACCAAGTTATATTTCCTACAAGTTTTGAGATCATGTATGGCATGAATATAACAAAGAGATCACATTATCATCAAATGTCTGTCTATTTATCTGCAGATGGAAAGATTGCTTTCATATAACGACTTGTTATGAAAGTTCATGTTTAATTTTCCTATGCTCTCATGTTTAAAATAGGACAAAGGAGCAGCTAGGCTATGTTGTTGACTGCAGCCCGAGGGTAACATACCGCATAATGGGATTCTGATTTCGAGCTCAATCTTCTGAGCACAACCCTGTTCATTTGCAAGCAAGGATGGATAACTTCATAAATGGCATAGGAGAGATTGTGGTAAGTCCCTCTAGTCTAGGTTGTCATGCATGTCAGGGACGGATTTACATGGTGGTCAAGGTATGCCCAGGACCACCCAAGATCAAAGAAAAAAGTTGGCCTATATGGTATTTGTTAAATGTTCATACCAGCAGCCTAGGTTGTCATGCATGTAATATCTGTGATGAAAATATTGTCCAATGTTCAACACGCTAATTAATTAAATGTTCAACTCTTCAAAGAAGTTCTTGAAGTAGAGAACTCAATGTGAGGATTCCTACATAACCATTCAAAATAGTGAAACACATGAAATATGTACATTTGATACTCAAAAAATGGTGCAATTGTATTTGTTTTCTATTGTTAATGTATGTGATTTTCTTTGGTTTTGTTTTCTAATTGTTATTTTTTGGTATGTTACTTACTAGACACCAAGTAATCAAAATTAATGTTTCTCTTTTTCTCTGTAAAAGATTATTGTCTTTTTGAAGAGAAAAAAGAGCAAAGTAAGAATGTTGGGTTAGAAAATTATGTACAAATTTTCTTTAAAAATAAAAAAGAAAGAAGAAAAAATTGAGGACATGTTTGGACAAAGTTTCATTGCAAAATCTAATTAAAGATAAAATTTGTGTATCTCGGTTGGCTTTTGTTAACAAGGGAGGGCAGAAATAGAGAAATGAGAAGGGTTACAATTTAAACACATTCAACTAAACAGACCCAAAAAAAAAAAAAATTAAATAAATAAATTAATAGGAGAAATTCCCTACTTGTAATGTCCAGAAAAATGCAAATAAGTTTTAAAAATCAGCACCCCCTAAAAAAAAACTTAAATTAGTGGTAATAATTTAGTTCTCATGAACAAGCAAATTTCATGTCTTACTTCATATCTTATTAGATGATACTATCAAGTCAGCACATGTTTTTTTTATGTAAAAAATATGGAAGATTAAAATACATAATAGTTATTTCAGAATGGGACATATATGAGATACAAGAAATTTAAGAAGTGGACAACTACGGGTAGTTCAAGTCATACATCTCTCTTACATAATATCTCCTGAGTTCCTACTTATAGATGTAGGATCAGTGAAGATACACTCAATATCGTTGTAGGAGACATGAGACCAAAACTAATGAAATCATTCTTTTCCAATTACCCTGAGAGATAAATGGTTGACTACTATCAATGGTTATGGTCATACCTCCCTCTTATAAAATATCATTAAAGTACCTAATTAAATCACATCACTGGTATTGCACAAAAATAAAAATAAAACAAGAAAATTATGTATCTCTGAAAGAAAAGGTCCAACATTAATGAAAATAGGAAGAACAAACATCCCCATCAATAAAAATAAAATAAAAACATCAGAAAGAAAGAATGAAACGGAATTAACGAACAAGAATTCAAATACAAAATTTACTTAAACATTTCTTTAATCTTCAACATTTCTAGAACCCTAATACTCGGTCAAGTCACTGATGTTACCCATGTTCAGCAAATGCATGGGGAGACCTTGCTACCCCTCAACATAACTACTCGTATAGCTGCTACTCATTCCCACTTATGCAGCATTATGAAATTATAGATTTTCGGTAATAGCGCTCGAAGTTGACCAAGACAGTACATTCTGAATCTCCGGATAGTGAGGAGGAGAAAGAGGAGTTGTTGGAGGCACCATCGTAAAAATCATGGTATTGTTGGTTATTACGGCTTGAATATTACTGTCGTCGGCGCCACCCATGTACTTGGGAGGTAGAGTACTAGTACTTGCTCCTTGATCCTCTTGTTCACCAGTCCTCATTACCCATATAACCTATATTTGTAACAAATTAGTTTTGCTCCAGTTAAACTCAACTTTACTTCTTATCAAAAAAATAAAAATCAAGTTTTTATACTTATTAATTTGATTCAAGATAAACAATTATATCTCAAAGCTCATCTATTGGTTCTAGCGCAATATAATTTGCACATATATTATGTTTTTTTAGCTTTACTTGCACAAGTAGAACAGTGGATACAAAACTTTTATAGTTGTGGGTAGGGCTGTTAACGAGCCGAACCGAGCCGGTTTTGGGCCAAATCGGTTCGGATCGTTAAGAAAACCGAATCGATCGTTAATCGGTTCGTTAGTCAACCGATTCGGTTGTTCAATTCGTAATCGGTTCGAAATAAAATCGTACAAAACCGGTTCGTTAATCGAACCGTATCAAATCGCGCAAAATCGGTTCGCTAATCGGATCGAAAATCGTAATTCGGTTCGTTAATCGGATCATACTATTACAAAACTAGGGCTGTTGGCGAACCGGTTAACTCGCAAATCGCTCGTTAATCGGTTCGCTAACTCGCTAAAATCGGTGAACTCGTTAATCGCTCGTTAATCGGTTCGTTAAAATCGGCTCGCTAACTCGCTAAAATCGGTAGAATATTATTAACCGGTTTAACGAGCGATTTAAAACGATTTACGAGTCATTTTACCGAATCGTAACCGGTTCGTTAACGAGCCGAGCGAGTATAACAAACCGATTTTAACGAACCGATTAACGAGTGATTAACGATTTAATCGGCTCGATAATAGGCCTAGTTGTGGGAGAAGCGCGAACGCAAAAACAATGAGTCAGGTCTAAAATAAAGTTTGTAGACATATATTTAATCCCCGGTAAAACTTTATGAAATATATTAGGATAAATATTGAAAAATATTTTTACGTATACTTATCAAGACTGAATATAAAATTTGTGTTGATTAGAGTTTAGTAATTTAGAACTAAACTCTTGAGGTTAAATAAAAGGAATTGTTTGTGTAAAAATATGTAGATCTCCAAGTTCAATTTTATTTACTTCTTTTATCTTTATTGAAGATTGTCATTTAACTTTTTGAGAAAAATATAAGATTCAGAGTCGAAAATGTGAAGAAGCGATTTTAGAAAAAATAATTTCACTTTAAATATTTTAAATAAAACCCCCTTAATATTGGTTTCGTTGACGGGCATCATTATATATCAAGATGGATTTAGTGTTGGAGGCACCTTTTGTTCACACGTATCTGCCTATGAAGAATGATTCTTAACAGGCACGCATGTGTAGACAAAAGGTGCGTCCTGCACCGAACTCATTTAATTTATATATGTGGTTATTGAAACTTGCAAATCTTTCAATCGCATAGTCAAATTAGATCCTCATGAAGTCTCCTTTTTTCAGTTTCTTAGATTTTGCGAATTCACCTGAAATGTAAAGGATTCAACGTTCACATTCTTCACTAAAATTTACCGAATTAAATCATATAACTATATATCAGTCTTTCATTTACCTGTGTTCTCAAGAACATAGACCCATATTTTATTATTGAGCCAAAACCTGTTCAACCACATCATATTTCAAACTCATATCAATCATAAAAGGGTGGAGATTCAATGTCGATTAATCACACACGTAACTAGAATTTAATTTCCTTCTTAGGGCCAAAAATCTATAAAGAGGTTTTGGAAAGTGTTTTGTGCTGTTAAAAAAATGAACTTAAAAATACAACACTTTAAAAGTAATTTAAAAAAATATCAATGATATCCAACATCTACGCACATTTGGACACCACTTTTGCACAATCTCACTGCAATTATGTTTTTCAATTTCTAAGACAAAAATTCTCACTGGGCCAAAATCCAATTCAAATACACTGTACTTTTCTATGTTTTCTTGAATGGTTACCTGTATCGGAACCTCCATATTTGACCTCAAAAAAATCGTCCATGAACATATAAAACCCCTATTTTCTTTCCATGCGAGGCATGTATAGTTCGGCAGAACTCTGTCCAATAAAAATCTAAACTTTAAGCATGCATTTTGTCACGAGAATGAAACCATAGAATGATGAATGTTGTCTCATGAATCTTAGTGATGTGACATAAATAGGTGATTAAATTAAGTGTTTTTGGACAGTTGTAATTAAATTAAGTTGTAATTAAATGAAGTTGTAGAACTAGTAGAAGCAAAGCAAGAAAACCCTTAGGAACAATGATGCGGCCATCATCTTTGATATCAGTATATGTCAATCTCTTCTCAAATAGGAAAGTCATTGTCAACGGATTCACGAGCTGCACCACAAAAGTACGTTTACCAAACAATTCCAATTTTTAAAATATATGAGAACATTTGAAAAGTTTTTAACTCTAATTTTATAGAAAATTAAAAATATTTGCACCTTTCGCATATGGATTTCTATTTACTTTTAAAGAAAAAAATGACTCCTTTAAAATAAAATAACAAAGTCAACATAGGTTCAAAATATATACTTATTGACTTCAACCGGAAAAGCAAGTTCTAGCACCACCAAATCTAAATTTTATTTAATAAACGCGCTCACACACACATCACACACTGTGTGTGTGTGTAACCAAATCAGGTTTATTCTACTCATAGAAAACCTTTCTTAGAAAATTAATTTATCGCCAATAGAATTGATGGGGAAAATAACTTGTCAATTATTTATACATCCACTGAATTAATGAGGAAAATGATAGATTTTAATAAGGCGTGAAAACATATTTCCACTTTGTTATTTTTGGGTAATGGAAAATATAGTTATATTAGATTTTAAACGCTTATATTTGGTTTTGTTTTTAGAAAGATGTAACTCTTTCGACATAAGTTTAATTTAACATAAAAATGTATGAACACATATTCAAATATTAATTAAAACATAAGTGAAAAGAATAGCTTACCAATTTTACTTTCATACATTTATAATATTAAGAAAAAACAATAAAAGGCTAGAGTTGAAGAAATCTAGATGAGAGGGAGAAGATTTTAACTTTTTTCAGTAAAACAAAAGACAGATCTATCATGTTAGTAAAAGAAAAGGATAGATCTATAATGTTCGATACCTTTACATATTATGTTGTTTGTAGAAATATGTAATTCTTTTGACAAACAACTAATTTAACATGGAAAAACATATCAATATAGATTCAAATTAAAAAGAAAACAACTGAGTAGGTCATCTTGAATCATTGAAAGATTTTCCTTGAAAATGTCATAATATTTATATTCATTCTTAACGTAAGAGGTTGAAAAAAGATGAAGAGCAAAGAAAAGAAGACGAAATGATGGTTCTAAACTTCTAAACTTAAACGATCAAGTGGTGTTCGAGGGATTGGAATTCTATCAGACCTCTGTCCTGTTCCAGTAGTTCCAGGCTCTGTTGTTCTTCCCATCCTTAAAATGAAGTCTTCTCAAAGCAGTAGCTCTCTTAGTAGACATGTCTACGGTTCCATGGTTGGCGTCTAAGTTCTCTTGCATTTTAAGCCTTTTATTAAGCCTTTTAGGTGTATGAGAAATAAGATGTTCCTCGTTTCACTCAGTACTTACAAGAACCTCATTAGTAAAAATGAGGTTTAATCTTTTTGTCAGTATATATAGACGATATGTATCAGTAGGTATAGAATGCTCTCTATGTGTAGCCAATGTATCTAATTCTTTGTTGTGTTATTAAAATTCATTGTTAGGTAAATTTCTTGATATCAGTCTACCTTGAACAAAATCCAAGTAGCTTTGGTGATTTTCAGCCTATTTCATTATGTACATTTGCAAGCAAAATCATCACAAAAGTCCTAGCTCTCTGAATCAATCCGTTTTTGTTCGGGGTAGACTGATATCAGAGAATATATTACTTTCTCAAGAACTGATTTACAACATAAATCGTAAAGTTTGAGGAGGAACTCTTATATTAAAGCTGAATATGGCCAAAGCATTTGACAGAGTCTCTCCCTCTTATCTTCTTAAGGTCCTTGCTTGATTCGGCTTCATCGCATGCTCTACACCTAATCCGCAACTCCTTGACGTCTAAGTGGTTCTCGGTTCTCATCAATGGTCAGCCACACGGATTTTTTAGAGCAAGCATGGGGGGTAAAGCAGGGCGATCCACTATCGCCACTTCTCTTTATCTTATCAGGCGAAGTATTGTCTCGGGGACTTAACAAGATGCTTGCTACAGGGGAGTTGATGCCTTACAGAGGTTCGCGCCATTGTTTGTCGATATCTCATCTCAGCTTTGCAGATAAAATTGTTATTTTTCTGAATGGGGAAAAGCGTAATGTTGACAGATTAAAGACTTTCCTTAAAGGCTATGAATCTATCTCAATTCAGCGTATAAATATCGGTAAAAGCTCCTATTTTACATCAACTAAGACGAGTAATGCGCAGGCAGCCATGATACAAGTGTTGGAGTACATTTAATCTAAGGTGCGCCAATTCAATTGGGCGGGCTGGGACCGGGATTGGATTGGGCCGACCAATATGATTGGGCTGACCAACCCATTTGGACCGACCTTATGGCTGGAAAAATGGGATATATTTTCAGCTATTATCTCTTAGAAGGAGGTTGAAGTGGTGGAGAAAGTGGAGGAGTGGTTTCCTCCATGATCTCCCACTTTCCCCTTTCTCTCTCCCCACTATCCCTTGAATGACTAAGAAAAATGTTGATTTTTCCTAGCATTCTAAGTCATTATTCTATAGCTTTTGAAAGCTAAGAATAGAGAAAGAAATAGAGAGCATTCAATAGAGATTGAATAGAAAGAAAAGACAACTTTTCTATATACTTGTTTTCTAGCTTTGGCTAATAGAAAATAAGTAAGAAAACTGTTTCTTGTTCTTCGAAAGGTCCTATATCCACCATATATATATACTCCATCTTGAAGAGTGTCTTCAAGACTTCTACGAGGCGTTGGCTAGCACCAAGCGGTAGAGGACTATCCCCGGAAGATCGAGTGGATATTGGGAGAGGCGGAGCCCTGCGTTGGTGGTGTTCCGTTCGTGACAACTGAAACCGTTTCAGACGATTTCCGCACTTCGAAAGGTATAATACTATCCCATAGTCTAAGGTTCTTACTCGTGAAAGATCCTATTAGAGGCGGGTCGTTTTATTCCGCTGCATAACCTGTTTAGACCCGGTTATTCCTCTAACAGTGGTATCAGAGCCACTCACGAGTACCCTATAGACTTAATGTGCTATAGTATTTTAATATGGATTATGAATCTATATTTTGCATGCCTTAGGATTGCAAGAAATGTTGTATATCATGTATGACATGTTTTTGCATCATTTTTATGTATGAGAGTCGAGAATTTCGGTCAATCGAAATGCCTGTTTTGGTCAACCGAGTACTCTCAGTACTCTGTTCGGTCGACCTCAATGTATGTTCGGTCAACCGAGTACTCTCAGTACTTTGTTCGGACAACCGAGCATGATGGTCGGTCCACCGAACTGAAACAGAATATGAAATGTTCATTTTGCTGGTTGCTCATTTTTCATAAATTGTTATGTTAGTTGAGCATGATGCATAGTAATCGCCTTTACTCTGTTGGTTTATTTTATAAATACGATATGCGTATCGTGCCTATCTCTTTTTATCAAAAGTTGTAATTCTCTTCTCATCAAATCCCCTCGAATGTAACTCGAGGTTTCCTTAGAATTATGTAATTCTAGATTAGGAGAAGGTACAACAATGATGATGATTTGGAGAAAACCACTTGAAGGTCAAGACGGTGTAAAATAGAATTTTTCTTTACACACCCTTAGATTGACTTCACGGTTTTTCCATTGGCTTGGAAAAACCGAATAGGATATGGCGATTACTATTGCATTTTTACTTTTATGTATTGGATGCATATGTATATAAGCATAAACTGTTTTATTTATGCTTTTCTGGTGAGATTGTTAAAAACAAAACCCCTAAATTAAATATTAATTAGTGCCTTCCTAAGTTTGGCCCTCGTCAAGGCCTAGATCGACATTAGTATGGGACATGCCAAAGCTGTACATACGTGTCTATCCGGGTGAGGCGCGAATGATAATTTGTGATATCCGCCGGCAAAAACTTAGGGTCCTAGTTAACTAGATTATCTCAATAAATGGATTGAGGATCTAGAGGCAAAAGAGTTGAGAAAAGTGTATAATGATACACTTGAATAAATGTTATTCACTCAACTAACCAAGAATTACATAATTTGATGTAATTGGCAAACGTTGCCTACCTAAATAACTAAGTTTTGGGCGATCAGCCAAAGCTGACTCAGAACGAGGTGAAATATGGATCTTGGCCCGCTAGAAAGTTAACGAACTTTACGAGTTGATAATGAGGGTTATTCACTCGAAGAAAATAGTAGGAGAAATCATTAAAATAGTAGGAGAAATCATTAAAAAGATAAAAGACCTAATAATGATTTCTTTTATCGGTACTTACTTTGCATATGTATTTTGTTGTAGAAAAATGGCAAATTCAAACCAAACACTATCACTGCGTTCTGTCCTTGAGAAGGACAAATTAGAGGGAGTTAACTTCCTCGACTGGTTCAGGAACTTGAGAATCGTTCTCAAGCATGAAAGAAAGTTGTATGTTCTAGAACAGTCTATTCCTGATACACCAGAGGCTCGCGCTTTCGACCGCTGAAAGAAGTGCTTATCAGAAGCATTGTAGTGATGCTTTAGATGTGTCTAGCCTCATGCTTGTCACCATGAACTCTGAGCTTCAGAAGCAACATGAGGACATGGGGGCTTATGAGATGCTGGCTTACCTGAAGCAACTATATCAGGGACAAGCACGCCAGGAGAGATTCGACGTATCGAAATCTCTTTTTCAATGCAAAATGTCTGAAGGAATGCCAGTAGGAACTCACGTTCTTAAGATGATAGGTTATGTTCAGAACCTTGAAAAAATGGGATTTCCTTTGGGGCAAAGAGTCGTCGATCGATTTGATCTTGCAATCGTTGCTCGAGTCATTCGGTCAGTTCATTACGAATTATCACATGAATGAAATTGACAAGCCATTGCTCGAGTTGTTGAACATCGTTTGAGGGACTCGCCGAGAAGGAAATAGGCAAGTCCAAGCCCAACACCATACTGATGGTGCAAAAGGGCAAAGGCAAACCGAAAGGTAAGCCCAAGGGCAAGCAAACCACTTTGAACAATGCACTGAAATCTAAGGGTGGTGTAGCCAAGGAATCTATCTGCCATCACTGTGGTGTAAAGGGTCACTGGAAAAGGAACTACAAAAGCTATATTGCAGGAAAAAGGTTGGAAAAGGAGAAAGCAAATGTTGCTTTGGGCTCAGGTATTTATGTTGTTGATATTAATGTGATTGATATCAATTTAAATACAACAACTTCTTGGGTACTTGATACCGAATGTGGTTCTCACATTTGTACTAATGTGCAGGGACTGCAAAGGAGTAGAGAGTTGGCAAAGGGTGAAGTGGAACTACGAGTTGGCAACGGAGTACGTGTTGCAGCCCTAGCTGTAGGGACTTGTACTTTTACTTTGCCTACAGGGCTTGTTTTGGGTTTAGAAAACTGTTTATATATACCAAGTTTAACTAAGAATATTATTTCAATTTCTTGTTTGGACAAGAAAGGTTTTGAGATTTCAATCAAAAACCAACGATTGTCGTTATTTTAGGATAATATTTTTTATGCAAGCGCCTCTTTGATTAATGGTCTATATATTTTAGACCTTGATATGCCAATTTTAAATATAAATACAAAAAGGATTAAGACTAATGATTCTAATCCGACATACCTCTGGCATTGTCGCTTAGGCCACATAAACGAAGACCGCATATCCAAGCTCCATAAAGATGGGCTGTTGGAATCATTTGACTTCATGTCTTATGATCGATGCGAATCTTGTTTGTTGGGTAAGATGACGACGATCACCTTTCACTAAGCTAGGTGAGAGAGCCGATGCTTTATTAGGACTAATACATAGTGATGTATGTGGCCCTTTTAATATACATGCAAGGGTGGTTACCTCTACTTCATTACCTTTACTGATGACTTCAGTAGGTATGGATATGTGTTCTTGATGAAACACAAATCTGAAGCATTTGCTAAGTTTAAAGAGTTTAAACTAGAAGTAGAAAACCAACTTGGCAAGAGTATTTAAGGTTCTTCGATCTGATCGAGGAGGAGAATACTTGAGTCAAGAATTCTGTGACTATCTAAAGGATTGTGGAATCGTTTCACAACTTTCTCCTCCAGCTACTCCACAATGGAATGGTGTATATGAAAGGAGGAACAGAACCTTATTAGATATGGTTCGTTCTATGATGAGTCACACGAGCCTGCCCAATTCATTTTGGGGACACGCACTAGAGACAACAGCTTTAACACTTAACCGCGTTCTATCTAAATCAGTTGTAAAGACGCCATACGAGTTATGGACTGGGAAGCGTCCTAGTTTGTCTTTCCTCAAGATTTGGGGCTGTGAAGCTTTTGTAAAACGCTCAACTTCTGATAAGCTGGCTCCAAAATCTGAAATGTGCATATTTGTAGGTTATCCTAAGGAAACTAAAGGATACTACTTTTATATCCCTAACGAAAACAAAGTGTTTGTTGCTCGCACGGGAGTCTTTCTAGAAAAAGAATTTGTTTCTAGAAACACGAGTGGGAGTATCGTAGAACTTACTGAAGTTCCAGACTCTCAAACTAGCACTAATGATAAGATGGAAATTGAACAGACTCCACAAGTTGTTGTGCAGCAGGTGCCACAAACAGTTGTGCAGCCAGCACCAGTTCAAGAAACACAAGAATTGCGTAGGTCTGGTAGAGTTCGTCGTCCACCTCCGGAAAAATTTGGTTTTTTCATAACAGAACATGGTGATGTTATGTTTGTGGATCACGATGAACCTTCAACCTACAAACAGGCAATTAATAGCCCAGATTCTGAGAAATGGCTTGAGGCCATGAGATCTTAAATGGACTCCATGTACACAAACCAAGTCTGGATCTTGGTTGATCCACCTGAAGGGGTAACTCCCATAGGGTGCAAATGGGTTTTTAAAATTAAAACCGTCATGGAAGGGAATGTACACACGTACAAGGGGCGACTAGTCGCGAAAGGTTTCAAACAAGTTCATGGTATTGACTATGACGAGACCTTTTCCCTTGTAGTTATGTTCAAGTCCATTCGGATTTTGCTTGCTATTGCAGCTTACTATGACTATGAAATTTGGCAAATGGATGTCAAAACCGCTTTCCTTAATGGAAAACTTGAAGAGGATGTGTATATGACACAGCCTGAAGGTTTTGTCACTCCAGAGAATGCTGGAAAAGTATGTAAGCTTCAGAGATCCATTTATGGACTCAAGCAGGCTTCTCGAAGCTGGAACATCCGTTTTAATGATGCCGTCCGTGAATTTGGCTTCATTAGAAATGAGGATGAGCCTTGTGTTTACAAGAAGGTTAGTGGGAGTTCAATCGTATTCCTGGTTTTGTATTTAGATGACATACTACCCATTGGAAACGACATACCAACCTTAAAGTCTGCAAGGCTTGGTTGAGTACGTGTTTCTCTATGAAAGACTTAGGCGATGCCAGCTATATTCTGGGAGTCAAGATCTATAGAGATAGATCCAGGAGACTAATTGGCCTAAGTCAGAGTACATATATAGACAAGGTGCTAAAGCGGCTTAGCATGCAAGAGTCTAAGAAGGGCCTTTGTCCTATGGCACATGGTACTTGCTGCAGTCGAGCATGACAGGTGTTCTAAAACGCTTGCCGAATTAGAACGCATGAAAGAGATCCCTTATGCTTCTGCCATAGGATCCATCATGTACGCCATGTTATGTACTCGCCCAGATGTCTCGTTTGCCTTAAGCCTTACAAGCAGATACTAGTCTAATTACGGTGAACGTCACTGGATCTCAATCAAGAATATCCTCAAGTACTTGCGAAGGACTAAGGATACATTCTTGATTTATGGAGGGGCGGATGAGCTCGTTGTAAGTGATTACACCGATGCTAGTTTCCAAACCGACAGAGATGATTTCCGATCGCAATCGGGATATGTGTTTAACTTGAATGGAGGTGTTGTGAGCTGGCGCAGTTCAAAGCAATCGACCATCACAGATTCTACGACAGAGGCCGAGTACATAGCAGCTTGTGAAGCAGCTAAGGAGGCAGTTTGGATCAGGAAATTTATTTTCGACCTCGAGTGGTTCCTAGTATTGCGAACCCGATAGACCTCTATTGTGACAACAATGGGGCTATTTCAGAATCTTGGGAACCTAGATCTCACCAGAGGTCCAAACATGTACTACGGCGTTTTCACCTAATCCGCGAGATTATAGAAAGAGGTGATGTGCATATATGTAGAGTAGATTCGGCAGACAATGTCGCCGATCCACTGGCGAAGCCACTATCGCAGCAGCAGCATGATCGTCACACTAGCTCCATGGGTATCCGATATCTGGAGGGCTGATCTTTAAAGACAGTCATTAGTATGCCCTTAAAGACCAATCAGTAGATGATTTTGGGTCTTTAGTGCAAGTGGGAGATTATTGTATCGTATTTATGTAATTTTCATTTTGATGAATAAAAAGACATAAATTCCAGTATTATTTTTTATGCTTCTGGGTTCTTAAAAACATAATAAAATAATATGTCCTTAGAATAGTATTCATAATTGTTATGATTCTGAAACGTCCCTAGTCGAACATTATTATGGAATCTTCGAGGACAATAATAATGCGTAAGACTAGTATGTGCAGTGATTGATATAAGATATCGGATCGTCACATGGGTATATATGATTAGAGAATCACTATACTGGACATACCCGACATGAGAAACACACCATGGGTTATTATATAATAGTCAACGGTGTTTCTCAATTTTTGACTGGGTTGTATATGAGATCCTTCGACTTGAGGTCTCACAAGAGTTCTTGCATGGCTAATGTTATGCTTTGATAATGTTAAACGCTATCCAGTAACGAGGTGAGCAATAAAGGCATTTATTGGGTATATCACGAATCTTGTTCGGGATGAATGGGATGCGAAAAGGATTTGTCCCTCCTATATAGCAGGGAGGCGATATCTTGGGCCCCCTTTGATGGAGTCCGACTAATTCATGGCCATGAAAAAATGAATCGAGTATATGATATTGATGTCATTTGATTAGTCTACTCGCGAATCAAGAAACTAAAAGATTGGACAATACAAGTGTGACTTTTTCCATGACTTGTGTTCAATCTAGATATCAAGAGAAAAGGATTTAAATACAAATGTCAAATGATGTGATTATGATAGTCACCAGACATTTATGAATTGGGGGTAATGATGCGTTGCTAGATACCTCTCATTACCTGTGACATATGATGTCACAGCCAACATCATAGATACCTCCTGGGTCGCACTCATAGATCAACTAGATTGGGCTTGTTGGAGTACATTTAATCTAAGGTGCGCCAATTCGATTGGGCAGGGCCGGGCCGGGATTGGATTGGACCCTTAATCGAGTTGGGCCGACCAACCCATTTGGACCGACCTTATGGCTGGAAAAATGGGATACATTTTCAGCTATTATCTCTTAGAAGGAGGTTGAAGTGGTGGAGAATGTGGAGGAGTGGTTTCTCCAGTGATCTCCCACTTTCCCCTTTCTCTCTCCCCACTATCCCTTGAATGACTAAGAAAAATGCTGATTTTTCCTAGCATTCTAAGTCATTATTCTCTAGCTTTTGAAAGCTAAGAATAGAGAGAAAAATAGAGAGCATTCAATAGAGATTGAATAGAAAGAAAAGACAGCTTTTCTATATACTTGTTTTCTAGCTTTGGTTATTAGGAAAGAAGTAAGAAAACTGTTTCTTGTTCTTCGAAAGGTCCTATATCCACCATATATATATACTCCATCTTGAAGAGTGTCTTCAAGACTTCTACGAGGCGTTGGCTAGCACCAAGCGTAGAGGACCATCCCCGGAAGATCGAGTGGATATTGGGAGAGGCGGAGCCTACGTTGGTGGTGTTCCGTTCGTGACAATTGAAACCGTTTCAGACGATTTCCGCACTTCGAAAGGTATAATACTATCCCATAGTCTAAGGTTCTTACTCGTGAAAGATCCTATTAGAGGCGGGTCATTTTATTTCCGCTGCATAACCTGTTTAGACCCGGTTATTCTTCTAACAACAAGAGGCCACGAGTTTCATCCAAGGGGACTTACCTTTAACATATCTCGGCTGCCCTATGTACCAGATACATTATTATCAAATCCTGATAGATAAGACAACTGATCGCATTGAGGGTTGGTAGTACAAGATTCTAGATATGGCTGGACGAATGGTGCTTTAGAAAAATGTACTTAACTCTATAACTCGCCATATATTAGCAGCAACTACACCACCACTACTAGTCCTTTGGAGAATTGAGAGGCTTTTCGCACGGTTCTTTTTGGTGTAGTTCATATGGCAGCGAACGACGCCACTGGATGAACTGGAAAACACTATGCAATCCCAATGAGAGTAATGAGATAGGTTTATTTCTTTGGTTCAATATTCCAAGGCGTTTACTATGAAGCTTTGGTGGAGATTTAGAACGAGTGGCTCTCTATGGTCGCGTTATCTAAAATCCTTATACTGTTATGAACTAGCACATGAAATGTTGGTTGAGGCTCATCCCGGGAGCACGAAGACATGGCATCGGATGTTGCAAGTAAAGGACGAGGCGGAATCACAAATGGGAGTTCTTATCCGATAAGGTAATTCGGCTTTTTTCTTTGATAACTTCACATTACATGGTATCTTAACTAGTCTAAAATTTCCCCCTTATTGCTTGGATAAATTTGCTAAACATTATGTTGGTCCTACTGGATGGAATATTGCGGATTTGAGCACGGTACTTTCGGGACCCGTGTTGAATACTCTCCCAAAGCTGAGGCTTCGAAATGGAATGGATCGGTTTGTTTGGCTTCTAGAACCAAGTGGTTGTTTCACTCTCTCCTCGGTGATTTCATCCATGTCGTCTCGGATTCAACTCCGGTCTAGGCAGCATATCTGGTCTAAAGTCATGCCACCAACTTTGTCAGTATTTCTTCGGCGTTTTATGAACATGTTTTTCCCATGGAAGAAGTATTAAGAAGACAAGACTTCGCAACGGTAACTTGGTGCTCATGTATAGTGCGGACGGATTCGTTTCATCATATTTTCATGGAGTGCAGGTTGGCTAGAGGGTTGTGGTTACACGCTGCATCGCAAATCACTAATCTTCCAGTTTTATCTCGCTATCGCAACCCACAAATGTTACTTAATTCTTGGTGGAATAATGGAACGGGTAAGCAATATCTGCACACATTCTCTTTTCTATTACAGTTTGCGGGTTACTTTGGAAAGTTCGATGTCGGTTTTTCTGTGAGGGGCGCATCACTACAATACTGTTGGCATCACACGAAATGGCTTTCCCATTTTTCTTCTATTCTAAGTAGATCTTGCAGTTCTTTTTCCAATGACCTGGTTCATTGCAATGGAAGCAAACCCCTTACTTTGGTGTCTTGGCCTTAGCCTTGGGCTTGTTATTGCCTTTGCCCTGCTTGGCCATGGGCTTTCCCTTTCCTTTCTTCTTGAAATTCCCTTTTTGAACCATTAAGACTTCAGGGGGTCTTCTTAACGTTCAGTTCAGCATACTTGAGCATCCCATGTATCTCATGTATGGACTTCTCCATGGCATGCATGTTGAAGTTCATCACAAATTGGTCATACTCCGGTGGGATTGAACCCAAGATCATATATGTGGTCATGTCATGACCTACGGGAGCCCCAAGTATCTCAAGTTGGTCAAGATAGCCCTTCATCTTAAGAACATGTGCACTTACAGAGCTGTCAGGGGCCATCTTGCAACTATTCAACGCCTTAGTGGTGAGGAATCTTTCTTGACGGGCTTGCTCTTGGAACATTTCCTTGAGCTGGCCCATCATCTGGAAAGCCTCAACCCGTTCAAACTGTTTTTGAAGGTCAGTGCTCATTGTGACTAACATGAGAGAAGTAACATCGTTAGAGTCATTACAATGCTTTTTCCCAGCATCTTTCTCAGCTCTAGGGGAGTTGTATGCAGGCTATTCAGGAATATTCGTATCAAGAAAGTATAGTTTTCTTTCCTGCTTAAGGACAATCCTTAAGTTGCAGGCACAATCAAGGAAATTGGTCCCACTTAGTTTTTCTTTTTCAAGAACGGATCGCAATGAATTGTGTGAAGTATTGGTTGTCATTATCTACATTAAATTATTTGCAAAGTCATTAGTTTTGAGAAAAAAACTTTCCACAGTTTCAACACTTGAAAAATAGTGGAAAAACTATTTTACGATAGTTATAAATAAGCTTTGGCTTAACACTCATAATTAAAGTAAAATCAACTCATGTGAATGACATTTGTATGTCCCTGTTATTTCCCATTTTATGCCCTACGCTCACAACTATTTTGGTAGCCTAGTTAAGTCGAACCATGTCTAAGCATATGGAAATCACTATTTTCCCATTTCTTAGATAACCACTTATCTGTTGCTTTGGCAAGCAGAAAATATGATGATACAAGTTGAAGGAGTGCTTAGGATGTGGTAAGAACTTAATTAAAACAATTTAGTTCGAATAAAACGTTAAACCCCTTAAGACAAGAATATAAGCATCACATGCAACATATAAAAACATAAATGTAAATGTGAGATAGCATGGCCTAATCCTATGATGACTCCCACGAGCCTTGTGGGAGCCAAGGGTCAATCTAAGTCGATACCCATCTCTTGGATAATGTCTTCGATCCAGCGTCCTCCAGACTTGTTACATAATTGCATGGGCATACCCAGCCTTCAATGTAAAGCAATAAATCTAATCTAAGAAAGCAATTACAATTTTACAATATTGAAAAATGACTCACAGGTCGTATTAAAAAATTACAGCCCAATAAATATAAAGCAATAGGGGGTATAGTAGGCCATGCTAAAACTCATATAAAGCATAATGAAAATAAGTAACGAGTATAGATACAAAGTCTTAGACGTTGCCACTACGCAGAGCAGTCGGCGGTCCCGCTTAACCCTACTTATCGAATGAGTTTTCTGCCTCGATTTTAACCCTCAATCGCATAACAGGTTTATACGATAACATAAACGATTTATGCAGTATAATCGAATTAACAACAGATTAACATAAACAGTTTATGCAGTATAATCAAATTAACAACATACGACAACAAAGTTTTTTACATATCAGAATCACATAAACATTTTTTTATGTTCCACACATACACATACAAAATCGAAATTGATACGTGTTATGATGTGATTAACAATATCGAATTCGAATAGTATGAACCTGGCTCTGATACCACTGAAGGGATTTACGGGCAGAAAGTCGTTCTAAACACCCACGAATCCTCCCCTGAAAGATTCGCTCATACCATAGGAATCGAAAAATACGAAAATGACTTACTTTTTTCGGTTAAAGATTATGTTTTTCCGAGTGCTTAGCTGCAACCACCAAAGTCCTCCCTTGCGGAATTACTCCCTACCGGTATCCACGCGACGAAACGAGCAGCGAGTGCTAAGTCTTCGTTTTTCTAATTTTCGGAATCTAGAGAGAAAAGGAGGCGGAAAATATGATTTTCGGATTTTAGGGTATTTTTGTTTATTGCGGCTCAAACAAAACATCAACTCGGCTCAGAGAGGATTATATAGGGTGTGAGAGTTTGTTCCAAGAACAACTCCCATGTCCTATCAACTTCTTTCGGCAGTGGGAGTCTTTAACTCCCACGTCCTATAAACCTCTACTGGTAGTGGGAGTCTTTATCGCATAATAACTCCCACGTAATCCCAACTATAACTAAATTCCGAAAATGCCCCTCCTTAATCTCTAATTCGAATAATAACATTTTATTATTCTCAGAGAAATAAATGTCAGATACAATGAACCTAGACACATTGTAGATTCATTAAATCTGGACATGAAACTCGTTCACTCGTCTATGCGTGTGACCCTGTAGGTTCATATCACAATGGCAATGAAAAACACACTTAGTAGTAGTATCTGTTCATAAATCACAAGCGGTCTCTAGCAGGACATTGTGACTACTACCCATAGTGAATGAATATGTGGTGGAACCTAATATCAATCCACTATTTAATCCCTTTGTCTCGCGATATCCAAATTAAGCATAAGGCATGGTAGTTGTCACCCTTATATAGCTTAATTGTATTTATACTCGATCTCCAGGTAGACTGTTCCAACAAACACTATTTAATAACCACTTTATTAAATACATTTTAGCACGGCCATGCATTTAAACAGTCTTCCCTATCGAGGGGCCCAATGGATATCTCTCTCTAATAAGAGAGGGACAATGATACGGTACCAACCTTGGGGATGCCCAACTCAAGGGAACATGCATTCAGATACAAAGAGGACTCTAAATTACATCTAGGAATGTTGTACAAGTCAACCTCTTAGTATCACAAGTGTACAGGGAATGGACAGCTTTGCTACTGTTTGGCAGAATGATCATATCTTTCGATATACTTATCCAATGGAGCTGATTCCAGTTGCATATTAAAGATAAGAGACAGATCTACAACTTTCATGAAGATCACAAGATCAGATTCTGCCTTCTTGATATCCCATATTATCGTGCAAGTTGGCCCAACAAGCTGTCCAGAATGGGGACGAATCTAAAGGGCATTTTAGTCTTTTTATGTACAATTAAAGTCTATACTAGATTTTAATTATTTTCTGCATATTTACTTATTATAATTTCGTGTATAGCAAGTAGTTGCTATAATAAAGGACATGTTGTCCATGTGTTAGTTAGTTGGTTAATAAGAGTCCTAATGCAACTAGGACTCTTCATAGATTTGATAGTTACTTTTATTTCAGCCACCAAGATAATAGGAACATGTGCCTATTATCTTGTTTAGGTAGTTACTTGATAGCAAGTTGTTATTCAAGAGTCCTACTTCTTCAAGGACTCTTATTTCCCTTTTCCTAGTTTGAGTTAGATTGGTTCTCTTGTAACCGAAATACTCTATTTAAAAGAGATTTCGGCAGCCATGTAACTTAGACTTGATATATTGATATTTTGATTAAGGTTAATCCTTTGATACTTGTTTATGACTTCCGGTTGAAGTTCATATTTCTTTAAGTTACTGTATCAACTAGTTGGTTTATCTAGTTGTGGTGTTTCAACCTCCATTGATACTTAGCCTTTCCGGGAATGTGTTAAGTGTATTCCCCCATAAACTATTCGAGATAGAGAAAGATCTGCTAATTAAGCCGAGTCTTGATATAACCCATCAAGATTTCGCATCAAGTGGTATCAGAGGAAAAGGTTGATTTCTATCTTGGTGTACTTTATTGCTTTCTTGAAATTTTTTTTTCTTGTTTGCTTGAGATAGCCGAAAGATAACAAAAAAAATTTACCCCAACGAAAAAGCCACCCGGAAAAAAAAAAATTGGCAGCCGGGTTATTCATACAATTCGGGTACTTACCATTATAAAAGCCACCCGGAAGTAAAGAAATTGGCAGCCGGGTTAACCCAAAATAGACAAGGATTCAAGGCCAAAAGCAAACTTCCTTTGTATAAAGGAATTGGCACTTGTTCCCCCTTCATCTTGAATTAGCCACTATCAAGACTTTTCGATCTAGCACAACCGTCATCAAATCAAGAGCTTTTGATCTTGTGGCCAAGATAAGGGTAAGTCTCGGGCAAAAAGGTAAGAAAAGATTTCAAGAACGAGCTATTTCAAGAAAACAGAAAATCAAGAAAGGTAAAGATCACATCTTTTTCTTGTTTGGCAACACACAACTCTTATACTTTTTCCTTAGACTTTTTGTTAAAGTCAAGATTTGGTTTCTTTGATATATTTTTCAGCCTTCCATCATTATAACCATTCAAACATTCAAAGTTGGAAGTTCTTGACAAGTATTTTTGGAAAAATCGAGAGAAAAGATTCAATATTGAGAGAATACACAATCTGATTACTATTCACAGATTACTATTCACTGATTACTATTCACAGATTACTATTCACAGATTACTATTCACAGATTACTATTCCCAGATTTTGTGAAAAGATTCAATCTTTAATATCTTTTTCTACTAACGATTTTTGTGTGAATTTCTTCTTTGCAAAGATAATGTCTTTTAGTGAAGGTACTTTGCAGCAAGAAGTGACCATAGATGTTCAAGATGTTCAAGAAAATCAAGAATCTCAAGAATCCGAAAGTTTTGAGACAAATTGGGACATTGGGGCGAAAGTGATGAAGAAGAGGCCGAGGACACATTATTGGGAGATGAAGCCGAGGGCAATGGAGAATATCCGAGTGATGGTAAATTTCTTTTGGTTAATATGCAACTTTTACATTCTCAACCAATAGATGATTTGCATCAACACCGTAGTAATCTTTTTCAAACTAAGTGCACTATTAAAGATAGAACATGTTTAGTTATTATTGATAATGGTAGCTGCACTAACGTTTGTTCTTATGATATGGTAACCGCTTTAAATTTACCTACGAAAGCACATCCGATGCCATACAAGCTTTCTTGGTTAAACAATAGCGGGGAGATTAAAGTGGATAAGCAAGTAGAGTTTGATTTCCGCATTGGGAACTTTAAAGATACAGTTTTATGTGATGTGGTACCTATGACCGCTAGTCACATTATTTTGGGAAGACCTTGGCAATATGATAGGTTCGCGGATCATATTGGTCGAAGGAATGTTTACAAGGCTACAAAAGATAAAATTCGGTACACTTTGCTTCCTATGACACTGAATCAAGTTAGTGAACATCAAAAGTTATTAGCCGAGGGTAGAGAGAAAAGAATGAAAGAGCGTGAGTTGCAAGAAACGAGTGATCGTTCCAAAAAGGTAAAATCAGAGGTAAAAAGAGCTGAAAAAGCCGCAAGCATGGTAAGAAAAAAAGGCAATAGCTCAAAAAGTGAGAAAAGAATGTTTGTTCATTAAATCCGGAAAGGTAGATAGGATAATTCAAGCAAAACAACTTGTTGTTTTGTTAGATTTGCAAGGAACCGCAAGGAACCTATTTACTAACACTTTTTCTTTTACTCTAACTTATTTTTCTACATCTAGTCTTGCTATTTTTCAGAAGTTTCATGAAGTCTTCCCTAAGGAGTTGCCGAAAAGGTTACTTATTAGCCTTCAAAATCGTGAAAGGTATAAACCATCTTGGGGTACAAATCAGCAAATTCAAAACCAAGGTGAATTAATTTGTGCAAAGAAGGAGGTAAGTAAGTCTTTAAGTCCTTATTTTAATCCGGTAAATATTGAACTTAAACATGAAAGGACTTTTAGATTATATACGGATAGTCTCAATGTTAACAACTTAATGTTTAAGTATAGACATCCGATTCTTTACTTTGATAAAATACTTGTTGCTAGTAAAAACTGAGATAATCATATTGAACATCTTAGGGCAGTTTTTACTAATTTAAAAGCACAAACTTTATATGCTAAGATAGATAATTATGTTTATTACACACATTCTATTAATCTTCTTAGTTACATAATGAGTTTACAAGGTTTTAAAGTTGAATTGGCAAGAGTTGATACAATTGAGGCAATGCCGAATTCCACTAGTATACATCAAGTTCGATCATCATATGAGTTAGCAAGCTTTGATAACCGTATTGTTCATGATTTTAACAAGTTTGCTGCCCCATCAATTAAAATGGAGAAGAAAAAAATCCCATATTTTTGGGACAGCCGCAAGAGAATCTCTTTAATAGGTAAGTACGATACAATTTCTACTTTACACATTTCTGACTTGCTCATTTTTCTTAATTTTTCAGATTATAAAGTTGATTTTAAGGATGTATCGAATTCAACTAGTACAAATCAAAATCGAACATCATTGGAGTTGGCAAGTTTTTGTAAACATTTGGATCATAATCTTAGCAAGCTTGCTGCTTTGAAAGCAATGGAGAAAGAAGAATTATTTTGGGACAGCCGCAATAAAATCAGTTTAAATGGTAAGTATGGTGAACCTTCTACTTTCTATATTACTAACTTATTCCCATTTATACATTTTTCAGATGATAAAGCTTCTTTTTGGGATGATTCGAGGGACGAATCCTTTTCAAGAAGGAGGGGGATGATACGGTACCAACCTTGGGGCTGCCCAACTCAAGGGAACATGCATTCAGATACAAAGAGGACTCTAAATTACATCTAGGAATGTTGTACAAGTCAACCTCTTAGTATCACAAGTGTACAAGGAATGGACAGCTTTGCTACTGTTTGGCAGAATGATCATATCTTTCGATATACTTATCCAATGGAGCTGATTCCAGTTGCATATTAAAGATAAGAGACAGATCTACAACTTTCATGAAGATCACAAGATCAGATTCTGCCTTCTTGATATCCCATATTATCGTGAAAGTTGGCCCAACAAGCTGTCCGGAATGGGGACGAATCTAAAGGGCATTTTAGTCTTTTTATGTACAATTAAAGTCTATACTAGACTTTAATTATTTTCTGCATATTTACTTATTATAATTTAGTGTATAGCAAGTAGTTGCTATAATAAAGGACATGTTGTCCATGTGTTAGTTAGTTGGTTAATAAGAGTCCTAATGCAACTAGGACTCTTCATAGATTAGTAGTTACTTTTATTTCAGCCACCAAGATAATAGGAACATGTGCCTATTATCTTGTTTAGGTAGTTACTTGATAGCAAGTTGTTATTCAAGAGTCCTACTTCTTCAAGGACTCTTATTTCCCTTTTCCTGGTTTGAGTTAGATTGGTTCTCTTGTAACCGAAATACTCTATTTAAAAGAGATTTCGGCAGCCATGTAACTTAGACTTGATATATTGATATTTTGATTAAGGTTAATCCTTTGATACTTGTTTATGACTTCCGGTTGAAGTTCATATTTCTTTAAGTTATTGTATCAACTAGTTGGTTTATCTAGTTGTGGTGTTTCAACCTCCATTGATACTTAGCCTTTCCGGGACTGTGTTAAGTGTATTCCCCCATAAACTATTCGAGATAGAGAAAGATCTGCTAATTAAGCCGAGTCTTGATATAACCCATCAAGATTTCGCATCAGACAAATTCCTTACAATGCCTCTCACATTCAAGCCATGATAGGATACTACATCCGATCATCAGTCGTATTGATTACTCAATTAAAAGTAACGTCCGACTGAGTCAAAACGTAGCTTCATTCATGCTGGAAACAATGGAGACATAAGGTCTAAGGATTCAAAATAGTATTGAGGAAGTAATACTTATGACTAAAGAACCATGAAGTATTACTTCTCTAACGGATCACGTCCGATACAATGTATCCCAATATATTGCGTCTATGATATGATTTGTATCCATTACACATGATCAGTAAAACATAATCATCAATCATACATCATACTAGTTTTATTTCATTGTAAAGAACATTACATAAAACTAGGGATAGTTAGAATAGTAATTGCATAAGCTAATGAGTTTTACTATCAAATCACACATTTGATGTTCAAAAGAAAAATTAACTATTCAAAGACATGCTCAAAAAGATATAAAACGTACAACATATGCTAATGATCCGAGGGCACTACTATCAATCTCCCACTTGCCCTATGTCCAATCATACATGATTCTCAATCCCATTGACCTAGTATGACTCTCATGTTTAGGTTGCGGGAGTGGCTTGGTCAAGGAATCTGCAATGTTATCGTCTGTACGAACTTTGCAAATTTTAACGTCTCCTCTATCAATGATCTCTCTAATAAAATGGAAACGCCTGAGAATGTGTTTGGATCGATGGTGAGATCTAGGTTCCTTAGCTTGTGAAATGGCACCAGTACTATCACAATTAAGGTCCACTGGGTTCACGATGCTTGGGACGACAACTAATCCATCAACAAATTTCCTGATCCAAACAGCTTCTTTAGCTGCTTCAGAGGCAGCCATATACTCAGCTTCTGTTGTAGAGTCGGCCACGACTTCTTGCTTTGAGCTCTTCCAACTCACAGCACCTCCATTCAAACAAAACACAAAATCAGATTGCAATCTAAAATCATCTACGTCGGTCTGGAAGCATACCTTATAAGGTAATTTGAAGATATGGAGTTCTCATGCCTTCACGAGAAAAAAATCACGAATCTCAAGTAGAAGAGCTGAGAGTTGAGAAAAAAAATAGGATCGCATGGTGTCACAAGCAAGGTTTGCAAGAGAATAGCTATCCTATTCACTTCCGGATAGACATGGGAAATGGAATCTCTCTCCAATGAAGCCAAAATTTGATTGAAAAAAGAATTCAAACACCAAGCGGAAACATACCTATGACGGACTATTGTTATCATAAATTCTGAATCTGATTGAATATGAATATCCCAACACTAATAAAAAAAAAAACGAGCCAAATGAATCCCTGAGAGAAGTGCCTCCATATCCGTTTGAGAGTTACTTGAATCACCTCCAATATACAAAGAAAAATGCGCTATGAAACGTCCATCCCTATACCTCAAAATATATCTAATCTGGAGTCCCCCAGATTACCGCGAGATGCTTCATCCACATTCAACATGGTGTCTGAATTGGATAGAGAATCTAGCTTCCACTTAACGACAAGAACAAAAGGATTTCTCATATCTCAGAATAAAGCGAGAGAGAAAAGTATAAATTTGTTGATAATCCCACATCCGCTAGCATGTGTGCATATTTGCAATATATAAGGGTTGAGCAATCCTCTACTCTAGAGGTACCATTTGAGGGATTGAGTTAGGCCCAAGTCCATTTTTAACATGGTATCAAATTTTTTTGCTCTCTGGTTGTTGTTTCTGATCGCAATTGATCATCGTTTTTTGTTCAATTGATTGTTTTTTAAGATCAATTTTGATCTCTTTTTACCATATTTTGACAATACGTGCCTTTGTTCTTTGAATTGTGTTGTTCCAGTTCGAATTTCTTCATTCCTCTTTTGATTGTTGATTTCTTGTTTCTGTTGTGCATTTCTCTGCTCAAATGGATACATCTTCGTTTCCTACTGTGAACATGGCTATGGAGACTGTAATTACTCTTTATTTACATCCGAGTGAAAGTCCTTCCAATGTGCTTGTTCAACCATTATTGACTTCAAATAACTATCATCCTTGGAGTCTGGTTGTGTTACTTGCTTTATCTGGCAAAAATAAGGATGGATTTTTTACTGGAAGTCTTGAAACTCCAGCTCTAACAGATCCATAGTATGCTTTGTGGAAGCAATCCGAAAACATGGTGAAGTCATGGTTGTTGAACTCTATGTCTCCTACCATAGCTCAAAGCTGCATTTGGCTGCCAACTGCCAATGCAATCTGGAAGGATCTAAAGGCTAGGTTTGCCAATGGTGATGATTTTAGGTTATCAGATCTTCTTGAAGATATTGATAATCTAAAACAAGGTAACCTTACTATGTCATATAGTACATTTTTCGACGAGAAAAAAATGTTTTTACGTCGGTCATGCGACAGCTAATTGAGGGGTCGCATGGAGAGGCGCCGCAAAAGCCTTGCGAAGGGAAACGCCTGACGCAATTAGTTGTTTCAACGGGAATTTTTCTATTTGCGACGCTTTTTTTTCGACGTGAAAACTTAGTAAAAATGACTACTTTTTGCATCGCTTATAATTTCCAACGCAATAATTGACACAAAAATATTTCACGCGGCACCTTATATATTGCCGAAAATAGTTTTTCATTGCCGCAAATATTATAATAAAATTATATTTTGTATTTTTTTTTGCAATGTCACAATCTATCGAAAATAGTTTTTCATCGTCACAAATGTTATAGTAAAATTATATTTATTTTGGCCGAGCCGACCCCTCTCCTGGGAAGCCGAGCTGAGTCGCCAAGTCAAGGCACATTCGAATAACGTAGAATAAAGTCGCTCCCTTAGCCACCAAATCAAGTCACATTTGAATAATGTATAATAAAGTCTTACCCTTTTCAAATGTTGAGAATTGAACCCACGACCTCTCGCATGTATGTCGTGCGTGCCACTGGGCTAGTTTATCATTTGTTAATTGTTGTTCCTCCTATTATATTTATTATAATAGAGTTTTTAATTTTGACCCTTTACTTATTTAAATTTCTCTTTGTGTTTTGATTTCCTTTTCTTTATGAATCAAATTAAAATTAATACACTCTCATTAAATTTTAAATAAATTTAATTTTTCTTTTAAAATATATTTCAGAAAATAATCTATGTATTTGTGTATGGAATTGTTATCAAAATATGAATAAAATTACTATATATGTATATTATTTTTTGGTAATAAATTTAATGTATTACTAAACAAATATAAAAAAAAATTTATATTCTCTATTGGTGGAAAAATCATCATATCAAAGAGTTGTATGCAAAAAAGTATTGCAATTTATTTTTATATTTTTTAGCTTTAAGGGATTTTGGGTCCAATTAATTTTTTTTGTGCAAAAATAAATTGTGAATCCACTTTCTAATTGACATTTATCCTCAAATTATTATTAATTAATCTTAATAAATATTTAAAAAAATCAAAAAATATATATATCGTTAATTAGTAAACAATAACTTCATATATTTCAAATGGCATATTTAATTAAAATATCTTGATACATTAGACAAATTTAAATCCATTCTATTAAAAATGTTATTAAATCATAATATTGATTAAACTTTACTTTATAATATTCATCTAGATTCATTTTAATAAGTGAACCAAAAAATTGGCATACTCGTAAAAGTGCCTCACAATGTGACATTATATATATGACAAATTTGATAAAAATAATATTATAAATGAAAGTTAAAGTTAAATAAATTAAAGAAAAATATCTTGATGATATGATTGCTGGATTATTTTAGTTATTAAATTTATTAAGATATATCTATTAATGATCATGACTAATCGTAATCAAGTGACTTGAATAATTAAATTCTATCTTTCATTAAAAATAATTTATTTTAAATTAAAAAATACATTGCACTATATTATATAAAATCTATTATGTTTTCAAAATTCATATATCAAATTTATAATGTTTTTGAATTTTACAAAACAACTTTGTCAAACAATTACTTATATAAATAAATATAGTTATGCTATATAAATATATAGTTAAAATATATGATGAAAGTTCTTGAGGTCTATAAGTTAGAGCATTTGATTTCCAAATGAGAAGGGTCGTGTTTAAATCCCGTCAATTCATATTATTCTTACTTTAGAGTAGCAATTTTTTTTTAAAAAAACATAATTATCTTAGGGTGGGAAATTCCACCACCAAACTAATACTAAAAATTTGGTCATTTGCATCAACTTTCTATACGAAGGGAGAATCTCATCACAAATTTTGATTATTTTGGGCGAAACATTTTGCGTCGAATGAAACCCGTCGCAAATATGGTCATTTGCATCCACTTCCTATGCGCCGAGAGAATCTCATCGCAAATTGTGATTATTTGCGGCGAAACTTCTTGCGTCTATTAAAGACCATAGCAAATAATTCATTTTTCTCGACGAATTAATTTGCTCACACAAATACTAATTAGCGGTCGTAAATTCATATCACCAAACGACGTCGTACCGTTATTTGCGTTAGTGTGTCAATCCTGACGCAAATGACAGTTATTTGTGATTGTACACGACCAACGCAAACATTCTCGACACAAAAACCTATATTTCTAGTAGTGACACTAAATTGAAGGTATTGTGGGAATAATTTTTTATGCTTAGGCCAATTCCTCAATGTAGTTGGATGTGCAGAAAATTCTTAAAAGATATGCATAATCTTACTAGGTGATTAGATTTCTTAAACGATTAACTGACATTTTTACTGGATTAAAGAATCAAATCATAGCCAGTAAGCCTACACCTTCTATTAATGATGCCTTCTCTATAGTTAAAATATATAGTTAAAATATATGATGAAAGTTCTTGAGGTCTATAAGTTAGAGCATTTGATTTCCAAATGAGAAGGGTCGTGTTTAAATCCCGTCAATTCATATTATTCTTACTTTAGAGTAGCAATTTTTTTTTAAAAAAACATAATTATCTTAGGGTGGGAAATTCCACCACCAAACTAATACTAAAAATTTGGTCATTTGCATCAACTTTCTATACGAAGGGAGAATCTCATCACAAATTTTGATTATTTTGGGCGAAACATTTTGCGTCGAATGAAACCCGTCGCAAATATGGTCATTTGCATCCACTTCCTATGCGCCAGGAGAATCTCATCGCAAATTGTGATTATTTGCGGCGAAACTTCTTGCGTCTATTAAAGACCATAGCAAATAATTCATTTTTCTCGACGAATTAATTTGCTCACACAAATACTAATTAGCGGTCGTAAATTCATATCACCAAACGACGTCGTACCGTTATTTGCGTTAGTGTGTCAATCCTGACGCAAATGACAGTTATTTGTGATTGTACACGACCAACGCAAACATTCTCGACACAAAAACCTATATTTCTAGTAGTGACACTAAATTGAAGGTATTGTGGGAATAATTTTTTATGCTTAGGCCAATTCCTCAATGTAGTTGGATGTGCAGAAAATTCTTAAAAGATATGCATAATCTTACTAGGTGATTAGATTTCTTAAACGATTAACTGACATTTTTACTGGATTAAAGAATCAAATCATAGCCAGTAAGCCTACACCTTCTATTAATGATGCCTTCTCTATGGTCCTTCAATGTGAAAGACAAATGAATTACAATGTAATTCATCCACAAGCAGGCATGCAGCTAATGTATAATCCAGTAGGTATGATGGCTACATTAGGAAGTCTGGGAGGAATTGAAGGGATTCATGGGCGGAAACTCGTTCCAAACACCCATGGATCCTCCCCTGAAGGATCCGCTCATATGAAACAATTCGGAAAACAGCAATAAAGAACTTACTTTCTTGGATTCTTGAATGGAGGATGACGTTTCTTGGATTCTTTGCTGCCACCAACGGAATTCCCTTTGCGGAATATCCCTCTACCGGTATCCACGCGACGAGACGGGCAGCGAGTGCTAGCTCTTTGTCTTTCTGAGTTTCGGAATTATGAGAGAAAAGGGAGACCAAAAACTGAAATCCAATTTCAGAGAGTTGGTGATTTTTTCGGCTGGAAAATACATAGGCTAGGTTTCGGCCAAGAGAGCATTATATAAGGTATGAGAGTTTGTTCCCACAACTAACTCTCATATCCTCAACTCCACTCGGTAGTGGGAGTCCTCAACTCCCACGTCCCCTAGACTTCTGCTGGTAGTGGGAGTCTTTATCGGATAATAACTCCCACGTAATTCCAGCTATACCGAAAATGCCCCTTATCTCTAATTCGAATAATAACACTTTATTATTCTCAGAAAAGTGAATGTCAGATACAATGAACCTAGACACATTCTAGATTCATTGAATCTGGACATGAAGCTCGTTAGGTTCATCTCACAATGGCAATGAAAACACACTTAGTAGTAGTGTGAGTTCATAAATCACAAGCGGTCCCTAGCAAGACATTGTGACTACCCAAAGTGAATGAATATACAACGGAACCTAATATCAATCCACTATTTAATCCCTTTGTCTCACGATATCCTAATTAAGCATAAGGCATGGTGGTCGTCACCCTTATTAAGCTTAATTATATTTATGCTCGATCTCCAAGTAGACTGTTTCGACAAATAGCATTTGATAACCACTTTATCAAATACATTTGAGCATGACCATGCATTTAAACAGTCTTTCCCTATCGAGGGGCCCATGGATATCTCTCTCTAATAATGAGAGGGACAAATTCCCTTACAATGTCTCTCACATTCAAGCTATGATAGGACACTCACGTCCGATCATCGGTCGTATTGATTACTCTGTTACAAGTAACGTCCGATCGAAGTCAAAACGTGGCTCCATTCATACTAGAATCAATGAAGACATAAGGTATAAGGATTCTAAAATAGTATTGAGGAAGTAATACTTATGACTTAAGACCATGAAGTATTACTTCTCGACGGATCACGTCCAATACAATGTATCCCTATATATTGCATCTATGATGTGATTTGTATCCATTACACATGATCAGTAAAACAAGATCATCAATCAACAATCATACTAGTTTAATTTCATAGTAATTAAGCATTACATAAAACTAGGGACTTCTAGAATAGTAATTACATAAGCTAATGAGTTTTACTATCAAATCACACATTTGATAATCAAAAGCAAAATTAACTATTCAATTACATGCTCAAAAGATAATAAAACGCACAACATGTGCTAATGGTCCTAGGGCACTACTAACAGGAATATTACCTTTTCCTGGTATGGTGAGAAATTATGGTCATTCATCTTTTGTAAATGGTGTTGTTCCTGCTCCTATGAAGAAATACTCTTCAAATATTAATAGAAATATGTTGCAATGCACCTTTTGTGATCTATCAGGTCACATAATAGACAAGTGTTACAAGAAACATGGGTATCTAGTGAATTTGAAGGGTAATAGAAAGAATGATGCAAGTTTTAGCCAAGTTAATCAGATGATGATGACGCATGAAGAAAAGGCCTATGGATTTAACTAATCACCTGCCTATTATAACCTTGGCACACAGCCTGCAACCTTTTCTCTAATGCATTCACAATAGCAGATTTACTCTGTGATCCAGCTACAAATGATGCTGGTTCAGCGTCAGATGATGCAACCTCAAGCCTACACTGGTTTTGCTAATGCATTTGGAACTAACTACCTCAGGAAGGATATCATCTTGCCATGGGCATGACTAATGGTTCTCATCTTCCTAATCTTATGCAGCATATGACCCTACAATCTGATGTAAGAACTGCAGTATCATAATAGTCAGGATCAGTTGCTGTTGATGAGTCAAACACACCTAAGCAGCAGCTCTCACTGCAAAGTTTCACTAATGGCACATGATCCAGGTATAAAAGCTCAACATCTTCAAACTAAATGTTGGGTTATAGATTTTGGTGTTACTAATCATTTCACTTATTCTATCATTCACTACACTACCTACACAGCCATCTCGCCACTTCCTATAAAGCTTCCCAATGGTTCCTTAGTATATGCTACACATACAGGTTTTGTCAAGTTACATCCATGTCTTGAACTGCAGAATGTGTATATTGTTCCTAACTTTAACTACAATCTGATTTATATAAGTCAACTTGCCATTCAAAACACTTGGCAATTGGTTTTTCTACTGCTGGTTGTCTTCTTCAGGACATCAACTTTAAGAGGATGATTGGTTCCATCACTCACAGTAATGGATTCTATTATTTCTTTGTTTCTGATGATCATTCCTTTGCTTATGTTGTTAATAAAGAATGTAGAAATAGAAATGCTACTTTTGTTGTTTCTGCTGTTGATTTCTTACACTACAAGAAAACAGTTAAATAGCAACCAAATTTACCGACCGAAATTTTAGGTCACAAATTTAACGCCTGAATACAGACCGACTAGCCACCGAAAACAAAAAGGTCGTTATTCCGTCATCATTCCGTCGGCCGAATCGGTCCCGTTGACCAAATTGAAACGCCGCCATTTGGTTCACCCTTAACGACCGACGACCGACGGATATTAACGATCGTTTACCGACGAAATATATAATGACCGCATGCTGACGGAATAGAACGATGGAGTACCGACGGATAATATACCGACGGAATAACGACCGAAGTTAACGATCGAATACCGACCGAATACATAAGGGTGTATATTTGTATAATAATAAATGAAGGACACAAAACGACGTCGTTTTATGTCCATTAACGACCGAATACTGACGGAATGGAATGACGGTGTACCGACGGAAAACATACCGACGGAATAACGACCGCATACCGACCGAATATATAAGGGTGTATATTTGTATAATAATAAATGAAAGACACAAAACGACGTCATTTTATGTACGTGAACCACCGTATACAGACGGAATGGAAAGACGGAAATACGAACGACTGAATAACGACCTAATAGTAATAAAACGACGTCGTTTGTGTGTGGATTTATCAAAAAAAAATATATAAATCAAATTTTGAGAAACCCTCGTCATTCTCTCCTACTCCCTTACCGAGGAACCTCTCTTTCTCCCTTGCCGAGGAACCCCCCTCCCCTTCCCGCCACCATCTCCTTCCTTCTCATTTCTTACAGACTGTCGTTAACCACCATCGGTCTCTTTCCACTCCTCCGACCGTTCACCACCACTTCCCAAGCAGCTCCGACATAACCGCCGCCTCCTTCTTCGCACGCCGCCATTTCCGATCGTACGCAACTCCGACATAACCGTTAGTTCTTCTATTTTTCCCTATTTTTTATATTTTTTTATGTCATATTAAGGAATTTCTATTTTACAGTTTAGGATATATAGTTTGGAAATTGCGAATTATTTCTATTTCATCTATCTATTTTTTTTTTTTTTTTTTTTTTTATCAAAATGTAAATATATAGATCAAAATGGAGAACTACAAATAGTCCACCGAAGGTTACAAGATGTTCACGAACGATCCATTACGATCCATTCGCTTTAGTACATACTTGTGTCACGATATCAAGTGCGTTCGATCGTCCACACTTTCTTCCTAAAAGTACACTTCTACCTAATTCCGTCCACACTTTCTTCCTATGCTTCTAAGATATAAAATAGGAGATCTAACTAAACTATCGCTACAAAGTAATCTATAATGCCTATCGTGTGATCCTCACCAAGGTCGGAAAAACCAAGATGGAGAGAACATTTAACTCTCTAACTATCACACTCTAAGACTATAACAAAGTAGTACAAGAAAAGCTTGAAATCCTATTACAATCTAAGAAGCGTATAAAAGGAAGAAAAAAAAACCCAAAATACAAATAAATAACACCACTACATCCAAGTGCTGCCAAAGCTCCCAGATTGTATAGCTGGAGGCCCCCAAAAAATTCCAAGGCTGAAAATAAAGAAATAGCCAAAGCTGCCTGTAATTAGCTCAATCTGCCTGGAAATAGCCAAAACCTGCCTGGCAATAGCAAAACGTCACCATCTCCTTACTGGAATATTAGAAGGCGCAGCAATTGAGGGGGTGAAAAACCTCTGTCACGTTTGTGTGTGTCCCCATGTCATCAACCAATCGAAATTTCTTATATAAATATTTGTTTTCAATTATATATACTGCATGGTGAATTGTGATTGGTTGGGAGACTATGACATACAAATGGGAGCAGAGGATTTTCTTACCGAGGGGCACCTTTCATCTATCTATTGCTTTGTGATCTTGTGCTTTTGGGTTCAACCAATGTTTACTTGTTTTCTAAACATCTAAAAAAATGTTTTTTCCTCTTGATTTTGGTTGGAAATTTTAAAAGGGTTTTCTTTTTTAGATTGGAAACTGGTAATGAGTGTGATGTTTAAGAATTGGTGGCTCCAATGCTCCAAGAAACAGTCCCATGAATAAACCAAGCCCCCCCACCTAAAGTAACATAGAAGCACAAAAACCTAACCATAAAAAAGCCACTTGATACGAATGCTCCAAACCTTAATCATTCCAATGAAGGTAAGTCCAGTAGAAGAATTGAAAATTAAGGCCCCAGAAAGAAAAAATCAGTCACAGCCAACATGATCAGCAAAACAAAAAACATAATCAAGAATTTATCACCCAACTATTACTTAACTCAAATTCACCCTTCCATTTTACTGCCAGCAATTATTTTAACCATAAAAATGTTATCTTTAGTACTTCCTCCATCCCAAAAAATGAATGACCACTTTCTTAAAAGTGGTATACTTTCTTCCTAAACTCTCCATATTTAACCTCATGCAAGAATTCAAACTCCACTAACATATGGGCCCTCCAATATTTAAGAATATTATAGTAACTTATTCATATTCAAATGACTTTCTTAGTTCTTATTCAATTTATATGGAATATGGATCTTCTAATACCTGTATAGTACAAATATTACTATAGATGTAGCAACGTTATTGGACCATACTGAATTCATAGGCTTACAGTAACTACATCATTCTTTTCTTTTATTGATGAAATGTGATAATATCATTGGTGTACTATACCGTATACTAAAAAAAAGATAAAGGACATTCAATTTGGGACGGAAGGAGTATTTATTTTGATTTGTCAATAAACTTGTAATTTCATATATATAAAGCTAAACAGAACCACCCCACATTTCTGTGGAACTTTCAGGACATGTAGCGAAAATTAAGTAAGCAAAAAGTAAGGTACTTTGTTAGTCAAAATACTAATATTTGTAATTTTCTTTAAGTCTCCAAGTCCCCTTGCCTTTGTAATTGTGCAAAATGGTCATTTCTTTAGAACAAGTGTTCTTGAAGTTTCGGTCATATGTGTTCTTGAAGTTTCTTTATTTATAAACACGTTCTACAGCTTGGATTTTGCTTCTTTATGGGCTAAATTGCTATTTATCTTGCTCGACTTGTTTGTTATGTTCTTTAGGAAACTGCTCCTTTATGTGTTGATTGTGTCCTAACTTTTGAGCTTGTGGATGAATTTCTGTTTATTGTGTCCTTTAAAAGTCGGAATTTGATTGTGCGTGTGAATACTTTCCATGTATTTCAGAGATGCCTCCAAAGAAAAGTATCCGAGTATACTTACCATTTGGTTCGCCAGCCACATCTGCTCCTGTCTCCACCTCCCAGCTGGATCATCACCTGATTTGGTGGAGACACCGCGATCTGCTCCCGTGCCACTTACGACACCTCCATCGCAGTCTGATGATGCACAAACATCTCGGGATGCGTTTGCGCTAGTACCCGCCACTGAGTCTACGCCGGTAGCAGGATCGGCGACTCACTAGTCTACTGTCCCACAGACAGCGTCTGATTCTGGTGGAGTTGCAGCTACAGTAGATATTCGTATTCTCCTACAGCCTACCCTTGGCACGTAAGTAACTAATTATTTCCTTTAAGCTAATTATACTACTTGTCGTCATTATAGTAACTAATCAAATTTTTTCTTTGCTATTATAGTTTTAGGTTGGCATCCAGTTGTTCCGCCGCAATTACTTCAATATTTCAAGATCGTTTCAAGGGGGCATATAGCAACATCAAGGATGTTCCCCGGGAAGAAGAAAAATTGTGGTGGGACGAGTTCAAGGTAAGTAAATTAGTAAATAAGTTTGAATTTAGAAGTCTTCGAATTTAATTATCTAACATTATTTCAAATTACAGAAAAAGTATCGCTGGGCTCCTGAGCATGAGGATGGCGTCAAGACAGGTTGGAGTACCATACTTACGAGGAGACTAAGCGGCATTATGTGAAGGGATTCATGGGCGGAAACTCGTTCCAAACACCCATGAGTCCTCCCCTGAAGGATCCGCTCATACAAATTCGATTTGGTAAAACAGTGAAAAACTTACGTTTCTTGGATTCAAGAAGCTACTTCTTGAATAGAGGATGATGTTTCTTGGATGCTAATCTGCCACCAACGGAATTCCCTTTGCGGAATGTCCCTCTACCGGTATCCACGCGACGAAATGGGCAGCGATTGCTAGCTCTTCGTTTTTCCAAATTTCGGGGATTAGAGAGAAAAGGGAGAAGAAGAAGAGAAAACGGTTTTCTGACTCCTTTTGTAATTTCGGCTGAAAAGCAAAAACATTACCCACTAGGTTTCGGCTAAGAGATGTTATATAGAGTGTGAGAGTTTGTTCCCAGAACAACTCCCACGTCCACTCAACTTCTCTCGGCTGTGGGAGTCTCTGACTCCCACGTCCCCTAGACTTCCGCTGGTAGTGGGAGTCCTTATCGGATAATAACTCCCACGTGACCCCAGCTATAGTTAAATGTCGAAATTGCCCCTATCTCTAATTCGAATAATAACGCTTTATTATTCTCTGGAAAAATGAATGTCAGATACAATAAACCTAGACACATTCTAGATTCATTGAATCCGGACATGAAGCTCGTTGGCTCGTCTATGCGTGTGACCCTGTAGGTTCATATCACAATGGCAATGAAAACACACTTAGTAGTAGTGTGAGTTCATAAATCACAAGCGGTCCCTAGCAGGACATTGTGGCTACCCAAAGTGAATGAATTTACAATGGAACCTAATGTCAATCCACTATTTAATCCCTTTGTCTCGCGATATCCTAATTAAGCATAAGGCATGGTAGTCGTCACCCTTATTAAGCTTAATTGTATTTATGCTCGATCTCTAGGTAGATTGTTCCAAAAAATAGTATCTGATAACCACTTTATCAAATACATTTGAGCACGGCCATGCATTTAGACAGTCTTTCCCTATCGATGGGCCCATGGATATCTCTCTCTAATAAGAGAGGGTCAAATTCCTTCCAATGCCTCTCACATTCAAGCCATGATAGGACACTGCATCCGATCATCAGTCGTATTGATTACTCGATTAAAAGGAACGTACGACTGAGTCAAAACGTGGCTCCGTTCATGCTAGAATCAATGGAGACATAAGGTCTAAGGATTCTAAAATAGTATTGAGGAAGTAATACTTATGACTAAGGACCATGAAGTATTACTTCTCTAATGGATCACATCCAATACAATGTATCCCTATATATTGCATCTATGATATGATTTACACATGATTTGTAAAACGTAATCATCAATCAAACATCATACTAGTTTTATTTCATTGTAAAATAGATTACATTAAACTAGGGACAACTAGAATAGTAATTACATAAGTAAATGTGTTTTACTATCAAATCACGCATTTGATGTTCATAAGCAAAATTAACTATTCATATGAACTGCTCAAATAGATATAAAACGTACAACACATGCTAATGGTCCTAGGGCACTACTAACATTATGAGCGACGCTCGGAAAAAAATAAGAGGCCCACATGGGTTTCTAAGACCGATTGGGCGCGACTTGAAGAGTACTGGCATACTACGAAATTTAAAGCCAAGTCGGCACAGGCAGCAACAAATCGGAAAGAAGGAAGGGGTGGCAAAGGCCCGATGAAGCACACAGGCGGTTCGCTCAGCCACATTGAGCACCTCATGAGACTGGTACTTAAATATATTAATTGACGTATTCTTATATTGTATGTGTTTTTTGTTCGTATTTAATGATTTTGTTTAATAGGAAAAGGAGGCCGGACATGCAGTCCCATTCTCGGCCAGTTACGATCATCTTCATCAACACCATCTCGGCCCAAAGAAAGGCGAATGGGTTGATGAAGTTTCTAGAGAGTTGTCTGTAAGTATTTTATTATCGTTTCTCCTTTTTTGATATTTGTTATTTAATGTCATAACCTGACATTTTATTTGACAGCGGGTGTTCCATGAGGTTTATGATGACGCCGTAAGCAAATCAACTCAAGCCGGACTGCCTCCTCTGGATTTGCCGACTCAGATTGAGTTGGCTGCTGAGGCTGCGGGTGGGAAAAGAATGGGACGTGTCCAAGGACTCGGTTCCTTTTGTGATGTGGTAAAGACAATGAAGCGAGGCAGCCAGGCGGTGTCGCATTCAGACATGGAACAAAAAATGAGCGAAATGGAAGCAAAGTTTAAGAAAGAGATGGCCGAGCAAAAAAGAGAATTCAAGATGAGGGAAAAGAAGAGAAACAAGGGTTTAGCTAATATGTTAGCTGAAATTTTTACAAATAGGGACCATGTTGTATTAAGTGCCTCTGAGATAGAGGCCAAATTGAGTAGTATCTTAGACGATGAGTTAGAATCAGACTATGACGATGACCCCTTAACTGTCGATGAAGTTTTGGGGAGTCAATAGAGTACTTAGTTAATTTTGTATCAATTTGTAACTATTGTTAGCTTTTAATGCTTTTTTTTAAGTTATGTTTTGTGATTATTTTGGAATTTACATTTTGGGTTATATTTTATGTTGAATTGTGTAGAATTGTGCAGGGGGTCTGTTATATAGTTACCCTGTTCTGTTACTGGAAAATTGGTTTCATACCGACCGAATAGCGACCGCATAGGGACTGTTTTAGGGTTTAAGGTTAGGGTTTAGCGACGGATTTAGATAGACAACGTCGTTTTGAAAATATGCATTGTAATTTATCATTGGGGCGACCGAATGGCGACCGACACAGGCATATCTGTCGCTATTCTGTCGCTAACAGGATAATGGGCGACCGACTATCGACCGACCTTGATACCCCGGTCGTAATTCGGTAGGTATATTCTCCCGGATTCCGTTTTTTTATAAAATAGCGAGGTTTTTAAGGATATATAAAAATATTTGCCTATTTTAGTAATATATACATATGTACACATTAACCTGAATAGTGAAACAAGTAAAACTTATACTTATTCACAAAATACATGTTTAGACCGGAAGCAGAACAATTCAAGTATTACATTTGTGTGTACATTTACGTGAATCATTAAGTAATGTAACGAAAATTTTAATAAATGCTCATTAATGATCAAATAATTACTACAATAATAATACTAGTTCGTATTCACATTCTGAGAGATGTCGGTTTTGGAATTTAAAATTGTTTAACATTCCCGTCGCTATACATATACTGGGCGTCCGAATATGCTAGGGCGGTCACTATTCGGTCGCTAATGTTAAATGCTGAAACGGCGTCGTCTTGTCCAGTGCGCGGGTTCATTATTTTCAAAATTGAACAAGTGATCAGACATTATACTGGCGACTAAATAGCGACCGAATATGCCAGGGCGGTCGCTATTCGGTCGCTAATGTTAAATGCTGAAACGGCGTGGTCTTGTCCAGTGCGCGGGTTCATTATTTTCAAAACTGAACAAGTGTTCAGACATTATACTGGCCGACCGAATAGCAACCGAATATGCCAGGGCGGTCGCTATTCGGTCACTAATGTTATATGCCGAAACGGCGTCGTCTTGTCCAGTGCGCGGGTTCATTATTTTCAAAACTGAACAAGTGTTCGGACATTCTTCTGGGCGACCGACTAGCGACCGAATATGCCAGGGCGGTCCCTATTCGTTTTGTAATGTTAAATGCCGAAACGGTGTCGTCTTGTCCAATGCGCGGGTTCATTATTTTCAAAACTGTACAAGTGTTCAGACATTCTTCTGGGCGACCAACTAGTGACCGAATATGCCAGGGCGGTCGCTATTCAGTCGCTAATGTTAAATGCCGAAACGGCGTCGTCTTGTCCAGTGCGCGGGTTCATTATTTTCAAAACTGTACAAGTGTTCAGACATTCTTCTGGGCGACCGACTATGTCGTTGGTTGTCCGTCGGCATAGAGGACGGAATTGCCACTTCCGTTCTCGATGGGCAGAAACTTTTCAAATGGACAAAAGGTATTCTATTGGGCGACGTAATAGCGACCGAATTAATATCAGTCGCTAGTTTGAAACGCCTAAACGCCGTCGTTTTGTGCGTTTTATTTCTCTAAAAATATCTTAGACAAGAAGCCCTCCCCTTTTACTCATTCTGCACAGTCGCTATTTCTACCTCCACCACCACCTCTTCCGGCGATTTCCCCCCAAATTCACCGCGAAACCCCTCCCTCCTCACATCACCACCCCCTCCGGTAACTCCAAGACGGCTGCCACCACCTCCGGCACCCACAAGACTTCCCCATCACCTCCGATTTCTGTTGGGTTTTAGGTGAGAATCTTATCTTTTCTATTTATTATAATGTTATTGTAAGCCCTAAGGGCGAACAAACTCAGTTTTTGATAATGTACAAACATCTGATGTTGTATCTAATGGTTTCAGTCGTTGTGATAGAATAATGGTTCACTAAAATGGAAGCTCTAAGTACTTCAATCAAGCCGTGCTCAAGACTAAATGATTACATCTTGAAGATTGAAGGCTTAGAGGTGTGGTTAGAATAGCTTAGCATATCCTTATATATATCTTAAAGCTCTAACCATTGCACACATGAACTTAGGATCACAACACTATTGTCTTGCACCTTTAAAAATAGTTTTCATAAAGGTCAGTTTCAAAAATGGTTTAAATTTGTTTTTCAAGTGTTAGTTACCCTTTTGAGAAAACCATTTTGACCTTAAAAGATTTCAAAACTTGTGAAAAATCAACATCTCTTGAGACCAGGAAATTCGGATCATCTGAGCTTTGCACGGATCATCCGAACTAGAAACAGAGAATTGAGTTTTTGGGAATTTTCTGTCTCGGTCGACCTATGTAAACTTAGAATCGTCCGATCCTTGGATCGGATCATCCGAGGTAACTTGCGGTCAACCGAGCTCTGCGAAAACTAGCCGTTATATGACCGTTTTAAAAGTTATTTTTTGGATTCTTTTGAAAAGTATAAAAGCTCTGAAGCAGTGGAATCTTCAGAGAACAACCAGAGAGAATATACATTGATTATACGAAAAGCTTTAGCACTTTCAAAGCATATCCAACTTTATTAATGTGTTGAAAAGTTCAAAATCACAATCTCACTTGCAAGACACAAGTTATTGAATCCCAAGTTCTAAGAGCATTAAAGTAAGATCTTTAAAGGTATCAATCCTCCACTTTTTGAGTGTGTAACTCTCTCTTTATATCTCCAACTTTCCCTCTCTTAGTGATAGGGTATTTATTGTGTCAAGACCTACTTGGTGTGGGCTTTGTACTCTTAGTGAGTAGAGTTTATAATTGTGGTTATTTGTGTAAAACTCTTTGTGAGTTGCCACTTGTGTAATTACTTTTCTTAGTGAAGTTATTAAAAATCCTTGTGTGAAACTCAAGGTAGTGGACGTAGATTCTTTTTGAATCGAACCACTCTAAATCACGTGTCTTGCTTTCCTTGTTTTTATTTGTGCTCCATTTTCTCCAAACTTCAAATACAAGTTTCACTTTCAAGAATTTTGAAAATAAAAAGAAGCCACTTTTATAAAAACCCAATTCACCCCCCCCCCCCCTTGTGTTTTTCAGTTATTAATGTCAATATTCATGCTCTTATACCATTTATTCTCTAGCTTAATCACATGTGGTACAAAGGATCACAATAAAAGAATGAGAGCAAAAATTGTTCACAAAGAATCAAATTTTAGGGCATTTTACCTTTTATTAGGTTTAGGGCATACCTTTTATTTTTTGGGTTTGGGTTGAAGGCAAGGTGTTTGATGATATGCCATGGTAAATACGAGAATCAAATTTTTCTCTAATTATTTTAAAGCTAATAATTTGACTCTTTTTCTTTGCATAATAAATAATGATATCAAAGTGGCAAAATTTTCTAAGTTCACTAGCTTTTTACCTTTAGTTTAGGGTGTAAAATTTCCTCTTTATTCTCACATTGAAATTTTGTTAATGCACACTAAGAAATTTGTCACATTTGACCAATATTTATTTTTTTGAGCAGTTTCCGATCACCCAATTGCTAGTTTGCACATGAAATTTGTGTTTCAACTGCGTTGTATTGATGGGACCTGCCATGAAGACCTTTATAGAATCTTTCTTTGTATTATCTTGCCGATTTTTTGAATCTTTGTATTTATATATCTCCCCGTTTTATACTTCTTTGTAATATCTCCCCGTTTTATGCTTCTTTGTAATATCTCCCCGTTTTATACTTCTTCGTAATATCTCCCCAGTTTATGCATCTTTGTATTATCTCCCATGATTTTCTTTTTTTTTCGTATTATCTCCCATGATTTTCTATCTTTGTATTATCTCTCATGATTTTATATCTTTGTATTATCTCTCATTATTTTCTATCTTTGTATTATCTTGCAACAAACAAAACTATGTTGAAAATCATCGAAATAGTTGACAAAATGCCATTTCAAATAGTAGACAAGATGCCATTGTCACATGTTAATAATTACATGGAAAATAAGGGTGAGAAATCATCAAAATAAGATCCAAAGTTAATATGCATTTAATTATTAAGACTTGATATACACAGATATTGTGTTTGTAATGGAGGACCGTAGTTGGATGTATATGGATTCGACAACGAATGGTGGACCTCGTCATAGTCAACTTTTTATAGCGGGATTGAAACGATTTGTGGATTTCGCAGTTAACAAAACTATGTTGAAAATCATCGAAATAGTTGACAAAATGCCATTTCAAATAGTAGACAAGATGCCATTGTCACATGTTAATAACTACTTGGAAAATAAGGGTGAGAAATCATCAAAATAAGATCCAAAGTTAATATGCATTTAATTATTAAGACTTGATATACACAGTTATTGTGTTAGTAATGGAGGACCGTAGTTGGATGTATATGGATTCGACAACGAATGGTGGACCTGGTCATAGTCAACTTTTTATAGCGGGATTGAAACGATTTGTGGATTTCGCAGTTAGTACGTCTGCTAATGTACAAATTGATGGGATTAGGTGTCCTTGTGGGGTTTGTAAGAATAAGTATTTTCATATGCACGATCTCGTGAAATATCATCTTGTTATGAACGGATTCGTGTCTAACTATTATAATTGGACATGTCATGGTGAGGCATTCATCCCCATGCCTCAAATCCCGTTTGTTCATGAAATGGATAATTATAAAAGACATACGATACCGAACAATTATCGAGATATGGTTATTGATGCCACGGGACCAAGTTTTAATGAGCAGCAAAATAGGGACGTGGAAGAACCTCCCAATCCAGAGGCACAAATGTTCTATGACATGTTGAAGGTTGTTGATAGCCCACTGTACAATGGTTGTAAAAACCATTCACAACTTTCAATGACTGCTAGGATGTTGAGCATTAAATCCGAAGACAACTTATCTGAAACTACAATAGATAAATTTGCGCAGTTGATGAAAGAGACGCTTCCTCCACAAAATAATGCTTTAGACGACTTTTACAAAATGAAGAAATTGGTTAAAGGCCTTGGATTACCGGTGCAAAAGATTGATGTTTGTGTTAACGGTTGCATGTTGTACTAGAAAGATGATGTTGAGAGTAGAGAATGCAAGTTTTGTGGCCATGCTAGATACATTAAGAAAAAGAAATAAAAAAATACATGACAAAAAAATATTGCTTGCAAAAAGGTGTATTATTTTTCAATTACTCCGAGATTACAAAGATTGTATGCATCTGAGAAAACACATGACATGGCACTCAGACAGTGAGAGGGAAGAGGGAATAATGAATCACCCACGGGATGGAGAAGCTTGGCAACATTTTGATAGAACACATACTGATTTTGCAGCGGAACCTCGTAATATAAGGCTTGGGTTATGCACATATGGTTTTGCACCTTTCGGCATGTCAGGGAAGCACTATTCTTCTTGGCCAATTCTTCTAACACCTTATAATCTCCCCCCTTGGATGTGTATGAAGAACAATATAATCTTCTTAACTATCATTGTACCTGGACCCCAAAATCCAAAACACAAGATCGATGTGTACTTGCAGCCTTTAATCGATGAATTAAATCAGTTGTGGGGTGAAGGCACGGAAACTTATGATATCTAAAAAAAACAAAATTTTAAATTGAGGGCTTCATTACTTTGGACAATTAGTGATTTCCCAGCATATGGAATGTTGAGTGGATGGAGTACAGCTGGAATTCACGCTTGTCCATATTGTATGGAGGAAACACAAGCGTTTCATTTGCAGTCTGGCGGGAAACAATCGTGGTTCGATTGCCACAAATGCTTCTTGTCACCTGATCATCCTTTTAGAAGATATGCAAAGGGATTCCGAAAGGACCGGCGACAAGAGAGAGCAGACACGCCATCTCGCCTTACTGGTGATGAAATGTTGGTTAGAGTTAGAGATTATCAAAAAATTACCGATACAGCTGAAGAGATCGGTAAAGAGCAAGGCAGGGGTCGGGATCATAGTTGGGCCAAATGTAGTATATTTTGGGACTTACCTTATTGTCGGACACTTTTGATAAGACACAACATTGATGTCATGCATAATGAAAAAAATGTGTTTGATAATGTCTTTAACACCATGTTGGACGTGAAAGGTAAACTAAAGACAATGTTAAAGCTAGAGCGGATGTTGAAAGTGAAGGGATTCATGGGCGGAAACTCGTTCCAAACACCCATGGATCCTCCCCTGAAGGATCCGCTCATACGTAAACGAATCGAAAACAGCGGTAAAAACTTACAATTTTCGGATTCAAGAAACTACTTCTTGAATGGAGGATGACGATTCTTGGAAGCTTTCTTTTCACCAACGGAATTCCCTTTGCGGAATATCCCTCTACCTGTTAGTAGTGCCCTAGGACCATTAGCACATGTTGGGCGTTTTATTATCTTTTGAGCATGTAATTAAATAGTTAATTTTGCTTTTGATTATCAAATGTGTGATTTGATAGTAAAACTCATTAGCTTATGTAATTACTATTCTAGAAGTCCCTAGTTTTATGTAATGCTTAATTACTATGAAATAAAACTAGTATGATTGTTGATTGATGATCTTGTTTTACTGATCATGTGTAATGGATACAAATCACATCATAGATGCAATATATAGGGATACATTGTATTGGGACGTGATCAGTCGAGAAGTAATACTTCATGGTCTTAAGTCATAAGTATTACTTCCTCAATACTATTTTAGAATCCTTAGACCTTATGTCTTCATTGATTCTAGTATGAATGGAGCCACGTTTTGACTCGAGTCGGACGTTACTTGTATGCGAGTAATCAATACGACTGATGCTCGGATGTAGTGTCCTATCATAGCTTGAATGTGAGAGACATTGCAAGGAATTTGTCCCTCTCTATTATTAGAGAGATATCCATGGGCCCCTCGATAGGGAAAAGCTCATTTAAATGCATGGCCGTGCTCAAATGTATTTGATAAAGTGGTTATCAAATGCTATTTGTCGAAACAGTCTACACGGAGATCGAGCATAAATACAATTAAGCTTAATAAGGGTGACTACCACCATGCCTTATGCTTAATTAGGATATCGCGAGACAAAGGGATTAAATAGTGGATTGATATTAGGGTTCAGTTGTATATTCATTCACTTTGGGTAGTCACGATGTCCCTGCTAGGGACCGCTTTGTGATTTATGAACACATACTACTACTAAGTGTGTTTTCATTGCCATTGTGAGATGAACCTGCGGGGTCACACGCATAGACGAGCTAACGAGCTTCACGTCAGATTGATGAATCTAGAATGTGTCTAGGTTCATTGTATCGACATTTGTCTTTACGAAAATAATAAAGTGTTTATTATTCGAATTAGAGATAGGGGCAATCTTGGTATTTTACTATAGCTGGGATTACGTGGGAGTTATTATCAGATGAGGGACTCCCAGCTACCGCAGAGTCTAGGGGACGTGGGAGTTTGAGACTCCCAGCTGCAGAAAGGAGTTGAGGATGTGAGAGTTGGTTATGGGAACAAACTCTCACACCCTATATAATGACCTCTTGGCCGAAACCCTAGAGTTATGATTTTTCAGTCGAAATATTACCAAGTCTCGAAATTAGATTTCGGTTTCAGCCTCTCCCTTTTTTCTCTAATTCCCAGAAAATCGGAAAAAGACGAAGAGCTAGCAATCGTTGCCCATTTTGTCCCAGTGGATACCGGTAGAGGGACTTTCCCATGAGGAGATCAATTGGTGGCGATTGAATCCAAGAAACATCATCCTCCATTCAAGCGAGCTGCTTGAATCCAAGAAACGTAAGTTCTTCTTGTTTTACTGAATTGTTTCATATGAGCGGATCCTTCAGGGGAGGATCCATGGGTGTTTGGAACGAATTTCCGCCCATGAATCCCTTCACTACCGGTATCCACGCGACGAAATGGGCGGCGATTGCTAGCTCTTCGTCTTTCTGAAGTTCGGAATTTATAGAGAAAAGGGAGGCAAAGCAAATCTAATTTCGGAGAATTGATAATATTTCATTTGAAAAATCTTACTCTAGGGTTTCGGCCAAGAGATCATTATATAGGGTGTGAGAGTTTGTTCCAATAACCAACTCTCACATCCCCAACTCTCTCGGCGGTGGGAGTCTCTAACTCCCACGTTCCCTAGAATTCTGCTGGTAGTGGGAGTCCTTATCGGATAATAACTCCCACGTAATCCCGACTATATCGAAAATGCCCCTTATCTCTAATTCGAATGATAACGCTTTATCATTCTCGAGAAAAGGTGAATGTCGGATACAATGAACCTAGACACATTCTAGATTCATTGAATCCGGACATGAAGCTTCGTTAGCTCGTCTATGCGTGTGACCACAGTAGGGTTCATCTCACGGTGGCAATGAAAACACGCTTAGTAGTAGTGTGAGTTCATAAATCACAAGCGGCCCCTAGCGAGGACATTGTGACTACCCAAAGTGAATGAATTTACAACGGAACCTAATATCAATCCACTATTTAATCCCCTTTGTCTCGCGATATCCTAATTAAGCATAAGGCGTGGTGGTCGTCACCACTTATTAAGCTTAATTATATTTATGCTCGATCTCCGGGTAGACTGTTTTCGACAAATAGCATTTGATAACCACTTTATCAAATACATTTGAGCTACGACCATGCATTTAAGCAGTCTTTCCCTATCGAGGGGCCCATGGATATCTCTCTCAATAATAGAGAGGGACAAATTCCTTACAATGTCTCTCACATTCAAGCTATGATAGGACACTACGTCCGATCATCGGTCGTATTGATTACTGCATTACAAGTAACGTCCGAGTCGAGTCAAAAGCGTGGCTCGTTCATACTAGAATCAATGAAGACATAAGGTCTAAGGATTCTAAAATAGTATTGAGGAAGTAATACTTATGACTTAAGACCATGAAGTATTACTTCTCGGCGGATCACGTCGATACAATGTATCCCTATATATTGCATCTATGATGTGATTTGTATCCATTACACATGATCGGTAAAACAAGATCATCAATCAACAATCATACTAGTTTTAATTTCATAGTAATTAAGCATTACATAAAACTAGGGACTTCTAGAATAGTAATTACATAAGCTAATGAGTTTTACTATCAAATCACACATTTGATAATCAAAAGCAAAATTAACTATTCAATTACATGCTCAAAAGATAACAAAAGCGCACAACATGTGCTAATGGTCTAGGGGCACTACTAACAATCTCCCACTTGCCCTAGTTCCAATCATACATGATCCTCAATCCCATTGACCTAGTATGACTCTCATGTTTAGGGCATGTGGGAGTGGCTTGGTCAATGGATGCGCGATGTTGTCGTCTGTATGAACTTTCTGCAAATACTAACGTCTCTCTCGTCGATGATCTCTCTAATCGGATGGAAAGCGCTTTGAGAATGTGTTTGGATCGTTGGTGAGATCTAGGTTCCTTAGCTTGTGAAATGGCACCAGTACTATCACAATAGAGGTCCAGCTGGGTTCACAATGCTAGGGATGACACCTAGTTCATCAACAAACTTCACGATCCAAAGCGAGCTTCTGCAGCTGCTTGGGAGGCGACTAGATACTCGACTACATGTTGTAGAGTCGGCCACGGTTTCTTGCTTTGAGCTCTTCCCGACTCACGGCACCTCCATTCAAACAAAACACAAAAACCAGTTGCGATCGATAATCATCTACGTCGGTCCGGAAGCTTGCGTCTGTGTAACCATTTACAACCGAGACTTAAACTACGACCTCAGTAAACTAAGAACATATCTTTAGTCCTTCTCAAGTACTTAAGAATGCTCTTGGCTGCAGTCAATGTGACTCTCCGAGGTCGGATTGATATACGCTAGTCATACTTAAAGCAAATGAGACATCAGGGCGAGTGCATATTATGGCGTACATAATAGACCCAATGGCAGAAGCATATGGGATCTTACTCATGCGCTCTTGGTCCTCCCTTGTGGAAGGTCCTTGAGTTCTGCTGAGTTTGACGCCATGTGACATGGGCAAGAATCACTTTTTGGAGTCTTGCAAAGCTGAACCAGTTCGATGCACTTGTCAATGTATCCACTGCAGCTCGGGCCCGATCATTTTTGTTAGATCTATCTCTATAGATTCTTATACCCCAAAATGTATGTGGCCTCGCTTTAAGTCTTTCATGGAAAAGCACTTCCCCAACCAAGCTTTTACGCTTTGTAATGTGGGGATGTCATTTCCAATCGGTAAGATGTCGTCCACTTAAAGCACAAGGAACACTACTTTGCATTATTAGTTACTTTCTTATAAACACAAAGGCTCGTCTTCGTTTTTGATGAAACCGAATTCTTTAATACGTTCATCAAAGCGGCGATTCGACTTTCGAGATGCTTGCTTCAATCCATAAATGGACCTTTGAAGCTTACACACTTTGCTAGGATTTGTTGGATCAACAAACCCCTCGAGGTTGTGTCATATACACATCCTCGAGAAGGTTTCCATTAAGAAACGCGAGTCTTAACATCCATTTGCCATATCTACATAGTCATAATATGCGGCTATGGCAAGTAAAATCTAATTGACTTTATCATCACGACGAGGGAAAAAGGTTTCGTCATAGTCAATACCATGAACTTGTCTATAACCTTTAACTACTAGTCGCGATTTAAAAAGTGTGTACATTACCATCCATATCGGTCTTCTTTTTTATAACACCATTTGTTATCAATGACCTTGCACCCTCGGGTGGGTCAGCAAAAGTCCATACTTGGTTGTCGTACATGGATTGCATCTCGGACTTCATAGCTTCTAGCCACTTATCGACTCGGAACTACGAATTGCCTCTTTTGTAGGTAGTGGGTTCATCTTGATCAATCAGTTCAACTTTGATGATCATCGATCACGAAATCCATATCTCTCGGTGTTGATGTGCAGACTCGACCTCGCTTGGGCCTTGTGTCAAAGATTGAAGCTCGATGTCGGCACGTGAGCTTGCTTGAACTTCTAAAGTTGGTTCGGATGTTGTTTGGGGATATTTGAATTTCCTCAAGATGGATCTTACTCCCACTATCCTCTTTGGAAATAAATTCCCTTTCAAGGAATGAACCATTACTGAGCAACAAACACTTTGTTCTCACGATGGAAGATAGAAGTAATATCCTTTAGTTTCTTTAGGATATCCCACAAACAAACATTTGTCGATTTAGGGGCGAGTTTATCGGATAACAAGCGTTTTACGTACGCCTCGCATCCCCAAATTTTTGAGAAATGACAAACTAGAGTCGTTTCCCAGTCCATATCTCATATGGAGTTTTACGAACCGCTTTAGAAGGAACTCTATTTAATATAAATGCGGCGGTTTCTAGGGCGTAGCCCCGAAAAGAAGTGGAAGACTTGTTTGACTCATCATAGATCGAACCATATCTAATAAGGTGCGATTCCTCCGTTCGACACGCCCGTTTCCATTGTGGTGTGCCGGGAGGAGTTAATTGTGAAACAATTCCACAACCACTAAGATGTTCGTCAAACTCTTGGTTAAGGTATTCTCCACTCTCGATCGATCGAAGTATCTTAATACTTTTACGAGTTGATTTTGTACTTCATTTTGAAATTCTTTGAATCTTCCAAAGATTCGATTTATGTTTCATTAGATAGGCGTAGCCATATCTACTGAAATCATGCGTGAATGTGATGAAATGCTGAAACCCTCCTCTAGCACTAGTGTTTATTGGTCCACAAACATCTGTATGTATGAGGCCCGATAAATCGGAAGCTCTCTCACTTTGTCCGATAAAGGGAGCTTTAGTCATTTTGCCCAACAAGCAAGATTCACACGTCTCATAAGACTCTAAGTCAAATGATGTTAAAATTCCATCAGTATGGAGCTTTGATATGCGTTTCTCGTTGATGTGGCCCCAAAGCAGCGAGTGCCAAAAGTAGGTGCGGTTTAAGTCATTTGATTTAAACCTTTTAGTATTAATGTTATAGATGGGCCTTTGAATTGAATCATCGAGGTTAAGAATATAAAAGCCCATTCATCAAAGAGGCGTCTCCATCAAAAGATACGATCTTTATGAATGGTGCAAATTTTATTCATAATACTTAATTCAAAACCTTGATATCGAAACAAGAAAGCTGAAATAATATTCCTACTCAAAGTTGGAACATACAAACAATTATCCGGTTCTATAATAAGGCCACTTGGCAAAACTAAATTAAATGTCCCAGTAGCTACTGACAACAACTCTTGCTCCGTTGGCTACTCCGAGGTCCAGCTTCTCCTTTTGCCGGTGATCTACTCACTTTTGAACCCCCTGCACATTTGCACAAATGTGAGATCCATAACAGTATCTAATACCCATGAAGTAGGAGCGGGACATGTTAATTTCTATAACATAAATACACGGAGAGGCAGTCAGCTGGCATTTCCCTTTTTCTTCTCTTCCAAATAGAGTTTGCGATTCAGTTTCCAATGGCACGGTTCGCCACAATGGAAGCAAACTCCCTCGCTTTGGTGCCTTGGCTTTGGGCTGGGGCTTGGGCTTGTCATTGCCTTTGCCTTTGCCTCTCTTAGCCATGGGCTTTCCCTTGCCTTTCTTCTTGAAATTCCTTTTTTGAACCATTAAGACTTGAGGGGTCTTCTTAATGTTCGATTCAACTGCTTGAGCATGCCGTGTAGTTCATGTATGGTCTTCTCCATGGCATGCATGTTGAAGTTCATAACGAATTGGTCATACTCCGGTGGGAGTGAGCCCAAGATCATATACGTGGCCATGTCATGACCTACGGTGGCTCCAAGCTTATCGAGTTGGTCGAAAATAGCCTTTCATCTTAAGAACATGTGCGCTTACGAGAGGTTCCAGGGGGCCATTTTGCAACTATTTACGCCTATAGTTGTGAGGAATCTTTCATGGCGAGCTTGCTCTTCGGAACATTTCCTTGAGTGGCCCATCATCTGGAAAGCCTCAACTCCTTCAAAGCTGTTTTTGAAGGTCGGTGCTCATCGTGACTAACATGAGACAAGTCACAACGTTAGAGTCATCGAAATGCTTCTTCCAAGCATCTCTTTCAGCTCTAGAGGCGTTGTTTGCAGGCTGTTCAGGAATGTCCGTTTCAAGAACGTACAACTTTTTTTCTTGCTTAAGGACAATCCTTAAGTTGCGGGCCCAATCACCGCTCAGTTTTTCCTTCTCAAGGACGGATCGCAGAGAATTGTGTGATGAATTGGTTGCCATTATCTACATTAAGTTAATTGCAAAGTTTATTAGTTTTTTAGCAAAAACATTTTCCACGATTTCAACACTTGATAATAGTGGGGAAAAAACATTTTACAATAGTTACAGGAAAGCTTTGGCTTAACACCCACAATTAAAGTAAAATCATCTAATGGAAATGACATCTATATGTCCCGGCTATTTCCCATTTTATGCCCTAGGCCCAAAACTATTTTGATAGCCTAGTTAAGTCGGACCATGTCTAAGCATTATGGAAATCACTATTTTCCCATCTCCCTTTACTTAGGTAACCACTTTATCTGTTGCTTTGGCAAGCAGAAAAATGATGATCCAAGCTTATGGAGTGCTTAGGTTATGGTAGGCACTTTAAGACTTAATTAAAACCATTTGATGTGACATTCAAAATTAAATCCATCCAGACATAAAATAAACATCACACGCAGGTTATGAAGCGAAAAAGTAAATGTGATATAGCATGGCCTATTCCTATAATGACTCCACTGAGCACTTGTAGGGAGTCGAGGGTCAATCTAGGTCAAAATCCATCTCATGGATAATGTCTTCGATCTTGCACCTCCCGGCCTTGTTACATATTTGCATGGGCATACCCGGCCTTCATTGTAAAAGCGATAAAGCTAATCTAATAAAGTGATTACAATTTTACAACATTGAAAAAAGCGACTCGCGAGTCGTATTATAAAATTACAACCAAAAATATGTAAAACAAGGGGTATAGTAGGCCATGCTATTCACCATGCTAATATCACATAAAACATGACATAAATAATTCGCTGATATAAATTCAAATTTATATGTGTTGCCACTACTTAGATAATCGGATTATTCATTGGTTAATCGAATTAACCGAATTGATAACCGATTCATAAACAGTTTATGCATATAATCAGATTCATAATCATAAACAGTTTATGCATATAATCAAATTAATCAAATTAATCCTAGATACATAGTTTATGCAAATTAATCGAATTTAATTTCAAACCGAATCATGCTAAGGCAATTCAAGCAGAATCATGAAACCGAAAGCAGTTTATACAACAGCAGTTTATGCAACATCAGTTCATCAAACAGCGGTTCATATATCACACGTATCATGATCAAAGAGACAATCTTTAAACGCATTAAACAGTTTATGCGGTATTATAATCACAGAAACATAAAAGAAACAATCTTTTCTGTTTTTCACAAATACACATACCAAATCGAATTTGATATATGTTAAGATGTGATTAACAATGTCGAATCCGAATCGTATGAGCAAGGCTCGATACCATGAAGGGATTCATGAGGCGGAAACTCGTTCCAAACACCCGTGGATCCTCGCTGAAGGATCCGCACATACGTAAGCGAATCAACAGCGGTAAAAACTTACAATTTTCGGATTCAAGAAACTACTTCTTGAATGGAGGATGACGATTCTTGGAAGCTTTCTTTTCCCCAGCGGAATTCCCCTTTGCGGAATATCCCTCTCGCAGTATCCACGCTGGCCAAGCAGGGCGGCGATTGCTAGCTCTTCGTCTTTACGAAGTTCGAATTTAGAGAGAAAAGGGAGACGAAAGCTGAAATCTAATTTTGAGAGAATTGATAATATTTAGGTGAAAAAATCTTACTCTAGGGTTTCGGCCAGAGATCATTATATAGGGTGTGAGAGTTTGTTCCTATAACCAGCTCTCACATCCCCTAACTCCTCTCGGCGGTGGGAGTCTCTAACTCCCACGTTCACTAGAATTCTAGCTGGTAGTGGGAGTCACTTATCGGATAATAACTCCCACGTAATCCCGGCTATATCGAAAATTCCCCTTATCTACTAATTCGAATGATAGCAGCTTTATCATTCTCGGAAAGGTGAATGTCGGATACAATGAACCTAGACACATTCTAGATTCATTGAATGCTGGACATGAAGCTTCGTTAGCTTCGTCTATGCGTGTGACCACTGTAGGTTCAAATCTCACGGTGGCAATGAAAACACGCTTAGTAGTAGTGTGAGTTCATAAATCACAAGCGGTCCCCTAGCGAGACATTGTGACTACCCAAGTGAATGAATATACAACGGAACCTAATATCAATCCACTATTTAATCCCTTTGTCTCGCGATATCCTAATTAAGCATAAGGCGTGGTGGTCGTCACCCTTATTAAGCTTAATTATATTTATGCTCGATCTCCCGGGTAGATTTGTTTAGACAAATAGCATTTGATAACCACTTTATCAAATACATTTGAGCACGACCATGCATTTAAGCAGTCTTTCCCTATCGAGGGGCCCGTGGATATCTCTCTCTAATAATAGAGAGGGACAAATTCCTTACAATGTCTCTCACATTCAAGCTATGATAGGACACTACGTCCAGATCATCGGTCGTATTGATTACTCTTGTTACAAGTAGCGTCCCAGTGAGTCAAAGCGTGGCTCCATTCATACTAGAATCAATGAAGACATAAGATCTAAGGATTCTAAAATAGTATTGAGGAAGTAATACTTATGACTTAAGACCATGAAGTATTACTTCTCGGCGGATCACGTCGATACAATGTATCCTATATATTGCATCTATGATGTGATTTGTATCCATTACACATGATCAGTAAAACAAGATCATCAATCAACAATCATACTAGTTTAATTTCATAGTAATTAAGCATTACATAAAACTAGGGACTTCTAGAATAGTAATTACATAAGCTAATGAGTTTTACTATCAAATCACACATTTGATAATCAAAAGCAAAATTAACTATTCAATTACATGCTCAAAAGATAACAAAACGCACAACATGTGCTAATGGTCCTAGGGCACTACTAACAGAAAGGTATTGCAGTAGTCCGGAATTGAATATTAAACACGATGGCCGAGGTAAAGCAACGAAACCGAAGGCATGTTTCACTCTTACCAAGGCACAAAAATAGATGGTTTTGCAGTGGGTTAAAGAATTAAGGCTCCCAGATGGATATGCTTCGAATTTGGCGTGATGAGTTGATATGAAAGAGTTGAAAATGTCTGGAATGAAGAGTCACGATTCTCATGTATTCATGGAGAGACTTATCCCTATAGCACTTAGAAAAGTACTACCGACAAATGTTTGGGGACCCTTGGCTGAACTAAGTCTGTTCTATAGAGATTTGTGTTCCCCAAAGTTGAGTGTGGCGCATATGCAAGAATTGGAGAACACTATCGCTATTTTATTGTGCAAGTTAGAGAGAATATTTCCTCCGGGATTTTTTGATGTGATGGAACACTTGTCGATTCACCTTCCGTACGAAGCTAAGGTTGGTGGTCCTGTACAATTTAGGTGGATGTACCCGTTCGAGAGGTAACAACCAATGTCTTAAGTTATCTCAACTTCATTTTTATTTTTCATGTACGTATTTACAATGTGATTAACTACATATTCTTTAAATAGATACCTGCACCATATGAAAAAGAAGATAAAGAACAATGCCAGAGTTGAGGGGTCAATTTGCAATGCATACTTAGTCGAAGAAGCTGCTACATTCTTTAGCTATTATTTCGAACCCCACGTGAAAACGAGAGTTACAACCATTGGGCGAAATGATGGTGAAGACTGTTAGAGGAATAACCGGGTCACACATAAATGCGCAGCGGAATAAAACTTGACCCGCCTCTACCAGGACCTTCCACGAGTAAGAACCTACGACTATGGGATAGTGTTTTACCTTATATTGATGCTAGAATGGCTGAAAGCAGCTTTCGGCGGTATGTTGTCACGAGACGGAACACCACGATGCGAGGCTCAGTCTCTCCCGAGTATCCACTCGATCTTAGGGGATGGTCTTCTCTTGCTTGGTGCTAGCCAACGCCTTGTAGAAGCTTTGAAGACACTCTTCAATGGAGTATGTATTTCGGACCTTATCGGAAGAATAAGATACGAGATTTCTAACTTCTTTCCTATTAGCAAAAGCTAGAAAACAAGTCTAGAAATCTATCTTTTCTTTTCTCTTTAAAACTCACTTTTCTCTCTTCTCTCTAAGCTTCAAAAGCTGGAGAAAAACTGATTAATATGAATGGGAAAAATCGGTATTTTTCCCTTAGTCTATCAGAGAGAGTGGGGAGAGATAAAGGGGAAAGTGGGAGATCATGGAGGAAACTACTCCTCCCACTTTCTCCACTCACTTTTAACCACTTGCTAAGAGATAAAATGGCTGGATAATATCGTCTAATTTGTCCAGCCATAAGGTCGGTCCAAAAGCGAGTGCAGTCGGCCCGAGCATATTGAGTACGCCCTGACCCGATCAAGGGCCCGGCCCAATCGAATTGGCGCACCTTAGATTAAATGTACTCAGCAAGCCCAATCCGGTTGATCTATGAGTGCGACCCAGAGAGTATCTATGGCGTTGGCAGTGACATCATATGTCACGAGGTAATGAGAGGTATCTAGCAGCATCATTACCCCCCAAATTCATATATATCTGGTGATTTATCGTAATCACAACATTTGACATTTGTAGTTAAATCCTTTTGTCCTTGATATCTAGATTGAACACAAGTCATGGAAAAAGTCACACTTGTATTGTCCAATCTTTTAGTTTCTTGATTCGCGAGTAGACTAATCAAATGACAACAATATCTCATCTTGATTCATTTGTTCATGGCCATGAATTAGTCGAGACTCCATCAAGGGGGCCCCGAGATATCGCTCTGCTATATAGGAGGGACAAATCCTTCTACGCATCCCACTCATCCTGAACAAGATTCGTGATATACCCAATAAATGCCTTTATTGCTCACCCAGTTACGGATAGCGTTTAATATTATCATGTGATTATTAGCATGGTGAATTTGTGTTTATATCCGCGAAATTATTATGCTATGTTTTATGTGATTATTAGCATGGTGAATAGCATGGCCTACTATACCTCTTGTTTTACATATTTGGGTTGTAATTTTATAATACGACCTGCGAGTCGTTTTTCTCTATGATGTAAAATTGTACATGTTTTCTTAGATTAGTCATTGAAGATTTGGGTATGCCCATGCAATTATGTAACAAGGCGGAAAGTTGCTTTGGATCGAAGACATTATCCATGAGATGGATTTTTGACCTAGATCGACCACTCGACTCTCACAAGGCTCGTGGGAGTCATTATAGGAATAGGCCATGCTATATCACATTTACATTTTAGCTTTATATCTTTGCGTGTGATGTTTATTTTATGTCCGGATGGATTTACTTTAAAGCGTCACATTAAATGGTTTTAATTAAGTCTTAAAGTGCCTACCATAACCTAAGCACTCCACATGCTTGGATCATCATTTTTACGCTTGCCAAAGCAGCGAGATAAAGTGGTTACCTAAGTAAAGGGAGATGGGAAAATAGTGATTTCCATAATGCTTAGACATGGTCCGAGCTTAACTAGGCTATCAAAATAGTTTTGGGCGAGGGCATAGAATGGGAATAGCGGGACATATACATGTCAATCCCGTTAGATGATTTTACTTTAATTATGGGTGTAAAGCCAAAGCTTTCCCATAACTATTGTAAAATGGTTTTTACCCACTATTTATCAAATGTTGAAATTGTGGAAAATATTTTTGCTCAAAACTAATAAACTTTGCAAATAATTTAATGTAGATAATGGCAACCAATTCATCACACAACTCACTGCTGCGATCCAGTCCTTGAGAAGGAAAAAAGCTGGCGGGACCAATTTCCTTGATTGGGCCCATGACTTAAGATTGTCCTTAAGCTGGAAAAAGAAGGCTATGCGTTCTTGACACGGACATTCCTAAGCGACTTTGCACCCGATGCCCCCGAGCTGAGAGAGATGCTTGGAAGAAGAACTCGATGACTCTAACGGCGTGACTTGTCTCATGTTGGTCACTGATGAGCGCCGATCTTCAAAAGCGGTTTGAAGGTGTTGAGGCTTTCAGGATGATGGGCGGCTCGAGGAAATGTTTCAAGAGCAAGCTCGTCATGAAAGATTCCTCACTACAAAGGCATTGAATAGTTGCGAGATGGCCCCACAGCATCTCGTAAGTGCCCGCGTTCTAAAGATGAAGGGCTATTTTGACCAACTTGACAAACTTGGGGCTCCAGTAACTCATGACATGGCCCACGAGATATGATCTTGGGCTCACTCCCACCGGAGTATGACCAATTCCTTATGAACTTCAACATGCGTGCCATGGAGAAGACCATAAATGAAATACACGGGATGCTCAAGCGGTGAGGCTGAACATTAAGAAAACCCCCGAAGTCTTAATGGTTCAAAAGGGAACTTCAAGAAGAAAGGCAGGAAAGCCCATGGCCAAGAGAGGCAAAGGCAAAGGTAATGACAAGCTAGCCCCGACCCAAGCGAGGCACCAAGGAGGAGTTTGCTTCCATTGTGGCGAACCGAGGCCATTGGAAAGCGGAATTGCAAACTCTATTTGGAAGAGAAGAAAAAAGGGAAAGGCCGGTTTGGTTTGTCTCTCCAGGTATTTATGTTATAGATGTAAAACACGAGAGGGGGGTGAATTGGGTTTTAACTAATCTTAGCAACTTTTTTCGAATCTTTGCAATGCAAGTGAAAGTATAAGCAAGATGAACAAAGGCTAAAGCAAAACCCGATCAACAAGACAAAGGGATTTATAGTGGTTCGATTCACTTAGAATCTACCTCCACTACCTTGAGCGCACCCCGAGGATTTCAAACACTTCACTAAGAAGATGCCCACACAAAGTAGGACTTTTACAATTGCCCACACAAAGTAGGACTTTACAACCAAAGGATGCCCACACAAAGTAGGACTTACAATAATAACCCTATCACTAAGAAAGGGGAATTAAGAAAGGTTAAGTACAAGATTGTTCACTCTTCTAAGTGAAAGATATAGTACCTTTGAAGCACAAACAATTTAGCTCTTGAACATATGAGGTCCACTCTTTGTCTTGCTTTTGAAAGAATACTCTTGAATGCTTTAGATCATAAGGATGAAGAGTATTTTGCTTTGAAAAGTATTTAGACTTGATAAGATATCAATGTTTTATGTTTTTCAAAGTCTTAGAATGATTTTCAGCTTTAGAGTATATATACATATCAAAATATGGCTGAAAATCGAGTCTCCAACGGTCAAATAACGGCTAGTAAAAGCGAGTTCGGTTGGCCGTTCACGGACCTCGGATGACCGAAGGTCACCTCGGTTGAGCCGAAGCCAACCTCGGTCGACCGTCCAAGCCACTCGGTCGACCGACCATGCCTAAGGTCGGCCGAGACCTCATCAACAAATCTCTCGGTTTCTCTTCGGTTGATCCGATCTTGAGCTCGGTCGACCGAACCTTTTCCGAGCATCGAGAGTGTTGATTTTTCACACGTTTTGAAATCTTTTGAAGTGTAAAAGGTTTTCCCAAAAGGTAACAAGTAAGAACACTTGAAAAACCATTTTAAAGACTTATACTTTGTAAACAAAGGCTTTTGGATAAGGAAACTTATTTGAAACTTTTGCCTTTTGAAAACGTGTTTGTGTGCAAGCAAGACTTGAATGTAGAGCATATGTTCATGAGAGCTTTGGTTAGAGCTTTCTAAGATTGCGACTAATGACAACAAAGCTAAACTAACCAAACCTAAGTCTTCAATCTTCAATCTTGATGAATGAGCCTTGTATATCTTTGAATCTTGATATCAATGGCTTTCAATGGCTTGATTGAAGTACTTAGAGCTTCCTACAAGATTTCCAATATTCTATCACAAAGATTAAGATCATTAGACACAACATCAAATGTTTGTCCAATATCAAAAACAGAGTTCGTTCGCCCTTAGGGCTTACAATAGAAATTAACATGTCTGCTTCTACTTCATGGGTATTAGATACCGGTTGTGGATCTCACATTTGTGCAAATGTGCGGGGGGTTCAAAAGGGAGTAGATCACGGCAAAAGGAGAAGTGGACCTCGGAGTAGCCAGCGGAGCAAGAGTTGTTCTTTGTAGCTACGGGGGACATTTAATTTAGTTTTGCCAAGTGGCCTTATCATAGAACTAGATAATTGTTTGTATGTTCCAACTTTGAGTAGGAATATTATTTCAGTTTGTTGTTTGGATATTGAAGGTTTTGAATTAAGTATTATGAATAAAATTTGCACCATTCATAAAGATCGTATCTTTTATGGAGATGCCTCTTTGATGAATGGGCTTTATATTCTTAACCTCGATGATTCCATTAAAAGGCCCATCTATAACATTAATACTAAAGGTTTAAATCAAATGACTTAAACCAAACCTACTTTTAGCAGCTTTATCGTTTGGGCCACATAAACGAGAAACGCATATCAAAACTCCATACAGATGGAATTTTAACATCATTTGACTTAGAGTCTTATGAGACGTGTGAATCTTGCTTGTTGGGCAAAATGACTAAAGCTCACTTTCTTGGACAAAGTGAGAGAGCTTTCAGATTTGTTGGGCCTCATACATACGAGATGTTTGTGGACGATAAACACTAGTGCTAGAGGAGGGTTTTGATGCTTCATCACATTCACGAGATGATTTCGGTAGATATGGCTACGTCTATCTAATGAAACATAAATCCGAATCTTTTGGAAGATTGAAAGAATTTCAAAATGAAGTACAGAATCAACTTGGCAAAAGTATTAAGATACTTGATCGGATCGAGGTGGCGAATACCTTAACCAAGAGTTTGATGAACATCTTAGTGGTTGTGGAATTGTTTCACAATTAACTCCCTCCCGGCACACCACAATGGAATGGCGTGTCGAACGGAGGAATCGCACCTTATTAGATATGGTTCGATCTATGATGAGTCAAACAAGTCTTCCAATTTCCTTTTGGGGCTACGCCACTAAAAAGCTGCTTGCATTTATATTAAAGCAGAGTACCTTCAAAAGCGGTTGAGAAAACTCCATATGAGATGTGGGTAGGGAAACGACCTAGTTTGTCATTTCTCAAAATTTGGGGATGCGAGGCGTATGTAAAACGCTTGTTATCGATAAACTCGCCCCTTAAATCCGACAAGTGTTTGTTTGTGGGATATCCTAAAGAAACTAAAGGATATTACTTCTATCTTCCATCGGAGAACAAAGTGTTTGTTGCTCGTAATGGTTCATTCCTTGAAAGGGAATTTATTTCCAAAGAGGATAGTGGGAGTAAGATCCATCTTGAGAAATTCAAGATCCCCAAACAACATCCGAACCAACTTTAGAAGGTCAAGCAAGCTCACGTCGCGTCTTGAGCTTCAATCTTTGACACTAAGGCCCCGAGGAGGTCGAGTCGGGTACATCAACGACTGAGAGATATGGATTTCGCGTGATCGATGATCATCGAGTTGAGCTGATTGATCAAGATGAACCCACTACCTACAAAGAGGCAATTCGTAGTTACGAGTCGAGATAAGTGGCTAGAAGCTATGAAGTCGAGATCGCAATCCATGTACGACAACCAAGTATGGACTTTGGTTGACCCACTCGAAGGAGTGCAAGGTCATTGATAACAAATGGTGTTATAAAAAAGAAGACCGACATGGATGGTAATATACACACTTTTAAATCGCGACTAGTAGTTAAAGGTTATAGACAAGTTCATGGTATTGACTATGGCGAAACCTTTTCCCCATGTCAGTGATGATAAAAGTCAATTAGGGATTTTACTTGCCATAGCGCATATTATGACTATGAGATATGGCAAATGGATGTTAAGGCTGCGTTTCTTAATGGAAACCTTCTCGAGGATGTGTATATGACACAGACCCGGAGGGGTTTGTTGATCCAACAAATCCTAGCAAAGTGTGTAAGCTTCAAAGGTCCATTTATGGATTGAAGCAAGCATCTCGAAAAAGTTGGAATCGTCGCTTTGATGAGCGTATTAAAGAATTCGGTTTCATCAAAAAGCGAAGGCGAGCCTTGTGTTTATAAGAAAGTAGCTGATAATGCGGTAGTGTTCCTTGTGCTTTAAGTGGGACGACATCTTGCTTGATTGGAAATGACATCCCCACATTACAAAGCGTAAAAGCTTGGTTGGGGAAGTGCTTTTCCATGAAAGACTTAGGCGAGGCTACATACATTTTGGGTATTAGAATCTATAGAGATAGATCTAACAAAATGATTGGCTACGAGCGAGTGGATACATTGACAAGGTGCTTGAAAGCAGTTCGGTTTGCAAGACTCCAAAAAGGGATTCTTGCCCATGTCACATGGCGTCAAACTTCAGCGAGAACTCAAGGACCTTCCACAAGGGAGGACCAAGAGCGCATAGTAAGATCCCATATGCTTCGGCCATTGGGTCTATTATGTACGCCATGATATGCACTCGCCTAGATGTCTCATTTGCTTTAAGTATGACTAGCGAGATATCAATCGACCACTAGTGAGTCACATTGGAGCTGCGATCAAGAGCATTCTTAAGTACTTGAGAAGGACTAAAGATATGTTCTTAGTTTACGGAGGTCGGGAAGGAAAGTGCGGTAGTAAATGGTTACACGAGACGCAAGCTTCGAGCCCGGCGTAGATGATTATCGATCGTAATCTGGTTTTGTGTTTTGTTTGAATGGAGGTCTTTGTGGTGGAAGAGCTCGAAGCAAGAGACCGTGGCCGACTCTACAAATGAAGCTGAGTATTTGGGCTGCCTCGAAGCGGCTAAGGAAGGCTGTTTGGATCGGGAAGTTTGTTGATGAACTAGGTGTCGTCCACTAGCATTGTGAACCCGGTGGACCTGTATTGTGATAATCTTGGTGCCATTTCACAAGCTAAGGAACCTAGATCTCACTAGTGATCCAAACACATTCTCGAGGCGTTTCCATATGATTCGAGAGATCATCGGCGAGAGAGGCGTTAGTATTTGCAAAGTTCATACAGAGCGACAACATTGCGAGATCCATTGACCAAGCCACTCCCACGGCCTAAACATGAGAGTCATACTAGGTCAATGGGATTGAGGATCATGTATGATTGGAACTAGGGCAAGTGGGAGATTGTTAGTAGTGCCCACTAGGACCATTAGCACATGTTGTGCGTTTTGTTATCTTTTTGAGCAAGTAATTGAATAGTTAATTTTGCTTTTGATTATCAAATGTGTGATTTGATAGTAAAACTCATTAGCTTATGTAATTACTATTCTAGAAGTCCACTAGTTTTATGTAATGCTTAATTACTATGAAATAAAACTAGTATGATTGTTGATTGATGATCTTGTTTTCTTGATCATGTGTAATGGATACAAATCACATCATAGATGCGATATATAGGGATACATTGTATTGGGCGTGATCCGTCGAGAAGTAATACTTCATGGTCTTAAGTCATAAGTATTACTTCCTCAATACTATTTTAGTATCCTTAGACCTTATGTCTTCATTGATTCTAGTATGAATGGAGCCACGTTTTGACTCGGTCGGACGTTACTTGTAACGAGTAATCAATACGGCGATGATCGGATGTAGTGTCCTATCATAGCTTGAATGTGAGAGACATTGTAAGGAATTTGTCCCTCTCTATTATTGAGAGAGATATCCATGGGCCTCGATAGGGAAAGAGCTGTTTAAATGCATGGCCGTGCTCAAATGTGTTTGATAAAGTGGTTATCAAATGCTATTTGTCGAAAGCAGTCTACACGGAGATCGAGCATAAATATAATTAAGCTTAATAAGGGTGGCGACCACCATGCCTTATGCTTAATTAGGGATATCGCGAGACAAAGGGATTAAATAGTGGATTGACATTAGGTTCAGTTGTAATTCATTCACTTTGGGTAGTCACGATGTCCTGCTAGGGGCAGCTTGTGACTTATGAACTCACACTACTAACAAGTGTGTTTTCATTTCCATTGTGATATGAACCTACGGGGGTCACACGCATAGGCGAGCTAACGAGCTTCATGTCAGATTCAATGAATCTAGAAAGTGTCTAGGTTCATTGTATCGACATATGTTTTTACGAAAATAATAAAGTGTTTATTATTCGAATTAGAGATAGGGGCAATTTTGGTATTTAACAGTAGGCTGGGATTACGTGGGAGCCATTATCAGATAAAGACTCCCACTACAGCGGAAGTCTAGGGGACGTGGGATTCGGAGTTTCCCACAGTAGGAGAAGTTGAGTAGACATGGGAGTTGTTACGGGAACCAACTCCCACACTCTATATAACATCTCTTAACCCGAAACCCCTAGGCATAAGTTGTTATCGGTCGAAATACCTAGACCAAAAAGAAAAATCGTTTTTTCTTTCGCCTTCCCTTTTCCTTCTCTAATTCCCCGAACTTGAGAGAGGCGAAGAGCTAGCAATCATTTGCTCGTTTAAAGTCAGCGTGGATACCGGTAGAGGATATTCGCAGAGGAAATCCGGTGGTGGCAAGACCCCGATCAAGAAACGTCATCCTCCAATCAGAAGTAGCTTCTTGAATCCGAAACATGTAAGTTCTTTATCACTGTTTTTCGGTTCGGTTTCGTATGAGCGGATCCTTCGAGGGAGGACTCATGGGTGTTTGGAGCGAGTTTCCGCGGTGAATCCCTTCGATAAATTTCTCGATCCAAAGCGCCTCCTTATCACAAGGCTGCTTATGTACTCGGCCTCTGTCATAGAATCTGCGATGGTTGATTGCTTTGAAGCTGCGCCCGACTCACGGCACCTCCATTCAAGTTAAACACATATCCCGATTGCGATCGGAAATCATCTCTGTCGGTTTGGAAACTAGCATCGGTGTAACCACTTACAACGAGCTCATCCGCCCCTCCATAAATCAAGAATGTATCCTTAGTCCTTCGTAAGTACTTGAGGATATTCTTGGCTGAGATCGATGGCGTTCACCGTAATTAGGCTAGTATCTGCTCGTAATGCTTAAGGCAAAGCGAGACATGCGGGCGAGTACATATCATGGCGTACATGATGGATCCTATGGCGAAGCATACGGAATCTCTTTCATGCGTTCTAATTCGGCGAGCGTTTTAGAACACTATTCCTTCGACGAAAGCAGTACCATGTGCCATAGGACAAAGTCCTTTCTTAGACTCTTGCATGCTAAACCGCTTTAGCACCTTGTCTATATATGTACTCGACTTAGGCCAGTGAGTCTCCCTGGATCTATCTCTATAGATCTTGACTCCCCAGAATATAGGCGAGCCGCTTTAAGTCTTTCATAGAGAAACACGTACTCAACCGAGCCTTTACAGGACTTTAAGGTTGGTATGTCGTTTCCAATGAGTAGTATGTCATCTACATACAAAACCCGAGAATACAATTGAGCTCCCACTAACCTTTTTTGTAAACACAAGGCTCATCCTCATTTCTAATGAAGCGAAACTCACGGGACGGCATCATTAAAAGCGGATGTTCGGCTGAGAAGCTTTGCTTGAGTCCATAAATGGATCTACGAAGCTTACATACTTTTCGGCATTCTGCGGAGTGACAAAACCTTCAGGTGTGTCATATACACATCCTCATCAAGTTTTCCATTAAGGAAAGCGGTTTTGACATCCATTTGCGGTTTCGTAGTCATAGTAGGCTGCGATAGCAAGCAAAATCCGAATGGACTTGAACATAACTACGGGGGAAAAGGTCTCATCATAGTCGATACCATGAATTTGTTTGAAACCTTTGCGACCCGATCGCCCCCTTATGCGTTTGTACATTCCCTTCCATGTCGGTTTAATCTTAAAAAACCCATTTGCACCCCTATGGGAGTTACCCCTTCAGGGTGGATCAGCCAAGATCCAGGACTTGGTTTGTGTACATGGAGTCCATTTCGAATCTCGTGGCCTCAAGCCATTTCTCGAAATCCGGGCTATTAATTGCCTGTTTGTAGGTTGAAGGTTCATCGTGATCCACAAACATAACATCACCATGTTACTGTTATGAAAAAATCCAAATTTTTACGGAGGTGGGACGACGAACTCTACCGGACCTACGCAATTCTTGTGTTTCTTGAGCTGGTCTTTGTGCTGCACTATTGTTTGTGGCTTTCTTTGCACAACAACTTGTGGAGTCTGTTCATTTTCCATCTCATCATTAGTGCTAGTTTGAGAGTCCGGAACTTGAGAAAGTTCTACGCTACTCCCGCTTGTGTTTCTAGAAACAAATTCTTTTTCTAGAAAGACTCCGATGCGAGCAACAAACACTTTGTTCTCGTTAGGGATATAAAAAGTAGTATCCTTTAGTTTCCTTAGGATAACCTATAAATATGCACTTTTTAGATTTTGGAGCCGGCTTATCGGAAGGTGAGCGTTTCACAAAGCGCTTCACGGCCCCAAATCTTGAGGAAAGACAAAGCTGGGGACGCTTCCCGATCCATAGCTCGTATGGCGTCTTTGCAAGCTGATTTAGATGGAACACGGTTAAGTGTTAAAGATCTTTGTCTCTAGTGCGTGTCCCCAAAAGGAATTGGGCAAGCTCGTGTGACTCATCATAGAGCGAACCATATCTAATAAGGTTACGTTCCTCCTTTCGAATACACCATTCCATTGTGGAGTAGGTGGAGGAGAAAGTTGTGAAAGCGATTCCACAAGCTTTTAGATAGTCACGAGAATTCTTGACTCAAGTATTCTCCTCCTCGATCGGATCGAAGAACCTTAATACTCTTGCCAAGTTGGTTTTCTACTTCAAGTTTAAACTCTTTAAACTTAGCAAATGCTTGGTTGTGTTTCATCAAGAACACATATCCATACCTACTGAAGTCATCGATAAAGGTAATGAAGTAGAGGTAACCACCCCTTGCATGTATATTAAAAGGGGCCACATACATCACTATGTATTAGTCCTAATAAAGCATCGGCTCTCTCACCTAGCTTAGTGAAAGGTGATGCTTTGTCATCTTACCCAACAAACAAGATTCGCATCGATCATAAGACTCGAAGTCAAATGATTCCAACGACCCGTCTTTATGGAGTTTGGATATGCGATCTTCGTTTATGTGGCCTAGCGACAATGCGAGAGGTATGTCGGATTAGAATCATTAGTCTTAAACCTTTTTGGTATTTATGTTTAAAATTGGCATATCAAGGTCTAAAATATATAGACCATTAATTAAAGAAGCGCTTGCATAAAACATATTATCAAGAAATAACGACAATCGTTGGTTTTTGATCGAAATCTCAAAACCGTTCTTGTCCAAACAAGAAAGCTGAAATAATATTTTTAATTAAACTAGGTACATAGAAACAGTTTTCTAAACCCAAAACAAGCCACGAAGGCAAAGTAAAAGTACAAGTCCCTACTGCTAGGGGAACGCGACACGTGCTCAGTTGCCTACTCGTAGTTCCACTTCACCCTTTGCCAACTCTCTACTCCCTTTGCGGTCCACTGCACATTAGTACAAATGTGAGAACCACATCCGGTATCAAATACCCAAGAAGTAGTTGTATTTAAATTGATATCAATCATATTAATATCTATAACATAAATACCGAGCCCAGTAGCAACAATTGCTTTCTCCTTTTCAGCCTTTTCCCCTGCAAGATAGCTTTTGCGGTTCCTTTTCCCAGTGACCCTTCTCACCACAATGATGACGAGATAGAGTCCTTGGTTACACCACCCTTAGGTTTTCGAGTGCATTGTTGAAAGTGGTTTGCTTGCCCTTGGGCTTACCTTTCGGTTTGCCTTTGGGTTTCGCAAAACCTTTGCCTTTGCCCTTTTTGCACCATCGGTATGGTGTTGAGCTTGGACTTGCCTATTTCCTTCTCGGCAGTCCTTAGCATATTCAACAACTCGAGCAATGGCTTGTCAATTTCATTCATGTGATAATTAGAATGAATTGATTTGAATGACTCGAGCAACGATTGCAAGATCAAATCGGTCGACGACTCTTGTCCCCGAAAGGAAATCCCGAGTTTTTCAAGGTTACGAACATAACCTATCATCTTAAGAAGCGTGAGTTCCCTCTGGCATTCTCTCGGACATTTTGCCTTTGAAAGAGATTTCGATACATCGAAATCTCTCTGGCGTGCTTGCCCACTGATATAGTTGCTTCGAGTGAACCGGCATATCATAAGCCCCCCATGTCCTCATGTTGCTTACGAAGCTCGAGTTCATGGTGACAAGCATGAGGCTAGACACATCTAAAGCATCACTAACATGCTTCGATAGCGATCCTTTCGTGGCCGTAGCACGAGCCTCCGGTATAGCGAGGAATAAGACATGTTCCCGGGGACATACTGACTTTCTTTCATGCTTGAGAGCGATTCTCAAGTTCTGAACCCGATCGAGGAAGTTAACTCCCTCTAATTTGTCCTTCTCAAGGGACGAGACACGATGATAGTGTTTGGTTTGAATTTGCCATTTTCTACAACAAAAATATATGCAAAGTAAGTACTGGATTTAAAAATCATTATTAGGTCTTTATCTTTTTAATGATTTCTCCCACTATTTTCTTCGAGTGAATAACCCTCAATATCAACTCGGAAAGTTCGTTAACTTTCTAGCGGGCCAAGATCCATATTTCACCTCGTTACGAGTCGGCTTTGGTGATCGCCCAAAACTTAGTTATTTAGGTAGGCAACGTTTGCCAATTACATCAAATTATGTAATTCTTGGTTAGTTGAGTGAATAACATTTATTCAAGCGTATCATTATACACTTTTCTCAACTCTTTTGCCTCTAGATCCTCAATCCATCTATTGAGATAATCTAGTTAACTAGGACCCTAAGTTTTAGCGGCGGATATCACAACTTATCCTTCGCGCCTCACCCAGGATAGACACGTATGCACAGCTTTGGCATGTCCCATACTAATGTCGATCTAGGCCTTGACGAGGGCCAAACTTAGGAAGGCACTAATTAATGTTTTATATGAGGGATTTCGTTTTTAACAATCTCACGAGAAAAGCATAAATAAAAGCGGTTTATGCTTATATACTTATGCATCAATACATAAAATAAAATGCAATAGTAATCGCCATATCCTATTCGGTTTTCCAAGCCAATGGAAAAACCGTGAAGTCAATCTAAGGGTGTAAAATGAAAAACATCTATTCTACACCGTCTTGACCTTCAGTTGGTTGCCTCCAAATCTTCATCATCTCAACTGTACCTTCTCCTAATCTAGAATTACAAAATTTCTAAGGAAACCTCGAGTTACATTCGAGGAGATATAATGAGAATAAAATTACAACTTTTTGAATGATAAAATAGGCACGATACGCGAGATCGTATTATAAAATAAAACCAACGAGGGCTAAAGGCGACTACTATGCATCATGCTCAATTAACATAACATTTTATGGAAAAAGCGAGCAAGCGGCAAACAAATGAACATTTCATATTGTCTCGGGTTCGGTCGATCGGTCGGGAGTATTCGGTCGACCGAAGACCAACTTCGGATCAGCCGAAGACCAACTCGGTTGATCAGAACAAGTATCATTTAGCTCTTGTCTTGCCTCGGTCGACCGAAGATGAGTCGGTCGGCCAAGTGACAAAAAGCGAGAGTTTTTCCGAGCTTTTGAATGACTTCAAAAGCTGGAAATTCTCAACGAGATATACATACATAAAGCTGGAAAAGCATGTCATACATGATTTGCTACATTTCTAGCAACCCTAAGGCATGCATAACATAGATTCATAATCTATATTCAAACACTATAACACTTAAAGTCAATAGGGTACTCGTGAGTGGCTCTGATACCACTGTTAGAGGAATAACCGGGTCACACATAAATGCGCAGCGGAATAAAACTTGACCCGCCTCTACCAGGATCTTCCACGAGTAAGAACCTACGACTATGGGATAGTGTTTTACCTTATATTGATGCTAGAATGGCTGAAACGCTTTCGGTGGTATGTTGTCACGAGCGGAACACCACAATGCGAGCTCAGTCTCTCCCGAGTATCCACTCGATCTTAGGGGATGGTCTTCTACTGCTTGGTGCTAGCCAACGCCTTGTAGAAGCTTTGAAGACACTCTTCAATGGAGTATGTATGTCGGACCTTATCGGAAGAATAAGATACAGGGATTTCTAACTTCTTTCCTATTAGCAAAAAGCTAGAAAACAAGTCTAGAAATCTATCTTTTCTTTTCTCTTTAAAACTCACTTTTCTCTCTTCTCTCTAAGCTTCAAAAGCTGGAGAAAAACTGATTAATATGAATGGGAAAAATCAGTATTTTTCCCTTAGTCTATCAAGAGAGAGTGGGGAGAGATAAAGGGGAAAATGGGAGATCATGGAGGAAACTACTCCACCACTTTTAACCACCTTCTAAGAGATAAAATGGCTGGATAATATCTCTAATTTTCCAGCCATACGGTCGGTCCAAAACGGGTCGGTCGGCCCAACCCGATTAAGGGCCCAATCCAATCCCGGCCCGAAGCCCAATCGAATTGGCGCACCTTAGATTAAATGTACTCCAACAAAGACGAGATTAGCGAACCAGATGTATTATCAATTTGCAACTTACCCGGAAGATCATTTGGAAAAAAAGAAAAGATTCTATTATCTGATAAAGATTATAAAACAGCCATGAATTATATCCCAATGAATTGTGAAGAGGTCGAACCATATCTTCAGTAAGTAAACCTATCTATTGCTTCATTTTTGTTATATAATTAAAAGTGGCCAAATAATAATATTGTCATTTAATTTGTAACTCAGGAAATTTGTCAGTGAAGTACATGACCAAACCCCGCAGATAACGGAGGAAGAACTTCAAAGCCGGGTTTATAATGATTTTTCCAAATGGTTTGGAACTCATGTAAGTAAGTTGGTATTGTGTAGAAATGTACTTGTCTTAAGAATGCATAATTAAAGTAATTTAACTTTTGTTGTTCTTAACGAGATACATAGCCTTCGGGAACATTCGAAAGTTTGTTGAAAAATGCGTCTTAGGGGCCCGTCAAGGAGAGTGATGTCATACAGCGATTTACTTTGTTAACGGTTATAGATTTCACACAAAAGCCCACAGACGATGGAAAAGGAACGACAAGCAATGGGGTATGGGTTAAAGGAGATTATTACGGTGAGTTGAAGCAAGTAATTGAGGTTCAATTTGCTGGACTACCTGACCAAAAAATAATTCTTTTCAAATGCAACTGGTTTGATTCTACTCCAAATCGATGTTTAAGAGTGCATCCTCAATATAAAATTGTAGAAATCCATAGGAAAAGAACATACCAGGGTTACGATCCATTTGTATTTGCTTCCCAATGTCAACAAGTCTACTACACACCTTATCCGGGTAGTAAGACAACATCTAGGGCTGATTGGTTGGGTCGTATGTCGTTCCAAACCACGTCTATTTGGCGTTCTCGGTGTTCCGATACCGTATCGGGGACGAAGTACGCGAGGAGGAGACCAGTCGCATTGATCAAACTATTACTGAGGTTGGTCAACTTGCACACCGGTCAGGGGAAATTGAAGTTGTACTTGTGGCCGGTACGAGCCGTGTTCATGAAGATGATAACGATGATGATGAAATTATGTAGAGTGATGACAATTCTGAAGAAGAGGATGAATTTATGTCGTATGATGATTTAGAATGATTAAGCTTTTCTCGCTTCTTGGAATTCCACATATTGAAGGTGAGTAATATTTGTTGGTTTTTTTTGTACTTTATTACCATAAATTAATTGTCATATTGTATAACTTTTTAACATAATTCAAAGTAGTAATTTTATTGTCATAAAATAATTTGATTCTTGAATTTTCAGATTGCAACTCATGCATTTCCAAGGATATACATATGAATGACATCAAGGAGTTTATGAGAAGTGCACACTTTGATTGTGAGTTTTGATAATTCAAAGTGTGCACTTTGATTGTGAGTTTTGTAATGTAATGTGCACAATTTGATTGTGAGTGTTGTAATTCTAAGTTTGCACTTTGATTGTGAGTATTTAATGTAATGAGAAGTGCGCATTTTGATTGTGAGTGTTGTAATGCAAAGTGCACACTTTGATTGTGAGTGTTGTAATGTAAATGAGAAGTGTAAACCTGTGTTTTTTAGTAAGATAATTGGCTATGTAATGTTATTTTTGGGTTTATTGATTATTTTTGCTATTTGGGATCTTATTAATAATACTGTTTCTGGTTTTATTTTTGGGCGTATTGCTGTTTTTTAATAATAGGGATTTAATTAAATTTCAGATTTATTTTTTTAAATAAAAAACAATTTAGCGACGGAATAACGACCGAAACAGTCAAAGTCAAAAGTCAACAATGTTGACCTCTCGGTCGTTATTCGGTCGACAAATAGCGACCTACACTCGGTAGGAAAATAGAAACCGAATATTCGGTCCCTAGACTTTCCGTCGGTATTCGGTCGTTAACCAGTCAAAGTCGAAAGTCAACAATGTTGACCATCGGTCGGTATTCGGTCGGAAAATAGCAACCGAATATTCGGTCCCTAAACTTTCAGTGGGTATTCAGTCGTTAAACAGTCAAAGTCGAAAGTCAACAATGTTGACCATTCGGTCGGCAAATAGCAACCGCATATTCGGTCCCTAAACTTTCTGTCGATATTCGGTCGTTAAACAGTCAAAGTCGAAAGTCAACAATGTTGACCATTCGGTCGGTATTCGGTCGGCAAATAGCAACAGCATATTCGGTCCCTAAACTTTTCCGTCGGTATTCGGTCGGTAATTTACTTAGCGACGAAAAATACACGACCACGTAATTCGGTCGCTAATCTGAGTTTAACGACGGAAATGTCCGTCCCTGTTACACAGTTTTCTTGTATTGTTATGGCATAATAGGTAAGGCCATATGCCAAATTCCAAACTATTGGTTGTTAAATCTAGTTGCCCTAAGTTTGTTTGTTCTAGCATTAACTGCTTAAATAAAGCTTATTGTGATGTTTGCCACTATACAAAGCAACACAAACTATCATTTTCTACAAACACTTCTGTTTCTTATTCCTTGTTTGATATTTTGCACATTGATATTTGGGGACCCTATAAGTATCCTACTATCCCAGGACAACAATATTTCCTTACTATTGTGGATGATCATTCCAGATACACTTGGTTTTTTCTCATTAATAACAAATGTCAGGCTAGGGTAATTTTACAATCCTTTTGCAAGTTTGTTCATAATCAATTCCAAACCTCTGTAAAGTGCATTAGGACTGATAATGGACCGGAATTCTACATGAAAGATTTTTACCAAAAGCATGACATAATTCACCAAACTACTTGTTGAAACTCTTCAACAAAATGGTGTTGCTGAAAGAAAACACCAACACATCCTTAATATAGCAAGAGCTTTTAGGTTTCAATCATGTATTACATCTGAATTCTCGGGATATGCAATATTAAATGTTGTTTATATAATCAACCTTAGCCCCACACCTATACTGAAAAACAAATCACGTTTTCAAATTATTCACAACAAAGTTCTAGATTACTCTGTGTTTAGAGTATTTGGTTGCCTAGCCTTTGCTTCAACTTTGACAAGTCATAGGAATAAGTTTGATGATAGGAGTAGGAAATGTGTATTTGTGGGATTTCCTGCTACTACTAAGGGTTATATATTGCTGGACTTTTTCACTGATGATATCTTTGTGTCTAGGGATGTTGTTTTCTATGAATCTGTCTTCCCCTTCAAAGAAGATACTTGTGCAAAAGACTCGAACTCGTTTCCTCTTCCTACTTTACTGCTATTCATGTTACTTCTTTTTCTGACATTGTTTCTGGTCATTTTGTTCTTGAATCCTCTCAGTCTACTCCTGCACTATCACACACTGATCCTGATTCTACATTGCCCGCTTTTGGTATTCATTCCACCAATCTTCATCTAATCATGACGCGCCTCTTAGAAAATCTAGCATGATATCCAAAGCTCCTAAACACTTGTGTGATTACCACTGCTCCACTCTTCAGTCTGGCACCTCATTTCATTCCATCAATTATGTTTACACACTTGATTACCTAGCTCCACAATTTAAATATTTTATTATGTTTGTTGATGCTCACTTTTGAGTCTAAGTCAATAGGTGAAGCTGTTGAACATGAAATGTGGAGAGAGGCCATGGCCAATGAGACAAGGACTTTGGAAGAGAATCACACATGGGATCTTGTCTATTTACCAGCTGGTAAGACTGATATTGGCAATACATGGGTCTATAAACTTAAGTTGAGAGTTGATGGTTGATGGATACGTAGAGAGGTCTAAGGCTAGGTTAGTGATTAATGGTTTCACCCTAGTTGGAGGGCATTGATTTTCTTGAAACATTTTCACCAGTGGCTAAGTTTACAACCATAAGAGTCTTACTGGTCTTGGCTACTACTAGGAACTGGGTTTTACAAAACAGTTAGACATTAATAATGCCTTCTTGTATGGGGACCTTGAAGAGGATATCTATATGAAGCTTCCTTTGGGGGTTTCAATTGATTCTAAATTAGTTTGTATGCTCAATAAGTCATTGTATGGTCTCAAACAAGCAAGAAGAAGTTGGAATTTCAAACTCACAAAGTCTATTATGAAGTTAGGCTTTCAGCAATCCACCAGTGACTACACACTCTTCACCAAATCTTACTCCACTGGTTTCATAGCCCTATTGATCTACGTAGATGACATGCTTCTTACAGGGGATGATATAGAAACTATTAAGCAAGTTAAGAAGCATTTACATGATCTTTTTAAGATCAATGATTTGGGTGACTTAAAAGTTTTTCTTGGGGCTTGAAATTGCTAGAAGCACTGTCGGGATCAATATGACACAAAGGAAAAACTATCTGGAACTTCTAGACACATTTGGCCTGGTAGGCTGCAAGCCAGTTACTACCCCTTTAGAGTCTGGTTCACACTTTGTTAAAGGAGACTATTTCTTTTATCTGACAAAACACCATGCAGAAAGCTGATAGGAAAGTTAATCTACTTGACTTGTACCAGGCCAGACATAGCTTTTGTAGTACAATAGCCCATTCAATTTATAGACTGCCCTACATTGTTACATTGGCAAGGAACCTTGAGGTTCTTGAGGTACTTAAAAACTAGCCCCAGGACAAGGACTATTGTTCAGCCATTCTAGCAACTTGACCCTAACAGGCTATAATGATTCCAATTGGACATGGTGTCCAGATACTAGAAGGTCTATTACAGGCTATTGTATATTCTTAGGCTCTTCTCTAGTTTCATGGAAAGCTAAGAAACAAAGCACAGTTTCTAGGACTTCTAGTAATGCTGAGTATAGAGCACTTACAACCACTACATGTGAAATACAATGGATGAGATATCTTTTGACTGATTTGAGATTGAACAGAAGTAAGCTACAACTTTGTTCTGTGATAATAGAAGTTCCATTTACATTGGGGAAAATCGTGTTTATCATGAAAGGACCAAGCATATTGAATTTGATTGTCACTTGGTAATGAAAAAATTGCAAATGGAGATCATCAAGCTGCTGCCTGTTACTACTACACAACAGTTAGCAGACATTTATACCAAGGCACTTGGTCCATCTAGATTTCTTGAGTTACTGAAAGCTATTGGTTTACACAACATATACAGCAATCCAGCTTGTGGGAAGGTGTTGAAGCATGAAGAACTTCAGCTGGATCCAAGTCTACCACCTTGCAGGATGAAGACAGCAAAGGCAATGCAGTAGGCTTTATTCACAAATCAGTTAGAAGAAAATAATAGATAGACTTGTGCTCTAATTTTGTATAGAGTTAGTTGTTGACTTTGACTATACTTGTATATAAATAGGAACTATTGTACAACTTTTAATCTATTCAGAAAATATCTTTTCCCACTCATTCTTTCTCCATAATTAACTCCTCTCTTCTTTCTCTATAACCTCTTGCAACAAACCTCTACATGGTATCAGAGCCACCTAATCCGATGTTCGGCCCTATTAATGTTCACGTTCCAGATGTCCATCCCTGGCGTGAGGGTGTGTATTGAGAATCCCATATCGGCTAGCTTGTATGCATATTTGCAATATATATGGCTTGGGCAATCCTCCCCCTCTATAGATACCTTTTGAGCGATTAAGTTATGCCCAAGTCCATTTTTAACACAATTAGTCGGGAAACATATCACTAAATTTGCCAGAGTGACTAAAAAGTTCAAACATATACATACATGAAAAAAAGTTAAAATAAAACTAGAAGAACGAGAATGTCGAAAATTGAATATATCACGGACGAAATTCACCAATAATTACAAATAAATAGAAATTGGAAATTAAGTAAGGCTATCATAGTAGGTGCAACACTTTCAATTTGAAATAACTTTAGGATTTTTTTTTTTTTTTTATTTTTTATTTTTTTTTGTAATTTATTGTGGGAGGGGGACCTATCTATTACAAGAAATATGGGGATTCAAGAAGCAGGAAGAAGATTCAAGCTCATGACTTCTACGTCATGAGGCATCAGTCTTGACCATTAGACCAATGTCTCATTGGCAAATAACTTTAGGATTTAGTACTTCCTTGCCAAATTATAATGAAAAAAATGATAAAAACTTGAATTAGAAGATCACAAACTTTTGCACCAACTGGATTTCAGATTTAATATTGAGCCTTTGCATTAGTATGTTGTTGCTGTGTTAACCCAACGGGGTTTACAAACTACTACTACTATTATAACTATTACCTTTTTTCTTAAATCTCTTTATACGTATTTATTATTTTATTATTTTATTAATTTTTTTTATAAGATTATACGTATTTAATGATATTATTTGCTTTGACCTTTAACTCTTTACTCCTTTATCTTTTAAGTCTTTGAACGAAAAAATAATAGAGTTATTTTAGGAAATAAAAGGGGTTTCCAAGCTTTACTATATTTATATACATAACTAATAGTGCTCATTTCAATTTTAGTTTATAATCTTTACTGGCTTGTGCCATCATACATACCATAGATGATACGAGAAGTGTGATGAGGTGGATATTTGGGAAGACGTGGAACTCGAGTGAAGAGACTATTTTAATAGTTTATTTTGAATTGCAAACTTGTTTAGCTTTTTTTTCTTAAGAAGATAAAGTTTTTAGCTCTTTTATTTAAAGAAATTAAGTTTTATTAGTTAATTTACTTGCGGGACATCTCATCTTTAATGTCGAGGGATTAAATTATTTGAGGTATTTGTATTAAACCCTCGGTAACTAATGACTTTCTTTGTTTAAGTCCTTGAATTTCTTCAAGCAAGTTGGAAAGGGAAAATTCTAATATAGGCCACCCTTGTGGGACTGGCCCCACAACCCTCTCACATGAGTTGAGGCGAGCAAAGTCGATTCTAGGCGGCGGCGGTGGGGAGCAGTCGCCTCCCTGAGATTTTTAAAAATACTACTAGATATAGTAATTTTTATATGTAGTTCGGAGATTTTTATCAAGTGCGCCCACCAATTTTTTTTTTTTGCAGTTTTTATAGGTAGGTTGGTATACTATTGCAGTTTTTCGCCCCCAACAGACAATTTTTTGCTTCGTCCCTGGAGGCGAGACCTACTTTGTAGGTAGGCTCCACCCCAACTCATGTGAGAGTGTCGTGGAGTCAATTCCAGAAGGACGACTCTATGCCAAAGTGACCCGTTGGAAAGGCAATATACATCTCCTTTATGATACTACTCTTTCAGATCCTTCCAAACCTCCATAACTGTATTCCGCCTTTGAACACTTTTCTCTATAGTCTTATCCACTGTATTTGCAATCCAAGTGAGCAACATTTAATCATCTTAAGGTTCTCCTAAATTTGAAATTGATATTTCGAGGACTTCTTCTATAAAGTAGAGCTCGTTCTTAGTGATTAAGGTTATTTGATGAACCAAAACAACTTCTTTTATGTTCTAAACCTCGCTATGATACCAGTTGTTAGGGAAATTAATCCTCTCCAATTCAATTCTAGCTGTGAAGACCGTAACTTTTTACTATTTTTTAGACGGGTTTTGGTTGACCGAGGTTAAGTCAACGTCGACCGAAACGCGTCATATTTGCTTAAGTGTTTTATTTGCTTTTATTATTTGCTAAGTGTTATAACATGTTTTAGGACTTGTATAACATTAAGATAAGATAAGGGACCGTTGGTGATTTCTAGAAAGTAGTGGGGAGTGGAGAAAGTAGTGGAGAAGAAGTTAGAGGCGGTTTCTAGACTTCTTAGGCTGTCATTTTCGAAATCCATTCAGTTCTAAGTCTTAGAAAGGAGAAAAAAAAACAGAAAGAAAAAGAAAGAAGGAGAAAAGCAAGAAAAACATATTCTGGACAGCCTGCGTGCACTGCACTAGAAACGCCATAAAGGTAAATCTAGAACTCCAAATCCTCTGATTCTTTTTGATTTAGAAACTAGACTTATAGGGCTACGATCTGACCAGAGGGATTATGATTTTAACTGTTAGATCTTCCTGTGTACATCTTTCAATTAGGAACACGAACCAGATTTTCTGGATTTTTACAAATTAAGAACGTAACGGTGATAAGGTAAGGACCCTTCAACTTTGAGTATTTCCAAAGCTTTCATATACTGATTTTTACAGATTACGAATGAAGTATGGATGAAAAAATGGTTTTATCATGTTTTTCTTGCTTAAAAGTGGATGAAGCAATATTTAATGTGAATGTATGAATTGTATGATGTTTAATTGCGCATGTCTATGATAGCATGATTACTTGCTGTTTTATGATTGTAAGCATAAGGGAACATCCCATTAGGGACATTGACTAAGAAAGGATCCAATATGTTTATGTTATGCTTATGTTATGTTATGGATTTCATGAAGAGTCAATGTACCTAATTTGGGATAAGATGTAGCATGTAGAGTTGTGTTATATGATAAATACATAGATAAGATGTTGGGAGAGGCCCAAACATCAAGTCATGATGTACGATGTCACAAACAGTATACAACGATATATGATGTTTGCATTTGATATTTGATGTGACGGGTTTTGCTGGGAAATGGAAGTCGTTTTCTAACTGTTTTTCAGGTTTTGGAGTTGTTTAGCTGTCTCGTAGTAAGGGTGTAGACGACGGCCATCGTCTGTACTCGAGCTAGTGAGAAGCTAGGCATTCCCACGTATACGCTAGGCATTCCCACGTATACGCTAGGCTAGAACCTTCACTTCCTAGCGGCCTCGCAGTGGAGGGGTAAGAATGGCGGGTGCGCAACCGTCATTCCTAAAGCTGTCGAGGTAGCTAGAAGGTTGAGTCGCATGTATTTATGATTTCTCGGGTGGAGGGGTAAGAGTGTAGGGTCGTTGTATGGGCGGCGATTCTGCACTCCCAATATTCTAAGAAATCAGAAGTATTTTGCATACCATGATTTTACTGCTTTATTGGTGATTATGTTTTTAAAGTTATGAAATGTTTCGGGATGCATAAATTGTTTTAATTAAGTGTCTATATATTTCTTCATCCCAAGGTTGAAGGAATCTTATTGAGCAATAGTTGGTTTTGCTCACCCTTATCCACCTTTCATTTTCAGATGAGCAGGATGTTAGCTACGAAGGGTACGTGGGGGACGACGTATTCGAGTATCAAGGAGAGGACACTTTATAGACGTCTAGCTCACTTTACTGTTTTAAAATAGATCAAGTGTGATAAACTTTGAAGTATGTTTAAGTTGTATCATTTCCTTTTAAGTTATGAAGTACCCTTCTAAGTTGAGTTTTATATATATACTGTTTGAGGTTTTATTTCTTAGCATGTTTTATAGCTTTCGTTGATGCATGTATTGAGTTTTATGTTATGGGTTCTGTGTTCCGTTTGGCAACGGAACGCTGCCAGGTCATTTCCCGGTTACGGGGCGTGACACTAGCCCTAAAGCAAATCTGAACAAGGAAAGCGATAAAGGGACACAACGATTTGCGTGGTTTGGTCAATCTGACCTACATTCAAGGTTAAGGCGAGCACATACTCTCATTATAATGGAGAAACAAGAATACAATGGAGATTCCTCCAACTCATTAGCTCTCCCTCGCCTTACTTCTCTAACCAATATATAAGGTGCGCGCACACACACACACACACATATACATAGGAGTAGTAAACCTTTAGCTAAAAGGATTAGGAGTTGACATAAATATTTTTTTTTTTTTTTTACCTTTTTTTTTTTAAATGTTTTTTTTTCTATTACAATTATTTATTGGACCTCACCAGAGGAGGAGTAGTAGAAGCCCGGCTGAGCGGGTGTCGTAGAAGCCCGTTGAGCGGGTGCCCCGTGAGGGGAGTAGTAGAAGTCCCGTTGAACGGGTGTCGTAGAAGACCCACACAAGGGAACCCAAAGAAATGACAATTAAATCATTCCCCTTGTGTGAGGTGGGTATCGAACCACAACCTTGAGGTTGTGGGCAGGCCCTTGCCCCACTGGGCTAAGGAACCTTAGATAGGAGTTGACATAATTAGTAATTCACCTAACTACTAATTCTTAACCTAATTAGTATCCAATTAGGAATCCATCTAATTAGTAATTTACCTAATTACTAATTCTTATCCTAATTAATATCTAATTAGTAATCCAGTGAATATGGGCCAAAACCCAACACTTCGAACAACATGCCACAACGAAAAGTAATTTGTAGAACCTACAAACACTCTAGAGGTAAGTGTAAGCCACAATGGTTAATGTGATCAATTTAGTCTTCATGATAACAAACCATTGAAATGTTCTAATGTTTGTGGGAGATTGTGTTTTAATGATAGGACTTATATTCACTCTCACATATACAATTATGGACCTCAAAGGTATCAACTCTACAACAATAAGAAGCTACACATTACAAGCCTCCATGACACAAGCTTCAAGTTAATCCACAATGCCTTGAAAGCTATTGCAATGTCAAAAAAGAAGATCAAGAGTTAAGACCTACTCAATCCAAAGTGAAGTATCAAGTTGGATGCTCTTAACCAAAGAAGTGATGAAGTCCAATACACTACAACATTGAAGATTGTTGTAGGACTTCACCCCAAATAAAGAGGTTGATCAAGGCTTCAAGCAAAGCTCAAAGAATTGTCTACACATCTACAAGACTTGATGACCTTGAAGATTAGTCATATGGTACATAGATATATCCATTGTGTCTAATCTTATTTTGAGAATACTAGTTTATAGTATGTTGAAACTCATACGCTTGCATGTTTTCAAAATGATCATATTTACTTTGATTCAATCTTTCAAAAGGTTTCGAAAAACATATGCTAAGTGCTAGTTAATGCCTAAGGTCTTAAACTTATTTTAAAAGACATTGAAAAACACTTAGGCATGAGTTTGAGAACATTAGAAATTGGACCAGTGGAAAACCCACTTTTCGATTGTAGTCCGGTCGACCTAGACTTAGCCTCGGACTGAAGGGATTCATGGGCGGAAACTCGTTCCAAACACCCATGAGTTCTCCTTGAAGGATCCGCTCATACGTAAACGAATCGGAAAATTACAAGAAAAGACTTACGTTTTGAGTTCAAGAATCGGATTCTTGAATGGAAGATGCTATCTTTATGGCTCGGATGCAATGATCACCTTGAGTCCTCCCTTGCGGAATTACTCCCTACCGGTATCCACGCGATGAAACGGGCAGCGAGTGCTAGCTCTCCGTTTTTTTGAGTTTCTGGAATTAGGGAGAAAAGGAGGCCGAACAAGAAATCTGATTTCTTGTGGGTTTTGGTATTTCTGCTGAAAATCTCTTACCCTAGGGTTTCGGCCAAGAGTGGTTTGTATAGGGTATGAGAGTTTGTTCCCATAACCAACTCTCACATCCTTAACTTCTCTCGGCAGTGGGAGTCTTTAACTCCCACGTCCCCTAGACTTCTGCTGGTAGTGGGAGTCTTTATCGGATAATAACTCCCACGTAATCCCAGTTATTAACCAAATACCGAAAATGCCCCTTATCTATAATTCGAATAATAACGCTTTATTATTCTCAGAAAAATAAATATCAGATACAATGAACCTAGACATATTCTAGATTCATTGAATCTGGACATGAAGCTCGTTAGCTCGTCTATGCGTGTGACCATGTAGGTTCATCTCACAGTGGCAATGAAAACACACTTAGTAGTAGTATGTGTTCATAAATCACAAGCGGTCCCTAGCAGGACATTGTGACTACCCAAAGTGAATGAATTTACGGTGGAACCTAATATCAATCCACTATTTAATCCCTTTGTCTCGCGATATCCTAATTAAGCATAAGGCATGGTAGTCGTCACCCTTATTAAGCTTAATTGTATTTATGCTCGATCTCTAGGTAGACTGTTCCAACAAATAGTATCTGATAACCACTTTATCAAATACATTTGAGCACGGCCATGCATTTAGACAGTCTTTCCCTATCGAGGGGCCCATGGATATCTCTCTCTAATAAGAGAGGGAAAAATTGCTTACAATGCCTCTCACATTCAAGCCATGATAGGACACCACATCCGATCATCAGTCGTATTGATTACTCGATTAAAAGCAACGTACGACTGAGTCAAAACGTGGCTCCATTCATGCTAGAATCAAATAGAGACATAAGGTCTAAGGATTCTAAAATAGTATTGAGGAAGTAATACTTATGACTAAGGACCATGAAGTATTACTTCTCTAACGGATCACGTCCAATACAATGTATCCCTATATATTGCATCTATGATATGATTTGTATTCATTACACATGATTAGTAAAATGTAATCATCAATCAAACATCATACTAGTTTTATTTCATTGTAAATAAGAATTACATAAAACTAGGGACAACAAGAATAGTAATTACATAAGCAGATGAGTTTTACTATCAAATCACGCATTTGATGTTCATAAGCAAAATTAACTATTCATATGAAATGCTCAAAAAGATATAAAACGTACAACATATGCTAATGGTCCTAGGGCACTACTAACACGGACAACCTGATGAGGTCCGGTCGACTGACATGTGATGTTTGGTCGACCGAGGTTGTTTTGTCCTTAGTTAGATTTTGAATATTTCAAGACTCCAACGACTATATTATCTAGGGGGTACTATGCTATAGGTCGGTTGACAGAACCTTTGATTTGGAAGACCGGACCACCATTTGAGGTTGACCGAGATCAGTCCAGTAGTCTTTTTTCTTTGCATCAAAAGCATTCCACACAACCTACCATCTATTGTGGTCGACCGTAGCTGTCCAGTCAAAGGCAAACATATAGCCATTGTAACTCGATTTGCTTGTCATTTTTTGCCTCTATAAATTGCCTTTAAAGCTGATTTTTTTTCTTTACTCAAGCATTAGAGGGCTTATGATATACACTTTTTAAACTAGAAAATAACACACTTTGATGAGCTAAATACTTCCAATCATTCATCAAAATATTTCATTTTGAGAAAGAGCTTCACATACATATTTTTCTATTCTCAAGTATGAATCAAAGCTTTCATTTGTATCTATCAAATCTATAAATAGATCTGTATTCTTGAGCTTAAAATGTAAAGTCTCATTTGTTGAGATAATCTTTCTTTGAAACGGGTTGAGTGGTGAGGTTGGTTTGTGAGAGTGGTAGTTTTGGGCCTCTTTCTTGAAATTGTAGGAACTAGAGTGGGTGGTGAAACCAAAAGTGGAGTACGGTTTATATATTCGTAAAACCTCATCACTAAGTAGACTAGATTAGAGAAAATTTTACCAAGGGGGAAGAAGGGTTGCATAGTGCATAAAAGGATCATTTGTTGGCCTTTCCCTTGGAAGGTTGCATTTGTGCATAAAAGACCATGTGTTATTTTTTCCTTCCGTGTAAAGCTCTCTCAAGACAAGCTAGTGGAATTTGCCAAAATTCTTGGGTGTCCTAAGGTAGTGGATGTAGGTCTTTGTGATATCGAACCACTCTAAATCCTTGTGCTAAATCTTCTAACTCTATCTCTTTACTTTTAAGTTGTTACACTATACTTGCGCTTATATTCCATATGAACTTGATTGTTTGAGCTTTAATTGTTTATCTTAAGTTAGAATACTCGCTTGATCATATTCATTGTCTTGAGTTCCTAGGTGTTGCATTAAACACAATAGTCACCTAAGTTGTCAATACTTTAAAGCACCTTTATGTGCTTAATCAACATTCTTATTTTTAAGGTGATCACTTAGGAGATATTTTTATTAAAAAATGCGAAAACGTTTGAGAACCTTATTCACTCCCTCTAAAATTCTCCCCTTCGGGTATTTCAGTAAGAAGTAGTACTGAATTTTCATTTGGATGCAAGTAAAAAGGATGAAAAACAGTGATTTCATAAACCCATGATGTTTTTAAGATTTTTAATGTAGTTCCTCCATGTATGTTGCCTATAATTACATTTTGACCCTCCCCAATGGTTTTTGACAAAAACATACTCCTTCCGAATCAAAATTTAATTTTTTTTAAAAAGTTTTCACACAAAATTAAGATACTAATCAAGATGACTAAAATACCCCTAATTAATACTGCAAATAACAAAGAAATTAATAAAGAGTTGCACGAGAACTACACATGTTGATCAAAATGAATATATAGAGAAAATGATGTAGGGGTAAATTAGTCAATAAATACACAATTATTGTAAAAAGACCCGTATTTTACAATAAAAAATAACTCTTAAAAAGACTTATATTTTGAATTTGAGGGAGTATATTATAGTTCCACCCGCTTTTCCACATAACTTCTAATCTTGGGTTTTCCCCGGGTCTTCATAAATGTGAATGGAATTTGAAGATTATGATTGCACTTTGATTAAGACGTATTAGAAACAATCAGGTTTCAATAAAATAGAATTTTCATGAAGAAGAAAATTCAACAGCAAAACAAAGATTTCAGAAGAATTTTCAACAAAAAAAAAGATTTCAGAAGAATGAAATATATAGAGGTAAGATTAAAAACAAGATGAAGAAGAATTGAACATGAAAAGAAGAACTTGAAGTGTGGAATCAATGAGCATGAAGACCCGCACAACTTTGTAATACGTCAAATAATCGTTTGTACTCGTGAATATTTTCATTCATGTGTCCAATCATTCATAATTCACCATGTGTCATATAATCAGAAAAAATATCCACATGACGAATTCTGAGTGGTTAAGCACATAAATGGAAATATACATAGGTACATACGATTTTCACCCCCTTTAATACCATGTTGAATTTGCAAAGAAGAAGAAGAAGAAGAAATTTGGAAATTTTCTCTCTATTGTTGTAAATTGTGGAAAGCTTGCTTATGTACAGAAAACATCTAACTTCTACTCTATTTACCTCTTAATATTCACATGGATATTTAATTAAAGAACTAATTTATTATCTCTACAAAATACAATGGAGCGGGCCCTTCTATACAAAGTATTCTAACAGCCCAAAGTCACTAATCATTTTTTATCTAACGTTTACAATGTCTAGCCCAAAATAGCTCTTTGTCAACTCACTTCTTTCTCCGGCATTTCAGTCAAAATATTACTGCAACTTTCACTCCAACTTGATTATCGTCATAATTTATTTTCAATTCTACAAAAGTAGAACTATTTGCGAGTATAGATGCGAGACTAATTTTAAATTTTAAGCTTTAAGACGGCGTCTTAGTCTGTGTGAAATTTAATTTGAAACATCTATACGAGATTGTGGTAGAATTTTCATTTTCTAGAGGTCGTAGCTTGCCTCCTAAGGGAACCTAAGGTTCCACAGTCCAAGATGTTTAACCCCCTTTAACCCAAAAAAAATATATTTAGTACGTGTATAAGTGAATATATATTTTTTCTTTTAAAAAGAAAATTCGAAAAGTAAGAAGACTCCTAAAAATATATTCCCAGGGGTGAAAACAAATAAAATAAAATTAAGGAATACTTATTATTGGCACGTTGTTTTTTACTAAATAGTAGACTCGGGTCCATACACCATTCAAATAATAGCCTAATGATTGAGTGTCTGACTTGTAGTTAGGGTGTTCATTATTCGGTTAAACCGAAATAATAAATAAAACCAAATTGAATTTTTCTATACAGTTCGATTTTGAAAAAGTCAAAATAATTCGTTTCGGTATTCAGTTTTCAAGAAACCAAATTACCAAAATACCGAATAAACTAATTTTATTTATTTAAAATAATTTTTATTATACTTATTAGTATTATTAATATTACTTAGAGTTGTATTTTTATTCTTAAGTTTTAGCTTATTGTTTTCATTTTAACTATGCATTATAATTTTTTTCTTTTGTCTATTTTTTATTAAGCTAAGCTCCACAAGAAAAAATTAAATTTTGGTACAAATCAAAACATAACAAAATAACTTTGGTATTCAGTTTCTATGAAATTTCAGTTTGGTTCGGTTTTTAAAACATTACAAAATCGAATCGAATACCGAAATTTTGTTCCGAAAACTGAATCGAATACCGAATGCACACCCCTACTTGTAGTTTAGGAGATTAAGAATCAATTACTAGCGACATCAAAAAATAAAAAAGAGTCGGTCCATACTTTAATCGTAGCAAACAAGTATGGCCCATCGGCCCAAGCACTCATTTTACGATAGGGTTGTTAAGAAAAAGCCTAAGTTGCCCAATCTAAATCAATCTAAACTTATCCAAATCGAATTTTCAATTTGAGTTGTGAATTGAATTTGTTTTAATTTGGCTAAAATAAACTTAACCTCTAATAGTAGATTCCTTAATGTTTCAATGTTATCAAGCTAGGCCTTAAGGCGTGGTGGTTTTGAGTTCAAATCTACCCAAATAAGTCGATTTCTTCTTTCACCCACGATTCTCTACTCGGGCTTCACCCCGTGCGTGAATATTATTTAATTCTATTAATTTAATTAATGTACTCTTCATGTATTATATTGTAAGTGGATATTATTAAATTTGATATATTATTTTTCTCATGAAATAGACGAAACCAAATGTAACGATTTGGTGTTTTAAATGCTTTCTATTGGTTTTAAAATTCTAAAAACGAATGTTAGTTTGGTTTGAAAAATATGCAAAATCGCACCAAACTGAACTATGAATTTGTGCTATATGGTTAATTGATATACAATTTATATGATTAAGGGAACAATGATATAACTGACAGATCGTGGGGCACTCTGTTGAAGAAAAGTTTAAGGGCTTTTATAGATATTTCCCTAAAATGTATTGCATTTGTTCAAAATTTAATGTCTAATTTACTATATTAAAAGAATATGAAAGTGATCATTCAATATCGGAAGAAATGAGTAGTAATTTATGGCTTTATAATTTTAGCTCACTTTGCTATAAAAAATAGAGTCTTTATGATGCAGTGTTTCAGTTGTCAGAAACAAGAGTGCCCCAAATTCAAGTAATGTAAAGCAATGCTACTAAAAGTTTATTAGGATTATATCTAAACAAAAATGATAAATGGCTCAAATTTGTGCCAACTTTTGTGGAGTAGTGAAAAAATGAAAAAGAAAATGCAATAAGACATTTGTACCTTTCCCTTTCAAATTTAACTAAAATCGAATTTTATCAATAGATTCAAAATTCAAAATTCAAATTCCAGCCTAATTAAACAACTTTTGTTGGGAAATGTATACAATTTTAATTGGAATTAATTATACACAACTAACTACTCATAATTCAAAAACTTAATCCGATTTTTATGCTATAAACAAAGAATGGCATAGGGTTTTGTTCATCAATCCATGTTTATTCACATTTCCAGAGTTTGGAAGATCAAAAACCATGAAATAACTTGATAATTTTTTAAGATTGAAGCTTCATCTTATCCTTTCATGTAGATTCATGTTCTTGTTTCAAGCTTTCTCAAAATTTAATCCGAATTTTATGCTACAAAACAAAGAAAGGTTTAGGGTTTTGTTCACCAATCCATGACGAAATTACTGCACATTGGAAGATAAAAAACCATGAAATATGTTGATAATTTTCATCATGCTCTTGTTTGTAGCTTGTAAATTTTTTTTTTTATGTTTTGTCCAAAAACAATTCGGCATATTCTGGAAATGAAACAGATTTTAATTTAGAGAATATCCTTGATTTATTTTCATAACAATGCTAAACAATTTACTTGAAAATCCTATAAAATTCAGTCAAAAATTAACCAAGAACTCGGATTGATTGAAAATGCTGAATTGTACAAAACTGTGATTGCATTTCCATACAGAGTGACTCAAGCAATGAAATTTGAAATACACCACTATGAATACATACAATAAAATAAAACCATTCCTAGAATACTTTTATTGTTTTGATGAATAATCCTAAAATACAAATTAACAAAAAAAAGCAAAAGAAAAAATCTATGAATAACAATTTTTGCCTTACTGTATGGTCGGTAGTAGTGTAATAGTCACCTACGGATTATGGTAGGAAAAGGAAACTAAATCTCCCTATATATCCTCACCAAAAGATTTCTTAAAGTCACCATAATCACAAAGATCATCAACATAAAATCTTAAATTTCATAATCAAAAGAGTTAGAAGAGGAATCCGGTTTAGATGAGGCTTCCTAATCATAATCATCATTTTTATCATCTTCATTTGATGATTCATCATCATCATCATCATCATCTTCATAATCATCATCATTATCTTCACCATCATCTTCATCCTCATCTTCACCGGTTGATGGTTCATAATCAACATCATCTTCATGATCATCTTTAGTGATTGATGATGAATCAATCAATTCCATAGTTGGAATTTGATTGGCTCCCTTTACCTCTTCTATTTCAAGGAATTCAATAACCATTATGAAATTAATGGGATTCAAGATTAAGGTTTGAATTCTTTCAAACCCATATCTTTTCACTACCCTAATTAGCACCTCCTTCAATTCATCACTCAATTGTTGCAGCTTGAAGCACCTATCATGGTACATTTCCTCAATAACTTCTACCTGGGCAGGGATAGATGCATTATTCCTTCTTGAATCGCCCAGTACAGCAGTACAAGGCAATATATGCGCCTCTTGCAATAGCTCTTTCATAATGACTAAAGAATTTATAGCATTGATGACAATTGTCAAACCAAATTGAGCAACCATTCTCATCAACATTCATTTTGCATCAAATTTCATATTTAGAAGCTTGCAGTTAATTTGAGTGTATAGTGTTTGGATGGCTATCGAGTATTCATGTTTGTCTACCATTGTTCATTTTTTGAAGGAGAATCCATTGGATGTATAGTGTAAAAGAATATTTGTATCAGTATGATTCAAAGAATTAAAATTTCTATTCTATTAATCTATTGAATCGAGTTTATATAGTATCTAACATATCCCTTCCGAAAATTTCAACTCCTCGTAAATAGTTCCAAAATTATGCTCATTTTCAATATGGAGACAATGCAATGAATGCAAGATGTTATTGTGATACCTTGAACTTTTCGTACTTACGTGTCTTGTATGCCTACATGTATTTTGGTGTATTAATTGCTTTCACATGCTTCTATGTTGTGTACATTATTTGTTGAGGGGCGTTTTAGTAAGATTTAAGAGTGGAGAGACCTAAGTGTTAATCCTATAAGTTAGTTTGTTAGTTTGTGGAGTTATAAGGGAGTTAGGATAGTTTTAAGGGGGGTTATTGCTGGAGTTTTTAGAAGTTAGAAGGGGTTAGAAAGAGAGCAGATTTCTAGCATATTGGGTAGGCTGTGGGAGAATACACTTTCGAGATAGCAGGCGGTGTCGGTTTTCAGCGATTCTTAGTGCGTTTCGAAGAGGACTGATAGAGATACGCGTGGGAGTTTACGGAATAGAATTTAGAATCCTGGATTTAGAGTTATAGGCTTGGGAAGTCAGGGCAACGAATCTGGACAAATCCTGCATTTGTACATTTTGAGGTTTAACTCTAAGATTGTTAAAGTAAGGACCCTTCACCCTTGTTTTTCAATTAAAGAGCATGAAAGAATTATTTTTGGAAATGAAGTGATGTTTTATTCATTATTTTATTGCATAAAATGGATGAAGTATTGTAGAAGAAGCTTATATGAACTCTATTTTTAGTTGAAGTTTATGTTCTTATGTGAGTTATGTGAGTTATGTTTTTATGTGATTATGGATATGGTTTTCAGTCATGTTATGTTAGTAGATTCAGTAGTTATCATAAGTTAGTAGTATTAGTAGTAGAATGCTGCTGACCAAGGTCATGCGTGACAGAATATAATGCCGCTGACCGAGGTCATGTGTGACTGAATAGTAGTAGCTAGTAGTATGTAGTAGAAGTTTTATATGTGATATGTGCAGTCAGATTTTGGGGTTGGAACCTTGTGGGAATTTCATAAAATGTGTTTTTTGTCTTCAAAATGTACAATTTTTGCTCTGTTTCGTACCTCGGCAGATCGGATCGGTCGACCGAAAGACCAATCCGATCGTCCGAAGTAAAGTACTGTAGCTATTGCGGACGAGGGGTGGTCAATGAAGGTCGAAGTGAGTTCTTTGTCCCTTGTCTGAAGTTTTGTAAATGTTTCTGCCTCTAAATCGGTCGACCGGTATTTGTGTTAGGTCGACCGGCGTTTTCAATTTGGATAAACTTTGATTTTGTGCAGTTATGGTTTCAAGTTTAGTATGTTTCTGTTATGTAAAGATATTTCAAGCATTTTACAAGTCATTTCAAGTGTTTTAAAGTGGATTTCAAGTAAAGTAGAGTATGCATGGATTTCACATGGTTTTGGGTGAACAAGATTATGTTTTCAGAGTCTAACGGTGCTTCATCCCAAGGGTGTTGGGACCTTACTGATCCAGTTTAGTGGCTCATCCCTTATTAATAATTTACAGGTAAGCAGGTAGTAGATCAGGTTGGTGAGCCAAGGACTGAGAAGTTAGCTATGTTTTACTTTTGGATTTGTATCTATTTTGGGTTGTAAGAACATGATTACTTTTGTAAGACTCTTTGATTTCCGTTAAGTTTGTAATGAAGTGTTATTTTGGGAATTTAGTATCTTGTGTTGAGGTTCGATGTTTCATTGGTATATGACGCACTGCCCGGTCATCCATATGACACGGGATGTGACGGTTATTCCCAAAGAAATCGTTTTGCATGCTTGCTTTTGTTCATGGAATTTTAATTCCTTCTCACCGAAGCTATTATTCTTCATCTTCTTTCTTAATTTTTCTTCATCTTTTTAAAATTTTAAAATTTTTGTGTAGTTCGTAATTGTTCAAGTAGAAATATGTTCAAGATATTTATATGAGAATGTTATTGATATGATTCAGATTGCATATCCTTGCAAGATTCTAATCCTAATGTCCAATGCAATTGTGAATAGAAATGTTTTCTGGAATTGGATTAGAAAATAAGTTATTAAAAAAATCAGTCAATAGAAACTAAAAAAAATTCAAAATGTCTCAATTTACCAATTAATCTGTTTAGAGGAATAATTGTCATTGTTTAAGAATAGAGACATTTGCTAAGAATCGCCGATTCCACCGTTGATCATGTCTCAATTAACATACGATTACAATTAGGGGTATAAATGGAATTTTAGTATAAAATTTAAAATTCATAGTATGTTGTGAGTAATTATTTCAATTGAAATTATATAATGTAGTTATATAGTTTAAGAATATATACAATAGATATGAATCGGCAATTCCACCGTTAATCATGTCTCAATTAACATACGATTAAAATTATGGGCATACATGTCATTTTAGTATAAAATTCAAAATTCATAAAGATAATTGTGAGTAATTATTTCAATTGAAGTCATATAATGTAGTTATATAGTTTAAGAATATAGACATTAGCTATGAATCTCTGATTCCACCGTTGATCGTGTCTGAATTAACATACGATTACAATTAGGGGCATAAATGTCATTTTAGTATAAAATTCAAAATTCATAGTATGTTGTGAAATTATTTCAATTGAAGTTATATATTGTAGTTATATGGTTTTAGAATATAGACATTAGCTAAGAATCTTCGATTCCATCCGTTAATCATGTCTCAATTAACATACGATTACAATTAGGGGCATACATGTCATTTTAGTATAAAATTCAAAATTCATAGTATGTTGTGAGTAGGGATGGCAATTTGGCTCGTGGCCCGCCGCCCCGCCCCATCCCGTGGACAGAACGAATCGGGTTTGGATATGATGGTTTGCCCCGCCCTGCCCCGTTCTGACCCGTTTGAAAACAATAATACATACATAGTAATTATACTTAGGAAAAGAAAATATATGCTAATTATATTACTTTTGAAAAATAGGATGGGGCGGGGCGAGGCGGGGGTGCGATAAGTGTTTCCCCGTTGCGGGTCACGGGATGGGGCGTGGTGGCAGATCAATAGCGTGGGGCTGGTTTGGGTATTCAGAAATCCACCCCAACCCGCCTCGTTGCCATCCTTAGTTGTGAGTAATTATTTCAATTGAACTTATATAATGTAGTTATATTGTTTAAGAATATAGACATTAGCTATGAATCGGCGATTCCTGCGTTAATCATGTCTCATTTAACATACGATTACAATTAGGGGCATACACGTCATTTTTGTGTAAAATTCAAAATTCATAGTATGTTGTGAGTAATTATTTCAATTGAAGTTATATAACGTAGTTAAATATTTTAAGAATATAGACATTAGCTAAGAATCTCTGATTCCACCGTTGATCATGTCTCAATTAACATACGATTACAATTAGGGCATAAATGTCATTTTAGTATAAAATTCAAAATTCATAGTATGTTGTGAGTAATTATTTCAATTGAAGTTATATAGTTTAAGAATAAAATCATTAGCTAAGAATCTCCGATTCCACAGTTGATCATGTTTTTAATAAGTAAAAATAAAGTTTTTTGGTGAAAATTGAAAATTTTAAAAAATGTTTGGCTATGTATATTTTGTATTATTTCGCAAAATTTTTCCATTTTGTCCCTATAAAGTTTTGATTTTCCAACCTTAAGTCCCTGAAGGGTTCTGAATTTATTACCCTAAAGTCCTGTGCATAGAATAAAAACTAAAAAATTTGTCACATTTAAGATTCGAACTCATATTCAAAATTAGTATCTATAACTTAAACTTTTACAATTGACCAACTGAACCACATTAAAACACTGAAATTCAGTATCATCGATTTTTTATTTGTTCGTTATAATATACTATTTGGTTCATCAAGAGTCCAAACGTCTTAAATGGGGAGCAAACCCTAAATCTATTCACAATTATATACCTACCTATAAACAGAGGCCTTTCTTCTCCCCATTCCTCTCCTTCCAAACTTCATATTTTTCATTTCTTTCACAAAGCTTCAGTTATTTAGGTTGATTTTCATAATTACAAATTAGTTTCCATTCGAATATGAGTTCGTTATCAATGAGAAGATTGAGATTTTCAACTATGAAGATGGATTTTTCGGATCATTCTACTATGTAGCGATTGTGTCTTCTATTGCATTAAATAAATATGTTGTCCTCTATGACAACATAGTGAATTAGGATAAAATTACGAAGGACGGAGAGGTTGTTTCGTGGAGGTTTATCAGGCCTAGGTCGACGTTTTTTTACAATGGAACGATTTGAAATTGGTGCAGAGGTTGATGTTCAAACTAGGGATGGATGGTGACGAGATTTGTTGTAAAGTGTAAACAAACAATGTTTACAAAATCAATTTTTCCTCATATCCAAATCAATCTGATTATTATCCAATTTTAAGGATTCGTATCCATCAAGACTTTGTTAATTTCAATTGCATTTGAATATTCACTAATTTCAGTTAGTTAGTTTGATTTTGTTTTTTTAATTGTTTAAGTATTTATTTAAGAATTTGTACTATTTTCTCTTGAATATGTAATATTATGGTTTTTATTTAAAAGTTAATGATTCTATTAATTTTTTTGTTTCCAATTCCATTATTTTTTTCAATAGTTGGATTATATATATATATATATATATATATAATCTTAATAGTTTAAAATTTATAACCAATCAAGTGGTAATTCAATTGTCCGTTATGCTTTGTCTCAATTCCATTCTATTAAATTTTCTGATTTAAATTCCATTCTAATTTTTCTGTTTTAAAATTCCATTGCTCTTTGTTTTTCAATTGTTGGATTAAATATTTAATTATGCTGATGAAGTCATATTCTTTTATATAATTTTAAATTATGGGGTACAATAATAATCTTAAAATTTCAATTTAGTCCCTAATTGAAGTAAGATTATATATTCCATTACTTGTTTTTTTTTTTTTTTTGAGGAAAATTAATCAAAATTCTGCAATGTTGTCATGTATTAATTATTAAAGATTCCCCAAAAAATCAATACATTGTGAATAGAAAGAAACCTTTACTAATGAACTTCCACCAAGATCGAAATCAGTTTTATGTTTTTGAAATTAGGGTTACGACTAATGAACTTCCCAACCTCTATATAATCTATCTGCATTTCTATTTCACACCACTTCATCACATCATCTTCATTTTTCAACGTTTAGGCAGGAACGCATCAAACTACAAAAACATTACAAAGAAATATGGATAGGAATCTTGCACTTACAAATTACAACATCGGTGACAGGGTTGAAGTCATTGGATCTGATTTGGAATTCATAGGATCTTACTACACATGCCAAATAATTTCTACGGTACTAGGTAACAAATTTGTTGTCAAGTATGAGACTCTTCTCAATGATTTTAACAAACCACATGTGATGAAGGTAGTTGAGCATCATTTTATCAGGGCAATACCACCCACAGTTGATGTCCAGTGGTTTCCTCTGGGTGAACAAGTTGATGTCCAGTGGTTTCCTTTAGGGTTCACAAAACACGTGTGATGAAGGTAGTTGAGCATCATTTTACCAGGCCATTACCACCCACAGTTGTTGTCCAGAGGTTTCCTTTAAGTGAACAAGTTGATGTCTTTTGGAATGAATGATGGTGGATTGGTATTGGTGTAGGGTATAAAGAAATGTTCAATGTTTACACTGTTGCCTTTCCACATTATCCTGGTCAATGGACCGATTTTACGAGGTCCCAGATTCACAAACATCATGAGTACGTGAATAACAATGGCAACTGGGCATTGGTCAATTAAGGAAATATGGTGTAGTTTTTCTAGTTTTTAGGTTAAGTATTTTTTTTCTCTATTGTTAATGTAATTTTCTTTATATTATTAATGTAATTTTATTTCTATTGTTAATGAATCTTTTTACAATTGTTGAAATATAATTCTGTTTGATTAAAGATGCTAGGAATATATATAATCCAACAATTGATAAAAAAAAGAAGCAATAGAATTGAAAACAAAAGAATATAAAATTCATGCAAATTATAATGGGGACTAATGTGTAATAAAAATAATTGTAGGGTTATCTATTGGCGGAAGATATATTAGAGTTGAACTAAAATTTGATATCAGGAATTTGAATTAAAAATTGATATCATCAAGAATTTGAATAGAAATTTGACATCATTAGGAATTTGAGTTAAAATTTGATATCATCAAGAATTTGAATTGAATTTTGATATCATTAGGAATTTCAATTCATTAACACCTGAATTAAAATTTGATATCAGGAATTTGAATTAAAATTTTATATCATCTGGAATTTGAATTAAAATTTGATATCATTGGGAATTTGAATTCATTAACACCTGAATTGAAATTTGATTGATCATTGAAATTGAAATTCAACATGACTAACCAATTAAACAAAAGAGACTTAAAATTGAAAATGACTAACAAAATAACTATAAGTATTAAAAACAAAATTAAACATAGAATTATTATAATGTAGGACAGTAGGAACGCAGCGCAGCAGAACCAGTAGGACACAAGGAATCATCACTGGACATCAAGAACAGCAGGACACAAGGAATCATCAGGACAGCAGGAACAACAGGCCACAAGGAATCGTCAGGACAACAGGACATCGAGAACATTAAACTTATAAAGATGTGATGCTTTCATTTTCAACAGTGAGACCGGCAGAGTCATCAGGAGAATAATCATCAGAACGAGCAGAGACATCAGAAGAAGCAGAAGAATCAGCAGAGGAATCAGATGATGAAGAATCTGAAGATGAAAAATTGGAGTCAGATAAAACCACAACTGGAGTTTATGGTATATCTTGGACAATCTCCAAGATTTCGTTCATCTTCACAAGGGGATTAGGATTCAACACAATAGACTGGATTTCAATAAACCCCAAGTCCTTCACCAATCTTTCATTAAACATTTTCAACTCTTAAGTCAGAAATAGAAAATGATGATTCTTTTCTTCGTATAAAAATTAAATTGCTTATGTTATCGAGTTTCATGCTTCATATGTTCATGATGAAGGAATTAGGTTCTCCAAGCGTTTTTTGGCCTTGAAACTATGAAGAAATTTAAAAAATGCAGTTAGCATTTATGTCATTGTCTCTTAGATTATCAAAGCATGCTTTGATTAGTGGAATTAAATCGAATCTGATGAAGTTTAATTTGAATTTGTTCTTCAAACTTCTGAGTTAAGATGAAATATTCATCTAATTTTTTGGTAAATTTTTTAGGTTAAGTATTTGAATTTTCTTTCACTTAAAGTATGTAATTTCAATTAAGTCCTTATGTGGACGAAATATCAAAATTTCCTTTAATTGACAAATTTGCAAGATTTGGTGTGGAGTAATGTGTAATAATAACAAATTTAAAGGGTTTTCTGTTAGAGGAAGAAAATTTCGACCTCCTTTAATCATGTCTAGTTAAATTCTCTTATATTTCCAATAAAAGTGTATCTCGTGAAAAAGGAAGATTCCGTCTTATTTCTTCGTTTTGTTGCTTTGTATGACAAGACATGGCAAAAATTTATTTTGTTGATTTGTATGATAAGCTATACCAAAATATTTTTTGTTGCTTTGTATGACAATCCATTGCAGAAATATTTTTGCTGCTATGTCAGAATATATTCTATTGCTTTGTATGCCTAGTCATTGCAGAATTTTTTGGGTTGATTTGTTTGAATTTTTTTGGAATCTTCCTTATTCTCTCATCTTCATTGTTCTGGTTAATTTCTGATTGAATGTATTTAATTAATAGAAATACTGATTTTAGGGTTCTAGAATACAGTTTTTTTCAATTCAAGTGTGATTGTGTTGATGTTTATAATGTATAGTTTAATTTGGTTATAGGGCGAACATGAAATAAGGTTTTCTCAATAATGTTTTTAATTAGAGTTCAATTATGGTTTTGTAGCTTCAACTAGAACTTGATTATAGAATGAACTTAATTTAGCATTTGATTCTGCAAGAGCACAATTGAAATCTAGAGAATTAAACAGATTAATTTCTAGTAAAAAAAATTGAAATATCGAGGTATAAATCATCTCAATCACACTATTTATTTGAATTTGTTTCTATTTAGCATTTTGATTTTGCCAAGCACATTTGCAATCAAAAGAATTACACAAATTAATTCCTGTAAAATCATGTAACTTTGTTCTCGTTAGGAATATAGAAGTAATATCCTTTAGTTTTCTTAGGATACCCAACAAATATGTACTTGATCGACTTGGGAATGAGCTTGTCCAAAGCTGGACGTTTCACAAACGCCTCACAACCCCAAATCTTAATGAAAGACATACTATGACGTTTCCTAGTCCGATCTCATATGGTGTCTTTTCAACAGATTTTGATGGAACTTTGTTTAGTGTTAAAGCCGTTGCTTCTAAAGCATGTCCCTAAAACGAGTTTGGAAGACTCACGTGACTCATCATAGATCGAACCATATCTAATAGAGTTAGATTTCTTTTTCAGATACACCATTCCATTGAAGAGAAGTCGGTGGAGAAAGTTGTGAAACAATTCCACATGCTTTTAGATAATCACAGAATTCTTGACTTATGTATTTCCCACCTCGATCGGATCGAAGTATCTGAATACTTTTGCCAAGCTGATTTTCTACTTCATTCTTATACTCTTTGAATTTTTCAAAGGCTTCAGACTTGTGTTTAATAAGAAAAACGTATCCAAAACCACTGTAATCGTCAGTAAAAGTAGTGAAATATAGATAAGCACCCCTCGCATGGATATTGAACGGAGCACATATATCACTATGTATTAGTTCGAACAAATCCTTTGCTCGTTCTCCAGTTCTAGTAAAATTAGAAGCACTCATCTTACCCATTAAACAAGGTTCACATGTATCATATGATTCAAAATCAAATGACTCTAACAGTCCATCTTTATGGAGTTTATAAATATGGTTCCCGTTTATATGGCATAAGCGACAATGCCAAAGGTATGTAGGATTTGAATCATTATTATTCTTAATCATTTTCGTATTTATGTTATAGACTGGTGAATCAAGGTCTAACAGATATAAACTATTCACCAAAGTTGCATTACAATGAAAAAATATTATTCAATGATAACGACATTCGTTGGTTTCTAATACGAATATCAAAACCCATCTTGTCCAAACAAGAAATTGAAATAATATTTTTCGTTAAAGTGGGTACATAGAAACAATTCTTTAAATCTAGGACAATCCCAGAGGACAAAGTAATTCCATAGTTTCCTACAGCTAAAGTAGCAACTCTTTCTCCATTGCCAACACGTAGGTCCACTTCGCCCTTTGTCAGCTCCCTACTCTTTTGCAGTCCCTGCACATTCATATAAATGTGAGAAGCACAACCAGTATCTAATACCCAAGAGGAAGTAGTAATAGACAAATTTATTTCTATAACAAAAATACTTGAGCCAGAAGCAACATTTTCCCCATTTCCAAGCTTTTTCCATGCAAGATAGCTCCTACAGTTCCTTTTTCCAAAGTTCTCGCTCACCACAATGGTTACAATTATCATCCTTAGCCACAGCGCCCTTGGCTTTCAGTGCTTTCTCGAATTGGTTAGGTTTTCCTTTAGGTTTCCCATAAGGCTTACCTTTGGGCTTACCAAAACTCTTGCCTCTGTTATTAACAATCAATATGCTTTGGACTTGCCTTAACAAATTCAACCATTCATGAAATGTTTTGTCTATCTCATACATGTTATAGTATAATACAACCTGAATGTATGATTTAGACAACGATTGCAAAATCAAGTCAATGGATAGCTCTTGGCCAAGAGGAAATCCCAGTCTTCCTAGGTTCTCAATATAACCTATCTTTTTCAGAACGTGAGCTCCGACTGGTTTTCTCTCTTCCATCTTGCATTGAAATAGAGAATTTGACACGTCAAATCTCTCCTGGCGAGCCTGACCCTAAAGAGTTGCTTTAGATGATTTTTTATATATTTATTGGGGGAGGGGACCTATCTATTACAAGAAATAGGGGGATTCAAGAAGCGGGGAGGGGATTCGAACTCATGACCTCTAAGTCATGAGGCCTCACCTTGGCCACTAGACCAATGTGTTGTTTTAGATGACTAATCATGTCTAATGCACCCATTTTCTCAGGTCGTTTATGAAGTTTAGAGGTCATGGTAACCAGCATTTAACTTGACACATCTAATGCGTCATCTAAATGCTTACGATAAGCAGTTATTTCAGCGGTCGTAGACCCATCGGCTAGTGGATCATGAATAAGATCTTCGAGAACATACACATTTTTCTCGTGTTTGAGAACAATTCTCAAATTCCTGTACCAGTCGAGGAAGTTTCCTCCCTCAAGTTTGTCATTCTCTAGGACAGATCACAACGAAAGATATTTTGCAACATTTGCATTTGCCAGTATATCTACAATAAAGATTTTGCAAAGTTTTAGTACCATGTTTTAAAATCATTATTAGATCATTAATTAATGATTCTCTCACTGTTTTCATCAAATGAATAACCCTCAAGTATTCATTTCGGAAAGTTCAAAACTTTTTATTAAGCCAAGATCCATATATCACCAATCCCGAGGTAGTTTTGGCTACACATCTCGAGATATGGTTATTTAGGTAAGCAACATTTGCTAATTACATCATTATGTAATTCTTTGTTAGTTGAGTAAATAATAATTATTCTCAGCACATCAAGATCTACATCTCAACTGTTTTGCCTCTAGATCCTAAATCCATTTATTGAGATAATCCGGTTAAGTATGACCCAAGATTTGCACCAACGGATATCACTAACTTATTATTCACGCCACACCCGGATACACAGGTGCATATTGCCTCGCAATTCTATATTACTGTCGATCTAGGCCTTGACAAGGGCCAAATCGAGGAAGGTATATACTTAATATAATTAAAATTGAGGAATTTAATTTTAAATGATCTCACCAAACATTTGTATAAACCGTTTATACGACTAAAAATCATGCATCTCATGATACAAAACTGTAAAACATGCATCACATGCATGAAAAACAGTAAATAAAATGTGAATAGTAATAGCCCATATCCGAAATTTCCAAGCCAATGAAAAATCCAAAGTCTGTCTAAGGTGAAAAATAATAAATCTAATCTATTGTGTTCAGACTCCATGTGATTTCCTCTGTCTGATTGACTCCAATATACCCTTGTAATTTACATAATTAATCATATACTATTCATTACATAATAGGAAAAGAAATATCGAGTTACATTCGAGAGATAATTACAATCAGGATATCAATAGAAAAGGCACGACACGCAGACCGTATATTAATACAATCACTTGGTCAATGGCTATTACTATGCCCCATGCTAAAATAACATGACAATCATGCTAATAAAACACAAATATACACTGCCTGCCCCTGTCTGGTCGACCAAGGCCATATCCCGGTCGACCACGATAAAGGCAGTAACCAAAACAGTGTAAAAATAGGCCACCTCAATCCACCGAGAAAATTTCAGATCGACCGGGATTGCTCTCCGGTCGTCCAAAATCTAGGCAATAGAAAAATCTTATTTTCCAGAACATGTTCGGTCTGCCACAAACCCCTTCTGGTTGACCGAATTTTTTCCAGAAAATAGAAAACAACCAAAAACACGAACGAACAATTCGTTATAGGACTAGTTTAACACTTAAACATAATCCTAGACTGTACAAAGATAAAACATCATACAACATGCATTAAACTTCTACTAAAAATGAGTAACACATAAAAAATGATTGGGTACTCGTGATTGGCTCTGATACCATTGAAAAAAAGAAATTCAGATTCAAAAATGAAGTGCAAAAAATAAAAGCGGAATCCGTTTCTAACAGGATCGTTTACGAGTAAGAACCAATGAACTTTGATTAGGATTTTTATCTTTAGTTTACGGGATGACAGAAACGAATTCTATTTTGATTTTGCTAAGGAATCACCAACAGCAACCGATCAAATCGACTCATATCTCTAGCGGTATCCACACGATCAACTACAACTTGTTTTTGACGTCTCTAATGCTAGTCAGATAACTCCCAAGGTTGAAGACAATCTTCATGAATTAGAAATATAGGTTCAAGAAAAAACCGGAAAAAGTAAGAACGAAAAATCTAATTTTCTTCTAACTTTTGATGTTTTTGGTATTGTTGTGGCCGATTTTCCCCCTAGAAAATCGGCAGCCTTAGTGTAAAAGAGGGAGAAAGATTAATTCAACATTTGAATAATAAGAGAAAATGAAATAGTGGGGTGAAAATAAATTCACCCACTACTTCCATTTTCCTCTAAAAAAAGCTCCCACAATGCCCACTACTTCCAACACCTTACATATGGCAGTTGTGACTCTTTCAACCGGTTCTTGGACCGGTGATTATGTTCACAGACGGATCCCATTCAAGTCCGGTTCAATCGGATCGGTTTGACCAATCAAGCATTGGTCGGCCCAATCCAATTGGATCACATATATCAAATGTAAATTCCAACAAGCTCATTCCAATTGATCATAGTGTGCGACGACCCATTAGGTATTTGCTATGTTGACAGTCACAACAATTGTCATCAGTAATGAGAGGTATCTAGCAACACATCATTACTCTCAATTGACAAATATTTCGATGATTCAAGTAATCACTGTTATGACATTTTGTACTAATCCATTTGTCCTCGATATCTAGATTGAACACAAGTTATGGAGAATGACACACTTGTATAGTTCAATCAATCAATTTCTTGATTCATGAGTAGACTAATCATGTGACATTACTATCCCATAGTAATTCATTTGTTCATGGATATGAATTAATCTCACTCCATTAAGGGGGGCAAGATATTACTCATATTATATAGGAGTGAAAAACCCTCTATCTATCATGTTCATCCTAACAGAAACACGCCACACAAGTGCAGAGGCAGAGCAGTTAAAGAAAAATATAAATTTCACGGAATTTGAATTCGTTGAATCGGGAAGACAAGTTGGTGGAATCACTGTCCTTTGGAACGCTAATGTAGAAGTTCAGTTCACAACCCGTACTACTCAAACACTATGCATGTTAGTCACAATCCCGATCTCTAAAGAATAGATTCCAATGAGCGAGAGCTCGCATGTTTGTAGTTCCCCTACTACTGCTCTATGTTTTCTTTTAATGTTCCTATTTTATGTTTTCTAGTTTCTTCTGCTGCAATTTCCTTTATCTTTGATGTAACCCACTTTTCATTATTAATATAATTCCATCTTCGACAACAAAAAAAAACAATAATAATAATAAAACGTGGGAGTAATTTACAAAGAAGCTAATGTGGGATTCAAAAATATGAAATATATTTTGAGATGCCTATTTTTTTTTTTTAAGTTGACATCCCTTGCATTTATCAACAAAAAAAAAAAAAAAAAATATGCCCCCATCCCGCAGGTAAAATACCCGTGCCCCTTTACATTTGATGAAAACATGAAACACTGCACACACACCCCCTGCGGGTTCTTGAAATACAGCCTCCACCACCCGCATGTTGTTTTACATGAAGCTCTCCAAATGTTAAATTTAATTTGATTATACTACTTGTTTGATGTATATTTTTTGTGTTATACGTTTTTTATTTTTATAGAGAGAAGGTGTCAGTAGAAAAAAAAATAAAATATAAAAATGAGGTATGTGAGTGTTAAAAAAAAAAAAAAATGGATGTGATAATAGTTCGCCATTAAAAAAAAAACTAGAGAGGAATGTATCGGAGAATCCGTGCCAAAAAGGTTACTTTTAATAACCACTCGAAAGTGCCCGTCTCCAACTGTCATGTGTCTCTCACAGCTTTTCTCATTTATTCCGTCACCTTTACGACTTCAAAACTTGAAAGACTCCAAACCTTTCTTTCTTTATTAATGTCTCCCACGCTGTCTGACTATTCTCTGCATTCATATCTAAGGACCAAAATTTTTCTGTCCCCATACTTTTCTTTGTGATTTTAGACAAGCCACGTTTTGGAGCCTACATTTGATAATGTATTTTTAAGGGAGTTGTATCATAAACTTCGGAGGTATTTCATAATATACTATACAAGATTTATAGTGTCACTCACTTCTTCAACTTATGATTGAAGAAATATAGATTAAATGGTTATGTGAAAATGTGTATAATTAAAGTTGCTAACATTATATTCCAGATAATTTTAGCGTATATTGTTGGATTAATATAAATTTTTTGGATATGTTGAAGGAGATATGACAACAAATTTTACCAAGGTTTTACCTTGTAAAACTTATTTGTTATACAATGGTTTTGACCTAATGTATTAATATTGAATATTAACTCACTAAGACATTACCGACCACAATATTTTAATGTTGAAGATTACATACATCAGTTTAATGATGTTTAAATTAAATCAAGTGGAGAAAAATATAAAGAACGGTGTACTCTTTTTCCTTCACTAGAAAAAGGGTGAAAATCCTCTGTCCCCGTTTGTGTATGTCCCCGTGTCCCTAACCAATCAGAATTTACTATATAAATATTTGTTTTAATTATATATACACATGGTGAATTGTGATTGGCTGGGGACACGGGGACATACACTGATGGGGACAGAGGATTTTTTGCCCTAGAAAAATTCCTCAATGAATGTTTATCTAGTAAGATTTTATAAGATTTTAACGAGACATATTTTTATATTATGGACATCCAAGGGGTGTTATCTACCGAATACATTGGATGTGGATGTCATTTATATATCTCTATAGAAACTAATGTATTTTTATGAGATAAAACCCTCTATCCTATAAAACCCCATTAATATTATATAATGTTGTATCTTACTCCCTTCGTCCCAAAAATTATCTGTCCACTTTGTATTTTGCACGAGAATTAAGGTTTCATCAAAATCTATAGTAGAATATAGTAAAATGTCAAATATGGCCTTATTTAATGTTGCTTTCAATTTAATTCTACATTCTTTTCTCTCTTTCTTCTTCTCTCTCTAACATTTAATGTAAGGGGTAAGATTGAAAAAATCATCATTAATGAACACTTTATTTAGAAAGTGGACAATTAATTTGGGACAGATTAAAAAGGAAATGTGGACAAATAATTTGGACCTGAGGGAGTATGTTTTAAGGATTCATATACCCTAATAACTATATATAGGTTACGGGATGTAGAGAAGTAATGGATGGATGAATGAATAAGATAGCTCTCACTTCTACTATCCGTGTGTTCTTGTTCTTTACTTTACTTTATATATTTTACTTTATGTGATGTTATTCTATTTAAGATTTTTGTTCAATTACAACTAAAAAATGTATATTGTGACGTTTGACATATGTTATAATAAGGCAAGAAAAAGTTAATATAGATCTATATCAACATTTATTACAAATGTCGAATAATTGTAGTAGTTACTTGTGTTATGGTTTCTAACTATATTTGTTACCAGCTCCTATACCTATCTATTAGGGCGTTTGTTGCATCATTTTCAAGTGTATTAAAAGGTCTTTTGCCGCCATTTGTAAATAATGGCAACAATTCGCCTATTAGGACGTTTGTTAATAGCGTGAATAAGTAGTTATTGCGACATTTGTTACGACATTCGTAAATTGTGAAACCATGCCAAGACGGAGCCGAAGCCTAAACAAGCCGAGCTGCCGAATCTAGCCACCTTTCAATAATGTAGAATAAAGTTTCTCCGTACTCAAAGTGATGAGAATTGAACTCGCGACCTCCCGCATGTATGTCGTGCGGTGAGCCGCTGTGCTATTGTTGTTTCTCCTATTATATTTATTATAATGGATTTTTAGATTTTATACATTTACTTATTTTAATTTCTCTTTGTGTTTTGATTTTTTTCATTAATCAAATTAAAATTAATACACTCTCGTTAAATTTTGAATGCTTAAATATCTTTATTCTACATGATATAAATGTCTCTATAAAAGTTGCAAGCATAACCATTTATAACAACGTTTAACAACGTTTAATATAAATTTCGCTAACTAATATCAAAATGTCGTATGAACACTATTATTAAAACCGTCGTTCAAAAATAGCGACATTTATATAAAATGTCACATAATCTAACTATATAGTATATAAATGTCGCTACAACTCAGGTCAACATTGTAAACCCAACTGAGTTGATTAGGTCAGAGTTCGGAGCCGGGCTAGCTCATCAAACCGATTTTCGGGAAAGTTGTCCTCGCAGAGCTACAAGTAAACAAGGCTCTACCAAAAGTACATTGTGTCTCCTTTATAAGTTAGCATTGACCTATTATTAAGGCACATCAATTAATTTAGAAGATTATCTGCGATATGTAGGATTTTTAGTGATAAGTTAGTTGGGCATGACAGAAATGTTAGTAGTACCCTAGAAAATATTGTACTTTTGTTATTTTGAGTATGTTATTTTAATAGTAAATTTTTGCTTTTGAAAATCAAATATGTGATTTGATAGTAAAACTCATTAGTTTATATAATTAGTATTCTAATTGTCCCTAGTTTTATTAAATGTTATATACAAAAAATAAAACTAGTATGATGTCTGATTGATGGTCATTTTTACTGATCATGCGTAATGGATACAAATTATATCATAGATACATATTGGAATATATAATATCGGACGTGATCCGAAGAAAAAAAAAGTAATAATGCATGGTTCTATAAGTCATAAGTATTTCTTCATCAATACTATTTACAATACTTAGACCTTATGTCTTCATTGTTTCTAGCGTGAATAGAGGTATGTTTTGACTCAGTTGAATGTTACTTTCAATCGAGTGATTAATATGACTGATGATCGGATGTAGTATTCTATCATGACTTGAATGTGAAAGACATTGTAAGGAATTTGTCCTTCTCTTATTAGAGAGATATCCATGGGGCCCTCGATATGGAAGAATGTTTATATATGTATGGTCGTGCTCAAATATATTTAATAAAGTAGTTATTAAATATTATTTGTTGAAGCAGTCTACCTGGAGATCGAGTACAAATACGATTAAGCTTTATAAGGGTGACAACGTCCATGTCTTTTACTTATTTAGGATATCATGTGACAATATGATTAAATAGTAGATTGAGAATAGGTAATCGTTCCACCGATTTTTCATTTACTCTGGCCAGTCACAAGGCCTTACTAGGGACCGCTTGTGACTTAAAGATACATACTCTACTCAGTATGTTTTCATAACCAATGTGAAATGAATCTACAGGTCACACACATAGACGAGTTAACGAGCATTGTGTCCATACTCAATGAATCTAGAAAGTGTCTGAATTCATTGTATATGACATGTATTTTCTAGAATTAATAAAAATTTATTATTAGAATAACTAATGGGATAAGAATTTCAGTTTCTGATTTTGGTTGGGATTACGTGGGAGTTATTATGCGATAACAACTCTCACTACCAGAAGGAGTTGTCATTACGTGGGAGTTTGTATTCGAGATAAATCTCACTACATTTATTTAGATCTTTTGGGCTAAATCGAACATAAGGTTTTCAGCCATACAAAAAATCTACCACTACCAAAATATCCTGCCATTCCATTTTCTCTCAATTTTTGGAACTCGAAAAATCCAGGAGCTAGCACTCGTTGCTCGTGTTATCGCGTGGATACCGATAGAAATTGAATCCGCAATGGATAATTTTTTGTGGTTGTTGCGTTTTGTAGAGACACGTAGAGGTGGTTGCTGAATCAGACTCAAAAGAACATCAAAATTGTAAGTTTATTTTCGTTATTTATTAGGTTCTTATGGTATGAACGGGTCCTTCTGTGGATGATTCGTATGTTTTATTGTATGTTTCTGCCGACGAACTCTAACAAGAAATTGGTAGGAACTTCACCCTAAAGCAAATGAATGGGAAGTAGCAATTTGCTAGGACATGGATGGACACCCCACACTCTTCATTACTATCATAGCTCACGTAATAAGGAAGAATATGCAAGTTAATGGCGTACATGTGCATTTTTTAAGGGAGAAGACTTTTTTCAAGGGGAATTATGCATCTATAAATAGGAGAAGACCTGAAGATTGAAGCTTTCTCCAATACAACAGTTAACATGACTATTATTTATGACTTTACCTTTTCTTAACTTATTTCTTTTTTACTTGTAGCTTTCTGCATTAAGTTGCATATTACTTTTTTTATTTTGCATACCTTTTCGGGCTAGCCTGACTTTTCGCGTCGGGAATTCATCCCAATAATGCACACTTGTGAAATCTAACCCTTTAGGATTAGCTTTCTGCGTGAGGGTTTGTCCCCAATAACGCACGCTATAGTTTATAGTGAATCAAGGCTTATGCTCATATTAACGCGTGAGGATCTGTCTATAATCCTGCATACTATATTTGGTCAGTCTAGACCGAGGCACAACTTTATGCGTAGGGTTTTTTCTCTAATGAAGCTTACTAGACCGGGTCCCCCTTTTTCGGAGTTTTAATATATGTTGTGAGAAGGATTTATAAGATGTTCAACAAATCACGGTTGGCTAAGCTTGTAGTATGATGTCTGAGTTTTTGTGGCAAATGATTGTTAGAAAAACTGAAATATGAAGTTAAAGAGATGAGGGGTGTTAATAAAGAAAAACATGAATGTCAAAATAGAATAAAGTTCATTTTTTTCCCAAAATCGTCCGCTTCATATTAATTTGTAATAAAACATTTGTTGTTAAGATTAAACATTCATTAGAAGATCAAATTTAAGAAGATGAAATTACATAAAGATCTGCTTTAAATGAAAATTGTATGAAGTATTTTTTTTATGGATTAAATTGTATGAAGTTAAGTATTTATTTTATTTGTAACACGCCAATACAATCACTTTGGTATTGTATTTATTTTCTAAAATTTAATAACTGACAAAAAAAAAAAGTTATGATACAATCACCAGGATGAAAACGTTGCATGTAGAAGTCGTAATGTTTTTGCTTGAGAAGTCATAGGATTGTTGGCCAAATCTACTTGACAGATATTGCAATATTTTATTGAAGATATAAATTTATACTAGTTGACTATGTAGTGTCACTCTCAGTATTGTAGCAGCTCCACTCAGAATCAGTTGGATTCAGAGAGGGACCAATGGAAAAGAATCAAGGCCAAGCACTGGTATAGAAGAGAACCTGCATAACCAATCAGAATGAAGCTGAGTTGGAAGGTTAAGATTAACTCTATTAAATGTAAGTCCAAGATTAACTAGGCCATTTAGTATATATATCTTAGTAAGTAGTAGACTTAGTTTTATCCAGAAAATATTATGTTCTTCAGTAGTAAAGCTGTGAACTCCTCATCTATGTCAATCTGATTTCCTAAATCCAACTGTCTATTCTATTTACATTACTCTTTTCTCTTATCTTCTTCTTCTTGTTTTTTATTTTTCCTCTTTCTGTTTGTTGGTACGAACTGGGCTCTGGAGTTGATCCATCACATTTGGTATCAAAGCAAGTCCTTCCTCGGCAACAATAGTGAACACAAGGTCCAAGAATGACAACCCACCTCTTCCTCCAATAGCACAAGTACCTGACATCCAGACCACTGTAGATTTCCATGGAAGGAGGATGATAGAAATTGAAAATTCCATCATAAAGTTAAACTCCCAACAAGATGAAATCAGGACAGCTTTAGCTAAGGTAAGCTCTGACCAGAATTCTCATAAAGTAGATTTAGACAAGAAATGGATATGCTAATGGGAAAGATTAACCTAATGCTAAGGGAAAAAGATGTTGTTGGTGAATCTAGTTCTGGTTGTGACTCTATGTCACCTAACATAAATGATTTTAATGAAACTCGGGCTAGAAGAGATTAATTTGGGCAATTTGGGACTGAATCTAAGGGGATTCAATTCACTGTAGGGGTTATAATAGGGCATTAAACTCCCTAAAATAGAATTTTTCCTTATTTGAAGATGGCAACCCTAAAGAATGGTTTCAGAAATGAGACCGTTATTTAAATTGCACCAGATTCCTGACCAACTCAAACTAGGAGTAGCTATATGTTATATGAAGGGAAAGGGATTTATGTGGGGAAACAGTTACATAAAAGAACATAGAACTAATAATTGGGACCATTTTGTTAAATCTATGTATCAGAGGTTTGATACAAGTAATGTTGTTGGAATTGTGGGGGAGTTTACTAAACATAAACAACTACGAAGTGTGGCTAGTTATATGAAAAAGTATGAGGAGCTTAAAGCTGCTTTTATATGCTCAGGGAACATAGCTACAAATTCCTACTATTTTGATTTATTCATGAGTGGTCTAAAGGAGAAAGTGAGAAGTATGGTGAGTATGTTTAGACCTTCATTTGTGGAAGAGGCATTTAGGCTAGCTGTTGAACAAGAAGCCTATGTAAATTCCTTAAGCATAATCTATACCAAAACAACCACCAAACCAACCAGCACCACTTATAACTTTTCTCATAAAAATAACCAAACCACTTTATTACCCATCTCAAACAGTCCTCAGAAAAAAAAACCAACCCACAAGCCCTGCAGAAACCACCAAAATTCCTTACACCTCTAAAGAGCCTATGAAATTCAAAAGGATAAGTGATGCGGAAATGCAAAGGAGGAGGGAATTAGGACTATGCTATAGATGTGGAAATAAGTACACTGTGGGCCATAGGTGTGCAATGAGTGAGGTAAACATGTTGGTCATGAGAACTGAACCAATAGGGCGACCGAATACCAACCGCATAGTTAACTCGGTCGCTAATGTTTAATATGAAACGACGCAGTTCTGTTTTTAAATTGTTGTAAAACAGAACACCCAGCAGCGAAACTCTATTCTGCGAAACCCTCCCCCCTTCCCGCCTCCACCTCCCATCCTCCACCTCCGCCGGCCCTCCACCACCGCTCTAAATTAAGTGCTCCACCACCACTGTGAAGTATAGCAGCTAGGTTTATTTTCCTATCCATTTCTTCTTTTTTATTTTCGAAATTAAGGATTCAATTTGTTTATGTCCATAAATGATTATGAAAATATGCTTAGAATAAACTTGATTTATGATGGACCAAGGTTTCTTTGCTTGGAATAAATTTGTTGGTGTTTCTTACACTTTAACCTTGACATTATTCTTTATCATTGTAAAATTTCATTGTAAACTTTCTTTGTAAACTTTCTTTGTCAACTTTCATTGTAAAATTTCATTGTAAAATTTCATTGTAAATTACATTGTGCTAGAATGTTCGGAAGCCTTTTTCATTGTAAAATATCAAGTCTCTCCATTTTTTTTTTTGCTACTTTGTATTGTCTTTTTTAGTTTCCAATCAATAAACAATTGATAATCGAACATTACAAAAATTCAGATAAGATGCCATTAATAATATAGTACATAAAAAAGTTCTAAATCATCAAACATAAGGTTCAAAGTTATTATGCATTCACTTATGAAGACTTGATATATGCAGATATTGTGTTTATAATGGAGGACCGTAGTTGGATGTATATGGATTCGACATCTAATGGTGGACCCCGTCATAGTCCAGAATTTATAGCGGGAGTGAAACAATTTGTGAATTTCACTATGAGTATGTCTGCTAATGTACAAAATGATGGGATTAGGTGTCTTTGTGCGGGTTGTAAAAATAAGGATTTTCATGTGCCTGATATGGTCAAGTATCATCTTGTTATAAACGGATTTGTGTCAAACTATTTTAATTGGACATGTCACGGTGAGGCATTCTTTCCAATGCCTCAAATTCCGTTTATTCATGAAACCTCTCATGATGTGGATAATTCTAGAAGACATACGACACACAACAATTATCGAGAGTTGGTTCTTGATGCTGCCGTACCAAGTTTTAATGAGCCGAAAAATAGTGACGTAGAAGAACCTCCCAATCCAGAGGCACAAATGTTCTGTGACATGTTGAAGGCTGTTGATAGCCCACTGTACAAAGGTTGTACAAACCATTCACATCTATCAATGACTGCTATAATGTTTAGTATTAAGTCCGAAGACAACTTATCTGAAACTACTGTAGATAAATTTGCGCAGTTGATGAAAGAGGCGCTTCCTCCTCAAAATAATGATTTAGACGACTTTTACCAAATGAAGAAAATGGTTAAAGGCCTTGGATTACCGGTGCAAAAGATATATGTTTGTTTTAACGGTTGTATGTTGTACTGAAAAGATGATGTTGAGAGTAGAGAATGCAAGTTTCATGGCCCTGCTATATTAAGAAAAAGAAATAAAAAAATACACGACAAAAAGAGATTGCTTGCAAAAAGATGTATTATTTTCCAATTACTCTGAGATTGCAAAGATTGTATGCATCTGAGAAAATCGCAAAACACATGACATGGCACTCAGACAGTGAGAGGGAAGAGGGAATAATGAATCACCCACAGGATGGGAAGCTTGGCAACATTTTGATAGAACACACACCGATTTTGCAGCGGAACCTCGGAATGTAAGGCTTGGGTTATGTACAGATGGTTTTGCACATTTCGGCATGTCAGGGAAGCAATATTCTTTTTGGCCAATTATTCTAACACCTTATAATTCCCCCCCCCCCTTGGATGTGTATGAAGAACAATGTAATGTTATTAACTATCAAAATCCAAAACAGAAGATTGATGTGTACTTGCAGCCTCTCATCGATGAATTGAATCAGCTGTGGGGCGAAGGTGCGGAAACTTATGACATCTCCAAAAAGCAAAATTTTAAACTGAGGGCTTCATTATTTTGGACAATTAATGATTTCCCAGCATATGGAATGTTGACTGGATGGAGTACAGCTGGCATTCACGCTTGTCCATATTGTATGGAGGAAACACAAGCGTTCCACTTGAATGCTGGCGGGAAACAATCGTGGTTCGATTGCCACAAATGCTTCTTGTCACCTAATCATGTTTTTAGTAGAGATGCAAAGGGATTCCGAAAGGATCGGCGATAGGAGAGAGCAGATCCACCATCTCGCCTGACTGGTGATGAAATGTGGTTTAGAGTTAGAGATTATCCAAAAATTACAGATATAGCTGAAGAGATTGGTAAAGAGCAAGACAGTGGTCGGGATCACAATTGGGCCAAACGTAGTATATTTTGGGACTTTCCTTATATCACAGCAGACGCTTCTGATAAGACACAACATTGATGTCATGCATAATGAAAAAAATGTGTTTGATAACGTCTTTAACACCATATTGGACGTGAAGGGTAAAACTAAGGACAATGTTAAGGCTAGAGCTGATGTTTAAAGGTATTGCAGTCTGCCAGAATTGAATATTAAACACGATGGTCGAGGTAAAGCAACAAAACCGAAGGCATGTTTCACTCTTACCAAGGCACAAAAAGATATGGTTTTGCAGTGGGTTAAAGAATTAAGGCTCCCAGATGGATATGCATCGAAGTGATGCGTTGATATGAAAGAGTTGAAAATGTCTGGAATGAAGAGTCACGATTCTCATGTATTCATGAAGAGACTTATCCCTATAGCACTTAAGAGAAGTACTACCAGCAAATGTTTGGGGACCCTTGGCTGAACTTAGTCTGTTCTATAGAGATTTGTGTTCCCCAAAGTTCAGTGTGGCGCATATGCAAAAATTGGAGGACACTATTGCTATTTTATTGTGCAAGTTAGAGAGAATATTTCCGCCGGGATTTTTTGATGTGATGGAACACTTACCGATTCACCTTCCGTACGAAGCCAATGTTGGTGGCCCTGTACAGTTTAGGCGGATGTACCCATTCGAGAGGTAACAACCAATGTCTTTATGATATCAACTTCATTTTTATTTTTCATGTACGTATTTACAATATGATTAACTACTTATGCTTTAATTAGATATCTGCACCACCTAAAAAAGAAGATAAAGAACACGTCCAGAGTTGAGGGGTCAATTTGCAATGCATACTTGGTCAAAGAAGCTGCTACATTCTTTAGATATTATTTCGAACCCCACGTGAAAACGAAAGTTACAACCGTTGGGCGAAATGATGGTGAAGACGAGACAAGTGGACCAGATGTATTATCAATTTGCAACTTACCGGGAAGATCATTTGGAAAAAAAAAGATTTTATTATTTGATAAAGATTATAAAACAGCCATGAATTATATCCTGATGAATTGTGAAGAGGTCGAACCATATCTTCAGTAAGTAAACTCATCTATTGCTTCATTTTTGTTATATAATTAAAAGTAGCCAAATAATAATATTGTCATTTAATTTGTAACTCAGGAAATTTGTCAGTGAAGTACATGACCAAACTCTGCAGATAATGGAGGAAGAACTTCAAAGCCGGGTTTATATTGATTTTTCCAAATGGTTTGGAACTCATTTAAGTTGATATTGTGTAGAAATTTACTTATCTTAAGAATGCCTAAACTAATTTAACTTTTGTTGTTCTCAACAGATACATAGCCTTCCGGAACATTGCGAAAGGTTGTTGAAAAATATGTCATGGGGCCCATCAAGGAGAGTGATGTCATACACTGGTTACTTTGTTAACAGTTATAGATTTCACACAAAAGCCCACAGCGATGGAAAAGGAATGACAAACAGCGGAGTATGGGTTAAAGAAGATTATTACGGAGAGTTGAAGCAAGTCATTGAGGTTGAACTTGCTGAAGTACCTGACCAAAAAATAATTCTTTTCAAATGCGACTGATTTGATCCTACTCGAAATCGAGGTTTGAGGGTGCATCCTCAATATAAACTTGTAAAATCTAAAGGAAAAGAACGTACCAGGGTTACGATCTATTTGTATTTACTTCCCAGTGTCAACAAGTCTACTACACACCTTATCCGGGTAGTAAGACAGCATCTAGGGTTGATTGGCTGGTTGTTTGTAATTCCAAACCACGTCTAGTTGACGTTCCAGGTGTTCCGGTACCGTATCAGGAGGAAGTACGCGAGGAGGAGACCAGTCACATTGATCCAACTGTTATTGAAGTTGGTTAACTTGCACACCGGTCAGGGGAAATTTAAGTTGTACTTGTGGCCGGTACGAGCCGTGTTGATGAAAAAGACGATGATGATGATGATGATGAAATTATGTCGGGTTATGACAATTCTGAATAAGATGATGAATTTATATCGGAGGATGATTTAGAATGATTAATCTCTTTTTCGCTTCTTGGAAATCCACATATTGAAGATGAGTAATATTTGTTGGTTTATTTTTTAGTACTTTATTACCATAAATTAATTGTCGTATTGTATAACTTTTTAACATAATTCAAAGTGGTAATTTATTGCCATAAAATAATTTGATTCTTGAATTTTCAGATTGCAACTCATGCATTTCCAAGGATATACATATAAATGACATCAAGGAGTTTATGAGAAGTGTAAACTTTGACTGTGAGTGTTGTAATGTCAGTAAGAAGTGCACACTTTTATTGTGAGTTTTGATAATTCAAAGTGTGTGAGTGTTGTAATGTAAATGAGAAGTGCACACTTTGATTGTGAGTGTTGTAATGTAAATGAGAAGTGTAAACTTGTGTTTTTTTAGTAAGATAATTGGTTATGTAATGTTATTTTTGGGTTTATTGATTATTTTTGCTATTTGGGATCTTATTAATACTGTTTCTGGTTTGTATTTCTATGTGTAATGCTGTTTTTTATAATAGGAATTTAATTAAATTTCAGATTTATTTTTTTTAAATAAAAAACAATTTAGCGACGGAATAGCGACCGAAATATTGGGCGCTATATTAGTAGTTGGTATTCGGTCGTTAACCAGTCAAACGTCAACAATGTTGACGAGTCGTTTGGTGTATAGCGATCGAATATTCGGTCGCTATATACCAACCGAATACCTTTTAATAGTCAACATTATTGACTTTTGACTAGTTAACGACCGAATACCGACGGAAAGTATAGCGACCGAATATTCGGTCGCTATACTTTCCGTTGGTATTCGGTCGTTCACTAGTCAAAGTCAAAAATCAACAAGTTGACCATTCAGTCGGTATATAGTGACTGAATATTTGGTCGCTATACTGTTTGTCGGTATTCGGTTGGTAATTTGCTTAGCAATGAAAAATACACGACCACGTCATTCGGTCGTTAATCCGTCGGAAATGTCCGTCACTGTTACACAGTTTCTTGTAGTTCCAACTGAAGAATGTATATAATGTACACTACAAAAGAGTGACCCGAAAAATAGGCAAACAGCCATTAACTTTCTACATAGCCTAATATGTGTTCAAAACCAGGGGAAACAAATGCAAAAAACTTTCATGACATCAAAATATAGGACCAAATTAAAATTTCCATTTTCCTAATATATATATATATATATATATATATATATATATATATATATATATATATTAGGAAAATGGAAATTTTAATTTGGTCCTATATTTTGATGTCATGAAAGTTTTTTGATATATATACACACACACTCTACTAGTATACCTTTAGTAACATATTGGAATCCACTTTTAATTCTTGAGTGACATTAAGAATAACCTTTAAGCATAAAAGAAATAAGAAAAAAAAGGGAAGTGATAGAGAAGTACAAATGAGAGAAAACAAAAAGGAAAAAGAAAAGTCAATGCTGAACTTTTTCAGGTTTCATCTCCTATATACACATATTCTCTTACAAATATTTTATCTTTTACAAAATTCAATAAAATTTAGTTTAAATCAGATTATAAAACTAGAAGTTTTTCATTTTTCCTTTCTGCGGTAATAAAACTGAGAAAACATAAAAAAATTCATACTCAGTAAATTTAAACATCTTATTAAAAAAAAAAAAAGTAAACGACTAATAAAACACACATGTAAACCTTAGCAAAAAAATGACTTTAAATCGTCTAATACATTATCTATTATATCAATAAATTACTCCACATGTAGTTGACTTATTAAATTAAAATAGATTCATAAATTATGGCTAATTACAACACTTTACATGTAATAAAATTGTTGGTATATTAGGCAACTAGAAGATGTACCTTAATTAATTTCCTTAAATGTCTGTTCCTTTTTCCTTTTTTTTTTTGTAATTTTCCCAAAATGTTTATATATTAAGAATGAGGGGAAGAAAGTAGAGACAAGTGGATTGCCACCCAATAGAAGCTATAGCTCATATAGTAGTTGTTTGTAAGTTGCAAAAAGTTGTACTTAAACTTTACAAATTTATTACTATATGACATCTCTTTCAACTTGCATATAGAAAAATGGTTGTTGTATTTATGTCCTTGCAACTATATATCCAACTTTCCTCCCTATTTAATTTTTTATATTATTTTATTAACTGCTGAGTAATCCAACTTTTGCCTTTCATGATTTGATATCTTTGATTTTTCCACTTGAGCGCCTCATCCCTCTATTCCAATTATTTTTAAAAAAACTAAAATCCAAAAAAATAATGCAAAATAAACCCCACCCTCTCAATATAAGGATTTTTCTAATATATATCACGTTTTGTTTTTTGCTAAGTAATATATATATATATATATATATATATATATATATATATATATATATATATATATATATATATATCAGCGTTATACATGGATCTTATGATTTAGAATTAGCCACGTTATTAAAGAATTATTTCTCTCTTAATTATGTAGTAATGTAGTCAGTTCTACACAACATATTTCAATAGATCTGCTCTATATTAGTATTATGCGCAATATAAAGCCTCATCCCATCCCTAACCAAAGCTGTTCCCTTGCTCTTTTTCCCATTTCCCTTCCCCACCCTTCCCCACCCAAATGAGTGCATCCACCACCACTAGAACCACCAAAAGACAGAAGCTCCGCTGTCTTCTACCACACCACCACCACCACCACAAACACCAGAGCTATCAGAAAAATGAATCTTTAATACCTGGACTTCCTGACCATATAGGTCAAATTTGTTTATCCCTTGTCCCACCTTCTATACTTTACTCCGTTTGCCAATCATGGCGTCGCCTTATTTATTCTCCATATTTTCCTCCATTTTTATCAATTTACGCTCTTTTATTATCAGCACAAACAGCATCAAAAGGCCAATCAAATTTACCAAATTCAATTCATTTTTGTTACTTTGATCCGATTTCAGCTAAATGGAACAACCTTCCTTCACCACCACCACCACCACTCCGCCTCCTCCTCCACCACCCTTCTTTTATATCCCGTAGACTTCCAATCCAGTCGGTTTCGGTCTCCGGCAAACTAGCCCTCCTCGCTGCCACCGCCGACCACTTCCTGCCGGCCCTTACTCGGCCTCTCATTTTCAACCCTCTATCTCAAAACTGGTCCTGCGGTCCCCCACTGTCGACCCCACGGAGATGGTGCGCTGCAGGCGCGTCACACGGAGTGGTATATGTAGCGAGTGGTATCGGGTCCCACTATAACACCGAAATCGCTCGGTCGGTTGAGAAGTGGGACCTACAAATTAACAACCAAAGAAGAAATTTGGGTTGCGAAATTAATAATTGGAAGTGGGAAAAAATTGAAGGGTTGAGAGATGGAAAATTCAGCAGAGAGGCCATTGATGCAATTGGATGGAGAGGAAAGCTTTGTATGGTAAACGTGAAAGGCGATGCGGCCAAAGAAGGAATTATTTATAACGTGAAAGATGATTTATGGGAAGATATGCCGGATGGGATGCTCGCCGGCTGGAGAGGTCCGGCGGCGGCGATGGACGAAGAAACCATTTATGTGGTGGATGAATCAAAAGGTGCGCTTAGAAAATATTATCCGGAAATGGATACTTGGGTGGAGATACTGGAAAACGACGCCGTTAAAGGTGCACAGTATGTGGCGGCAGCAGGTGGTAGAGTGTGTGTAGTTGGTGGCTCCGGTGATAATATTTTTGTGGTGGATGTAGTGGTGGCGCCGCCGCGGTTTTGGGTGGTTGATACGCCGGCGGGGTCTGAAGTGGTAGGGATTCATATCTTACCCAGGATGAACCAATCAAAGGTTTGATAATCAGTATATAGAATCTTTTTGTCAGAGAAATAATTAAATTTTATTATTTCTTTTATACTGATTTTTCATTTCTGGTAAAATTTTGAATTTACCAATGACTTTATTGTTTATATTTTTTTTGTTTTAATTTTCCATTATATTTTCGTCATTTATTAAGATTTTGTGAAGAGGAAATTATGTACAATATATTGAAATACATAGAAAATGACGTTGATATTTATATATTTCTGGTAGATACTGGTTAGATATGTCAATCGAGTTATGTGAGCTGAGCTTAGCGTAATTCGCACCCACCTCACATAAAAATTGAAAAAGCTCAGTTCACGCTCAGTCCGAAAAAACTCACAAACTTTGAGGTCATACTCAGTTCACATTTTAGTGTGAGCTCGAGCTAAGCTCATGAGCCTAATGAACTAAATTTGTTTTAGCCAAAAAATTTTAAAAAAAAAAATCATTTAGAAATAATAATAAAATACAATGAGAATGAGACTGATCCTAACGAGAATACAAAAATACATAATAAAATGATACTTAATTCTTGAAACAAAATAAACTAATAAAAAGATAATCAAAGATAAACATATACGAAGGTCAAATGTTAAAAAAAAACTTTTTTTTAATTAGAAATTTAGTATTATATAATATATATAATTATATTATTCTTTTTCGGGTATGAGATTTAACCGGACTGAGCGGAGTAAAATTCACGCTCAACTCATATAAAATTCGAACTTGAATATTAAGTTCACATTCTCATATTTTCGAGGTATGTGAGCCGAGCTCGGGTCGGTCCGATCTCATTGACACCCTTAATATTGGTCTTGAGACAAATGGAGGGCTTTCCTATTTAGGAATAAAAAAATCCAAACCGACATGTATACAAGATATAATGAGCAGTATAAATTAAAAAAAAATTAAAACATGATTTTTTTAACTAAATTCTTGATTTCATTCGATCTAATTCAAGAATTTCATGAGTTGTTTTAGAGAAAAGTTTGATTGTAATTTGTATGAAAAATGTGTAGTTAATAACCTTGCAATTACTGTCTTTTACTTATGTTATTTTCCCATAATTCATTAATATAATAGGTTTGGTATTCAATAATCCCTCCATTCATAAATACTCCCTCCATTCCCATTTAATTGTCGTTTAGGAGATATATATGTATCCAAATTAATTAACATTTATATGTCTTTTATTAGGTGTCAATAATTTATTCCAATTATACCCTAACATATCTTTTATTGGAAAAGTGAAAGAGAAGGAAAGGGGTATTGTTGGAATTGTGGTGGAAAGATTATTGTTTATTTGAGTTCCTTAATTTTTCAAAGTGTCATAAACGTCCTATATTGAGGAATGGAGGGAGTATAAGACTTTCATTACATTTTTCGAAAATTAAGGAAATAAAGATTAAGATATTTTTTATAACTAAAATACCAATATTACTCTCTTAAATATGATTTGTATACCATTAATTCTATTTAAGAGAATAATATTGATATTTTGATTATAAAAAACATCTTAATTTTTGCTTCTTTAATTTTCGACATGTAATAAAAGACTTATATTAAAATTGACATAGTACCATATTTGATCAAATGAAGTTTCATTGTTATAATATTATAAAACATTTCATTAACTACTTAATATTATTCTAAACTCTTAAACTTCATAACCTTTTTAACTCATTAATTTTTATCAACTTTTAAAATAATATAATGTTATAATAAACACAATAAATTTAATTTGTGTTATTAAATGGAAGGAAAGCAAAAGATCTTCTTAACGTTTGGGGACTCTTCATATTCTTAATTTAAGAAAACTTTCATCAATCCTCCAATTTAAAACTCTCATTTTAACAAAACTCTTCCAAATCTTATTCAATTCGGGAACTTCAAAGGACTTCCATTTCCACTATAAAATCCAAATGTGAACCAATTCCTCTCACCAATAAGCATATAAATCTTTGATCTCACCAAAATTAAGAGTATTTGCCGCCGATACAACTTGCTTCGATTAGTATAAGTGACAAGAGAATTGGTATGCTTGAAATCTATTTATTTTATGAAATTTATAGGAAAATATTGTGTTGAAAAATAATGTTTCCGAAAAATAGTCCATCGAACAAGTGAGTCAAATTTTCAAGTGAAAAAAACAAGTTTGAATCATTTGCAGGTAAAAATTCATATCATCGAGAAAAAACACTCTTTGTTTTTTTTATTTCACCTATCATCGAGTAAAAAAAATAAGCTATAATCAACTTGACATTTAGCATTATTTTCAAGAATTGATTTCTTTCCTCTGATATTTTTTACATTATTATAACAGAGTAATAATCTTATTTTTCTCCAAGATATTATCAATGATCAAGTAGCTAACATGTATTTGTGGCCTAAATTTGATTATATATATTAAAGGTCACTTCACATAAAGAAATTGATGGACTTGAAACATATTTGTTGACCTTATATGAAACTTTACTTTACTTTAAATTATTTATATAATGTCTTATGAAATGAAGTAAAAAAAACCTCGTAACAAGTGGGCTCACAACTAGTTTTGTTATAAAATAAAGAGTAATGATATTTGCATCTCACAATTAGTTTATTGCACTATCTTTTCCCCTTATTTTATAAATAACTAAAAATAAATGTTCTATATTCAATATATTTAATTTAAACGTAACACTTCAAAAAGACTAGTTAATTAGTCTTTTAATTTGCAAAATAAAAACGAGAAAACCCAAGAAGCTAAATATCATTTTTAAAATAAAATATTCATTTCATATGTTAGTAATATGCACATCCTTTTCTCTCCTCTCTCTCTCTCTCTCTCGGATCATTCTTCATCCAGAGAATACTCCAAGATTTTGCCTTCTAATCCTCCCCCAGGATTCACTCTAGCATTCCAAAAAATGCTTTCCTCATACTTTTAATAGTATGCCTATCCACCATATTCCTGAAAGTTTCCTTACTGGATTAAACCGACAAGGAAATTAAGGACAAAATTGATGACAATGGCTACAAAAAAGGGGAAAAAATCAACAGCATCATCTTTATTTATGGAAATGATTATGAATGATAAAAATCCTAGCATGCAATCTTCATCATTTCCATTTTTCTCATCCGACAAAGTCGGACTTTCTCTCTAGGGTACATAAAGTCCCTTGATTTCTCTTGGCGAAATCCTTTTTATAAGCGCCAAAAGCTGTTAATTTTTGTTACTCGCACTCTATCACCACTACTACAGTCCTTACTGTTTTTACATTACTCACTGCAAAACACTATGTCGATGGTGACCGATTTAATCTCAAAAATGAAAATAATCACGCTGAAAGGAATTGAAAAGGAGACTACAGTTTTTGATGAGAAGGATATTCAAGGTGGTTTGGTAAGTGATAATGCATCGATTGTTGGCCGCTTCATAAGCATTGCCGACCACCTTCCCCGTTACTTCCTTATCCTATTGAATCGTGCATGGGATTGTGAAAAGGTAACATATCAAAAAATCAGTTTTAATACCTACCGTTTTTCCCTTCCTAACGAAATTGATGCAGATCGTGCCCTAAACACCGGACCCTGGTGTTTTGACAATGTTCTATTAGTGGTAAAACGAATTGAACCAGGAATTCCTATCACTGATGCACTGTTTGCTACATGTCAATATTGGTTCCAACTACATTTTGAGGCGCACGTTTTCCTTACTATTGAAATGGTAACCAAGTTAGCAAAAAGCTTTGATACCTGCATCATGGCGCAAATCCGCGAAACGGCGGATGGACTGAGATTTTACCGCTTCAGAGAAAATTTAGATGTGACCATCACTCTTCGGCGAGTTCTTCAGGCCCAAGCACCAAACATTGAAACATTACTCGGATGCTTTCGCTATGAACGACTTCCCGGATTTTGCAACAATTGTGGAAAACTAGATCATGTACCAATAGCATGTCCGGAGCTGCCTCTCGGAGTCCGTCGTGTCGATAGAGACAACTTCGAATTTTATTTGATGCTTAATGCTTCTAAAGGAATGAGATCGCAACTTATTGAATTTACTCAAATCAATGCAGATGATTTCCCCGTGCCAACAATCCGTGCTGAAAATCAGGTAAATGGAAATGAACCAACAAGTTTTACTAATGAAAAATTCTCTTTGAATGAACTCTCTACAGAAGCTGCGAAAAATGGTGATTTTGGGCCGGATGGATACAATAACAAAGGCAAAGGGAAATTGATTACCAGTCAAACGCCTCCTTGGTTCGGAGATGAAGGAAATTCATGGCATCTGCGATAAGCTCCGGTGGCCGGAATGACAATAAATCTTACCGGAAGAGGCAAGTAAAACCATGCCGAAACAGAGCTCCAAAAGGAAACTCTAATGCAGGGACATCCGGTTTAGCACCAAATTCAAAGAAGAGAGACGCCGACCGCCGCCCAGGGGGCTCACCAGCAACGAAGAAGCTGCAGCAAGACCGGCGGGCATCCAACTGGGGATGTCGGGTCTGGAAGGAAAGGCAAAGCAATTCTGAGGGTCCAAATACTGGGCTTGAAAATAATGGAAAAAATAAAAATAATGGGCCGAGTAATGCGAGTCCAATAGTCTATGGCCCAAATGCTGATAATAACTCTAAAAACAATTATGGAAATGGGATAATTGAACTATCAGGACCATCACAACTTAATGCTACTGGGTCCATGAATAAGGCTTGTCAACCACTGAAATCTGCCCCTTATTTTGGACCAAGCATTGGGCTGGTCAATGCTGGGCTGCCTGCTACTGTGATCCTGCAAGATATCAATGAGCAGTTAGACTCTCCTAATTGGAAACACAAGCCTACCAATCTGGAGATATTTTTTCTAATGAAACTTTTATTGTTGATGACTTGTTTAATTTAGAAGATTTATTTTCAACGGGGGCTCCTGCCGTCTCTCAGGGTAAGGTGGAGGTCGTTAAGCGACCCCACCAAACTCCATGAATTGTTTAGCATGGAATTTCGGGGAATTCAAAACTCGCAGAAAATTCTAGAACTTGTGCGCTTATGTAAAGTGCACAATCCAGCTATTGTGTTTTTATCCGAAACAAAGTCTTTAGCTCATTCAATGGACTTTGTTCGTAATAAATTAGGTTTTTCTTTTTGTTTCCCTGTAAGCTGTATAGGCCTTAGCGGGGGTTTATGTCTTTTCTGGAATTCATCAATAAAGCTGGATATTTTATCTTACTCTCCTGAACAAATTGATTCTTACATTTTTTCTGAAAAACATAATTAATATTGGCGTTTCATGGGCTTTTATGGTCATCCAGACGCTTCAATACGAATTCACTCTTGGAAATTACTCAAACGACTAATTCACTTCCATGGCTTTGCATGGGAGATTTCAATGAAATACTACATCAAAGCGAAAAAACAGGTTTTTTCCAAAGGAGTCAAAGACAAATTAATAATTTCAGAAATGCAGTAACTGAATGTGGACTATGTGATCTGGTTTTTTTGGAAGCCTTATACTTGGTGCAACTTTAGGGAAGGATCTGGAGAAGTCTTTGTCCGTCTAGATAGGGGTTCAGCTACTCCTTCTTGTCGCGCACTACTCGATATTTGTCCACAAAGGACAGTGATCACCTCCCTATTCTACTTAGCATGCCCCCTTGCCGAAGACGTAAAACGAAAACAAAAAACAAGTCAAGACCCCTTCGGTTTGAACCTCTATGGTTTAAGGAACCATAATTTTTGGAATCTGCAAGACGAACTTGGTCATCTCCTTTTGAAGCAACAGCTGCAGGAATAAGTCTAGTACTTTCTGACTTTCGCGATGCCCTTCTAATTTGGAGTACTAAAGTAGTAGGAGATCTCGAGAAGATGCTAGAAACCAAACAAAATGAACTAGATTCAATTCAGAAAAAATGAGGATTTCCCAACTACTCTCTCTCTAAAGAATTAGAAATTGCAAAAGACTTGGAAAAAATTCAAAAACTAAGAGAAGGATATTGGAAAGCTCGAAGCAGAGCGACATGGCTTGTTGATGGAGATAAAAACACCTCTTACTTCCATAAAAAGGCATCACAGAGAAAGAGAAATAATTATATTGAAGAGATTATTGGACCTGATGGAAGCCTAAAAGTTGAACAAGAGGATATTGAAGAAGTAGCGGTTGAATTTTTTGAAAAATTATTTAGAGCAAACTCTAGCGGAGCAAGTCTATCACCTCGCCTGTTCACAAACAAACTAGATACTAGGGAGTATTGTACTTTAGACATGCCTTTCACTGAGGTTGGAATCATCAAAGCACTTAACCAAATGCACTCACACAAAGCTGCAGGACCAGATGGAATGCAGGCACTTTTTCTTCAAAAGTTATGGCATATTGTGGGTCAATCGGTTACTAGCTTTATCATGTGGTTCTAATTAATGGACAAGATATGTCAGCTATCAATTCAACTCATATTGCTCTTATTCCAAATATTAAACAACCGATTACTATGACGCATTTTCGCCCTATTAGTCTATGTAATGTGGTTTACAAACTTATTTCCAAAGTTCTAACAAATCGTCTAAAACTAGTGATGAATTCCCTGATTGATGAAGCTCAAAGTGCCTTCTTAAAAAATAGACTCTTAACTGATAATGCTACTTTGGTTTTGAGGTATTTCATAGTCTACAAGAAAGCCAACCTAGCGGATTTCATCAACTAGCGCTTAAGTTAGACATGAGCAAAGCTTTTGATAGAGTTGAATGGAACTATCTAGAGATGATAATGACATGTATTAATTTCCCGCCAAAATTTCTCTCTCTTGTAATGAACTGTATCAGAACAGTCAGCTACTCCATCTTGCTCAATGGAGTCCCTACTAAATCTTTTAGTCCAACTAGGGGAATACGCCAAGGAGATCCGCTCTCCCCTTTCCTTTTTCTCTTCTGCACGACAGGATTATCCTCACTTGTTCGCACTGCTGAAGAACGAGGGCTTTTAACAGGATTCCAATTTGGAGAGGGGCTTCTGTCACACATTTGCTATTTGCAGGCGACTCTCTATTCTTTGCAAAAGCTGAGGAGGCGTGCATGCGAAGACTAAGAGAGATTCTAGAAACATACGAAACCTGCTCCGGACAACTGATAAATTATGACAAATCCAACATTTTCTACAGTAAAGGCACACCAGAGGACATTAAAAATTTAGCCTTTTCCATACTCCAAATTCCAGAGGGTGATGGAAAATGAAACTATTTAGGGTTGCCTTACATGACATGTCGATCTAGAAAAGAGGCCTTTCAGTACGTTGTAGATAAAGTCTAGAAAAAGCTAAGCAGTTGGAAGGAAAAGACTTTGTCCTTCGCAGCAAGGGTAGTACTAATCAAATCAGTGGTTCAAGCTATTCCCACATATGTAATGTCATGTTTTCTTCTGCCCAAGTATATAATTGATTCCATCACTAGCATGATGCGTACTTTTTTATGGGGAGGAGATGAAAATCACAAAAAGATCTTTTGGCGAGCTTGGACATAATTATGTAAGCTAAAAGACCAAGGAGGGCTTGGTTTTCGTGATCTAAAGGCATTTTAATATGACGTTAGTAGCAAAGCAAAGTTGGCGTATTATTCACCAGCTTTTCTCGCTTTGCTCAAGGGTATTACAGGAAAAATATTTTCCTCTAGATAGATTCTTAATTGTGCAACATAAAGGTCGTACATCCTTAATCTGGCAAGGGATCTTTAAAAGTCGGAAACTACTTCAATCCGGATTACGATGGAGGATTGGTAATGGGTCACGAGTTAGTATCTATGGAGATAAATGGTTAACAACTCCTAGTACTTTTAAAATTATATCCCCACCAGATATGCATATATCTCAAAGGTTGATGGCCGTCTCTAAGCTTATTGACTTCCAAAATTGTCAATGGAATATGACATTGTTGGAAGAATTTTTCTCCTCATATGAGATTGAGGAAATACTCAAAGTACCACTATGCGACACCTGGCCGCCAGATCATCTAGTTTGGGGGTATACAAAAAATGGACTTTACTATGTGAAATCCGGATATCACCTCCAATTTGACATCAATAGTGGAAAGCAAGAGACCCCATCAACCTTCAAATTAAATGGCTTTGATCATTGGAAAGAAGTCTGGAAGTTACCCGTTCCGCCAAAGCTGCAAATTTTCATTTGAAAAATCTTTCAACGAATCCTGCCGACTTGCCAAGCCTTATCACGGCGAGTTAATACTATAAAACCTCATTGCCTTATCTGCCACGAGGCGGTTGAAACTACAATTCATGCTCTTTTCTCATGCCCAGCGGCCATGGAAGTATGGAGCCAAACTAGTTTGACTAGTTTGACTTACTAAAGAAAGATGAGTTTCCTTTCTGCTTAAAACCTATTCTAACAGGGGGTGAAGAGATTTCCACTCTCATACATAGTTTAACGATTTGTTGGGCCTCATACATACAGATGTTTGTGGACCAATAAACACTAGTGCTAGAGGAGGGTTTCAGTACTTCATCACATTCACATATGATTTCAGTAGATATGGCTACGTCTATCTAATGAAACATAAATCTGAATCTTTTGGAAGATTCAAAGAATTTCAAAATGAAGTACAAAATCAACTTGGCAAAAGTATTAAGGTACTTCGATCAGATCGAGGTGGCGAATACCTTAACCAAGAGTTTGACGAACATCTTAGTGGTTGTGGAATTGTTTCACAATTAACTCCTCCTGGCAAACCACAATGGAATGGCGTGTCAGAACGGAGGATTCGCACCTTATTATTTATGGTTCGATCTATGATGAGTCAAACAAATCTTCCAATTTCCTTTTTGAGGGCTACGCCACTAGAAACTACTGCATTTATATTAAATAGAGTTCTTTCTAAAGTGGTTGAGAAAACTCCATATGAGATATGGGATGGGAAAGCGACCTAGTTTGTCATTTCTCAAAATTTGGGGATGCGAGGCGTATGTAAAGCGTTTGTTATCCCGATAAACTCGCCCTCTAAATCGACAAGTGTTTGTTTGTGGGATATCCTAAAGAAACTAAAGGATATTACTTCTATCTTCCATCGGAGAACAAAGTGTTTGTTGCTCGTAATGGTTTATTCCTTGAAAGGGAATTTATTTCCAAAGAGGATAGTGGGAGTAAGATCCATCTTGAGGAAATTCAAGATCCCCAAACAACATCCGAACCAACTTTAGAAGTTCAAGCAAGCTCACGTCGCGATCTCGAGCTTCAATTTTTGACACAAGGCCCCGAAGGTCGAGTCGGGTACATCAACTGACTGAGAGATATGGATTTCTCGTGGATTGATGATCATCGAGTTGAAGCTCGATTGATCAAGATGAACCCACTACCTACAAAGAGGCAATTCAGTAGTTACGAGTCGGATAAGTGGCTAGAAAGCTATGAATTACGAGATGCAATCCATATACGACAACCCAAGTATGGACTTTGGTTGACCCCAAAGTGCAGGTCATTGATAACAAATGGTGTTATAAAAAGAAGACCGACATGGATGGTAATGTACACACTTTTAAATCGCTACTAGTAGTTAAAGGTTATAGACAAGTTCATGGTATTGACTATGATGAAACCTTTTCCCCTGTCGTGATGATAAAGTCAATTAGGATTTTACTTGCCATAGCCGCATATTATGACTATGAGATATGGCAAATGGATGTTAAGACTGCGTTTCTTAATGGAAACCTTCTCGAGGATGTGTATATGACATAACTCGAGGGGGTTTGTTGATCAACAAATCCTAGCAAAGTGTGTAAGCTTCAAAGGTCCATTTATGGATTGAAGCAAGCATCTCGAAAAGTCTGGAATCGTCGCTTTGATGAGCGTATTAAAGAATTCGGTTTCATCAAAAAGCGAAGACGAGCCTTGTGTTTATAAGAAAGTAACTAATAATGCGGTAGTGTTCCTTGTGCTTTATGTGAGCGACATCTTGCGATTGGAAATGACATCCCCAGCATTACAAAGCGTAAAAGCTTGGTTGGGGAAGTGCTTTTCCATGAAAGACTTAAGCGAGGCTACATACATTTTGGGTATTAGAATCTATAGAGATAGATCTAACAAAATGATTGGCTCGAGCCGAGTGGATACATTGACAAGAGTGCTGAAAGCGGTTCGGTTGCAAGACTCCAAAAAGGGATTTTTGCCCATGTCACATGGCGTTAAACTCAGCGAGAACTCAAGGACCTTCCACAAGGGAGGACCAAGAGCGCATGAGTAAGATCCCATATGCTTCGGCCATTGGGTCTATTATGTATGCCATGATATGTACTCGCCCTGAGATGTCTCATTTGCTTTAAGTATGACTAGCAGATATCAATCGACCACTGGTGAGTCACATTGGACTACGATCAAGAGCATTCTTAAGTACTTGAGAAGGACTAAAGATATGTTCTTAGTTTACGGAGGTCGGGAAAAGAATCGCAGTTGTAAATGGTTACACAAACGCAAGCTTCCGGATCGAGCGTAGGCGATTATAGATCGTAATCTGGTTTTGTGTTTTGTTTGAATGGAGGTCTTTGTGAGTGGAAGAGATCAAAGCAAGAAACCGTGACCGACTCTACAATGAAAGTGAGTATCTAGTCGCCTGCTAGGCGACTAAAGAAGCTCGTTTGGATCGGGAAGTTTGTTGATGAATTAGGTGTTGTCCACTAGCATTGTGAACCCGGTGGACCTCTATTGTGATAGTATTGGTGCCATTTCACAAGCTAAGGAACCTAGATCTCACCAGCGATCCAAACACATTCTCAGGGTGTTTCCATCGATTAGAGAGATCATCGGCGAGAGGAGGCGTTAGTATTTGCAAAGTTCATACAGAGCGACAACATTGCGAGATCCATTGACTAAGCCAACTCCCACGGCCTAAACATGAGAGTCATACTAGGTCAATGGGATTGAGGATCATGTATGATTGGACCTAGGGCAAGTGGGAGATTGTTAGTAGTGCCACTGGGACCATTAGCACATGTTGTGCGTTTTATTATCTTTTTGAGAATGTAATTGAATAGTTAATTTTGCTTTTGATTATCAAATGTGTGATTTGATAGTAAAACTCATTAGCTTATGTAATTACTATTCTAGAAGTCCCTAGTTTTATGTAATGCTTAATTACTATGAAATAAAACTAGTATGATTGTTGATTGATGATCTTGTTTTCTCGATCATGTGTAATGGATACAAATCACATCATAGATGCGATATATATAGGGATACATTGTATTGGGACGTGATCCAGTCGGAGAAGTAATACTTCATGGTCTTAAGTCATAAGTATTACTTCATCAATACTATTTTAGAATCCTTAGACCTTATGTCTTCATTGATTCTAGTATGAATGGAGCCACGTTTTTACTCGGTAGGGACGTTACTTGTAACGAGTAATCAATACGACTGATGATCGGATGTAGTGTCCTATCATAGCTTGAATGTGAGAGACATTGCAAGGAATTTGTCCCTCTCTATTATTGAGAGAGATATCCATGGGCCTCGATAGGGAAAAGAGCTGTTTAAATGCATGGCCGTGCTCAAATGTATTTGATAAAGTGGTTATCAAATGCTATTTGTCGAAAGCAGATCTACACGGAGATCGAGCATAAATACGATTAAGCTTAATAAGGGTGGCGACCACCATGCCTTATGCTTAATTAGGATATCGCGAGACAAAGGGATTAAATAGTGGATTGATATTAGGTTCCGTTGTATATTCATTCACTTTGGGTAGTCACAATGTCATGCTAGGGACCGCTTGTGATTTATGAACACATACTACTACTAAGTGTGTTTTCATTGCCATTGTGAGATGAACCTACAGGGTCACACGCATAGACGAGCTAACGAGCCTCATGTCCAGATTCAATGAATCTAGAATGTGTCTGGGTTCATTGTATCTGACATTTGTCTTTCTGAAAATAATAAAGTGTTTATTATTCGAATTAGAGATAGGGGCAATTTCGGTATTTTACCTATAGCTGGGATTACGTGGGAGTTATTATCCGATAAGGACTCCCACTACCAGCGAAAGTCTAGGGAACGTGGGATTCTGAGACTCCCACTGTAGAGAGAAGTTGAGTAGAGGTGAGAGTTGTTCTAGTAACAAACTCTCACACTCTATATAACATCTCTTAGCCGAAACCTAGAAAATTAATGCTTTTCATCCGAAATTAAAAAGGAGGTAGAAAATCGTTTTCACTTCTGCTTCTCCCTTTTCTCTCTAATCCCCGAAATTTGGAAAGACAAAGAGCTAGCAATCGCTGCCCGTTTCATCGCGTGGATACCGGTAGAGGGACATTCCGCAAAGGGAATTCCGTTGGGGGCAACAAAGCATCCAAGAAACGTCATTCTCCATTCAAGAAGTAGCTTCTTGAACCCGAAATTGTAAGTCTTTTGTTGCTGTTTTTCGATTCGTTTTGTATGAGCGGATCCTTCAGGGGAGGACTCATGGGTGTTTGGAACGAGTTTATGCCCATGAATCCCTTCACTTTTGTCTATGTTGCATGGCGCATATGGTGCAATCGAAACTGAGGAATATTCGAGGGAAACCGTCAAACACTAGAAGAGATTGTTAATCTTTCTGTAATTGACGCTGCCGAATTTAGCAAAGTTTTTGCATCATCTTTGGGAACGATTGAGGCGCGAAAACCTTTACCAAACTTCGATCAAATCAGATATATACTCAAAGGAAAGGCAAAGGTTTTTACTCCCATCAATACAGAAAAAAATCTCCTGAGCTCTTGCAACAAGCATTATGTATTAAATGGAAACCCCCTGATCATGGTTTCTTTAAAATTAACGTTGATGGAGCATGGAATAATAACTCGGGAAGTATAGGTGTGATCGTACGCAACCATGAAGGCATCTTTACAGCAGGAATTTCAAATTTTCTTCACAACTCACCAAGCCCTGAATACGTTGAAGTGCGCTTTTGCCCAACAGAGAATTGCATTCTTGGGTCACGTCATTGAACTAGGATGCATTCTTATGCATGCGAAGAAGATACAAGCTATTGAGAAGTGGCAGCCTCCGAGGAATGTGCACGAATTGAGATCATTCCTTGGGCTGGCCAACTATTATCGACGATTTGTAAAGGACAATTCCAAGATAGCCTTACATTTGACCGAGATCCTCAAGAATAAGACGGTATGGAATTGGGACTCGTATTGTCAATTACCCTTTGAGAGCCTAAAGAGACAAATGTCTACTGACCCGGTGCTAGGCCTACCAGACATGACTAAGCGATTTGAGGTGCATACTGATGCTTCAGATTTTGCCCTCGGAGGGGTGCTTATACAAGAAGGCCACCCGGTAGCTTTTGAGAGTAGAAAGCTGAGCGAGGCAGAGAGAATGTACACTGCCCACGAGAAAGAGCTCATTGTCGTAGTCCACTGCTTGAAGGTGTGGAGGCATTACCTATTGGGAGCTGTTTTCCTTGTGAAGACGGACAACACTACGGTGAGCCACTTCAAGACTCATCCAAGATTAACGGGACGGCAAGCCCGTTGGCAAGAACTTCTAGCGGAATTCGACTTCACACTAGAATACAGAACTGGTGCAACAAATGTGGTCGCTGATGCTCTAAGTCGAATGGGTGAACTAGCTCCATCAAGCCAACTCTCAGCTTTGGCTAGTAGCGAGTTCACCATGGGAATAAAGGAGGCAATACATGGGTTTTTGCCAAATGACCCCAATGGACAACAACTGATGTCGATGGTAAGAGAAGGAAAGACTCGACGATTTTGGGTGGACGATGGACTTTTGATGACACAGGGTCATCGTCTCTATGTTCCCAAGGGTGGACACTTGAGAAAAAGAATAATTGAGGAATGCCACAGCACACTGTGGGCTGGGCACCAAGGAGAAGACCGCATGATGGCCTTGGTGGAAAAGGGCATACTATTGGCCCTAGATGCGATGAGATTTCGGATTTTGTGAAAACTTGCTACACTTGTCAGAAGGACAAGGTCGATCGACAAAAGAAAGGAGGACTGCTGGAACCTCCGTCCGTGCCGGCAAAGCCTTGGGAAAGTGTATCCCTAGACTTCATCACTGGGTTGCCGAAGATAGGAGTCAATGCTACCATTCTGGTGGTGATTGATCGTTTCTCTAAGTATGTCACGTTCATTCCTGCACCGAAATATGTGACTGCCGAAGAGACAGCTAAGTTGTTTTTCCAAAACGTGGTGAAGTTTTGGGGAGTGCCCCGGGAGATCATCAGTGATCGGGATGGAAGATTCACAGGGAAATTTTGGACCGAACTCTTTTGGCGGCTTGGCACTAAACTATGCATGAGTTCTGCATTCCATCCAGAGTCAAATGTGCAAACAGAAAGGTATAATGGAATGCTAGAAGAATACTTGCGGCACTTCGTGTGGATAAATCAAAGAAACTGGGTCGAACTTCTGGATGTGGCGCAACTCTGCTTCAATTCGCAGAAGAGTTCGGCTACTAGCAAAAGCCCCTTTGAGATTGTAACGGCCAACAATCTCTGCTACCTCATACTGCAGACACGTCAGTCGGAGCCAAGTCCTCGCGGGCGCTGGACTTCTCCGGGGAATGGAAAAAGAATGAGGAACTTAAGAAGATGTGCCTTGAAAAGACAGCGAAGCGGATGAAAAAGTATGCCGATCAAATTGTGGAGTTCCGGGTAGGGGATCAAGTGATGGTAAAAAGGCATCTTAAAAGAGAGCCCCAGAGAAATAAGGGGTTAGACACAAGATTGATGCCCAAATACATTGGACCCGTACCTATATTGAAGAGGATCGGTGCAGTTGCTTACAAAGTGGAACTTCCGCCAGACATGAAGATCCACCCAGTCTTTCATGTAAGCCTTTTGAAACCATATCATGAGAATCTACAAGAGAATTTAGTGAAGGGATTCATGGGCAGAAACTCGTTCTAAACACCCATGAGTCCTCCCCCGAAGGATCCCCTCATACCATAGAATCGAAAAAAAAAACTAGACAGAAACTTACTTTTCGGGTTCAAGAATCTGATTCTTGAATGGAAGTTGCTGTTTCTTGGATACGTTGCTGCCACTAATGGATTTCCCTTTGCGGAATGTCCCTCTACCGGCATCCACGCGATGAAACGAACAGTGATTGCTAGCTCTTCATTTTTCTGAGTTTCGGGAATTAGAGAGAAAAGGGAGATGCAGAATAGAAAATCAGATTTTCTAGGTCTTTTGGTATTACGGCTGAAAATGCATTAACTACTAGGGTTTCGGCCAAGAGAAGTTTATATAGGGAGTGAGAGGTTGTTTCAAGCACAACTCCCACGTCCTATCCACCTCTTTTGGACGTCCTCTAGACTTCTACTGGTAGTGGGAGTCTTTATCGGATAATAACTCCCACGTAATCCCAGTTATACCGAAAATGCCCTTTATCTCTAATTCGAATAATAATGCTTTATTATTCTCAGAAAAATGAATGTCAGATACAATGAACCTAGACACATTCTAGATTCATTGAATCTGGACATGAAGCTCGTTAGCTCGTCTATGCGTGTGACCCTGTAGGTTCATATCACAATGGCAATGAAAACACACTTAGTAGTAGTGTGATTTCATAAATCATAAGCGGTCCCTAGCAGGACATTGTGACTACCCAAAGTGAATGAATATACAACGGAAGCTAATATCAATCCACTATTTAATCCCTTTGTCTCGCGATATCCTAATTAAGCATAAGGCATGGTAGTCGTCGCCCTCATTAAGCTTAATTGTATTTATGCTCGATCTCCGGGTAAACTATTACAACAAATAGTATTTGTTAACCACTTTATCAAATATATTTGAGCACGACCATGCATTTAAACAGTTTTTTACTATCGAGGGGCCCATGGATATCTCTCTCTAATAAGAGAGGGACAAATTCCTTACAATGCCTCTCACATTCAAGCCATGATAGGACACTACATCCGATCATCAGTCGTATTGATTACTTTATTAAAAGCAACGTACGACTGAGTCAAAATGTGGCTCCATTCATGCTAGAATCAATGAAGACATAAGGTCTAAGGATTCTAAAATAGTATTGAGGAAGTAATACTTATGACTAAGGACCATGAAGTATTACTTCTCTAACGGATCACATCTGATACGATATATCTCAATATATTGCATCTATGATATGATTTGCACTCATCACACATGATTAGTAAAACATAATCATCAATCAAACATCATACTAGTTTTATTTCATTGTAAAGTAGATTACATAAAACTAGGGACAACTAGAATAGTAATTACATAAGCAAATGAGTTTTACTATCAAATCACGCATTTGATGTTCATAAGCAAAATTAACTATTCAGATGAAATGCTCAAAAAGATATAAAACGTACAACATATGCTAATGGTCCTAGGGCACTACTAACATGTAGACACGACCCTACGATATCCGCCCTCTTCAACAACATTGGGAAAGAAAGTGGCCGAGGAAATCCTTGGTGATCGACCACCATGAGGGGCAAGAGGTACTATATGGAATTCTTGGTGCTTTGGCAAGGTTGTGGCACCGAAGAAGACACTTGGGAGAGAGAATCGGATATGAGAGCCTTTAGACCGTTGATAGAGGAATACAAGCCAAATCAGTGTGCCGAAGATGCCCCAGCAGCGGCCTAGCTCCGTATTTTTGCGTGCCATCCGGTCCCAAAACTTCTATAACTCGGCGTATCTCCTAGAGACATCCTAGAGGACTGGATAGGACGGTTAGTTTATGTACATAACTTGTATTTTGTTGTATAGGAGTTTTCCCACCTCCTCGAACATAAGTGGTCAACTCTTGTCACTAAGGCAAATGTCTTTTAAGCTCTTATAGGGGGAATAAAAATCAGCAAGCAAGCAAGCCATTGTAATCACGTGCAAAAGACTCCTCCCCCTCCTCGTCTTGTGCGTTTAAACTATACTCTAACTCATGTAATCATGCATACAAATCAATGAAGTGATTTTCGTGCAATTTGTCCCGTGCCATTTATTTTGCGTTTATTTACGAATTAGCCATCGAAGAGCGTTGTCCCATTTTTTATTATTTCAAGAAGCCAGAGTGACTAGGGCCAAGAGCTAAAGTCACTCGGCATCACGGTGCGTCTAAGACCCTCGAGAGACGACCAGTGACAGAACCCTATAATGTTATTCTTCACCCACTGGAAACCACCATCAATGCCGTCGCCACAAAATCAAACCCCAAGCTGCTACCGTACTATTTGCTAGAAATTCATTCACAATTGAACTATGCATCGCTGGGAATGAGCTTAGAATAACATATGAGAATCAAAACTCTTTACTATAGTAAATCATTTTTATGGAGATTTAGCATTAGAAACCCCTTAATTGGATAAAATGTTGAACAACATTTAAGGAAAATCAATTGGTAGAATGATAAATTTGCTCTAATAAATGGACAAGAAATCTAGACTTCTAATCACTTTTTTATTTGGAAAGAGAGATGCCACTGGAATGGTGGTGGCGGTAGATGGAACGTGAAAGAATATATGGAATCAATAATCTTGAATTGATTAATTGAACAAGGGAAAGTTTCCCATATAAATACAAGAAGATTCCTAAACCAAGAAGGAAGTTACTTTATAATGTAACTCCAAACAAATAAGGAAAACAAATAACAATCTAACTCTAAGAAACCATAATCGACTAGAATAAGTAATTGCTAGTCCTATTCACATAATAAGTCTATTATTTGTAATACTCCCCCTCAAGTTGAAGTGAGTAAATCGAGAACACCCAATTTGGAAACCAGATAATCTAATTGCTTCTGAGTTAAAGCTTTAGTAAGAATATCGGTCAATTGCTCATGTGTACCAATGTGATAAGTCACAAGATCTCCTTTATCAATCTTTTCATGAATAAAGTGACAATCAATTTCTATATGTTTGGCACGTACGTGAAAAATTGGATTGCTGGCAATGTAAATGGATGATTGATTATCACAAAATAGCTTTGCTGGACTGAGTGATACTCCAAGGAATCTAAACAATTCACGAAGCCAAGTTAATTCACTAGTTGTATTTGCCATGGATCAATACTCCGCTTCGGCAAAAGAATGTGATACAACTTGTTGTTTCTTGGACTTCCAAGAGATATGAGCATTACCAAGTTTGATAAAATATCTTATAATGGACCTCCTTGTCATCGGACATACTGCCCAATCAGAGTCATAATAAGCAATTAAATTTAAATTGGGATTATTCTTAGGTAATAAAATTCCTCTGCTTGGATTGCCTTTAATAAATCGAACAACTCTGATTGCCGTTTCCCAATATCTGTCTTTAGGCTTTTGCATGAATTGACTTAGAATATTGACAGCATATGTGATGTCAGGTCATGTAATAGTCAAATAAACAAGTTTGCCAACTAGTCTTATATACCGTTCTGGGTTGCTAAAAATTTCACCATCTTCATCAGATAATGTATGCTACAACTTAATTGGTGTGTTACTGGGTTTGCTCCAGATAAACCGCATTCAGTTAAAATGTCTAGAGCATACCTTCGCTGACTAAGAAACAATCCTTGTGAAGAATGAGCAACCTCAATTCCCATAAAATATTTAAGAATTCCGAGATCCTTAATCTTAAAAATAGCATTAAGAAATTGTTTTAACTCATTGCATTTTTGTAGATTGTTGCCAACAATAATTATATCATTAACATAGACCAAGACAACCAAAATAATGTTTCCTTGCCTGTAGATGAAAAGAGAGTGTTCAACGGGTGATTGTTGATTGTTTCTCTTTAAACTCCTTTCAAATTGCTTTCTCATATAAACTTTGGTGGCGTTTCAGGACCACAGACTCGCTTTGGAGATCTTTTCTGCAAGATAGGTATTGTTCTAATAACCAACACCCATCCTTGGTTCAACACACCACTTTGGATTCACCGGTATGGAGGCGAATGTTGGCGGCTAGAGCCTCTGCGGAGCAACACATTGGTGTCTTGACCCGGAATGGCAATTCTTCAGTTTGGCATGATGATATCACACGTCAAGGCTGCCTGAGAGGGATGCTTGGTCTGCCTGGGGACTCATCACATACATATGAGCACATAGCTGAGGACGATTGGACTTTGGAGACTGCGCGGCTTCTCACTTTTGATCAAATTCGGCTTCTGCCTCAACCTTTTTGGCACCCGGGCCATGATGAACATGTTTGGAAGTTAGAATCTGATGGACGTTTCACGATCACCTCTGTTTTGAAAATCATACAACCCCATGGAATTCTCCAATGCTCACGCCGTTATATTTGGAACAAGGTAATGCCTCTTTTCTTGTGCTTATTTATGTGGCGTCTTCTCAACAGATTTTTAGCTTTAGATGAGGTTCGAAGGAAATGGGGAGTTTTTTTAGCTTCACAATGCCAATGTGGAAGGGGAGGAGACATTTGGCCACATTTTCTTAGATTGTACTTTAGCCCAAGTACTATGGAGGCGAGCACTAGCATCGGTCGGCATATGTCTTAATCACATAAGGTATGCTTCTTTTCTGGAATTGATTAAATTTGTTTGGTTGAAGGGGAAAGGAAAGTGGCATGATATTCAAACTATTGTTATAGCTAGTGTTTGTTGGCTATTATGGCGTAGTAGATGTCGTTTTGTGTTTGATGGGGCTCATTCTAATGGCCGTAGTTTGCTTAAAGAGATGGAATATTTTCTTATACCCATTTTACAAAATTCTGGACTCTTCAACTTATTCCATGATTCATTATATAATCGTATGGATGTAATCGCTTTGCATACTACTTCATTTAGGCAGCGTTGTATCACCTGATTCATTATATAAATGAATCAGTCTACTGCATTGTACTGTTTGTATGAAGTGGATTTTGTTTCCACCCACTTAGAGGTTTTGGCTTCAGTCCCCCTCTATGTACTTTTATCGGCCTATTCCTGGCCTCTTCAATAAACGAGTAGGGGTACATGCCAAACACCCCACCATAACAGGTGGCTTCTCAAAAAAAAAACTGGTGATTGTTTAAAACCAAACTTTCGCAAAGTGTTTGTTAACTTTGAAAACCAATTTCTTTCTGCCTGCTTCAAACCAAGATAGATTTCTTAAGCCTACAATATAAATTGGGTTGAGGCAAATAAAGACCTAAAGGTGGATCCAAATAAATTTCTTCTTTTAAATCACCATGAAGGAATGCGTTATTGACGTCCATCTCATAAAGGAATCAACCCTGAGAAACAGCTAACGCAAGAAGACAACGAACAATAGTCATTTTTGCAACAGGGGCAAATGTTTCGGTAAAATCCTCTCTCTCAACTTGAGAGTAACATTTAGCTACAAATCGAGATTTTTGTCGCTCGATTGACCCATCAGAGCGATACTTGAGACGATAGACCCAACGGCTGCCAACGGATTTTTTTACCAGGAGGAAGAGGAACAAGTACCAAGTATTGTTACTCTCAAGGGCGGCTAATTCCTGTCTCATTGACTCACGCCATTCCGGATACTGTACAGATTGAAAATAATTTTTGGGGTCGAAACCCGAAGAGATAGAAGCTAAAAACAGTTTATGTGAACGAGAGAAATTTTCATAAGTCAAAAAATTATTGAGAGTGTAAGGAATACCTGAGGAATTTTTTACCAATGATGATGTGTGTGAGAGATCGGTAGCTGTATAGCATTCAAAATCTTTCAAGTGACCGGGCCGCTTGGTTGGTCTCTCGAATCGACGAAGATATGACATCTCTGCGGAACTTTCTGGGGGATTAGAATCTATTGGCCCAGGAGAAGGAAGCTGTGAGGCTGGATTAATTGTTTCTGTAGGATTGGGCTGGCAGGTAGGCCTGAGCGAAAGAACTTGTGAGGTTGGGTTGTTTTTAGGTAAGGAAGGTTGGGCTTCTGATGTATTGGGCCGCGTCTGGATGGAAACTGTGAGCTGGCCCTCCTTGAAACATGGGCGATTGGGCTCTTGGCGAGCTGGCCCGCGAAGGAAGAAGGACAGTTGATGGGTTCTCTTTGGGTGCGTGCCGACAGGCGGAAGAGGAAGCTGAGTTGACTGTGGGTCAACTTCTGGGCTTCTGGGTTCAAAAAAGATATCTGGTGAGCCTAAGTCTAATGGATCAGGCAGATTTTTTGGGTTAGCAAAAACAGTTGAATATTCATCATTTCTTAGGGGAAAAATATGCTCGTAAAATTGAACATCTCTAGATATAATAATTTTTTTTGGACTGTAAATCAAAAAAAAAAATGCATAATTTTTACCCCATTGGATATCCCAATAAATTACATTTGATGGAGCGCTCACTAATCTTATCTTTAGTAGGAATACGAGTATAACATAGACATCCATAAATGCGAAGGTGACTATATGAAGGTGGTTTCCCAAAAAGAACTTTAAATAGTGTTTTGCCTTTATGTAACATACTAGGAGTCCTATTTGCTAAAGTTGAAAATGAGGGATGACCTAGTCTCCGATGCCATAATTATGGGGTGTTTTGGCTATGAGCTGCTCCGTCCATCGCAGATTGAGATGCTACGTCAGTTAACCGATAAACTCCATCACAAACAACACTCTTAGCAAAAATCTTCCTCTGGATTGGGTCCTGTACAAAGCAAACACCATCAAAACACACAAAATAGTACTGTAATTGCTTTATCAATTTTGAAACCGAAATAAGGTTGCATGTGAATGATGAGGTATGAAGAACATTGTGAAGCACCATATTCGGACTAAATTTGACTGTGCCACATTGATTTGTCATAAAAATAGTTCCATTAGGCAAACAAATATTAATGGGTGGATAAAAAAAATTTAAATTTTCAATAATGGATATATCAGAAGTCATATGATGACTAGCGCCACTATCCAAAATTAATGGGAGTGTAAATTTCTTACCAAGCATATAAAAATCATTCTTACCCCCTTTGAGTAAATTAGTCACTTCATAAGCTATTTGTGATATTTGGGCCTGGCCCGAATGTGAATCTGAAGGCATGGATGGACCCATTATTTGGCCCAATTCCTTATTTCTTGCAGAGTAGGCTGTCCCCGTCCCTGGGAAACCCTCGCCGCTGCCGCTGAAGATTAGACCACTGACTGAGGTGCTGGAGCTCGCGGCCATTCCGGTGAAGTGTGGTCCTTGCCGGTTCCCTTCATCAGGGGTTCTCCTGACTCCGAAAAAGGACCAGAGATGCAGTTGGCCATGGCCGACTGTCCTTGGCCACCACGACTGCACCGACTGCTCCGTCCACCGCGGCTGTTTTCTCTACCTTTACCACTGAATTCCGATGGCCTTCCATACATGTGCCAACATGATTCCTTTTTGTGGCCTGTTTTGCCACAATATTCACGAACTGGCGAAGGTCCATAAGTTTGACTTTGAAAGTCTTGTGTAAAGAAGGCAGCTCCTTCCACCTTACGGGCTGTCTCGGTTTCGTCCGTGCTAGAGTGATGATTCTCTTATATCAATGCACTTGAAAATACTTTGCTTAAACTTGATAATGGATTCACATTCAAGATTTGGCTCCTCATAGTTTTAAAATTCACATTCAACCCGTACAAGAATTGAATAATTTTCTCTTCTTCTCGTTGACGAATCAAGGCGTCGGTTGTGTCTTCATATCCACATACCGGGAGCAGAATGTAACGATAAAACTGTTCCCACAGCATCTCAAGCTTCCCAAAATATTCTGTTACTCCAAGAGACCTTTGTTTAAGGGTTTGAATTTGGTTTCGTAACTGATAAATTTTGGGTCCGTTTTCTTGAGCGTAACGAGCCTTCAATATGGCATACATCTCCTTAGGAGTTTTTACATGGGTTAGCATACTCCTAAATTTTTGGCTCGACGGATGCCATTATTCATCCTTTAATAAGTGAATTGCATCGATCCCAAGCTTGGGCCATGTTAGGATCAGAAAGTCAAGTTAAGGATCCTTCAAATAATGCCATCTTGGTCTTAACTTGCAAACTATTGTCAAGGAAGGATATCCATGAACTAAAATTATCCTCATCGAATAGAATGGGAGTAATTGATATGCTTGGATTGTCATTGGTAGATATGTAATATGGGGATTTGGGATTGGTAAGAGACAATGTCTCTTGTTGATTTTTCTTGGTTGGAGTTGTGTCGGCCATGACTAACAACACCTAAAAAAATGCTCTGGAAATCAAAGGTTTTCTATTAAGAATTTTTGAGCGGTTATTTTAACATAAGCTCTGATACCATGAAAGAATATATGGAATCAATCATCTTGAATTGATTAATTGAACAAGGGAAAGTTTCCCATATAAATACAAGGAGATTCCTAAACCAAGAAGGAAGTTACTTTATAATGTAACTCCAAACAAATAAGGAAAACAAATAACAATCTAACTCTAAGAAACCATAATAGACTAGAATAAGTAATTGCTAGTCCTATTCACATAATAAGTCTATTATTTGTAATAGAAAGGATGAGTGAAAATAGGGTATCAAGGGGAATAATTTGTCTTCTTAATTGATGGGTAGTGAATTAAGGTAATTACATCTACTACCTCAGTTACCACTTTGAGTGTAAGTTAACTGATTAACTGAAAATGACAAAATTGTCATTTGATTAAAATTGGCCTTGGCAAGAAGGATATTGCCTTGGCAATATCGTTAGCCTAATACTAACGATATCTTCTCACTTGTTCCACGTGTATCTAAAACGAGCATAAGCATTAACTGAACTCGTATTATTCCATCGATGAGAAATACCAATTTACTTTTATGAATATAATGAGATAGGCTTCAACCATAGACTACTTATTTCTAGCTTTAATATGAATGTTTGATATACCAGAAGTTTTGCATGCATGTACAATTAATCAAACAAATAATTTTCCATACAAAAAAAGATTGATTAGCATTTATATTTAAAGAAATCCTAATTTTTGCTTAATTAAATAATAGATTAAATGGTTTAGGTAAAAGTAGTTGAATGAAAATGGGTTGAAAATAATACTGTCAAAACGGATATGTTAGCCCTGTCATGGGCTAACCTTAAATAAGATGTGCAGGTGGGTGGGCTCATATTTTCATTGGGACGACAAAGATAGTATTCAGATTGGCATGCCGAATGCCCGCAGACCTTTCTCTCTCACTCTTGTTTTTTTTTTAATATTAAAAAAATAATTCATATTTTATTGAATTAAACTTTAAAAATCTAGGAAAAAAACATAGTAATACATTCAATCCACAAAAAATAAGACATTAGATGATCACAAATTCACAATTCTGAGATATAAAATATTTCAATAAATATTTTTTTCCGAACAATAGAGATTTTGAATCTCCTCAATGGTTGATTATTAAATTGTTAATATATATAATTAAAAAATAAAATTAATAAATTAAGCGGGCGCCCGTGTGCTGGCCTTCCCCGCTCGTACACTGGTTGACTGTTCACGTAAGTTAGCACGTTTATACTCGAAATTAAATGAGCATATAAATACAAATTCATGGGCTCTCATTTAGCTCACATGGAGAATTAATATCCAATTTGGTCATCAATGTATTTGCGCTTAGCCAGTTTCATCCTTTTTAGCAAAAGTTAGCATTTTTCATCCCCAAAGAATTTACAGGCAGCCATTTTAATCCTTCCGTCCATAACTTTCAAAAAAATCGTTAAAATCAGTGACGTGGCATAACGGGGGAGAATGTGCATCTTTCTTCCAAGGGTATTTTTGGAAACCCCCTAAAACCCTTTTACCCGTTGAAGACCCACCCTTAATCTAATTTACCCCAATTGGTTAATTCCCAAATCGAGAGTGGAGAAAAATCTAGGGTTTTGATATTCCGACAATTCTCTTCCAAGTTTGCGGTGGTTTTGGACGACCACCATATAAAAAGGGTGGTAATAGTGCTCGACCACACCGAATTTTGAAGTTTTCTGGTAAAAAAATCTGCAGGATGATTCAAAGGACACCAAACGACGAAATTCCGAAATACCGTAAGTTTAGTTAATTTTTTTACTACAAATTAGTTCTTATGAACTGTTATAATATGATAAAGTGTAACGAATTTTAGTTTGGAATGGAAGTTTATGATGTTTTTTAATTTTAGTGTTAATGTGTAAAGGTGTGCAGATTTTTATTTAAAGGGAGTATGGTCCCCCTTGTCATTGTTTATGCTGTATTGTTTAAAATCTGCTGGTCCCCCCTCCCCCCTCCTGCGTGTTGAAGTATTTATTATAGTAGTCAATGTCCTTTATATTATTTGGGAATATAGTAATATTTGTTTGTCCCCTTTTTAGTAAACACTGATAATGAAGCCTGATATTCAGTTTGTTTTTTGTGTAATTTCATTCGCAGATAAAGATGATACGTCAGGATATTTCACTTTAATAGTACGACATCGGGGAAAATTTGTTGAGACGCAGAACAATAAGTTCTATGAGGGTGGGTGCACTGATATATTTGATTATTGCACTTGTGAGGAAATGTCAATTGTAGAATTAGACAAAATGGTTTACATCTTAGGATACAATGAGTATGCTGGATTCTGGTGGAAGTGGCCTTGGGTTAATAGAATTACAGTTTGGAAGTTTTTGGGAAGAGATGAGGATGTAATGGACCTGTGTTCATTTTCTACTGAAAAGAAGAAAATGAAATTGTTTTTGACTCATGATGAAGATGGACTAGAGATGTTCTTCATTAAGTATCTACCTAAGGATGTTGGGTGTGATGAGGGTAACATAAATGGGGAGGGTCCTAATGTAGACATAAGTGTGGGACCTGAAATGGCTACAAAAGTGAAGCATGGTGCAGTAAAGCCAAAAGCAAAAGAAAAAAACAAATTCAGCTGGAAAAAGTAAAATTGTTGAAAGAGATGAAGAATCCCTATCTAATTCTGATATTGAACTTTACTTTGAAAGTGACAAGTCATCTAGTGAAGATAGTGATGCTCATTTGCAAGCTTTTGAAGAATTTTTTCAGTGAGGTTCATAAGGAACTCCCAAATGACAATGCAGAAGATGTCAATAATTCTGAAAAAGCAGCATCCAATCTGGAAAATACTGCAGCTGATGTTCAAGAACCAAACAATGAGGCAAGTTTGGAAGTGCCTACTGGAGATGAGGCTGAAGATACAACTGCTGAACCAAATGAGGGAATAACTGCTGTAGATGTGGTTGATATTGATACTCAGATTCCTGCAGAAGCTGATAATGATACTCAGCTTCCTTATGAAAATGAAGATCTACCTGCTGAAGATGAGGTGCAAACTGAGAGTCCTTATGAAACTGAACATAATCCTGCAGAAGCTGATTTTGAAACTCAGCTTCCTGATGCAAATGAAGATCTACTTGCTGAAGATGAGGTGCAAACTGAGATTCCTAATGAAGCTGAACATAATCCTGCAGAAGCTGATTTAGATACTCAGCTTCCTGATGCAAATGAAGATCTACCTGCTGAAGATGAGGTGCAAACTGAGATTCCTAATGAAGCTGAACATAATCCTGCAGAAGCTGATTTTGATACTCAGCTTCCTGATGCAAATGAAGATCAACCTGCTGAAGATGAGGTGCAAACTGAAAATGCAAACACATCTGAAAATGCAGCAAAACAAGATTTCCCTGAAATTGATTTGTTCTTTGGAGAGAATTTGGAAATAGGGGAAGAGCTTGAAGTTGATGAAGACACATTATTTTACAAGGAAAGTGCAGACTCTGATTCTGAAGAGGGAGGCAAAGATGAGGTCACAGCTTATGTGAAACCCGTACCTTTTTTTAGGGACTAGATCGAATAATTTCATAACCTTTGGACTAGAGAAATCAAATCTTATAACAATTGGGCTTAGGGTTAATATATTCTATAAACCAAGGACTAGAGTTGCAATTATTTATTACTATTTAATACATTTTCTAGCCAAACCCTACTCACAAATCATACGATGTATTTCTCTATGGCCGCAGACAAATTTTCGGAGACAGAAGTTGAGGAGACTTTGAAGCTTGAAACATCAATCGAAGGTAATGTTATTCTTAGATTCGTTAGATTAATTCATAGTCTAGGTAATGTTTGATCATATGATGGTGTTTGTTTTGTTAGGATTTTTGGTGGAGAATTATGTTATTTCAGACGATTAAGAATCGATCACGGTAAGTATAGAATCCCTTCGTTTTTATTAAAGATTGTATATTTCATATAAAACTCGGGATAATGCGGATATATTTTCTGTGATTTTCATACTAAAATCTGCTACTAGTTGTATTGTTTTGATTATTTTGCCGAGCTATTTGGTATGTACAGAATTTCTTAATAATCTTAAATAGAGTGGAATATTATATTTTCTACTCTATCAAATCGTTATGATATCAACACAAAAAGCGTTATGTTGCTATTTCTTTTTGGTTAAACAATATAATTTATTCTGCTATTTCGACATACGGCGAGTGATTGAGTTTTATACTATTCATAAATCCATCGCTTCCCCTCGGACCCACGTGATTCATGCACCAAATTCAAGAAATAAATTGACTACTCTGCGCCAATTTATTCGTGGTGACCTATTGCACATAACCTTAATTTGGCCTCTCTGCTTTTGATCTTTTTCATTCTTATAGACATTTTGCTTATATATATATATATATATATAAATATATATTGCATGCTAATGGTACCTTGATCCATTGGTCCATTTCATTTTCTTTGCACTGGAAGTTCCAGGGATGGTCGTCTCCGGTTCAGCTCGAGATCACTTTGTCTGTGATTGATTTAATTACTGTTCGTACATTTTGATTTTCGGGTATTTTACGACATAGATCAACATGGGTTTTTGTAATGATATCACCTAATCCGCCCATGTGGTTATATTCTAGGTGGAATAACTTATTAAATAATGTTTCATTTTTCGTGAAAACGAATCTGTCACAATTCATGTTTTCAAAGAAAATATATTATCTCAATTTTCTATTACTGTTTGATACTTTGCGTGGTGATTGAGAATATTGTCTGTTCTGACCCACCTAGGGGTAAAAGTTAGGACTCTGATCTGACCCATTCCCTAGAGGGTATAAGTCTAGGGCTGATATCAGTTTCTGTTTCTGTTCGGTAAACCTATGATCCCCGGTCAAAGTATCACTCTGTATATTCTGTTCTGTTCTGCAACTGCGAATATATAATGTATATGTCTGAACTTCTGAAAGTTTCTGAAAGTGCTTTTCTTACAAAGGATTATGTTTAAAATATATCTGTCCATTTTCTGAAAACTATATATATGTAACCGGATTTTCCCGGGAGGCGTTTCTATACTTACTGAGTTGTAGCTCACTCCTTGCGTTGTTGTTTTTACAGATGATGAGTCATAAGGGAACGATAGACCGAACGACGGGGACTGAGTGTAGAAGCAACTTTGATGTTTGGATTTTATTCGTTATTTAATTCCTAGGAAAGTACTACAAGGTTTTATGGATATTATTCTTTATGGTTAAATTAATTCTAGTTGCGTTATAGATTCTCTGAATGTAAGGACCTGGTATTCTTGGAATTTACTTCGAGAATACGGTCATGTCGGGTTTCGAATTCGGACCTTTGGATCCGGATTTGGGGCTTAACATTTAGTGGTATCAGAGCTTAAGGTTCAAATTTGGGAAGTAACTTAGGCTTCAAAATTTTCAAGAAAAAAAATATATATTTGATAGAAGAGGTTAAATTTATATCGTGGTTAGTTTTTAAGACGGGAATTTACAACCTTCAATTTGAGAATTTTATTAGTTAGTATTTAAGATTTCGTTCATGAGCTTAAGGCTAAAATCTTTAGGGTATAACTTAAGCATCCAATTATGTAGGACGTTATATGATGGGTAGTTCTATATGTATATTATTACTATAATTATTTAATATAAATCTTTTTATTAAATGACATTTTGATTATCATATATGGAAAATGTCTAAGCTATTTTGTATTTTGTACTTGCTAGTATATGTGTGGATCTAAAATTGATTCGGAGGGTTAAAGCTAGTTCGTACTATTGCAAGGTTGATTAATATACTTGTTAATTGAAATTTGTGTTTTCGTAAGGTAACCGTACCTCACCGCCTGAAGCTACTATGATATACATCTTTTACTAATTTCTCATGAATCTCATTCTTGGGTCATTGAGTTTTTAAAAAAACAGGAAAAAAAAAACGTTCTTGTTCTTCCATTTGACCCGAGACTATTTACTCTTGAAATGGTTTCAAAATTCATTAGCTAGTTGGCGAGGCTTTTATTCTTTTGTTAGCCACCTTTGGCTCTAAAAAAAAAAACAAATCCTTAAATCTTTTTATATCATTTCCTTAAATGTTCTATGCTATAACACTACCAACATATTTGTTTCTTTTAAAAGTGGGCGAATTAGCGATGTGAAATCGTATTCTTTCATTGATGATTAGCTCTCACTTTTGTTTCCTTGCAAGAGAAAGTGTATTTTCATAAATAGTTTAATTTTTAAACTGTTACATTTTTTTTATATATATTTTTTAACAGTAATAAAAGTATCTTTTTGGCTTCATTTTGAAATTGATATTCGCATCTTATTATTATTATTATTATTATTATTATTATTATTATTATTATTATTATTATTATTATTATTATTATTTGACTCAACATCTCTTTCCATCAAAGTTTAGATGTTGTGTTTATACCGTTCTATTTTCTTCACTCTCGGTGGTGGATGGTGTCATAATGAGGTACGAAAACGAGTGTTCGTTACTCGTGTCAAGATTTTGGAGGGTCATGGTGTCTAATTCATAAGTTTCAAGGAACATATTTCCTTGTGTGTGTCCGATGAAGAACCAACTTTTAGTCCAATTTCGACGAATGAACTGTAAAGACTCGGTTAGATTCTTGGTTTAGGCTATAAATCGTTGTAAAGGTCTTGAAGTCTAGTTTCTAATGGAGAAAACAGATCATAATTTGGAGTTGTCTACAGAAAGTTGTAGTTGTTTTCCCAAAACTGCTCATGATTGACTGAAGCTACGAGATTTGAAGGATTTCTTCTAGTTCGACTAACCTCTTGTCTCTTGCTAACTTCTTTGGGATGTCTATGGTGGATCATGGCCGATGGAACGATTTTGAGTGATCTATATGGACCCGAGGCAAAGCTACTTGGAATACCAACGAATGCGTCTAGCATATTAGGATATTCATTATCAATGATGCCCTACTCTACCTTACTCGGTGTATCTCATTTTGTTGCTGCAAATTTTCTTTACATAATTTTTCTTACACCTTTTTAAGAAAATAGTTGAACCTAAAAACTCTTACTCATGTTATTAATGTTTCTTTAAGGAAACTTAGTACTTGTAACTTCTTACTAAACCTTCATGCAATGAAACTTCTTTAATGTTTCTGATTGCTTGTTAATTCCATTTGTTTCATGTAGCGAAGTAATTCTCATCTTTACTTCGACACCTTTTGCTAGGGTCGATAACTCATTACTTGAAATTTGATCGATTTGCCTTTCTCGATTTTTGAACCAACATAAATTAGAACTTCATTCCTATTAGTTTCAAGATTCAATTGCGAGTTTAAATCTTTGAAATTTCAAAACTCTCTTAAGGCCTATATTTCAATACATTGAGACTTGTTGCTTATTCTTGTATTTTGGCTCGGCACGCCCATAATCCATCCATCTCATTGTCATCTATTATCTTTTGTTAAGATAATATTTATAGACAAAACAAGATTTTTCTATATTGTTTTCTTTGATGAATATATATATATATATATATATATATATATATATATATATATATATATATATATATATATATCTGAAATCTTCGATCTGCATGCTTCAAATGTACTTCAATTTTCTCTACTACATAGCAAACTATTCATTGACTGTAATAAATGCAACATCTTTCTATTGTTGCATAAAGCTTTGAAGACTTTTTATTGCGTCTCACTCACATTGGTGTTTTTCTTTAATTGTATATCCATTGACCTTCTTCAATATATCTATACAAATGAGTTCTTTGAATGTCAAGTTCATTCTATCATTCCTTATAATAAATCAAAGTCTTGTCCTTATTAACCCTCTACTTCTACAACTCTTGCAAAAAATCTTGAAGTTTTCTATCTGAACTTGGTTATATTTTTTTCGCCCATTTCCTCTGTGCTGAAGGGCATAGAGGTTTTTGCATCATTAATATTTATTTGTTCTCGATATTCTTCAATTACTTTATCCTTTCGTCATTTTTTTCAGAAGTAGACTCATAGTCACTAAGGATAGTTGACTGAACTCTCACTAAATCATATGTCTTTTACCTTATTGCTTCTAAGCTTGAGTTCTCTATGTCCTAAGTCATCCTTCATCTTTCCACTTTGCATTTAAACTCGACCACTGGAGATTGCATTGTAGTTTGGAGCGTAGAGTCTTTGCGGAACATGTATTGTCAGAGTGGCGCATCAGAAGCGTGATATGACCTCGTTCAACCTATGAGAATGATAACTGAAGAATCACTCAAAGCATCTTAAGATCAACAAAGGAATTGGGCGGATAGTCATTGAAGACCTCCGAGTTTGAGTGTGGGAATGTGTATTTACGTGTTCCGCCTACTAGAGCAATGATGAGGTTTGCCAAGAGTCGAAAGCGGAGTTCGAGGTACGTTGGAGCATATTGAATATTTCGGAGGAAGATGACACTCTAGCGTATCGTTCGGCGTTACCACCAGCTGTGTCAAGAGTTCATATTATTTTTCGTATTTTCAGTTACGGCGATACGTCTTAGATAAGAGCACATTATAGAACAAGAGTCACTGCAAGCACGAGAGGATTTGACATACAATGAACACAAGATACGGATCGCTGATCTCAAATAACAAGTGTTGAGAAGAAGAAGAAAAAAATTACAATACGTTAAGGTTCGATGGTCGAACCACAAGCCAAGAGAGACAACATGAGGGCTGGAGGAAGGGATGAAAGCAAAGTATCCACACATTTTCGAAAGATCAACGACGTAAGTTTCGAGGCCGAAACTTTTCTTTAGGGGAGTAGGATGTGAAACCCGTACATTTTTTTAGGGACTAGATCGAATAATTTCATAACCTTTGGACTAGAGAAATCAAATCTTATAACAATTGGGCTTAGGGTTAATATATTCTATAAACCAAGGACTAGAGTTGCAATTATTTATTAGTATTTAATACATTTTCCAGCCAAACCCTACTCACAAATCATACGATGTATTTCTCTACGGCCGCAGACAAATTTTCGGAGACAGAAGTTGAGGAGACTTTGAAGCTTGAAACATCAATCGAAGGTAATGTTATTCTTAGATTCGTTAGATTAATTCATAGTCTAGGTAATGTTTGATCATATGATGGTGTTTGTTTTGTTAGGATTTTTGGTGGAGAATTATGTGATTTCAGACGATTAAGAATCGATCACGGTAAGTATAGAATCCCTTCGTTTTTATTAAAGATTGTATATTTCATATAAAACTCCGGATAATGCGGATATATTTTCTGTGATTTTCATACTAAAATCTGCTACTAGTTATATTGTTTTGATTATTTTGCCGAGCTATTTGGTCTGTACAGAATTTCTTAATAATCTTAAATAGAGTGGAATATTATATTTTCTGCTCTATCAAATCGTTATGATATCGACACAAAAAGCGTTATGTTGCTATTTCTTTTTGGTTAAACAATATAATTTATTCTGCTATTTCGACATATGGCGAGTGATTGAGTTTTATACTGTTCATAAATCCATCGCTTCCCCTCGGACCCACGTGATTCATGCACCAAAATTCAAGAAATAAATTGACTACTCTGCGCCAATTTATTCGTGGTGACCTATTGCACATAACCTTAATTTGGCCTCTCTACTTTTGATCTTTTTCATTCTTATAGACATTTTGCTTATATATATATATATATATATGCATGCTAATGGTACCTTGATCCATTGGTCCATTTCATTTTCTTTGCACTGGAAGTTCTTGAGACCAGGGATGGTCGTCTCCAGTTCATCTCGAGATCACTTTGTCTGTGATTGATTTAATTACAGTTCGTACATTTTGATTTTCGAATATTTTACGACATAGATCAACATGGGTTTTTGTAATGATATCACCTAATCCGCCCATGTGGTTATATTCCAGGTGGAATAGCTTTTTAAATAATGTTTCATTTTTCGTGAAAACGAATCTGTCACAATTCATGTTTTCAAAGAAAATATATTATCTCAATTTTCTATTACTGTTTGATACTTTGCGTGGTGATTGGGAATACTATCTGTTCTGACCCACCTAGGGGTAAAAGCTAGGACTCTGATCTAGCCCATTCCCTAGAGGGTATAAGTCTAGGGCTGATATCAGTTTCTGTTTCTGTTCGGTAAACCTATGATCCCCGGTCAAAGTATCACTCTGTATATTCTGTTTTGTTCTGCAACTGCTAATATATAATGTATATGTCTGAACTTCTGGAAGTTTCTGAAAGTGCTTTTCTTACAAAGGATTATGTTTAAAATATATCTGTCAATTTTCTGAAAACTATATATATGTAACCGGATTTTCCCGGGAGGCGTTTCTATACTTACTGAGTTGTAGCTCACTCTTTGCGTTGTTGTTTTTACAGATGATGAGTCATAAGGGAACGATAGACCGAACGACGGGGACTGAGTGTAGAAGCAACTTTGATGTTTGGATTTTATTCGTTATTTAATTCCTAGGAAAGTACTACAAGGTTTTATGGATATTATTCTTTATGGTTAAATTAATTCTAGTTGCGTTATAGATTCTCTGAATGTAAGGACCTAGTATTCTTGGAATTTACTTCGAGAATACGGTCATGTCGGTTTCGAATTCGGACCTTTGGATCCGGATTTGGGGCGTGACAGCTTATCCCAGATTCAATCACTTGACTGGAATGGATGACCCACAATTTGTTATTGGTTTACTTTTTACCAATAAACAAGAGCTACTTGCTGCAGTTAAGGAACATATGATGAAGTGGGGAAAGGACATAGAGGTAACTTGTAATGACTTGATAAGAGTAAGGGCCATATGCCATGGGGAAAAAAAGCCTCTTTGTTATATGCAAGGAAAGTGGGTACACAAGGGCTGTTTCAAATTAGGACTATTTTTCCAGTGCATATTTGCCCAACTGGTTTGAATACCAAAAAAGCCACATCTTCCTACATTGCAAAGAGGTATCTAGACTTATTTAGGGCAGAAAATCAAATGAGCTGCATAGACTTCAAGAAAAAGGTTCAAGAAGAGTTAAATGTTGATATTTCAATAAACAAGGTCTACAAAGTTAGGGCAATTGCAAAGAAAATAATTGAAGGAAAGTACAAAGATCAATATAGATTGTTAAGAAACTATGAGGAGGAACTCAAATTGAGCAATCCAGGTACAAATGTTCAAATTGCTGCAGATAGAGATCTTTGTACCGGAGAAGAAGTTTTTTTAAGGATTTACATATGTCTAAGTGCTGTCAAGGAAGGCTTTTTAGCAGGGTGTAGAAAAGTTTTGGAAACACTTGTGATGTTAACTATATTTAGTAACTATTTACTCTCTTATTTCAGTCAATGTGTACCAATTTTTTTTGCTTATGGACATCTTTTTCATAACCAACAAAATATTCATTAACTGGGCAAAAAACAGTGCATACATACAGGAAGAAGGATGAAAAATAAACATTACAATGCATCTCCAACAAAAATCCACCATAAATTACATCAATTTTTTGCAGCACCGTAACCTAAAACAAAAACTAAGCTAATTACCAACAACTTGATAATCCACTCTTGTTTAACCAATTTTGCTTCCAGTTTTGCTATTTTCCTACGAAGCCCTTCTATCACTCGAATTTCCTTCTCTTTTGCTGCAATTTCATCCATTCCACCCTGTTTAGAATTCACCCTCTCCACCTTCAATAATAAAATAAAATAAAGCGATTTACTCCATAAAAGCTAATCAATTTTTTTTGGCAAAAAACCACATTTTTGGATCACTTCATAGTAAAAAAATTTAATTACCTTGAATTTACTCTTCTCCTTCGTATCGTCGATTGTCTTTTCAAGGTACTCAGGATTGCATTCGGTACCATTCTAGAGGTAAATTGACCATCAATAACTCCAAATTCAAATTGAAGATTATCAAATTCATTACCTTCTGCCTTCGAATTGTTGCTTCTCCTCTCCTTCACCTTCATGGTATTGAAGAATTTACTCCAAGTCAAGAATGGGGAAAATAAGTTAGGTTAAGAAAAATGGATTGAAAGGGAAAGAATAGGTCAATAATAAGGGTGGGTCTTCAACGGGTAAAAGGGTTTTAGGGGGTTTCCAAAAATACCCTTGGAAGAAAGATGCACATTCTCCCCCATTATGCCACGTCACTGATTTTAACGATTTTTTTTGAAAGTTATGGACGGAAGGATTAAAATGGCTGCCCGTAAATTCTTTGGGGATGAAAAATGTTAACTTTTGCTAAAAAGGATGAAACTGACTAAGCGCAAATACATTGATGATCAAATTGGCTATTAATTCCTCACATGGCGGGTCGGCTCCAAACTTTTGCCCGTTGTGACAGCATAGTTTGGAGAAAACTGATGTCAGCTTTTTTTTTGGTTTTTTGGTTTTTTGGTTTTTTGGTATGGATAAGAAAACTGATGTCAGATACTTTTTTACCAAATCCATGGAGGACAATAATTTCCTATATCCTAAGCAATAAAATAATTCAGCAATTCAGTGGATTCCCAAAAAAAGAAATCAGAGGGCAAAGTTTGGCTGAGAGAAACTCTATAAAATATGTATGCTACATCCAAGTTTCACTTTTCTTTCTTCAATAGCTTATTTTTTTCATTAAAAAAAAAATTTTTTTTTAAAGTTTATTTTATCATCTTCTTTTTGTCAATCAGCCATGTTCAGTTTGGTTGTCTTTTTCTGTTTCTTTTTTTTGGGGTCAGATATATATTTTTTCTTTTATGAGTTCCATGTTCCCTTGTCTGTTAAGGGGAGAAAATCATTGAGAATAATATACGTACCCTTAATTTAATTTATTACATTTTTCTCTTTATTTGATAATAATATATTTTAATATTCTTTATAATTTATTTTTATTTTTAGTTTTGAATTTAATATATTAAATTTGATTATTGAAGTCTTTTTCACTAATAAAACAAAGGACAGAGTGCCAGAAATTAAAATTAAAATGCAAATATCATTTCCTAAAACTTTTTAAATATTTGTAGGACAATCATATGGAAGTGTAACAAGTGGAGAAAGAAATGTGCTTCCTGGAATCATTTTGTGGTCTTTACAGTAAAATTGGATAGATTAATAAATGTTGAATTATTATTTTTATTTGTATTTTCTTATTTGAAATTGTGCGAACATAAAAGGCCGAACGTATATAATTTGAATTCAAAAGTTTTACGTCACAAAGCCTTAACTATAACCAATAAATCAATATCTTATCAGCAAACGCTGCGAAGTATAGTCAAAGTAAGAAAACTTTATATATTCAGTTTCAAATAGAAATTTATTCAAATGTATTTTCATTTATTTTTTTTATAAAATTCATTTACCTTTCATCCTGATTTTTATATATTTTCTTGTTCGGTCTAAAAGTTACTATTTCATTTTAATCGCAATCTAAGAAATTTTTTGACTAAAACAATTGCCACCTTACCTATATTGATTAAAACAATTAGTGGCATGGAACAATGTTAACAGTGGAAGTTTAGTTAGAAAAATATGTTCATTTTAGTTGAGTAAATGTTTATACTGTAATACTCGGGACATTTTTTCTATATGATTTTACATGTTTGATTATGTTAATGCATGATTTATATGTTTTACCAATTTGATCACATAAATTGTATATTAATTGTTATGTGTCAAGTGACTTGTTGATGTGTTATATGTTACAAAATGTGTTTTGGGTGTGTGAGGACATAAGGACAATTTGTGAAAGTGTGAGGGACTTAATATGCTATTAAGTAAAACTTGATTGGGAGTTATTGGCTGGGAAATTGCAAGGTAACAGTAGTTACCACATTGAGAGAGGGAAAAAGAAAAGAAGGAGGAAAAGAAGAGATAAGAAAAAACTTAGCAGACTTTGAGACTTAAACATGTATTTTGGGTTAGGAATGATTTGATGCAGAAATGGTACACTTGTGTACAAAATTGCACTTAAAAAACTGTGTTCTGCAGTGTGCTGGGCGATTGCTTCGTTCTACCATTCGTCCTAGGCTTCGTCCGCAGAAGGACAGTAGCTACTGTCTTACCACAGGCGAAGTCGCGGGTGTTAGTAGTGCCCTAGGACCATTAGCACATGTTGTGCGTTTTATTATCTTTTGAGCATGTAATTGAATAGTTAATTTTGCTTTTGATTATCAAATGTGTGATTTGATAGTAAAACTCATTAGCTTATGTAATTACTATTCTAGTAGTCCCTAGTTTTATGTAATGCTTAATTACTATGAAATAAAACTAGTATGATTGTTGATTGATGATCTTGTTTTACTGATCATGTGTAATGGATACAAATCACATCATAGATGCAATATATAGGGATACATTGTATTGGGACGTGATCCAGTCGGAGAAGTAATACTTCATGGTCTTAAGTCATAAGTATTACTTCATCAATACTATTTTAGAATCCTTAGACCTTATGTCTTCATTGATTCTAGTATGAATGGAGCCACGCTTTTGACTCGATCGGACGTTACTTGTAGCAGAGTAATCAATACGACCGAGATCGGATGTAGTGTCCTATCATAGCTTGAATGTGAGAGACATTTAGTAAGGAATTTGTCCCTCTCTATTATTAGAGAGAGATATCCATGGGCCCCTCGATAGGGAAAGACATGTTTAAATGCATGGCCGTGCTCAAATGTATTTGATAAAGTGGTTATCAAATGCTATTTGTCGAAACAGTCTACACGGAGATCGAGCATAAATACAATTAAGCTTAATAAGGGTGACGACCACCATGCCTTATGCTTAATTAGGATATCGCGAGACAAAGGGATTAAATAGTGGATTGATATTAGGTTCAGTTGTATATTCATTCACTTTGGGTAGTCACGATGTCCCTGCTAGGGACCAGCTTGTGATTTATGAACACATACTACTACTAAGTGTGTTTTCATTGCCATTGTGAGATGAACCTACTGGGGTCACACGCATGAGACGAGCTAACGAGCTTTATGTCAGATTCGATGAATTAGAATGTGTCTAGGTTCATTGTATCGACATTTGTCTTTCGAAAATAATAAAGTGTTTATTATTCGAATTAGAGATAGGGGGCAATTTAGGTATTTTACTATAGTCGGGATTACGTGGGAGTTATTATCCGATAAGGACTCCCACTACCAGCCAGTCTAGGGGACATGGGAGTTAGAGACTCCCACTGCCGAAGGAGTTGGGGATGTGAGAGTTGGTTATAAGAACAAACTCTCACACCCTATATAATGATCTCTTGGCCGAAACCCTAGAGTAAGATTTTTCAGCCGAAATATTACCAAGTCTCTGAAATTAGATTTCAGTCTCAGCCTCTCCTTTTTCTCTCCAATTCCCGAAAATCAGAAAAGATGAAGAGCTAGCAATCGCTGCCCGTTTCGTCGTGTGGATACCGGTAGAGGGACTTTCCGCAAAGGGAGATCAATCGGTAGCAACATCTGATCCAAGAAAGCGTCATCCTCCATTCAAGAAGTAGCTTCTTGAATCCAAAACGTAAGTTTTTCTTGATGCTTTTTCGAATTGTTTCATATGAGCGGATCCTTCAGGTGAGGATCCATGGGTGTTTGGAACGAGTTTCCGCCCATGAATCCCTTCAGCGGGAGGACCTACGGACGATCCATTCGTCCGCGACTACCTGCGGTCGACCGCTGAAGGACGATTCCATCGTCCGAGCTTTTGGCACTATTTCCGCGGACGATTGGTTCGTCCGCAGCCTGTGCTGAAGTGTTTTCAATTTCTTTTCTTTCCTTGTTCGCATATAGTGAATTGTGTGTGTTGTGCAGTATACTCTCAGTGTATTTTCAGTGTTATTACCGAGTCAAGTGTGCCATGTCCAGTGTCATTTCAAAAGGGGTATTTTGGGAAACACAAACTATTTTGTGTCTTGTCTGATACTTCATCCCAGGGGTCGTATGGTCCTTACTGAGCCTCGCAGCTCAGTCATTTCTCCTTCTTATTTTGCAGATGATGTGGATGTGGAACCTTATTATGGGGAGGATGCCTGGGAGGGAGCATTTGACGAGTGATTATAATCTACGTAGTTGTTGAACATTATTTTATTTCTGTTAATTTCCTTTTGGAACTGTTAATCTTATTTCGGCAATGTAATACTTAGTGTTATTTCACTTCAGTAATTTAACTTCAGCTCATGTATTTTGAAACTTATGGATATTACATAAATGAATTCCCCTTTTCTAATAAACTCTGTTGTGGGCTTTGGTGTCTCATTAGTCAATGAGACACTGCCATATCATCATTCCGGTTATGGTGTGTAACATAACTGGTATCAGAGCTGGTCGAACCTTAGGGTTAAAATATGGAATGAACTTTGGAAAAACACAAAACATAATGTGAGGTGTGCGATGGGTAGAGACCATGGACTAGGATGTACTTGTTTATTTATCTCTTTATATCTTACTGTTACATGTGTGTTATGTTACTCTTATATGTTATACATGTTGTGTGATTCCTTGTGCTATACTTTACCATGCTCTAATTGTCTTTGTTCACATGTTCAACTAGTTAATTGATTTATTGCTTACCTTAATTGTTATATTACTTGTGTGTGTGTGTGTGGGGGGGTGGGTAAGATGGATCCGAGTCAAGGAAGTAGTGACGACTACGATCTACCTACTGCTGCATTTGCTCGTCGGGGGAAAAGGGGTGGAAGACGTCAGTATGTAGTAAAATATGTATAACCACTTTAGCATCAAGCTCCCCCGCTAATTTTTGGATGTTGAGATTGACATCCATGTTTAACCCATCCTTGAGAGTCCATAACTCCGCAACATTGTTAGAACAAATCCCCAGATTTCTACAAAAGTCGGACATCCAGTTACCGTTGTGATCTATAAAGAGACCCCCCACTACCTCCACATCTCAGATTACTAAAAGAGGAGTCGTCGGCATATAAACATGGATGTCAATCTCAACATCCAAAAATTAGCGGGGGAGCTTTAGAACTGTTATCTTTCGAGAAAATCATATGGTTCCTAAAGATCCATTGGTCAAGCTTACATCCCTCTTGAACTATTGGTTTAACTAGAGGTTAAGGAGATCGGGTAAATTATGGTAAAGTTGTATGTTATTCCATAAATCTTGTGCCTTCCCACACTTCCTCAAGAGGTGTTCAACAGTTTTCTTGAGTAAGGCACAATGGGGAAAATTCAGGCAAGTACGTAGTAATGTTTTTCTTGAAAATGTGCTCTCTAGTAGCTAAACTTTCGTGGTTATATATCCAAAGGAAGATTTTAACTCTCTGGTTACACTTAGCAGACCAAATCTAATCCCTTTTATTATCATTAACCTTGTCATCTACCGTAGAATAGTGGATAACATTATGAGTTTCCTTAGCATTGAAATCTCCATTAGCATTAGCAGTATTCTTCTATCTCTTACGATATGAAAGACCAATTCTCTCATATCTAGGGATAGCTCTAATGTTGTTGGTAATATGAAAGAGGTAGAAAAAAGAAGGGCTTTTTAGGTTCCAACTGCCATTAATTGTTGCTAAATAACTCTAGCAATTTCATACCCTTCTCCTCTGTATTAAGAGGTCCCGACACAATCTTCCTCAATGGTCCAAGACCTGTCCAGGTTAAAGGTAAGGGTTTTTCTGATTTGCATTAAATGCGGCGTTTTGCATTAAATGGTGACTAGGCTCGGCTAGACTAGGTGTTGTACCCACTTTTGAGTAGACCGGACCCAAGATGTACCTACCATAATGTCTTTTATCCTCCAAACTTTTGAATGGGCAGCTATGATTTCTTTTTGCCCAAGCATCCCATCTAGGTCTCTGTAATGTCGTCGGTGCTGCTCTCCGTCCTGTTTCACTTGCGGTTTTCGGCGAGCTTGTTTCTGAATTAGAGCTTGGTTCCAAGGTCCAATCACATGAGTTTTTAAAAGGCAAACTTCCATTGTCACATCAAGTTCTTTTCCTTCTTTCTTAGTGAGATTGGAGTCTGGTGGAACTTGAGATGTGTTTGCTCTGGTAGAAGTACATTCTTTTTAAAGGTGTTTAATTAGACCACATCCATAATAAAACTCTATTCCTCGTATTGTATTTGTTGTATATGATTCTTCCCAATTCTGACAAATGGAATTAGAGGTTTGTTGAGGTCAATTTGAATGTAGAGTCTAGCATATCTACCCCTTTTCGTGTTTGATGTTTTTGCATCAACTTTGAGTAAGCTTCCCATTGCACTCCCACCTTAGAGAAAATGTGTATGTCGTAGAAGTCTATCGGGAGAGATGAGACCCTTGCTCAGATAGCAGTTGTAGTTGGACTGTCCGTGAACAGATTGAATACAAGTTGCCATAGTCTAGTTGTAAGGTATTGACCATTTAAGAACCAAGCCCCCCTGAAATAACTCTAGCAATATCTTCTTCGATGCTAAACTTGGCGATGAAGAAGTTGTTTCCTAGATCGATGAGTCACAGATCTCCCATAGGCTTCTATAGTTGTCTAACCTTGAAATCTATATAGCCATAGCTTGTAGATTTTCTATAAGGTTTCATAGTGATGGAATTGATCATTGATGTTCTACATCTGAGTTTGTCATTCCTTGATAATCTGATTGCAGGCATGTCTTCCAATTCTGTATCTGTCACACCCAGTCTCCAAAGTGATGACATGTCAGTGCCCTATTGGTTAATAAAGCACCTAAGCCGCAGTCAGAGGATACTAATTAAGGCAGTTCAATTATGAAATCCCTAAATAGTACTAAATGTGCTAGTGGAAACATTATTCAAGAGGAAATAAATCCAGTTTATTACATCTGATAAAATGAACTACAAGTTCCAAAATAAATGATTATAAATGAAATAACATGTGTGAACTAATCCAGTTAGGATCACTCTTCGTAGACCCCTTCCCAAGCATCACCATCAAAGGAAGAATCAACATCTACAGTAATAAAACAGATGGACTGAGCTCCGGTGCTCAGTGGGAACCTGAAAAACAATAATAACCATAGCATATATATATATATATATATATATATATATATATATTTATATTTATTTATTTATTTATATAGACAGAACATAACAGATACAATAGAAAATAGATACAGATAGTGCAGATGCTCGTTTCCCAAAATACCCTTTTGAAAAGTAATACTAGGAACAAGATGTTACATAAGTCTTAAAAGACTCATAATCTGAAACAGAACATAACATAATTAGATTGCATCAGAACAGTACGTAACAGAAAACAAGTGCAAAACTTGTTCACAAGTGTACTATCTTGCACTAAAACAAACCCAGCCCAAAATGCAAGTTAAAGGACTAAAACCCAGTATCAACAAGACCCAAACAAATGTTCGACTATACTTATCAAATCTGACACCCCATATCGGAATTCATGTCATGAGCATCCCATACTACCCATGCACTACAAATCGATAGTTATGTCAGACAATCGAGTAATAAACGAACAAAGACCAAACAAGTGAAAAACAACAAATAAGCTAAACAACTATACTCTTCACATCTAAGCATTTCACACAACCGAATCCACATCAAGCACGTCTGCCCTACAGTATTCTCGATTACACAATTTACTTAGACGTTACGAACATAGTTATCGTTATGACACTACAATCCACCGGTCAAGCTCAATTGTCTAATTAGACCCATAATCACTGCTAACAGTCCCCAAGTATTAACCCACTGATGAAAGGCCACACATAATCCACACAGAAACTGGCTGAATCTTTCCCCCCGGTTGGAGGCCAAAAATAAAGAATACGTTCATTGTGTCATTACCCACACATGAGCTCCACAATTTACTGTTAGCAGCCCTAACTTGTTTCTCCCCGCTAGGGTCCGGGTCCACATATCCACACAGAAATCCACACAGAAATATCACGAACGCCAGGTTCTAGCGATATATAAATTGGACGTATCCTGCTACAGACCTTTCATAAACAAGAGTTCGAGTGGGGCGACGACTCGGTCGACCAAACCAATTAGGACAAAACAAGGACTCTCAATTAGGACGACTCAATGAAGATCCAAATAACGCAATTACAGAAAAGACTCCAGCAGTCCCCAAAACAGTCCAGATACATTGCATAGACAGTTTATAAGATTTTAGCAATTAATGAAAGCGATTTAAATTCATATATAAACATTCTCAAATCATCCAATTAAAGCAGAAACCTAATTAACAACGGAAAAAGTCAAACATTCAGTAATTAATTAATTAATCTAGCAGTTTATGCAATTTATTATCACAAAACACAATAAACATGTCAGATTAATACCTAGCAGTACACATTAATTCAGAACAGAAATTTAACAGAGGAAAAGTTGTCCCCACATGTTACCGACGCGATAAACACTGAAATCCCGAAATCAGTGCTGGCAGCCTCACTCGCGGTGCGATAACTTTCTGCTGGAAACTCCGAATTACGTTCCGTCTACGCTCACTCAAAGCCTTTTAGATTATCTTCGAATTGATATGTTGTGAGTCGAAATCGGAGGTCGATAGCCCTCTCAATTGTCCTGTTGAATTTCTGGGCAGAATGTTTATTCTTCCAAAATCTCTTCTTGTTTGGTTTATTGTGCGCTACTGCTGCTGCCTTTTTCTCTCCTGGCAGCATTTATGTGGTTGGGTCACGGATTCCGAGGCAACAGCATAATGGTGTTTGCAATCCGATTGGCCCGTTTTTAAATTTTCATATTTTCTTGCTCTTCTGCGCCGCCCTCGAGAGAAACAGAGCCGCTCAGTTTCTTTCCTTTATGTTGCTGCGCACCGTTACCGAGGACTAACTCCCCCAACCCACGTTGCTTCCTACTTTCTCTAGAAAAGGGCCATGATGCTCCTGATGATTCTTTCTCCTTTCTTTATTTTGATTGGCCACAATTCCATCCCATGACCTACGATCCCTTTCTCACACGATAACCTTTTTAATTTTTATTTTAGTGATCTAATTTCCTTATCATATTTACATATATATAAATCCTATTTTATTATTGTAATTTTATAATCCAAATAAATTCTGAATTAATTCAATAAATCATGTAATTAAATTACTCATCTAGGCGAATCACAAATAAGTCCCTTAATTACGATACGCTTGCGAAATTCTCCTCAATAAAACGTACACGAAATAAAACACGTAACATGTTACAAAATTAAATGGACACGTAAGCATGTAATCACACGAAATAAATTATTACTATATCGTTAATCGGAAAAAAATTAATTATACGCCAAATATCGCGTAAGCAAAAGTTACGAATTTTACAATATCAGAATCAAAGTCTTCTTCAAGGTGTTGTACCAGAAAGTTTCTTTGGACATCCTTCGTGCATAGGCTGTGCGATTGCTTGAGTTTATCCTTGTAAGGCACCAAGTTTTGCTTGTTTAATTGTTTCTCGTCTGGGGTGTTATTCTTTATCTTTTTAGTGCTTCTTTGAAGATGGTCGTCTTCCTTAGTGGATAACATCTTATTACTTTTGTCTGTAGGCACACAGGTTGTTGCTGCACTTCTTGTAGCTGCCAGAGAGCCTAAAGGTTGAGCCTCCATCTACTCAGTGGCCTTATATGAGACCTTTTAGGTGTCCAACATTTTGTACCATATAACAAAGCAAATTTAGTAGCGGTTATGTAAAACGTTTCCTTCAACACTCTTACTACATTTGTTTTTTATAATTAAAAATACTTAATTCTTCAAACTCAGTAAATTCAACTCAAACTAACGCTTCAAAAAGATAAATTTGAAATATAAATTTTTTTTCATTTATAAAATAAAGGAAATAAAGGGTAAGAAGTTAGGGGATGTGCTGTGGTGCCGAAAAGCAATATTTTCGGCACCTAAAGATAAATGATAAACCAATAGATTTGTGATATGTGGAAAATATTACCTACAATAGCAATTTTTCAATTTTTTTTGTTTTTAAAAAGAATTAAGATAATGACATGGACGAATGAGATTTGCCACATCATCCCAATCAAGTGACCAGTTACCTGTTAAACCGGTCAACACACATTTGTTAACCATATTTTTTTTTTTATTATTAGTAACTTTGGTATTTGTAATGGTAAAATTTAAACAAAAATTGGTAAATTTTAATAAATAACAAGTAAATGTTGAATATTACTACTTTATTTTATAATCTTACCATTTTTTATTTGAAACTTACTACTTTTATCATGAATATTTATATTATATAAAATAGTAAATTTATATGCAATAATGGTGAATTTCATGACATAAATAGTAATTTATTTTATAATAATGGTAAATGTGCTGAAAATAACTTATTATTTAAAAAATAGAATTTTTCACATTAAGTTCTATTATTACCATTTTTATCTCAGTTGTAGCCAATTGATAAAATGGTAAGTTTAGTGAAAAATTCGGTAATTTTATTTACATTGTTTGTAACTTTTGTTAAAAAATTGGAAACTTTTGTAAAGAATAAAAATCACTATATAAATGTCCAAATTCAAACAAAACTTACCATTTTAGGTTGAATTTTATTATTTTGTAAATTTTAGCAATAATTTGGTAGTTTTTTTAAAAATAAAATTATAAATTTTATGAACTAATTGGGGGAGAAATCTGTTGGCAAAGACGGATTCTGCAAATCTGCTAAGCACGGATTTACGAAATCAGTCTATTACTGACGTGGATAATTTTCTGAATTCTCAGTAGCAAGTCAACAAGGATCCATGAACAAAACTTTTTTTTGGAACTTAGTCCAACTATGATGCTAAATCCGATAGTATAACATTCTTCATTTAACAAAACTCTATCCTTTAAGAATTTAGATGAAAAAATATTCCTAACATAGTGTATACTGGTGTACTTAGCTTTGCTTTAGAACATAAGTTATAGGACTAGTAGTGGTTCAATTCTCTTATGCAACATTTTTTGTTTACTTTTTTTATTGGAGAAATTAATAACATGTTTAATATTTCAGTTTTGCTAAATAACAACATATTTAATATACTCGTAAATAATTCATAATACTTTGGATTAAAAATTTGTCAATACTATGTATTTTAATTATAAGATAGCCAACAAACACCCAAATTGTTGTATGTTACCAGTTTGTGAAGAGCATTAATGGGCAAAAAAATAAATGAAGAAAAATTTGCGATAATAGTTTAGAAATCGAAATAAATGGACATAAAATAATAATGCTTGTATTAATTAATTTTTGAATTACAATAGATAGATTTAACAAACGAATCTTGTTCTAAATTTTGTTTTAAAAAGACTACTTTTGAGAATACATCAGAAAGAGAAAGAAGTACATCAATTCTATTTTATGTAGTATATAAATTAGGGAAAAAAAGTAATTAACTAAAATTATATATATTAGAAGAAATTAATTAATAGATTATTACTACTACGAAATTGTTGTAAGTATATCCTAACGTTACAAGTAATCTATACCACATTTGTTTAAGTAATTATACATTACTTATAATATTTTCAAAATGGGTATGCCCGCTCATCCCGCCGCCCATGCCTGCTTTTAAGGGACCATCAAAAGGGATGCCTATATTTTTCTTTTTTTAACGATGATAAAATTAGTGCTTGTTCGACAACTAAGTATTTTAACACTTAGTCTAAACATTATGTGGTATAAATTAATTAACAATAATTGGATTACTTGTTAGTATAAAATTAGAAACTGTGTTCGTTATAACACAAAGTATTATTACGCAGCGACTTATAAAACACCGGTTAAAAAGAAAACGAATATATACAATAAAAATAATGATCCTCAATATACTAAGTAGTAAATAGTTATTTAGATGAGATTCTTTGTTAACATATGACACATGTTACAGGAAGAACGAATCTAAATATTATAAATATGATTAGATTACTTGTTAATATAAAATTAGAATTATTGTTTGTTAGACCACAAAATATTATATACAAAGTCTTATAATACACCGGTTAAAAGGAAAACGAATATATTTACTACAATTCCTGGCTTCGTCCTTGGAGTGGGGCGGGATGGGCGTGCATACCTGTTTTGACAATACTATAAGTAATGTATAATTACTTAAACAAACGTAGTATAGATTACTTGTAACGTTAGAACATACTTACAACAGTTTCATAATAGTAATAATCCATTAATTAAAATTTTATAATATGTATGATCTTAGTTAATTACTTTTTTCCTAATTAAAATTGAGCTGATGTATTTCTTTCTCTTTCTAATGTATTCTCAAAAGCAGTTTTTTTAAACAAAATTTAGAACAAGATTCGTTTGTTAAATTTATCTATTGCAATTCAAAAATTAATTAATACAAGTATTATTATTTTATGTCCATTTATTTCGATTTCTAAACTATTATCGCAATTTTTCCTTTAGTTATTTTTTGCCCATTAATGCTCTTCAACATACAAAAAATTGAGTGTTTGTAGGCTATCTTATAATTAAAATACATAGTATTGTCACATTTTTAATCCAAAGTATTATGAATTATTTATGAGTATATTAAATATGTTATTATTTAGCAAAAATGAAATATTAAACATGTTATTAATTTCTCTAATAAAAAAAGTAAACAAAAAAACAAAAAATGTTACACAAGAGAATTGAACTACTACCCTTCCTATATAACTTATGATCTAAAGCAAAGCCAACTACAACAGTATACACTATGATAGGACTACTTTTTCATTTAATTTCTTAAAGGATAGAGTTTTGTTAAATGAAAGGATGTTATACTACTGAATTTTGCATCATAGTTGGACTCAGTTCCAAAAAAAGAGTTTTGTTCATGGATTCTTGTTGACTTGCTACTGGGAATTCAGAAAATGATCCACGCCAGTAATAGATGAATTTCGCAAATCCGCTGAGAATTCGTCTTTGCCAAAAGATTTCTCCCCCAATTAGTTCATAAAATGTATAATTTTATTTTAAAAAACCACCAAATTATTGGTAAAATTTACAAAATAATAAAATTCAACCTAAAATGGTAAGTTTTGTTTGAATTTGGATATTTATATAGTGATTTTTATTCTTTACAAAAGTTTCTAATTTTTTAACAAAAGTTAAAAACAATGTAAATAAAATTACCGAATTTTTCACTAAACTTACCATTTTATCAATTGGTTACAACTGAGATATAAATGGTAATAATAGAACTTAATGTGATAAATTCTATTTTTTAAATAATAAGTTATTTTTCAGCACATTTACCATTATTATAAAATAAATTACTATTTATGTCAAGAAATTCACTATTATTGCATATAAATTTATTATTTTATATAATATAAATATTCATGATAAAAGTAGTAAGTTTCAAATAAAAAACGGTAAGATTATAAAATAAAATAGTAATATTCAACATTTACTAGTTATTTATTAAAATTTACCAATTTTTGTTTTAATTTTACCATTACAAATACCAAAGTTACTAATAATAAAAAAATATGGTTAACAAATGTGTGTTGACCGGTTTAACAGGTAATCGGTCACTTGATTGGGATGATGTGGCAAACTCTCATTCGTCCATGTCATTATCTTAATTCTTTTTAAAAACAAAAAAAATTGAAAACTTGCTATTGCAGGTCATATTTTTCACATGTCATAAATCTATTGGTTTATCATTTATCTTTAGGTGCCGAAAATATTGCTTTTCGGCACCACAGCACATCCCAGAAGTTAGATGTAGAGTTCGAATATCATTTCTAATTGGGAAAAAAAACAAGTTCCACGTGATCACTGACTATCTTAGAATGTATAGCTTATTATTATACTGACGTTAGGAGTATTTGTTAGTAATCTCAGTTAAGTTTCAGTTGAAGATAAAGAAGAAAATGTAAAACAAGAAGAAATCAATAATCTTCCATAATATAATTGACCATAACTTGCTTCTCAGTTTACAATAGGGATCAATTAAGTTAGTATTATTTAACATCATATTTATATAGGAATAACAAAAATAAATTGACTAAGGCTCTAGAGCTTGAGATGATTCTGGCTGCTTATTAAACAGAGATCATAGGGAAACAATTAGAAAAAAAAATGCTCTCAACCTCTCCTGTAACTCAAGCAGCACAATCCAGCTATGTCACTAAGTATACTACCACGGAAGAAGAAGACCTTCTCCAAAGAAGTACTAAAAAGGTAAAGAACAATGCACCTGAGGAACCAACTTTTTCTGAAGAAAAATTGATTTCTTACAAAGATAAACTCAAGCAAACACATAATTTGTGTGCAAAGGATGTTCAGAAAAACTTCCTACTACAACATCTAGATGAAGACTCCGATTCCGATTCCGAATCTTGCAACATACCTGCTATAAAGTTATCCAAGGCAGACAAGTTAAGGTGTCGAACACCTTGGATTAACTCACTAATCATCAAACCTTATGGGAAACCAATAAGCTATGGATTCATTGATTACAAAATAAGGAAGCTTTGGAGCCCTATGGGTGAACTCAGATTGATTGACCTTGGGAACAACTTATTTATTGCAAAATTTGGATTGGAGGAGGATTTCTCAAGAGCTATTGCGGGAGGACCCTGGTTTGTCAACGGACAATACATCACCCTGCGGCTATGACAACCGGAGTTCAACCCTTACAAAGACAAATCCAACACCACTGCCGTATGGGCTCGACTGGCTTCTCTACCGGTCGATTTCTACGACAGGGCTATTCTTACAAAGGTTGGGAACCAACTCGGCACCCTACTCAAAATTGATGCCAAAACTTCCAATGCCGAGAGGGGTAGGTACGCCAGATTATGCATTCAAATTGATTTACATAAACCACTTGTCCCATTTGTGAGAATTGGTAAAAATCATATCCAACAAGTCCAGTACGAAGGAGTGAACTTCTGCTTCGACTGTGGTATTATTGGTCACGAGGATTCTAAGTGTCCAAACACTTCTGAAGAAAAAGATGGAGTTGTTGGAAATGAACAAAATAATGGCAAACCTGATATTGCAACTGACGCAAATATGGAGGATTCTGTTCAACCTTCTCAGGAAAGCCTTGCTTTGGGTCCTTGGAACCTGGTCTCTCACAGAACGAACCGCCAATTTGCTCGTCGAAAAATCGTGCAACGCATGTCGCCACCTGCTTAGACAGAAACAAGATGAGAGCTGGTAAGGCACATCTCCTGATGACGGAAAGTAAACCTGCCAAGGGACTAATCGCAGAAAAGGGGGGAATAAAAAATCATTGCTTGGCTATACCTTCTTCTACAGATAACAGATTTGCTCCTCTCCTTTTAGATGACCCTCACTCTCAAGAACATTTGGAACTCCAAGTCATAGCAGCTAAGCTTAACGGGAAATTAATCCATGCCTCCTCTATGGAATTATCGCCGCCGAAGGAACACATCGCCACTAACTCGGCAATCCAGTCATCGTCCCTACAGGAACAACTCGGAGCTGCAGCCTCCACAAAGAAGAAACAACCCGACCCAAAATCAAAGTCCTCAAAACAATCATCCGTACTGGAGACCAACCAGAAATTCGACCCCTCCTCCTCCTCTAGGCCCATCGGATTGGAGCTGGATGGGCTCGCTACAAATTCTGTCTTCAGCACGGCCCATGAGGGCACCAAGGCCAAGCATACTGGGCCAGATGCCTATATCTCATCTGGGCCAGATCAATCTATGGGCGAATCTAGACTCAGCAACTTTCTCATTGGACTTGGACCCTACGGAGTTGATGGACTGGGTAATGACAAACATGGCCCAATTACGCCAATTTGCAACTCCGGTCCAGAATGCACTATTCCACTCAAGAGCAAATCTGGCGAATTTTCCTTTAAGAGAACAAATCACTCCTTCACAGAGAGCTCCGACACTGAATCAGACATGGACACCGACTCATACTCCGACCTTCCTTTTGGCGGAGTCGAGCGGAACAAGTCGACTAGAGACAGGAGAAACTCTAAATCAAAGAAATCAAAGGCGGCGTGTAGACTCCTACACCTTAAGCAGCCTTCCTTTAAAAATGCTAATCCAAAACTCAAGGACCACTCCAATATTAATCCAACTGTCAAGAAGAACACTGAAATTAAGAATAATATTGGACCGGGAAGAGAATCAGATGGATTGGTTATACAAACTCCATGTCATCCCGGAAATGGGCCGATTGTTAAGCCATCCAATGGAATCTGGGCCAACAAGGACAAGGACTCTGCCGAGCCAGGCGGACCAATGGGTGGACTCTTGGATCGGCCCACAGGGTCGGGTCATCAACGACCCACGGACGGCAACACGGGTGGATCGCAGCCAACTGAACAGGTCAATGCCAATTCCGCCAAGGAGGAGTCAGGATCATGTGCGGGCGTTGGTTCCGTCTAGCCTTGCGTTGCGGGATTCTGACCTTACATTAACTTCAATGTTTAAACTTATTACTTGGAATGTTAGGGGTGCGGGGCACCCGGACTTTCACTCACACATGATGTAAATTATCAACACACACCGCCCGACTGTTGTTGCATTACTTGAGACAAAAATTAGTGGGCCCCGAGCAGCGGAGATTTGTGCACGCCTCACTTTCACACATTCTGAGCGTGCTGATCCGGAAGGGTTACGTGGAGGAGTCTGGCTCTTATGGAATAATGCGGATGTTGACCTTACTTTGGTAGCAAAAAATACACAATCCATCCATATGGTTGCGAAGGTTAGTAACTCACCTCATATTTGGCTTTTATCTGCTATTTATGCTAGTCCTAACTTTCAAACTAGATTAGCTTTCTGGGACCACTTGCGTACTTTAGCTGCTAATCATAATATGCCATGGCTTCTAATGGGGGATTTCAATGACGTTTTATATCAATCTGAGAAATTTGGAGGCCTTCCTCCTTTCGCAATATCGTGTTTCTACTTTTAAAAGTATGCTCGATGACTGTAATCTTTTGGATCTCGGTCACGAGGGTTCGCGTTACACTTGGACCAACAAACACGATAATGGGACGCTTATCTTCCAGAAAAACGATAGAGGAGTGGCTAACTCTGCCTGGAGAGATCTCTTCCAGGATGCTACCATTTTCAACCTAGTTCGTACTAGATCGGACCATTCTCCAATCCTCCTCCAGCTGCATCCTAATTGCATTATTCCTATAAATAAGCCTTTTCACTTCGAACCAATTTGGCTTACCCATCCAGATCTTACCTCCATTGTTCGCTGTGCTTGGCTCGATAGAGATGATTTCACTCTAGGAACTACTCTCTTTAAGGAGAACGTCTCTGAATGGAATATCAATGTTTTTGGTAATGTCAAGAAAAAAATCCGTAAACTTCTGGCTCGCATCAAAGGCACTCAGAGAGCCTTAGAATCTCGACCCTCCCCCTTCCTTATTAACCTTGAACGCGAGCTGTTAACTAAGCTCGATTTTACTTATAGGGAAGAAAAGCACCTGTGGGCGATCAAATCCAGATTGGACTGGATGGTTTGGGATGACTTGAACTTTAAATTCCTAAAAGCTGTATCCCATCCAGAACAGGAAAAACAACAAAATCATGTCCCTTAAAAAGCCTAATGGTGAATGGGAGTACGACATTCCTAACATCAAATCCATGATCGTAAACCATTTTCATAACCTCTACACTTCCAATCATACCTCTGCTGCTCTAAACCCCACTTCTTTTCCTTTTACTTGGTCGAGAAACTTCTCCAGTGACCTTTCAAGTCTTGCTGAGCAACCTACTACTGTTGAGATTAAACAAGCCTTGTGGATGTTTCATCCGCATAAAAGCCCAGGTCCTGATGGCCTTCACCCAGTCTTCTTCCAACAATTCTGGGATATCCTTAAAACTTCTATATGTAAGTTTATCTCGGATTTTTTCAAAGGGGTACCTCGCAATGAAGATATCAATGCTACTTTTCTCTGCCTTATTCCGAAGGTCGGCAAACCTGAATCTGTAGGTCAGCTCAGACCTATTAGCCTGTGCAACACACTGTACAAACTCATTTCTAAAATACTGGTTAATAGGATCAGACCACTCCTTTCACACATCATCTCTCCTAACCAAGGCAGCTTCATTCCGAGAAGGAGATGCGCTGATAATGTTATTGTTGTGCAAGAAGCCATTCACTCCATCAGGAAAACTTCATGCAAGATGGGTGCCATCGCAGTGAAAATTGATCTGGAAAAAGCATTTGACCGTCTAGAATGGGATTTCATTAAAGAATCACTTAAATTCTTTGGCTTTCCAGAGGCCCTTATTAAACTTATCATGAATTCCGTGTGCACCTCTAAGATGGCAATCCTTTTCAATGGTGAGCCAAGTGAGTGGTTCCAGCCTTCGAGAGGTATCAGGCAGGGAGACCCCTCTCCCCTACCTGTTCGTTATATGCATGGAATATCTCTCAATCAGTATTGAAAAGGCTGTTCAACTTAAGAAGTGGAAACCTATTAAGATTGGCAGGCAAGGACCTCATATATCGCATTCGCGGATGACGTAATCTTGTTCGGACTTGCAGATGACACCTCGGTTACCGAAATGAGAAGGGTCCTTGAAGACTTCAGTCTTAAGTCAGGTCAAGCAATCAATCTCAATAAATCTAAATTCACTGCATCTAACAATCTTACCACTTCTAGAATCCAGGCTATTGAGAATATTCTTCAGATTCAACACACTCTAAATCTGGGCAAGTATCTAGGCTTTCCCATTTTCCAGACCAGACCGAAAAACTCAGATTTTCAATTCATCTTGGATAAAGTTCGAAGTAAACTGTCTGGTTGGAAATCTAACCTCCTGTCTTTGGCTGGTGGAAAACAATCATCCAATCCTCCTCGTCTCAAATCTTATCATACTACTCTCAATGCCTCCATATTCCTACTTCCATCTGTGATAAGATTGATAAAGAAAACAAATCCTTCCTTTGGGGAAGCTCAGGTTCGAAGAAGAAAATTCACTTTGTCAAATGGGACAGAGTAGCGAGACCAAAAAAGCAAGGTGGCTTAGGAATTAGGAAAGCCAGACACATCAATCAAGTTGGTTTAGCCAAACTTAATTGGAGACTTTCCAGGGACAGGTCGAGCCTTTGGGCTTCCGTGCTCAGAAATAAATACATCAAAGATGAATCCCAATCTCAGATTCAGATTAAAACTATTCAGGGATCAATCAATCTCAAGGCCCTCCGTGGTGGAATTGATATCTTTCACAACTCTACTGCTTGGATTCCTGGTAGTGGTAACATTATCAGAGTTTGGCATGACGATTGGACTGGTATGGGATCGCTTAGAAAACTCATCTCGGGGCCTCTGAACAAAGATGAGGATAAACTTAAAATCCAAAGTTTATTTAATGATCTTGGTAGCTGGAACCTCAGCAAGCTCTCCTTTGATCTCCCTATATACTTTGTTGAGTGTATCAGAGCGGTACCTAGATCCTTCAGCAATGGGGTGCCCGACAGGAGAAAGTGGAAGTTGTCCTCAGATGGCAACTTTAATGCAAAAGATACCCACTCACTAATTCACCTTGAATCACAGGATAAATCAATCATAGGTAAGGATTGGGAGTGGATTTGGACTACAAATTGTAACCACAGATTAAAAATGTTTCTTTGGCAATGCTACCATAATCGGCTAGCCACGAGAGAGCACCTCCACAGAAAGAAAATTTCACCTGATCCGAATTGCTCTCAGTGTCAGAAGCCTGAAACTATACAACACCTGTTGAGAGATTGTGGGAATGCACGTCATTTGTGGCATAGGCTTGACCTTTACCGTCATATCCCAGCGACTAATAATATCAATTTTGACGTGTGGTTAAAAAAAGGGGCCAAGTGCACAAATATCTCCCAATTCAATAGTGTACCTTGGGGATGTCTTTTCACCTATGCATGTTGGGTTCTATGGAATCAGAGGAACCAGAAAATCTTCTCCCCGGGAAAGCCTTGCAATGATCCTATGTTCGAAACCATTAATAAATCGACTGAATTCTATTCCTTAGGTGCCAACGCCAAAAGCCCCAAGAGAAGTAGGCAAATCTCAATCTCCTGGAATAAGCCATCCAATGAATGGCTGAAGCTCAATATCGATGGTTCCTCTATTGGTAACCCCGGCAAGGGGGGATGTGGAGGATTAATCAGAAACAACAATGGAGACTGGATGATTGGTTTTTACAGAAATATTGGTACCTGTACCAACAATGTAGCGGAGCTGTGGGCGCTTAAAGATGGTCTTAAACTTGCTATCAACATCAATTCAGAAAAGCTAGCTATTGAAATGGATGCTCAAGTGGTGATTCATATGATTCTACATGCTGATATTTCTACTCACCCTTTATCTGCTCTTATTTCTGACTGCAGGGCTCTTCTGGAGTTACTACCTGAGACTAGTTTCTCTCACATCTACAGAGAGGCCAACGCGTGTGCAGATAGCCTTGCTAAAGCTGGAGGACTCTCCTCATCCTCTGATCTTGTTACTCTTTACTCTTTACCCCCTTTTGTTAGCCATCTAGTGGCGGGGGATGCCCGTGGGGCTACTTTTACTAGGACTATTTCTGACACCTCCATCCATATCATCCCTTTTGTCAGCCGTATAGTGCCGGGATATGGAGATGAGGTATCAAGTGATAGACCTAACTGTAATAACTTTAACCCTTACCCTACGGGCTAGGGAGTTGCTGTTGTTTTTTATATATATTTATCTCTTCCTTACCAATAGCTTATTATTATTATTTTAACGGAAAAATCAATAACATTAATTGATAATATAAATTACATAAGAAAGGAGGAACCCCGAGAGATCCTCACCCATTGAAATGTGGCGTTTAACCTTAGAAAAAGTCAAGCCAGCGAGTGAGCAAAAAAATTACATGATCTGTGTACATAGTAAATTCTAGAGAACATGTCCCTCAAGTACGAAATAGTATGACCTTACAAACAGACTCTATTATTAAAATAATCAACTCGAGGCCACGTATTAATAATTAGATTCCTTCCAAGATTGCCAGAGCTTTTGTCATCAAGCTTTCATAAAGTATGAAATTATGAGGGGAGATCAAGTGAAAATTGTATTGAGTAGTTAGCCAGCGATCACGACATATACGTATAGAACGTCCACTTTCAATCCTCCATTTAATGCAATGTTGCAGCCACAAAGCTCTACCTCCCAGGACGCTTCTTCAGATTTGAGACAGTCGTCTCCCTTATTTGCTTGCAAATAAACTAGAAAAAATATCTTTAACAAAATTTGAAGAAAAAAAACATAATTCGACCATGATATTAATAATGAAGTCTGTGAATAACTTTATTATAATAAAATCTGCAAATATATTTATTATAAAGAAGAAAAAAACACCAAAAAAGTGAGCCTTATTGAGGCGCTCTAACTCTTTAAAAGTTTTTTGACATAGCCCCATGGGTGAGGGTAGAAAAAACGTATAGTTATTATGCTTTATTTCTGAATCTCTGCGGAATGTCTAGTTTATGGGTTGATCAATTTAGAAACTAATAAAAATATTTTATACTTACCTTCATTTCCTTTTCTCGAGGGTATTTTACTATTTTCTTTAATGTGATTTCTCCTCTCAGATTTGGGACATTATAATTGTACAGTAAAACTTTTACAAATTAATAGAGTTGAGACTATGATTTTATTAATTTAGAGAGGTATTAATTAACCGTTAAATTAATTCAAAGAGTGATTTATTAATGAGTTAATAGTAATTAATGCCCTCATGTATGTTTCAAAAGCAAGTGTTACCCTCTGTCTATTATGTGTGCCAAAAGTATCATTAACAATTTACGGGGTGCTATTGATACCCAAAACGGCCGGAATTCGGCGAAAGTGGACGGCGTTGCACACGTGTGCCTCACAAATGCGAAATCACAAGGGTATTTTCGTCCAACAAATATCCAACTCCTTCAACATATTTCTCTAACAAACTCACTTCATTTACCCTCCAAAATCATTATTCTCCAAAATCAAGAATAATGATTTTGGAGGGTATATGAAGTGGGGTTTTTTTAGAGAAATATGTTGAAGGAGGAGCTGGGTATTTGTTGGACGGAAATACCCCTGCGATTTCGCATTTGTGAGGTATACGTGTGCAGCACCGCCCACTCTAGCCGGATTCCACCCTTTTTTGGGCATCAATAGCACCTCGTAAATTATTGATGGTACTTTTGGCACACATGATAGACAGGGGTAACACTTGCTTTTGAAACATACCCGAGGAACATTAATGACTATTAACTCTTTATTAATTTCAAGAATGATTTTTAACACTAGGTTTTAATCTTATTTTGAGATCTAAATTTCCCAATTAGGTAATAAAAAATATTACGAAAAGCTGTTGAAATGTTTTACAACTTTCTTGGAGAGTACAAAATAAAACTCTAATTATAATATCGATAAGGGGTCACTAAGTTACTTAAATGTAGCAACTTCTGGAAAAAAACATTCATAAGCTTGTGAATATGATTAATAATCTTAGTTATCACAAAATGTTGGAAGTCAATCAACTGTTAGATTATCCGAGTAAAAATGATGAATGTTAAATAAGAAATAGTGGCTATTATCGTTGAAAATTGTATACCGAATGAAGGTGAGGATGATTCGGTATTTTTGAAAACAATCACACAAAAGGAAGCGGTCATATTAAAAACAACTCTTCACAATTTTCTATTATAATTTGAAAACACGACACCAAATCTTTTAATTGCAATGAGAAAATATAGAAAATAAATACAGTTAGATTTAAAATTTACCAAAAAGCAAACAAGAATATAGTCCTATTTTACTACGTTATACTAGTTATGTTCGTAATTTCAGATATTTATAAATTTATGATATTAATGGGGGGGGGGCAAAAACGCCTATTTGGTCCTAAAAAATGTTTCTAAGAATCCTTTGAGTCCCGAAAGATTTTTTTTTTCCTTTTAAATCCCGTATGTATTTACGAGCTGTCCTTTAAGTCCTTCCGTCCAATTTTCTGTCTAGATACCGTCAAGACAGTCATGTGCCTCACATGTGAGTCATTTTTAAAGGGTATTTCGGACATTTCAACATATTTATCTAAACAAACAATTGGGTACTCAATTGTTAAACAAAATAACTATGAGTACTAAATTTAAATAAATTAAAAAATAAAAATATCTAAACTCATTCCCTCCCCCTCCATCTTCATCTTCCTCCGCCCCCTTACCCCACCACCCCCTGCAACCATCAATTTTTCATATTTCACTTGAAAATGGATGGATCAGTTGGCCATGGGAGTGGCACAACTAAAGAACCGTTTTTTTCTTTTTATTCCGTTGCAGATGTCACCTTGAAATTTTCGAAAAAGCAAGGAAAAAAAAAGCTTGTGTAAAACACAAGGGGGGGTGGGGAGAATTGGGTTTTTAAATAATCTTGTAAACTTTTCCGAATCTAAGCAAGGCTAGTGTAAGTTTGAGCAAGATGAATAAAAACAAAACTAAAGCCAACCACAAGACAAAGGATTTATAGTGGTTCGATTCACTTAGAATCTACATCCACTACCTTGAGCCTTACCCAAGGATTTTCAACAACTTCACTAAGAAGAATATTACACTTGTGGATAACTCACTAAGAGTTTTACAACTCAACCACAATACACCAACTCAATAAGAGAGCTTGCCCACACTAAGTAGGACTTTAAATACAAAACTCTCTAAGAGTAAATTGCCCACACAAAGTAGGACTTATACAAGAATAACCCAACCCTATCACTTAGAAAGGGAATAGAGAGGGTTTAAGAGAAAGGTTGTTCACTCTTCTAAGTGAGAGATAGATACCTTTGAAGTACAAGAATAATCAGCTCTTAGAACATAAGATGCACACTCTTTGTCTTGCTTTAGAGAAATCACTTTTGAATGATTTAGATCATAGAGATGAAGAGCATTTTCCTTGAAAGTGTTTAAGACTTGATAAGAAATCAATGTATATTTGATGTGCTAGCCTTTTGAGTCATTCAGCAGCTTTAGAGCTTATATACATTTCAAAATATGCTGAAAAAATGACCCTGCAACGGTCATATAACGGCTAGTAACAGAGGAGTTCGGTTGACCGAACTAGGACCTCGGATGATCCGACATAGGTTCGGATGAGCCTAATTTATCCTCGGTCGACCGAGTCAAGCAACTCCCAAAATCTTCAACTCTCTGTTTCGGTTCGGTCGATCCGAGGAAAGCTCGGATGATCCGACTTTCCTGAGTATGAGAGATGTTGATTTTTCACTAGTTTTGAAATCTTTTGAAGTCTAAAAGGTTTTCCCAAAAGGTAACAAGTAAGAACATTTGGAAAACCATTTTAAAAGACTTAAACTTTGAAATCAAAGGCTTTTGAGATAAGAACACATATAAGGATCAGTTTGAAACTTAGCCGTTTGAAAACGTGTTTATGATGCATGCAAGACTAGAGTGTTGTACGCTTAAGTTCATAAGGAGCATTGGTTAGAGCTTATAAGATAAGGACTTATAAAGACAAAGCTATCCTAACCAAACCTAAGTCTTCAATCTTCAATCTCGACGAGATGTGCCTTTAAGTATAACTTTGACTCTTGATCATGGCTTGATTGAAGTACTTAGAGCTTCCATTATGACTTCCGATATTCTATCACAAAGATTGAGAGCATTAGACACAACATCAAATGTTTGTCCATTATCAAAAACTGAGTTTGTTCGCCCTTAGGGCTTACAATATCCCCCTTTTTGATTATGACAAACTTTGATGTAATAAGATAGAATATGGACAACATTACGAACAAGGAAGCATGGAAAAAAGACAAAGATCAACTAAGAACAAATACTAGTGCTTAGAAGATAAAACTTGGGAGACAAAAGCACTCGAATGATAACTTCTATTTGCCATAGCATCTAGGGACTCTTAGAAGAGCCCTATTTCCCAACCTTCCTCCTTTCCTCCTTCCTTCCATATAATTTTTTTTGAGAGATAAGATATATAATAAGCTCCCCCTCAAAACATGCCACGAAAAGATTTTTACAAAGATAAAAATAAGTTAAGAAAACTCCCTTTGTTTCAGCAGTTCACAGAAGCCATACAAAAAACTTCAATCCACAAACTGCACATATCTCGGATCAACCGAGATTTTGGTCAGGGGACTTCGGTCGACCGAGCTCTTGCAGAAACTCTACAGCACTTTGCTACAACTGAGCTGTCCTGAAAGTTTTACTTTCTCACACAACCAACAGTCAGTTATAAACACAATAATCATAAAGATAAGCAATGATAGCATAATGATAAGCAAGGATAATCAAAAGATAACCACTATTTTTCTACCCCTTGGGCATAATCAAAAAGACTTCAAACAGGTTAACCCATCCCATATCATTAACATATATTTGCACAAGTAAGATGTCATGAGATGCATTTGTTTTAATGAAAAGAGTGGTGTCAACAAGACCTTTTGAAAACCCAATAGACATGAGAAACTTGCTCAAACGCTCATACCAAGCACGAGGAGCTTGTTTTAAACCGTACATTGCTTTTGTAAGTTTGTAAACATGGTTTGGAAATATTTCATGAACAAAACCGGGAGGTTGTTCAACATAAACTTCCTCCTCAATAAAGCCATTTAGAAAGGCACTCTTCACATCCATTTGAAAAAGTTTAATACCTTTAAAATAAGCAAAAGCAAGAAGCATTCTAATAGATTCAAGTCTAGCTACGGGGGCAAAAGTTTCCTCAAAATCAATACCCTCCTCTTGATTGAATCCTTGGGCAACAAGTCTAGCTTTGTTTCTTATAATCTCCCCAAGCTCATCAAGTTTAATACGAAAAATCTATTTTGTTCCAATAATGAGGCGATCAATAGGTCTAGGGACTAAAGTCCAAACTTGATTTCTTTCAACTTAATTGAGTTCTTCTTGCATAGCCAAAATCCAAAAGTAATCATGTAAAGCATCATGAATGTTCTTTCTATAGAGGAAAGTAAAGCAAGATTATCTATGAAATACCGCCTTGTTTTGACGCCAACGGATGGATCACCAATGATTTGCTCTTGAGGGTGAACTTGCTTGTATATCCAATCCTTTGGTAGCTCATTTGTTAAAGGATCATTGCTTTGAGTGACTTGGGGATCATTTTTAGTAGTTCCAATGTCCTCCTTATCCTTGGAATTATCATCCAACATAGGAGCTTGATGGATTTCATTTATACTTTCCAAGGGCATACCTATATCATCATCATCTTTTCTAGGCAAGTAGATGTTAGATTCATCAAAAGACACATGCATGGACTCTTCAATACACAAGGTTCTTTTATTATAAACCCTATAAGCCTTTTTGTTTGAAGAATAGCCAAGAAATATTCCTTCATCGGATTTCTTGTCAAATTTTCCAAGGCTATCTTTAATGTTGAGCACAAAACATTTGCAACCAAAAACTTTGAAATATGAGATTGAGGGTATTTTTCCAAAGATAAGCTCAAAAGGAGTTTTTCCAACAAAAGGCCTTAAAAGAACTCTATTAACAATATAACAAGCGGTGTTCACGGCTTCGGCCCAAAAATATTTAGGTAAAGAATTTTCACTAAGCATAGACCTAGCCAACTCTTGTAAAGTTCTATTTTTCCTTTCAACAACACCATTTTGTTGAGGCGTTTTTGGAGCCGAAAAGTTATGTGTGATGCCATTTTCATTACAAAACTTTTCAAAAGATTGATTGTCAAATTCCCTTCCATTATCACTTCTCAAGGTAACAAGTTTTAGTTCAAGCGAGTTTTGAACCCTTTTGAAAAGATTTGAAAACTCATGGAAGGTGTCATCTTTTTGTGCAAGAAAAATTACCCAAGTGAATCTTGAAAAATCATCCACAATAACAAAGGCATACCTCTTACCACCTGAGCTAGTGGTCCTCATTGGTCCAAAAAGATCAAGATGAACAAGTTCAAGTGGTTTAGAAGTGGAAACCATTTGTTTAGGCTTAAAAGATGTTTTTGTTTGTTTACCAAATTGACAAGCATCACAAAGACGGTTTTTCTCATATTTCACTTTTGGAAGCCCACGTACTAGCTCTTTAGAGGAAAGAGTATTTAAGAGATCCATGCTCACATGACCAAGCCTACGTTGCCATAAGAATGCATCATCTTCATTTATGGATAAGCATTTAAAATCACATGCAACAAGATCATCTAATGACAACATATAAACGTTACCGGTTCTATTAGCAACAAGCACTTTTTCATGAGAAGAGCTATCAACAATAGAGCAAGCCTTTTTGCTAAACGTAACATCAAAACCATTATCACAAAGTTGACTAATACTAAGCAAATTATATTTGAGACTATCAACAAGAAGAACATGCTTAACAAGAGTTGATGAACCTTTACTAACATTTCCAATGCCAAGGATTCTACCCCTTCTTTTTTGTCCCCCAAACGTGACATAACCTTCATAGATAGGTTCCATGTCTTTGACTAATGAGGCATCTCCGGTCATGTGGCGACAACATCCACTATCAAGAAACCATTGAGCCGGAGTATTTACTTTGCTTGCAAGTACCTAATACAAAGGAGGAGGAGTGACTTTTGGTACCCATACTTGTTTGGGTCCTTGAGGGTTAGTTAAAATACGCTTGATTCTCCAAACAGTTTTTACTCCTTTTTCAATTTTTCTCTTCACATAACATCTAGTACTAGTGTGTCCAAATTTTCCACAATATGTGCAACAAGTAGACGGCTTTGAAAATTTGTGAATATGCTCATGATATCTATTATGCTTATGTGAGGTACTAGCATGCACAAAGTGTTTTCTAGGTAACTTGGAAGAGCTAGCAATATCAAAGTGAGTTGAATGTATATAGCCTAATCCATGTTTAACATTTGAAGCACGTTGCACACAAAGAATTTGATCAAGATCTTTTGTTCCTTTGGTGAACTTATCAACAAGTGAGGTGAGATCAACAACTTTGGTTTTTAAACTATCAAACTCAACAAGTTTGCATTCATGAGAAGACAATTTATCATATGCTTCTTTGTATTGTAATGAAGATGTTTTACAAGTAGTAATAAGACTCTCATTTTCAGATTTCAAGCAATAAACATCATCACACAACTTTTTATTTTCATCAAACAACTTAGATCTTTCTTCAAGCAAAGATTCAATTTTAAGCTTCATATCTTTGTTTTGCTTTGCACATTTTTTCAATTGATCATACATATCACATAAAAGCTAATTAGGATCATCTTCATCATCATCATAAGAATTTGAAGTGGAGGGAGAAAGATGTACCTCATTACCAAATGCCATAAGACACATGTGATCTTTTTCTTCTTGATCATCATCACTTCCTTCTTCATCCCAAAGGCTTAACATGCACTTTGAGTTTTTGAGATTAAAGAACAATTTCTCTTCATCTTCATGATTAATGATGAAATCAAGATCAATACCCTTTTTAGGAACATTTTTCCTTTTCTTCATCTCGAAGGTGAGTAGAGAGCCAATAAGTTCCTCCGTTGAATATTTCTTTAAGTCCTTGGCTTCTTCAATGGCAAGAGCTTTTGTTTTCCAACTTTTAGGAAGAGAATTGAAAATCTTCCTATTCATCTCACCCATAGTGTAATCTTTACCATAGGACTTCAAGCCATTTATCACATTGGTGAATCTAGTATTCATCTCATTGATTGATTCATTTGGCTTCATGGAGAATAACTCATATTCTCTAACTAGCGAGTTCAACCTTGACTCCTTGATTTGATTTGTGCCTTCATGAGTAACTTCAAGCTTTTTCCACATAGTGTGGGCTGATTTGCATCCACGGACACGGTTGTATTCATCTGGATCCAAGGCACAACTAAGAATGTTCATTGCCTTATAATTTTGAGTCATTTTCTTGGACTCAACTTCATTTAGCTCATGGTCCGACTTTAGAATTTGAACACCATCTACCACTTTCATAGGTACATATGGACCTTCTTCAAATATATTCCATAAAGAATAATCTATGGAGCACACATATATATCTTGAATCGGTTTTTCCAAGCATTATAGTTGTTTCCATCAAAGAGTGGTGGTCTATTGGTGGAAGACCCCTCTAAGAAAGCTAAGGCGGAATTTCCGGCCATAATCTTTACTTCAAGCGATTAAGCTAAAGATGAAGACGAGGCTCTGATACCAATTGTAAAACACAAGGGGGGGGGGGGTGAATTGGGTTTTTAAATAATCTTGTAAACTTTTCCGAATCTAAGCAAGGCTAATGTAAGTTTGAGCAAGATGAATAAAAACAAAACTAAAGCCAACCACAAGACAAAGGATTTATAGTGGTTCGATTCACTTAGAATCTACATTCACTACCTTGAGCCTTACCCAAGGATTTTCAACAACTTCACTAAGAAGAATATTACACTTGTGGATAACTCACTAAGAGTTTTACAACTCAACCACAATACACCAACTCAATAAGAGAGCTTGCCCACACTAAGTAGGACTTTAAATACAAAACTCTCTAAGAGTAAATTGCCCACACAAAGTAGGACTTATACAAGAATAACCCTATCATTTAGAAAGGGAATAGAGAGGGTTTAAGAGAAAGATTGTTCACTCTTCTAAGTGAGAGATAGATACCTTTGAAGTACAAGAATAATCAGCTCTTAGAACATAAGATGCACACTCTTTGTCTTGCTTTAGAGAAATCACTTTTGAATGATTTAGATCATAGAGATGAAGAGCATTTTCCTTGAAAGTGTTTAAGACTTGATAAGAAATCAATGTATATTTGATGTGCTAGCCTTTTGAGTCATTCAGCAACTTTAGAGCTTATATACATTTCAAAATATGCTGAAAAAATGACTCTGCAACGGTCATATAACGGCTAGTAACAGAGGAGTTCGGTTGACCGAACTAGGACCTCGGATGATCCAACATAGGTTCGGATGAGCCTAATTTATCCTCGGTCGACCGAGTCAAGCAACTCCCAAAATCTTCAACTCTCTGTTTCGGTTCGGTCGATCCGAGGAAAGCTCGGATGATCCGACTTTCCTGAGTATGAGAGATGTTGATTTTTCACTAGTTTTGAAATCTTTTGAAGTCTAAAAGGTTTTCCCAAAAGGTAACAAGTAAGAACATTTGAAAAACCATTTTAAAGGACTTAGACTTCGAAATCAAAGGCTTTTGAGATAAGAACACATATAAGGATCAGTCTGAAACTTATCCTTTTGAAAACGTGTTTATGATGCATGCAAGACTAGAGTGTTGTACGCTTAAGTTCATAAGGAGCATTGGTTAGAGCTTATAAGATAAGGACTTATAAAGACAAAGCTATCCTAACCAAACCTAAGTCTTCAATCTCCAATCTCGACGAGATGTGCCTTTAAGTGTAACTTTGAATCTTGATCATGGCTTGATTGAAGTACTTAGAGCTTCCATTATGACTTCCGATATTCTATCACAAAGATTGAGAGCATTATACACAACATCAAATGTTTGTCCATTATCAAAAACTGAGTTTGTTCGCCCTTAGGGCTTACAGCTTGAAACTTACTGCAAAAAAAGGTTGAGGAGGAAACTGGTGGTTATGTGGTAGCACGAAAGGAAAATCAACACCAGATCGGATGATATTAATGTTGAATGATAAAGGTGGGACTGGAGGAGACGGTGGGGTGGTGGGTTGTTCTGAGCCCGACAAAAACCACCGTCACTACTACCTTAGCTTAAACTCAACCGGAGACTACCTTTCTCAGCCATCTTTTAAAAACATCATTCCATTGTTTTCTTAAAATACACATTTTTGAGAAATAATTTCTAAAATCAAAGAAACCAATTCTTTTTTTGGGTGATAAATTAGGATACTTGAAAGGTTTTCTGGGGTTTTTTTTTTGGGAATTTTGAGGTTTCTTTATTTGAAGGTGGTAGGGTTGCAGATGGTGTAATTTTCTTGTGTTTATATAATTTAAATTTTTTCTTGTTTTGAAATAGTTTCAGATATTGGAATTTGTGGTCAGAAAAGGAAAGCCCAGGAGGAGAAATCAAGATGTTCTTGAGCATGTTCTTTCATGGCAACCAAGATGTAAATCAATGGCAGATTCTGTAACATTTTACGTTGTCTGCTCTCGAATTCCATCAAGGTATCCTTGGTATTTAATGGTGGATTCTCAATCCCTCTTCAAGAATCCACCAAAATTTGGTTGTTGTTTCTTCAATTCGATGTGTCTTTTGGCTTTCGAATATTTTTTTTCTTCTTTCGGAAGATGGTATTATTACTTGAAGGTTGTAGGGTTGTAGGTGGTGGTGGTGGTTGACAGTGGTGGGGGAAGAGTGGGACGGAGGAAGATGGAAGGTGAGAGGATGTGTTTATAATTTAAATTGAGTAGTCATAATTATTTTGTTTAATAATTGAGTACAAATTTTTTGTTTTTTAGAAAAATATGTTGAAATGACCGAATTACCCTTTAAAAATGACTCACATGTGAGGCACATGACTGTCTTGACGGTATTTAGACAAAAAATTGGACGGAAGGACTTAAAGGACAGCGCGTAAATACATACGGGATTTAAAAGGAAAAAAAAAATCTTTCGGGACTCAAAGGATTCTTAGAAACATCTTTTAGGACCAAATAGGCGTTTTTGCCTTAATGGGGTTATAAAATTTATACAAGGATATTTCTAAAAAATATTACCTTATTAATTTATTTAAATAATTATTTTTTTAGTACCAATTCAAGTCGACACTGGATTTGTTTTAGAAAAGTTATTAATTTATATCTTTTAAGTATTTACTACATGCATAAGATTTATGCACGAACTAGTTATTTCTCAATCACATGAAATATTCTTTTTTTAAAAGAAAAAACAAAGAAGGTAAACAGATGTAAAGTTGCATTCTTTTTGTATTTTTCATTTTCATGATTTTAGCCGTTCTTTTTGTGGGGGCAAAAGAAGCACGCAAGCGAATAATATAGAAAGAAGATCAACATAAGTCAGTCCAAGTAGAAGGATATTGCTGTCTCTTAAGCAATATTTTCAGTTCGAATCTTGTGAGTGACATTTTTTTGTTGAGAGCCTTTCCCCCAAAAAGGTCCGATCGGTGGAGCGAACCAAATGAATCGTAGACCGTTAAATGGATGCAGGATTGGTTCTTAAACCTTCCCAAAAAAAAGGAATAATATAGAGAGAAGTTGCATTGCCAACAAGATTAAGGCTTCAACCCATCTATAAGAGACTTGATTTATGCCCAATCTGCAACCTTGAACCAGAAACCAGTGGCACATTTTTCTTTGCTATCCTTTTTGTCACGCCCCGTAACCGGGAAACGACCTGCCAGCGTTCCGTTTGGCAGAACCCATAACATAAAACTCATACATACATCAGCGGAAGTTATAAAACATACTAAAACCTCAAATAGTATATATATAACTTAACTTAAAAGGGTACATCATAACTGAAATAGTACAACTTAAACATACTTCAAAGTTCATCACACTTGGTCTATTTCAAAACAGTAAAGTGAGCTAGACGTTTATAAAGTGTTATCTCCCTGATACTCGAACACGACGTCCCCCACGTACCCTTCGTAATTAACATCCTGCTCATCTGAAAAGGAAAGGTGGATAAGGGTGAGCAAAACCAACTATATGCTCAATAAGATCCCTTCAACCTTGGGATGAAGAAATATATAGACACTTAATTAAAATAGTTTATGCATCCAAAAATATTTCATAACTTTAAAAACATAATCACCAATAAAGCAGTAAAATCATGGTATGCAAAATACTTTGACTTCTTAGAATATTGGGAGTGCAGAATCGCCGCCCATACAACGACCCTACACATCTTACCCCTCAACTCGAGAAATCATAAATACCTGCGACTCAACTTCCTAGCTTTCTCGACAGCTTTAGGAATGACAGTTGCGCACCCACCATTCTTACCCCTCCACTGCGAGACCGCTAGGAAGTGAAGGTTCTAACCTAGCGTATACGTGGGAATGCATAGCTTCTCATTAGCTCGAGTACAGACGATGGCCGTCGTCTACACCCTTACTACGAGACAACTAAACAACTCCAAAACCTGAAAAACAGTTAGAAAACGACTTCTATTTCCCTGCAAAACCGCTCATATCAAATATCAAATGCAAACATCATATATCGTTGTATCCTGTTCGTGACATTGTACATCATGACTTGATGTTTGGGCCTCTCCCAACATCTTATCTATATACTTATCATATAACACAACTCTACATGCTACATCTTATCCCAAATTAGGTACATTGACTTCTCATAAAATTCATAACATAAGCATAACATAAACATATTGGATCCTTTCTTAGTCAATGTCCCTAATGGGATGTTCCCTTATGCTTACAATCATAAAACAACAAGTAATCATGCTATCATAGACATGCGCAATTAAACATCATACAATTCATGCGTTCACATTAAATATTGCTTCATCCATTTTTATGCAAGAAAACATGATAAAACCATTTTTTTCATTCATACTACATACATAATCTATAAAAATCAGTTCATGAAAGCTTTGGAAAAACTCAAAGTTGAAGGGTCCTTACCTTATCACTGTTACGTTCTTAACTTGTAAAAATCCAGAAAATCTGGTTTGTGATCCTAATTGAAAGACGTACACAGGAAAATCTAAAGGTTAAAATCCTAATCCCTTCGGTTAAATCGTAGCCCTATAAGTCTAGTTTCTAAATCAAAAAGAATCAGAGGATTTGGAATTCTAGATTTACCTTTATGACGTTTCTAGTGCGGTGCACGTAGGCTGTCCAGAATCTGTTTTTCTTGATTTTCTGAGACTTAAAACTGACTTCCCAATCCTATAACTCGAAATCCAGAACTCCAAATGCTACTCCGTTGAATCCCAAGCGTAGCTCTATCAGTCCTCTTCGAAAAGAACTAAGAATCGCTGAAAACCTCCACCTTTTTCTATCTCAAAAGTGAAATCTCCCACAGACTATACAATCTGCCAGAACCTTCTACTCCGATGATGATATCTCTTAATACAGAACTTAAAATGGAAATTCCTTCGGTCAAAATATAGTTTAAGTAGTCTAGTATCTATGGTTAAAATATGAGAGTATGAGGAGATGATTTGCTATGTCTGCCAAAGTGTTCTTACATGCTGTCCAGATTTTTCAGCATTCTTATTTTCTCTCTTTTTCTTTCTTATTCTTTCCTTCCCTTCTCTAATTTCCTACTCTATTTATAGGCTGTCTAAACTCCAGATTCTGGAAGGTTATAACTCTAAAGTAGGCAACTAATGAATAGATACATCCCTCCTCTTGACCTTATCTTAAATGGCACCCCTTCATACACTAACCTCCTTCCAAAATTAACCAATTAACTAACATATAATTCTTTTTATGCATTAGGTCCTCTAATTAATCCAAGACAACATAGCAACCCTAAACAATTATGTACATAATATATAACACATATAAAAGTTAATTAGTCACATAACATTTAAATATAATCATGTAATTTCTAAGGTCAAAAGGTCCTGGGCATTACACTTTTTCTCTGGAAATTTGGTTTAATTCTTGCTGGAACATAAGGATTGATCAATTCAAAGATTGGAGTGTGAAGAGATGGGTTCAAAACTCCTCAATATCGACAACAAATTTCCTTTGAATCAGGAAGATAAATTGAGAGTCCATTTTGGGATGGTGACAATAAAGATGATCTGGATGGTTAGGAACAAAATTATTTATGATTCTCCAATTCCAGATTGGGAAGTGATTTGCTCTTTAGTAGGAAAAAAATGCAGGAACATATTGTTTGGACCAGTGTTATCAATAGCGTCGCTATAGCATAATAGCAGAGTAACGGGCATATGCCGCTACAGACGCATTCATAGGGGAGCGCATCAGTGCTATGGGAATAGCGGCCGCTATTGAGGCTAAAATAGCGGGAATAATGGCGCAATAGTGACTCCATTTGGATAAGAGCTTATAAAACCTCATTTAGCCATATACAATAGTAGAAACCATAAAGGGTAAATTGGGGATTTCTTAAATTTAATGGCTTTTGTTATCTTTTTATCTTGGATTTAATGACTTAGGTTATGTTTTTTATCTTGGTTTTAAAATTTTATGTTATGATTTTTTTCCCCTTGTTGTCTTGATTTTTTCTTAATTATTTACATTAAATTTCAAATAGCGCCTCTACCACTATACTCCCTCCGTTCCCATTTATCTGTCGCTTTAAAACAATACACTCGAATTAAGAAAATTATTGAGATACATTAATTTAAAGATAGATAGACATTTTTAACCTTCAATTAATACATTTATGTTGGGACAATTCAAATTAGTTGTTGACTGAATTAATTAAAGACAAGGGTAAGTTTGAAAAAAATACATTTAATACTCTCTTGGTTTCATAAAGTGACAGATAATTAAAAAACTGATAAAGTATGTTTAGACGACATTTTTAACCTTCAATTAATACATTTATGTTGGGACAATTCAAATTAGTTGTTGACTGAATTAATTAAAGACAAGGGTAAGTTTGAAAAAAATACATTTAATACTCTCTTGGTTTAATAAAGTGACAGATAATTAAAAAACTGATAAAGTATGTTTAGACGACAGATAATTGGGAACGGAGGGAGTATCATTTTTAGGGTGGACCTCTAATCGAAGTTTGGACATAGTCAAGAGAATGTTTTGAATAGGACTATGTTATGTCCTATGTTATAGCCCCAAATTCATGATGAAATTATTATTTATATTGATGTTTACAATGAGTAATAGCATGTCTGCCACCTAACTAGAGTAAATACATAACAAATAATACAACTAACACCTAACTATGGTAATTATGCTATAATGAACATTAATATCCCCCATCAATCCGAAGTGGGGGAGACACTGCTGAAAGATTGTTTCTAAGAAAATATGTCGAGAACTAGAAAGTCCATTAGTAAGAATATGGGCGAGTTGATCTACAGTTGGAACATAGAGAACAAGGAGACGTCAAGAAGCAACACGTACGTTCTCGAACAAAATGGACATCGAGCTCAATATGTTTTATTCTTGCATGGAAAACATGATTCAATGCTAAGTAAGTTTCTGAAATATTGTCACGTAGAAGTGTAGGAGGATGTCAAAGAGGAATCCCATGCTCACTATGAAGTTGCTGTGGTTTCAGCAACACAATGAGGGATATTTAGCCTCAGTACTTGACCTTGCAACAACTCAGAGTTGTTTCTTAGACTTCCAGGAGACTAAACTAGAGCCCAAGAAAATACAAAAGCCAGAAGTGGATCGCCAAGTATTAGAACAACCAACCGACACAATCAGCATAAGCACGAAGATCCAAAGTGGAGGATTTCTCAAGAAGTAGTCCATAAGTGAGAGTACCTGCAAGATAATGATAAATTCGTTTGACAGCCTAAAGATGTGGATGTGGTACTCTAGGCTGATGCATATACTGGCTCACAAGACCAACAACAAACGGTGGTATATCTGTACGAGTCATGGTAAGATATTGAAGGGCGCCAACCATCTGTCTATAAAATGTCGAATTCGATAAGGAAACGCCTTCATAAGTTGATAAATGAGAATTGTTTTCTACTGGAGTAGTTACAGGATTGACGACATTAGCGAGCCCAAACTTTTAAAGAAGTTCCTTAATATATTTGGCATGGGTGAGTAGAAGTCCGTCGTGGTGAGTTTTTAACTTCAATACCGAGAAAATAATGCAAATAGCCAAGGTCCTTCATAGAAAACTGATTAGACAGACGGCTCACAAGATCACGCAATAATGAAGTAGAATCACTACTGACAATAATATCATCCACATATATCAACAAAATTATGAGGCATTGAGAAGATCAAAAATTAAATATAGAGGGATCAACTTTACTGCCAGAGAAACCCAATGTAACAAAGTGTTAAATCTTTGAAACCACGCTCGTGGAGCTTGTTTGAGCCCACAAATAGCCTTGCCCAAACACATACACGATTCGGAAAGTCTTGATGAATGAACCCCCGTGGCTGGCGCATATAAACTTCCTTCTGAAGATGACCATGATGAAAATCATTCCTAACATCTAATTGTTTAATGTTCCAACTAGCAGATACTGCTAAAAAAAGAATAAATCGAATAGTGGTTGGTTTGAAAATTTTCTGATTTTTCTGAAAATTTGCCACTGCTTTTTCTTATATATTATAAACAAAACAGAATAAGATAAATAGTGTAGAAATTGAAGACAAAAAACTGAAACTGTACAAGAAATAAAACAGTACTGAACTAATATGTTACTGTTTTTTTTTATTATTATTGAAAATAAACAAAACAGTAAAACAATTAACCTCAACCGGTAATCGGATAAACTCTTGGACGGGACAGTAGTATACCGCTTCCCCTTAAGTTCAATATACTCGCCTATTACAGTTTCAGGCCTCTTGAACACTGAACTCCCAAGGTATAACGTCCAACCTCACTGTTATTTGAAGTAGACGAAACAGAACCTTCGAATCACTTGGCAACAGTGGAACTCTTAGACAGAATGCTCTTTAAAAAATATGCAGAAAAGAAAATTACAACAAAAATACAAGGGGAGAGGAGAGAAGTTTTTGAGTGTCATTTTCTGGTTGCTCGGATCTGTCTTTTATAGGCTGCAAATCCCACTTTTGTAACTGTCCAGCAATAACACTACCATAATGTTGTCTGTTACAGCCAACCTTATTCATTTGAAATGAATTGCAGATAGTGTAATAGTCAGCAGTTTCGAAGACCAAAAATTCAAACCGATAGAAAAACGTAGGTTGATCTCAGCCCCCGCGAGTTTTGGTCCGGCATTCGTGTGTGCAGGTCGCGCACAAGAGTTCAAACTATTTTGGTTTCGCACCCCCTGTGCGGGCGCGCACGAAGTTCTAACATGGGGCACAATATTGGTAAGACATTTTAAACTTATGTAAACCACTTTTACTTATAAAGTGATTCTCACTTCCATAGGCATCCCATGTGGGATGTGGGTTTAAAATTCATTTACCATATTTTAATCACCCCACTTTATACCAATTTATCATTCACACCAAGAATTGATTTTCTTACATGTTATATTTCATCGCAAAGCTTGCGCAACCCACTTCTGAGCGGTGTAACATATAATAATATTGGTTCAAAATAAAACAATATTTGGTCAAAGGAGATTCCAAAGTGGCTATAGGCCAGGCAACGAAGAGTTCTGAAGCACGGATGATAATATGCAAAAATACAAAGCTTTGGTGAATAAAATGTTGTCGTCATTTCATTTCATCTAATTTGAAAAGATAGCAGGGTAGGATATTTGCCAAGCCGACGCATAATCCAAAACAGTTGCAGAAAGTGTATAGGCATACAAATATGCTCCATTGAAACAAAAAAGTAACTGCATGAACCCCATCAATAACTTCGTTTTTGGAAGGAATCCCGTAATGAGTTCGCTGAGTAAGCCAAAAAAGCCAGAACCTCTGCAGCTCGATACATAGTCTTTAACAATAATTTTTATAAGGTTATACGAAATTTGCCTTTAATCAAATGTGTGGACCCTAAAGATGGGTAGTATATCCCGGGAGAGATACACGAAGGCATATTTGGATCCTATATGGGATATAAAAAGTATGATGTGAAAGGTAATGAATGAGATATGGATACTTCTACTCGAAAAATTCTGATATAGACCTGGGCTATATGTGGGGTTGTGGACCACTTGGTCTACAATCAACCACATCACCTGTTTTGATTAAAAAAAAAATAAAAATGCCTCAAAAAACCCACCAAAAGGGGGAGTATTTTTATTATTTTAATCAAAACTGTGATGTGGCTGAATGTGGACCATGACCACTTGGTAGTCCAAGTCTATATCAGAATTGTTCCTTCTACTCACAATGTTTGATGACATCACCACCAGGATCACAAAATGTAACAAGTGTCAGGTCCATGCCAATTTGCACCACATACCTCGGGTAGAATACCACCTCTTTGGCGAACCAATACCATTTGCCTGATGGGGAATGGACCTGGTCAGTTTGTTCCTAAAAGCAACGTCAAGAAAAGTTACATCGTGGTAGCAGTAGATTACTTCACTAAATGGGTTGAAACCAAACACTTACTTATGATCACTTCCAAGGTTGTCATCACTTTTTTTTAATGATGAAGTGGAATGCATGTTTGGAATTCAAAAAATCCTCATCACGGACAATAGCACCCAGTTTGATAGTAAGGAGTTCAGTGCCTTTACTCAGGATTTTAAAATTGACCACGGGTTTGCCGCTATTTATCACCCCAAACTAACTGGCAAAGGTTATAAACATGGCCATTATTGGGGGTCTCAAAATGAGGTTGGAGAAAGCCAACATAAACTGGTTGGAAGAGCTCTCATGCGTACTTTGGGAATATCATACTACAACTAAAAGGGAAACAGGAGAACCGCCAATTAACTTGTATTTCGGGGTTGAGGCACGAATCCCAGTTGAAGGGGGATCTGTCACGGGTCGCACGAATATAGCATCTCTCAGCGACCGTGACGATGCTCGGAACACCATGTCATCGCATGAAGTTACCATGTGGCGCACGACGTCGGCTAGCCTTGGTGGGCCCCAACGGCGTGCACGTCGCATGGCAGCCATGCCCCGTCCAGCAGCGTGCCTAGCTGCCCAGGCCAGCCGCACATGCCCCCTCGCCCAGGCCAGCCACACAGGCAGCAGCGCCCAGGTCAGCCGCGCCCATGCAGCATCACCCAGACCAGCCGCGCCCATGCAGCAGCGCCCATGTCCCTCGCCCATGCCAGCACCATGCCAGCCGCCCAGCCGAGACACTGTAGCTGCGCCCCAGCCAGCCGCCCAGTGTGCAGCAGAATGCTGCGGCAGTGCCCATCAGACCAACCCGTTTTGCATCCAAATGAAGTCCGAATGGGCCCAAATTTTGCAGGTCATCCTTATATGACATTTAGAAGAGAATGCACGAAGTAGATTGTAATTAGCATATGTAACTTGTTTTCCCACCTCCTCGGAAAAAAGTGCTACACTCCTGCCACTAGGGCAAATGTTTATTTAGCACCTATAGGGGGAACAAAAATCTACACACAAGCAAGCAAACAAGCAATTGTAAAACGACTCCTCCCCCTCGTCGTATTGTACATTCAAACTCTGTAAATTTGTATTCAATGCAATGAAGTGATTTTAGTGAAATTTATCCCGTGCCATTTATTTTGTGTTTATTTACGATTTTGCCATTGTGAAGCGTTTGTCCCTTTTCGACTATTTCGAAGGCCGGGAGTGACTTGGGGCTAGGAACCAAGGTCACTCGGCATCACGGTGCGTCTAAGAACCTCAAGAGACGACCCGTGACACTTGGTATCAGAGCAAGGTTGCTAGAACTTGGGACTAAGAAAAAGCGATGGCTACGAAAACGAGAGGCGTGTTGGCTACGGATGATGCTACCAAGGCCAGACTAGATGCTCTAGAGGCCATGGTAAGCAAAGTGCATACCTTCTGCTATGGTGAAAGCGAGGAGGATGCCGAATCCATGAAGAGGAAGACGGCTCTTATGGAAAACGATATCGGTGTGCAAAGTGGGGAACTAGAGGAAATGGGTAACGCTACTAGAGAGTTATTCCATGTTACCCAAGCACACGATGCTAAGTTGGTAAGCAACGAGATAGCGACCGAGGAGATGCGCTCATCGTTGACCAACAACACCAAAGCGATGACTCGATCTGCAGTCGCTTTGGAAGAGGTGGAAAGCGAGCTAAGGGACGCTTTCCTTAGCCATTGGCCGAGCCATTTGGAGAAACGGAATGCCCAACAAGTCTGCTCCCTAATCATGCACCGAAACTAAAGGTGAGAAAACCTAAGGCATTCAAAGGAGCAAGGGATGCTCAAGAAGTGGATAATTTCTTCTTCGACATCACGCAATACTTCAAGACGGTAGGCATCACCGAGGAGAGCATGAATGTGGATACGGCTGCTACGTACTTAGAGGACGATGCGAAATTATGGTGGAGAGTCCAATCGTCCGAGATGGAAGCCTGGCGGGTAACCATAAACACTTGGGAACTAATGAAAGAAGCTCTGAAGAAGCGGTTCTTTCCCCGAACGTGGTCTATGAAGCTGGACGAAAGCTTAGAGAACCCGAGGCGAGGGTGGGACTATTCGAGAATACGTCAAGTGCTTCTCGACATGCTTACTCAGATATCGACATGTCCGAGGCGGACAAGCTCTTTGTTTTCATGGAAGGTCTTAAGCCGTGGGCTAGGAACGAGCTCACTCGCCGGCGTGTACGTGAACCCGGCCGATGCTATAACTATTGGTGAGGGTCTAGTGGACTTTCAACAAGATGTGAGGAAGGACAAGGAGAAGGTGACTTCGCTTCCCGCCAAGACGGAAACTACAAGCCTTTCGAGCGAGAACTTCACAAGAAGTGGAGGAGATAAACCCTCTCCTCTTTCATGGGAACAAATCGAGGGAGATGGCCCGCAAAGGAATTTCACACCGAGACCATTTCTTTCGGATCATGTTACAACTGTTCAGGGCCTCACCCATTGAGAAGTTGTCCAACATACAAGGGTGGACCTCTGGCAGCGAATAGTTTTCAACGGGGACCAGATACACCCCAAATGCAACGTGAGGAAGCATATCATGAAGAAGGGGGCTGTCTCTGGAGCATTAGCTAATATGCGACCGGCCCAAGACGATCATGAAGCTTTAGGCACTCGATCTATAAGCGATCCAGGACTGATGTACGTGGATGTACACATCAACGGGATACCTATTCGTGCTATGGTGGATTTCGGCGCTACTCACAACTACATTGACATCTCGGAAGTGGAGAGATTGGGTCTAACTTTAGAAGAAAGTAACCGAACGGTGAAGGACATAAACTCACCGCCTCAAAGCGGTTCTTTGGAGTGGCGAAGGCAGTGAAGATAAGTGTGGGTCCTTTTGAGGGGAGCACGGACCTCACCGCGGCCCAGATGGATGACTTCAAACTCATATTGGGTCTCCAATTTATGAGGGAGAATAAGACGCAAGTGCTCCCCTATGCTGATTCGATTATTGTTGACGGGAATGTTGTGCCCGTTATTGTTGGGAAATCGGCCAACCCCAAGCTGTCTGCATTCCAACTAAGGAAGGGCCTTAAGAAGGGAGAGCCAACTTTCCTTGCTCACCTAAGTTGGGAAGAGGTGGAGGAGAAGTCGGGATCTATACCACCGGTGGTGAAGCAGTTGTTACACAAGTACGAAGATGTCATGCCAGAAGAACTCCCTCGGAAACTGCCGCCAAAGAGAGACATCGATCATGAAATTGAGCTGCTCCCAGGGACGAAACCTCCTGCTTGAGCCCCTTATCGTATGTCTCAACCCGAACTTGCGGAGCTTCGAAAACAACTAACGGAAATGCTGGAGGCCGGTATCATTGTCCCTGCAAGGTCTCCTTATGGTGCCCCAGTAATATTCCAAAAGAAACCTGATGGTTCTCTTCGCATGTGCGTGGACTATCGGGCACTCAACAAGATCACGATCAAGAACAAGTATCCTATACCTCCTCTGCCGGCTGATTGCTTTGATCAACTGAGTCGGGCAAAGTATTACTCCTTCGTTCGGGCTACTGCAAGTACGCGTGAAGGAGGGAGATGAGATGAAGACCACTTGTGTGACGAGATATGGGGCATTTGAATTCCTGGTAATGCCCTTTGGGCTAACTAATGCTCCTGCAACTTTTTGCACCTTGATGAATCAAGTTTTGAGAGACTTTTTGGACCAATTTGTGGTCGTATACTTGGATGACATTGTAATCTATAGCAACATCTTGGAAGAGCATGTAGCACACCTGGAGATGGTGCTCGCTCGCCTCAGAGAAAACCAGTTGTATGCTAAGTTGTCCAAGTGCGCTTTTGCCCAACAGAGAATTGCATTCCTTGGTCACATCATTGAACCAGGATGCATTCGTATGGATGAGAAGAAGATACTGACAATTGAGGAGTGGCAGCCCCCGAAGAATCTGCACGAATTGAGATCATTCCTTGGGCTGGCCAACTACTATCGGCGATTTGTGAAGGATTATTCCAAGATAGCCTTACACTTGACCGAGCTTCTCAAGAAGAAGATGGAGTGGAATTGGGACTCGAAATGTCAATTGGCCTTTGAGAACCTGAAGAGACAAATGTCCACTGACCCGGTGCTAGGCCTACCAGACATGACTAAGCCATTTGAGGTGCATACTGATGCTTCAGACTTTGCCCTCGGAGGGGTGCTTATACAAGAAGGCCACCCGGTAGCTTTTGAGAGTAGGAAGCTGAGCGAAGCAGAAAGAAAGTACACGGCACACGAGAAAGAACTCCTTGCTATAGTCCACTGTTTGCGGGTATGGAGACATTACCTATTGGGAGCTGCTTTCCCTGTGAAGACGGACAACACTGCTCTGAGCCACTTAATGACTAAGCCGAGACTAACGGGACGACAAGCCCGTTGGCAAGAACTTCTAGCGGAATTCGACTTCACGCTAGAATACAGAACGGGTGCAACAAACGTGGTCGCTGATGCTCTAAGCCGAAGGGGTGAACTAGCTCCATCAAGTCAACTCTCTGCTTTGGCTAGTAGCGAATTCTCCATGGGCATAAAAGAGGCGATACGTGGGTTTTTGCCAGATGACCCCACTGGACAACAGCTTATGTCGATGATTAAAGAAAGAAAGACTCGACGATTTTGGGTCGACGATGGACTTGTGATGACCCGGGGTCATCGTCTCTATGTTCCCAATGGTGGACACTTGAGAAGAAGAATTATTGAGGAATGCCATAGTACATTGTGGGCTGGACACCAAGGAGGAGACCGCACGATGGCCTTGGTGGAAAGGGCATACTATTGGCCCCAGATGCGGGATGAGATTTCAGATTTTATGAAGACTTGCTATACGTGTCAGAAGGACAAGGTCGATAGGCAAAAGAAAGGAGGACTGCTCGAGCCTCTATCCGTACCAGCTAAACCTTGGGAAAGTGTATCGCTGGACTTCATCACTGGACTGCCGAAGATAGAAGACAAAGCCACCATTCTAGTTGTGATTGATCGTTTCTCTAAGTATGCCACATTCATTCCTGCACCGAAATATGTGACGGCCGAGGAGACGGCTAAGTTATTCTTCCCGAATGTGGTGAAGTTTTGGGGAGTGCCTCGGGAGATCATCAGTGATCGGGATGGGAGATTCACGAGGGAAATTTTGGGACGAGAACTCTTTTTGCGGCTTGGCACTAAAGCGTGCATGAGTTCGGCATTCCACCCCGAGTCGAGATGGGCGGGATCGAAAGATATAATGGGATGCTTTAGAAGAATATTTGCGGCACTTCGTGTGGATCAATCAAAGAAATTGGGTCGAACTTCTGGATGTGGCGCCGCTGTGTTTCAATGCACAGAAGAGTTCAGCTACTAGCAAGAGCCCCTTTAAGATTGTATCTGGCCAACAACCTCTGCTACCTCACACTGTAGACACGCGGGTCGAGCTAAGTCTTGCAGGGCGCAAGACTTCTCGGAGATTGGAAGAAGAATGTGGAACTTACGAAGATGTGTCTTGAAAAGACAACGAGGAGGATGAAAAAGTATGCCGATCAAAAGCGGCGATTTGTGGTGTTTCAGGTCAGAGATCAAGTAATGGTAAAAAGGCATCTGAAAAGAGAGCCTCAACGAATTAAAGGGTTGGATACGAGACTGATGCCCAAATATATTGGACCCGTACTTATATTGAAAAGGATTGGGGGAGTTGCTTACAAAGTGGAACTTCCGCCAGACATGAAGATCCACCCAGTCTTTCATGTAAGTCTTTTGAAACCATATCATGAGAATCTACAAGAACAGGTTGACACGACCCTACGGTATCCGCCCTCCTCAACAACATTGAGCAAGAAAGTAGCCGAAGCAATCCTTGATGCTCGGACAACCAGGAGGGGTAAGAAGCAGTATATGGAATTCTTGGTGCATTGGGAAGGTCGGGACACCGAAGAAGACACTTGGGAAAGAGAATCAGATATGAGAGCATTTAAGCCGCTGATAGAGGACTACAAGGCAGTTACGGCGACGAGGGAGTCGCCAAATCAAGTTGAGGAGGATGTCACGGGTCGCACGAATATAGCATCTCTCAGCGACCGTGACGATGCTCGGAACACCATGTCATCGCATGAAGTTACCATGTGGCGCACGACGTCGGCTAGCCTTGGTGGGCCCCAACGGCGTGCACGTCGCATGTCAGCCATGCCCCGGGTCCCGAAAGCAACGTGCCCGACTACCCATGCAACAGCCCGCCCTGTGCCAGCCCGCGACATGCCCACTGCGCCCGATGCCAAAGCCCAGCGCCCATGCAGCGCCCAGCGCGCCATGTCCCTCGCCCATGCCAGCCGCCTCGGCCGAGCCCACTCGTAAGCTGCGCCCGACCCAGCCGCCTAGTGTGCGGCGAGAATCGTCTGCGGCAGTGCCCATCAGACCAACCCGTTTTGCATCCAAATGAAGTCCGAATGGGCCCAAATTTTGCAGGTCATCCTTATATGACATTTAGAAGAGAATGCACGAAGTAGATTGTAATTAGCACATGTGTAGCATAGGTAACTTGTTTTCCCACCTCCTCGGAAAAAAGTGCTACACTCCTGCCACTAGGGCAAATGTTTATTTAGCACCTATAGGGGGAACAAAAATCTACACACAAGCAAGCAAGCAAGCAAACAAGCAATTGTAAAACGACTCCTCCCCCTCGTCGTATTGTACATTCAAACTCTGTAAATTTGTATTCAATGCAATGAAGTGATTTTAGTGAAATTTGTCCCGTGCCATTTATTTTGTGTTTATTTACGATTTTGCCATTGTGAAGCGTTTGTCCCTTTTCGACTATTTCGAAGGCCGGGAGTGACTTGGGGCTAGGAACCAAGGTCACTCGGCATCACGGATGCGTCTAAGAACCTCAAGAGACGACCCGTGACAGATCCCCTTCTTACAAGGATGGAATTTTTTAGATGCCCAACATGAGAGAATGATGTAAGAAAATATACTTATGTTGAAAAATACCGGGGAAAAGGACGAACAAAAAGAGCATGTCTATAAACAAAGCATAGCTAGGTACCGCAACACCAAGGTCAAACATTCAACATTAAAAGAGGGCGACCTGGTCCTCGAGAACAATGAAGTCACTAGAGTTGATCCTAATAGAGAGTTAGATGCCACATGGGAAGGCCCCTACGCCATTGTTAAGGTTTATGAAAATGGAAATTTTAGGCTCCAAGACATTAGAAAGATCATGAAACGAAAAACACTTAAAGAGGTATCGTCCTTGATCTTTCAGGAGGCAAACTATGTAATTTTTTAAGTATTTTTTTCTTAAATTCAAGAGTCAAATATATTTTCTCTTCAAATTTATATACAAACATTAAACTTTTTTAAGTCTTCCTTCTTCAGTTTAAATTAAAAGCATCCTCTTCAAGTTTTTTCAAATCTTCATTCTTAGGTTTAATCAAATATACATCTTCAGTGAAACTTACATGTCTGATTGATCATCTTTGATCAAAATATACTCATCGTATATTAAAAAACAAAATACAAGATCAAGTTGCAGAAAAAAATCATGTAATAAACGAGAAAACCTCGAATAATTATAAAAATACTTCCAACAATATGCCTCATGGAAACCATAAGGAAATAAAAAATACTCAACATTTAAGCAAAATAATCTATGGGTTGCCCAATCCCAAAACGCGCCACCAAATAATTGTTGTAGGCAACATAGAAGAGATAGACGTTTGGGAACATGTACATGAAACACACAATGTTTACTCGCTGTGCTTCCTCATATTCAAAAGTAAAGTTTGGGTCTTCCCTAGGGAACGCATCAGAGAAGTCACAAAATCAAACAACATCATAGGCCACCATTATGTGGCCCAGAATCCAAGAAACCATGGTACATAGAATTGCAGATAGTGTAACAGCCAGCAGCTTCGAAGACCAGGTTGCGCCCGCACACAAGTCAAGCAATTTTGGTTTCGCGCCCGCGTATTCTAACATGGGGCATAATATTGGCAAGACATTTTAAACCCATGTAAGCCACTTTTACTTATAAAGTGATTCTCATTTCCATAGGAATCCCATGTGGGATGTGTGTTTAAAATTCATTTACCATATTTCAACCACCCCATTTTATACCAATTTATGATTCACACCAAGAATTGATTTTCTCATATGTTATATATCATCGCGAAGCTTGCGCAACCCACTTCGTGATAATCTCAATAACAATAAAAAAACCGAGCGGTGTAACATATAATAATATTGGCTCAAAATAAAACAATTTTTGGTCAAAGGAAATGCACTGGACTTCTTCAAAACATTGTTAAGCTATTCAGACAAGTTTCTAGTCATGTATATGTAGCGCCATCCTCCGTCATAAAGGAACAACCATTACTCCTTGTATTTATTCAACCAGTTGTAACTTGTATGCATATCTACTCTTATGCTTAAAAATGTCCATAATTAAATCGTACTTTTTTCTTTTTCTGAGTAGCTGCCCGCCACAAGAGATTCTTCAACTCCTAATCTTGAACTTGTGTTTAAATTTGACTTGAAGTGTCGGAGACAAATATGAACATATTTAGGTGGTTGCCAACCCTCAACATCTTCGACAGCAGCCAGAATGCTTGGATGAAAATCTGAAATTAAGCAAACATTAGCCTCCAGTACAATATGATATCAGAATTTTCTCAAGAACTAAGACCAGGTGTCAATTGACTCTTATCTAACCATGGCAAAATATTTAAAATATGGTTGTTAGCTTCCCAGGTGCTTGCTGTAATACTCGTAACTTTTGCTTACGTGATATTTAACGTGTAATTAATGTTTGCATGAGTTATTGCATTAGCGTGATTTATTTCGTGCAACTATTTGACTTCATGTCTAATTAATTGTTATAACTTGTTACGTGTTATTTTGTGTACGTTTGTTAAGGGGCATTTCGCATACGTAACGTAATTGGGGATTTAATTGTGATTCACCTAAAGGAATAAATGAAATTGGAATTGGAATTGAATTAGGAATTTTATTGAGATTAGGAAAGTCACCATAATAATAATAGGAAAGAGATAAAATGAATTAATATATATATATATATATATATATATATATATATATAATTAATGTAGGAAATATTAAAAAGAAAAAGAAAATAGAAAACAACGATTAGGCAATCATGCAGTCAGTTTCTTGGGAAACGTGCAAAAACAAGAAAAAGAAACGGATTCTGCCGTTTGGGAACAAGAGAGAAAGAGAAATATTTTGTGAGATTTCTGGGAACTTTGAAAGAAACGTACTCTTATCCGTTTTCGATGCACGATTTATCAAAACGACGGCGATCGCGATACCTGCGAGTTCGCGCAGGCGGAAGTCGATTTAGAGTTCGGACCGGAAAGATATCGCACCAGGAGCGGGGCAAATTTTCTGGAAATTCCGGTTTCGTGATTGCTTGCTTTAAATTGTGTTCGATAAGGTAAGGACCCAATATTATGTTATTCTTTTACCTGATTGATATATTGATATTGAGTACTGATTCGTGATTGTTTACGGTTTGATTAAGCGTGAATTATGCATAAATTGATGAGATTTCGAAGCAATTACATGTTTTACGTTTTATCATTTGGATTATCATTTTGCTGCCTTGAATATTGATAATCTCCCATATTATGTAATCTGAAATTGTATTTTCTTTTATCTATTCTTATTACATCTATTGTTGCCTATCGTTATTGTGAATTGTGAATTGTGGAAGTTGAACGTAAACGTTAAATGGGTCGTTGTTGAACTTGCCTATTTGTTTATCGCTTTGGTCGTCTATTTGGTTTGGTCGTTCTTGTCTATTTGATTTTGTCGTTGTCGTCTATTCGGTATTGGTCGACCAAGTCGTCGCCCCATTCGAGCTCTTGCCTATGAAAGATCTCTAGCAATATACGTTCACTTTTTATATCGCCGGAACACATCAATTCACGATAATTGTGTATGGATATGTGTGGACTCGGACCCTGGCGGGAGAAACAAGTTGGGGCTGCTAACAGTAGATTGTGAAGCTCATGTGTGGGCAATGACACAATTGACGTATTCTTTATTTTTTGCCTCCGTCCGAGGGAAAAATTTAGTCGGACACGTGATTTTCGTGTGGCCTTTCATCAGTGGGTCTGATTAGACAATTGTAGTGTCATAGCGATAACTATATTCGTAGTGTCTAAGCAAAGTGTGTAATCGTGTGTACCGTATGGGCAATGTGCAGTGCTTTTCGTGAATTCGGTTGTGTAAGTGCTTAGACACGAATAGTATAGTTGTTTAGCTTAACTATTGTTTTCAACTTGTTTGGTTATTGTTCGTATTATATTCGATTGTCTAACACAACTATCCGTCTGTAGTGCATGTGTAGTATGGGATGCTCATTGCATGATTTCTGATCCGTGGTGTCAGATTTGATGAGTATAATTCGAACATGTTGTGTAAGAGTTTTGGTATTACTTATGTGTTTAGTGTCTAAATGCCGTATTTTGGGATAGGGATTGGGATTGTGCAGAAATGCATTATCCCTTTGTTAATTTACACTTTTTTTTTTGTTCTGACTGAACATCGGTCGACCGGACCCCTTCAGTCCACCGTCCGGCCAAACTACTGGACTATTGCGGATGACTTGTGATAGATTACGGTCGAACGGGCTGGTCAACCAATCGACCGGAGCTCTGGCGGTCGACCGACATGCCCTTTCTGTCTTTCAAACTTTTGTTATAGTTTATGTCCTGATCTCGGACGACCGAAGGTTATTGTGAGTAGTGTTGTGATTCGTTTCGCAAGGTCTTCTAGAATAGCGTGATGTGGATTCTGGTTGGGGGTCTGTGAGTGTTTTACAATGTTTCATAGTGTGTATCCGTCGTGTAAAGCATATTTTTAAAAAAGGGTATTTTGGGAAACGGGAATGTGCTTTAGTGTCTATTGTGATTTATACTTGTGATCATTTGGTCCTTACTGTGCCCCGGAGCTCGGACCATCCGATTTCTTACTATGCAAGTAATATAGATGACGCGCCTTACTTGATGATGCTTGGGATGGGGAATACGTGGAGTGAACATAATCTACTACATAGCTGCTGGACTTTATTTCCTTTTAGTTACTTCTCTTGGAACAATTAGTTTCATTTCAGTTATTTCTTTTAGAACGCGTAGACGAATTTATAATGTAATAAGTAGATCCATTATCTTTTATGTATTCAGACTTCCGCTATTTAATTCACATTTGGATTTAATGCATAATAAATTCCCTTTTAGTAACTCTGTAAGTGGGCTATGATGTCTCATCGACCAATAAGGCACTGACATGTCATCACCCGGGTTACAGGGGTGACACATGCATTCATAATTACTCTCATGTAGGCCGCCCTGAAGTGCGTTCCATCCATTGAGATTACAGTTGACAAAACTTAAAAGCGGCGGCCAAGGACTTAAATGTCCAGGACATGCCACTGAATACATTCGAACCATTCAAAGTGCTTTTCAGGCATTGGGATCATTTCACAACCGTCCAAGAGTTTGAATTCTAGAGTACCCGAATATATCTCGATAGTACTTTAACGGTTGTATTCCAACTCCCAAAAAAGTGTCGCAATTGCAATTTTCTAGGCATTCCAAGCTTTATTTTCACTTATACAATAATCAGTTTGATTGATATATCCGGATCGACTTTCACCATATGTAGAATGTCAAGGGCAATTTAACTGGATGACATATTGTGCAATTTGTTGTCATCAAGTTTTCAGCAATGATAATTCTGCAATTGACTAACCTTCTACCTCCTCATCTACTTTACTATAAAAAAAACTCGGATATACCAAGTACATGAGACCTCGCTCATCGAATTAGCATACTTCCCATTGAACCATTTTGTTTTGCACATGTCTTTTTTCCACTCCCTCTGTGCAACCTTATCATGCCAGATGTTAATGGCTAAAAGTGTATACTTATTGTCCTTAAAATGCATACCTGCTACAACATTTGGGTGATCCATATTGCACTGAATTATTGGCTTGTTCCTAAAAGTTGTGTCGACCATATGTGAATCAGATCCCATATTTCCCCTGCTTCGAAACATGTATTTTATTGAGCATGCTCCAACTTGCTCAAGTGGAATTCAGGGATTTGATGGGCACTTTCTGTCTCCATTGATCGCTCTTCTTGAAGGTCATCGTCACTGTATTCATCCTCAAATTATGGACGACCATCAATGTTCGATGTCTGAACCATAGAATCCATTATCGCAGCCCCCCATCACAATTAGTGTATAACATAGATTTCAAATTAAAAGATAAAAGATTAAATTACCCCATTACGATCATTCAAGAAATCCAATTGGTCTTTAAATAATAACAATATATGGTTATTGTGGCTCTCATATCGCAAGGGACCTTTCATCTTGCCCCGGAAGAAGCACCCGGTAATAGAATGTGTGAAACCGAACATTTTCTTGGGACTAGATTGACCATGTCCCATAACCTTTGGGACTAGAGTGATTACGACCTTTAACATATGGGTTTAGTGTTGATAATATATTAGTTAGGGGACTAATCTTGCAATTAATCTTCATGTATAATAAACTTTAAAGTTTTAATCAGATTATTCTACGTTCTTTTACTTCCAACGGCTACAAACAACTTCTGAGACAGAAGTTAAGCAGACTCCTGAGTCAGAAACGCCAATTGAAGGTAACATTAGTCTTGAATTCGTTCGCTTGATTATTAGTCTAAGATAGATTTGGTTGATAGAATTTTGTCTATTTTGTTAGGACTTGTGGTGGAGAACTCAGTGATCTCGGAAGTTTAAGAATTCGTTACGATAAGTATAGATTCCTTTCGTTTTCACAAAAGATTATATTTTTCATATAAATTCGGGATGATACGGGAACAATATATGTATATTTATATACTATATTTTAGTATTGATAAGGATCCATCCATGAAGCTAAACAACTCATATATAAAGCTACACAAGGTCATTCATCCAAATGACCAAGTTCTTAAATCATTCATTCCAAGTCCAAGTTCCCGAAGAAAGCCTATGAGTCAAGTTCTTAAAACATTTAATCTAAAGGTCCATGGGACAAGGAAACCTTCAAAGAATGGAAGACACAAAGATCAAATCCATTTAATCTCGTTTGAATGCCAAAGTACACAATTGGAAGGAAAATGGTTAAAGGGCATTTTAGGAACTTTGTAAATTAAAGTCTATTCTAGATTTTAATTAGATTTTTAGCTTTATGTTTATTATTATTAAGTATTTTAGACGCATTTATGTTAGTGGTGCTAGAGTAAAGGACATGTTGTCCATGTGTTTAGATAGTGTTTCTTTTATAGCAAGTTTTATATTCTAAAGGTAGAAGAGCGCTACTTAGAATAGGACTCTTCCTCTGTGGGTTCTTTGAGCTGAAATTCCTACTCTATTTAAGAGGGAATTAGGCCAACTTATTAATTAGACTTGATATATGATATTTGTTAAGGTTATTCCTTAGATACTTGTGAATTGAACTTCTATGTAGATTTTCATTCATTCTTGAGTTACTGTATCAACAGGATAGTTTCACTTGTTGTGGTGTTTCAGCCCCTATTGATAATTGACCTTCTTAGAGTTGCGTTGATTATATTCCCCTTTGAAACTATTTCAAGAAGAGAAAGATCCGTTCAACTCTTTTGTTGTTGAATCTTAATACAAGTTGTCAAGGTTCCTTATCAAGTATACTAATGTCACTAAACAAAATTGGTTGTATATATACTACAATTGATTATTCATCCGATGTTTCTGTCCAGATTCTCTATTACGAGTTGAAGTAACTATTCTTGTATGTTAGAGTTCGAATTTGATCTTCATTTCTTCATGAAACTTGTATACATTTCAAAGATATTTCAAAACAATTTACATCAACTCAATTGGACATATATAGCAGACGTTATGATTGAAATACTATACAATATCCAAACTGTATCGGGATTCAGAAAACTTATATTTGAACCACTTTTCAATGACAAAAAAAACTACGTTTGACACAAATTATATAATTATGAAATCCTTAAAAAGTCTTCTACAAAATTATAGAATACATCTTCTTTGTTCCGGACCTCTAAGTATGTTAAAAATTCCCTTGAACCAACAAACATTCACTCTACCAAAAAACTCAGAATTATTCAATTTAACTACTGCATTTATCCTTTACCATGAGGCCACTATTACTTTATTCTCATAAACAGCTTTTAAGGATGCCTTTGTTATTAGCTTACTTTGGTTGCTGGACATATCTCGTTCCATCTCGGTTTCTCTTTCTAATAAAGGAAAATAAGGTTTTCTTGTGGTGATAAACTTAGAGGATAAAGTCTTATAATATTTTGTTTGAGAAGGAATGTGAAATTTCGAGCCTTAATGATTATGATATTAATATATTATGTTATTGTTTGATACTTTGCGGGTTGACTTGAGATACTGTCTATTATGGCCCTCATGGCGGGGTAATAGATGGGGCTCTGATCTGACCCTCCTAGGTAGGACTCTATACTGACCCAATTCCTATATGGTATAAGTCTAAGACTTATATATCAGCTTCTGCTGCTATCTCTGATTCAATAAACATATGATCCCCTGTCAAAGTATCACTCTGTAAATTCTATTATGTTATGCAATTGTCAAAATATGAGAAATCTGACTGAATTTCTGAAAGATTTTGAAGATACTTTTTCTATCAAAAGAATATTTTTAAAAACAAACTTCGGTAAAATTTTGATTGTTTTAAAAAAACTATATATGTAACCGGTTTTTTCTCGGGATGTCTTTTGGGAGCGGAATTATCCGTTTCTTTGATGGATAATCCTCTTTCTAAAGGTCTTTTGGTAGAGGGTTTACTTTTGGAGGCATATTCTTTGGTTTGATTGTTTGAAGGATTTGAAGTAGGATTTGGATTTTGATTTGGGTTCATGATTGCTTGAATTGAAGCTTTGTAGAAGGAATTGATGTATGGGTAAGTTTGGGCTTTCAATTTGAGAGAGAGAGAGATGAAAGGTTTTGGGAGTTTGGAAGAGGGAATTTTAAAAGTTTGAAAAATGAAACTGAAAAACCCATTTAAAACTGTTGTACCACGACACTTCGGTCGACCGGAGGTCCTATCTGGTCGTCCGACCCTCGTCCAAGATAAAATGAATTTATTTCTGTCTCGATTTAGGTCGACCAGAGAGGGGGTTCGGTTTACCGGGATACCCTGAAATCTTCTAAGGAAATTTGACCATTTCTTCGGTCGACCGGTGCCTATTGCGGTCGACCGCAATTCCTCTGTATCATGCAATAAAAGCCATTTTTGGTACCTATTTAAGGCTCTTAAATAGACTTTGCACATCTATCAATCTTTTTTCTTAATGATGCAACATGTATCATGATGTCCATATTTTCCACAATATGAGCAATTAGCATTAAGATTGGTGGAATGTGAAATTCTAGCATCATAAGAAGTAGAGTGTGCATACTTGTGTTTGTGTTTGTCCTCAGTGTGTAATTCATGGTTCTCAATAATAGAGTATCAAGCGATAAAAATGCATTCTCTTTTTCATTTACTATGACATGAAAAGATGTAAGAAGACTATCATACTCTACTTGCAATCTAGATCTTTCATTTAGTGAACAAGCAAGTTCATTACATGTGATCTTGTTCCTCTTAGCCATATTTTTCAATTCATCATATAAATCATGCAATAGCACATAAGGATCCTCCTCATTTTTATAGTCAAGATCAAGAGAAGGATTTGAATATTGTACCTCATTGCCTATGGACTTAGGACTTTGAATATCAAGTTGATCTTGACCATTGCTTTCTTGTGTGAAGCTTGTCCTTTGATTGCTTCCTCTTCTCATAATGGCATTAGTTGCATTAGAAGCAATCTTCTTGTTCTTTGTGGAGTCATCATTGATGAGTGTCATGTTGTTTCTTGATGAACTTTCCACATCTTTGTTGTCCTCGGCACATGACTCTTTTCTTGGAGTCTTAGCTCGGTTTTGCCATTCCTTGGGGTTCATCTCTTCATTGTGAAGGTTTGATCTTTTGGAACCTACAAAGGAAACTTGAGAAGTGCTAGGTGCCTCTTGTGAAGGCCTTGAATATCAATGTTATTTTTCAAGTGGCAAGTATGTGCACGAGGATCAACATTATCAATATTAAACCAACATTAATGATTCTAATGAGAGTTATGCAAATAAGAAAAAGAATCATCCAAGTTTATGATGTTGCATTTCATATATAACTTAGCAAGGGAGACATATAACATATGTAGGTCATTCTTCAAGTTATATATATGATTGTAGTCAAAGGTAGAGCAAGATGCAACATCAATAATATTATAAGCACAAACATCAAAATTATTTTTCCATTTATTGATTTCATCAATTTAAAAACTTTTAGAAAGTGAAGTCGATACCTTTGCTTTCCTACCAAGTGATGATGATTGAGGATCATCATTGTAGTCTTTATCATCACTTGAGATGAAGTTTAAGCATCTTGGGTCCTTGAAGGTTGTACCCTTAGAGTTTTGAGGATACCAAGAGCAATGGAGAGTATGTGATATTTTCCTCTTTGAACATCTCCATTTGAAATCATCATTCTCCTTTGAATGATCAGTCCTTGTGCCACTTCTTTTTAAATTTCTTTCCTTGAAACGTAGTGGCAATCTCTTTTTCTTCTTTTGGCAAGATACATGATCTTCACTGTCTCCATCATAATTTAATTCCTTATGAAGATCATTATCTTGTGTTTCCTTCATCTCTTCTTCAAATTTCTCATCATGTTAAGGCTCAATTGGCAGATTATCATTTGAGCTCTTTGAATGTTGACATTTGATCTCTCCTTCACATGAATGAGTCCCCAAAACTTGAATTTCCACCTTTGGCTCTTGCAATTCAATTTCGCCTTTGTAACATGCTTCTAGCATATTTCACATTGAGTGAGCATATTCACATTCATGTACTTGGTTGAGGGCACATTAATGGCCTTGAAGTTGAGTGTCATCTTCTTGAAGTCTTCTTCATCATATTTTCTTCTAGGCTTTTGCACTTTGACCCCTTGTATAAAAATTGAAGTAACATATGGACCTTCTTCTATAATTCTCAACAAGGTACGATTATTAGAAGAAAAAAAGCAATTTAAATATATATTGCAAACAAGTAAAGTTGGAGCCATCAAATAGAGGGTGTCTAGATGGGGATAGGTCATCTATGGTAGAAGTAGAAAAGCTATGAGCCTTGGATCCTCCTAGGATGTAAGTCTAAAAAAAATGAGACTAGGCTCTGATACCAATTGAAATATTCGATAAGGGTTTGAACCTAAGAGAAGATGAATTAGGTTCTAAAACCTTTTAGTCTAACTTGTTTTTTCTAAATGACCTCCTTAACAACAAGTATGTTGATTAAGCATATAAGGTGAGTTAAATGTTGAGGCAACTTAGATGACTTAAGTGTTTAAATACAACACATAAGATGACTTATGAATATGATCTTTGAGGTACTAAGTCAAGTATCCTATATGCAAAGCTTGTAAGAACACACACTATAAATCATATGACCAAAGCCAAGTAGAGATAAGTCAAGCAATATATAAAGTAAGGAAGCATGTGTGAGTTTCCAACTAACCCTTTAAACAAACAGGTTCATGTAATCATGTGAACAAGATATAGAAATTCATGAACTATAAAGTAAAGGATTAAGGGATGGAGAAAACTAACACAATGATTTATAGTGGTTCGATCACAAAGATCTACATCCACTACCTTAGGACGCACCCAATGATTTTAACATTTCACTAAGAAGTTCCCTTCATAACAAACGCAAGGTGAGATCAACCTTTTACAATTGCCTCACAAAGAGAACTTTTGCTTCACAAAGAAGACTCCACTCAAAAAGAGTGTTTTTCTAGTTCACAAAGAACTAAGCTCACAAAGAGCCAATCTTACAAAGAGATACCTCACAAAGAGGAAAACACTCACAAAGAGATTTTTCCTATCTCACTAATAACTAGTTCTGACAAAGAGAAAATAGGAACTAGCCTATTTCAATGGAGACTTTACAATTTTGCTCACTTACAAATAATCCTTCTTTGATTGGATAAACAAATTTAAGCTTTAATCAACTTTTCTTCAAAAACCTTTTCAAATAAAAGAACAAAGTAAAACAAAAGGTTTTGAAAACGTGCAATGTTGAGCTTTAAACATTCTTATAGCCTAGTATTCTCAAAGGAAAGATTAGTCACAAAGGATTACCAATAAGCTTAGACTAATCTTCCTAAGAACTTCAAGTCTTCTAGTTGATTCTTCTTGTAGCTTGGACTTTGAAGTCTTTTATCAACATTCTTTGATCAACATCCTTTGAGTTGTAGTGTATTAGACTTCACACTTCTTCTTGTCAAGGCGCATACCACTTGATTCTTCACTTGGATTAAGTAGCTCTTGACTTTGTTGATCTTCCTTCTTCTTGACTTTGCAAGTACTTCCATAGCATGTGGATTGACTTCATGCTTGTGCTATGGAGTCTTGCAAAGTGTGACATTCTTGTATGTAATAGACATACCTTGGTTTACAAAAGAAGCCAACTTACCATTCTCATCAATGTTGGTGTGAGTGCTAAGGATCCTATCATTAAGAACATGCTCACACAAACATTAGAACTATCAATGGTTTGTTATCATCAAAACAAGATTGATCACTTTGCCCTTCGGGCTAACAACTGTATGATTGAGTAGCTCTTGACTTGATCTTCCTTCTTGACTTTACAATTGTTTCCAAGGCATTGTGTAGTGTACTACAAGCTTGTGTCGTGGAGTTGTAAAGTGTAGTCTATGTAGTATGTGTTAGAGGAATAACCGGGTCTAAAACAAGTTATGCAGCGGAAATAAAACGACCCATCTCTAATAGGATCTTTCACGAGTAAGAACCTTAGACTACTGGATAGCATTATACCTTTCGAAGTGCAGAATAAGTCTGAAACGGTTTCAGTTGTAGGTTTGTTGTCACGAACGGAACGCCACCAACGCAGGCTCCGCCTCTCCCAATATCCACTCGATCTTCCGGGGATGGTCCTCTACCTCTTGGTGCTAGCCAACGCCTAGTAGAAGTCTTGAAGACACTCTTCAAGATGGAGTATATATATGTGGTGGATATAGGACCTAAAAGAAGAACAAGAAACAATTTTCTTACTTCTTTTCTATTAGCCAAAGCTAGAAAATAAGTATATAGAAAAACTGTCTTTTCTTTCTATTCAAGCTCTCTTGAATGCTCTCTCATTTTCTCTCTTCTCTAACCTTTCAAAAGCTGGAGAATAATGACTTAGAATACTAGGAAAAATCAGCATTTTTCTTAGTCATTCAGGGGAGAGTGAGGAGAGAGAAACGGGGAAGTGGGAGATCATGGAGGAAACCACTCCTCCGCATTCTCCACCACTTCAACCTCCTTCTAAGAGATAAGAGCTGGAAAATATATCCAATTTTCCAGCCATAAGGTCGGTCCAAATGGGTTGGTCGGCCCAATCATACTGGTCGGCCCAACCCGATTAAGGGCCCAATCCAATCCCGGCCCAATCGAATTGGCGCACCTTAGATTAAATGTACTCCAACAAGCCCAATCCAGTTGATCTATGAGTGCGACCCAGGAGGTATCTATGATGTTGGTCGTGACATCATATGTCACAGGTAATGAGAGGTATCTAGCAACGCATCATTACCCCCAATTCATAAATATCTGGTGACTATCATAATCACACCATTTGACATTTGTATTTAAATCCTTTTGTCCTTGATATCTATATTGAACACAAGTCATGGAAAAAGTCACACTTGTATTGTCCAATCTTTTAGTTTCTTGATTCGCGAGTAGACTAATCAAATGACATCAATATCATATACTGATTTATTTGTTCATGGCCATGAATTAGTCAGACTCCATCAAAGGGACCCAAGATATCGCTCCTGCTATATAGGAGAGACAAATCCTTTCTGCATCCCATTCATCCTGAACAAGATTCGTGATATACCCAATAAATGCCTTTATTGCTCACCCTGTTACGGATAGAGTCTTTGGCTACACCACCCTTAGATTTCAGTGCATTGTTGAAAGTGGTTTGCTTGCCCTTGGGCTTACCTTTCGGTTTGCCTTTGGATTTCACAAAACCTTTGCCTTTGCCCTTTTGCACCATCAGTATGGTGTTGGGCTTGGACTTGCCTATTTCCTTCTCGGTAGTCCTCAGCATGTCCAACAACTCAGGCAATGGCTTGTCAATTTCATTCATGTGATAATTCAGAATGAACTGACTGAATGACTTAGGCAACGATTGCAAGATCAAATCAGTCGACAGCTCTTGCCCCAAAGGAAATCCCAGTTTTTCAAGGTTCTGAACATAACCTATCATCTTAAGAACGTGAGTTCCTACTAGCATTCCTTCAGACATTTTGCATTGAAAAAGAGATTTCGATACGTCAAATCTCTCCTGGCGTGCTTGTCCCTGATATAGTTGCTTCAGGTGAGCCAGCATCTCATAAGCCCCCATGTCCTCATGTTGCTTCTGAAGCTCAGAGTTCATGGTGACAAGCATGAGGCTAGACACATCTAAAGCATCACTACAATGCTTCTGATAAGCACTTCTTTCAGTGGCCGAAGTGCGAGCCTCTGGTGTATCAGGAATAGGCTGTTCTAGAACATACAGCTTTCTTTCATGCTTGAGAACGATTCTCAAGTTCTCGAACCCGATCGAGGAAGTTAACTCCCTCTAATTTGTCCTTCTCAAGGGACGAAACGCGATGATAGTGTTTGGTTTGAATTTTCCATTTTCTACAACAAAATACATATGCAAAGTAAGTACCGAAAAAAATCATTATTAGGTCTTTTATCTTTTTAATGATTTCTCCCACTATTTTATTCGAGTGAATAACCCTCATTATCAACTCGTAAAGTTCGTTAACTTTCTAGCGGGCCAAGATCCATATTTCACCTCGTTCTGAGTCAGCTTTGGCTGATCGCCCAAAACTTAGTTATTTAGGTAGGCAACGTTTGCCAATTACATCAAATTATGTAATTCTTGGTTAGTTGAGTGAATAACATTTATTCAAGCGTATCATTATACACTTTTCTCAACTCTTTTGCCTTTAGATCCTCAATCCATTTATTGAGATAATCCAGTTAACTAGGACCCTAAGTTTTTGCCGGCGGATATCACAAATTATCCTTCGTGCCTCACCCGGATAGACACGTATGTACAGCTTTGGCATGTCCCATACTAATGTCGATCTAGGCCTTGACGAGGGCCAAACTTAGGAAGGCACTAATTAATATTTAATTGAGGGGTTTTGTTTTTAACAATCTCACCGTGAAAAAGCATAAAATAAAACAGCTTTATGCTTATATACATATGCATCCAATACATAAAAGTAAAAATGCAATAGTAATCGCCATATCCTATTCAGTTTTTCCAAGCCAATGGAAAAACTGTGAAGTCAATCTAAGGGTGTGAAAAGAAAACATTCTATTTTACACCGTCTTGACCTTCAGGTGGTTATCTCTAAATCATCATCACAGTTGTACCTTCTCCTAATCTAGAATTACATAATTCTAAGGAAACATCGAGTTACATTCGAGGGGATTTGATGAGAAGAGAATTACAACTTTTGATAAAAGGAGATAAGCACGATACGCAGATCGTATTTATAAAATAAACCAACAGGGTAAAGGCGATTACTATGCATCATGCTCAACTAACATAACAAATTATGAAAAATGAGCAACCAGCAAAATGAACATTTCATATTCTGTTTCAGATTCGGTGGACCGGCCACCCCGCTCGGTAGACCGGGTAACCAGTCGGCTGAACCAACCTATCTCCCAATCGTCCGAACAAGAAACTGAGAGTACTCGGTTGACCAAAATAGGCATTGCGGTCGACCGAAAACCTCGACTCTCATACATACAAAATGATGCAAAAACATGTCATACATGATATACAACATTTCTAGCAATCCTAATGTTAGTAGTGCCCTAAGACCATTAGCACATGTTGTGCGTTTTATTATCTTTTGAGCATGTAATTGAATAGTTAATTTTGCTTTTGAATATCAAATGTGTGATTTGATAGTAAAACTCATTAGCTTATGTAATTACTATTCTAGAAGTCCCTAGTTTTATGTAATGCTTAATTACTATGAAATAAAACTAGTATGATTGTTGATTGATGATCTTGTTTTACTGATCATGTGTAATGGATACAAATCACATCATAGATACAATATATAGGGATACATTGTATTGGAACGGATCCGTCAGAGAAGTAATACTTCATGGTCTTAAGTCATAAGTATTACTTCCTCAATACTATTTTAGAATCCTTAGACCTTATGTCTTCATTGATTCTAGTATGAATGGAGCCACGTTTTGACTCGATCGGGACGTTACTTGTAGCAGAGTAATCAATACGACCGATGATCGGATGTAATGTCCTATCATAGCTTGAATGTGAGAGACATTGCAAGGAATTTGTCCCTCTCTATTATTGAGAGAGATATCCATTGGCCCCTCGATAGGGAAAAGACTGTTTAAATGCATGGCCGTGCTCAAATGTATTTGATAAAGTGGTTATCAAATGCTATTTGTCAAAGCAGATCTACCCGGAGATCGAGCATAAATACAATTAAGCTTAATAAGGGTGACGACCACCATGCCTTATGCTTAATTAGGGATATCGTGAGACAAAGGGATTAAATAGTGGATTGATATTAGGTTCCGTTGTATATTCATTCACTTTGGGTAGTCACAATGTCCCTGCTAGGGACCGCTTGTGATTTATGAACTCACACTACTACTAAGTGTGTTTTCATTGCCATTGTGAGATGAACCTACAAGGTCACACGCATAGAGCGAGCTAACTGAGCTTCATGTCCGATTCAATGAATCTAGAATGTGTCTAGGTTCATTGTATCGACATTCACTACGAGAATAATAAAGTGTTATTATTCGAACTAGAGATAAGGGGCATTTTCGGTATAAGTCTGGAATTACGTGGGAGTTATTATCCGATAAAGACTCCCACTACCAAACAAAAGTCTAGGGGACGTGGGAGTTGAGGACTCCCACTGCCGAGAGGAGTTGAGGATGTGAGAGTTAGTTGTGGGAACAAACTCTCATACCTTATATAATGCTCTCTTGGCCGAAACCCTAGCCAATGTATTTTCCAGCCGAAAAAATCACCAACTCTCTGAAATTGGATTTCAGTTTTTGGTCTCCCTTTTCTCTCATAATTCCGAAACTCAGAAAGACGAAGAGCTAGCACTCGCTGCCCGTCTCGTCGCGTGGATACCGGTAGAGGGATATTCCGCAAAGGGAATTCCGTTGGTGGCAGCAAAGAATCCAAGAAACGTCATCCTCCATTCAAGAAGTAGCTTCTTGAATCCAAGAAAGTAAGTTCTTTATTGCTGTTTTTCCGAATTGTTTCATATGAGCGGATCCTTCAGGGGAGGATCCATGGGTGTTTGGAACGAGTTTCCGCCCATGAATCCCTTCACCTAAGGCATGCAAAATATAGATTCATAATCCATATTAAAATACTATAGCACATTAAGTCAATAGGGTACTCGTGAGTGGCTCTGATACCACTGTTAAAGGAATAACCGGGTCTAAAACAAGTTATGCAGCGGAAATAAAACGACCCGCCTCTAATAGGATCATTCACGAGTAAGAACCTTAGACTACGGGATAGCATTATACCTTTCGAAGTGCAGAATAAGTCTGAAACGGTTTCAGTTGTAGGTTTGTTGTCACGAATGGAACGCTACCAACGCAGGCTCCGCCTCTCCCAATATCCACTCGATCTTCCGGGGATGGTCCTCTACCGCTTGGTGCTAGCCAACGCCTCGTAGAAGTCTTGAAGACACTCTTCAAGATGGAGTATATATATATGGTGGATATAGGACCTAAAATAAGAACATGAAACAGTTTTCTTACTTCTTTTCTATTAGCCAAAGCTAGAAAATAAGTATATAGAAAAACTATCTTTTCTTTCTATTCAAGCTCTCTTGAATGCTCTCTCTTTTTCTCTCTTCTCTAACCTTTCAAAAGCTGGAGAATAATGACTTAGAATACTAGGAAAAATCAACATTTTTCTTAGTCATTCAAGGGAAAGTGGGGAGAGAGAAAGGGGGAAGTGGGAGATCATGGAGGCAACCACTTCTCCACATTCTCCATCACTACAACCTCCTTCTAAGAGATAAGAGCTGGAAAATATATCCAATTTTCCAGCCATAAGGTCAGTCCAAATGGGTTGGTCGGCCCAATCATATTGGTCGGCCCAACCCGATTAAGGGCCCAATCCAATCCCGGCCCAATCGAATTGGCGCACCTTAGATTAAATGTACTCTAACAGTATGATGATACCTTTTTTATGTACATAGGAAGCTAGCTTACTATTTTCATCAATGTCGGTGTGAGTATAAAAATCTAACAATGAAACACATGCTCACACAAAGATCAGAACTACCGATGGTTTGTTATCATCAAAACTAGATTGATCATAATAGCCCTTGGGGCTTATAGGTTATAATGCCATCAAAGTAATACATGTTTCTAGCTTTCCAAAGTGCCCAGCATATAAAAGAATGACCAAACAGACATTGCAAGGTAGAACTCATAGAAAATATTTTTGAAATATTCGACTCCCCGTTTGCAATGGCATTGAGATGCCATAGAGAACCCCGTTGATGTGGGACCATCTAGAGGGCTGCCTCATAAAAGGCATCCCTTATCCAACATCATAGGACCAATGACTAGATCAAGAGCTAAGCAAGTTAATCAACAATTGTCTACATTGATCCGAGAGCTAAAATACAAAGAGGAGTCAAAGCTACATCTAGAAGATGAAGTTCAATTCCAACTCATAACTCTTGAAGGCATTCAAATCGGCCCAAACAAGCAAAGTGGCTAAAAAGGGCATTTTAGTCTTTTTACATATTAAAGTCTATTCTAGACTATTCTAGACTTTAATTATTTGTTATTGTTATTTTATTACTTTAGCCGTGTGTAGCAAATAGAGTTGCTATAATAAAGGACATGTTGTCCATGTGGTAGTTAGTTTGTTATTAAGAGTCCTAATGCAACTAGGACTCTTCATTATTTGGTAGTTATTTTTAGATTATGCCGCCAAGATAATAGGCACATGTCCCTATTATCTTGTTTAGGTAGTTACTTGATAGCAAGTTGTTATTCAAGAGTCCTACTTCTTCAAGGACTCTTATTTTCCTTTTCCTAGTTTTAGTTAGTTTGGTTCTCTTATAACCGAAATACTCTATTTAATAGAGTTTTCGGCAGCCATGTAACTTAGACTTGATATATTGATATTTTGATTAAGGTTAATCCTTTGATACTTGTTTATGACTTCCGGTTGAAGTTCATATTTCTTTAAGTTACTGTATCAACTAGTTGGTTTATCTAGTTGTGGTGTTTCAACCTCCATTGATACTTAGCCTTTCCGGGACTGTGTTAAGTGTATTCCCCCATAAACTATTCGAGATAGAGAAAGATCTGCTAATTAAGCCGAGTCTTGATATAACCCATCAAGATTTCGCATCAAGTGGTATCAGAGCAAAAGGTTGATCTCTATCTTGGTGTACCCTTACGCTATTCAAATTTTTTTCTTGTTTGCTTGGAATAGACCGAGAAAGATAACAAAAAAATTTATTACTACCATACGCAAAAGCCACCCGGAAGTAAAGAAATTGGCAGCCGGGTTATCCTAGACACGGATCAAACCAAAAGCAAACTTCCTTGTCCGCTTGGACACAAAGAAATTGGCTCTTGTTCCCTCTTGTTCTTGAATTAGTAGCCATCAAACTCACCAAATCAAGGTAATATCTTCCTGACACGGAGTTCTTGATAAAGGCGGCCAAGAAAAGGGTAAGTTTTAAGGTATAAGGTAAAGAAAGAAATCAAGAAAACAAGGTTTTCAAGATTTTAAAATTTTCTGTTACTGTTCACAGCACTATTCATCCGAAATTTCAAAGTCTATTTTCAAGAAATCAAGAAGCGTAAAGGTTACATCTTTTTAAAGATTACTCTTTTTCTTTCTTACCTTTGTCAATTAGATCAAGAAAACACTTCTTGCAATCTTTTTTCAGCCTTCCATTTTTATAACCATTCTATCATTCAAAGTTGGAAGTTCTTGACAAGTATTAGTGGAAAACCCGAAAGAAAGATTCAATAGTTCATATCTTGTTTTTCTACTAACGTTTCTTTTTGTGAGTTTTTTTCTTTTCAAAGATAATGTCTTTTAATGAAGGTACTTCGGAGCAAGGTGCAATGGAAAGCGATAAACTTTTCAAAGAATCCATACAAGCCACAATGAAATCGATATTGCAATCCATTGATGATTTAAAAGATCGAATGGATGTTCTTGAATTCAAGAACCATTCGGATAAAGGTAAGAGAGCTGTCCAAGATGATCAAGAAGATCAAGATTCTCAAACATCAATTGATCACAATGCAAGAATCAACCCTCGGCACAATGATGATTTTAAGCCGAGAGTTGTCCCCAAGATGATTCCAAATCCGGCCTATGAACAAAGGCAACACCATCAAGATGTAAGGTATGATCCGAGACCTCTTGGTCATGAAGAGAGATTTGAGCCGAGGCAAACTCAACATCAAGCCCAAAGGTATGATCCAAATCTTTTTAATAATGTTGAACCGAGGCAAAACAATCAAAGGTATGATCCTAGAAACTTTGATCTTGATGAACCGAGACCAAATTATCAAGCTCAAAGGTTTGATAATAATCTTGGTTCAATCAAGACCAAGATTCCTCCTTTTCTTGGTACTAGATGATCCTATTTTATTTTTTGATTGGACACGAAAAGTTAACCATGTTTTTTATGTCCATAATTACTCCGAAGAGAAAAAGGTTAAGTTAGCAGCCATGGAATTTGGAGAATATGCATCCATTTGGTGGGATCATGAGGTAAGTGAAAGAAGAAGAACGGAGCAAAGACCAATTGATAATTGGGATGACATGAAAGCGGTTATGTCACGACGATTTGTACCCCAGAATTTTAACCGTGAGTTGTATAATCAACTCCAAAGATTGAGGCAAGGGACAAAGACCGTTGATGCATACTTCAAGGAGATGGAAATGTCCACGATTAGAGCTAATATTCGGGAAGCAAATGCGGCTACTTTGGCTCGTTTCTTGGCTGGTCTAAATGACAAAATTAGACCCAAGGTAGAACGTGCTAACCTTACTTCTCTTATTGATATGGTTTATTTTGCTGAACAAGTTGAGAGGCAGCAAAAAGAGAAGAGTTCAAGGACTTATTCGGCCAATTTCCAATCTTGGAAACGGCCAAATCAGTCCCTAAACAATTCTACTGTTTTGCCGAGCCCAATTAATGCTAAGGGCAGTTTGGGAAATACAAAAGTGGCCACGGCTTCTTTTGGGACAGCAAGGACATCAAACACTTCAAAACCGACCGATTTGCGAACTAAATCTACTACATCAAATGATCGGGAATGTTTTAAGTGTCAAGGCAAAGGACACTTTGCTCGGGATTGTCCTAATAAAAGCACCATGATCATGATGGACGATGGATCGTGGGTTAGTGAAGATGAGGAAATAACCGAAGACACAATTCGGGAGGAAGAAGCCGAGGACACTCGACCGGATAATGGTAACAATTATCTTTTGATAAATATGCAACTTTTACATTCTCAACCTTTAGATAATTTGCATCAACAAAGGAACAATCTATTTCAAACTAAATGCACAATTCAAGGAAAGATTTGTTTACTTATCATTGATAGCGGTAGTTGTACTAACGTTTGTTCTTTTGAGATGGTTACGGCTTTAGATTTACCCTTGAAAGCACATCCAACGCCCTATAAGCTTTCTTGGTTAAATGATAGCGGAGAGCTTAAAGTTGACAAACAAGTGGTACTAAATTTCAGTATTGGCAACTATAAAGATTCGGTCACTTGTGATGTGGTCCCGATGACCGCAAGTCACATCATTTTAGGAAGACCTTGGCAATATGATCGAGATGTAGATCATAAGGGTAAAAGGAATATTTATGCGGTGACAAGGGATAAGATTCGCTATAATTTACATCCTATGTCACCCATTGAAGTTTGTGAGATGCAACAAAGGATGGCCGACGGTAGAGAGAAAAGAAGACAAGAGCGGGAGTTGATCAAATCACATACCCCTGCCCAACCGGCCAAAACCGAGGTAAAAAGGGCTGAAAAAGCCGAGAGTTTAACAAGCAAAAAGGTATACTAGCAACAAGCAAAGAAAGATTGCTTATTTATCAATTTTGCAAAGGTAGAAAGGGCTTTACGTGCAAATAAACCCCTTGGTTTACTTGTTTTTAGAGAAACCGAGAGGTTATCTCTTCTTAACACTTTGAATTTTGATGATTTAACTTCTTCTCTTCCTAGTGTTTGTATTGATGTTTTGAAAGATTTCAAGGAACTTTTTCCAAAGGAATTGCCGAGAGGTCTACCTCCAATCCGAGGCATCGAACATCAAATCGACTTCATTCCGGGATCAAATCTACCAAATAGGGCAGCCTATAGAGCCAATCCAGATGAGACCCGAGAAATACAAAGGCAAGTCGATTTACTCTTAGAAAAAGAGCAGGTACGTGAATCTTTAAGTCCTTGTGCTAGTCCAGTTATTTTGGTACCTAAAAGGGAAGGCACTTTCAGATTATGTACGGATTGTCGCGATATTAATAAGATAACTATTAAATATAGACATCCTATACCTCGCTTAGATGATATGCTAGATGAGTTAAGTGGTGCTTTAATCTTTTCTAAAATTGATTTAACTCAAGGCTATCACCAAATTAGAATGAAAGAAGGTGATGAATGGAAAACTGCTTTTAAGACTAAATATGGATTATATGAATGGATTGTAATGCCTTTTGGTCTAAGTAATGCACCTAGTACTTTCATGAGATTAATGAACTACATATTCCGTCATTGTTTTGGTAAATTTGTTGTAGTTTATTTTGATGATATTCTTGTTTATAGTAAAACCTTAGAAGAGCATGTTAAACATCTTAAGGCTGTTTTTACTATATTAAGAGAGCAAACATTGTATGCCAAGCTTGAAAAATGCATCTTTTGCACTAATTCTATTAACTTTCTTGGATACATTGTTAGTTCAAGTGGTATTCATGTTGATCCGACCAAAATTGAGTCAATCATAAGTTGGCCGAGACCAACATCAGCAACACAAGTTCGTTCATTCTATGGTCTAGCAAGCTTTTACAAGCGATTTGTTCGTGATTTTTGCTCAATAGCCGCACCATTGAATGAAGTTGTGAAGAAAAATATATCATTTTTTTGGGATAAGCCGCAAGAAGAGAGCTTCATTAAGCTTAAGCAATTACTTACTTCTTCACCTATTCTATCTTTACATTTAATCTAACTTTTGAAGTTGAATGTGATGCTTCAGGTATAGGTATTGGGGCTGTTCTACAACAACAAGGCAAACCTTTGGCATATTTTAGTGAGAAATTAAGTGGCGCTTCACTTAATTATCCTACATATGATAAAGAGTTGTACGCTATTGTGAGAGCTTTGAAAACATGGCAGCATTACTTGATTGCAAAAGAGTTTGTCATCCACACGGATCATGAATCAATCAAGTATCTCAAAGGGCAAAGTAAGCTAAACAAGAGACACGCAAGGTGGGTTTCTTTTATTGATACCTTTCCTTATGTCATCAAATACAAAAAAGGTAAGGAAAACGTTGTGGCGGATGCCCTATCTAGAAGGTACACTTTACTTTCAATTTTGCAAACTAAATTACTTGGTTTTGAGCATTTGAAAGCATTGTACAAAGATGATAACGATTTTTCTGATTTATACTCAGCTTGCCATGTCTCGGCTAAAAAAGGATTTTTATATATTTGAAGATTTCTTGTTTAAAGGAAATAGATTATGTGTACCATCTTGTTCTATGAGAGAATTAATGGTAAGAGAAGCACATAGTGGCGGCTTAATGGGACATTTTGGTGTTGTTAAAACCTTAGATATTTTACAAGAACACTTTTATTGGCCTAAAATGAAAAAGGATGTTATGAGAATTTGTGATATTTGTTTTAAATGCAAACAGGCAAAAAGCACATCCATGGCTCACGGATTGCTTATGCCTTTACCAATTCCATCTTCACCATGGATAGATCTTTCCATGGACTTTATTCTTGGTTTGCCAACATCAAGAAAAGGTAATGATAGTATAATGGTTGTTGTTGATAGATTTTCTAAAATGGCTCATTTTATACCTTGTAGGAAAACAAATGATGCAAGCCATGTTTCAGATCTATTCTTCAAAGAAGTCATTCGGTTGCATGGTGTTCCAAAAACAATCGTAAGTGATCGGGACGTAAAGTTCCTAAGTTATTTTTGGAAAACCTTGTGGAGTAAATTGGGGACTAAATTGCTATTTTCTACATCAAGTCACCCCCAAACCGATGGACAAACAGAGGTAACAAATCGAACTCTAGGGGTTTTACTTAGGGCACTTATTCAAAAGAATTTAAAAAGGTGGGAAGAATGTTTACCTATTGCTGAATTTGCATATAATCGTACTTTACATTCAACTACTAATAATTCACCTTTTGAAGTTGTTTACGGTTTTAACCCCCTAACCCCTTTAGATCTAACCCCTCTTCCTATTGATGAGTACTATAATATAGAAGGTGATTCAAGGGCTGATTTTATTCAAAGACTCCATCTTGAAGTTGCCGCCAATATCAAAAGGAAGAATGAGTGTATTGCCATACAAACAAACAAAGGCCGCAAGCTAATTTCATTTGAACCGGGTGATTGGGTTTGGATACATTTTAGGAAAGATAGATTTCCTAAAGAGAGGAAAAGTAAACTCCATCCTCGAGGAGATGGACCATTTCAAGTTGTGTCCAAGATTAATGACAACGCATACAAAATCAACTTGGAAGGTAAGTATGGAGTACATTCCACTTTTAATGTTACTGATTTATCTCCTTTTGAATTTGATTCAGATTATGCTGATCACGATGATGATTCGAGGTCGAATCCTTTTCAAGAAGGAGGGGATGATGCGGGACCATCTAGAGGGCTGCCTCATAAAAGGCATCCCTTATCCAACATCATAGGACCAATGACTAGATCAAGAGCTAAGCAAGTTAATCAACAATTGTCTACATTGATCCGAGAGCTAAAATACAAAGAGGAGTCAAAGCTACATCTAGAAGATGAAGTTCAATTCCAACTCATAACTCTTGAAAGCATTCAAATCGGCCCAAACAAGCAAAGTGGCTAAAAAGGGCATTTTAGTCTTTTTACATATTAAAGTCTATTCTAGACTATTCTAGACTTTAATTATTTGTTATTGTTATTTTATTACTTTAGCCGTGTGTAGCAAATAGAGTTGCTATAATAAAGGACATGTTGTCCATGTGGTAGTTAGTTTGTTATTAAGAGTCCTAATGCAACTAGGACTCTTCATTATTTGGTAGTTATTTTTAGATTATGCCGCCAAGATAATAGGCACATGTCCCTATTATCTTGTTTAGGTAGTTACTTGACCGCAAGTTGTTATTCAAGAGTCCTACTTCTTCAAGGACTCTTATTTTCCTTTTCCTAGTTTTAGTTACCTTCTTGCCCGAGACTTACCCTTTACCCTTTAGCCAAGATAAGGGTAAGTCTCGGGCAAGAAGGTAAGAAAAGATTTCAAGAACAAGCTATTTCAAGAAAACAGAAAATCAAGAAAGGTAAAGATCACATCTTTTTCTTGTTTGGCAACAAATAACTCTTATACTTTTTCCTTAGACTTTTTGTTAAGTCAAGATTCGGATTCTTTGATATATTTTCCAACCTTCCATCACCATAACTATACAATCATTCAAAGTTGGAAGTTCTTGACAAGTATTTTGTGGGATATTGAGAGAATAAAAATCTGATTACTATTCACAGATTACTATTCACGGATTACTATTCACTGGGTACTATTCACAGAATACTATTCCCAGAATACTATTCACAGATTGCTATTCACAGATTACTATTCACAGATTTTGTGAAAAGATTCAATCTTTAATATCTTTTTCTACTAACGATTCTTTTTGTGAAGTTTTTCTTGCAAAGATAATGTCTTTTAGTGAAGGTACTTCGCAGCAAAGTGCCATGGAAGAAGATAAGTTTATTCGAGGAACGATTATCATGTTGGACGATGGAACGTGGGTAAGTGATGAGGAAACAACGGAAGATCCTATTTTTGAGGATGAATCAGGGGTAACAATGCTCTCCCGGAGAAGGAAGGTACATTTCTTTTAGTCACTATGAATTTACTACATACTAAACCATTGGATGAAGTACATCAACATAGAAGTAATCTCTTTCATACAATGTGCAAAATAAAAGATAGACTTTGTTTAGTAATCATTGATAATGGAAGTTGTACTAATGTTTGTTCATTTGATATGGCAACTGCTTTAGATTTGCCTATGAAATCACATCCTAAGCCATATAAACTTTCATAGTTGAACAATTGTGGTGATATTAGGGTGGACAAACAGGTTGAGATAAATTTTAGTGTGGGAAGCTTCCAGGACACGGTTTTATGTGATGTGGTTCCCATGACCGCATGTTACATAATCTTGGGAAGACCTTGGCAATATGATAGGTATGCAACCCATTGTGGAAGGAAAAATATCTATACGGTGTCAAAAGATCAAAGTAAGCATCATTTACATCCTATGACACTAGGTAAGGTATGTGAAATACAAGAAAAAATGGCCGAGAGTAGAGAAAACAAACGAAAAGAAAGTGAGTTTAAAAAGAAGAGTGATCATACTCTTGAGGTAAAATCCGAGGTAAAGAAAGCTGAAAAAGCCGTGAGTGTTGTGAGCAAAAAGGCTTATTCACAAAGAGAGAAGAAAGCATGTTTATTTGTCAATTTTGGAAAGGTAGATAGGGCTTTACGGGCACATAAATCCCTTGTTTTGTTGATTTATAGGGAAACCGAAAGGTTAACCCTCAATACTAACTTTTCCTTTGATCTTGTGACTTCTTCTCTCCCTAGTCTTTGTGTTGATGTTTTGCAGGAATTCAAGGATCTTTTTCCTAAAGAGTTGCCGAGAAAGTTACTTGTTAGCATTCAAAATCCTGAAAGGTATAAACCATCTTTGGGTACAAATCAGCAAATTCAAACCCAAGGTGATTTAATTCTTGAAAAGAAGAAGGTAAGTATGTCTTTAAGTCCTTATGTTAATCAGGGGAAAAATTGTACCAAAGCAAGAAAGGACTTTTAGATTATATACGGATAGTCTCAATGTTAATAACTTAATGTTTAAGTATAGACATCCGATTCCTTACTTTGATAAAGTACTTGTTGCTAGTAAAAAACCGAGAGAATCATATTGAGCATCTTAGAACAGTTTTTACTATTTCAAAAGCACATACTTTGTATACTAAGATAGATAATTATGTTTATTACACTCATTCTATTAATCTTCTTAGTTACATGATGAGTTTACAAGGTATTAAAGTTGAACCGGCAAGAGTTAATACAATTGAGGAATGGCCGAATTCAACTAGTACAAATCAACATCGATCATCATTTGAGTTAGCAAGTTTTTATCAACATTTGGTTCATAATCTTAGCAAGCTTGCTACCTTGAATACAATAAAGAGAGAAGATTTCATTTTGGGACAGCCGCCATAAGATCCAGTTAAAAGGTAAGTACGATCTAATTTCTACTTTCTATATTACTAACTTGCTCCCTTTTATTCATTTTTCAGATTATAAAGCTGATTTTTGGATGATTCGAGGACGAATCCTTTTCAAGAGGGAGGGGATGATACGGTACCAACCTTGTTTATGAATTTCCGGTAGAACTTCATATTCTTTTGAGTTACTGTATCAACTAGCTTGTTTCTCTAGTTGTAGTGTTTCAGCCTCCATTGATACTTAGCCTGCCCGGGGTTGTGTTAAGTGTATTCCCATAGAAACTAATTCGAGATAGAGAAAGATTTTGCTTAAAAGCCGGACCTTAATATAAAACATCACGGTTTCGCATCATAAAGTTAAGAGGTTAACTTTGTCATCGTCTTCTAAGTGAAGTTTAGCTTCCTCTTTAACTTTGAATTCTCGGACCAATCTTAAAATTAGTTGATTCACCATCTTTGTCCTTTGTCTAATCATTGGTCCTCTTAGCCGGGATAAAGGGATCTCTTGAATAAGGAAGCCCCTTGGATGATCCTTTATCATCCCCTCCCCCTTGAAGAGCATGATTGGTCCTCGAATCATCATCATCAACATAATCTGTATCAAAATCAAAAGGGGATAAGTGAGAAACATTAAACGTAGAATGTACGCCATACTCACCTTTCAAGTCCATCTTGTACGCATTATCATTCACCCTAGCAACAAGTTGAAAAGGTCCATCGCCCCTTGGATGCAACTTACTCTTTCTTTCAATAGGAAATCGGTCTTTCCTAAGGTGTAACCAAACCCAATCACCAACATCAAAGGATATTTTCTTTCGGCCTTTGTTGGCATATTTCGCAAATTGCTCATTCCGCTTTGTGATGTTCTCGGCTACTTGTTGATGAATTCTTTGTATATAATCTGCCCCTAGAATAAACTTCTACATTATAATACTCATCAACGGGTAAAGGAGCTAGATCTAAAGGGGTTAAGGGGTTAAAACCATGAACAACTTCAAAAGGAGAATTATTCTCAATTAATTATCAAAAGGTTAAACTAATAAGGCACATCCTATGCCTTGTAAGCTTTCTTGGTTGTATAATAATGGTGAAATTAAGGTGGATAAACAAGTGGAGATAGAGTTTGGGATAAGGATGTTCAAGGATAAAGTTTTGTATGATGTGGTGCCCATGCCTGCAAGTCACATAATCTTGGGAAGGCCATTGCAATATGATAGAAGCGCCGATCATCTGGGGAAAAAGAATGCATATGAAGTTACTAAGGATAAAATCCGATATACTTTACTTCCATGTCAAGCTCTTGAGGTACATAAACAAATGGCCAGGAATAGAGAGAAAAGAGAAAAAAGTGAGCGAGTTGGGAAAAAAAAGTGATCCTGCCCATGAGTTAAAATTCGAAGCAAAAAAGGACCCAAAATCCATGAGCTTAGTTAGACATAAGGCAAGTTCACAAAAGGAGAGAAAAGTGTGCTTAATTATCAACCCGGGAAAGGTAGATAGGGCAATTCGAGCAAAACAACTTGTTGTTTTGGTAGTTTTTAGAGAAACCGAAAGGTCTCTCGCAAATAACACTTTTTCTTTTGATCTAACATCTTCTTTTCTATCTAGTCTTGCTGCTGATCTCTTGCAGGAATTCAAGGACGTATTTCCCAAAGAGTTGCCAAGAGGGCTGCCTCCAATTAGGGGAATCGAGCATCAAATCGACTTCATTCCTGGAGCAAGTCTTCCAAACCGTGCGGCCTATAGTGAAAATCCGGATGAAAATCGCGAAATTCAATGGCAAGTCGATTTACTTTTGGAGAAGGAGCAGGTTAGAGAATCGTTAAGTCCTTTTGCTAGTCCGGTTATTTTAGTACCTAAGAAAGAAGGGACTTTTAGATTATGTACGGATTGTTGCGATATTAACAAAATAACTATTAAATATAGACATCCGATTCCTCGCTTAGATGATATGCTAGATGAGTTAATTCAAGGATATTCCCCAAATAAGAATGAAAGAAGGTGACGAATGGAAAACCTCTTTTAAGACAAAATATGGATTATATGAATGGATTGTTATGCCTTTTGGTCTTACTAACGCACCTAGTACTTTCATGAGACAAAAGAACTACATCTTTTGACATTTTTTTGGAAATTTTGTTGTAGTTTATTTCGATTATATACTTGTTTATAGTAAAACCCTAGAAGATCATATTGAACATCTTAGGGCTTTTTTTACTATATTAAAGGAACAAACTTTGTATGCCAAACTCAAAAAATTTGTTTTTTGCACTAACTCTATTAACTATCTTGGATACATTGTATATCTCACGGTATAAGTGTTGATCTGGCAAAAATACAAGCCATTGTTGATTGGCCGAGACCAACAAGATCTACGCAAGTTCGTTCATTCTATGGGTTGTGAAGCTTTTATAGGCATTTTATTCGTGATTTCTTTTCAAGATTATTCTTGTTTTCTTTCTTTAAAGCTTTTCGTGTAGTTCAAAGATAGGATATGTAACACCCCGCCCCATAAGCACTTTTAAGTTAGTGATGCTTCGAAGTCATTTTACACACAATATATAAGAGAAGGTAATTATATAAATAAAATAAATAAAGATGAGGACTTGTATTGCAAATTTTAATAGTTGAGGAATATCAATTGTAAATAGTACAATTATGGTGAGTCATTTGAACACTTGTAAAACATATGGGCGTTCCAAGTACACCTCCTGCTTTCCCTTTTCCTTCAATCCGCCTTTTACTTTAGCGATGGCTTTTTGTTCTTGCTGCGATTTTCTTTCTTTTTGTGCTCTCTCGGATTCATTCATCCTTCACTCTTTGTCTCTCAATTCTCCAAGCCATCTCATTCCAAAGATCAAGCACTTCACTTTTATATAATCTTCAAAGTTCAAGACTTTGAATTTTGGTAAGAATTATTAAGTTTTAATTGAGTTTTTTTTTATATATTTGTTGAAAAATCATGTTTGAATTGGTGTTCTCTTTTATTTGGGAAAGTATATGGTTAAAGAATTGAATGGTGATTAGGAAATTAATAATTTGAAGGACTTAGCTTTGTTTTCGGATTTCTCTGTTTTACTTGTTCCTGTTCTCGGTTTTCTGTCTTCTGTTTGCTGTTGTACTGTTTTATGATTTTGCTATCCCGTTGAGTAACATTTGAAGCACAGAAGAATGTTAATAGGAAGATACTCTTGTTTTCTGTTTTCGTTTTCCTCTGCTTCTGATTTCTCTGTTTGCCATTTTCTGGTTTATAATTTTTCTGGTTCGGTTTCCTCTGGTTGCTGCTGGATTCTGTTTTCGGTCTCGGAATTTTCTGTTTCTGGTTGTTGTCCTGCTGCTGTTTTGAGTAGCATGCTTGGAAAGAAAAGGTTTAATTGGATAATGGTTCTGTTTCCTCTGTTTCCGAGTTCTAAATGCTAATGTTCTTTAATGAGAGTTTTATTTTAAAGAAGGATTGTACTATCCCTTTTCTTCTCTAATGATCAGTAAGTAGCCACGAATTTACCTGTTGGTTCTTGGAAATCAATATAGAATCCGGGCTGCTCTGCTCTTTAATCTATATGTTGTACTCTTATTTTCTGATTTTTTTTCCCTAAAGTATGAGACAATAGCTTTAGCAATATGATCATATGTTGTCTCTGTTTTCAGTGTGAACTACTGCTGCTCTTTGATGAGCATAACTTTAAAAGAAGAATAGTTAATCTGAAGGTTTTCTTAGACCATAAGAATAGGCTTCTATATAGAGATTAGGATCTAACACTTGCATTGCCTTTTTCTTTGAGAAGCAGTATTAATCCTGTTGTCTATTCTATGAGAAAGTAATTGATCATGTTAACACCTTAATATGGTATGCCATATGTTGAAGTTGTACGTCAAATGACTAGTTAATTTGTTTCCCTAATGGTATGAGTACATAAGTGGAATTGCGTGTAAGATAGAAAGTGAAATGCTTGACAGGTTCGTTGGTCGACATCTAAGTAATTTAGTTTGGTGCATCTTATTATGTGATAGGAGACGAACCGGAACATCCCGAGACTTTGTAAGGCGTTAAGAGTTTAAATATTATAAGGTGAGTTCCTCTTTTCTTAAATCTCTTTAAATTGGAATTTAGGAACCTGTGCGTTCCAAGCTTTCTTAAACTGTTTGAATTGGAATTTAGGAACCTGTGAGTTCCAAATATATTGCTGCATTGAATTTAGAACTGCTTTCGTATAATCTTATACAGACATTGATCATTCTTGCATGTTTTATAAAGTTGCATACATTCTGTATAGGCCCAAGGCCGGGTGTCGATTTAATACGAGAATTATCATTATAAACATAACACCCCGAGCCGGCCAGTTGTAACTAATGAATTAACGGATCTTATTGCTTTTCTAAAGCACGCTAATGAATTAACGGATCTTATTGCTTCTCTGAAGCACGCATGATAATACTTTTCTTGTGGGCCCCAAGGCTGTAGATGTCTTGCGCCATGGTCGGGAAAGCAAGGGCTGACGACTTCTGGCGTATAGCTCTGCAGTACATAAGAGGTTGGCCAATTCCGGGTTAGGAGTTTTAACTCGGGATGGTCATATCTAGGTGAATACAGGGCTAGTAGGTACCCTACCCTGTGATTTACCCGCATGATTTCTGGTGGATAAGGTAGAAAATCGCGCGCGTATCTGGTGTTCGGTTGGTATCTGGTTTTCTGGTATCTGGACTTCTTGATATCTGGTTTTCTTGTACCTGAACTTCTTGATATCTGGTTTTCTTGTACCTGGACTTCTTAACATCTGATTCTCTTTTAAATGAATCGATTACTATTATGTTGCCTACAAAAATGAATCAAAACTGCATGCTTTAGAAAACTGCATGAGCATATTTTATCGTCGAATGTTATTTTCCATGTACACTGTGGCACACACAGAGGACTCACTAAGCATTCTGGCTTACACGTTTTCTTTCAAACTGCATCTAAAAATGCAGGTATGAAGTGCACTAGCGAGCGCCATTGAGATTGTTTTGTCGAACCTGGAATACACGTTCAGACTCCTAGTATTTATAGATTAGCCGTTTGATTTGGATTCACGTAAATTGATGTAAATAATGTATTTTGATAATTCCGCTGTATTGTATTAACTATTAATGTTAAACAGGCTATTAACTATAATTTGAGGATGTATAGTTTATAGATGGGGATATTCTGTTTATAAACGGTTAGTCTTCTTTTAAGCATATTATACAGGAACGTTACTTCATGTTTACTGCCGAGAGGTAGGTAGATGCCCTATTCGGCCCCAGTTGTACCTAGGGGTGGAATTGGGGGCGTCACAGGATATCTTTCCTATTTTTAATCTTTGTATCAACGCAACAAGTTAGGAACCTTTCAATTCATCTAGAGTATGAAGTTCTTTTAAGAGTAGTGTTGGAATAAAGAGAGAATTTGATACGGTCCCAACCTTGGGGCTGCCCAACTTAAGGGAACGTGCATTCAGATACAAAGAGGACTCTAAATTACATCTAGGAATGTTGTACAAGTCAACCTCTTAGTATCACAAGTGTACAAGGAATGGACGAACTTTGCTACTTGTTTGGTAGAATGAACATATCTTTCGATATACTTATCCAATGGAGCTGACTCCAGTTGCATATTAAAGATAAGAGGCAGATCTACAACTTTCATGAAGATCACAAGATCAGATTCTGCCTTCTTGATATCCCATATTGTCGTGCAAGTTGGCCCAACAAGTCTGTCCCGGAATGGGGACGAATTATAAAGGGCATTTTAGTCTTTTTTGTGTACAATTAAAGTCTATTCTAGACTTTAATTATTTTCAACATATTTCTTTACTATAATTTCGTGTATAGCAAGTAGTTGCTATAATAAAGGACATGTTGTCCATGTGTTAGTTAGTTTGTTATTAAGAGTCCTAATGCAACTAGGACTCTTCATTATTTTGGTAGTTACTTTTATTTTCAGCTACCAAGATAATAGGAACATGTGCCTATTATCTTGTTTAGGTAGTTACTTGATAGCAAGTTGTTAATCAAGAGTCCTAATTCTTCAAGGACTCTTATTTCCCTTTTCCTAGTTTGAGTTGGGAACCGAATTACCTTCTACTTAAAGGGAATTTCGCCACCTTATTTAGTTAGACTTGATATATTGATATTTTGATTAAGGTTAATCCTTTGATACTTGTTTATGACTTCGGTTGAAGTTCATATTTCTTTAAGTTCTCTGTATCAACTAGTTGGTTTATCTAGTTGTGGTGTTTCAACCTCCATTGATACTTAGCCTTTCAGGATCTGTGTTAAGTGTATTCCCCCATAAACTATTCGAGATAGAGAAAGATCTGCTAATTAAGCCGAGTCTTGATATAACCCATCAAGATTTCGCATCAAGTGGTATCAGAGCAAAAGGTTGACCTCTATCTTGGTGTACCCTTTACAGTTTTTCTTGAAATTTTTTTTCTTGTTTGCTTGAGAATAGCCGAAAGATAACACAAAAAATTATACCCCCTACGAAAAAAGCCACCCGGAAGTAAAGAAATTGGCAGCAGGGGTTAGTACAAAGAAAAAGCCACTCGGATATAAAGAAATTGGCAACCGAGTTATCCCACAAAAGACAAGGATACAATCCAAAAGCAAACTTCCTTCAACAAGGAATTGGCTCTTGTTCCCTCTTCATCTTCAATTAGTCACCATCAAGGTAAAAATATCAAGGTAACATCTTCATACCATAGAAGTTCTTGATCTGTGTGGCCAAGATAAGGGTAAGTCTTGGGTAAGAAGGGAAGAAAGGCTTCAAGAAAAAGCAATTTCAAGAAGAAAGAAAATCAAGAAACATAAAGGCTACATCTTTTTCTTGCTCTTGTTACAATTACACTTATACTTTTTCCCTAGCCTTTTTGTTAAGTCAAGAAAGTACTTCTTGATATATTTTTTCAGCCTTCCATCCTTATAACCATTCAATCATTCAAAGTTGGAAGTTCTTGACAAGTATTTTGAGAGATAGAGAGAATAAAAATCTGATTACTATTCACTGATTACTATTCACATATTACTATTCACTAGGTACTATTCACAGATTACTATTCCCAGATTACTATTCACAGAACACTATTCACAGATTACTATTCACAGATTTTGTGAAAGATTCAATCTTTAACATCTTTTTCTACTAACAATTCTTTTTGTGAAGTTTGTTTGCAAAGATAATGTCTTTTAGTGAAGGTACTTCGCAGCAAGGTGCCATGAATGAAGACAAGCTTTTCCGAGAATCAATGCATCAAACAATGAAAAAAATGATGCAATCCATTGGTGAGATGAATGATAGGTTAGAGGTTCTTGGGGCAGCGAAAGATGATCAAGATTCCCAAGAATCCTTTGAACCACCTTGGAGAGACAATTTTCGGCACAAAGTTGATAATAATCAATACCAGCCGAGAGCAACTCCAAGAATGATGGACAATTTTGCCTATGAACCGAGTCAAAATCAACAAGATACAAGGTATGATCCAAGTCCTTTTGGTCATGATGATAGATTTGAGCCGAGAGCAAATTATCAAGCTCAAAGGTATGATCCTAGACCTTTCATTAATGATGATAGATTTGAGCCAAGAGCAAATCATCAAGCTCAAAGGTATGATAATAATCTTGGTTCTATCAAGACCAAGATCCCTCCTTTTTAGGTACGAATGATCCTCATTTATTTTTTTGATTGGACACGAAAAAGTTAACCATGTTTTTGATGTTCATTATTATTCGGAGGAGAAAAAGGGTTAAATTGGCAGCCATGGAGTTTGGAGACTATGCATCAAAGTGGTGGGATAATGAGACCAATGAACGGAGAAGAGCGGGACAACGACCAATTGATTCATGGGAAGATATGAAAGCGATCATGTCACGACGATTTGTACCTCAAAATTTTAATCATGAGTTGTACAATCAACTCCAAAGAATGAGGCAAGGAACAAAGACCGTTGATGAATACTACAAAGAGATGGAGATGGTGATGTTTAGATTGAATATTCAAGAAGATAAAGAAACAACTTTAGATCGGTTCTTGGCTGGTCTAAATGACAACATCAGACCTAAGGTACAACGTGCTAATCTTCATAATCTTATTGATATGGTTTATTTTCTGAACAGATTGAAAGGCAACATAAAGAAAAGAGTTTAAGGATAAAATCGGCAACTTTCCAAACTTGGGAGAAGCCGAATCCATCCCAGATTTTTTCTACTGTTTTTCCGAGCCAAAGCAGGGGTAAAGAGGTCATAAATGGTGCAAAAACAGCCACTGGTCAGTTTGAGGCAGTAAGGTCACAAAATCCAACCAAATCGGCCAATACGAGGGTAAATTCTGCTCCAAAACTTGTTCGGGAATGTTCTAAATGTGGAGGCAAAGGACACTTTGCTATGGACTGCCCTAACAAGAGTAAAATGATAAAATTGGATGATGGATCGTGGATAAGTGAGGAAGAAGCCGAAAGGGCTATTTTAGAGGTGAAAAAAGAGCGAGATAGAAAAGAAACGAGTGATCCTATCCATGAGGTACAATTCGAGGGAAAAAAGGATACAAAAGCCTTGAGCTTAGTGAAAGAAAGGCAAGCTCGCAAAAAGAGAGAAAATAGTGTTTATTCATTACTCCCGAAAAGGTAGATAGGGCAATTCCTTTGAAAGGAACCACAAGGAACCTTTGTACTAACACTTTTTCTTTTTATCTAACATCTTTTTCTACATCTAGTCTTGCCATTTTTCAGAAATTTCATGAAGACTTCCCTAAGGAGTTGCCGAGAAGATTAATTGTTAGTCTTCAAAATCATGAAAGATATAAACCATCTTTGGGTACAAATCAGCAAATTCAAACCCAAGGTGATTTAATTCTTGAACAAAAGAAGGTAAGTATGTCTTTAAGTCTTTTTGTTAATCCGGGAAAAATCATACCAAAGCAAGCAAGGACTTTTAGATTATATACGGATAGTCTCAATGTTAATAACTTCATGTTTAAGTATAGACATCCAATTCCTTACTTTGATAAAGTACTTGTTACGAGTAAAAACCGAGAGAATCTTATTGAACATCTTATGGCTGTTTTTACTATTTTAAAAGCACAAACTTTGTATGCTAAGATTGTAAATTATGTTTCTTACACTAATTCTATTAACCTTCTTAGTTACATTGTGAGTTTTCAAGGAATTCAAGTTGTTCTAGCAAAAGATAATGCAATAAGGGAATGGTCACGAACAACTATTATCCTTCAAGATCGTTCAACATATGAGTTGGCACGCTTTTATACACATTTGTTTCGTGATTTTAGCAAGCTTGCTGACTCATTAATTGCAATTAAGGAGGAAAAGACACCATTCATTTGGGACAGCCGCAAGAGAATCTCATTGATAGGTAAGTACAATGTACTTTCTACTTTCCATATTTCTAACTTGCTCCCTTTTCTTCATTTTGCAGATTACAAAGCTGATTTTTGGGAAGATTCGAGGACGAATCCTTTTCAAGAAGGAGGGGATGATACGGTCCCAACCTTGGGGCTGCCCAACTCAAGGGAACGTGCATTCAGATATAAAGAGGACTCTAAATTACATCTAGGAATTTTGTACAAGTCAACCTCTTAGTATCACAAGTGTACAAGGAATGGACAGCTTTGCTACTGTTTGGTAGAATGAACATATCTTTCGATATACTTATCCAATGGAGCTGATTCCAGTTGCATATTAAAGATAAGAGGCAGATCTACAACTTTCATGAAGATCACAAGATCAGATTCTGCCTTCTTGATATCCCATATTGTCGTGCAAGTTGGCCCAACAAGCTGTCCAGAATGGGGACGAATTATAAAGGGCATTTTAGTCTTTTTGTGTACAATTAAAGTCTATTCTAGACTTTAATTATTTTCAGCATATTTCTTTACTATAATTTCGTGTATAGCAAGTAGTTGCTATAATAAAGGACATGTTGTCCATGTGTTAGTTAGTTTGTTATTAAGAGTCCTAATGCAACTAGGACTCTTCATTATTTTGGTAGTTACTTTTATTTCAGCCACCAAGATAATAGGAACATGTGCCTATTATCTTGTTTAGGTAGTTACTTGATAGCAAGTTGTTAATCAAGAGTCCTAATTCTTCAAGGACTCTTATTTCCCTTTTCCTAGTTTGAGTTGGAACCGAATTACCTTCTACTTAAAGGGAATTTCGGCCACCTTATTTAGTTAGACTTGATATATTGATATTTTGATTAAGGTTAATCCTTTGATACTTGTTTATGACTTCCGGTTGAAGTTCATATTTCTTTAAGTTACTGTATCAACTAGTTGGTTTATCTAGTTGTGGTGTTTCAACCTCCATTGATACTTAGCCTTTCCGGGACTGTGTTAAGTGTATTCCCCTATAAACTATTCGAGATAGAGAAAGATCTGCTAATTAAGCCGAGTCTTGATATAACCCATCAAGATTTCGCATCAGAATTTTTCTTTGATATCTAACAGTTTGTGTGTGTTTTCTTGAAAGACTACATGTCTTATCGGGGAAGTCCATCTAAGCAAACCGAATCCTTTGATGCGGCCAACATGGCTAAAAATAGTAAATAGAAAGATGAAAATAATTAAAGTCTAGAATGGACTTTTATTGTATAAAAGGCTAAAATGCCCTTCTTAGCCACTTTGCTTGTTTGGGTCAAATTGAATGTCTTGTAAAGTTAAGAGGTTGACTTTGTCATCATCTTCTAAGTGAAGTTTAGCTTCCTCTTTAACTTTGAATTCTCAGACCAATCTTGAAATGAGTTGATTCACCATCTTTGTCCTTTGTCTAATCATTGGTCCTCTTAGCCTGGATAAGGGATCTCTTGAATAGGGCAGGCCCTTGGATGATCCTTTATCAGCACCTCCCCCTTGAAAAGCATGATTGGTCCTCGAATCATCATCATCAACATAATCTGTATCAAAATCAAAAGGGGATAAGTGAGAAACATAAAACGTAGAATGTACGCCATACTCACCTTTCAAGTCCATCTTGTACGCATTATCATTCACCCTAGAATGTACGCCATACTCACATTTCAAGTCCATCTTGTACGCATTATCATTCAACCTAGCAACAAATTGAAAAGGTCCATGTCCCCTTGGATGCAATTTACTCTTTCTTTCAATAGGAAATCGGTCTTTCCTAAGGTGTAACCAAACCCAATCACCAACATCAAAGGATAATTTCCTTCGGCCTTTGTTGGCATATTTCGCAAATTGCGCATTCCGCTTTGTGATGTTCTCGACTACTTGTTGATGCATTATTTGTATATAATCTTCCCCTAGAATAAACTTCAACATTATAATACTCATCAACGGGTAAAGGAGCTAGATCTTAAGGGGTTAAGGGGTTAAAACCATAAACAACTTTAAAGGAGAATTATTCTCAGTTAATTATCAAAATGTTAAACTAACAAGGCACATCCCATGCCTTGTAAGCTGTCTTGGTTGAATAATAATGGTGAAATTAAGGTGGATAAACAAGTGGAGATAGAGGTTGGGGAAGGATGTTCAAGGATAAAGTTTTGTGTGATGTGGTGCCCATGCCCGCAAGTCACATAATCTTGGGAAGGCCATTGCAATATGATAGAAGTGCCGATCATCTGTGATACGGTACCAGCCATGAAGCTTAGCGAGGTCATTTGGATAAATGACCTCATCCTTACCTCACACATCCCAAATATGAGCTTCAAAGTCAATCCTTTGTTCCAAGTGTTTAAAGTCTTTAATCTAAAGGTTCAAGAGCTAAAGAAATCTTCAAAGAAAGCTAGACACAAGGATCAAAGCCATCGAATATCATTTGAAGGAAAGATACATAATTGGAAGGAAAACGGTTGAAGGGGTATTTTAGGAAACTTGTAAATTAAAGTCTATTAAAGACTTTAATTATATTTTCTGTTTTATTGTTTATTTTAATTAGCCATGTTGGCCAAAATAAGCTAGCTAAATAATGGGACATGTTGTCCTTGATGTTAGGTAGTGTTTTTAGTTATCTAGGAGTTGTAGAGTCCTAATCTTTAAAGGACTCTTATTTATGGGTTCTTTTTGGACGAAATTCCACTTTATTTAAGAGGGATTTCAGCCATGATATTATTAGACTTGATTTATGATATGTTAAGGTTATTCCTTCGTTCCTTTGTTTGATTCTCTATGTAGAGTTCATTCATCTTTGAGTTACTGTATCAATAAGTTTGGTTTATACTTATTGTGGTGTTTCAGCCCCCATTGATAATCAACCTTACGGGAGGATTGTTGATTATATTCCCCCATAAACTGTTCGAGATAGAGAAAGATCGGGCCTTTAGCCAAACCTTGGTATATTTGTATTTCGGTTTCGCATCAGGTGGTATTAGAGCATAAGGTTTATCTCTATCTTGGTGTATCTTTATTTCTTTCTTTAAGGTTTTTTTCCCAAGAAAATTACAAAATTACTGTTCACGGTGGTACTATTCACGCGTACTGTTCACGGTTACTATTCACGCGTACTGTTCACGGGTTACTATTCATCCGAGAACAAAAATCAGTTTTGTTACTACTCATGCTACTGTTCATCCGGATTGGAAAATAAAAAATAAAAAATAAAAAAATCAAGAAATCAACTTTCAAGAGAATCAAGAAGCATAAAGACTATCTTTTTAAAGATTTCAACAAATTCATGCAATGATGAGGCAACATTTTGATCAAGAAGATGACAACTTTGATTATGATGATAAAAGGTATGGCTTCCAACATACAACAAATTCAAGATATGATGATTCCTATTTGTTTTCTTGTGAGCCGCAAAGAGATTACAAAAATCAGCAAGTTGACAACTCTGTTGGTGCAGTCAGTCAAGCTCCCATCTTTTGAAGGTACGAATAGGCCTGACTTATTATTTGAATGGATACATGAATTTCATAATATTTTTGCTATTCATAATTATTCGGAGGGAAAAAAGGTAAAGATGGCAGTCAAGGGATTTTATAGTAAGGCATCAACGTGGTGGAAAGAGGAAACTATAATTAGGCAAAGAGCGGGTCAACGACCTATTGAAACTTGGAATGATTTGAAAGTTGAGATGAAACGAAGGTTTGTTTCCCTGTATTACTTTACGGAGCAAGCTAAACGTTTGCAAATGCTTACACAAGGTTCTAAATCGGTAGATGAATATTATGAAGCGATGCGATTAGCCATGATTCGGCTTGATAGACAAGAATATGAAGAAGTTACATTGAATCGATTCTTGGCCGGTTTGAATGATGATATTAGGCCAGAGGTAGAATGCGTTTATCATGTTGATATTATGGAGATGGTAGATCATGCGGAGCAAATTGAGAGGCAAATCAAAGAGAAGAAGAAAGGGACTAATTCGGCTAAATTTTCACATTGGAAACAGCCAAATCAGCCCCCATCAAATTCTTGTGTTGGGCAGTGGCAAAGTGAAGATAATAGCTATTTTGGGGCTGCCAAAACAGCCACAATTCAAGAAAAAGATAGCCAAACATCCGCCATTAAATCTTCAACTTGAAAGATAGACATGGATGAACTACGGGAATTGATCTACAATTTGTACCCAAAGAATGATATAATACAAGATGATACAAATTTGGAAATTCAAGAAGACAAGGATGAAGGCGAGCCAAAATTAGAAAGTTTGCCAAATGAGGAGTTGAAAGAAAAGAGTGAAGATTTAGAAGAAAATATTGATCTTGTAATTGCATCCCACGATTTAGAAGATTCGTGGATGAATCCTTTAATAGGGGGAGGGGATATGAAAGTTTTTCAAGAAGGAGAGGATGATACGGTACCAGCCATGAAGCTTAGAGAGGTCATTTGGATAAATGACCTCATCCTTAACTCGCACATCCCAAATATGAGCTTCAAAGTCAAGCCTTCGTTCCAAGTGTTTAAAGTCTCTAATCTAAAGGTTCAAGAGGTAAAGAAACCTTCAAAGAAAGCTAGACACAAGGATCAAAGCCATCGAATATCATTTGAAGGAAATATACACAATTGGAAGGAAAACGGTTGAAGGGGGGTTTTAGGAAACTTGTAAATTAAAGTCTATTAAAGACTTTAATTATATTTTCAGCTTTATTGTTTATTTTAATTAGCCATGCTGGCCAAAATAAGCTAGCTAAATAATAGGACATGTTGTCCTTGATGTTAGGTAGTGTTTTTAGTCATCTAGGAGTTGTAGAGTCCTAATCTTTAAAGGACTCTTATTTGTGGGTTCTTTTTGGACGAAATTCCACTCTATTTAAGAGGGATTTCAGCCATGATATTATTAGCCTTGGTTTATGATATGTTAAGGTTATTCCTTAGTTCCATTGTTTGATTCTCTATGTAAAGTTCATTCATCTTTGAGTTACTGTATCAATAAGTTTGGTTTATACTTATTGTGGTGTTTCATCCCCCATTGATAATCAACCTTACGGGAGGATTGTTGATTATATTCCCCTACAAACTGTTCGAGATAGAGAAAGATCGGGCCTTTAGCCGAACCTTGGTATATTTGTACTTCGGTTTCGCATCAATCTGGGGAAAAAGAATGCATATGAAGTTACTAATGATAAACAAGTGGAGATAGAGTTTGGGATAAGGATTTTCAAGGATAAAGTTTTGTGTGATGTGGTGCCCATGCCCGCAAGTCACATAATCTTGGGAAGGCCATTGCAATATGATAGAAGTGCCGATCATCTGGGGAAAAAGAATGCATATGAAATTACTAAGGATAAAATCCGATATACTTTACTTCCTTTTATCTCCATGTCAAGCTTTTGAAGTACATAAACAAATGGCCATGAATAGATAGAAAAGAGAAAAAAGAGAGCGAATTGGAAAAAAAAAAGTGATCCTGCCCATGAGTTAAAATCCGAAGCAAAAAAGGACCCAAAATCCGTGAGCTTAGTTAGACAAAAGGCAAGCTCACAAAAGGAGAGAAAAGAGTGTTTATAGTTAACAAAATAACTATTAAATATAGACATCCGATTCCTCGCTTAGATGATATGCTAGATGAGTTAAGTGGCGCTTTAATCTTTTCTAAAATCGATTTAACTCAAGAATATCCCCAAATAAGAATGAAAGAAGGTGACGAATGGAAAACCGCTTTTAAGACTAAATATGGATTATATGAATGGATTGTTATGCATTTTGGTCTTACTAACGCACCTAGTACTTTCATGAGACAAAAGAACTACATCTTTAGACATTGTTTTGGAAAATTTGTTATAATTTATTTCGATGATATACTTGTATATAGTAAAACCCTAGAAAATCATATTGATCATCTTAGGGCTTTTTTTTACTATATTAAAGGAACAAACTTTGTATGCCAAATTCAAAAAAATTGTTTTTTGCACTAACACTATTAACTGTCTTGGATACATTGTTAGTTCTCACGGTATAAGTTTTGATCCAGCAAAAATACACGCCATTGTTGATTGGCCGAGAGCAAGAAGTGCTACGCAAGTTCGTTCATTCTATGGGTTGAGAAGCTTTTATAGGCATTTTATTCGTGATGCCTTTTCAAGATTATTCTTGTTTTCTTTCTTTAAGCTTTTCGTGTAATTCAAAGATAGGATATCTTTCCTATTTTTCAACTTCATATCAACGCAACAAGTTCGGAACCTTTCAATTCATCTAGAGTATGAAGTTATTTTAAGAGTAGTGTTGGAATAGAGAGAGAATCTTTCTTTGATATCTAACAGTTTGTGTGTGTTTTCTTGGAAGTACAACATGTCTTATCGGGGAATTCCATCTAAGAAAACCGAATCCTTTGATGCGGCCAATATGGCTAAAAATAGTAAATAGAAAGATGAAAATAATTAAAGTCTAGAATAGACTTTAATTGTATAAAAGACTATAATGCCCTTCTTAGCCACTTTGCTTGTTTGGGTCAAATTGAATATCTTGTAAAGTTAAGAGGTTAACTTTGTCATCATCTTCTAAGTGAAGTTTAGCTTCCTCTTTAACTTTGAATTCTCGGACCAATCTTGAAATTAGTTGATTCACCATCTTTGTCCATTGTCTAATCATTGGTCCTCTTAGCCTGGATAACAAATCTCTTGAATAGGGCAGCCCCTTGGATGATCCTTTATCATCCCCTCCCTCTTGAAGGGAACGATTGGTCCTCGAATCATCATCAACAACATAATCTGTATCAAAATCAAAAGTGGATAAGTGAGAAACATTAAACGTAGAATGTACGCCATACTCACCTTTCAAGTCCATCTTGTATGCATTATCACTCACCCTAGCAACAACTTGAAAAGGTCCATCGCCCCATTGGATGCAATTTACTCTTTCTTTCAATAGGAAATCGGTATTTCCTAAGGTGTAACCAAACCCAATCACTAACATCAAAGGATATTTTCTTTCGGCCTTTGTTGGCATATTTCGCAAACTGCTCATTCCGCTTTGTGATGTTCTCGGCTACTTGTTGATGCATTCTTTGTATATAATCTTCCCTAGAATAAACTTCTACATTATAATACTCATCAACGGGTAAAGGAGCTAGATCTAAAGGGGTTAAAACCATAAACAACTTCAAAAGGAGAATTATTCTCAATTAATTATCAAAAGCTTAAACTAAGAAGGCACATCCTATGCCTTGTAAGCTTTCTTGGTTGAATAATAATGGTGAAATTAAGGTGGATAAACAAGGGGAGATAGAGTTTGGGATAAGGATGTTCAAGGATAAAGTTTTGTATGATGTGGTGCCCATGCCCGCAAGTCACATAATCTTGGGAAGGCCATTGCAATATGATAGAATTGCCGATCATCTGGGGAAAAAGAATGCTTATGAAGTTACTAAGGATAAAATCCGATATACTTTACTTCATTTTATCTCCATTTCAAACTTTTGAGGTACATAAACAAATGGCCATGAATAGAGAGAAAGGAAAAAAAGAGAGCGAGTCGTAAAAAAAAAAAAAGTTATCCTGCCCATGAGTTAAAATCCGAAGCAAAAAAGGACCCAAAAGCCGTGAGCTTAGTTAGACAAATGGCAAGCTCACAAAAGGAGAGAAAATAGTGTTTATTTATCAACCCGGGAAAGGTAGATATGGCAATTCGAGCAAAACAACTTGTTGTTTTGGTAGTTTTTAGAGAAACCGAAAGGTCTCTCGCTACTAACACTTTTTCTTTTGATCTAACTGTTAGTAGTTCCCTAGGACCATTAGCATATGTTGTACGTTTTATATCTTTTTGAGCATTTCTTCTGAAATAGTTAATTTTGCTTTTGAACATAAAATGCGTGATTTGATAGTAAAACTCATTTGTTTATGTAATTACTATTCTAGTTGTCCCTATGTAATCTACTTTACAATGAAATAAAACTAGTATGATGTTTGATTGATGATTACGTTTTACTAATCATGTGTAATGAGTACAAATCATATCATAGATGCAATATATTGAGATATATCGTATCGGACGTGATCCGTTAGAGAAGTAATACTTCATGGTCCTTAGTCATAAGTATTACTTCCTCAATACTATTTTAGAATCCTTAGACCTTATGTCTCCATTGATTCTAGCATGAAGCGAGCCACGCTTTTGACTCGATCGTACGTTGCTTTTAATCGAGTAATCAATACGACTGATGATCGGATGTAGTGTCCTATCATGGCTTGAATGTGAGAGGCATTGTAAGGAATTTGTCCCTCTCTTATTAGAGAGAGATATCCATTGGCCCCTCGATAGGGAAAAACTGTTTAAATGCATGGTCGTGAACAAATATATTTGATAAAGTGGTTATCAAATACTATTTGTTGTAACAGTTTACTCGGAGATCGAGCATAAATACAATTAAGCTTAATAAGGGTGACGACTACCATGCCTTATGCTTAATTAGGATATCGCGAGACAAAGGGATTAAATAGTGGATTGATATTAGGTTCCGTTGTATATTCATTCACTTTGGGTAGTCACAATGTCCTGCTAGGGACCGCTTATGATTTATGAACTCACAGTACTACTAAGTGTGTTTTCATTGCCATTGTGATATGAACCTACAGGGTCACACACATAGACGAGCTAACGAGCTTCATGTCCAGATTCAATGAATCTAGAATGTGTCTAGGTTCATTGTATCTGACATTTATTTTTCTGAGAATAATAAAACGTCATTATTCAAAATAGATATTGGGGCAATTTCGGTATTTAACTATAGCTGGGATTACGTGGGAGTTATTATCCGATAAAGACTCCCACTACCAGTAGAGGTCTAGGGGACTTGGGAGTAAAAGACTCCCATTACCAGAAGAGCTGGAGCGGACGTGGCAGTTGTTCTAGAAACAAACTCAAACTCCTTATATAAACCTCTCTTGGCCGAAACCCTAGGGTTAGACAATTTCAGCCGAAATACCAAAACCACCAGAAATCAGATTTCTTGTTCTGCCTCTTCCTTTCTCTATAATTCACGAATATCAGAAAAACGAAGAGGTAGCACTCGCTGCCCGTTTCGTCGCGTGGATGCCAGTAGGGCCCAATTTCCTTGATTGGGCCCGCAACTTAAGGATTTTCCTTAAGCAGGAAAGAAAGCTATACGTTCTTGATACGGACATTCCCGAACAACCTGCAAACAACGCCCTAGAGCTGAAAGAGATGCTTGGAAGAAGCATTTTGATGACTCTAACGATGTGACTTGTCTCATGTTAGTCACAATGAGCACTGAACTTCAAAAACAGTTTGAAGGGGTTGAGGCTTTCCAGATGATAGGCCAGCTCAAGGAAATGTTCCAAGAGCAAGCCCGCCATGAAAGGTTCCTCACCACTAAGGCGTTGAACAGTTGTAAGAAGGCCCCTGGCACCTCTGTAAGTGCACATATTCTTAAGATGAATGTCTATCTTGATCAACTTGAGAAACTTGGGGCTCCCGTAGGTCATGACATGACCACATATATGATCTTGGGCTTACTCCCACCGGAGTATTACCAATTTGTTATGAACTTCAACATGCATGCCATGGAGAAGACCATACATGAAATACACGGGATGCTCAAGCAGACTGAACTGAACATTAAGAAGACCCCTGAAGTCTTAATGGTTCAAAAGGGGAATTTCAAGAATAAAGGAAAGGGAAAGCCCATCGACAAGAAAGGCAAAGGCAATGGAAATGACAAGCCCAAGCCCAAAGCCAAGGCACCAAAGGAAGGGGTTTGCTTCCATTGTGGCGAACCAGGCCATTGGAAACGGAACTTCAAACTCTACTTGGAAGAAAAGAAAAAGGGGAACGCCAGTTTGACTGTCTCTCCAGGTATTTATGTTATTGAACTTAACATGGCTGCTCCTACTTCGTGGGTATTAGATACCGGTTGTGGATCTCACATTTGTGCAAATGTGCAGGGGTTCAAAAGGAGTAGATCATTGGCAAAAGGAGAAGTGGACATGAGAGTAGCGAACGGAGCAAGAGTTGTTGTTGTAGCTACCGGGACATTTAATTTAGTTTTGCCAAGTGGCCTTATTATAGGAATATTATTTCAGTTTCTTGTTTGGATATCGAAGGTTTTGAATTAAATATTCTGAATAAAATTTGCACCATTCATAAATATCGTATCTTCTATGGAGATGCCTCTTTGATGAATGGGCTTTATGTTCCTAACCTCGATGAATCCATTAAAAGGCCCATCTATAACATTAATACTAAGAGGTTTAAATCCAATGACTTAAACCAAACCTACTTTTGGCACTGTCGTTTGGGCCACATAATTGAGAAACGCATATCAAAATTTGACATCATTTGACTTAGAATCTTATGAGACATGTGATTCTTGCTTGTTAGGCAAAATGACTAAAGCTTCCCTTTCTTGGACAAAGTGAGAGAGCTTCCAATTTTTTGGGCCTCATACATACATGTGTGGACCAATAAACACAAGTGCTAGAGGAGGGTTCTAGTACTTCATTACATTCACAGATGATTTCAGTAGATATGGCTACGTCTATCTAATGTAACATAAATCAGAATCTTTTGGAAGATTCAGAGAATTTCAAAATGAAGTACAAAATCAACTTTGTAAAAGTATTAAGATACTTCGATTAGATCGAGGTGGCGAATACCTTAACCAAGAGTTTGACGAACATCTTAGAGGTTGTGGAATTGTTTCACAATTAACTCCTCCTGGCACACCGCAATGGAATGGTGTGTCAGAACGGAGGAATCGCACCTTACTAGATATGGTTCGATCTATGATGAGTCAAACAAGTCTTCCAATTTCCTTTGTGACTGCGCCTAGAAAGCTAGCTTCATTTATATTAAATAGAGTTCCTTCTAAAGTGGTTCAGAAAACTCCATATGAGATATGGGATGGGAAATGACCTAGTTTGTCATTTCTCAAAATTTGGGGGATGCGAGGCGTATGTAAAACACTCGTTATCCGATAAACTCGCCCTCAAATCGACAAGTGTTTGTTTGTGGGATATCCTAAAGAAACTAAAGGATATTACTTCTATCTTCCATCAAAGAACAAAGTGTTTGTTGCTCGAAATGGTTTATTCCTTGAAAGGGAATTTATTTCCAAAGAGGATAGTGGGAGTAAGATCCATCTTGAGAAAATTCAAGATCCCCCAAACAACATCCGAGCCCAGACTTTGGAAGTTCAAGCAAGCTCACGTGCCGATCTCGAGCTTCAATCTTTGACACAAGGCCCCGAGGAGGTCGAGTCGAGTACATCAACGACTTGAGAGATATGGATTTCTCGTGGTTGATGATCATCAGGTTGAACTGATTGATCAAGATGAACCCACTACCAACAAAGAGGCAATTCGTAGTTCTGAGTCAGATTTTTGGCTAGAAGCTATGAAGGCTGAGATGCAATCCGTGTACGATAACCAAGTGTGGACTTTGGTTGACCCACCCGAAGGGTGTAAGGTCATTGATAACGAATGGTGTTTCAAAAAGAAAACTGACATGGATGGTAATGTACACACTTTTAAATCTCGACTAGTAGTTAAAGGTTATAGACAAGTTCATGGTATTGACTATGACGAAACCTTTTCTCCTGTCGTTATGATAAAGTCTATTAGGATTTTACTTGCCATAGCTGCATATTATGACTATGAGATATGGAAAATTGATGTTAAGACTGCGTTTCTTAATGGAAACCTTCTCGAGGATATTAAAGGATATGACACAACCTTAGGGGTTTGTTGATCCATCGAATCCTAGCAAAGTGTGTAAGCTTCAAGGGTCCATTTATGGATTGAATCAAGCATCTCGAAGCTGGAATCGTCGCTTTGATGAATGTATTAAAGAATTCGGTTTCATTAAAAACGAAGACGAGCCTTGTGTTTATAAGAAAGTAACTAATAATGCAGTAGTGTTCCTTGTGCTTTATGTGGATGACATCTTACTGATTGGAAATGACATTCCCACATTACAAAGCATAAAAACTTGGTTGGGGAAGTGCTTTTCCATGAAAGACCTAGGCGAGGCTACATACATTTTGGGTATAAGAATGTATAGAGATAGATCTAACAAAATGATTGGCCTAAGCCAGAGTGGATACATTGACAAGGTACTGAAACGGTTCAGTTTGCAAGACTCCAAAAATGGATTCTTGCCCATGTCACACGACATTAAACTCAGCAGAACTCAAGGACCTTCCACAAAGGAGGACCAAGAGCGCATGAGTAAGATCCCATATGCTTGAGCCATTGGGTCTATTATGTACGCCATGATATGCACTCGCCCGGATGTCTCATTTGCTTTAAGTATGACTGTCAGAGTCACATTGGACTGCAGCCAAGAGCATTCTTAAGTACTTGAGAAGGACTAAAGATATGTTCTTGGTTTACGGAGGTCAGGAAGGGAGTCTGGTTGTAAATGGTTACACAGACGCAAGCTTCCAGACCGAAGTAGATGATTATAGATCGCAATCTGGTTTTTTGTTTTGTTTGAATGGAGGTGCTGTGAGTTGGAAGAGCTCAAAGCAAGAAACCGTAGCCGACTCTACAACAGAAGCTGAGTATCTAGCTGCCTCTGAAGCAGCTAAAAAAGCTGTTTGGATCAGGAAGTTTGTTGATGAATTAGGTGTCGTCCCTAGCATTGTGAACCCAGTGGACCTCTATTGTGATGGTACTGGTGCCATTTCACAAGCTAAGGAACCTAGATCTCACCAACGATCCAAACACATTCTCAGGCGTTTCCATCTGATTAGAGAGATCATTGACAGAGGAGACGTTAGTATTTGCAAAGTTCATACAGACGACAACATTGCAGATCCATTGACCAAGCCACTCCCACAGCCTAAACATGAGAGTCATACTAGTTCAATGGGATTGAGGATCATGTATGATTGGACCTAGGGCAAGTGGGAGATTGTTAGTAGTGCCCTAGGACCATTAGCATATGTTGTACGTTTTATATCTTTCTGAGCATTTCATCTGAAGAGTTAATTTTGCTTATGAACATCAAATGCGTGATTTGATAGTAAAACTCATTTGCTTATGTAATTACTATTCTAGTTGTCCCTAGTTTTATGTAATCTACTTCACAATGAACTAAAACTAGTATGATGTTTGATTGATGATTACGTTTTACTAATCATGTGTAATGAGTACAAATCATATCATAGATGCAATATATTGAGATATATCGTACCGGACGTGATCCGTTAGAGAAGTAATACTTCATGGTCCTTAGTCATAAGTATTACTTCCTCAATACTATTTTAGAATCCTTAGACCTTATGTCTCCATTGATTCTAGCTTGAAGGGAGACACGTTTTGACTTAGTCATACGTTGCTTTTAATCGAGTAATCAATACGACTGATGATCGGATCTAGTGTCATATCATTGCTTGAATGTGAGAGGCATTGTAAGGAATTTGTCCCTCTCTTATTAGAGAGAGATATCCATGGGCACCTCGATAGGGAAAAACTGTTTAAATGCATGGCCGTGCTCAAATATATATGATAAAGTGGTTATCAAATACTATTTGTTGTAACAGTTTACTCGGAGATCGAGCATAAATACAATTAAGCTTAAAAAGGGTGACGACTACCATGCCTTATGCTTAATTAGGATATCGCGAGACAAAGGGATTAAATAGTGGATTGATATTAGGTTCCGTTGTATATTCATTAACTTTGGGTAGTCACAATGTCCTGCTATGGACCGCTTGTGATTTATGAAGTCACACTACTACTACTAAGTGTGTTTTCATTGCTATTGTGATATGAACCTACAGGGTCACACGCATAGACGAGCTAACGAGCTTCATGTCCAGATTCAATAAATCTAGAATGTGTCTAGGTTCATTGTATCTGACATTTATTTTTCTGAGAATAATAAAACGTCGTTATTCGAAACAGAGATAGGGGCAATTTTGATGTTTAACTATAGCTCGGATTACGTGGGAGTTATTATCCGATAAAGACTCCCACTACCAGCTAGGGGACGTGGGAGTAAAAGACTCCCACTGCCAAAAGAGGTGGAGCGAACGTGAGAGTTGTTCTGAAAACAACCTCTCACTCCCAATATAAACCTCTCTTGGCCTCAACCCTAGGTGATGCGAAACCGTGATGTTTTATATCAAGGTTCGGCTTTTAAGCAGATCTTTCTCTATCTCGAATAGTTTCTATGGGAATATACTTAACACAACCCCGGGCAGGCTAAGTATCAATGAAGGCTGAAACACCACAACTAGAGAAACCAACTAGTTGATACAGTAACTCAAAAGGAATATGAAGTTCTACCGGAAGTTCATAAACAAGTATCAAAGGTTTAACCTTAATCAAAATATCAATATATCAATATATCAAGTCTAAGTAAAAGAGGTGGCCGAAATTCCCTTTAAGTAGAAGGTAATTCGGTTCCATCGATTTGTGGATGGCTTGAAGTAGAAAACAAAAGCTTTGTTCCCAATTTGCTCCATAAGGTCTTCCAAAAATAACTTAGGAATTTGACATCCCTATCACTTACTATTGTTTTTGGAACACCATGTAACCAAATGATGTCTTTAAAGAATAGATCCGCAACATGGCTAGCATCATTTGTTTTCGTACAAGAAACAAAGTGTGCCATTTTAGAAAATCTATCCACAACAACCATTATACTATTATTACCTCTTGTGGATTTCGGCAATCCCAAAATAAAATCCATGGAAAGATCAATCCAAGGTGAAGAAGGTATTGGAAGAGGCATGAGTAATCCGTGAGCCTTTGAAGTACTTTTAGCCTGTTTGCACTTAAAACAAAGTTCACAAATTTTTTGTACATCTCTTTTCATTTTAGGCTAATAAAAGTGTTCTTGTAAAATATCCAATGTTTTAATAACACCAAAATGACCCATTAAGCCGACACTATGTGCCTCCCTAACAATTAAATCTCTAATAGAACATGATGGAACACATAGTTTGTTACCTTTAAACAAGAAGCCTTCAAATATGTGAAAATCTTGTTTTGCCGAGACATGACAAGATGTAAACAAAACTGAAAACTCATTATCATCTACATACAAAGCTTTTAAATGTTCAAAACCAAGTAATTTAGTATGTAGAATAGAAAGTAAATAGTACCTTCTAGAAAGAGTATCGGCAACAACGTTTTCCTTACCTTTTTTGTATTTGATGACATATGGAAAGCTATCAATGAAGGAAACCCATTTTTCATGTCTCTTGTTTAACTTACTTTGTCCTTTGAGATACTTGATGGATTCATGATCCGTGTGAATCACAAATTCTCGTCCAACCAAGTAGTGCTGCCATGTTTCCAAAGCTCGAACAATAGCGTATAACTTTTTATCATACGTAGGATAATTAAGTGAAGCGCCACTTAGTTTCTCACTAAAGTATGCTAAAGGTTTACCTTGTTGTTGCAAAACAGCCCCAATACATATACCTGAAGCATCACATTCAACTTCAAAAGTTATTGAAAAATTAGGTAAAGATAAGATAGGGGAAGAAGTTAGTAATTGCTTAAGCTTGTTAAAGATAAGATAGCGTTCGTGCCTCATTCATTGATAACTCTCGGCCAAAGGTAAGGAAAAATTCAAGAAAACCAGAAGTTACTGTTCACCGAGGGTACTATTCACATGTTACTGTTCACGGGGGTACTGTTCACAATTACTGTTCATCGGAATCAAGAAGCATCAAGAATATCAAGATCATCAAGAACCGGTTTCCATTCTCGATTAGGATTTCGTTTTCTTCATCTTTTTCTTCTAAAGCTTTTCATTTAGGTCAAAGATAGGATTTCTTTCCTTATTTTTTCAGCTTTGTGTCAACGCAACAAGTTAGGGACCCATTCTTTAAATCTAGAGTTTGAAGTTCTATAAGAGCGGTGTTGGAATAAAGAGTGAATCTTTCTTTGCTATCTAACGTTTTTGAGTGTTTTCTTGCATTTTAAATATGTGTTTTTAGGGATCTCCATCAAAGAAAGTTGAAGCTTTTGATCCAGAAAAGTTATATACGATGATGACGGATATGGCAAGACGAATGGAAAACTTAGAGCTTCAAAATCAACAACTTCAAAACCAGCTACGTCATGATAAAGATAATCACGAGAATGATGATCAAACAGTTGGAGTTAATGAACCGCAAAGGTTACCACAATTGCCGAAGGCAAATCCGACAATTCAAGCAAACCGGATTATCAACAATCCAGTATATCAGTCGAGAAGAGGACATGTTGTCTATTATCTTGTTTAAGTGTTTTATTTGATAGCAAGTTGTTTTCCTAGAGTCCTAATCCTTCAAGGACTCTTCCTTTTTGGTGTTTTCTTGAAAGTATAACATGTCTTATCGGGGAAGTCCATCTAAGCAAACCGAATCCTTTGATGCGGCCAACATGGCTAAAAATAGTAAATAGAAAGATGAAAATAGACTTTAATTGTATAAAAGACTAAAATGCCCTTCTTAGCCACTTTGCTTATTTGGGTCAAATTGAATGTCTTGTACAGTTAAGAGGTTGACTTTGTCATCATCTTCTAATTGAAGTTTAGATTCCTCTTTAACTTTGAATTCTCGGACCAATCTTGAAATTAGTTGATTCACCATCTTTGTCATTTGTCTAATCATTGGTCCTCTTAGCCTGGATAAGGGATCTCTTGAATAGGGTAGCCCCTTGGATGATCATTTATCATCCCCTCCCACTTGAAGAGCATGATTGGTCCTCGAATCATCATCAACATAATCCGTATCAAAATCAAAAAGGGGATAAGTGAGAAACATTAAATGTAGAATGTACGCCATACTCACCTTTCAAGTCCATCTTGTACGCATTATCATTCACCCTAACAACAACTTGAAAAGGTCCATCGCCCCTTGGATGCAATTTACTCTTTCTTTCAATAGGAAATCGGTCTTTCCTTAGGTGTAATCAAACCCAATCACCAACATCAAAGGATATTTTCTTTCATCCTTTGTTGGCATATTTCGCAAATTGCTCATTCCGCTTTGTGATGTACTCGGCTACTTGTTGATGCATTCATTGTATATATTCTGCTCTAGAATAAACTTCTACATTATAATACACATCAACGGGTAAATGAGCTAGATCTAAAGGGGTTAAGGGATTAAAACCATAAACAACTTCAAAAGGAGAATTATTCTCAATTAATTATCAAAAGGTTAAACTAATAAGGCACATCCTATGCTGTGTAAGCTTTATTGGTTGAATAATAATGGTGAAAGTAAGGTGGATAAACAAGTGGAGATAGAGTTTTGGATAAGGATGTTCAAGGATAAAGTTTTGTGTGATGTGGTGCCCATGCCCGCAAGTCACATAATCTTGGGAAGGCCATTGCAATATGATAGAAATGCCGATCATCTGGGGAAAAAGAATGCATATGAAGTTACTAAGGATAAAATCCGATATACTTTACTTCCTTTTATCTCCATGTCAAGCTTTTGAGGCACATAAACAAATGGCCATGAATAGATAGAAAAGAGAAAAAAGAGAGCGAGTTGGAAAAAAAAAGTGATCCTGCCCATGAGTTAAAAATTCGTAGCAAAAAAGGACCCAAAAGCCGTGAGCTTTGTTAGACAAAAGGCAAGCTCACAAAAGGAGCGAAAAGAGTGTTTATTTATCTACCCGGGAAAGGTAGATAGGGCAATTCGAGCAAAACAACTTTTTGTTTTGGTAGTTTTTAGAGAAACCGAAAGGTCTCTCGCTACTAACACTTTTTCTTATGATCTAACATCTTCTTCTCTATATAGTCTTGCTGCTGATCTCTTGCAGGAATTCAAGGACGTATTTCCCAAAGAGTTGCCGAGAGGACTGCCTCCAATTAGGGGAATCGAGTATCAAATCGACTTCATTCCGAGAGCAAGTCTACCAAACCGTGCGGCCTATAGTGAAAATCCGGATGAAAATCGCGAAATTCAAAGGCAAGTCGATTTACTTTTGGAGAAGGAGCAGGTAAGAGAATCTTTAAGTCCTTGTGCTAGTCGGGTTATTTTAGTACCTAAGAAAGAAGGGACTTTTAGATTATGTACGGATTGTCGCGGTATTAATAAAATAACTATTAAATATAGACATCCGATTCATTGCTTAGATGATATGCTAGATGAGTTAAGTGGCGCTTTAATCTTTTCGAAAATCGATTTAACTCAAGGATATCCCCAAATAAGAATGAAAGAACGTGACGAATGGAAAACCGCTTTTAAGACTAAATATTGATTATATGAATGGATTGTTATGCCTTTTGGTCTTACTAACGCACCTAGTACTTTCATGAGACTAATGAACTACATCTTTAGACATTGTTTTGGAAAATTTGTTGTAGTTTATTTCGATGATATACTTGTTTATAGTAAAACACCAGAAGACTGTTTTTACCATATTAAAGGAACAAACTTTGTATGCCAAACTCAAAAAATTTGTTTTTTGCACTAACTCTATTAACTGTCTTGGATACATTGTTAGTTCTCACGGTATAAGTGTTGATCCGGCAAAAATACAAGCCATTGTTGATTGGCCGAGACCAACAAGTGCTACGCAAGTTCGTTCATTCTATGGGTTGTGAAGCTTTTATAGGCATTTTATTCGTGATTCCTTTTCAAGATTATTCTTGTTTTCTTTCTTTAAGCTTTTCGTGTAGTTCAAAGATAGGATATCTTTCCTATTTTTCATCTTTGTATCAACGCAACAAGTTAGGAACCTTTCAATTCATCTAGAGTATGAAGTTCTTTTAAGAGTAGTGTTGGAATAAAGAGAGAATTTTTCTTTGATATCTAACAGTTTGTGGGTGTTTTCTTGAAAGTATAACATGTCTTATCGGGGAAGTCCATCTAAGCAAACCGAATCCTTTGATGCGGCCAACATGGCTAAAAATAGTAAATGGAAAGATGAAAATAATTAAAGTCTAGAATAGACTTTAATTGTATAAAAGACTAAAATTCCCTTCTTAGACACTTTGCTTGTTTGGGTCAAATTGAATGTCTTGTAGAGTTAAGAGGTTGACTTTGTCATCATCTTCTAAGTGAACTTTAGCTTCCTCTTTAACTTTGAATTCTCGGACCAATCTTGAAATTAGTTGATTCACCATCTTTGTCCTTTGTCTAATCATTGGTCCTCTTAGCCTGGATAAGGGATCTCTTGAATTGGGCAGCCCCTTGGACGACCTTTATCATCCTCTCCCCCTTGAAGAGCATGATTGGTCTTCGAATCATCATCATCAACACAATCTGTATCAAAATCAAAAGGGGATAAGTGAGAAACATTAAACGTAGAATGTACGCCATACTCACCTTTCAAGTCAATCTTGTACGCATTATCATTCACCCTAACAACAACTTGAATGCAATTTACTCTTTCTTTGAATAGGAAATCGGTCTTTCCTAAGGTTTAACCAAACCCAATCACCAACATCAAAGGATATTTTCTTTCGGCCTTTGTTGGCATATTTCGCAAATTGCTCATTCCGCTTTGTGATGTACTCGGCTACATGTTGATGCATTCTTTGTATATAATCTGCCCTAGAATAAACTTCTACATTATAACACACATCAACGGGTAAATGAGCTAGATCTAAAGGGGTTAAAACCATAAACAACTTCAAAAGGAGAATTATTCTTAATTAATTATCAAAAGGTTAAACTAATAAGGCACATCTTATGATGCGGGACCATCTAGAGGGCTGCCTCATATAAGGTATCCCTTATCCAACATCATAGGACCAATGACTAGATCAAGAACTAAGCAAGTTAATCAACAATTATCTACATCTAGAGGGCTGCCTCATATAAGGCATCCCTTATCCAACATCATAGGACCAAAGCTACATCTAGAAGATGAAGTTCAATTCCAACTAATAACTCTTGAAGGCATTCAAATCGGCCCAAACAAGAAAAGTGGCTAAAAAGGGCATTTTTGTCTTTTCACACATTAAAGTCTATTCTAGCCTATTCTAGACTATTCTAGACTTTAATTATTTTTAGTATTGTTATTTTATTATTCTAGCCGTGTATAGCAAGTAGTTGCTATAATAAAGGACATGTTGTCCATGTGTTAGTTAGTTGGTTATTAAGAGTCCTAATGCAACTAGGACTCTTCATTGTTTTGGTAGTTACTTTTATTTGCGCCGCCAAGATAATAGGAACATGTGCCCATTATCTTGTTTATGTAGTTACTTGATAGCAAGTTGTTATTCAAGAGTCTTAATTCTTCAAAGGACTCTTATTTCCCTTTTCCTAGTTCAAGTTGGAACCGAAATACATCTACTTAAAGAGTATTTCGGCCACCTTTTTTACTTAGACTTGATATATTGATATTTTGATTAAGGTTATTCCTTTGATAATTGTTTATGAATTTCCGGTAGAACTTCATATTCTTTGAGTTACTGTATCAACTAGCTTGTTTCTCTAGTTGTGGTGTTTCAGCCTCCATTGATACTTAGTCTACCCGGGGTTGTGTTAAGTGTTCCCATAGGAACTATTTCGAGATAGAGAAAGATCTGCTTAAAAGCCGAACCTCGATATGAAATATCACGGTTTCGCATCAAGTGGTATCAGAGCAAAAGGTTGATCTCTATCTTGGTGTACCCTTACGCTTTTCAAAAAAATTTCTTGTTTGCTTGGAATAGACCGAGAAAGATAACAAAAAAATTATTACTACCATACGCAAAAGCCACCCGGAAGTAAAGATATTGTCAGCCGGGTTATCCTAGACACGGATCAAACCAAAAGCAAACTTCCTTGTCCGTTTGGACACAAAGGAATTGGCTCTTGTTCCCTCTTGTTCTTGAATTAGTCGCCATCAAACTCACCAAATCAAGGTAATATCTTCCTGACACGGAGTGCTTGATAAAGGCGGCCAAGAAAAGGGTAAGTCTCAAGGTATAAGGTAAAAAAACAACTTCAAAAGGAGAATTATTCTCAATTAATTATCAAAAGGTTAAACTAATAAGGCGCATCCTATGCCTTGTAAGCTTTCTTGGTTGAATAATAATGGTGAAATTAAGGTGGATAAACAAGTGGAGATAGAGTTTGGGATAAGGATGTTCAAGGATAAAGTTTTGTGTGATGTGGTGCCCATGCCCGCAAGTCACATAATCTAGGGAAGGACATTGCAATATGATAGAAGTGCCGATCATCTGTGGAAAAAGAATGCATATGAAGTTACTAAGGATAAATCCGATATACTTTACTTACTTTTATCTTCAAGTCAAGCTTTTGAGGTACATAAACAAATGGCCATGAATAGAGAAAAAAGAGAGCGAGTTGGAAAAAAAAGTGATCCTGCCCATGAGTTAAAATCCGAAGAAAAAAAGGACCCAAAAGCCGTGAGCTTAGTTAGACAAAAGGCAAGCTCACAAAAGGAGAGAAAATAGTGTTTATTTATCAACCCGGGAAAGGTAGATAGGGCAATTCGAGCAAAACAACTTGTTGTTTTGGTAGTTTTTAGAGAAACCGAAAGGTCTCTCGCTACTAAAACTTTTCTTTTGATCTAACTATTAGTAGTTCCCTAGGACCATTAGCATATGTTGTACGTTTTAGATCTTTTTGAACATTTCATCTAAATAGTTAATTTGCTTTTGAACATCAAATGCGTGATTTGATAGTAAAACTCATTTGCGTATGTAATTACTATTCTAGTTGTCCCTAGTTTTATGTAATCTACTTTACAATGAAATAAAACTAGTATGATGTTTGATTGATGATTACGTTTTACTAATCATGTGTAATGAGTACAAATCATATCGTAGATGCAATATATTGAGATATATCGCATCGGACGTGATCCGTTAGAGAAGTAATACTTCATGGTCCTTAGTCATAAGTATTACTTCCTCAATACTATTTTAGAATCCTTAGACCTTATGTCTCCATTGATTCTAGCATGAAGGGAGACACGTTTTGACTCAGTCGTACGTTGCTTTTAATCGAGTAATCAATACGACTGATGATCGGATGTAGTGTCCTATCATGGCTTGAATGTGAGAGGCATTGTAAGGAATTTATCCCTCTCTTATTAGAGAGAGATATCCATTGGCCCCTCGATAGGGAGACCTCATCAACATTCCAAATACGAGCTTCCGAATAAAGCCTTTCTTCCGGGTATTTAAAGTCATTACTATAAAGGCTCAAGAGACAAAGAAGCCTTCCAAGAATGGAAGGCACAAGAATCAAACACACCTAATAGCATTTGAAGGCAAAATACATAATTGGAAGGAAAACGGTTGAAAGGGTATTTTAGTCATTTGATAATTAAAGTCTATTCTAGACTTTAATTATATTTCAAATTTATTATATTGTTTAATTAGCCATGTTGGCCGAAATAAGCTAGCTAAATAATAGGACATGTTGTCCTTGATGTTAGGTAGTGTTTTTAGTTATCTAGGAGTTGTAGAGTCCTAATCCTTAAATGACTCTTATTTGTGGGCTATTTTTGGACGAAATTCCACTCTATTTAAGAGGGATTTCAGCCATGATATTAATTAGACTTGATATATTGATATTTTGAACTAAGGTTATTCCTTAGTTACTTTGTGTTTGATTCTCTGGGTAGAATTCATTCATGTTTGAGTTACTGTATCAATAAGTTTGGTTTATACTTATTGTGGTGTTTCAGCCCCCATTGATATTCAACCTTGCGGGAGAAAGGTTGTTTATATTCCCTCATAAACTGTTCGAGATAGAGAAAGATCGGGCATTCAAGCCAAACCTTCGTATTCGTACAACGGTTCCGCATCATGTGGTATCTTGAGCCTTTATAGTAATGACTTTAAATACCCGGAAGAAAGGCTTTATTCGGAAGCTCGTATTTGGAATGTTGATGAGGTCATTTATCCAAATGACCTCTTTAAGCTTCATATATGATCCCGTATCAATAAACATTTCTTGGCCGAAACCCTAGGGTTAGACAATTTCAGCCGAAATACCAAAACCACCAGAAATCAGATTTCTTGTTCTGCCTCTCCCTTTCTCTATAATTCACGAATCTCAGAAAAACGAAGAGGTAGCACTCGCTACCCGTTTCGTCGCGTGGATGCCAGTAGGGAGTAATTCCGCAAGGGAGGACTCAAGGTGATCATTGTATCCGAGCCTTAAAGACAGAATCTTCCATTCAAGAATCAGATTCTTGAGCCAACAAAAGTAAGTCCTTTTCTTTATAATTTTCGATTCGTTTACGTATGAGCGGATCCTTCAGGTGCTGCCCCCGGACCCCGCAAGGGGACCGCTGCTCCCTTGACCCCCCGCCCGCTAACCGGCTAGCGGGACCGCCGTCTGCATCGCGGCGATTCGTCGTTCCGCTAACCTAAGACTTTGTATATGTACTCGTTATTAATTTCATTATGCTTTATGTGATTTTTAGAATGGTGAATAGCTTGGCCTACTATACCCATTGTTTTACATATTTTGGGTTGTAATTTTATAATACGCCCTGCGAGTTGTTTTTCAATGTTGTAAAATTGTAATCGCTTTCTTAGATTAGCTTTATTGCTTTACGTTGAAGGCTGGGTATGCCCATGCAACTATGTAATAAGGCTGGAGGCTGCTGGATCGAAGACTTTATCCATGAGATGGATATTGACTTAGATTGACCCTTGGCTCCCACAAGGCTTGTGGGAGTCATCATAGGATTAGGCCATGCTATCTCACGTTTAATTTTTATGCTTTATATATTGCATGAGATGCTTGTATAATTGTATTACGTGTTTTAATGTCTTATTCAAGCCGAATGTTTTAACTAATTCTTAAAATGCCTACCATACTCTAAACACTCATTGAGCTTGGATCATCATTTTGTCTGTTTGCCAAAGAAACAGACAAGTGGTTATCTAAGAAAAAGGAGATGGGAAAATAGTGATTTCCATAAGCTTAGACATGGTTCAACTTAGCTAGGCAATCAAAGTAGTTTTGGGCCTAGGGCATAAAATGGGAAATAGCCGGGACATATAGATGTCATTCCCATTAGATGATTTTACTTTAATTATGGGTGTTAAGCCAAAGCTTTCCTATAACTATTGTAAAATGTTTTTCCCCACTATTTATCAATTGTTGAAATTGTGGAAAAGTTTTTTTTGCTCAAAACTAATAACTTTGCAAATAATTTAATGTAGATAATGTCAACCAATACTTCACACAATTCATTGCGATCCGTCCTTGAGAAGGAAAAACTGAACGGGACCAATTTCCTTGATTGGGCCCGCAACTTAAGGATTGTCCTTAAGCAGGAAAGAAAGCTATACGTTCTTGATACGGACATTCCCGAACAGCCTGCAAACAACGCCCTAGAGCTGAAAGAGATGCTTGGAAGAAGCATTTTGATTACTCTAACGATGTGACTTGTCTCATGTTAGTCACAATGAGCACTGAACTTCAAAAACAGTTTGAAGGGGTTGAGGCTTTCCAGATGATGGGCCAGCTCAAGGAAATGTTCCAAGAGCAAGCCCGCCATGAAAGGTTCCTCACCACTAAGGCGTTGAACAGTTGTAAGAAGGCCCCTGGCACCTCTGTAAGTGTACATATTCTTAAGATGAAGGGCTATCTTAATCAACTTGAGAAACTTGGGGCTCCCGTAGGTCATGACATGACCACATATATGATCTTGGGCTCACTCCCACCGGAGCATGACCAATTTGTTATGAACTTCAACATGCAAGCCATGGAGAAGACCATACATGAAATACACGGGATGCTCAAGCAGGCTGAACTGAACATTAAGAAGACCCCTGAAGTCTTAATGGTTCAAAAGGAGAATTTCAAGAATAAAGGAAAGGGAAAGCCCATGCCAATAAAGGCAAAGGCAAAGGCAATGACAAGCCCAAGCCCAAGCCCAAAGCCAAGGCACCAAAGGAAGGGGTTTGCTTCCATTGTGGCGAACTAGGCCATTGGAAACGGAACTGCAAACTCTACTTGGAAGAAAAGAAAAAGGGGAACGCCAGTTTGACTGTCTATCCAGGTATTTATGTTATTGAAATTAACATGTCTGCTCCTACTTCGTGGGTATTAGATACCAGTTGTGGATCTCACATTTGTGCAAATGTGCAGGGGTTCAAAAGGAGTAGATCATTGGCAAAAGGAGAAGTGGGCCTGAGAGTAGCGAACGGAGCAAGAGTTGTTGCTGTAGCTACCGGGACATTTAATTTAGTTTTGCCAAGTGGCCTTATTATAGAACTGAATAATTGTCTTTATGTTCCAACTTTGAGTAGGAATATTATTTCAGTTTCTTGTTTGGATATTGAAGGTTTTGAATTAAATATTCTGAATAAAATTTGCACCATTCATAAAGATCGTATCTGATGCGAAACCTTGATGGGTTATATCAAGATTCGGCTGAAAACAGATCTTTCTCTATCTCGAATGGTTTCTATGAGAACACACTTAACACAATCCCGGAAAGGCTAAGTATCAATGGAGGTTGAAACACCACAACTAGAGAAACCAACTAGTTGATACAGTAACTTAAAGGAATATGAAATTCAACCGGAAGTTCATAAACAAGTATCAAAGGATTAACCTTAATCGAAATATCAATATATCAAGTCTAAGTAAAAGAGGTGGCCGAAATTCCCTTTAAGTAGAAGGTAATTCGGTTCCAACTCAAACTAGGAAAAGGGAAATAAGAGTCCTTGAAGAATTAGGACTCTTGAATAACAACTTTCTATCAAGTAACTACCTAAACAATGAAGAGTCCTAGTTGCATTAGGACTCTTATTAACCAACTAACACACACATGGACAACATGTCCTTTATTATAGCAAATACTTGCTATACACGAAATTATAGTAATTACATATGCTGAAAATAATTAAAGTCTAGTATAGACTTTAATTGTACACAAAAAGACTAAAATGCCCTTTATAATTCGTCCCCATTCTGGACAGCTTGTTGGGCCAACTTGTACGACAATAATGGATATCAAGAAGGAAGAATCTGGTCTTGTGATCTTCATAGAAGTTGTAGATCTGCCTCTTATCTTTAATATGAAATTGGAATCAGCTTCATTGGATGCTTATATCGAAAGATATGATCATTCTACCAAACAGTAGCAAAGCTGTCCATTCCTTGTACACTTGTGATACTAAGAGGTTGACTTGGGCAACATTCCTATATGTAATTTAGAGTCCTCTTTGTATCGTAACGTACGTTCCCTTGAGTTGGGCAGCCCCAAGGTTGGTACCGTATCATCCCCTCCCTTTTGAAAAGGATTCGTCCCTCGAATCATTCCAAGAATCAGCGGTATAATCTGAAAAATGAATAAAAGGGAGCAAGTTAGAAATATGTAAATTAAACATTGCATTGTCCTTACCTATCAAGGAGATTCTCTTGCGGCTGTCCCAAATATATGTTGTCTTGTCCTTCTTAATTGAAATTAATGGAGCAGCAAACTTGTTAAAATCACGAACAAAATGTTTATCAAAGCTTGCTAACTCATATGTTGGGACTGACATGGAATTGTATTGGTTGTTCTCGGCCATTCCACCATCGCATTAACTTTTGCCCGAACAACTTTAATACCTTGAAAACTCACAATGTGACTAAGAAGGTTAATAGAATTAGTGTAAGAAACATAATTTCCAATCTTAGCATACAAAGTTTGTGCTTTTAAATGAGTAAAAACAGCCCTAAGATGTTCAATATGATTATCTCGGTTTTTACTAGCAACAAGTACTTTATCAAAGTAAAGAATCGGATGTACTTAAACATTAAGTTATTAACATTGAGACTATTCGTATATAATCTAAAAGCCCTTTCTTGCTTTGGTACAATTTTTCCCGGATTAACATAAGGACTTAAAGACATACTTACCTTCTTCTTTTCAAGAATGAAATCACCTTGGGTTGTATTTTGCTGATTTGTACCCAAAGATAGTTTATACCTTTCACGATTTTGCAGGCTAATAAGTAACCTTTTCGGCAACTCCTTAGGGAAGACTGCATGAAACTTCTGAAAAATAGCAAGACTAGATGTAGAAAAAGATGTTAGAGTAAAAGAAAAACTGTTAGCAAATAGGTTCTTTGCGGTTCCTTGCAAATCTAACAAAACAACAAGTTGTTTTGCTTGAATTATCCTATCTACCTTTCCGGATTTAATGAACAAACATTCTTTTCTCACTTTTTGAGCTATTGCCTTTTTTCTTACCATGCTTGCGGCTTTTCAGCTCTTTTTACCTCTGATTTTACCTTTTGGGTAGGGATGTTTGTTTTGTTCAACTCCCGCTCTTGTCTTCTTTTCTCTCTACCCTCAGCTGACCTTTGTTGCATCTCACAAACTTGAATGGGTGACATAGGATGTAAATTATAAAGAATTTTATCCATTGTCACCACGTAAACATTCCTTCGACCAATATGATCTACACTTCTATCATATTGCCAAGGTCTTCCCAAAATTATGTGACTTGCGGTCATAGGCACCACATCACATAAAACAGTATCTTTAAAGTTCCCAATGCTGAATTGAATCTCAACTTGTTTATCCACTTTAATCTCACCACTATTATTTAACCAAGAAAGCTTATATGGCGTCGGATGTGCTTTCAAGGGTAAATCTATAAGTCGTAACCATATCAAAAGAGCAAACGTTAGTGCAACTACCACTATCAATAATAAGTAAACGAATCTTGCCTTGAACGGTGCACTTTGTTTGAAAAAGATTGTTTCTTTGTTGATGCAAATCATCTAATTGTTGATATTGTAAGAGATTCATATTTACCAAAAGATGATTGCCCTCATCCGGATATTGATCATTGCCTTCGGCCTCAAATTCCCAATTTGCCTCCTCGGTTTCTTCCTCACTAAAAATATATTGAGTCATCATTATCCGCTTCAATATCGGTTTCTCGTGATGAACCTTCAATAAAAGACATTATCTTTGCCAAACAAAATTCACAAAGAATCGTTAGTAGAAAAAGATATTTAAAGATTGAATCTTTCACAAAATCTGTGAATAGTAATCTGGAAATAGTGATCTGTGAATAGTAATCCGTGATTAGTAATCCGTGAATAGTAATCAGATTTTTATTCTCTCAAAATACTTGTCAAGAACTTCCAACTTTGAATGATTGAATGGTTATAAGGATGGAAGGCTGAAAACATATTTCAAGAAGTACTTTCTTGATCTAATAAAAAGGTAAGAAAGAAAAAGAGTAATCTTTAAAAAGATGTAACCTTTACGCTTCTTGATTTCTTGAAAATAGACTTTGAATTTTCGGATGAATAGTGCTGTGAACAGTAACCGAAAATTTTAAAATCTTGAAAACCTTGTTTTCTTGATTTCTTTCTTTACCTTATACCTTTAGACTTACCCTTTTCTTGGCCGCCTTTATCAAGAACTCCGTGTCAGGAAGATATTACCTTGATTTGATGAGTTTGATGGCGACTAATACAAGAACAAGAGGGAACAAGAGCCAATTCCTTTGTGTCCAAGCGGACAAGGATGTTTGCTTTTGGTTTGATTACTTCCGGGTGGCTTTTGCGTATGGTAATAATTTGTGTAACCCGGCTGCCAATTTCTTTACTTCCGGGTGGCTTTTGCGTATGGTAATAATTTGTGTAACCCGGCTGCCAATTTCATTACTTTCGGGCGGCTTTTGCGTATGGGAGTAAAAAAAAAAATTGTTATCTTTCTCGGTCTATTCCAAGCAAACAAGAAAATTTTTTTTTTTGAAAAAGCGTAAGGGTACACCAAGATAGAGATCAACCTTTTGCTCTGATACCACTTGATGCGAAACCTTGATGGGTTATATCAAGATTCGGCTGAAAACAGATCTTTCTCTATCTCGAATGGTTTCTATGAGAACACACTTAACACAATCCCGAAAGGCTAAGTATCAATGGAGGTTGAAACACCACAACTAGAGAAACCAACTAGTTGATACAAGTAACTTAAAGGAATATGAAATTCAACCGGAAGTTCATAAACAAGTATCAAAGGATTAACCTTAATCGAAATATCAATATATCAAGTCTAAGTAAAGAGGTGGCGAAATTCCCTTTAAGTAGAAGGTAATTCGGTTCCAACTCAAACTAGGAAAAGGGAAATAAGAGTCCTTGAAGAATTAGGACTCTTGAATAACAACTTTCTATCAAGTAACTACCTAAACAATGAAGAGTCCTAGTTGCATTAGGACTCTTATTAACCAACTAACACACACATGGACAACATGTCCTTTATTATAGCAAATACTTGCTATACACGAAATTATAGTAATTACATATGCTGAAAATAATTAAAGTCTAGTATAGACTTTAATTGTACACAAAAAGACTAAAATGCCCTTTATAATTCGTCCCCATTCTGGACAGCTTGTTGGGCCAACTTGTACGACAATAATGGATATCAAGAAGGAAGAATCTGGTCTTGTGATCTTCATAGAAGTTGTAGATCTGCCTCTTATCTTTAATATGAAATTGGAATCAGCTTCATTGGATGCTTATATCGAAAGATATGATCATTCTACCAAACAGTAGCAAAGCTGTCCATTCCTTGTACACTTGTGATACTAAGAGGTTGACTTGGGCAACATTCCTATATGTAATTTAGAGTCCTCTTTGTATCGTAACGTACGTTCCCTTGAGTTGGGCAGCCCCAAGGTTGGTACCGTATCATCCCCTCCCTTTTGAAAAGGATTCGTCCTCGAATCATTCCAAGAATCAGCGGTATAATCTGAAAAATGAATAAAAGGGAGCAAGTTAGAAATATGTAAATTAAACATTGCATTGTCCTTACCTATCAAGGAGATTCTCTTGCGGCTGTCCCAAATATATGTTGTCTTGTCCTTCTTAATTGAAATTAATGGAGCAGCAAACTTGTTAAAATCACGAACAAAATGTTTATCAAAGCTTGCTAACTCATATGTTGGACGACATGGAATTGTATTGGTTGTTCTCGGCCATTCCACCATCGCATTAACTTTTGCCCGAACAACTTTAATACCTTGAAAACTCACAATGTGACTAAGAAGGTTAATAGAATTAGTGTAAGAAACATAATTTCCAATCTTAGCATACAAAGTTTGTGCTTTTAAATGAGTAAAAACAGCCCTAAGATGTTCAATATGATTATCTCGGTTTTTACTAGCAACAAGTACTTTATCAAAGTAAAGAATCGGATGTACTTAAACATTAAGTTATTAACATTGAGACTATTCGTATATAATCTAAAAGCCCTTTCTTGCTTTGGTACAATTTTTCCCGGATTAACATAAGGACTTAAAGACATACTTACCTTCTTCTTTTCAAGAATGAAATCACCTTGGGTTGTATTTTGCTGATTTGTACCCAAAGATAGTTTATACCTTTCACGATTTTGCAGGCTAATAAGTAACCTTTTCGGCAACTCCTTAGGGAAGACTGCATGAAACTTCTGAAAAATAGCAAGACTAGATGTAGAAAAAGATGTTAGAGTAAAAGAAAAACTGTTAGCAAATAGGTTCTTTGCGGTTCCTTGCAAATCTAACAAAACAACAAGTTGTTTTGCTTGAATTATCCTATCTACCTTTCCGGATTTAATGAACAAACATTCTTTTCTCACTTTTTGAGCTATTGCCTTTTTTCTTACCATGCTTGCGGCTTTTTCAGCTCTTTTTACCTCTGATTTTACCTTTTGGGTAGGGATGTTTGTTTTGTTCAACTCCCGCTCTTGTCTTCTTTTCTCTCTACCCTCAGCTGACCTTTGTTGCATCTCACAAACTTGAATGGGTGACATAGGATGTAAATTATAGAGAATTTTATCCATTGTCACCACGTAAACATTCCTTCGACCAATATGATCTACACTTCTATCATATTGCCAAGGTCTTCCCAAAATTATGTGACTTGCGGTCATAGGCACCACATCACATAAAACAGTATCTTTAAAGTTCCCAATGCTGAATTGAATCTCAACTTGTTTATCCACTTTAATCTCACCACTATTATTTAACCAAGAAAGCTTATATGGCGTCGGATGTGCTTTCAAGGGTAAATCTATAGCTGTAACCATATCAAAAGAGCAAACGTTAGTGCAACTACCACTATCAATAATAAGTAAACGAATCTTGCCTTGAACGGTGCACTTTGTTTGAAAAAGATTGTTTCTTTGTTGATGCAAATCATCTAATTGTTGATATTGTAAGAGATTCATATTTACCAAAAGATGATTGCCCTCATCCGGATATTGATCATTGCCTTCGGCCTCAAATTCCCAATTTGCCTCCTCGGTTTCTTCCTCACTAAAATATATTGAGTCATCATTATCCGCTTCAATATCAGTTTCCTGTGATGAACCTTCAATAAAAGACATTATCTTTGCCAAACAAAATTCACAAAGAATCGTTAGTAGAAAAAGATATTTAAAGATTGAATCTTTCACAAAATCTGTGAATAGTAATCTGGAAATAGTGATCTGTGAATAGTAATCCGTGATTAGTAATCCGTGAATAGTAATCAGATTTTTATTCTCTCAAAATACTTGTCAAGAACTTCCAACTTTGAATGATTGAATGGTTATAAGGATGGAAGGCTGAAAACATATTTCAAGAAGTACTTTCTTGATCTAATAAAAAGGTAAGAAAGAAAAAGAGTAATCTTTAAAAAGATGTAACCTTTACGCTTCTTGATTTCTTGAAAATAGACTTTGAATTTTCGGATGAATAGTGCTGTGAACAGTAACCGAAAATTTTAAAATCTTGAAAACCTTGTTTTCTTGATTTCTTTCTTTACCTTATACCTTTAGACTTACCCTTTTCTTGGCCGCCTTTATCAAGAACTCCGTGTCAGGAAGATATTACCTTGATTTGATGAGTTTGATGGCGACTAATACAAGAACAAGAGGGAACAAGAGCCAATTCCTTTGTGTCCAAGCGGACAAGGATGTTTGCTTTTGGTTTGATTACTTCCGGGTGGCTTTTGCGTATGGTAATAATTTGTGTAACCCGGCTGCCAATTTCTTTACTTCCGGGTGGCTTTTGCGTATGGTAATAATTTGTGTAACCCGGCTGCCAATTTCATTACTTTCGGGCGGCTTTTGCGTATGGGAGTAAAAAAAAAAATTGTTATCTTTCTCGGTCTATTCCAAGCAAACAAGAAAAAAAAATTTTTTTGAAAAAGCGTAAGGGTACACCAAGATAGAGATCAACCTTTTGCTCTGATACCACTTGATGCGAAACCTTGATGGGTTATATCAAGATTCGGCTGAAAACAGATCTTTCTCTATCTCGAATGGTTTCTATGAGAACACACTTAACACAATCCCGGAAAGGCTAAGTATCAATGGAGGTTGAAACACCACAACTAGAGAAACCAACTAGTTGATACAGTAACTTAAAGGAATATGAAATTCAACCGGAAGTTCATAAACAAGTATCAAAGGATTAACCTTAATCGAAATATCAATATATCAAGTCTAAGTAAAAGAGGTGGCCGAAATTCCCTTTAAGTAGAAGGTAATTCGGTTCCAACTCAAACTAGGAAAAGGGAAATAAGAGTCCTTGAAGAATTAGGACTCTTGAATAACAACTTTCTATCAAGTAACTACCTAAACAATGAAGAGTCCTAGTTGCATTAGGACTCTTATTAACCAACTAACACACACATGGACAACATGTCCTTTATTATAGCAAATACTTGCTATACACGAAATTATAGTAATTACATATGCTGAAAATAATTAAAGTCTAGTATAGACTTTAATTGTACACAAAAAGACTAAAATGCCCTTTATAATTCGTCCCCATTTTGGACAGCTTGTTGGGCCAACTTGTACGACAATAATGGATATCAAGAAGGCAGAATCTGGTCTTGTGATCTTCATAGAAGTTGTGGATCTGCCTCTTATATTTAATATGCAATTGGAATCAGCTTCATTGGATGCCTATATCGAAATATATGATCATTCTACCAAACAGTAGCAAAGCTGTCCATTCCTTGTACACTTGTGATACTAAGAGGTTGACTTGGGCAACATTCCTATATGTAATTTAGAGTCCTCTTTGTATCGTAACGTACGTTCCCTTGAGTTGGGCAGCCCCAAGGTTGGTACCGTATCAGTATCTTCTATGGAGATGCCTCTTTGATGAATGGGCTTTATGTTCCTAACCTCGATGAATCCATTAAAAGGACCATCTATAACATTAATACTAAGAGGTTTAAATCCAATGACTTAAACCAAACCTACTTTTGGCACTGTCGTTTGGGCCACATAAATGAGCAACGCATATCAAAACTCCATCAAGATGGAATTTGGACATCATTTGACTTAGAATCTTATGAGACATGTGATTCTTGCTTGTTAGGCAAAATGACTAAAGCTCCCTTTACTGGACAAAGTGAGAGAGCTTCCGATTTATTGGGCCTCATACGTACAGATGTTTGTGGACCAATAAACACAAGTGCTAGAGGAGGGTTCCAGTACTTCATTACATTCACAGATGATTTCAGTAGATATGGCTACGTCTATCTAATGAAACATAAATCAGAATCTTTTGGAAGATTCAGAGATTTTCAAAATGAAGTACAAAATCAACTTTGTAAAAGTATTAAGATACTTCGATTAGATCGAGGTGGCGAATACCTTAACCAAGAGTTTGACGAACATCTTAGAGGTTGTGGAATTGTTTCACAATTAACTCCTCCTGGCACACCTGATAAGGGATTGGACAGCTTTGCAACAGTTTGGTGTAAACGTCATATCTATCAATCCAGGATTCCAATGGAGCTGATTCCAATTGCATATTAAAGATAAGAGGCAGATCTACAACTTTCATGAAGATCACGAGATCAGATTCTGCTTTCTTAATATCCGAAATCGTCGTACAAGTTGGCCCAACAAGTTGTCCAGAATTGGGACGAAATTAAAGGGCATTTTAGTCTTTGTGCAATTAAAGTCTATGCTAGACTTTAATTATTTTCAGCATATTATTTACATTATTTTCGTGTATAGCAAGTAGTATTGCTATAATAAAGGACATGTTGTCCATGTGTTAGTTAGTTGGTTATCTAGTTGTTAAGAGTTCCACATCTACTAGGACTCTTCTTGTTTAAGTGTTTTACTTGATAGCAAGTTGTTTAATCAAGAGTCCTAATTCTTCAAGGACTCTTATTTGTTGTTGTTTGGAACCGAATTATTACTCTATATAATGGAGGGTTCGGCCAACATAATATTCAGATTAGTTGTTTTAATACAAGATATTTTTGGAACATGATGTGAGGTTTTTACCTTGTCATTCCTTCTTTTGAGTTACTGTATCAATAAGTTTAGTTTACGCTTATTGTGGTGTTTCAGCATCCATTGATGATCAACCTTCTTGGAGTCGCGTTGATTATATTCCCCCGTTAAACTGATTTCGAGAAAGAGAAAGATCCGAAACCTTTTCGTTGTCGAATTCTTGGTACTTTGTACTTCGGATCCGCATCATTTGGTATCAGAGCAAAAGGTTTATCTCTTTCTTGGTGTACCTCTTTTGTCGAATTCTCTAAAGTGCTTGGAAAGGCACGAGAAAACCTTTAAAGTGCTTGGAAAGGCACAAGGTTGTTCTTCATTATTTGGTATCCGAGTAAAAGGTACCTCTCTTTCTTGGTGTACCGCTTTACTGCTTTCATTAAAAAAAATTCTTGTTTGCTTGAATTGACAAAACACGGCTTTATTAGAAAAAGCAGCCGAAATATATTTGAGACAAGTGTTCAAACCAAAAAGCAAACTTCTTGGATTGATAGCGTAGGCGCCTCGTCCAAGAATTGGTTTTTTTCACCCCTTGTTCTTGTCATTGCCGTGCACATAACCACACATCAAAGGAGTTTTGATACCGTGCGGCCAAGAGAAGGGTAAGTCATCTAGAAAAGGAAAAAAAATAATAATAATAATCATTCCCTTACTGTTCATCCTACCACAACGCTCAAGATTCGAGGACGAATCTTTTTGAAGAAAGAGAGAATGATAAGGGATTGGACAGCTTTGCAATAGTTTGGTATAAACGTCATATCTATCAATCCAGGAATCCGATGGAGCTGATTCCAATTGCATATTAAAGATAAGAGGCAGATCTACAACTTTCAAGAAGATCACGAGATCAGATTCTGCCTTCTTAATATCCGAAATCGTCGTACAAGTTGGCCCAACAAGCTGTCCAGAATTGGGACGAAATTAAAGGGCATCTTGAGGATAGTGGGAGTAAGATCCATCTTGAGGAAATTCAAGATCCCCAAACAACATTTGAACCAACTTTGGAAGTTCAAGCAAGCTCACGTGCTGATACTGAGCTTCAATCTTTGACACAAGGCCCAAGGAGGTCGAGTCGGGTAAATCAACAGCCTGAGAGATATGGATTTCTCGTGACTGATGATCATCAGGTTGAACTGATTGATCAAGATGAACCCACTACCTACAAAGAGGCAATTCGTAGTTCTGAGTCAGATTTTTGGCTAGAAGCTATAAAGTCTGAGATGCAATCCGTGTACGATAACCAAGTGTGGACTTTGGTTGACCCACCCGAAGGGTGTAAGGTCATTGATAACAAATGGTGTTTCAAAAAGAAAACCGACATGGATGGTAATGTACACACTTTTAAATCTCGACTAGCAGTTAAAGGTTATAGACAAGTTCATGGTATTGACTATGACGAAACCTTTTCTTCTGTCGTTATGATAAAGTCTATTAGGATTTTACTTGCCATAGCTGCATATTATGACTATGAGATATGGAAAATGGATGTTAAGACTGCGTTTCTTAATGGAAACCTTCTCGAGGATGTGTATATTGTTGGAGTACATTTAATCTAAGGTGCGCCAATTCGATTGGGCCGGGCCGGGATTGGATTGGGCCCTTAATCGGGTTGGGCCGACCAACCCATTTGGACCGACCTTATGGCTGGAAATATAGGATATATTTTCAGCTCTTATCTCTAAGAAAGGAGTAGTTTCCTCCATGATCTCCCACTTCCCCCTTTCACTCTCCCCACTATCTCTTGAATGACTAAGGAAAATGCTGATTTTTCTTAGCATTCCTAAGTCATTTTCTCCAGCTTTTTGAGAGCTTAGAATAGAGAGAAAAAGTGAGAGTATTCAAGAGAGCTTGAATAGAAAGAAAAGACAGCTTTTCTAAAGACTTCTTTTCTAGCTTTGGCTAATAGAAAAAAAGTAAGAAAACTGTTTCTTGTTCTTCGTAAGGTCATATATATACTCCATCTTGAAGAGTGTCTTCAAGACTTCTACAAGGAGTTGGCTAGCACAAAGCAGTAGAGGACCATCCCCGGAAGATCGAGTGGATATCGGGAGAGACGGTGCCTGCGTTGGTGGCGTTCCATTCGTGACAACTGAAACCGTTTCAGACAGATTCTGCATTTCGAAAGGTATAATACTATCCCGTAGTCTAAGGTTCTTACTCGTGAAAGATCCTATTAGAGGCGGGTCATTTTATTTTCGCTGCATAACCTGTTTAGACCCGGTTATTCCTCTAACAGTGGTATCAGAGCCACTCACGAGTACCCTATAGACTTAATGTGCTATAGTATTTTAATATGGATTATGAATCTATATTTTGCATGCCTTAGGATTGCTAGAAATGTTTTTTGCATCATTTTGTATGTATGAGAGTCGAGAAATTCGGGCCAACCGAATTTCAGCTTTGATCAATCGAGTATTCTGTCTGGTCGACGAAATGTCTTTTCGGGCCAACCGAAATGTATGTTCGGTCAGCCGAGTACTCTCAGTACTTTGTTCGGTCGACCGCAATGTCTGTTCGGGTCAACCGAGTACTCTCGAGACTTTGCAATAGTATGCATTTTGTCAGGTTGCTCATTTTTCCATAAATTGTTATGTTAGTTGAGCATGATGCATAGTAATCGCTTTTACCCTATTGGTTTATTTCATAAATACGATCTGCGTATCGTGCCTATCTATTTTTATCAAAAGTTGTAATTCTCTTCTCATAAAATCCCCTCGAATGTAACTCGAGGTTTCCTTAGAATTATGTAATTCTAGATTAGGAGAAGGTACAACTGTGATGAAGATTTGGAGACAACCACCTGAAGGTCAAAACGGTGTAGAATAGAATGTTTTCTTTTCACACCTTTAGATTGACTTCACAGTTTTTCCATTGGCTTGGAAAAACTTAATAGGATATGGCGATTACTATTGCATTTTTATTTTATGTATTGGATGCATATGTATATAAGCATAAACTGTTTTATTTATGCTTTTCTGGTGAGATTGTTAAAAACAAAACCCCTCAATTAAATATTAAATAGAGCCTTCCTAAGTTTAGCCCTCGTCAAGGCCTAGATCGACATTAGTATGGGACATGCCAAAGCTGTACATACGTGTCTATCCGGGTGAGGCGCGAAGGATAATTTGTGATATACGCCGGCAAAAACTTAGGGTCCTAGTTAACTAGATTATCTCAATAAATGGATTGAGGATCTAGAGGCAAAAAAGAGTTGAGAAAAGTGTATAATGATACGCTTGAATAAATGTTATTCACTCAACTAACCAAGAATTACATAATTTGATGTAATTGACAAACGTTGCCTACCTAAATAACTAAGTTTTGGGCGATCAACCAAAGCTGACTCAGAACGAGGTGAAATATGGATCTTGGCCCGCTATAAAGTTAACGAACTTTACGAGTTGATAATGAGGGTTATTCACTCGAAGAAAATAGTGGGAGAAATCATTAAAAAGATAAAAGACCTAATAATGAATTTTTTTCCGGCACTTACTTTGCATATGTATTTTGTTGTAGAAAAATGGCAAATTCAAACCAAACACTATCACTCGCGTCTCGTCCCTTGAGAAGGAAAAATTAGAGGGAGTTAACTTCCTCGATCGGGTTCGAGAACTTGAGAATCGTTCTCAAGCATGAAAGAAAGTTGTATGTTCTAGAACAGCCTATTCCTGCTACACCAAAGGCTCGCGCTTCGGCAGCTGATATAAGTGCTTATCAGAAGCATTGCAGTGATGCTTTAGATGTGTCTAGCCTCATGCTTGTCACCATGAACTCGAGCTTCGTAAGCAACATGAGGACATGGGGGCTTATGAGATGTTGGCTCACCCGAAGAAACTATATCAGTGGACAAGCACGCCGAGAGAGATTCGACGTATCGAAATCTCTCTTTCGAGTGCAAAATGTCCGAAGGAATGCCAGTAGGGAACTCACGTTCTTAAGATGATAGGTTATGTTCGTAACCTTGAAAAACCGGGATTTCCTTTAGGGCAAGAGTCGTCTCATCGATTTGATCTTGCAATCGTTGCTTGAGTCATTCGATCGGTCCATTCCGAATTATCACATGAATGAAATTGACAAGCCATTGCTCGAGTTGTTGAACATGCTCGAGGAATGCCGAGAAGGAAATAGGCAAGTCCAAGCCCAACGCCATACTGATGGTGCAAAAGGGCAAAAGCAAAGGTTTTGTGAAATCCAAAGGCAAACCGAAAGGTAAGTCTAAGGGCAAGCAAACCACTTTCAACAATGCATTGAAAACTAAGGGTGGTGTAGCCAAGGACTCTATCTGTCATCACTGTGGTGAAAAGGGTCACTGGAAAAGGAACTGCAAAAGCTATATTGCAGGGAAAAGGCTGGAAAAGGAGAAAGCAAATGTTGCTTTGGGCTCAGGTATTTATGTTGTTGATATTAATGTGATTGATATCAATTTAAATACAACTACTTCTTGGGTACTTGATACCGGATGTGGTTCTCACATTTGTACTAATGTGCAGGGACTGCAAAGGAGTAGAGAGTTGGCAAAGGGTGATGCGAAACCGTGATGTTTTATATCAAGGTTCGGCTTTTAAGCAGATCTTTCTCTATCTCGAATAGTTTCTATGGGAATATACTTAACACAACCCCGGGCAGGCTAAGTATCAATGAAGGCTGAAACACCCCAACTAGAAAAACCAACTAGTTGATACAATAACTCAAAAGGAATATGAAGTTCTACCAGAATTTCATAAACAAGTATCAAAGGTTTAACCTTAATCAAAATATCAATATATCAAGTCTAAGTAAAAGAGGTGGCCGAAAATTCCCTTTAAGTAGAGGGTAATTCGGTTCCAACTCAAACTAGGAAAAGGGAAATAAGAGTCCTTGAAGAATTAGGACTCTTGAATAACAACTTGCTATCAAGTAACTACCTAAACAAGATAATAGGGACATGTGCCTATTATCTTGGCGGCATAAAGTAAAATAACTACTAAAATAATGAAGAGTCCTAGTTGCATTAGGACTCTTATTAACCAACTAACTAACACATGGACAACATGTCCTTTATTATAGCAACTACTTGCTATACACGGCTGAAATAATAAAACAACAATACTAAAAATAATTAAAGTCTAGAATAGGCTAGAGTAGACTTTAATGTGTGAAAATACGAAAAATGCCCTTTTTTAGCCACTTTGCTTGTTCGGGGTCGAAGTAAGTGTCTTTGAGAGTTAGAAGTTGAACTTGTACTTCATCTTCTAGATGTAGCTTTGCTTCTTCTTTAGACTTTAACTCTCGGGTCAATGTAGATAATTCTTGTTCCATTTGAATGGTTCTTGATCTAGTCATTGGTCCTTTCATGCTTGATAAAGGATGTGGGTAATGATGTAGTCTTCTAGATGGTCCCGTATCATCCCCTCCCTCTTGAAAAGGATTCGACCTCGAATCATCATCATCATCATCTATGTAATCCGAAACATCAAAAGGAGATAAGTCAGTAACATTAAAAGTTGAATGAACACCATACTTACCTTGCAAGTTGATTTTGTATGCATTGTCATTGATCTTGCCAACAACTTGAAAAGGTCCATCTCCTCGAGGATGTAATTTTGACTTTCTCTCTTTAGGAAATCTGTCTTTCCTAAAGTGTATCCACACCCAATCACCAATTTCAAAAGTAAGTGGCCTTGCGGCCTTTGTCAGCCTTAGTTGCCATTTTGTCATTCTTCTTCTTGATATTCTCGGCTAGTTCATTATGTATTCTTTGGACAAAGTCAGCCCTTGAATCACCTTCTATATTGTAATACTCATCAATAGGAAGAGGAATTAGATCTAAAGGGGTAAGGGGGTTAAAACCGTAAACAACTTCAAAAGGTGAATTATTAGTAGTTGAATGTAACGTACGATTATAAGCAAATTCAGCAATAGGTAAACATTCTTCCCACATTTACAAATTCTTTTGAATAAGTGCCCCTAAGTAGAACCCCCTAAAGTTCTTTTTTGTTACCCTCAGACTGGCTATAAACGGCTTTGGGGATGACTTGATGTAGAAAATAGCACTTAGTCCCCTAATTTACTCCATAAGGTCTTCCAAAAATAACTTAGAAACTTTACGTCCCTATCACTTACGATTGCTTTTTGGAACACCATGTAACCCAAGAATGATGTCTTTGCAAAGAATAGATCCGCAACATGGCTTGCATCATTTGTTTTCCTACAAGGAATAAAGTGAGCCATTTTAGAAAATCTATCAACAACCACCATTTGTTTTACTATAAACAAGAATATCATCAAAATAAACTACAACAAATTTACCAAAACAATGACGGAATATGTAGTTCATTAATCTCATGAAAGTACTAGGTGCATTACTTAGACCAAAAGGCATTACAATCCATTCATATAATCCATATTTAGTCTTAAAAGCAGTTTTCCATTCATCACCTTCTTTCATTCTAATTTGGTGATAGCCTTGAGTTAAATCAATTTTAGAAAAGATTAAAGCACCACTTAACTCATCTAGCATATCATCTAAGCGAGGTATAGGATGTCTATATTTAATAGTTATCTTATTAATATCGCGACAATCCGTACATAATCTGAAAGTGCCTTCTCTTTTAGGTACCAAGATAACCGGACTAGCACAAGGACTTAAAGATTCACGTACCTGCTCTTTTTCTAAGAGTAAATCGATTTGCCTTTGAATTTCTCGGGTCTCATCCGGATTTGCTCTATAGGCTGCCCTATTTGGAAGATTTGATCCCGGAATGAAGTCGATTTGATGTTCGATGCCTCGGGTTGGAGGTAGACCTCTCGGCAACTCCTTTGGAAAAATTTCCTTAAATTCCTTCAAGACATTAATACATACACTTGGAAGAGAAGAAGTTAAATCATCAAAATTGAAAGTGTTAAGAAGAGTTAACCTTTCGGTTTCTCTGAAAACAAGTAAAACAAGGGGTTTATTTGCACGTAAAGCCCTTTCTACCTTTGCAAAATTGATAAATAGACAATCTTTCTTTTCTCTTTGCGAGTATACCTTTTTGCTTGTCAAACTCTCGGCTTTTTCAGCCCCTTTTACCTCGGTTGTTACCTTTTGGGTAGGGGTGTGTGATTTGATCAACTCCCGCTCTTGTCTTCTTTTCTCTCTACCCTCGGCTAACCTTTGTTGCATCTCACAAACTTGAATGGGTGACATAGGATGTAAATTATAGCGAACTTTATCCATTGTCACCGCGTAAACATTCCTTCGGCCCATATGATCTACATTTCTATCATATTGCCAAGGTCTTCCCAAAATGATGTGACTTGTGGTCATCGGGACCACATCACAAGTTACCGAATCTTTAAAGTTGCCAATGCTGAAATTTAGTTCCACTTGTTTGTCAACTTTAATCTCACCGCTATCATTTAACCAAGAAAGCTTATAGGGCATCGATGTGCTTTCAGGGGTAAACCTAAAGCCGTAACCATCTCAAAAGAACAAACGTTAGTACAACTACCACTATCAATAATAAGTAAACAAATCTTTCCTTGAATTGTGCATTTAGTTTGAAATAGATTGTTCCTTTGTTGATGCAAATTATCTAAAGGTTGAGAATGTAATAGATTGCATATTTACCAAAAAGATAATTGTTACCATTATCCCGGGACGAGTCTCCTCGCTTCTTCCTCCAAAATTGCCTCTTCGGGTTATTTCTTCATCTTCACTAACCCATGATCCATCGTCCATCATGATCATGGTGCTTTTATTACGACAATCCCGAGCAAAGTGTCCTCCGCCGTGACACTTAAAACATTCCCAATCATTTGATGTAGTTGATTTAGTCCTCAAATCGGTCGGCTTTTGAAGTGCTTGATGTCCTTGCTGCCCCAAAAGAAGTCGTGGCTACTTTTGTATTCCCCAAACTGCCCCTTAACATTATTTGGGCTCGGCAAAACAAGTAGAATTGTTTAGTGGACTCGATTTGGGTCTTTTCCAAGATTGGAAATTGGCCGAATAAGTCCTTGAACTCTTCTCTTTTTGCTGCCTCTCAACTTGTTCAGCAAAATAAACCATATCAATAAGATCAGTAAGGTTAGCACGTTCTACCTTGGGTCTAATTTTTTCATTTAGACCAGCCAAGAAACGCACCAAAGTAGCTTCATTATCTTCCCGGATGTTTGATCTTAACATGGCCATCTCCATCTCCTTGTAGTATTCATCAACGGATTTTGTCCCTTGCCTCAATCTTTGAAGTTGATTGTACAAATCTCGATTAAAACTTTGAGGTACAAATCGTCGTGACATGACCGCGTTCATATCTTCCCATGAATCAATTGGTCTTTGTCCCGATCTTCTCCGTTCATGGTTCTCCTTATCCCACCAAATGGATGCATATTCTCCAAATTCCATGGCTGCTAATTTGACATTTTCTCTTCGTAATAATTATGAACATAAAAAAATGGTTAACTTTTCGTGTCCAATCTAAAAATAATTGAGGGTCATTAGTACTTAAGAAATGAGGGATCTTGGTCTTAATAGCACCAAGATTATTATCATACCTGAGATCTTGAACATTGTGTCTCGGATCATACCTTTGGTTTTGTAGATTGGCTCTCGGCTCAAAATTCAAAGGATCATCCCCTCTTTGATTTGCTCTCAGCATAAACTCTTGTTCATGAACAAAAGGCCTCGGCTCATACCTTGGATATTGCTTATTTGGCCTTGGTTCATAGGCATAATTGTCTACCATCCTTGGGATTGGTCTCGGCTGAAATTCCCCTTGGTGTCGAAAATTGGCCTTTGGATGTTGATCAAAAGATTCTTGAGAATCTTGATCTTCTTGATCATCTTTTGCTGCCCCTTTGCCTTTTTTGGAATTACTCTTGAATTCCCGAAACTCCATTTTAAGTTCACTGACGGATTGCATCAAAGACTTTATGGTTTGTTGCATTGATTCTTTGAAAAGTTTGTCGCTCTCCATGGCACCTTGCTCCGAAGTACCTTCATTAAAAGACATTATCTTTGCAAAGAAAAAATTCACACAAAAATCGTTAGTAGAAAAAGATATTAAAGATTGGATCTTTTCACAAAATCTGGGAATAGTAATCTGTGAATAGTAGCCTGTGAATAGTAATCTGTCAATAGTGGTCTGAGAATAGTAATCTGTGAATAGTAATCAGTGTATAGTAATCCGTGAATAGTAATCTGTGAATAGTAATCAGATTTTGTATTCTCTTAATATCCCTCAAAATACTTGTCAAGAACTTCCAACTTTGGATGATTGTATGGTTATGGTGATGGAAGGTTGGAAAATATATCAAAGAAATCGAATCTTGACTTAACAAAAAGTCTAAGGAAAAAGTATAAGAGTTATGTGTTGCCAAACAAGAAAAAGATGTGATCTTTACCTTTCTTGATTTTCTGTTTTCTTGAAATAGCTCGTTCTTGAAATCTTTTCTTACCTTCTTGCCCGAGACTTACCCTTATCTTGGCCACAAGATCAAAAGCTCTTGATTGATGACGGTTGTGCTAGATCGAAAAGTCTTGATTGTGGCTAATTCAAGATGAAGTGGGAACAAGTGCAATTCCCTTATTCAAAGGAAGTTTGCTTTTGGCCTTGAATCCTTGTCTATTTTGGGCTAACCCGGCTGCCAATTTCTTTACTTCCGGGTGGCTTTTATGAGGTAAAGTACCCGAATTTAGATGTAACCCGGCTGCCAATTTCTTTACTTCCGGGTGGCTTTTTCGTTGGGGTAAATTTTTTTTGGAATCTTTCGACTATCTCAAGAAAACAAGAATTTTTTTTCTTTCAAGAAAGCAATAAAGGTACACCAAGATAGAGATCAACCTTTTGCTCTGATACCACTTGATGCGAAACCGTGATGTTTTATATCAAGGTTCGGCTTTTAAGCAGATCTTTCTCTATCTCGAATAGTTTCTATGGGAATATACTTAACACAACCCCGGGCAGGCTAAGTATCAATGAAGGCTGAAACACCACAACTAGAGAAACCAACTAGTTGATACAGTAACTCAAAAGGAATATGAAGTTCTACCGGAAGTTCATAAACAAGTATCAAAGGTTTAACCTTAATCAAAATATCAATATATCAAGTCTAAGTAAAAGAGGTGGCCGAAATTCCCTTTAAGTAGAGGGTAATTCGGTTCCAACTTAAACTAGGAAAAGGGAAATAAGAGTCCTTGAAGAATTAGGACTCTTGAATAACAACTTGCTATCAAGTAACTACCTAAACAAGATAATAGAGACATGTGCCTATTATCTTGGCGGCATAAAGTAAAATAACTACTAAAATAATGAAGAGTCCTAGTTGCATTAGGACTCTTATTAACCAACTAACTAACACATGGACAACATGTCCTTTATTATAGCAACTACTTGCTATACACGGCTGAAATAATAAAACAACAATACTAAAAATAATTAAAGTCTAGAATAGTCTAGAATAGGCTAGAATAGACTTTAATGTGTGAAAAGACGAAAATGCCCTTTTTAGCCACTTTGCTTGTTTGGGCCGAAGTAAGTGTCTTTGAGAGTTAGAAGTTGAACTTGTACTTCATCTTCTAGATGTAGCTTTACTTCTTCTTTAGACTTTAACTCTCGGATCAATGTAGATAATTCTTGTTCCATTTGAATGGTTCTTGATCTAGTCATTGGTCCATTCATGCTTGATAAAGGATGTGGGTAATGATGTAGTCTTCTAGATGGTCCCGTATCAAAAGGTGAAGTGGAACTACGAGTCGGCAACGGAGCACGTGTTGCAGCCCTAACTGTAGGGACTTGTACTTTTACTTTGCCTTCAGGGCTTGTTTTGGATTTAGAAAACTGTTTCTATGTACCAAGTTTAACTAAGAATATTATTTCAATTTCTTGTTTGGACAAGAAAGGTTTTGAGATTTCAATCAAAAACCAACGATTGTCGTTATTTTTGGATAATATTTTTTACGCAAGCGCCTCTTTGATTAATGGTCTATATATTTTAGACCTTGATATGCCAATTTTAAATATAAATACAAAAAGGATTAAGACTAATGATTCTAATACGACAAACCTCTGGCATTGTCGCTTAGGCCACATGAACGAAGACCGCATATCCAAACTCCATAAAGATGGGCTATTGGAATCATTTGACTTCATGTCTTATGATCGATGTGAATCTTGTTTGTTGGGTAAGATGACAGCATCACCTTTCACTAAGCTAGGTGAGAGAGCCGATGCTTTATTAGGACTAATACATAGTGATGTATGTGGCCCTTTTAATATACATGCAAGGGTGGTTACCTCTACTTCATTACCTTTACTGATGACTTCAGTAGGTATGGATATGTGTTCTTGATGAAACACAAATCCGAAGCATTGCTAAGTTTAAAGAGTTTAAACTAGAAGTAGAAAACCAACTTGGCAAGAGTATTAAGGTTCTTCGATCTGATCGAGGAGGAGAATACTTGAGTCAAGAATTCTGTGACTATCTAAAAGATTGTGGAATCGCTTTCACAACTTTCTCCTCCAGCCTACTCCACAATGGAATGGTGTATTCGAAAGGAGGAACGTAACCTTATTAGATATGGTTCGCTCTATGATGAGTCACACGAGCTCGCCCACTCCTTTTGGGGGACACGCACTAGAGACAAAGCAGCTTTAACACTTAACCGCATTCCATCTAAATCAGCTGCAAAGACGCCATACGAAGCTATGGACTCGGGAAGCGTCCCGCTTTGTCTTTCCTCAAAATTTGGGGTCGTGAAGCTTTTGTAAAACGCTCACTTACGATAAGATGGCTCCAAAATCTGAAAAGTGCATATTTTTAGGTTATCCTAAGGAAACTAAAGGATACTACTTTTATATCCCTAACGAAAAACAAAGTGTTTGTTGCTCGCACGAGAGTCTTTCTAGAAAAAGAATTTGTTTCTAGAAACACGAGCGGGAGTAGCGTAGAACTTATCAAGTTCCGTACTCTCAAACTAGCACTAATGATACGATGGAAATTGAAATGTACTCCACCAGCTTGTTCTGCAAAGAAAGCCACAAACAACTAGTGCAACAAAGACTAGCTCAAGAAACACAAGAATTGCGTAGGTCCTGTAGAGTTCGTCGTCCACCTCCTGAAAAATTTTGGATTTTTCATAACTGTAACATGGTGATGTTATGTTTGTGGATCACGATGAACCTTCAACCTACAAACAGCAATTAATAGCCCGGATTCTCGAGAAATGGCTTCGAGGCCACGAGATTCGAAATGGACTCCATGTACACAAACCAAGTCCTGGATCTTGCTGATCCACCCGAAGGGGTAACTCCCATAGGGTGCAAATGGGTTTTTTAAGATTAAAACCGACATGGAAGGGAATGTACAAACATACAAGGGGCGACCGGTCGCAAAGGTTTCAAACAAGTTCATGGTATCGACTATGACGAGACCTTTTCCCTCGTAGTTATGTTCAAGTCCATTCGGATTTTACTTGCTATCGCAACTTACTATGACTATGAAATCTGCAAATGGATGTCAAAACCGCTTTCCTTAATGGAAAACTTGAAGAGGGTGTGTATATGACACAACTCAAGGTTTTGTCACCCGCAGAATGCCGAAAAAGTATGTAAGCTTCCGAGATCCATTTATGGACTCAAGCAAAGCTTCTAAAGCCGAACATCCGCTTTAATGATGCCGTCCCGTGAGTTTGGCTTCATTAGAAATGAGGATGAGCCTTGTGTTTACAAGAAGGTTAGTGGGAGCTCAATCGTATTCATGGTTTTGTATGTAGATGACATACTACTCATTGGAAACGACATACCAACCTTAAAGTCTCACAAGGCTTGGTTGAGTACGTGTTTCTCTATGAAAGACTTAGGCGATGCCGCCTATATTCTCGGGGAGTCAAGATCTATAGAGATAGATCCAGGGAGACTCATCGCCTAAGTCATAGTACATATATAGACAAGGTGCTAAAGCGATTTAGCATGCAAGAGTCTAAGAAGGGCCTTTGTCCTATGGCACATGGTAATCGTCTCTATCCAACAAACAAGTGTTCTAAAACGCCCGCCGAATTAGAACGCATGAAAGAGATCCCTTATGCTTCGCCATAGGATCCATCATGTACGCCATGGTATGTACTCGCCTGCTTGTCTCGCTTCGCTTAAGCCTTACGAGTAGATACTAGTCTAATTACGGTGAACGTCACTGGATCTCAGTCAAGAATATCCTCAAGTACTTACAAGGGACTAATGATACATTCTTAATTTATGGAGGGGCGGATGAGCTCGTTGTAAGTGGTTACACCGATGCTAGTTTCCAAACCGATAGAGATGATTTCCGATCGCAATCGGGATATGTGTTTAACTTGAATGGAGGTGCCGTGAGCTAGCGCAGCTTCAAAGCAATCGACCATCGCAGATTCTACGACAGAGGCCGAGTACATAGCAGCCTTGTGAAGCAGCTGAGTGAGGCGCTTTGGATCAGAAATTTATTTCCTACCTCGATGTGGTTCCTAGTATTGCAAACCCGATACACCTCTATTGTGACAACAATGGGGCTATTCCACAATCTAGGGAACCTAGATCTCACCAGAGGTCCAAACATGTACTACGGCGTTTTCACCTAATCCACGAGATTATAGAGAGAGGTGATGTGCATATATGTAGAGTAGATTCGGCAGACAATGTTGCCGATCCACTGACGAAGCCACTGTCGCAGCAGCAGCATGATCGTCACACTAGCTCTATGGGTATCCGATATCTAGAGGGTTGATCTTTAGAGACAGTCATTAGTATGCCCTTAAAGACCAATCAGTAGATGATTTTGGGTCTTTTTGTGCAAGTGGGAGATTATTGTATCGTATTTATGTAATTTTCATTTTGATGAATAAAAGGCATAAATTCCACTTAGAGAATCATTATTGATGCGAAATCTTGATGGGTTATATCAAGATTCGGCTGAAAACAGATCTTTCTCTATCTCGAATAGTTTCTATGGGAATACACTTAACACAATCCCGGAAAGGCTAAGTATCAATGGAGGTTGAAACACCACAACTAGAGAAACCAACTAGTTGATACAGTAACTTAAAGGAATATGAAATTCAACCGGAAGTTCATAAACAAGTATCAAAGGTTTAACCTTAATCAAAATATCAATATATCAAGTCTAAGTATAATGGTGGCCAAAATTGCTCTATAAGTAGAGGAATTTCGGTTCCAACATAAACAAGGAAAGGAAATAAGAGTCCTTGAAGAATTAGGACTCTTGAATAACAACTTGCTATCAAGTAACTACCTAAACAAGATAATAGGCACATGTTCCTATTATCTTGGCGGCTAAAATAAAAGTAACTACCAAATCTATGAAGAGTCCTAGTTGCATTAGGACTCTTATTAACCAACTAACTAACACATGGACAACATGTCCTTTATTATAGCAACTACTTGCTATACACGAAATTATAGTAATTAAATATGCTGAAAATAAATAAAGTCTAGTATAGACTTTAATTGTACAAAAAAAGACTAAAATGCCCTTTATAATTCGTCCCCATTCTGGACAGCTTGTTGGGCCAACTTGTACGACAATATGGGATATCAAGAAGGCAGAATCTGATCTTGTGATCTTCATAGAAGTTGTAGATCTGCCTCTTATCTTGAATATGCAACTGGAATCAGCTTCATTGGATATCTATATCGAAAGATATGATCATTATACCAAACAGTAGCAAAGCTGTCCATTCCTTGTACACTTGTGATACTAAGAGGTTGACTTGGGCAACATTCCTATATGTAATTTAGAGTCCTCTTTGTATCGTAACGTACGTGCTCTTGAGTTGGGCAGCCCCATGGTTGGTATCGTAACATCCCCTCCCTCTTGAAAAGGATTCGTCCTCGAATCATCTTCAAAAACAGCTTTATAATCTGAAAATTGAATAAAAATGAGCAAGTCAGAAATATGGAAAGTAGAAATTGTATCGTACTTACTTATTAAGGAGATTTTCTTGCGACTGTCCCAAAAATATGGGATATATTTCTTCTCCATTTCAATTGATGAGGCAGCAAACTTGTTAAAATCACGAACAATACAGTTATCAAAGCTTGCTAACTCATATGTTGAACGAACTTGATGTATACTAGTGGAATTCGGCCATTCCTCAATTGTATCAACTCTTGCTAGCTCAACTTTAAAACCTTGTAAACTCATCATGTAACTAAGAAGATTAATAGAATGAGTGTAATAAACATAATTATCTATCTTAGCATAAAAAGTTTGTGCTTTTAAATTAGTAAAAACAGCCCTAAGGTGTTCAATATGATTCTCTCGATTTTTACTAGCAACAAGTATATTATCAAAGTAAGGAATCGGATGTCTATACTTAAAAGCTATGTTAGAATTATTTAGACTATCCGTATATATGATAAAAATCCCTTCATGCTTTGGTATAATCTTTACCGGTTTAATATAAGGATTTAAAGACTCACTTACCTCCTTCTTTGCACAAATTAACTCACCTTGGGTTTGATTTTGCTGATTTATTTCCGAAGATGGTTTATACCTTTCACGATTTTGAAGGCTAACAAGCAACCTTCTTGGCAATTCCTTAGGGAAGACTTTATGAAACTTCTGAAAAATAGCAAGACTAGATGTAGAAAAAGATGTTAGATCAAAAGAAAAAGGGTTAGCAAAAAGGTTCCATGCGGTTCCTTTCAAATCGAACAAAACAACAAGTTGTTTTGCTTGAATTGCCTATCTACCTTTCCGGGATTCTTTTTGTGAGCTTTCCTTTTTTCTCACTAAGCTCACGGCTTTTGAATCATTTTTTCCCTCGAATTTTACCTCATGGGTAGGGTCACTCGTTTCTTTTCTCTCTCGCTCTTTTTTCTCCTCTAAAACAGCCCTTTCGGCTTCGTCCTCACTTATCCACTATCCATCATCTAATTTTATCATTTTACTCTTGTTAGGGCAGTCCATAGCAAAGTGTCCTTTTCCCCCACATTTAGAACATTCCCGAACAAGATTTGGAGTAGAATTTACCCTTGTATTGGCCGATTTGGTTGGATTTTGTGACCTTACTGCCTCAAACTGTCCCATGGCTGTTTTTGCACCATTTATGACCTCTTTACCCTTGCTTTGGCTTGGAAAAACAGTAGAAAAAATCTGGGGTGGATTCGGCTTCTCCCAAGTTTGGAAAGTTGCCGGTTTTGCCCTTAAACTCTTTTCCTTTCATGGATCTCCTTATCCCACCAAATTGATGCATATTCTCCAAACTCCATGGCTGCTAATTTGACATTTTTCTCTTCGGAATAATTATGAACATAAAAAACATGGTTAACTTTTCGTGTCCAATCTAAAAATAATTGAGGGTCATTAGTACCTAAGAAAGGAGGGATCTTGGTCTTAATAGCATCAAGATTATTATCATACCTGAGATCTTGAACATTTTGCCTCGGATCATACCTTTGGTTTTGTAGATTGGCTCTCGGCTCAAAATTCAAAGGATCATCCCTTCTTTGATTTGCTCTCGGCATAAATTCTTGATCATGGTCAAAGAACCTCGGCTCACACCTTGGATCATGCGGAATTTCTCTCGGCTCATCTTGAACAAATGGTCTCGGATCATACCTTTGATTTGGAGCATTTGGTCTCGGATCAAAATCTTTGAGCTTGATAAGTTGTTCTCGGCTCAAATCTCTCATCATGAACAAAAGGTCTCGGATCATCTCTTGTTTCCCCTTTGCCTCTTTTAGGTGGCCTTTTAATTTCAAGAACCTCAATTTTAAGTTCATTGATTGATTGTATCATTGCTTTCATTGTTTGTTGCATGGATTCTCTAAAAAGTTTGTCCCCATCTATGGCACCTTGCTGCGAGGTACCTTCATCGGAAGACATTATCTTTGCCAAAAAAAAACTTCACAAAAAGAATCGTTAGTAGAAAAAGATATTAAAGATTGAATCTTTTCACAAAATCTGTGAATAGTAATCATGTGAATAGTATTCTGGGAATAGTAATCTGTGAATAGTACCAGTGAATAGTAATCTGTGAATAGTAATCAGTGAATAGTAATCGGATTTTCATTCTCTCAATATCCCACAAAATACTTGTCAAGAACTTCCAACTTTGGATGATTGTATGGTTATGGTGATGGAAGGTTGGAAAATATATCAAAGAATCCGAATCTTGACTTTAACAAAAAGTCTAAGGAAAAAGTATAAGAGTTTATGTGTTGCCAAACAAGAAAAAGATGTGATCTTTACCTTTCTTGATTTTCTGTTTTCTTGAAATAGCTCGTTCTTGAAATCTTTTCTTACCTTCTTGCCCGAGACTTACCCTTATCTTGGCCACACAGATCAAGAACTTCTATGGTAGGAAGATGTTACCTTGATGGTGACTAATTCAAGATGAAGAGGGAACAAGAGCCAATTCCTTATGACCAAGGAAGTTTGCTTTTGGCCTTGAATCCTTGTCTATTTTGGGCTAACCCGGCTGCCAATTTCTTTACTTTCCGGGTGGCTTTTATGAGGTAAAGTACCCGAATTTTGATATAACCCGCTGCCAATTTCTTTACTTCCGGGTGGCTTTTTCGTTGGGGTAAATTTTTTTTTGGAATCTTTCGGCTATCTCAAGCAAACAAGAATTTTTTTTTTCAAGAAAGCAATAAAGGTACACCAAGATAGAGATCAACCTTTTGCTATGATAGCACTTGATGCGAAATCTTGATGGGTTATATCAAGATTCGGCTGAAAACAGATCTTTCTCTATCTCGAATAGTTTCTATGGGAATACACTTAACACAATCCCGGAAAGGCTAAGTATCAATGGAGGTTGAAACACCACAACTAGAGAAACCAACTAGTTGATATAGTAACTTAAAGGAATATGAAATTCAACCGGAAGTTCATAAACAAGTATCAAAGGTTTAACCTTAATCAAAATATCAATATATCAAGTCTAAGTATAATGGTGGCCAAAATTGCTCTATAAGTAGAGGAATTTCGGTTCCAACATAAACAAGGAAAGGAAATAAGAGTCCTTGAAGAATTAGGACTCTTGAATAACAACTTGCTATCAAGTAACTACCTAAACAAGATAATAGGCACATGTTCCTATTATCTTGGCGGCTAAAATAAAAGTAACTACCAAATCTATGAAGAGTCCTAGTTGCATTAGGACTCTTATTAACCAACTAACTAACACATGGACAACATGTCCTTTATTATAGCAACTACTTGCTATACACGAAATTATAGTGATTAAATATGCTGAAAATAATTAAAGTCTAGTATAGACTTTAATTGTACACAAAAAGACTAAAATGCCCTTTATAATTTGTCCCCATTCTGGACAGCTTGTTGGGCCAACTTGTACGGCAATATGGGATATCAAGAAGGCAGAATCTGATCTTTTGATCTTCATAGAAGTTGTAGATCTGCTTCTTATCTTGAATATGCAACTAGAATCAGCTTCATTGGATATCTATATCGAAAGATATGATCATTATACCAAACAGTAGCAAAGCTGTCCATTCCTTGTACACTTGTGATACTAAGAGGTTGACTTGGGCAACATTCCTATATGTAATTTAGAGTCCTCTTTGTATCATAACGTACGTGCTCTTGAGTTGGGCAGCCCCATGGTTGGCATCGTTACAATTGTACTGGACAGACCCGACATGAGAAACACACCATGGGTTGTTATATAATAGTCAACGGTGTTTCTCAATTTTTGACTGGGTTGTATAAAAGATCATTCGACTTGAGCTCTCACAAGAGTTCTTGCATGGCTAGTGTTATGCTTTGATAATGTTAAACGCTATCCGTAACAGGGTGAGCAATAAAGGCATTTATTGGGTATATCACGAATCTTGTTCAGGATGAATGAGATGCAGAAAGGATTTGTCCCTCCTATATAGAAGGAGCGATATCTTGGGCCCCTTTGATGGAGTCTGACTAATTCATGGCCATGAACAAATGAATCAGTATATGATATTGATGTCATTTGATTAGTCTACTCGCGAATCAAGAAACTAAAAGATTGGACAATACAAGTGTGACTTTTTCCATGACTTGTGTTCAATCTAGATATCAAGGACAAAAGGTGATGCGAAATCTTGATGGGTTATATCAAGATTCGGCTAAAAACAGATCTTTCTCTGTCTCGAATAGTTTCTATGTGAATATACTTAACACAATCCCGGAAAGGCTAAGTATCAATGGAGGTTGAAACACCACAACTAGAGAAACCAACTAGTTGATACAGTAACTTAAAGGAATATGAAATTCAACCGGAAGTTCATAAACAAGTATCAAAGGTTTAACCTTAATCAAAATATCAATATATCAAGTCTAACTAAAAGAGGTGGCCGAAATTCCCTTTAAGTAGAAGGTAATTCGGTTCCAACTCAAACTAGGAAAGGAAATAAGAGTCCTTGAAGAATTAGGACTCTTGAATAACAACTTGCTATCAAGTAACTACCTAAACAAGATAATAGGGACATGTGCCTATTATCTTGGCGGCATAAAGTAAAATAACTACCAAAATAAAGAAGAGTCCTAGTTGCATTAGGACTCTTAATAACCAACTAACTAACACATGGACAACATGTCCTTTATTATAGCAACTACTTGCTATACACGGCTGAAATTAATAAAACAACAATACTAAAAATAATAAAAGTCTAGAATAGGCTAGAATAGACTTTAATGTGTGAAAAGACTAAAATGCCCTTTTTAGCCACTTTGCTTGTTTGGGCCGATTTGAATGCCTTCAAGAGTTATTAGTTGGAATTGAACTTCATCTTCTAGATGTAGCTTTGACTCCTCTTTGTGCTTTAGCTCTCGGATCAATGTAGACATTTGTTGATTAACTTGCTTAGCTCTTGATCTAGTCATTGGTCCTATGATGTTGGATAAAAGATGCCTTGTATGAGGCAGCCCTCTACATGGTCTCGCATCATCCCCTCCTTCTTGAAAAGGATTCGACCTCGAATCATCATCGTGATCAACATAATCTGAATCAAATTCAAAAGGAGATAAATCAGTAACATTAAAAGTGGAATGTACTCCATACTTACCTTCCAAGTTGATTTTGTATGCGTTGTTAGTAATCTTTGCCACAACTTGAAATGGTCCATCTCCTCGAGGATGGAGTTTACTTTTTCTCTCTTTAGGAAATCTTTCCTTCCTAAAATGTATCCAAACCCAATCACCCGGTTCAAATGTAATTGGCTTGCGACCTTTGTTGGTTTGTATGGCAATACGCATTCTTCCTTTTGATATTGGCGGCAACTTCAAGATGTAGTCTTTGGACAAAATCAGCCCTTGAATCACCTTCTATATTATAGTACTCATCAATAGGAAGAGGGGTTAGATCTAAAGGGGTTAGGGGGTTAAAACCGTAAACAACTTCAAAAGGTGAATTATTAGTAGTTGAATGTAAAGTACGATTATATGCAAATTCAGCAATAGGTAAACATTCTTCCCACCTTTTTAAGTTCTTTTGAATAAGTGCCCAAAGTAATACCCCTAGAGTTCGATTGGTTACCTCGGTTTGTCCATCGGTTTGGGGGTGACTTGATGTAGAAAATAGCAATTTAGTCCCCAATTTACTCCATAATGTTTTCCAAAAATAACTTAGGAACTTGACGTCCCTATCACTTACGATTGTTTTTGGAACACCATGCAACCGAATGACTTCTTTGAAGAATAGATCCGAAACATGGCTTGCATCATTTGTTTTCCTACAAGTATAAAATGAGCCATTTTAGAAAATCTATCAACAACAACCATTATACTATCATTACCTCTTCTCGACGTTGGTAAACCAAGAATAAAATCCATGGAAAGATCTATCCATGGTGAAGATGGAATTGGTAAAGGCATGAGCAATCCGTGAGCCTTGGATGTACTTTTAGCCTGTTTGCACTTAAAACAAAGATCACAAATTTTAATCACATCCTTTTTCATTTTAGGCCAATAAAAGTGTTCTTGTAAAATATCTAAAGTTTTAACAACACCAAAATGTCCCATTAAGCCGCCACTATGTGCCTCTCTTACCATTAATTCTCTTATAGAACAAGATGGTACACATAATCTATTGCCTTTAAAAAAGAAATCTTCAAATATATAAAAATCCTTTTTAGCCGAGACATGGCAAGCTGAGTATAAATCAGAAAAATCGTTATCATCTTTGTACAATGCTTTCAAATGTTCAAAACCAAGTAATTTTGTTTGCAAAATTGAAAGTAAAGTGTACCATCTAGATAGAGCATCCGCAACAACGTTTTCCTTACCTTTTTTGTATTTGATGACATAAGGAAAGGTATCAATAAAAGAAACCCACCTTGCGTGTCTCTTGTTTAGCTTACTTTGCCCTTTGAGATACTTGATTGATTCATGATCCGTGTGGATTACAAATTCTTTTGCAATCAAGTAATGCTGCCATGTTTCCAAAGCTCTCACAATAGCGTACACTATTTATCATATGTAGGATAATTAAGTGAAGCGCCACTTAATTTCTCACTAAAATATGCCAAAGGTTTGCCTTGTTGTTGTAAAACAGCCTCAATACCTATACCTGAAGCATCACATTCAACTTCAAAAGTTAGATTAAATTGAGGTAAAGATAAAATAGGGGAAGAAGTGAGTAATTTGCTTAAGCTTAATGAAGCTTTCGTCTTGCGGCTTATCCCAAAAAAAGGATACATCTTTCTTCACAACTTCATTCAATTGTGCGGCTATTGAGCTAAAATCACGAACAAATCGCCTATAAAAGCTTGCTAAACCATAGAATGAACGGACTTGTGTTTCTGATGTTGGTCTCGACCAACTTATGATTTACTCAATTTTGGCCGGATCAACCTGAATACCATTTGAACTAACAATGTATCCAAGAAAGTTAACAGAATTAGTGCAAAAAATGCATTTTTCAAGCTTGGCATACAATGTTTGCTCTCTTAATATAGTAAAAACAACCTTAAGATGTTGAACATGCTCTTCTAAGGTTTTACTATAAACAAGAATATCATCAAAATAAACTACAACAAATTTACCAAAACAATGACGGAATATGTAGTTCATTAATCTCATGAAAGTACTAGGTGCATTACTTAGACCAAAAGGCATTACAATCCATTCATATAATCCATATTTAGTCTTAAAAGCAGTTTTCCATTCATCACCTTCTTTCATTCTAATTTGGTGATAGCCTTGAGTTAAATCAATTTTAGAAAAGATTAAAGCATCACTTAACTCATCTAGCATATCATCTAAGCGAGGTATAGGATGTCTATATTTAATAGTTATCTTATTAATATCGCGAAAATCCGTACATAATCTGAAAATGCCTTCCCTTTTAGGTACCAAAATAACCGGACTAGCACAAGGACTTAAAGATTCACGTACCTGCTCTTTTTTCTAAGAGTAAATCGACTTGCCTTTGGATTTCTCGGGTCTCATCCGGATTTGCTCTATAGGCTGCCCTATTTGGAAGATTTGATCCCGGAATGAAGTCGATTTGATGTTCGATGCCTCGGATTGGAGGTAGACCTTTCGGTAACTCCTTTCGAAAAAGCTCCTTGAATTCCTTCAAAACATCAATACATATACTAGGAAGAGAAGAAGTTAAATCATCAAAATTGAAAGTGTTAAGGAGAGTTAACCTTTCGGTTTCTCTAAAAACAAGTAAAACAAGGGGTTTATTTGCACGTAACGCCCTTTCTACCTTTGCAAAATTAATGAATAAACACTCTTTCTTATCTTTTAGGACACATGACTTCTTCCTCATAATGTTCTCGGTTTTGTCATCCCTTTTTACCACGGTTTGTACCTTAGGGATAGGTTCGCTCTTTTTTTTCAACTCTTGTTCTTTTAACCTCTTTTCCCTCCCCTCGGTTAGTAGTCTTTGAGATTCACAAACCTAATTCGGTGTCATAGGATGCAATGTGTACCGAATGTTATCTTTGGTAACCTTGTAGACATTCCTTCGGCCAATATGATCCGCGAACCTATCATATTGCCAAGGTCTTCCCAGAATAATGTGACTTGCGGTCATAGGTACCACATCACATAAAACAGTATCTTTAAAGTTCCTAATGCCGAAGTCAAATTCCACCTGCTTATCCACTTTAATCTCCCCGCTATTGTTTAACCAGGAAAGCTTGTATGGCATTGGATGTGCTTTCGTAGGTAAATCTAAAGCGGTTACCATCTCATAAGAACAAACGTTAGTGCAGCTACCATTATCAATAATAACCAAACATGTTCTATCTTTAATAGGGCACTTAGTTTGAAAAAGATTACTACGGTGTTGATGCAAATTATCTAATGGTTGAGAATGTAAAAGTTGCATATTGACCAAAAGAAAATTACCATCATCTGTGGGAAACTCACCATTGCCCTCGGATTCATCTCCCAATAATGTGTCCTCGGCTTCCTCTTCATCACTTTCCCAAGTTCCATCATCCATCATGATCATGGTACTTTTATTAGGACAATCCCGAGCAAAGTGACCCTTACCTTTACACTTAAAACATTCCCGATCATTTGATGTAGTTGGTTTAGCTCTCAAATTGGTCGGTTTTGGAATGGTTGGTAACTTTGCTGCCCCAAAAGAAGCCGTGGCTTTTTGTGCATTCCCCAAACTGCCCTTTGCACTATTTGGGCTCGGCAAAACAGTAGAATTGTTTAGGGACTGATTTGGCCGTTTCCAAGATTGGAAATTTGCCGAATAAGTCCTTGAACTCTTCTCTTTTTGCTGCCTCTCTACCTGTTCAGCAAAATAAACCATATCAATAAGATCACGAAGGTTAGCACGTTCTACCTTGGGTCTAATTTTGTCATTTAGACCAGCCAAGAAACGCGCCAAAGTAGCCTCATTATCTTCCCGGATATTTGATCTTATCATGGCCATCTCCATTTCCTTGTAGTATTAATCAACGGTCTTTGTTCCTTGCCTCAATCGTTGAAGTTGATTGTACAAATCACGATTAAAACTTTGAGGTACAAATCGTCGTGTCATGACCGCTTTCATATCCTCCCATGAATCAATTGGCCTTTGTCCCGATCTTCTCCTTTCATGGACCTCATTATCCCACCAAATTGATGCATATTCTCCAAACTCCATGGCTGCTAATTTGACCATTTTCTCTTCGGAATAATTATGAACATCAAAAACATGGTTAACTTTTCGTGTCCAATCTAAAAATAATTGAGGGTCATTAGTACCTAGGAAAGGAGGGATCTTGGTCTTAATAGCACCAAGATTATTATCATACCTGAGATCTTGAACATTTTGCCTCGGATCATACCTTTGGTTTTGTAGATTGGCTCTCGGCTCAAAATTCAAAGGATCATCCCTTCTTTGATTTGCTCTCGGCATAAATTCTTGATAATGATCAAAGGGCCTCGTTCATACCTTGGATTTTGCTGATTTGGCCTCGGATCATAGGCATGATTGTCTACCATCCTTGGGATTGGTCTCGGCTGAAATTCTCTTTGATGCCGAAAGTTGTCCCTTGGATTTTGATCAAAGGACTCTTGTGAATCTTGATCTTCTTGATCATCTTTTGCTGCCCCTTTGCCTTTATTTGAATGGTTCTTGATTTCAAGAACCTCCATCTTGAGCTCATTGATGGATTGCAGCATGGCTTTCATTGTTTGTTGCATGGATTCTCTAAAAAGTTTGTCTCCATCTATGGCACCTTGCTGCGAGGTACCTTCATCGGAAGACATTATCTTTGCCAAAAAAACTTCACAAAAAGAATCGTTAGAAGAAAAAGATATTAAAGATTGAATCTTTTCACAAAATCTGTAAATAGTAATCTGTGAATAGTAATCCGTGAATAGTAATCTGTGAATAGTAAGTAGTGAATAGTAATCAGATTTTTATTCTCTCAATATCCCACAAAATACTTGTCAAGAACTTCCAACTTTGGATGAGTGTATGGTTATGGTGATGGAAGGTTGGAAAATATATCAAAGAATCCGAATCTTGACTTTAACAAAAAGTCTAAGGAAAAAGTATAAGAGTTATGTGTTGCCAAACAAGAAAAAGATGTGATCTTTACCTTTCTTGATTTTCTGTTTTCTTGAAATAGCTCGTTCTTGAAATCTTTTCTTACCTTCTTGCCCGAGACTTACCCTTATCTTGGCCACAAGATCAAAAAGCTCTTGATTGATGACGGTTGTGCTAGATCGAAAAGTCTTGATAGTGGCTAATTCAAGATGAAGAGGGAACAAGAGCCAATTCCTTTGTGTCCAAGCGGACAAGGAAGTTTGCTTTTGGCCTTGAATCCTTGTCTATTTTGGGCTAACCCGGCTGCCAATTTCTTTACTTCCGGGTGGCTTTTATGAGGTAATGTACCCGGATTTGTATGTAACCCGGCTGCCAATTTCTTTACTTCCGGGTGGCTTTTTCGTTGGGGTAAAAAAAAAATTTGGAATCTTTCGACTATCTCAAGCAAACAAGAAATTTTTTTTTTTAAAGAAAGAAATAAAGGTACACCAAGATAGAGATCAACCTTTTGTTCTGATACAACTTGATGCGAAATCTTGATGGGTTATATCAAGATTCGGCTAAAAATAGATCTTTCTCTATCTCGAATATTTCTATGGGAATATACTTAACACAATCCCGGAAAGGCTAAGTATCAATGGAGGTTGAAACACAACTAGAGAAACCAACTAGTTGATACAGTAACTTAAAGGAATATGAAATTCAACCGGAAGTTCATAAACAAGTATCAAAGGTTTAACCTTAATCAAAATATCAATATATCAAGTCTAACTAAAAGAGGTGGCCGAAATTCCCTTTAAGTAGAAGGTAATTCGGTTCCAACTCAAACTAGGAAAGGAAATAAGAGTCCTTGAAGAATTAGGACTCTTGAATAACAACTTGCTATCAAGTAACTACCTAAACAAGATAATAGGGACATGTGCCTATTATCTTGGCGGCATAAAGTAAAATAACTACCAAAATAAAGAAGAGTCCTAGTTGCATTAGGACTCTTAATAACCAACTAACTAACACATGGACAACATGTCCTTTATTATAGCAACTACTTGCTATACACGGCTGAAATTAATAAAACAACAATGCTAAAAATAATAAAAGTCTAGAATAGGCTAGAATAGACTTTAATGCGTGAAAAGACTAAAATGCCCTTTTTAGCCACTTTGCTTGTTTGGGCCGATTTGAATGCCTTCAAGAGTTATTAGTTGGAATTGAACTTCATCTTCTAGATGTAGCTTTGACTCCTCTTTGTGCTTTAGCTCTCGGATCAATGTAGACAATTGTTGATTAACTTGCTTAGCTCTTGATCTAGTCATTGGTCCTATGATGTTGGATAAGGGATGCCTTGTATGAGGCAGCCCTCTAGATGGTCCCGCATCAAGAGGATTTAAATACAAATGTCAAATGGTGTGACTATGATAGTCACTAGATATTTATGAATTGGGGGTAATGATGCGTTGCTAGATACCTCTCATTACCTGTGACATATGATGTCACGGACAACATCATAGATACCTCCTGGGTCGCACTCATAGATCAACTGGATTGGGCTTGTTGGAGTACATTTAATCTAAGGTGCGCCAATATTCGATTGGGCCGGGCCGAGATTGGATTGGGCCCTTAATCAGGAGGTTGAAGTGGTGGAGAATGTGGAGGAGTAGTTTCCTCCATGATCTCCCACTTCCCCCTTTCACTCTCCCCACTATCTCTTGAATGACTAAGGAAAATGCTGATTTTTCTTAGCATTCCTAAGTCATTTTCTCCAGCTTTTTGAGAGCTTAGAATAGAGAGAAAAAGTGAGAGCATTCAAGAGAACTTGAATTGAAAGAAAAGACAACTTTTCTAAAGACTTCTTTTCTAGCTTTGGCTAATAGAAAAGAAGTAAGAAAACTGTTTCTTGTTCTTCGTAAGGTCATATATATACTCCATCTTGAAGAGTGTCTTCAAGACTTCTACAAGGCGTTGGCTAGCACCAAGCAGTAGAGGACCATCCCCGGAAGATTGAGTGGATATCGGGAGAGACGGAGCCTGCGTTGGTGGCGTTCCGTTCGTGACAACTGAAACCGTTTCAGACAGATTCTGCATTTCAAAAGGTATAATACTATCCCGTAGTCTAAGGTTCTTACTCGTGAAAGATCCTATTAGAGGCGGGTCATTTTATTTCCGCTGCATAACCTGTTTTGACCCGGTTATTCCTCTAACATATATGACACAACCTGAGGGGTTTGTTGATCCATCGAATCCTAGCAAAGTGTGTAAGCTTCAAGGGCCCATTTATGGATTGAAGCAAGCATCTCGAAGCTGGAATCGTCGCTTTGATGAATGTATTAAAGAATTCGGTTTCATCAAAAACGAAGACGAGCATTGTGTTTATAAGAAAGTAACTAATAATGCAGTAGTGTTCCTTGTGCTTTATGTGGATGACATCTTACTGATTGGAAATGACATCCCCACATTACAAAGCGTAAAAGCTTGGTTGGGGAAGTGCTTTTCCATGAAAGACCTAGGCGAGGCTACATACATTTTGGGTATAAGAATCTATAGAGATAGATCTAACAAAATGAATGGCCTAAGCCAGAGAGGATACATTGACAAGGTACTAAAACGGTTCAGTTTGCAAGACTCCAAAAATGGATTCTTGCCCATGTCACACGACATTAAACTCAGCAGAACTCAAGGACCTTCAACAAAGGAGGACCAAGAGCGCATGAGTAAGATCTCATATGCTTCAGCCATTGGGTCTATAATGTACGCCATGATATGCACTCGCCCGGATGTCTCATTTGCTTTAAGTATGACTGTCAGAGTCACATTGGACTGCAATCAAGATCATTCTTAAGTACTTGAGAAGGACTAAAGATATGTTCTTGGTTTACGGAGGTCTGGAAGGGAGTCTGGTTGTAAATGGTTACACAGACGCAAACTTCCAGACCGACGTAGATGATTATAGATCGCAATCTGGTTTTGTGTTTTGTTTGAATGGAGGTGCTGTGAGCTGAAGAGCTCAAAGCAAGAAACCGTAGCCGACTCTACAACAGTAGTCGAGTATCTAGCTGCCTCGCAAAGCTGACTAAAGAAGGCTGCTTTGGATCGGGAAGTTTGTTGATGAATTAGGTGTCGCCCCTAGCATTGTGAACCCAGTGGACCTCTATTGTTATGCATCGGGTGCCATTTCACAAGCTAAGGAACTTATATCTCACCAACGATCCAAACACATTCTCAGAGCGCTTTCCATCCGATTAGAGAGATCATCGATGATATGAGACGCTAGTATTTGCAAAGTTCATACTGCATTTCGACAACATTGCAGCTCCATTGACCAAGCCACTCCCACACCCTAAACATGAGAGTCATACTAGGTCAATGGGATTGAGGATCATGTATGATTGGACCTAGGGCAAGTGGGAGATTGTTAGTAGTGCCCTAGGACCATTAGCATATGTTGTACGTTTTATATCTTTTTGAGCATTTCATCTGAATAGTTAATTTTGCTTATGAACATCAAATGCGTGATTTGATAGTAAAACTCATTTGCTTATGTAATTACTATTCTAGTTGTCCCTAGTTTTATGTAATCTACTTTACAATGAAATAAAACTAGTATGATGTTTGATTGATGATTACGTTTTACTGATCATGTGTAATGAGTACAAATCATATCATAGATGCAATATATTGAGATATATCGTATCGGACGTGATCCGTTAGAGAAGTAATACTTCATGGTCCTTAGTCATAAGTATTACTTCCTCAATACTATTTTAGAATCCTTAGACCTTATGTCTCCATTGATTCTAGCATGAAGGGAGACACGTTTTGACTCAGTCGTACGTTGCTTTTAATCGAGTAATCAATACGACTGATGATCGGATGTAGTATCATATCATGGCTTGAATGTGAGAGGCATTGTAAGGAATTTGTCCCTCTCTTATTAGAGAGAGATATCCATAGGCCCCTCGATAGGGAAAAACTGTTTAAATGCACGGCCGTGCTCAAATATATTTGATAAAGTGGTTATCAAATACTATTTGTTGTAGCAGTTTACTCGGAGATCGAGCATAAATACAATTAAGCTTAATAAGGGTGACGACTACCATGCCTTATGCTTAATTAGGATATCGCGAGACAAATGGATTAAATAGTGGATTGATATTAGGTTCCGTTGTATATTCATTAACTTTGGGTAGTCACAATGTCCTGCTAGGGACCGCTTGTGATTTATGAACGCACTCTACTACTAAGTGTGTTTTCATTGCTATTGTGATATGAACCTATAGGGTCACACGCATAGACGAGCTAACGAGCTTCATGTCCAGATTCAATGAATCTAGAATGTGTCTAGGTTCATTGTATCTGACATTTATTTTTCGGAGAATAATAAAACGTCATTATTCGAAATAGAGATATGGGCAATTTCGGTATTTAACTATAGTTGGGATTATGTGGGAGTTATTATCCGATAAAGACTCCCACTACCAGCAGAGGTCTAGGGTACGTGGGAGTAAAAGACTCTCACTGCCAGAAGAGGTGGAGCGAACGTGGGAGTTGTTCTGGAAACAACCTCTCTTGGCCTCAACCCTAGGGTTTCAGCCGAAATACCAAAACCACCAGAAATAAGATTTCTTGTCCTGCCTCTGCCTTTCTCTCTAATTCGCGAATCTCAAAAAAATGAAGAGCTAGCACTCGCTGCCCGTTTCGTCGCGTGGATACCAGTAGGGAGTAATTTCGCAAGGGATGACTCAAGGTGATCATTGCATCCGAGCCTTAAAGACAGAATCTTCCATTCAAGAATCGGATTCTTGAGCCAACAAATGTAAGTCCTTTTCTTTGTAATTTTCTATTCGTTTACGTATGAGCGGATCCTACAGGGGAGGACTCATGCGTGTTTGGAACGATTTTCGGCCCTTGAATCCCTTCACTAACATCTTCTTCTCTATCTAGTCTTGCTGCTGATCTCTTGCAGGAATTCAAGGATGTATTTCCCAAAGAGTTGCCGAGAGGACTGCCTCCAATTAGGGGAATCGAGCATCAAATCGACTTCATTCCGGGAGCAAGTCTACCAAACCGTCTGGCCTATAGTGAAAATCCGGATGAAAATCACGAAATTCAAAGGCAAGTCTATTTACTTTTGGAGAAGGAGCAGGTAAGAGAATCTTTAAGTCCTTGTGCTAGTCCGGTTATTTTAGTACCTAAGAAAGAAGGGACTTTTAGATTATGTACGGATTGTCGCGATATTAATAAAATAACTATTAATTATAGACATCCGATTCATTGCTTAGATGATATGCTAGATGAGTTAAGTGGCGCTTTAATCTTTTCGAAAATCGATTTAACTCAAGGATATCCCCAAATAAGAATGAAAGAACGTGACGAATGGAAAGCCGCTTTTAAGACTAAATATTGATTATATTAATGGATTGTTATGCCTTTTGGTCTTACTAACGAACCTAGTGCTTTCATGAGACTAATGAACTACATCTATAGACATTGTTTTGGAAAATTTGTTGTAGTTTATTTCGATGATATACTTGTTTATAGTAAAACCCTAGAAGATCATATTGAACATCTTAGGGCTGTTTTTACTATATTAAAGGAACAAACTTTGTATGCCAAACTCAAAAAATTTGTTTTTTGCACTAACTCTATTAACTGTCTTGGATACATTGTTAGTTCTCACGGTATAAGTGTTGATTTTGCAAAAATACAAGCCATTGTTGATTGGCCAGACCAACAAGTGCTACGCAAGTTCGTTCATTCTATGGGTTGTGAAGCTTTTATAGGCATTTTATTCGTGATTCCTTTTCAAGATTATTCTTGTTTTCCTTCATTAAGCTTTTCTTGTAGTTCAAAGATAGGATATCTTTCCTATTTTTCATCTTTGTATCAACGAAACAAGTTAGGAACCTGTCAATTCATCTAGAGTATGATGTTTTTTTAAGAGTAGTGTTGGAATAAAGAGAGAATTTTGCTTTGATATCTAACAGTTTGTGGGTGTTTTCTTGAAAGTATAACATGTCTTATCGGGGAAGTCCATCTAAGCAAACCGAATCCTTTGATGCGGCCAACATGGCAAAAAATAGTAAATAGAAAGATGAAAATAATTAAAGTCAAGAATAGACTTTAATTGTATAAAAGACTAAAATGCCCTTCTTAGCCACTTTGCTTGTTTGGGTCAAATTGAATGTCTTGTAAAGTTAAGAGGTTGACTTTGTCATCATCTTCTAAGTGAAGTTTGGCTTCCTCTTTAACTTTGAATTCTCGGACCAATCTTGAAATTAGTTGATTCATCATCTTTGTCCTTTGTCTAATCATTGTTCCTCTTAGCCTGGATAAGGGATCTCTTGAATTGGGCAGCCCCTTGGACGATCCTTTATCATCCTCTCCCCATTGAAGAGCATGATTGGTCCTCGATTCATCATCATCAACACAATCTGTATCAAAATCAAAAGGGGATAAGTGAGAAACATTAAACGTAGAATGTACGCCATACTCACCTTTCAAGTCCATCTTGTACGCATTATCATTCACCCTAACAACAACTTGAATGCAATTTACTCTTTCTTTGAATAGGAAATCGGTCTTTCCTAAGGTTTAACCAAACCCAATCACCAAACATCAAAGGATATTTTCTTTCGGCCTTTGTTGGCATATTTCGCAAATTGCTCATCCGCTTTGTGATGTACTCGGCTACTTGTTGATGCATTCTTTGTATATAATCTGCCCTAGAATAAATTTCTAAATTATAACACACATCAACGGGTAAATGAGCTAGATCTAAAGGGGTTAAAACCATAAACAACTTCAAAAGGAGAATTATTCTTAATTAATTATCAAAAGGTTAAACCTAATAAGGCACATCTTATGATGCGGGACCATCTAGAGGGCTGCCTCATATAAGGCATCCCTTATCCAACATCATAGGACCAATGACTAGATCAAGAACTAAGCAAGTTAATCAACAATTATCTACATTGATCCGAGAGCTAAAGCACAAAGAGGAGTCAAAGCTACATCTAGAAGATGAAGTTCAATTCCAACTAATAACTTTTGAAGGCATTCAAATCGGCCCAAACAAGCAAAGTGGCTAAAAAGGGCATTTTTGTCTTTTCACACATTAAAGTCTATTCTAGCCTATTCTAGACTTTAATTATTTTTAGTATTGTTATTTTATTATTCTAGCCGTGTATAGCAAGTAGTTGCTATAATAAAGGACATGTTGTCCATGTGTTAGTTAGTTGGTTATTAAGAGTCCTAATGCAACTAGGACTCTTCATTGTTTTGGTAGTTACTTTTATTTGTGCCGCCAAGATAATAGGAACATGTGCCTATTATCTTGTTTAGGTAGTTACTTGATAGCAAGTTGTTATTCAAGAGTCCTAATTCTTCTCTAGTTCAAGTTGGAACCGAAATACATCTACTTAAAGAGTATTTCGGCCACCTTTTTTACTTAGACTTGATATATTGATATTTTGATTAAGGTTATTCCTTTGATACTTGTTTATGAATTTCCGGAAGAACTTCATATTCTTTGAGTTACTGTATCAACTAGATTGTTTCTCTAGTTGTGGTGTTTCAGCCTCCATTGATACTTAGCCTGCCCGGGGTTGTGTTAAGTGTATTCCCATAGAAACTATTTCGAGATAGAGAAAGATCTGCTTAAAAGCCGAACCTTGATATGAAACATCACGGTTTCGCATCAAGTGGTATCAGAGCAAAAGGTTGATCTCTATCTTGGTGTACCCTTACGCTTTTTCAAAAAAAATTCTTGTTTGCTTGGAATAGACCGAGAAAGATAACAAAAAAATTATTACTACCATACGTAAAAGCCACCCGGAAGTAAATAAATTGGCAGCCGGGTTATCCTAGACACGGATCAAACCAAAAGCAAACTTCCTTGTCCGTTTGGACACAAAGGAATTGGCTCTTGTTCCCTCTTGTTCTTGAATTAGTCGCCATCAAACTCACCAAATCAAGGTAATATCTTCCTGACACGGAGTGCTTGATAAAGGCGGCCAAGAAAAGGGTAAGTCTCAAGGTATAAGGTAAAGGAAGAAATTAAAAAAACAAGGTTTTCAAGATTTTAAAATTTTTGGTTACTGTTCACAGCACTATTCATCCGAAAATTCAAAGTCTATTTTCAAGAAATCAAGAAGCGTAAAGGTTACATCTTTTTAACGATTACTCTTATTCTTTCTTTCTTAACTTTTTGAATTGGTCAAGATAGGATTTCTTTCCATTTTTTTTGAACCTTCCATCAACAAAACAATTCAATTTACCTAAATCATCTAGAGTTGGAAGTTCTTGACAAGTATTTGTGGGATCTTGAGAGAAAAATCAGTTTACTATTCACAGATTACTATTCACGGATTACTATTCACAGATCACTATTTACATATTACTATTTTCAGAATACTATTCACAGATTTTGTGAAAAGATTCAATCTTTAATATTCTTTTTCTACTAACGATTTTTGTGTGAATTTTTGTCAAAGATAATGTCTTCTGATGAAGGTACTTCGCAGCAAGGTGCCATAGATGGTGACAAACTTTTTAGAGAATCCATACAACAAACAATGAAAGCTATGATGCAATCCATCAATGAGCTCAAGATAGAGGTTCTTGAAATCAAGAACCATTCGGATAAAGGCAAAGGGGCAACAAAAGATGATCAAGAAGATCAAGATTCACATGAGTCCTTTGATCAAAATGCAAGAAACAACTTTCGGCAAAACCATGAATTTCAGCCGAAAGTTATTCCAAGAATGGTGGATAACTTTGCATATGAACCGAGGCAAAATCAGCAAAATCCAAGGTATGAACCGAGACCCTTTGTTCATGATCAAGAATTTGTGTCGAGAGCACATCAAAGAAGGGATGATCCTTTGAATTTTGAGCCGGGAGCCAATCTACAAAACCAAAGGTATGATCCGAGGCAAAATGTTCAAGACCTCAGGTATGATAATAATCTTGGTGCTATTAAGACCAAGATCCCTCCTTTCTTAGGTACAAATGACCCTCAATTATTTTTAGATTGGACACGAAAAGTTAACCATGTTTTTGATGTTCATAATTATTCCGAAGAGAAAAAGGTCAAATTAGCAGCCATGGAGTTTGGAGAATATGCATCAATTTGGTGGGATAAGGAGATTCATGAAAGGAGAAGATCGGGCCAAAGACCAATTGATTCATGGGAAGATATGAAAGCGGTCATGACACGACGATTCGTACCTCAAAGTTTTAATCGAGATTTGTACAATCAACTTCAAAGATTGAGGCAAGGAACAAAGACCGTTGATGAATATTACAAGGAGATGGAGATAGCCATGTTAAGATCAAACATCTGGGAAGATAATGAAGCTACTTTGGCGTGTTTCTTGGCTGGTCTAAATGACAAAATTAGACCCAAGGTAGAACGTCCTAACCTTAGTGATCTTATTTATATGGTTTATTTTGCTGAACAGGTTGAGATGCAGCAAAAAGAGAAGAGTTCAAGGACTTATTCGGCCAATTTCCAATCTTGGAAACGGCCAAATCAGTCCCTAAACAATTCTACTGTTTTGCCGAGCCCAAATAATGCTAAGGGCAGTTTGGGGAGTACAAAAGTAGCCACGGCTTCTTTTGGGGCAGCAAGGATATCAAACACTTCAAAACCGACCGATTTGAGGGCTAAATCAACTACATCAAATGATCGGGAATGTTTTAAGTGTAAAGGTAAAGGTCACTTTGCTCGGGATTGTCCTAATAAAAGCACCATGATCATGATGAACGATGGATCGTGGGTTAGTGAAGATGAGGAAATAACCGAAGAGGCAATTTTGGAGGATGAAGCCGAGGAGACTTTTCCGGATAATGGTAACAATTATCTTTTGGTAAATATGCAACTTTTACATTCTCAACCTTTAGATAATTTGCATCAACAAAGGAACAATCTATTTCAAACTAAATGCACAATTCAAGGAAAGATTTGTTTACTTATTATTGATAGCGGTAGTTGTACTAACGTTTGTTCTTTTGAGATGGTTACGGCTTTAGATTTACCCTTGAAAGCACATCCAATGCCCTATAAGCTTTCTTGGTTAAATGATAGCGGTGAGATTAAAGTTGATAAACAAGTGGAACTTAATTTCAGCATTGGAAACTATCAAGATTCGGTCACTTTTGACGTGGTCCCGATGACCGCAAGTCACATCATTTTGGGAAGACCTTGGCAATATGATAGAAGTGTAGATCATATTAGTCGAAGGAATGTTTACATGGTGACAATGGATAAAATTCGCTATAGTTTACATCCTATGTCACCCATTCAAAGTTTGTGAGATACAACAAAGATTATCCGAGGGTAGAGAGAAAAGAAGACAAGAGCGTGAGTTGAACAAACCAAGCATCCCTACCCAAAAGGTAACAACCGAGGTAAAAGGGACTGAAAAAGCCGAGAGTATGACAAGAAAAAAGGCATACTCGCAAAGAGAGAAGAAAGAGTGTTTATTTATCAATTTTGCAAAGGTAGAAAGGGTTTTACGTGCAAATAAACCCCTTGTTTTACTTGTTTTCAGAGAAACAGAGAGGTTAACTCTCCTTAACACTTTCAATTTTGATGATTTAACTTCTTCTCTTCCTAGTGTATGTATTGATGTTTTGAAGGAATTCAAGGAGCTATTTCCAAAGGAGTTGCCGAGAGGTCTACCTCCAATCCGAGGCATCGAACATCAAATCGACTTCATTCCGGGATCAAATCTTCCAAATAGGGCAGCCTATAGAGCAAATCCGGATGAGACCCGAGAAATCCAAAGGCAAGTCGATTTACTCTTAGAAAAAAGAGCAGTACGTGAATCTTTAAGTCCTTGTGCTAGTCCGGTTATTTTGGTACCTAAAAGAGAAGGCACTTTCAGATTATGTACGGATTGTCGCGATATTAATAAGATAACTATTAAATATAGACATCCTATACCTCGCTTAGATGATATGCTAGATGAGTTAAGTGGTGCTTTAATCTTTTCTAAAATTGATTTAACTCAAGGCTATCACCAAATTAGAATGAAAGAAGGTGATGAATGGAAAACTGCTTTTAAGACTAAATATGGATTATATGAATGGATTGTAATGCCTTTTGGTCTAAGTAATGCACCTAGTACTTTCATGAGATTAATGAACTACATATTCCGTCATTGTTTTGGTAAATTTGTTGTAGTTTATTTTGATGATATTCTTGTTTATAGTAAAACCTTAGAAGAGCATGTTCAACATCATAAGGCTGTTTTTACTATATTAAGAGAGCAAACATTGTATGCCAAGCTTGAAAAATGCATTTTTTGCACTAATTCTATTAACTTTCTTGGATACATTGTTAGTTCAAGTGATATTCAGGTTGATCCGGCCAAAACTGAGTCAATCATAAGTTGGCCGAGACCAACATCAGCAACACAAGTTCGTTCATTCTATGGTCTAGCAAGCTTTTATAGGCGATTTGTTCGTGATTTTAGCTCAATAGCCGCACCATTGAATGAAGTTGTGAAGAAAGATGTATCCTTTTTTTGGGATAAGGCGCAAGAAGAAATCTTCATAAAGCTTAAGCAATTACTCACTTCTTCCCCTATTTTATCTTTACCTCAATTTAATCTAACTTTTGAAGTTGAATGTGATGCTTCAGGTATAGGTATTGGGGCAGTTTTACAACAACAAGGCAAACCTTTGGCATATTTTAGTGAGAAATTAAGTGGCGCTTCACTTAATTATCCTACATATGATAAAGAGTTGTACGCTATTGTAAGAGCTTTAGAAACATGGCAGCATTACTTGATTGCAAAAGAGTTTGTCATCCACACGGATCATGAATCAATCAAGTATCTCAAAAGGCAAAGTAAGCTAAACAAGAGACACGCAAGGTGGGTTTCCTTTATTGATACCTTTCCTTATGTCATCAAATACAAAAAAGGTAAGGAAAATATTGTTGCGGATGCTTTATCTAGAAGGTACACTTTACTTTCAATTTTGCAAACTAAGTTACTTGGTTTTGAACATTTGAAAGCATTGTACAAAGATGATAATGATTTTTCTGATTTATACTCAGCATGTCATGTCTCGGCTAAAAAGGATTTTTATATATTTGAAGATTTCTTGTTTAAAGGCAATAGATTATTTGTACCATCTTGTTCTATGAGAGAATTATTGGTAAGAGAGGCACATAGTGGCGGCTTAATGGGACATTTTGGTGTTGTTAAAACATTTGATATTTTACAAGAACACTTTTATTGGCCTAAAATGAAAAAGGATGTGATGAAAATTTGTGATCTTTGTTTTAAGTGCAAACAGGCAAAAAGTACATCCAAGGCTCACGGTGATACGGGACCATCTAGAAGGATACATCATCCTTTACAAAGAATCCATAGACCAATGACTAGATCAAGAACAAGACAAAGGAATCAAGAACTAGCCACATTGGTCCGAGAGTTGAAGTCTAAAGAAGAAGCCAAGCTTCATTTAGAAGATGAAGTACAAGTTCATCTTCTAACTCTTGAAAGCATTCAAATCGGCCCAAACAAGCATTTTTGCTAAAAAGGGTATTTTAGTCTTTTCACATATTAAAGTCTATTCTAGACTATTTTAGACTTTAATATTTTCAGCAATGTTATTTGTTTTATTGTGTAGCCGAAATAAAGGACATGTTGTCCATGTGTTAGTTAGTTGGTTATTAAGAGTCCTAATGCAACTAGGACTCTTCATTATTTTGGTAGTTATTTCTATTTATGCCGCCAAGATAATAGGCACATGTCCCTATTATCTTGTTTAGGTAGTTACTTGATAGCAAGTTGTTATTCAAGAGTCCTAATTTTTCAAGGACTCTTATTTCCCTTTTCCTAGTTTGAGTTGGAACCGAATTACCTTCTACTTAAAGGGAATTTCGGCCACCTCTTTTACTTAGACTTGATATATTGATATTTTGATTAAGGTTAATCCTTTGATACTTGTTTATGAACTTCCGGTTGAATTTCATATTCCTTTAAGTTACTGTATCAACTAGTTGGTGTCTCTAGTTGTGGTGTTTCAACCTCCATTGATACTTAGCCTTTCCGGGATTGTGTTAAGTGTATTCCCATAGAAACTATTCGAGATAGAGAAAGATCTGTTTTCAGCCGAATCTTGATATAACCCATCATCAGGTTTCGCATCACACGGATTGCTCATGCCTTTACCAATTCCATCTTCACCATGGATAGATCTTTCCATGTATTTTATTCTTGGTTTACCAACGTCTAGAAGAGGTAATGATAGTATAATGGTTGTTGTTGATAGATTTTCTAAAATGGCTCATTTTATACCTTGTAGGAAAACAAATGATGCAAGCCATGTTTCGGATCTATTCTTCAAAGAAGTCATTCGGTTGCATGGTGTTCCAAAAACAATCGTAAGTGATAGGGACGTAAAGTTCCTAAGTTATTTTTGGAAAACCTTATGGAGTAAATTGGGGACTAAATTGCTATTTTCTACATCAAGTCACCCCCAAACCGATGGACAAACCGAGGTAACCAATCGAACTCTAGGGGTTTTACTTAGGGAACTTATTCAAAAGAATTTAAAAAGGTGGGAAGAATGTTTACCTATTGCTAAATTTTCATATAATCGTACTTTACATTCAACTACTAATAATTCACCTTTTGAAGTTATTTACGGTTTTAACCCCCTAACCCCTTTAGATCTAACCCCTCTTCCTATTGATGAGTACTATAATATAGAAGGTGATTCAAGGGCTGATTTTGTCCAAAGACTACATCTTGAAGTTGCCACCAACATCAAAAAGAAGAATGAGCGTATTGCCGTACAAGCCAATAAAGGCCGCAAGACAATTACATTTGAACCGGGTGATTGGGTTTGGATACATTTTAGGAAGGATAGATTTCCTAAAGAGAGAAAAAGTAAACTCCATCCCCGAGGAGATGGACCTTTTCAAGTCGTAGCCAAGATTAATGACAACGCATACAAAATCAACTTGGAAGGTAAGTATGGAGTCCATTCCACTTTTAATGTTACTGATTTATCTCCATTTGATTTTGATTCTGATTATGTTGATCACGATGATGATTCGAGGTCGAATCCTTTTCAAGAAGGAGGGGATGACGCGAGACCATCTAGAGGGCTGCCTCATATAAGGCTTCCCTTATCCAACATCATAGGACCAATGACTAGATCAAGAACTAAGCAAGTTAATCAACAATTATCTACATTGATCCGAGAGCTAAAGCACAAAGAGGAGTCAAAGCTACATCTAGAAGATGAAGTTCAATTCCAACTAATAACTCTTGAAGGCATTCAAATCGGCCCAAACAAGCAAAGTGGCTAAAAAGGGCATTTTTGTCTTTTCACACATTAAAGTCTATTCTAGCCTATTCTAGACTATTCTAGACTTTAATTATTTTTAGTATTGTTATTTTATTATTCTAGCCGTGTATAGCAAGTAGTTGCTATAATAAAGGACATGTTGTCCATGTGTTAGTTAGTTGGTTATTAAGAGTCCTAATGCAACTAGGACTCTTCATTGTTTTGGGAGTTACTTTTATTTGTGCCACCAAGATAATAGGAACATATGCCTATTATCTTGTTTAGGTAGTTACTTGATAGCAAGTTGTTATTCAAGAGTCCTAATTCTTCAAGGACTCTTATTTCCCTTTTCCTAGTTCAAGTTGGAATCGAAATACATCTACTTAAAGAGTATTTCGGCCACCTTTTTTACTTAGACTTGATATATTGATATTTTGATTAAGGTTATTCCTTTGATACTTGTTTATGAATTTTCGGTAGAACTTCATATTCTTTGAGTTACTGTATCAACTAGCTTGTTTCTCTAGTTGTGGTGTTTCAGCCTCCATTGATACTTAGCCTGCCCGAGGTTGTGTTAAGTGTATTCCCATAGAAACTATTTCGAGATAGAGAAAGATCTGCTTAAAAGACGAACCTTGATATAAAACATCACGATTTCGCATCATCTTATGCCTTGTAAGCTTTCTTGGTTGAATAATAATGGTGAAATTAAGGTGGATAAACAAGTGGAGATAGAGTTTGGGATAAGGATGTTCAAGGATAAAGTTTTGTGTGATGTGATGCCCATGCCCACAAGTCACATAATCTTGGGAAGGCCATTGCAATTTGATAGAAGTGCTGATCATCTGGGGGAAAAGAATGCATATGAAGTTACTAAAGATAAAATCCGATATACTTTACTTCATTTTATCTCCATGTCAAGCTTTTGAGGTACATAAACAAATGGCCATGAATAGATAGAAAAAAGAAAAAGAGAAAAAAGTGGAGCGAGTTGGAAAAAAAAAGTGATCCTGCCCATGAGTTAAAATCAGAAGCAAAAAAGGAGTCAAAAGCAGTGAGCTTAGTTAGACAAAAGCCAAGCTCACAAAAGGAGAGAAAATAGTGTTTATTTATCAACCCGGGAAAGGTAGATAGGGCAATTCGAGCAAAACAAGTTGTTTTGGTAGTTTTTAGAGAAATCGAAAGGTCTCTCGCTACTAACACTTTTTCTTTTGATCTAACATCTTCATCTCTATCTAGTCTTGCTGTTGATCTGTTGCAGGAATTAAAGGACATATTTCCCGAAGAGTTGCTGAGAGGGCTGCCTCCAATTAGAGGAATCGAGCATCAAATCGACTTCATTCCGGGAGCAAGTCTTCCAAACTGTGCGGCCTATAGTGAAAATCCGGATGAAAATCCCCAAATTCAAAGGCAAGTCGATTTGCTTTTGGAGAAGGAGCAGTTAAGAGAATCTTTAAGTCCTTGTGCTTGTCCGGTTATTTTAGTACCTAAGAAAGAAGGGACTTTTAGATTATGTACGGATTGTCGCGATATTAATAAAATAACTATTAAATATAGACATCCGATTCCTCGCTTAGATGATATGCTAGATGAGTTAAGTGGCGCTTTAATATATTCTAAAATCGATTTAACTCAAGGATATCCCCAAATAAGAATGAAAGAAGGTGACGAATGGAAAACCGCTTTTAAGACTAAATATGGATTATATGAATGGATTGTTATGCCTTTTGGTCTTACTAACGCACCTAGTACTTTCATGAGACTAATGAACTACATCTTTAGACATTGTTTTGGAAAATTTGTTGTAGTTTATTTCGATGATATACTTGTTTATAGTAAAACACCAGAAGACTGTTTTTACTATATTAAAGGAACAAACTTTGTATGCCAAACTCAAAAAATTTGTTTTTTGCACTAACTCTATTAACTGTCTTGGATACATTGTTAGTTCTCACGGTATAAGTGTTGATCCGGCAAAAATACAAGCCATTGTTGATTAGCGGAGACCAACAAGTGCTACGCAAGTTCGTTCATTCTACGGGTTGGCAAGCTTTTATCGGCGTTTTATTCGTGATTCCTTTTCAAGATTACTCTTGTTTTCTTTCTTTAAGCTTTTCGTGTAGGTCAAAGATAGGATATCTTTGCTTTATTTTTCATCTTTGTATCAACGCAACAAGTTGGGAACCTTTCAATTCATCTAGAGTTTGAAGTTCTTTTACGAGTAGTGTCGGAATAAAGAGAGAGTTTTTCTTTGATAACTAACTGTTTGTATGTGTTTTCATGAAAGTATAACATCTCTTATCGGGGAAGTCCATCTAAGCAAACTGAATCCTTTGATACGGCCAACATGGCTAAAAAATAGTAAATGGAAAGCTGAAAATAGACTTTAATTGTATAAAAGACTAAAATGCCCTTCTTAGCCACTTTGCTTGTTTGGGTCAAATTGAATGTCTTGTAAAGTTAAGAGGTTGACTTTGTCATCATCTTCTAAGTGAAGTTTAGCTTCCTCTTTAACTTTGAATTCTCGGACCAATCTTGAAATTAGTTGATTCACCATCTTTGTCCTTGGTCTAATCATTGGTCCTCTTAGCCTGGATAAGGGATGATACGGTACCAACCTCAAGGCTACCCAATTCAAAGGATCACATACATAGATGAGGCTGTGAACGAAGGACGTGAGTCAACTATCTACATCATTGGTTTGTGTATTATAGTACAAAGAGGATGCTAAGTTACACATAGGAATGTTGTACAAGCCAACCTCTTAAGTGTCAGAAATATACAAGGAATGGACAGCTTTGCGACAGTTTGGTATAATGATCATAACTTTCGATCTATGTTTCCAATGGACCTGATTCCAGTTGCATATTAAAGATAAGAGACATATCTACAACTTTTATGAAGACCACGAGATCAGATTCTGCCTTACTGGTATCCGAAATTGTCGTGCAACCTGATCCAACAATCTGTCCAGAATAGGGACGAATTTAAAGGGCATTTTTATCTTTTGTTCATTAAAGTCTATTCTAGACTTTAATTATTTTCAGCATATTATTTACTATATTTAGGTTTATATTCGTGTATAGCATGTAGTATTGCTATAATAAAGGACATGTTGTCCATAGTTGGTTATCTAGTTGTTAAGAGTCCCACATCTACTAGGACTCTTCTTGTTTAAGTGTTTACTTGATAGGAAGTTGTTTTCCAAGAGTCCTACTTCTTCAAGGACTCTTCCTTTTGTTGTAACCGAAATCTCAACCTATTTAAGGGAGATTTCGTCCACCTTTATACTTACGTTAGATATATTGATATTTTGGTAAGGTTATTCCTTAGCTTCTCGTGTTTGAACTTGATACGGGATCATATATGAAGCTTAAAGAGGTCATTTGGATAAATGACCTCATCAACATTCCAAATACGAGCTTCCAAGTAAAGCCTTTGTTCCAAGTGTTGAAAGTATATATTATAAAGGTTCAAGAGTTAAAGAAGCCTTCAAATAAAGCTAGACACAAGGATCAAAGCCATCTAATAGCATTTGAAGGAAAGATACATAATTGGAAGGAAAACGGTTGAAAGGGTATTTTAGTCATTTGATAATTAAAGTCTATTCTAGACTTTAATTATATTTCAGATTTATTATATTGTTTAATTAGCCATGTTGGCCAAAATAAGCTAGCTAAATAATAGGACATGTTGTCCTTGATGTTAGGTAGTGTTTTTAGTTATCTAGAAGTTGTAGAGTCCTAATCCTTAAAGGACTCTTATTTGTGGGTTATTTTTGGACGAAATTCCACTCTATTTAAGAGGGATTTCAGACATGTTATTACTTAGACTTGATATATTGATATTTTGATTTAAGGTTATTCCTTAGTTACTTTGTGTTTGATTCTCTGGGTAGAATTCATTCATGTTTGAGTTACTGTATCAATAAGTTTGGTTTATACTTATTGTGGTGTTTCAGCCCCCATTGATATTCAACCTTGCGGGAGAAAGGTTGTTTATATTCCCCCATAAACTGTTCGAGATAGAGAAAGATCGGGCATTCAAGCCGAACCTTCGTATTCGTACAACGGTTTCGCATCAGAACTTCTATGTAGAATTCATTCATTCTTTGAGTTACTGTATCAAGAAGTTTAGTTTCTCTTGTTGTGGTGTTTCTGCCTCCATCGATAATTAGTCTTCCTTAGCGTTGCGTTGATTATATTCCCTAGAAACTAGTTCGAGAATTAGAGAAAGATTGGGCTCAACTAAAAGTCGAACTCTTTGGTACCTTGTACAATTCGGTTCTTCATTAGGTGGTATCAGAGCAAAAGGTTCTTCTCCAATTCCCGGTGTACCTCCGCACAAAAATTTTCTTGTTTGCTAGATGGACAAAAAAAATAGCCGAGGCAAATATTAAAAAAAGAAAGAGCCACTTGGTATAAAGAAATTGGTAGCCAAGTATAGAAAAGAGAACTATAAAGCCAAAAGCAAACTTCTTGCCAACGAAAGCGATAGAGGCTCGTCCAAGAATTGGCAAAAGTTCCTCCTTGCTGTTTTGAGCCGAGATACATCCCATACATCAAGTATTGAAAGCGATAGAGCCTCACTACTTGATACATTCGGTCAAGATTAAGGGAAAATTCAAGAAAACCAGAAATTACTGTTCACGGGTTACTGTTCATCCGAATCAAGAAGATCAAGATCATCAAGAACCGGTTTCCATTCTCAATTAGGATTTCGTTTCTTCATCTTTTTCTTTCTAAAGCTTTTAGTTTAGGTCAAAGATAGGATTTCTTTCCTTATTTTTTTCAGCTTTGTGTCAACGCAACAAATTAGGAACCCATTCTTTAAATCTAGAGTTTGAAGTTCTATACGAGCAGTGTTGGAATAAAGAGTGAATCTTTCTTTGCTATCTAACCTTTTTTGTGTGTTTTTCTTGAATTATAAAGATGTCTTTTCAGGGTATCTCCATCAAAGAAAGGTGAAACCTTTGATCAAGAAAAGATGATGGGGGATATGGCGAGAAACGTGGCTGATATGACGGGACAAATGGCTGATTTAAGGGGCGAATTGGCGGACTCAAAAATCAAAATTCAGAAATTTCGAAATCAGCAACGTAAGGTTCTGGATAATACCAAGATTGATGATCAATTGGTTGATGAAGTTGAGCAGCCTAGGCCCCCTCCAAATCCGCTACCAAACCGGTTGATCAACAATCATATTTTTGAGCATAGAAGAAGGGGACCAATTTCAGCGTTATGACAGCAATCTTGATTCCATCAAGACGAAGATTCCGTCTCTCGAAGGTACAAATGATCCCAAATTATTTTTTGATTGGATTCATAAAGTTAACCATGTTTTTTATGTTCATAGCTATTCGGAGAAAAAGAAAGTAAAGCTAGCAGCCATGGAGTTTTATAGATATGCTTCTAGTTGGTGGAATAATGAAACCAAGACACGGATTAAAGTAGAACAACCAGAAATTGCAACTTGGGCCGAGATGAAAGCGGTGATGAAACATCGTTTTGTTCCTCTAGATTACATAAAGGAACTTTACAACCGTTTGCAAAGGTTAAAGCAAGGAGAGAGTTCGGTCGATGAGTATTACAAGGCCATTAAAATTGCAATGATTCGGGCCGACATTAATGAGGGAGATGAGGCAACAAAGACTCGGTTCTTGGCTGTTCTAAATGATAAGATCCCATCAAAGGTAGAACATGCTAATCTTGATAATATTACCTCTATGTTATATTATGCAGAGCAGGTTGAAAGACAACAAAAGGAAAAGAGTTTAAGGGCAAAAACGGCGACTTTCCAAACTTGGGAGAAGCCAAATCAGTCCCAGATTTTTCTACTGTTTTTCCAAGACAAAGCAAGGGTAAAGAGGTCCAAATTGGTGCAAAAACAACCACGGGGCAGTTTGGGGAAGTAAGGTCACAAAATTCAACCGTTTCGGCCAATACGAGGGTAAATTGTACTCCAAAACTTGTTCGGGAATGTTTAAAATGTATGGGCAAAGGACACTTTTCTAGGGACTGCTCTAACAAGAGTACTATGATCATGTTGGATGATGGAACGTGGGTTAGTGATAACAAAGCCGAAGAATCTGATTTTGCGAAAGAAACCGACAAATTGGAGGAACTTCCGGAAGATGGGAATCAACCTTTGGTTTCGATAAAGCTACTTCATTAACAACCTTTAGGTGATGTTCCAAGAGAGAAAAAAGAGAGTGAGTTGAAAAATACGAGTGCTCCTACCCATGAGGTAAAATCTGAGATAAAAATCATAGAAAAAGTCGAGCCAAAAGTGAGAAAAAAGGCAATCGCTCTAAGTGTGAGAAAAGAATGTTTGTACATTAATCCCGGAAAGGTATATAGGGAGATTCAAGAAAAACAACTTGTTGTTTTGTTGGATTTAAAAGGGACCACAAGGAACCTTTTTACTAACGCTTTTTCTTTTACTCTAACATCTTTTTCTACATCTAGTCTTGCTATTTTTCAGAAATTTCATGAAGTCTTCCCTACGGAGTTGCCGAGAGGGTTAGGTATAAGCCTTCAAAATCGTGACAGGTATAAACCATCTTTGGTTAAAAATCAGAAAATTCAAAACCAAGGTGAGTTAATTTAAATGCTTATATTAATCCGGAAAATATTATACTAAAGCATGAAATGACTTTTAGAATATATACGGATAGTCTACATATTAATCACATAACTTTTAAGTATAGACATCCGATTTATTGCTTTGATAATATGTTCATTTATAGTAAAAACCGAGAGCGGTTCATTTAATATCTTAGGGCTGTCTTTTCTATTATAAATAAACACACCTTGGATGCTAAGATGGAAAAGTATGTTTATTACACTCATTCTATTAACCTTCTTAGTTGCATCATGAGTTTTCAAAGTATTAAAGTTGAACCGGCAGAAGTTACAACAATTGAGGAATGGTCGAACACAACTAGTTCAAATAGCATTCGTTCATCATTTGAGTTGACAAGCTTTTGTAAGCGTTTTGTTCATGATCTTATCAAGCTTGCTGCCACAATGGAGAAAAGAGAGATACAATTCTTTTGGGACAGCCGCAAAAGAATTTCTTTAAAAGGTAAGTACGGTGAACCGTCTACTTTCTGTATTTCTAACTTGCTCCCATTTAATAATTTTTCAGATTGTAAAGCTAATTGTGATGATGATTCGAGGACGAATCAAGCTTTTCAAGGGGGAGGGGATGATATGGTACCAACCTCAGGGCTACCAAATTCAAAGGATCACATACATAGACCAATAATGAGGCTTAGAACAAAGGACGTGAGTCAACTATCTACATCATTGGTTCGTGTATTAAAGTACAAATAGGATGCTAAGTTACACATAGGAATGTTGTACAAGCCAACCTCTTAAGTGTCAGAAATATACAAGGAATGGACAGCTTTGCGACAGTTTGTATAATGATCTTAACTTTCGATCTATGTATCCAATGGACCTGATTCCAGTTGCATATTAAAGATAAGAGACAGATCTACAACTTTCATGAAGACCACGAGATCAGATTCTGCCTTACTGGTATCCGAAATCGTCGTGCAACCTGATCCAACAATCTGTCCAGAATAGGGACGAATTTAAAGGGCATTTTTGTCTTTTGTACAATAAAGTCTATTCTAGACTTTAATTATTTTCAGAATATTATTTACTATACTTAGGTTGATATTCGTGTATAGCAAGTAGTATTGATATAATAAAGGACATGTTGTCCATAGTTGGTTAATAGTCCCACATCTACTAGGACTCTTCTTGTTTAAGTGTTTTACTTGATAGCAAGTTTCTTCAAGGACTCTTCCTTTTTGTTGTAACCGAAATCTCAACCTATTTAAGGGAGATTTCGGCCACCTTTATACTTACGTTAGATATATTTATATTTTGGTAAGGTTATTCCTTAGCTTCTCGTGTTTTAACTTCTATGTAGAATTCATTCATTCTTTGAGTTACTGTATCAAGAAGTTTAGTTTCTCTTGTTGTGGTGTTTCAGCCTCCATCGATAATTAGCCTTCCTTAGCGTTGCGTTGATTATATTCCCTAGAAACTAGTTCGAGAATTAGAGAAAGATCGGGCTCAACTAAAAGTCGAACTCTTTGGTACCTTGTAACATTCGGTTCTTCATCAAGGGATCTCTTGAATAGGGCAGCCCCTTGGATGATCTTTTATTATCCCCTTCCCCTTGAAGAGCATGATTGATCCTCGAATCATCATCATCATCAACATAATCTGTATCAAAATCAAAAGGGGATAAGTATGTACGACATACTCAACTTTCAAGTCCATCTTATAGGCATTATCATTCACCCTAGCAACAACTTGAAAAGGTCCATCGCCCCTTGGTTTCAATTTACTCTTTCTTTCAATAGGAAATCGGTCTTTCCTAAGGTGTAACCAAACTCAATCACCAACATGAAAGGATATTTTCTTTCGGCCTTTGTTGGCATATTTCGCAAATTGCTCATTCCGCTTTGTGATGTTCTCGGCTACTTTTTGATGCATTCTTTGTATATAATCTTCCCCTAGAATAAACTTCTACATTATAATACTCATCAACGGGTAAAGGAGCTATATCTAAAGGGGTTAAGGGGTTAAATCCATAAACAACTTCAAAAGGAGAATTATTCTCAATTAATTATCAAAAGGTTAAACTAATAAGGCATTTCCTATGCCTTGTAAGCTTTCTTGGTTGAATAATAATGGTGAAATTAATTTGGACAAACAAGTGGAGATAGAGCTTGGGATAAGGATGTTCAAGGATAAAGTTTTGTGCGATGTGGTGCCCATGCCCGCAAGTCACATAATCTTGGGAAGGCCATTGCAATATGTTAGAAGTGCCGATCATCTGGGGGAAAAGAATGCATATGAAGTTACTAAGGATAAAATCCAATATACTTTACTTCCTTTTATCTCCATGTCAAGCTTTTGAGGTACATAAACAAATGGCCATGAATAGAGAGAAAAGAGGAAAAGAGAAAAAAGAGCGAGTTGGAAAAAAAAAGTAATCCTGCCCATGAGTTAAAATCCGAAGCAAAAAAGGACCCAAAAGCCGTGAGCTTAGTTAGACAAAAGGCAAGCTCGCAAAAGGAGAGAAAAGAGTGTTTATTTATCAACCCGGGAAAGGTAGATAGGGCAATTCGAGTAAAACAACTTGTTGTTTTGGTAGTTTTTGGAGAAACCGAAAGGTCTCTCGCTACTAACACTTTTTCTTTTGATCTAACATCTTCTTCTCTATCTAGTCTTGCTGCTGATCTGTTGCAGGAATTCAAGGACGTATTTCCCAAAGAGTTGCCGAGAGGGCTGCCTCCAATTAGGTGAATCGAGCATCAAATCGACTTCATTCCGGGAGCAAGTCTTCCAAACTGTGCGGCCTATAGTGAAAATCCCCAAATTCAAAGGCAAGTCGATTTGCTTTTGGAGAAGGAGCAGTTAAGAGAATCTTTAAGTCCTTGTGCTTGTCCGGTTATTTTAGTACCTAAGAAAGAAGGGACTTTTAGATTATGTACTGATTGTCGCGTTATTAATAAAATAACTATTAAATATAGACATCCGATTCCTCGCTTAGATGATATGCTAGATGAGTTAAGTGGCGCTTTAATCTTTTCTAAAATCGATTTAACTCAAGGATATCCCCAAATAAGAATGAAAGAAGGTGACGAATGGAAAATCGCTTTTTAGACTAAATATGGATTATATGAATGGATTGTTATGTCTTTTGGTCTTACTAACTCACCTAGTAATTTCATGAGACTAACGAACTACATCTTTAGACAATGTTTTGGAAAATTTGTTGTAGTTTATTTCGATGATATTCTTGTTTATAGTAAAACCCTAGAAGATCATATTGAACATCTTAGGGCTGTTTTTACTACATTAAAGGAACAAACTTTGTATGCCAAACTCAAAAAATTTGTTTTTTACACTAACTCTATTAACTGTCTTAGATACATTGTTAGTTCTCAAGGTATAAGTGTTGATCCGGCAAAAATACAAGCCATTGTTGATTGGCCGAGACCAACGAGTGCTACGCAAGTTCGTTCATTCTATGGGTTGTGAAGCTTTTATAGGCATTTTATTCGTGATTCCTTTTCAAGATTATTTGTGTTTTCTTTCTTTAAGCTTTTCGTGTAGTTGAAAAATCGGATATCTTTCCTATTTTTCATCTTTGTATCAACGCAACAAGTTAGGAACCTTTTAATTCATCTAGAGTATGAAGTTCATTTAAGAGTAGTGTTGGAATAAAGAGAGAATTTTGCTTTGATATCTAACAGTTTGCGTGTGTTTTCTTGAAAGTATAACATGTCTTATCGGGGAAGTCCATCTAAGCAAACCGAATCCTTCGATGCGGCCATCATGGATAAAAATTGTAAATAGAAAGATGAAAATAGTTAAAGTCTAGAATAGACTTGATACGGTACCAACCTTGGGGCTGCCCAACTCAAGGGAACGTGTGTTACGATACAAAGAGGACTCTAAATTACATCTAGGAATGTTGCCCAAGTCAAACTCTTAAGTATCACAAGTGTACAAGGAATGGACAGCTTTGCTACTGTTTGGTGTAATGATCATATCTTTCGAAATAAATATCCAATGGAGCTGATTCCAGTTGCATATTAAAGATAAGAGGCAGATCTACAACTTCTATGAGATCACAAGATCGGATTCTGCCTTCTTGATATCCGAAATAGGTGTACAAGTTGGCCCAACAAGCTGTCCAGAATTGGGACGAATTTAAAGGGCATTTTAGTCTTTTTATGTACAATTAAAGTCTATACTAGACTTTAATTATTTTCAGCATATTTAATTACTATAATTTCGTGTATAGCAATTAGTTGCTATAATAAAGGACATGTTGTCCATGTGTTAGTTAGTTGGTTAATAAGAGTTCTAATGCAACTAGGACTCTTCATAGATTTGTTAGTTGGTTCTAGATTAGCCACAAGATAATAGGAACATGTGCCTATTATCTTGTTTAAGTGTTTTACTTGATAGCAAGTTGTTATTCAAGAGTCCTAATTCTTCAAAGACTCTTATTTGTTTTCAAGAGTCCTAATCCTTCAAGGACTCTTATTTCCCTTTATTGTTGTAACCGAAATCTCAACTTATTTAAGGGAGATTTCGGCCACATTTTTAATTAGACTTGATATATTGATATTTTGATTAAGGTTATTTCTTTGATACTTGTTTATGAATTTCCGGTAGAACTTCATATTCTTTGAGTTACTGTATCAACTAGCTTGTTTCTCTAGTTGTGGTGTTTCAGCCTTCATTGATACTTAGCCTGCCCGGGGTTGTGTTGAGTATATTCCCATAGAAACTATTTCGAGATAGAGAAAGATCTACTAAAAAGCCGAACCTTGATATAAAACATCACGGTTTCGCATCAAGTGGTATCAGAGAAAAAGGTTGATCTCTATCTTGGTGTACCCTTACGCTTTTCAAATTTTTTTTTCTTGTTTGCTTGGAATAGACCGAGAAAGATAACAAAAAAATTATTACTACCATACGCAAAAGCCACCCGGAAGTAAAGAAATTGGCTGATGCGAAATCTTGATGGGTTATATCAAGACTCGGCTGAAATTTAGATCTTTCTCTATCTCGAATGGTTTATGGGAGAATGTACTTAACACAGTCCCGGAAAGGTTAAGTATCAATGGAGGTTGAAACACCACAACTAGATAAACCAACTAGTTGATACAGTAACTTAAAGGATTATGAAATTTAACCGGAAGTTCATAAACAAGTATCAAAGGTTTAACCTTAATCAAAATATCAATATATCGAGTCTAACTAAATAAGGTGGCCGAAATTCCCTTTAAGTAGAAGGTAATTCGGTTCCAACTCAAACTAGGAAAAGGGAAATAAGAGTCCTTGAAGAATTAGGACTCTTGAATAACAACTTGCTATCAAGTAACTCCCTAAACAAGATAATAGGCACATGTTCCTATTATCTTGGTGGCTGAAATAAAAGTAACTACCAAAATAAAGAAGAGTCCTAGTTGCATTAGGACTCTTAATAACAAACTAACTAACACATGGACAACATGTCCTTTATTATAGAAACTACTTGCTATACACGAAATTATAGTAAAGAAATATGCTGAAAATAATTAAAGTCTAGTATAGACTTTAATTGTACATAAAAAGACTAAAATGCCCTTTATAATTCGTCCCCATTCTGGACAGCTTGTTGGGCCAACTTGTACGACGATATTGGATATCAAGTAGGCAGAATCTGATCTTGTGATCTTCATAGAAGTTGTAGATCTGTCTCTTATCTTTAATATGCAATTGGAATCAGCTTCATTGGATACATATATCGAAAGATATGATCATTATACCAAACAGTAGCAAAGCTGTCCAATCCTTGTATACTTGTGATACTTAAGAGGTTGACTTGAGCAACATTCCTAGATGTAATTTAGAGTCCTCTTTGTATCGTAGCACACGTTCCCTTGAGTTGGGCAGCCCCAAGGTTGGTACCGTATCATCCCCTCCCTCTTGAAAAGGATTCGTCCTCGAATCATCCCAAAAATCCACTTTATAATCTAAAAAATGAATAAAAGGGAGCAAGTTAGAAATTTGGAAAGTAAAAATTGCGTTGTCCCTACCTGTCAAGGAGATTCTCTTGCGGCTGTCCCAAATAAATGGTGTCTTGTCCTTCGTAATTGAAATTAATGGAGCAGCAAGCTTGCAAAAATCGCGAACAAAACGTTTATAAAAGCTTGCCAACTCGTATGTTGACCGAACTTGAAGGATACTAGTTGTTCTCGGCCATTCCTTTATTGCATTATCTTTTGCCGGATCAACTTGAATACCTTGTAAACTTAACATATAACTAAGAAGATTAATAGAATGAGTGTAAAAAACATAATTAACCGTCTTAGCATACAAGTTTTGTGTATTTATAATAGAAAAAACAGTCCTAAGATGTGTACTAACATGTTCTCGGTTTTGACTATTAATAAATATTTTATCAAAGCAATAAATTGGATGTCTATATTGAAAAGTTATATGATTAACATGTAGACTATCCGTATATGTTCTAAAAGCCCTTTTATGCTTAGGTTCAATATTTACCGGATTAAAAGAAGGACTTAAAGACTTACTTACCTTCTTCGTTGCACAAATTAACTCACCTTGGTTGTGAATTTGTTGATTTGTACCCGAAGATGGTTTATACCTTTCTCGATTTTGAAGGCTAATAAGTAACCTTCTTGGCAACACCTTTGGGAACACTTCATGAAACTTCGAAAAAATAGCCAAACTAGATGTAGCAAAAGATGTTAGAGTAAAAGAAAAAGTGTTAGTAAATAGGTTCCTTGCGGTTCCTTGCAAATCTAACAAAACAACAAGTTGTTTTTCATGAATTGTCCTCTCTACCTTTCCGGATTTAATGAACAAACATTCTTTTCTCACTTTTTGAGCTATTGCCTTTTTTCTTACCATGCTTGCGGCTTTTTCCACTCTTTTTACCTCGGTTTTGGCCTTAGGGATAAGTTCGCTCTTTTTTTTTCAACTCTTGTTCTTTTAACCTCTTTTCCCTCCCCCTCGGCAAGTAGTCTTTGAGTCTCACAAACCCGATTCGGTGTCATAGGAAGCAAGTGTGTACCGAATGTTATCTTTGGTAACCTTGTAGACATTCCTTCGGCCAATATGATCCGCGAACCTATCATATTGCCAAGGTCTTCCCAGAATAATGTGACTTGCGGTCATAGGTACCACATCACATAAAACAGTATCTTTAAAGTTCCCAATGCCGAAGTCAAATTCTACCTGTTTATCCACTTTAATCTCCCCGCTATTGTTTAACCAAGAAAGCTTGTATGGCATCGGATGTGCTTTCGTAGGTAAATTTAAAGCGGTTACCATATCGTAAGAACAAACGTTAGTGCAGCTACCATTATCAATAATAACTAAACATGTTCTATCTTTAATAGTGCACTTAGTTTGAAAAAGATTACTACGGTGTTGATGCAAATCATCTATTGATTGAGAATGTAAAAGTTGCATATTAACCAAAAGAAATTTACCATCACTCGGATATTCTCCATTGCCCTCGGCTTCATCTCCCAATAATGTGTCCTCGGCCTCTTCTTCATCACTTTCGGCCTCAATGTCCCAATTTGTCTCAAAACTTTCGGATTCTTGAGATTATTGATTTTCTTGAACATCTATGGTCACTTCTTGCTGCAAAGTACCTTCACTAAAAGACATTATCTTTGCAAAGAAGAAATTCACACAAAAATCGTTAGTAGAAAAAGATATTAAAGATTGAATCTTTTCACAAAATCTGGGAATAGTAATCTGTGAATAGTAATCTGTGAATTTCACAAAATATTTCAACCTCTTTGTATCGTAGCACACGTTCCCTTGAGTTGGGCAGCCCCGAGGTTGGTACCGTATCATCGGCAGCCGGGTTATCCTAGACACGGATCAAACCAAAAGCAAACTTCCTTGTCCGCTTGGACACAAAGGAATTGGCTCTTGTTCCCTCTTGTTCTTGAATTAGTCACCATCAAACTCATCAAATCAAGGTAATATCTTCCTGACACGGAGTTCTTGATAAAGGCGGCCAAGAAAAGGGTAAGTCTAAAGGTATAAGGTAAAGAAAAAAATCAAGAAAACAAGGTTTTCAAGATTTTAAAATTTTCGGTTGCTGTTCACTGCACTATTCATCCGAAAATTCAAAGTCTATTTTCAAGAAATCAAGAAGCGTAAAGGTTACATCTTTTTAACGATTACTCTTATTCTTTCTTTCTTAACTTTTTGTGTAGGTCAAGATAGGATTTCTTTCCATATTTTTTCAACCTTCCATCAACACAACAATTAAATTTCCCTAAATCATCTATAGTTGGAAGTTCTTGACAAGTATTTGTGGAATATTGAGAGAAAAATCAAAACAATTACTATTCACAGATTACTATTCACTTACTGTTCACAGTTACTGTTCACAGATTACTATTCACGGTTACTGTTCACAGATTACTATTCACAGATTACTATTCATTCAATTTTTCGTGTGAATTTTTCTACTAACGATTTGTGTGATTCTTTTTCTTTGCAAAGATAATGTCTTTTGATGAAGGTACTTCGCAGCAAGAAGTGACCATAGATGTTCAAGATGATCAAGAATCTCAAGAATCCAAAAGTTTTGAGGCAAATTGGGAATTTGAGGCCGAAACTTTTGAAATTGAAGCCGAGGGCAATGGTGAGTTTCCCGCGGATGATGGTAATTTTCTTTTGGTCAATATGCAACTTCTACATTCTCAACCTTTAGATGATTTGCATCAACACCGAAGTAATCTTTTTCAAACTAAGTGCAATGTTAAGGATAGAACTTGTTTGGTTATTATTGATAATGGTAGTTGCACTAACGTTTGTTCTTATGAGATGGTAACCGCTTTGGATTTACCTATGAAAGCACATCCGATGTCGTACAAGCTTTGATGCGGATCCGGGGTAAAAAGTACCAAGAATTCGACAACAAAAATGTTTCGGATCTTTCTCTTTCTCGAAATCAGTTTAACGGGGGAATATAATCAACGCGACTCCAAGAAGGTTGATCATCAATGGATGCTGAAACACCACAATAAGCGTAAACTAAACTTATTGATACTGTAACTCAAGAAGGAATGACAAGGTAAAAACCTCACATCATGTTCCAAAAATATCTTGTATTAAAACAACTAATCTGAATATTATGTTGGCCGAACCCTCCATTATATAGAGTAATAATTCGGTTCCAAACAACAACAAATAAGAGTCCTTGAAGAATTAGGACTCTTGATTAAACAACTTGCTATCAAGTAAAACACTTAAACGAGAAGAGTCCTAGTAGATGTGGAACTCTTAACAACTAGATAACCAACTAACTAACACATGGACAACATGTCCTTTATTATAGCAATACTACTTGCTATACACGAAAATAATGTAAATAATATGCTGAAAATAATTAAAGTCTAGCATAGACTTTAATTGTACAAAGACTAAAATGCCCTTTAATTTCGTCCCAATTCTGGACAGCTTGTTGGGCCAACTTGTACGACAATTTCGGATATCAAGAAGGTAGAATCTGATCTCGTGATCTGCATGAAAGTTGTAGATCTGCCTCTTATCTTTAATATGCAATTGGAATCAGTTCCATTGGATTCCTGGATTGATAGATATGATGTTTATACCAAACTGTTGCAAAGCTGTCCAATCCCTTATCAAGCTTTCTTGGTTAAATAATAGTGGGGAGATTAAAGTTGATAAACAAGTGGAGGTTAATTTCAGCATTGGGAAGTTCAAAGACACAGTTTTATGTGATGTGGTACCTATGACCGCAAGTCACATTATTTTGGGAAGACCTTGGCAATATGATAGGTTCGCGGATCATATTGGTCGAAGGAATGTTTACAAGGCTACAAAAGATAACATTCGGTATACATTGCATCCTATGACACTGAATCAAGTTCGTGAGACTCAAAGAAAATTAGCCGAGGGAAGAGAAAAGAGATTAAAAGAGCATGAGTTGAAAAAAAAAAGAGTGAACATATCCCTGAGGTAAAATCCGAGGTAAAAAAGAATGAAAAAGCCGTGAGCATTGTGAGAAAAAAGGCATGCTCACTAAAAGAGAAGAAAGACTGTTTGTTCATTAAATCCGGAAAGGTAGATAGGACAATTCAAGCAAAACAAATTGTTGTTTTGTTAGATTTGCAAGGAACCGCAAGGAACCTATTTACTAACACTTTTTCTTTTACTCTAACATCTTTTTCTACATCTAGTCTTGCTATTTTTCAGAAGTTTCATGAAGTCTTCCCTAAGGAGTTGCCGAAAAGGTTACTTATTAGCCTTCAAAATCGTGAAAGGTATAAACCATCTTCGGGTACAAATCAGCAAATTCAACATCAAGATGATTTAATTCTTGAAAAGAAGAAGGTAAGTACGTCTTTAAATCCTTATGTTAATCCGGTAAAGATTATACCAAAGCATGAAGGGATTTTCAGAATATATACAGTTAGTCCGAATATTAATCAAATAACTTTTAAATATAGACATCCGAATTCTTACTTTGATAATATATTTATTAATAGTCAAAACCGAGAACATGTTAGTACACATCTTAGGGCTGTTTTTTCTATTATAAATACACAAACCTTGTATGCTAATTATGTTTATTACACTCATTCTATTAATCTTCTTAGTTACATGATGAGTTTACATGGTATTAAAGTTGAACCGGCAAAAGTTAATGCGATGGTGGTGTTGGAGTACATTTAATCTAAGGTGCGCCAATTCGATTGGGCCGGGCCGGGATTGGATTGGGCCCTTAATCGGGTTGGGCCGACCAATATGATTGGGCCGACCGACCCGTTTTGGACCGACCTTATGGCTGGAAAATTGGACACATATTTTCAGCTCATATGTCTCTTATCTAGAGGTTAAAGGAGTGGAGAAAGTGGAGGAGTGGTTTCCTCCATGATCTCCCACTTTCCCCTTTATCTCTCCCCACTCTCTCTTGATAGACTAAGGGAAAAATACTGATTTTTCCCATTGATTCTAATCATTTTTTTTTCCAGCTTTTGAAGCTTAGGAAAAAGAGAGAAAAAAGTGAGTTTTAGAGAGAAAAAAAAAGATAGATTTCTAGACTTGTTTTCTAGCTTTTTGCTAATAGGAAAGAAGTTAGAAATCCTGTATCTTATTCTTCTGATAAGGTCTGAAATACATACTCCATTGAAGAGTGTCTTCAAAGCTTCTACAAGGCGTTGGCTAGCACCAAGCAATAGAAGACCATCCCCGGAAGATCGAGTGGATACTGGGAGAGACGGAGCCTGCATTGTGATGTTCCGTTCGTGACAACATACCGCTGAAAGCGTTTCAGCCATTCTAGCATCAATATAAGGTAAAACACTATCCCATAGTCGTAGGTTCTTACTCGTGGAAGATCCTGGTAGAGGCGGGTCAAGTTTTATTCCGCTGCGCATTTATGTGTGACCCGGTTATTCCTCTAACAGGTGGAATGGCTGAGAACAACCAATACAATTCTAGATCGTCCAACATATGAGTTAGCAAGCTTTGATAAACATTTTGTTCGTGATTTTAACAAGTTTGCTGCTCCATTAATTTCAATTAAGAAGGACAAGACACCATTTATTTGGGACAGCCGCAAGAGAATCTCCTTGATAGGTAAGGACAATGCAATTTTTACTTTCCATATTTCTAACTTGCTCCCTTTTATTCATTTTTCAGATTATAAATGATGAAGAACCGCAAGGTTCGACTTAAGTTGAGCCCGATCTTTCTTCAATTGTCGAACTAGCTTCTATGGGAATTTAATCAACGCAACTCTAAGGTAGGTTAATTAACAATGGAGGCTGAAACACCACAACTAGAGAAACAAGCTAGTTGATACAGTAACTCAAGAATGAATGAATTTCTATCTAGAAGTTCAAACACGAGAAGCTAAGGAATAACCTTACCAAAATATCAATATATCTAACGTAAGTATTACAATGGCCGAAATCTCCCTTAAGTAAGGTTGAGATTTCGGTTACAACCCATAAAAGAAATAAGAGTCCTTAAAGGATTAAGACTCTTGAAAACAAATAAGAGTCCTTGAAGAAGTAGGACTCTTGAATAACAACTTGCTATCAAGTAACTAACTAACAAAAAGGTGGCGGCTAGAATCTCTTCTAACTACCAAATCTATGAAGAGTCCTAGGTGCATTAGGACTCTTCTTAACAAACTAACTAACACATGGACAACATGTCCTTTATTATAGCAATGCCTTGCTATTACACGGCTAAATAATGAAATAACAATACTAAAATTAATTAAAGTCTAGAATAGTCTAGAATAGGCTAGAATAATAGACTTTAATATGTAAAAAGACTAAAATGCCCTTTTTAGCCACTTTGCTTAGTTGAGCCGTGTTGAATACTTGTAAAACTTAAGAGGTTGATGTGAATGTCTTCCTCTAGATGAAGATTAACTTCCTCTTTAGTTTTGATACTTCGGATCAATGATGATACTTTGTCCATTGTCTTCTTTGCCCTTGATCTTGTGATTGGCCCTTGAAGGTTCTTTAGTGGATCTTTGGAGTAGGGCTGCCCTTGGTATAATCCCGTATCATCCCCTCCTTCTTGAAAAGCATGATTCGTCCCCGAATCATCTTCATGATCAGCACCATAGTCTATATCAAAATCAAAAGGAGATAAGTCAGACACATTAAAAGTAGAATGAACGCCATACTTACCTTTTAGATCTATCTTGTATGCATTATCATTGATCTTCGAAATAACTTGGAATGGTCCATCTCCTCTTGGATGTAATTTACTTTGTCTTTCCTTCGGAAATCTATCTTTCCGAAGATGTAACCAAACCCAATCTCCAACTTCAAAACAAAGTTGCTTTCGGCCTTTGTTTACTTGTTTTGAAGTTTGTGCATTTTTCTTCTTGATGCTCTCGGTAACATTTTGATGAAGTTGTTGTATATATTCTGCCCTAGAATCACTTCTACATTATAATACTCATCAACAGGTAAAGAAATTAGATCCAACGGGGTTAAGGGATTAAAGCCATACACAACTTCAAATGGAGAATTATTCGTAGTAGAATGTAAAGTTCTATTATAAGCAAATTCAGCAATAGGTAAACATTCTTCCCACCTTTTTAAGTTCTTTGAAATTAAAGTCGTAAGTAACACTCCTAAAGTTCTATTTGTTACCTCAGTTTGGCCATCGGTTTGGGGATGTCTAGATGTTGAAAATACCAATTTAGTCCCCAACTTACTCCATAATGTTTTCCAAAAGTAACTCAAGAACTTTACGTCTCTATCACTAACTATGGTTCTCGGAATCCCATGAAGCCGCACCACCTCTTTTAGGAATAAATCCGCAACATGACTTGCATCGTTTGTTTTCCTACAAGGAATAAAATGTGACATTTTAGAAAAACGATCTACGACAACCATGATACTATCATTACCTCTTTGGGATCTCGGCAAACCTAAGATAAAATCCATAGATAAGTCAATCCAGGGTAAAGAGGGAATGGGTAAAGGCATGTATAATCCATGAGCTTTGCTTGTACTTTTAGCTTGTTTACATTTAATGCAAAGTTCACATGTCTTTCTAACATGCCGTCTCATTTTAGACCAATAAAAGTGTTCCTGTAAAATATCGAAAGTTTTAACAACACCAAAATGACCCATTAAGCCGCCACAATGTGCTTCCCTAACAATTAATTCCCTAATAGAACATGAAGGAATACACAATCTATTGCTTTTAAACAAGAAATCTTCAAATCTGAAAAATGAATTTTGAGCCGAGAGCTCACATTTGGCATACAAATCAGAAAATTCTAAATCATCCTTATATCATGCTTTGATATGATCAAAACCAAGTAATTTAGCATGCATTAAGGAAAGCAAAGTAAATCTTCGAGATAGAGCATCGGCAACGATGTTTTCTTTACCCTTCTTGTATTTGATGATGTATGGAAAAGTATCGATAAAGGAAACCCACCTTGCATGTCTTTTATTCAACTTACTTTGGCCTTTTAGATACTTGATTGACTCATGATCGGTGCGAATGACAAATTCTCTTGCGATCAAGTAGTGTTGCCAAGTTTCCAAAGCTCGAACAATGGAATATAACTCCTTATCATAAGTAGGATAATTAAGCGAAGCATTGCTTAATTTCTCGCTAAAATATGCTAAAGGCTTACCTTGTTGTTGTAAAACAGCCCCTATACCTAAACCTGAAGCATCACATTCAACTTCAAACATTATATCAAAATTAGGTATAGCTAAAATTGGAGAACAAGTAAGTAATTGTTTCATTTTCTCGAAACATTCTTCTTGCGGCTTGTCCCAAAAGAATGAGACGTCTTTCTTCATTACTTCATTTAATGGGGCAGCCATCGTGCTAAAATCACGAATAAAACGCCAATAAAAGCTTGCCAACCCATAAAACGATCTAACTTGTGTCACACTTGTTGGTCTCGGCCACTCTTGAATGGCTTGAATTTTAACCGGATCAACACAAATACCTTGAGAACTAACTATATAACCAAGAAAGTTAACCGAATTAGTGCAAAAAACACACTTTTCAAGTTTAGCATATAAGGTTTATTCTCTTAAAATAGTAAAAACAGCTTTAAGATGTTCTAAATGCTCTTCTAAGCTTTTACTATAAACAAGAATATCATCGAAATAAACTACAACAAACTAGCCAAAACAGTGTCTAAATATGTAGTTCATTAATCTCATGAAAGTACTAGGTGCATTAGTAAGATCAAACGGCATAACAATCCATTCATATAATCCATATTTAGTCTTAAAAGCGGTTTTCCATTCATCACCTTCTTTCATTCTAATTTGGTGATAGCCTTGAGTTAAATCAATTTTTGAAAATATTAAAGCGCCACTTAACTCATCTAGCATATCATCTAAGCGAGGAATCGGATGTCTATACTTAATAGTTATTTTATTAATATCACGACAATCCGTACATAATCTGAAAGTCCCTTCTCTCTTAGGTACTAAAATGACAGGACTAGCACAAGGACTTAAAGATTCTCTTACCTGCTCCTTTTCAAGGAGTAAATCGACTTGCCTTTGTATTTCTCGGGTCTCATCCGGATTGGCTCGGTAGGTAGCCCGGTTTGGCAAACTTGCTCCCGGAATGAAGTCGATTTGATGCTCGATTCCTCGAATTGGAGGCAGCCCCCTCGGCAATTCCTTGGGAAATACGTCTTGGAATTCCTTCAAAAGATCAAAAGCAAGACTAGGAAGAGAAGATGATGTTAGATCACAAGAAAAATCATTAGAAAGGAGAGACCTTTCTGTTTCTCGGAATACCAACAAAACAAGTGGTTGTTTTGCTCGTATTGCTCTATCTACCTTTCCCGGGCTTATAAACAAACACTCTTTTCTCTCTTTTGTGGAACTTGCCTTTTGTCTCACTAAGCTTACGGCTTTTACCTCATTTTTCCTCTCGGTTTTTACCTCAAGGGTTGGGACACTCGGCTTTTTCCTCTCACCCTCTTTTCTTTGCTTTTATCTCTTCTCTATATTGATGGCCATTTGTTTATGGATCTCACAAGCTGCATTTAAAGTTAAAGGAATTAGTTTAAACTTTAAATCATCCTTTTGAAGTAAATATGTATTTTCTCTACCCATGTGATTTGCACTTCTATCGTATTGCCATGGCCTTCCCAAGATTATGTGACTTGCAGTCATCGGGACCACATCACATAAAACCGAGTCTTTATATCTCCCGATCTCGAACTCTATCTCAACTTGCTTATCCACCTTGATTTCACCATTATTATTCAACCACGATAATTTATAAGGCATATGATGTGCCTTACATGGTAAATCAAGTGCGGAAACCATATCATAAGAGCAAACATTAGTACAACTTCCATTATCAATAATGACTAAAACAGATTGGCCTTTTACCTCGCATTTGATTTGGAAGAGATTACTTCTATGTTGGTGTAGATCATCCAGAGATTACTTCCTTTCATGAGTCCATCCAGTTATTTTAGACATCCAATTCCTCGCTTAGATGATATGCTAGATGAGTTAAGTGGCGCTTTGATATTTTCTAAAATTGATTTAACTCAAGGCTATCACCAAATTAGAATGAAAGAAGGCGATGAATGGGGAAAACTGCTTTTAAGACTAAATATGGATTATATGAATGTATTGTTATGCCTTTTGGTCTTACTAATGCACCTAGTACTTTCATGAGATTAATGAACTACATATTTAGACACTGTTTTGGCAAGTTTGTTGTAGTTTATGTCGATGATATTCTTGTTTATAGTAAAAGCTTAGAAGAGCATCTAGAACATCTTAAAGCTGTTTTTACTATTTTAAGAGAAGAAATCTTATATGCTAAACTTGAAAAGTGTGTTTTTTGCACTAATTCGGTTAACTTTCTTGGTTATTTAGTTCTCAAGGTATTTGTGTTGATCCAATAAAAATTCAAGCCATTCAAGAGTGGCCGAGACCAACAAGTGTGACACAAGTTAGATCGTTTTATGGGTTGGCAAGCTTTTATAGGCGTTTTATTCGTGATTTTAGCACGATGGCTGCCCCATTAAATGAAGTAATGAAGAAAGACGTCTCATTCTTTTGGGACAAGCCGCAAGAAGAATGTTTTGAGAAGATGAAACAATTACTTACTTGTTCTCCAATTTCAGCTATACCTAATTTCGATATAATGTTTGAAGTTGAATGTGATGCTTCAGGTTTAGGTATAGGGGCTGTTTTGCAACAACAAGGTAAGCCCTTAGCATATTTTAGCGAGAAATTAAGCAATGCTTCGCTTAATTACCCTACATATGATAAGGAGTTATATGCCATTGTTCGAGCTTTGGAGACTTGGCAACACTATTTGATCGCAAGAGAATTTGTCATTCATACCGATCATGAGTCCATCAAGTATCTTAAAGGCCAAAGTAAGTTGAATAAAAGACATGCAAGGTGGGTTTCCTTTATCGATACTTTTCCTTACATCATCAAATACAAGAAAGGTAAAGAAAACATCGTTGCCGATGCTCTATCTAGAAGATATACTTTACTTTCTTTAATGCATGCAAAATTACTTGGGTTTGATCATATCAAAGCATTATATAAGGATGATTTCGAATTTTCAGATTTGTATGCCATTCTATAATAGACTTTAATTGTATAAAAGACTAAAACACCATTCTTAGCCACTTTGCTTGTTTGGGTCAAATTGAATGTCTTGTAAAGTTAAGAGGTTGACTTTGTCATCATCTTTTAACTTTGAATTCTAGGACCAATCTTGAAATTAGTTGATTCACCATCTTTGTCCTTTTGTCTAATCATTGGTCCTCTTAGCCTGGATAAGGGATCTCTTGAATAGGGCAGCCCCTTGGATGATCCTTTATCATCCCCTCCCCCTTGATCCTGCCCATGAGTTAAAATCCGAAGCAAAAAAGGACCCAAAAGCAGTGAGCTTAGTTAGACAAAAGGCAAGCTCGCAAAAGGAGAGAAAAGAGTGTTTATTTATCAACCCGGGAAAGGTAGATAGGGCAATTAGAGCAAAACAACTTGTTGTTTTTGTAGTTTTTAGAGAAACCGAAAGGTCTCTCGCTACTAACACTTTTTCTTTTGATCTAACATCTACTTCTCTATCTAGTCTTGCTGCTGATCTCTTGGAGGAATTCCAGGACGTATTTCCAAAAGAGTTGCCGAGAGGGCTACCTCCAATTAGGGGAAGAATCGAGCATCAAATCGACTTCATTCTGGGAGCAAGTCTTCCAAACCGTGCGGCCTATAGTGAAAATCCGGATGAAAATCGCGAAATTCAAAGGCAAGTCGATTTACTTTTGGAGAAGGAGCAGGTAAGAGAATCTTTATGTCCTTGTGCTAGTCCGGTTATTTTAGTACCAAAGAAAGAAGGGACTTTTAGATTATTTACAGATTGTCGTGATATTAATAAAATAACTATTAAATATAGACATCCGATTCCTCGCTTAGATGATATGCTAGATGAGTTAAGTGGCGTTTTAATCTTTTCTAAAATCGATTTAACTCAAGGATATCCCCAAATAAGAATGAAAGAACGTGACGAATGGAAGAGCGCTTTTAAGACTAAATATGGATTATATGAATGGATTGTTATGCCTTTTGGTCTTACTAACGCACCTAGTACTTTCATGAGACTAATGAACTACATCTTTAGACATTGTTTTGGAAAATTTGTTGTGGTTTATTTCGATGATATACTTGTTTATAGTAAAACCCTAGAAGATCATATTGAACATCTTAGGGCTGTTTTTACTACATTAAAGGAACAAACTTTGTATGCCAAACTCAAAATTTTTTTTTTTTTGCTCTAACTCTGTTTACTGTCTTGGATACATTGTTAGTTCTCACGGTATAAGTGTTGATCCGAAAAAATACAAGCCATTGTTGATTGGCCGAGCTCAACAAGTAGCTACGCAAGTTCGCTCATTTTATGGGTTGTGAAGCTTTTATAGGCATTTTATTCGTGATTCCTTTTCAAGATTATTCGTGTTTTCTTTCTTTAAGCTTTTCGTGTAGTTCAAAGAAAGGTTATCTTTCCTATTTTTCATGTTCGTACTCAACGCAACAAGTTAGGAACCTTTCAATTCATCTAGAGTATGAAGTTCTTTTAAGAGTAGTGTCGGAATAAAGAGAGAGTTTTTCTTTGATAACTAACTGTTTGTATGTGTTTTTTCATGAAAGTATAACATCTCTTATCGGGGAAGTCCATCTAAGCAAACTGAATCCTTTGATACGGCCAACATGGCTAAAAAATAGTAAATGGAAAGCTGAAAATAGACTTTAATTGTATAAAAAGACTAAAATGCCCTTCTTAGCCACTTTGCTTGTTTGGGTCGAATTGAATGTTTTGTAAAGTTAAGAGGTTGACTTTGTCATCATCTTCTAAGTGAAGTTTCGCTTCGTCTTTAACTTTGAAGTCTCGTACCAATCTTGAAATTAGTTGATTCACATCTTTGTCCTTTGTCTAGTCATTGGTCCTCTTAGCCTGGATAAGGTATCTCAAGAGTAGGGGCAGCCCCTTGGATGGTCCCTCATCGTCCCCTCCCCCTTGAAGAGCATGATTGGTCCTCGAATCATCATCAACATAATCTGTATCAAAATAAAAAGGGGATAAGTCAGAAACATTAATCGTAGAATGTACGCCATACTCACCTTTCAAGTCCATCTTGTACGCATTATCATTCACCCTAGCAACAACTTGAAAAGGTCCATCGCCCCTTGGATGCAATTTGCTCTCTCTTTCAATAGGAAATTGGTCTTTCCTAAGGTGTAACCAAACCCAATCACCAAATTTGCTTTCGGGCTTTCAATAGCATCAAAGGATCTTTGCTTTCGGCCTTTGTTGGCATATTTCGCAAATTGCTCATTCCGCTTTGTGATGTTCTCGGCTACTTGTTGATGCATTCTTTGTGTATAATCCTGCCCTCTAGAATAAACTTCTACATTATAATACTCATCAACGGGCAAAGGAGCTAGATCCGAAGGGGTTAAGGGGTTAAAACCATGAACAACTTCAAAATGAGAATTATTCTCAATTAATTATCAAAAGGTTAAACTAATAAGGCACATCCTATGCCTTGTAAGCTTTCTTGGTTGAATAATAATGGTGAAATTAAGGTGGATTAACAAGTGGAGATAGAGTTTGGGATAAGGATGTTCAAGGATAAAGTTTTGTGTGATGTGGTGCCCATGCCCGCAAGTCACATAATCTTGGGAAGGACATTGCAATATGATAGAAGTGCCGATGATTTGGGGAAAAAGAATGCATATGAAGTTACTAAGGATAAAATCCGATATACTTTACTTCCTTTTATCTCCACGTCAAGCTTTTGAGGTACATAAACAAATGGCCATGAATAGAGAGAAAAGAGAAAAAGAGATAAAAGAGAGCGAGTGGAAAAAGTGATCCACGCCCATGAGTTAAAATCCGAAGCAAAAAAAGGACCCAAAAGCGGTGAGCTTAGTTAGACAAAAGGCAAGCTCGCAAAAGGAGAGAAAAGAGTGTTTATTTATCAACCCGGGAAAGGTAGATAGGGCAATTAGAGCAAAACAACTTGTTGTTTTTGTAGTTTTTAGAGAAACCGAAAGGTCTCTCGCTACTAACACTTTTTCTTTTGATCTAACATCTACTTCTCTATCTAGTCTTGCTGCTGATCTCTTGGAGGAATTCAGGGACGTATTTCCCAAAAGAGTTGCCGAGAGGGCTGCCTCCAATTAGGGGAATCGAGCATCAAATCGACTTCATTCCGGGAGCAAGTCTTCCAAACCGTGCGGCCTATAGTGAAAATCCGGATGAAAATCGCGAAATTCAAAGGCAAGTCGATTTACTTTTGGAGAAGGAGCGAGTAAGAGAATCTTTATGTCCTTGTGTTAGTCCGGTTATTTTAGTACCAAAGAAAGAAGGGACATTTTAGATTATTTACGGATTGTCGCGATATTAATAAAATAACTATTAAATATAGACATCCGATTCCTCGCTTAGATGATATGCTAGATGAGTTAAGTGGCGCTTTAATCTTTTCTAAAATCGATTTAACTCAAGGATATCCCCAAATAAGAATGAAAGAACGTGACGAATGGAAGAGCGCTTTTAAGACTAAATATGGATTATATGAATGGATTGTTATGCCTTTTGGTCTTACTAACGCACCTAGTACTTTCATGAGACTAATGAACTACATCTTTAGACATTGTTTTGGAAAATTTGTTGTGGTTTATTTCGATGATATACTTGTTTATAGTAAAACCCTAGAAGATCATATTGAACATCTTAGGGCTGTTTTTACTACATTAAAGGAACAAACTTTGTATGCCAAACTCAAAAAATTTGTTTTTTGCACTAACTCTATTTACTGTCTTGGATACATTGTTAGTTCTCACGGTATAAGTGTTGATCCGGAAAAAATACAAGCCATTGTTGATTGGCCGAGCCCAACAAGTGCTACGCAAGCTCGTTCATTTTATGGGTTGTGAAGCTTTTATAGGCATTTTATTCGTGATTCCTTTTCAAGATTATTCGTGTTTTCTTTCTTTAAGCTTTTCGTGTAGTTCAAAGATAGGTTATCTTTCCTATTTTTCATCTTCGTACCAACGCAACAAGTTAGGAACCTTTCAATTCATCTAGAGTACGAAGTTCTTTTAAGAGTAGTGTTGGAATAAAGAGAGAATTTTGCTTTGATATCTAACAATTTGTGATACAGGACCATCTAGAAGGATACATGATCCTTTACAAAGGATCCATAGACCAATGACTAGATCAAGAACAAGACAAAGGAATCAAGAACTAGCCACTTTGGTCCGAGAGTTGAAGTCCAAAGAAGAAACCAATCTTCATTTAAAAGATGAAGTACAAGTTCAACTTCTAACTCTTGAAAGCATTGAAATCGGCCCAAACAAGCATTTTGGCTAAAAAGGGTATTTTAGTCTTTTCACATATTAAAGTCTATTCTAGCCTATTCTAGACTATTCTAGACTTTAATTATAGTAAGTATTATTATTTTCCTATTTCTAGCCGAGATATAGCAAGTTTGCTAAATAAAGGACATGTTGTCCATAAGTTAGTTAGTTAGTTAGTTTGTTATTAAGAGTCCTAATGCAACTAGGACTCTTCATTATTTTGGTATTTATTTATATTGTGCCGCCAAGATAATAGGCACATGTCCCTATTATCTTGTTTAGGTAGTTACTTGATAGCAAGTTGTTATTGAAGAGTCCTGATTCTTCAAGGACTCTTATTTCCCTTTTCCCAGTTTAAGTTAGTTTGGTTCTCTTATAGCCGAATTCCTCTATTTAATAGAGCTTTGGGCAGCCATGTAACTTAGACTTGATATATTGATATTTTGATTAAGGTTAAACCTTTGTTACTTGTTTATGAACTTCCGGTTGAATTTCATAAACCTTTAAGTTACTGTATCAACTAGTTGGTTTCTCTAGTTGTGGTGTTTCAACATTCATTGATACTTAACCTTTCCGGGACTGTGTTAAGTATATTCCCATAGAAACCATTCGAGATAGAGAAAGATCTAAATTTCAGCCGAGTCTTGATATAACCCATCAAGATTTCGCATCAGTTTGTGTGTGTTTTTCTTGAAAGTATAACATGTCTTATCGGGGAAGTCCGTCTAAGCAAACCGAATCCTTTGATGCGGCCAACATGGCTAAAAATAGTAAATAGAAAGACGAAAATAATTAAAGTCTAGAAAAGACTTTAATTGTATAAAAGACTAAAATGCCATTCTTAGCCACTTTGCTTGTTTGGGTCAAATTGAATGTCTTGTAAAGTTAAGAGGTTGACTTTGTCATCATCTTCTAAGTGAAGTTTAGCTTCCTCTTTAACTTTGAATTCTAGGACCAATCTTGAAATTAGTTGATTCACCATCTTTGTCCTTTTGTCTAATCATTGGTCCTCTTAGCCTGGATAAGGGATCTCTTGAATAGGGCAGCCCCTTGGATGATCCTTTATCATCCCCTCCCCCTTGAAGAGCATGATTGGTCCTCGAATCATCATCATCATCATCAACATAATATGTATCAAAATCAAAAGGGGATAAGTGGGAAACATTAAACGTAGAATGTACGCCATACTCACCTTTCAAGTCCATCTTGTACGCATTATCATTCACCCTAGCAACAACTTGAAAAGGTCCATCGCCCCTTGGATGCAATTTGCTCTCTCTTTCAATAGGAAATTGGTCTTTCCTAAGGTGTAACCAAACCCAATCACCAAATTTGCTTTCGGGCTTTCAATAGCATCAAAGGATCTTTGCTTTCGGCCTTTGTTGGCATATTTCGCAAATTGCTCATTCCGCTTTGTGATGTTCTCGGCTACTTGTTGATGCATTCTTTGTGTATAATCCTGCCCCTAGAATAAACTTCTACATTATAATACTCATCAACGGGCAAAGGAGCTAGATCCAGAAGGGGTTAAGGGGTTAAAACCATGAACAACTTCAAAATGAGAATTATTCTCAATTAATTATCAAAAGGGTTAAACTAATAAGGCACATCCTATGCCTTGTAAGCTTTCTTGGTTGAATAATAATGGTGAAATTAAGGTGGATTAACAAGTGGAGATAGAGTTTGGGATAAGGATGTTCAAGGATAAAGTTTTGTGTGATGTGGTGCCCATGCCCGCAAGTCACATAATCTTGGGAAGGACATTGCAATATGATAGAAGTGCCGATGATTTGGGGAAAAAGAATGCATATGAAGTTACTAAGGATAAAATCCGATATACTTTACTTCCTTTTATCTCCACGTCAAGCTTTTGAGGTACATAAACAAATGGCCATGAATAGAGAGAAAAGAGAAAAAGAGATAAAAGAGAGCGAGTGGAGTGATCCACGCCCATGAGTTAAAATCCGAAGCAAAAAAGGACCCAAAAGCAGTGAGCTTAGTTAGACAAAAGGCAAGCTCGCAAAAGGAGAGAAAAGAGTGTTTATTTATCAACCCGGGAAAGGTAGATAGGGCAATTAGAGCAAAACAACTTGTTGTTTTTGTAGTTTTTAGAGAAACCGAAAGGTCTCTCGCTACTAACACTTTTTCTTTTGATCTAACATCTACTTCTCTATCTAGTCTTGCTTTGCTTTGATCTCTTGGAGGAATTCAGGGACGTATTTCCCAAAGAGTTGCCGAGAGGGCTGCCTCCAATTAGGGGAAGAATCGAGCATCAAATCGACTTCATTCCGGGAGCAAGTCTTCCAAACCGTGCGGCCTATAGTGAAAATCCGGATGAAAATCGCGAAATTCAAAGGCAAGTCGATTTACTTTTGGAGAAGGAGCGAGGTAAGAGAATCTTTATGTCCTTGTGTTAGTCAGGTTATTTTAGTACCTAAGAAAGAAGGGACTTTTAGATTATGTACGGATTGTCGCGATATTAATAAAATAACTATTAAATATAGGCATCCGATTCCTCGCTTAGATGATATATGCTAGATGTGTTAAGTGGCCTTTTCTAAAATCGATTTAACTCAAGGATATCCCCAAATAAGAATGAAAGAACGTGATGAATGGAAGAGCGCTTTTAAGACTAAATATGGATTATATGAATGGATTGTTATGCCTTTTGGTCTTACTAACGCACCTAGTACTTTCATGAGACTAATGAACTACATCTTTAGACATTGTTTTGGAAAATTTGTTGTAGTTTATTTCGATAATATACTTGTTTATAGTAAAACCCTAGAAGATCATATTGAACATCTTAGGGCTGTTTTTACTACATTAAAGGAACAAACTTTGTATGCCAAACTCAAAAAATTTGTTTTTTGCACTAACTCTATTTACTGTCTTGGATACATTGTTAGTTCTCACGGTATAAGTGTTGATCCGGAAAAAATACAAGCCATTGTTGATTGGCAGAGCCCAACAAGTGCTACGCAAGCTCGTTCATTTTATGGGTTGTGAAGCTTTTATAGGCATTTTATTCGTGATTCCTTTTCAAGATTATTCGTGTTTTCTTTCTTTAAGCTTTTCGTGTAGTTCAAAGATAGGTTATCTTTCCTATTTTTCATCTTCGTACCAACGCAACAAGTTAGGAACCTTTCAATTCATCTAGAGTATGAAGTTCTTTTAAGAGTAGTGTTGGAATAAAGAGAGAATTTTGCTTTGATATCTAACAATTTGTGATACAGGACCATCTAGAAGGATACATGATCCTTTACAAAGGATCCATAGACCAATGACTAGATCAAGAACAAGACAAAGGAATCAAGAACTAGCCACTTTGGTCCGAGAGTTGAAGTCCAAAGAAGAAACCAATCTTCATTTAAAAGATGAAGTACAAGTTCAACTTCTAACTCTTGAAAGCATTGAAATCGGCCCAAACAAGCATTTTGGCTAAAAAGGGTATTTTAGTCTTTTCACATATTAAAGTCTATTCTAGCCTATTCTAGACTATTCTAGACTTTAATTATAGTAAGTATTATTATTTTCCTATTTCTAGCCGAGATATAGCAAGTTTGCTAAATAAAGGACATGTTGTCCATAAGTTAGTTAGTTAGTTAGTTAGTTTGTTATTAAGAGTCCTAATGCAACTAGGACTCTTCATTATTTTGGTATTTATTTATATTGTGCCGCCAAGATAATAGGCACATGTCCCTATTATCTTGTTTAGGTAGTTACTTGATAGCAAGTTGTTATTGAAGAGTCCTGATTCTTCAAGGACTCTTATTTCCCTTTTCCCAGTTTAAGTTAGTTTGGTTCTCTTATAGCCGAATTCCTCTATTTAATAGAGCTTTGGGCAGCCATGTAACTTAGACTTGATATATTGATATTTTGATTAAGGTTAAACCTTTGTTACTTGTTTATGAACTTCCGGTTGAATTTCATAAACCTTTAAGTTACTGTATCAACTAGTTGGTTTCTCTAGTTGTGGTGTTTCAACATTCATTGATACTTAACCTTTCAGGGATTGTGTTAAGTATATTCCCATAGAAACCATTCGAGATAGAGAAAGATCTAAATTTCAGCCGAGTCTTGATATAACCCATCAAGATTTCGCATCGGTTTGTGTGTTTTTTCTTGAAAGTATAACATGTCTTATCGGGGAAGTCCGTCTAAGCAAACCGAATCCTTTGATGCGGCCAACATGGCTAAAAATAGTAAATAGAAAGACGAAAATAATTAAAGTCTAGAATAGACTTTAATTGTATAAAAGACTAAAATACCATTCTTAGCCACTTTGCTTGTTTGGGTCAAATTGAATGTCTTGTAAAGTTAAGAGGTTGACTTTGTCATCATCTTCTAAGTGAAGTTTAGCTTCCTCTTTAACTTTGAATTCTAGGACCAATCTTGAAATTAGTTGATTCACCATCTTTGTCCTTTTATCTAATCATTGGTCCTCTTAGCTTTGGATAAGGGATCTCTTGAATAGGGCAGCCCCTTGGATGATCCTTTATCATCCCCTCCCCCTTGAAGAGCATGATTGGTCCTCGAATCATCATCATCATCATCAACATAATATGTATCAAAATCAAAAGGGGATAAGTGGGAAACATTAAACGTAGAATGTACGCCATACTCACCTTTCAAGTCCATCTTGTACGCATTATCATTCACCCTAGCAACAACTTGAAAAGGTCCATCGCCCCTTGGATGCAATTTGCTCTCTCTTTCAATAGGAAATTGGTCTTTCCTAAGGTGTAACCAAACCCAATCACCAAATTTGCTTTCGGGCTTTCAATAGCATCAAAGGATCTTTGCTTTCGGCCTTTGTTGGCATATTTCGCAAATTGCTCATTCCGCTTTGTGATGTTCTCGGCTACTTGTTGATGCATTCTTTGTGTATAATCCTGCCCCTAGAATAAACTTCTACATTATAATACTCATCAACGGGCAAAGGAGCTAGATCCAGAAGGGGTTAAGGGGTTAAAACCATGAACAACTTCAAAATGAGAATTATTCTCAATTAATTATCAAAAGGTTAAACTAATAAGGCACATCCTATGCCTTGTAAGCTTTCTTGGTTGAATAATAATGGTGAAATTAAGGTGGATTAACAAGTGGAGATAGAGTTTGGGATAAGGATGTTCAAGGATAAAGTTTTGTGTGATGTGGTGCCCATGCCCGCAAGTCACATAATCTTGGGAAGGACATTGCAATATGATAGAAGTGCAGATGATTTGGGGAAAAAGAATGCATATGAAGTTACTAAGGATAAAATCCGATATACTTTACTTCCTTTTATCTCCACGTCAAGCTTTTGAGGTACATAAACAAATGGCCATGAATAGAGAGAAAAGAGAAAAAAGAGATAAAAGAGAGCGAGTGGAGTGATCCACGCCCATGAGTTAAAATCCGAAGCAAAAAAAGGACCCAAAAGCGGTGAGCTTAGTTAGACAAAAGGCAAGCTCGCAAAAGGAGAGAAAAGAGTGTTTATTTATCAACCCAGGGAAAGGTAGATAGGGCAATTAGAGCAAAACAACTTGTTGTTTTTGTAGTTTTAGAGAAACCAGAAAGGTCTCTCGCTACTAACACTTTTTCTTTTGATCTAACATCTACTTCTCTATCTAGTCTTGCTGTTGATCTCTTGCAGGAATTCGAGGTCGTATTTCTCAAAGAGTTGCCGAGAGGGCTGCCTCCAATTAGGGGAATCGAGCATCAAATCCACTTCATTCCGGGAGCAAGTCTTCCAAACCGTGCTGCCTATAGTGAAAATCCGGATGAAACTCGGGAAATTCAAAGGCAAGTCGACTTACTTTTGGAGAAGGAGCAGGTAAGAGAATCTTTAAGTCCTTGTGCTAGTCCGGTTATTTTAATACCTAAGAAAGAAGGGACTTTTAGATTATGTACGGATTGTCGCGATATTAATAAAATAACCATTAAATATAGACATCCGATTCCTCGCTTAGATGATATGCTAGATGAGTTAAGTGGCGCCTTAATCTTTTCTAAAATTGATTTAACTCAAGGATATCCCCAAATAAGAATGAAAGAACGTGACGAATGGAAAACCGCTTTTAAGACTAAATATGGATTATATGAATGGATTGTTATGCCTTTTGGTCTTACTAACGCACCTAGTACTTTCATGAGACTAATGAACTACATCTTTAGACATTGTTTTGGAAAATTTGTTGTAGTTTATTTCGATGATATACTTGTTTATAGTAAAACACCAGAAGACTGTTTTTACCATATTAAAGGAACAAACTTTGTATGCCAAACTCAAAAAATTTGTTTTTTGCACTAACTCTATTTACTGTCTTGGATACATTGTTAGTTCTCACGGTATAAGTGTTGATCCGGAAAAAATACAAGCCATTGTTGATTGGCAGAGCCCAACAAGTGCTACGCAAGCTCGTTCATTTTATGGGTTGTGAAGCTTTTATAGGCATTTTATTCGTGATTCCTTTTCAAGATTATTCGTGTTTTCTTTCTTTAAGCTTTTCGTGTAGTTCAAAGATAGGTTATCTTTCCTATTTTTCATCTTCGTACCAACGCAACAAGTTAGGAACCTTTCAATTCATCTAGAGTATGAAGTTCTTTTAAGAGTAGTGTTGGAATAAAGAGAGAATTTTGCTTTGATATCTAACAATTTGTGATACAGGACCATCTAGAAGGATACATGATCCTTTACAAAGGATCCATAGACCAATGACTAGATCAAGAACAAGACAAAGGAATCAAGAACTAGCCACTTTGGTCCGAGAGTTGAAGTCCAAAGAAGAAACCAATCTTCATTTAAAAGATGAAGTACAAGTTCAACTTCTAACTCTTGAAAGCATTGAAATCGGCCCAAACAAGCATTTTGGCTAAAAAGGGGTATTTTAGTCTTTTCACATATTAAAGTCTATTCTAGCCTATTCTAGACTATTCTAGACTTTAATTATAGTAAGTATTATTATTTTCCTATTTCTAGTCGAGATATAGCAAGTTTGCTAAATAAAGGACATGTTGTCCATAAGTTAGTTAGTTAGTTAGTTTGTTATTAAGAGTCCTAATGCAACTAGGACTCTTCATTATTTTGGTATTTATTTATATTGTGCCGCCAAGATAATAGGCACATGTCCCTATTATCTTGTTTAGGTAGTTACTTGATAGCAAGTTGTTATTGAAGAGTCTGATTCTTCAAGGACTCTTATTTCCCTTTTCCCGAGTTTAAGTTAGTTTGGTTCTCTTATAGCGAATTCCTCTATTTAATAGAGCTTTGGGCAGCCATGTAACTTAGACTTGATATATTGATATTTTGATTAAGGTTAAACCTTTGTTACTTGTTTATGAACTTCGGGTTGAATTTCATAAACCTTTAAGATCTTGTATCAACTAGTTGGTTTCTCTAGTTGTGGTGTTTCAACATTCATTGATACTTAACCTTTCAGGGATTGTGTTAAGTATATTCCCATAGAAACCATTCGAGATAGAGAAAGATCTAAATTTCAGCCGAGTCTTGATATAACCCATCAAGATTTCGCATCGGTTTGTGTGTGTTTTCTTGAAAGTATAACATGTCTTATCGGGGAAGTCCGTCTAAGCAAACCGAATCCTTTGATGCGGCCAACATGGCTAAAAATAGTAAATAGAAAGACGAAAATAATTAAAGTCTAGAATAGACTTTAATTGTATAAAAGACTAAAATACCATTCTTAGCCACTTTGCTTGTTTGGGTCAAATTGAATGTCTTGTAAAGTTAAGAGGTTGACTTTGTCATCATCTTCTAAGTGAAGTTTAGCTTCCTCTTTAACTTTGAATTCTAGGACCAATCTTGAAATTAGTTGATTCACCATCTTTGTCCTTTTATCTAATCATTGGTCCTCTTAGCCTGGATAAGGGATCTCTTGAATAGGGCAGCCCCTTGGATGATCCTTTATCATCCCCTCCCCCTTGAAGAGCATGATTGGTCCTCGAATCATCATCATCATCATCAACATAATATGTATCAAAATCAAAAGGGGATAAGTGGGAAACATTAAACGTAGAATGTACGCCATACTCACCTTTCAAGTCCATCTTGTACGCATTATCATTCACCCTAGCAACAACTTGAAAAGGTCCATCGCCCCTTGGATGCAATTTGCTCTCTCTTTCAATAGGAAATTGGTCTTTCCTAAGGTGTAACCAAACCCAATCACCAAATTTGCTTTCGGGCTTTCAATAGCATCAAAGGATCTTTGCTTTCGGCCTTTGTTGGCATATTTACGCAAATTGCTCATTCAGCTTTGTGATGTTCTCGGCTACTTGTTGATGCATTCTTTGTGTATAATCCTGCCCCTAGAATAAACTTCTACATTATAATACTCATCAACGGGCAAAGGAGCTAGATCCAGAAGGGGTTAAGGGGTTAAAACCATGAACAACTTCAAAATGAGAATTATTCTCAATTAATTATCAAAAGGTTAAACTAATAAGGCACATCCTATGCCTTGTAAGCTTTCTTGGTTGAATAATAATGGTGAAATTAAGGTGGATTAACAAGTGGAGATAGAGTTTGGGATAAGGATGTTCAAGGATAAAGTTTTGTGTGATGTGGTGCCCATGCCCGCAAGTCACATAATCTTGGGAAGGACATTGCAATATGATAGAAGTGCTCGATGATTTGGGGAAAAAGAATGCATATGAAGTTACTAAGGATAAAATCCGATATACTTTACTTCCTTTTATCTCCACGTCAAGCTTTTGAGGTACATAAACAAATGGCCATGAATAGAGAGAAAAGAGAAAAAAGAGATAAAAGAGAGCGAGTGGAGTGATCCACGCCCATGAGTTAAAATCCGAAGCAAAAAAAGGACCCAAAAGCGGTGAGCTTAGTTAGACAAAAGGCAAGCTCGCAAAAGGAGAGAAAAGAGTGTTTATTTATCAACCCAGGGAAAGGTAGATAGGGCAATTAGAGCAAAACAACTTGTTGTTTTTGTAGTTTTTAGAAAGCCAGAAAGGTCTCTCGCTACTAACACTTTTTCTTTTGATCTAACATCTACTTCTCTATCTAGTCTTGCTGCTTGATCTCTTGGAGGAATTCAGGGACGTATTTCCCAAAGAGTTGCCGAGAGGGCTGCCTCCAATTAGGGGAAGAATCGAGCATCAAATCGACTTCATTCAGGGAGCAAGTCTTCCAAAGCCGTGCGGCCTATAGTGAAAATCCGGATGAAAATCGCGAAATTCAAAGGCAAGTCGATTTACTTTTGGAGAAGGAGCGAGGTAAGAGAATCTTTATGTCCTTGTGTTAGTCAGGGTTATTTTAGTACCAAAGAAAGAAGGGACATTTAGATTATTTACGGATTGTCGCGATATTAATAAAATAACTATTAAATATAGACATCCGATTCCTCGCTTAGATGATATGCTAGATGAGTTAAGTGGCGCTTTAATCTTTTCTAAAATCGATTTAACTCAAGGATATCCCCAAATAAGAATGAAAGAACGTGACGAATGGAAGAGCGCTTTTAAGACTAAATATGGATTATATGAATGGATTGTTATGCCTTTTGGTCTTACTAACGCACCTAGTACTTTCATGAGACTAATGAACTACATCTTTAGACATTGTTTTGGAAAATTTGTTGTGGTTTATTTCGATGATATACTTGTTTATAGTAAAACCCTAGAAGATCATATTGAACATCTTAGGGCTGTTTTTACTACATTAAAGGAACAAACTTTGTATGCCAAACTCAAAAAATTTGTTTTTTGCACTAACTCTATTTACTGTCTTGGATACATTGTTAGTTCTCACGGTATAAGTGTTGATCAGGAAAAAATACAAGCCATTGTTGATTGGCAGAGCCCAACAAGTGCTACGCAAGCTCGTTCATTTTATGGGTTGTGAAGCTTTTATAGGCATTTTATTCGTGATTCCTTTTCAAGATTATTCGTGTTTTTCTTTCTTTAAGCTTTTCGTGTAGTTCAAAGATAGGTTATCTTTCCTATTTTTCATCTTCGTACCAACGCAACAAGTTAGGAACCTTTCAATTCATCTAGAGTATGAAGTTCTTTTAAGAGTAGTGTTGGAATAAAGAGAGAATTTTGCTTTGATATCTAACAATTTGTGATACGAGGACCATCTAGAAGGATACATGATCCTTTACAAAGGATCCATAGACCAATGACTAGATCAAGAACAAGACAAAGGAATCAAGAACTAGCCACTTTGGTCCGAGAGTTGAAGTCAAAGAAGAAACCAATCTTCATTTAAAAGATGAAGTACAAGTTCAACTTCTAACTCTTGAAAGCATTGAAATCGGCCCAAACAAGCATTTTGGCTAAAAAAGGGGTATTTTAGTCTTTTCACATATTAAAGTCTATTCTAGCCTATTCTAGACTATTCTAGACTTTAATTATAGTAAGTATTATTATTTTCCTATTTCTAGCTGAGATATAGCAAGTTTGCTAAATAAAGGACATGTTGTCCATAAGTTAGTTAGTTAGTTAGTTTGTTATTAAGAGTCCTAATGCAACTAGGACTCTTCATTATTTTGGTATTTATTTATATTGTGCCGCCAAGATAATAGGCACATGTCCCTATTATCTTGTTTAGGTAGTTACTTGATAGCAAGTTGTTATTGAAGAGTCTGATTCTTCAAGGACTCTTATTTCCCTTTTCCCGAGTTTAAGTTAGTTTGGTTCTCTTATAGCGAATTCCTCTATTTAATAGAGCTTTGGGCAGCCATGTAACTTAGACTTGATATATTGATATTTTGATTAAGGTTAAACCTTTGTTACTTGTTTATGAACTTCGGGTTGAATTTCATAAACCTTTAAGATCTTGTATCAACTAGTTGGTTTCTCTAGTTGTGGTGTTTCAACATTCATTGATACTTAACCTTTCCGGGACTGTGTTAAGTATATTCCCATAGAAACCATTCGAGATAGAGAAAGATCTAAATTTCAGCCGAGTCTTGATATAACCCATCAAGATTTCGCATCGGTTTGTGTGTTTTTTCTTGAAAGTATAACATGTCTTATCGGGGAAGTCCGTCTAAGCAAACCGAATCCTTTGATGCGGCCAACATGGCTAAAAATAGTAAATAGAAAGACGAAAATAATTAAAGTCTAGAATAGACTTTAATTGTATAAAAGACTAAAATACCATTCTTAGCCACTTTGCTTGTTTGGGTCAAATTGAATGTCTTGTAAAGTTAAGAGGTTGACTTTGTCATCATCTTCTAAGTGAAGTTTAGCTTCCTCTTTAACTTTGAATTCTAGGACCAATCTTGAAATTAGTTGATTCACCATCTTTGTCCTTTTATCTAATCATTGGTCCTCTTAGCCTGGATAAGGGATCTCTTGAATAGGGCAGCCCCTTGGATGATCCTTTATCATCCCCTCCCCCTTGAAGAGCATGATTGGTCCTCGAATCATCATCATCATCATCAACATAATATGTATCAAAATCAAAAGGGGATAAGTGGGAAACATTAAACGTAGAATGTACGCCATACTCACCTTTCAAGTCCATCTTGTACGCATTATCATTCACCCTAGCAACAACTTGAAAAGGTCCATCGCCCCTTGGATGCAATTTGCTCTCTCTTTCAATAGGAAATTGGTCTTTCCTAAGGTGTAACCAAACCCAATCACCAAATTTGCTTTCGGGCTTTCAATAGCATCAAAGGATCTTTGCTTTCGGCCTTTGTTGGCATATTTCGCAAATTGCTCATTCCGCTTTGTGATGTTCTCGGCTACTTGTTGATGCATTCTTTGTGTATAATCCTGCCCCTAGAATAAACTTCTACATTATAATACTCATCAACGGGCAAAGGAGCTAGATCCAGAAGGGGTTAAGGGGTTAAAACCATGAACAACTTCAAAATGAGAATTATTCTCAATTAATTATCAAAAGGTTAAACTAATAAGGCACATCCTATGCCTTGTAAGCTTTCTTGGTTGAATAATAATGGTGAAATTAAGGTGGATTAACAAGTGGAGATAGAGTTTGGGATAAGGATGTTCAAGGATAAAGTTTTGTGTGATGTGGTGCCCATGCACGCAAGTCACATAATCTTGGGAAGGACATTGCAATATGATAGAAGTGCCGATGATTTGGGGAAAAAGAATGCATATGAAGTTACTAAGGATAAAATCCGATATACTTTACTTCCTTTTATCTCCACGTCAAGCTTTTGAGGTACATAAACAAATGGCCATGAATAGAGAGAAAAGAGAAAAAAGAGATAAAAGAGAGCGAGTGGAGTGATCCACGCCCATGAGTTAAAATCCGAAGCAAAAAAAGGACCCAAAAGCGGTGAGCTTAGTTAGACAAAAGGCAAGCTCGCAAAAGGAGAGAAAAAGAGTGTTTATTTATCAACCCAGGGAAAGGTAGATAGGGCAATTAGAGCAAAACAACTTGTTGTTTTTGTAGTTTTAGAGAAACCGAAAGGTCTCTCGCTACTAACACTTTTTCTTTTGATCTAACATCTACTTCTCTATCTAGTCTTGCTGCTGATCTCTTGGAGGAATTCAGGGACGTATTTCCCAAAGAGTTGCCGAGAGGGCTGCCTCCAATTAGGGGAATCGAGCATCAAATCCACTTCATTCCGGGAGCAAGTCTTCCAAACCGTGCGGCCTATAGTGAAAATCCGGAAGAAACTCGGGAAATTCAAAGGCAAGTCGATTTACTTTTGGAGAAGGAGCAGGTAAGAGAATCTTTATGTCCTTGTGTTAGTCAGGTTATTTTAATACCAAAGAAAGAAGGGACTTTTAGATTATTTACGGATTGTCGCGATATTAATAAAATAACTATTAAATATAGACATCCGATTCCTCGCTTAGATGATATGCTAGATGAGTTAAGTGGCGCTTTAATCTTTTCTAAAATCGATTTAACTCAAGGATATCCCCAAATAAGAATGAAAGAAGGTGACGAATGGAAAACCGCTTTTAAGACTAAATATGGATTATATGAATGGATTGTTATGCCTTTTGGTCTTACTAACGCACCTAGTACTTTCATGAGACTAATGAACTACATCTTTAGACATTGTTTTGGAAAATTTGTTGTGGTTTATTTCGATGATATACTTGTTTATAGTAAAACCCTAGAAGATCATATTGAACATCTTAGGGCTGTTTTTACTACATTAAAGGAACAAACTTTGTATGCCAAACTCAAAAAATTTGTTTTTTTGCACTAACTCTATTTACACTCTTGGATACATTGTTAGTTCTCACGGTATAAGTGTTGATCAGGAAAAAATACAAGCCATTGTTGATTGGCCGAGCCCAACAAGTGCTACGCAAGCTCGTTCATTTTATGGGTTGTGAAGCTTTTATAGGCATTTTATTCGTGATTCCTTTTCAAGATTATTCGTGTTTTCTTTCTTTAAGCTTTTCGTGTAGTTCAAAGATAGGTTATCTTTCCTATTTTTCATCTTCGTACCAACGCAACAAGTTAGGAACCTTTCAATTCATCTAGAGTATGAAGTTCTTTTAAGAGTAGTGTTGGAATAAAGAGAGAATTTTGCTTTGATATCTAACAGTTTGTGATACGAGGACCATCTAGAAGGATACATGATCCTTTACAAAGGATCCATAGACCAATGACTAGATCAAGAACAAGACAAAGGAATCAAGAACTAGCCACTTTGGTCCGAGAGTTGAAGTCCAAAGAAGAAACCAATCTTCATTTAAAAGATGAAGTACAAGTTCAACTTCTAACTCTTGAAAGCATTGAAATCGGCCCAAACAAGCATTTTGGCTAAAAAGGGTATTTTAGTCTTTTCACATATTAAAGTCTATTCTAGCCTATTCTAGACTATTCTAGACTTTAATTATAGTAAGTATTATTATTTTCCTATTTCTAGCTGAGATATAGCAAGTTTGCTAAATAAAGGACATGTTGTCCATAAGTTAGTTAGTTAGTTAGTTTGTTATTAAGAGTCCTAATGCAACTAGGACTCTTCATTATTTTGGTATTTATTTATATTGTGCCGCCAAGATAATAGGCACATGTCCCTATTATCTTGTTTAGGTAGTTACTTGATAGCAAGTTGTTATTGAAGAGTCCTGATTCTTCAAGGACTCTTATTTCCCTTTTCCCAGTTTAAGTTAGTTTGGTTCTCTTATAGCCGAATTCCTCTATTTAATAGAGCTTTGGGCAGCCATGTAACTTAGACTTGATATATTGATATTTTGATTAAGGTTAAACCTTTGTTACTTGTTTATGAACTTCGGGTTGAATTTCATAAACCTTTAAGATCTTGTATCAACTAGTTGGTTTCTCTAGTTGTGGTGTTTCAACATTCATTGATACTTAACCTTTCAGGGACTGTGTTAAGTATATTCCCATAGAAACCATTCGAGATAGAGAAAGATCTAAATTTCAGCGAGTCTTGATATAACCCATCAAGATTTCGCATCAGTTTGTGTGTGTTTTTCTTGAAAGTATAACATGTCTTATCGGGGAAGTCCGTCTAAGCAAACCGAATCCTTTGATGCGGCCAACATGGCTAAAAATAGTAAATAGAAAGACGAAAATAATTAAAGTCTAGAATAGACTTTAATTGTATAAAAGACTAAAATACCATTCTTAGCCACTTTGCTTGTTTGGGTCAAATTGAATGTCTTGTAAAGTTAAGAGGTTGACTTTGTCATCATCTTCTAAGTGAAGTTTAGCTTCCTCTTTAACTTTGAATTCTAGGACCAATCTTGAAATTAGTTGATTCACCATCTTTGTCCTTTTATCTAATCATTGGTCCTCTTAGCCTGGATAAGGGATCTCTTGAATAGGGCAGCCCCTTGGATGATCCTTTATCATCCCCTCCCCCTTGAAGAGCATGATTGGTCCTCGAATCATCATCATCATCATCAACATAATATGTATCAAAATCAAAAGGGGATAAGTGGGAAACATTAAACGTAGAATGTACGCCATACTCACCTTTCAAGTCCATCTTGTACGCATTATCATTCACCCTAGCAACAACTTGAAAAGGTCCATCGCCCCTTGGATGCAATTTGCTCTCTCTTTCAATAGGAAATTGGTCTTTCCTAAGGTGTAACCAAACCCAATCACCAAATTTGCTTTCGGGCTTTCAATAGCATCAAAGGATCTTTGCTTTCGGCCTTTGTTGGCATATTTCGCAAATTGCTCATTCCGCTTTGTGATGTTCTCGGCTACTTGTTGATGCATTCTTTGTGTATAATCCTGCCCCTAGAATAAACTTCTACATTATAATACTCATCAACGGGCAAAGGAGCTAGATCCAGAAGGGGTTAAGGGGTTAAAACCATGAACAACTTCAAAATGAGAATTATTCTCAATTAATTATCAAAAGGTTAAACTAATAAGGCACATCCTATGCCTTGTAAGCTTTCTTGGTTGAATAATAATGGTGAAATTAAGGTGGATTAACAAGTGGAGATAGAGTTTGGGATAAGGATGTTCAAGGATAAAGTTTTGTGTGATGTGGTGCCCATGCCCGCAAGTCACATAATCTTGGGAAGGACATTGCAATATGATAGAAGTGCCGATGATTTGGGGAAAAAGAATGCATATGAAGTTACTAAGGATAAAATCCGATATACTTTACTTCCTTTTATCTCCACGTCAAGCTTTTGAGGTACATAAACAAATGGCCATGAATAGAGAGAAAAGAGAAAAAAGAGATAAAAGAGAGCGAGTGGAGTGATCCTGCCCATGAGTTAAAATCCGAAGCAAAAAAGGACCCAAAAGCAGTGAGCTTAGTTAGACAAAAGGCAAGCTCGCAAAAGGAGAGAAAAGAGTGTTTATTTATCAACCCGGGAAAGGTAGATAGGGCAATTCGAGCAAAACAACTTGTTGTTTTTGTAGTTTTTAGAGAAACCGAAAGGTCTCTCGCTACTAACACTTTTTCTTTTGATCTAACATCTACTTCAATATCTAGTCTTGCTGCTGCTGATCTCTTGCAGGAATTCAAGGACGTATTTCCCAAAGAGTTGCCGAGAGGGCTGCCTCCAATTAGGGGAATCGAGCATCAAATCCACTTCATTCCGGGAGCAAGTCTTCCAAACCGTGCTGCCTATAGTGAAAATCCGGATGAAAATCGCGAAATTCAAAGGCAAGTCGATTTACTTTTGGAGAAGGAGCAGGTAAGAGAATCTTTATGTCCTTGTGTTAGTCCGGTTATTTTAGTACCAAAGAAAGAAGGGACATTTAGATTATTTACGGATTGTCGCGATATTAATAAAATAACTATTAAATATAGACATCCGATTCCTCGCTTAGATGATATGCTAGATGAGTTAAGTGGCGCTTTAATCTTTTCTAAAATCGATTTAACTCAAGGATATCCCCAAATAAGAATGAAAGAACGTGACGAATGGAAGAGCGCTTTTAAGACTAAATATGGATTATATGAATGGATTGTTATGCCTTTTGGTCTTACTAACGCACCTAGTACTTTCATGAGACTAATGAACTACATCTTTAGACATTGTTTTGGAAAATTTGTTGTGGTTTATTTCGATGATATACTTGTTTATAGTAAAACCCTAGAAGATCATATTGAACATCTTAGGGCTGTTTTTACTACATTAAAGGAACAAACTTTGTATGCCAAACTCAAAAAATTTGTTTTTTGCACTAACTCTATTTACACTCTTGGATACATTGTTAGTTCTCACGGTATAAGTGTTGATCCGGAAAAAATACAAGCCATTGTTGATTGGCCGAGCCCAACAAGTGCTACGCAAGCTCGTTCATTTTATGGGTTGTGAAGCTTTTATAGGCATTTTATTCGTGATTCCTTTTCAAGATTATTCGTGTTTTCTTTCTTTAAGCTTTTCGTGTAGTTCAAAGATAGGTTATCTTTCCTATTTTTCATCTTCGTACCAACGCAACAAGTTAGGAACCTTTCAATTCATCTAGAGTATGAAGTTCTTTTAAGAGTAGTGTTGGAATAAAGAGAGAATTTTGCTTTGATATCTAACAATTTGTGATACAGGACCATCTAGAAGGATACATGATCCTTTACAAAGGATCCATAGACCAATGACTAGATCAAGAACAAGACAAAGGAATCAAGAACTAGCCACTTTGGTCCGAGAGTTGAAGTCCAAAGAAGAAACCAATCTTCATTTAAAAGATGAAGTACAAGTTCAACTTCTAACTCTTGAAAGCATTGAAATCGGCCCAAACAAGCATTTTGGCTAAAAAGGGTATTTTAGTCTTTTCACATATTAAAGTCTATTCTAGCCTATTCTAGACTATTCTAGACTTTAATTATAGTAAGTATTATTATTTTCCTATTTCTAGCCGAGATATAGCAAGTTTGCTAAATAAAGGACATGTTGTCCATAAGTTAGTTAGTTAGTTAGTTTGTTATTAAGAGTCCTAATGCAACTAGGACTCTTCATTATTTTGGTATTTATTTATATTGTGCCGCCAAGATAATAGGCACATGTCCCTATTATCTTGTTTAGGTAGTTACTTGATAGCAAGTTGTTATTGAAGAGTCCTGATTCTTCAAGGACTCTTATTTCCCTTTTCCCAGTTTAAGTTAGTTTGGTTCTCTTATAGCCGAATTCCTCTATTTAATAGAGCTTTGGGCAGCCATGTAACTTAGACTTGATATATTGATATTTTGATTAAGGTTAAACCTTTGTTACTTGTTTATGAACTTCGGGTTGAATTTCATAAACCTTTAAGATCTTGTATCAACTAGTTGGTTTCTCTAGTTGTGGTGTTTCAACATTCATTGATACTTAACCTTTCCGGGACTGTGTTAAGTATATTCCCATAGAAACCATTCGAGATAGAGAAAGATCTAAATTTCAGCCGAGTCTTGATATAACCCATCAAGATTTCGCATCAGTTTGTGTGTGTTTTTCTTGAAAGTATAACATGTCTTATCGGGAAGTCCGTCTAAGCAAACCGAATCCTTTGATGCGGCCAACATGGCTAAAAATAGTAAATAGAAAGACGAAAATAATTAAAGTCTAGAATAGACTTTAATTGTATAAAAGACTAAAATACCATTCTTAGCCACTTTGCTTGTTTGGGTCAAATTGAATGTCTTGTAAAGTTAAGAGGTTGACTTTGTCATCATCTTCTAAGTGAAGTTTAGCTTCCTCTTTAACTTTGAATTCTAGGACCAATCTTGAAATTAGTTGATTCACCATCTTTGTCCTTTTATCTAATCATTGGTCCTCTTAGCCTGGATAAGGGATCTCTTGAATAGGGCAGCCCCTTGGATGATCCTTTATCATCCCCTCCCCCTTGAAGAGCATGATTGGTCCTCGAATCATCATCATCATCATCAACATAATATGTATCAAAATCAAAAGGGGATAAGTGGGAAACATTAAACGTAGAATGTACGCCATACTCACCTTTCAAGTCCATCTTGTACGCATTATCATTCACCCTAGCAACAACTTGAAAAGGTCCATCGCCCCTTGGATGCAATTTGCTCTCTCTTTCAATAGGAAATTGGTCTTTCCTAAGGTGTAACCAAACCCAATCACCAAATTTGCTTTCGGGCTTTCAATAGCATCAAAGGATCTTTGCTTTCGGCCTTTGTTGGCATATTTCGCAAATTGCTCATTCCGCTTTGTGATGTTCTCGGCTACTTGTTGATGCATTCTTTGTGTATAATCCTGCCCCTAGAATAAACTTCTACATTATAATACTCATCAACGGGCAAAGGAGCTAGATCCGAAGGGGTTAAGGGGTTAAAACCATGAACAACTTCAAAATGAGAATTATTCTCAATTAATTATCAAAAGGTTAAACTAATAAGGCACATCCTATGCCTTGTAAGCTTTCTTGGTTGAATAATAATGGTGAAATTAAGGTGGATTAACAAGTGGAGATAGAGTTTGGGATAAGGATGTTCAAGGATAAAGTTTTGTGTGATGTGGTGCCCATGCCCGCAAGTCACATAATCTTGGGAAGGACATTGCAATATGATAGAAGTGCCGATGATTTGGGGAAAAAGAATGCATATGAAGTTACTAAGGATAAAATCCGATATACTTTACTTCCTTTTATCTCCAAGTCAAGCTTTTGAGGTACATAAACAAATGGCCATAAATAGAGAGAGAAAGAGAAAAAAGAGATAAAAGAGAAGCGAGTGGAGTGATCCTGCCCATGAGTTAAAATCCGAAGCAAAAAAGGACCCAAAAGCAGTGAGCTTAGTTAGACAAAAGGCAAGCTCGCAAAAGGAGAGAAAAGAGTGTTTATTTATCAACCCGGGAAAGGTAGATAGGGCAATTAGAGCAAAACAACTTGTTGTTTTTGTAGTTTTTAGAGAAACCGAAAGGTCTCTCGCTACTAACACTTTTTCTTTTGATCTAACATCTACTTCTCTATCTAGTCTTGCTGCTGATCTCTTGGAGGAATTCAAGGACGTATTTCCCAAAGAGTTGCCGAGAGGGCTGCCTCCAATTAGGGGAAGAATCGAGCATCAAATCGACTTCATTCCGGGAGCAAGTCTTCCAAACCGTGCGGCCTATAGTGAAAATCCGGATGAAAATCGCGAAATTCAAAGGCAAGTCGATTTACTTTTGGAGAAGGAGCAGGTAAGAGAATCTTTATGTCCTTGTGTTAGTCCGGTTATTTTAGTACCAAAGAAAGAAGGGACATTTAGATTATTTACGGATTGTCGCGATATTAATAAAATAACTATTAAATATAGACATCCGATTCCTCGCTTAGATGATATGCTAGATGAGTTAAGTGGCGCTTTAATCTTTTCTAAAATCGATTTAACTCAAGGATATCCCCAAATAAGAATGAAAGAACGTGACTGAATGGAAGAGCGCTTTTAAGACTAAATATGGATTATATGAATGGATTGTTATGCCTTTTGGTCTTACTAACGCACCTAGTACTTTCATGAGACTAATGAACTACATCTTTAGACATTGTTTTGGAAAATTTGTTGTGGTTTATTTCGATGATATACTTGTTTATAGTAAAACCCTAGAAGATCATATTGAACATCTTAGGGCTGTTTTTACTACATTAAAGGAACAAACTTTGTATGCCAAACTCAAATTTTTTTTTTTTTTGCTCTAACTCTGTTTACTGTCTTGGATACATTGTTAGTTCTCACGGTATAAGTGTTGATCCGGAAAAAATACAAGCCATTGTTGATTGGCCGAGCCCAACAAGTGCTACGCAAGCTCGTTCATTTTATGGGTTGTGAAGCTTTTATAGGCATTTTATTCGTGATTCCTTTTCAAGATTATTCGTGTTTTTCTTTCTTTAAGCTTTTCGTGTAGTTCAAAGATAGGTTATCTTTCCTATTTTTCATCTTCGTACTAACGCAACAAGTTAGGAACCTTTCAATTCATCTAGAGTATGAAGTTCTTTTAAGAGTAGTGTTGGAATAAAGAGAGAATTTTGCTTTGATATCTAACAATTTGTGATACGAGGACCATCTAGAAGGATACATGATCCTTTACAAAGGATCCATAGACCAATGACTAGATCAAGAACAAGACAAAGGAATCAAGAACTAGCCACTTTGGTCCGAGAGTTGAAGTCCAAAGAAGAAACCAATCTTCATTTAAAAGATGAAGTACAAGTTCAACTTCTAACTCTTGAAAGCATTGAAATCGGCCCAAACAAGCATTTTGGCTAAAAAGGGGTATTTTAGTCTTTTCACATATTAAAGTCTATTCTAGCCTATTCTAGACTATTCTAGACTTTAATTATAGTAAGTATTATTATTTTCCTATTTCTAGCCGAGATATAGCAAGTTTGCTAAATAAAGGACATGTTGTCCATAAGTTAGTTAGTTAGTTAGTTTGTTATTAAGAGTCCTAATGCAACTAGGACTCTTCATTATTTTGGTATTTATTTATATTGTGCCGCCAAGATAATAGGCACATGTCCCTATTATCTTGTTTAGGTAGTTACTTGATAGCAAGTTGTTATTGAAGAGTCCTGATTCTTCAAGGACTCTTATTTCCCTTTTCCCAGTTTAAGTTAGTTTGGTTCTCTTATAGCCGAATTCCTCTATTTAATAGAGCTTTGGGCAGCCATGTAACTTAGACTTGATATATTGATATTTTGATTAAGGTTAAACCTTTGTTACTTGTTTATGAACTTCCGGTTGAATTTCATAAACCTTTAAGTATCTTGTATCAACTAGTTGGTTTCTCTAGTTGTGGTGTTTCAACATTCATTGATACTTAACCTTTCAGGACTGTGTTAAGTATATTCCCATAGAAACCATTCGAGATAGAGAAAGATCTAAATTTCAGCCGAGTCTTGATATAACCCATCAAGATTTCGCATCAGTTTGTGTGTGTTTTTCTTGAAAGTATAACATGTCTTACGGGGAAGTCCGTCTAAGCAAACCGAATCCTTTGATGCGGCCAACATGGCTAAAAAATAGTAAATAGAAAGACTGAAAATAATTAAAGTCTAGAATAGACTTTAATTGTATAAAAAGACTAAAATACCATTCTTAGCCACTTTGCTTGTTTGGGTCAAATTGAATGTCTTGTAAAGTTAAGAGGTTGACTTTGTCATCATCTTCTAAGTGAAGTTTAGCTTCCTCTTTAACTTTGAATTCTAGGACCAATCTTGAAATTAGTTGATTCACCATCTTTGTCCTTTTATCTAATCATTGGTCCTCTTAGCCTGGATAAGGGATCTCTTGAATAGGGCAGCCCCTTGGATGATCCTTTATCATCCCCTCCCCCTTGAAGAGCATGATTGGTCCTCGAATCATCATCATCATCATCAACATAATATGTATCAAAATCAAAAGGGGGATAAGTGGGAAACATTAAACGTAGAATGTACGCCATACTCACCTTTCAAGTCCATCTTGTACGCATTATCATTCACCCTAGCAACAACTTGAAAAGGTCCATCGCCCCTTGGATGCAATTTGCTCTCTCTTTCAATAGGAAATTGGTCTTTCCTAAGGTGTAACCAAACCCAATCACCAAATTTGCTTTCGGGCTTTCAATAGCATCAAAGGATCTTTGCTTTCGGCCTTTGTTGGCATATTTCGCAAATTGCTCATTCCGCTTTGTGATGTTCTCGGCTACTTGTTGATGCATTCTTTGTGTATAATCCTGCCCCTAGAATAAACTTCTACATTATAATACTCATCAACGGGCAAAGGAGCTAGATCCGAAGGGGTTAAGGGGTTAAAACCATGAACAACTTCAAAATGAGAATTATTCTCAATTAATTATCAAAAGGTTAAACTAATAAGGCACATCCTATGCCTTGTAAGCTTTCTTGGTTGAATAATAATGGTGAAATTAAGGTGGATTAACAAGTGGAGATAGAGTTTGGGATAAGGATGTTCAAGGATAAAGTTTTGTGTGATGTGGTGCCCATGCCCGCAAGTCACATAATCTTGGGAAGGACATTGCAATATGATAGAAGTGCCGATGATTTGGGGAAAAAGAATGCATATGAAGTTACTAAGGATAAAATCCGATATACTTTACTTCCTTTTATCTCCACGTCAAGCTTTTGAGGTACATAAACAAATGGCCATGAATAGAGAGAAAAGAGAAAAAGAGATAAAAGAGAGCGAGTGGAAAAAAAAAAAAAAAAGTGATCCTGCCCATGAGTTAAAATCCGAAGCAAAAAAGGACCCAAAAGCAGTGAGCTTAGTTAGACAAAAGGCAAGCTCGCAAAAGGAGAGAAAAGAGTGTTTATTTATCAACCCGGGAAAGGTAGATAGGGCAATTAGAGCAAAACAACTTGTTGTTTTTGTAGTTTTTAGAGAAACCGAAAGGTCTCTCGCTACTAACACTTTTTCTTTTGATCTAACATCTACTTCTCTATCTAGTCTTGCTGCTGATCTCTTGGAGGAATTCAAGGACGTATTTCCCAAAGAGTTGCCGAGAGGGCTGCCTCCAATTAGGGGAAGAATCGAGCATCAAATCGACTTCATTCCGGGAGCAAGTCTTCCAAACCGTGCGGCCTATAGTGAAAATCCGGATGAAAATCGCGAAATTCAAAGGCAAGTCGATTTACTTTTGGAGAAGGAGCAGGTAAGAGAATCTTTATGTCCTTGTGTTAGTCCGGTTATTTTAGTACCAAAGAAAGAAGGGACATTTAGATTATTTACAGATTGTCGCGATATTAATAAAATAACTATTAAATATAGACATCCGATTCCTCGCTTAGATGATATGCTAGATGAGTTAAGTGGCGCTTTAATCTTTTCTAAAATCGATTTAACTCAAGGATATCCCCAAATAAGAATGAAAGAACGTGACGAATGGAAGAGCGCTTTTAAGACTAAATATGGATTATATGAATGGATTGTTATGCCTTTTGGTCTTACTAACGCACCTAGTACTTTCATGAGACTAATGAACTACATCTTTAGACATTGTTTTGGAAAATTTGTTGTGGTTTATTTCGATGATATACTTGTTTATAGTAAAACCCTAGAAGATCATATTGAACATCTTAGGGCTGTTTTTACTACATTAAAGGAACAAACTTTGTATGCCAAACTCAAAAAAATTTGTTTTTTGCACTAACTCTATTTACTGTCTTGGATACATTGTTAGTTCTCACGGTATAAGTGTTGATCCGGAAAAAATACAAGCCATTGTTGATTGGCCGAGCCCAACAAGTGCTACGCAAGTTCGTTCATTTTATGGGTTGTGAAGCTTTTATAGGCATTTTATTCGTGATTCCTTTTCAAGATTATTCGTGTTTTCTTTCTTTAAGCTTTTCGTGTAGTTCAAAGAAAGGTTATCTTTCCTATTTTTCATCTTCGTACCAACGCAACAAGTTAGGAACCTTTCAATTCATCTAGAGTATGAAGTTCTTTTAAGAGTAGTGTTGGAATAAAGAGAGAATTTTGCTTTGATATCTAACAGTTTGTGTGTGTTTTTCTTGAAAGTATAACATGTCTTATCGGGGAAGTCCGTCTAAGCAAACCGAATCCTTTGATGCGGCCAACATGGCTAAAAATAGTAAATAGAAAGACGAAAATAATTAAAGTCTAGAATAGACTTTAATTGTATAAAAGACTAAAATGCCATTCTTAGCCACTTTGCTTGTTTGGGTCAAATTGAATGTCTTGTAAAGTTAAGAGGTTGACTTTGTCATCATCTTCTAAGTGATGTTTAGCTTCCTCTTTAACTTTGAATTCTAGGACCAATCTTGAAATTAGTTGATTCACCATCTTTGTCCTTTTGTCTAATCATTGGTCCTCTTAGCTTTCGGATAAGTGGATCTCTTGAATAGAGGCAGCCCCTGGATGATCCTTTATCATCCCTCCCCTTGAAGAGCATGATTGGTCCTCGAATCATCATCATCATCATCAACATAATATGTATCAAAATCAAAAGGGGGATAAGTGAGAAACATTAAACGTAGAATGTACGCCATACTCACCTTTCAAGTCCATCTTGTACGCATTATCATTCACCCTAGCAACAACTTGAAAAGGTCCATCGCCCTTGGATGCAATTTGCTCTCTCTTTCAATAGGAAATTGGTCTTTCCTAAGGTGTAACCAAACCCAATCACCAAATTTGCTTTCGGGCTTTCAATAGCATCAAAGGATCTTTGCTTTCGACTTTGTTGGCATATTTCGCAAATTGCTCATTCCGTTTCGTGATGTTCTCGGCTACTTGTTGATGCATTCTTTGTGTATAATCCTGCCCCCTAGAATAAACTTCTACATTATAATACTCATCAACGGGCAAAGGAGCTAGATCCGAGGGTTAAGGGGTTAAAACCATGAACAACTTCAAAATGAGAATTATTCTCAATTAATTATCAAAAAGGTTAAACTAATAAGGCACATCCTATGCCTTGTAAGCTTTCTTGGTTGAATAATAATGGTGAAATTAAGGTGGATTAACAAGTGGAGATAGAGTTTGGGATAAGGATGTTCGAGGATAAAGTTTTGTGTGATGTGGTGCCCATGCCCGCAAGTCACATAATCTTGGGAAGGACATTGCAATACGCATCCATTTCGTGGGATCATGAGGTAAGTGAAAGAAGAAGAACGGAGCAAAGACCAATTGATACTTGGGATGACATGAAAGCGCTATGTCACGCACGTTTTGTACCCCGGGATTTTAACCGTGAGTTGTATAATCAACTCCAAAGATTGAAGCAAGGGACAAAGACCGTTGATGCATATTTCAAGGAGATGGAGATTTCCATGATAAGAGCAAACATTCAAGAAGCTTTACTTTTGCTCGCTTTCTTGCCTGGGTCTAAATGACAAAAATTAGACCCAAGGTAGAACGTGCTAACCTTACTTCTCTCATTAATATGGTTTATTTTGTTGAACAAATTGAGAGGCAAAGAAAGAGAAAGTTCAAGGACTTATTCTGCCAATTTCCAATCTTGGAAAACGCCGAATCAGTCCCTAAACAATTCTCATTGTTTTTGCCGAGCCCAATCAATGCTAAGGGCAGTTTGGGAAATACAAAAGTGGCCACGGCTTCTTTTGGGGCAGCAAGGACATCAAACACTTCAAAACCGACCGATTTGCGAACTAAATCTACTACATCAAATGATCGGGAATGTTTTAAGTGTCAAGGAAAAGGACACTTTGCTCGGGATTGTCCTAATAAAAGCACCATGATCATGATGGACGATGGATCGTGGGTTAGTGAAGACGAGGAAATAACCGAAGACACAATTCGGGAGGAAGAAGCCGAGGACACTCGACCGGATAATGGTAACAATTATCTTTTGGTAAATATGCAACTTTTACATTCTCAACCTTTAGATAATTTGCATCAACAAAGGAACAATCTATTTCAAACTAAATGCACAATTCAAGGAAAGATTTGTTTACTTATAATTGATAGCGGTAGTTGTACTAACGTTTGTTCTTTTCGAGATGGTTACTGGCTTTTAGATTTACCCTTGAAAGCACATCCAACGCCCTATAAGCTTTCTTGGTTAAATGATAGCTGAGAACTTAAAGTTGACAAACAAGTGGAACTAAATTTCAGCATTGGCAACTATAAAGATTCTGGGTCACTTGTGATGTGGTCCCAATGACCGCAAGTCACATCATTTTAGGAAGACCTTGGCAATATGATCGAGATGTAGATCATAAGGGTAAAAGGAATATTTATGCGGTGACAAGGGATAAGATTCACTATAATTTACATCCTATGTCACCCATTGAAGTTTGTGAGATGCAACAAAGGATGGCCGACTGCAGTAGAGAAAAGAAGACAAGAGCTGGGAGTTGATCAAATCACATACCCCCGACCAACCTAGCCAAAACCGAGGTAAAAAGGGCTGAAAAAGCCGAGAGTTTAACAAGCAAAAAGGTATACTCGCAAAAAGACAAGAAAGATTGCTTATTTATCAATTTTGCAAAGGTAGAAAGTGGCTTTACGTGCAAATAAACCCCCTTGTTTTACTTGTTTTTTAGAGAAGCCGAGAGGTTATCTCTTCTTAACACTTTGAATTTTGATGATTTAACTTCTTCTCTTCCTAGTGTTTGTATTGATGTTTTGAAAAGAATTCAAGGAACTTTTTTCCAAAGGAGTTGCCGAGAGGTCTACCTCCAATACGAGGCATCGAACATCAAATCGACTTCATTCCGGGATCAAATCTTCCAAATAGGGCAGCCTATAGAGCAAATCCGGATGAGACCCGAGAAATCCAAAGGCAAGTCGATTTACTCTTAGAAAAAGAGCAGTACGTGAATCTTTAAGTCCTTGTGCTAGTCCTGTTATTTTGGTACCTAAAAGAGAAGGTACTTTCGGATTATGTACTGATTGTCGCGATATTAATAAGATAACTATTAAATATAGACATCCTATACCTCGCTTAGATGATATGCTAGATGAGTTAAGTGGTGCTTTAATCTTTTCTAAAATTGATTTAACTCAAGGCTATCACCAAATTAGAATGAAAGAAGGTGATGAATGGAAAACTCGCTTTTAAGACTAAATATGGTTTATATGAATGGATTGTAATGCCTTTTGGTCTAAGTAATGCACTTAGTACTTTCATGAGATTAATGAACTACATATTCCGTCATTGTTTTGGTAAATTTGTTGTAGTTTATTTTGATGATATTCTTGTTTATAGTAAAACCTTAGAAGAGCATGTTCAACATCTTAAGGCTGTTTTTACTATATTAAGAGAACAAACATTATATGCCAAGTTAGAAAAATGCGTTTTTTGCACTAATTCTATTAACTTTCTTGGATATATTGTTAGTTCAAGTGGTATTAAGGTTGATCCGGTCAAAATTGAGTCCATTACAAGCTGGCCGAGACCAACATCAGCCACACAAGTCCGATCATTCTATGGTTTAGCAAGTTTTTATAGACGCTTTTGTGCGTGACTTTAGCTCAATTGCCGCACCATTGAATGAAGTTGTGAAGAAAGACGCTCTCTTTCTTTTGGGATAAACCGCAAGAAGATAGTTTCAATAAGCTTAAGCAATTACTAACTTCTTCCCCTATTTTATCTTTACCTAATTTTACACTAACTTTTGAAGTTGAATGTGATGCTTCGTGTATAGGTATTGGGGCTGTTTTGCAACAACAAGGGAAACCTTTAGCGTATTTTAGTGAGAAATTGAGTGGCGCTGCCCTTAATTATCCTACATATGATAAAGAGTTATACGCTATTGTTCTAGCATTGGAAACATGGCAACACTAGTTGGTGGTCGAGAGTTTGTGATTCACACGGATCATGAATCCATCAAGTATCTCAAGGGACAAAGTAAGTTAAACAAGAGACATGCAAGGTGGGTTTCCTTCATTGATACCTTTCCATATGTGATCAAATACAAGAAAGGTAAGGAAAACATTGTTGCCGATGCTCTTTCTAGAAGGTACTCTTTACTTCCATACTAAATTACTTGGTTTTGAACATTTAAAAGCTTTGTATGTAGATGATAATGAGTTTTCAGATTTGTTTACATCTTGTCAAGTCTCGGCAAAACAAGATTTTTACATATTTGAGGGCTTTTTGTTTAAAGGTAACAAACTATGTATTCCATCATGTTCTATTAGAGAATTAATTGTTAGGGAGGCACATAGTGGCGGCTTAATGGGTCATTTTGGTGTTATTAAAACATTGGATATTTTACAAGAACACTTTTATTGGCCTAAAATGAAAAGAGATGTACAAAGAATTTGTGAGCGTTGTTTTAAGTGTAAAACGAAAGCTAAAAGTACTTCAAAGGCTCACGGTTTACTCATGCCTCTTCCCATACCTTCTTCACCTTGGATTGATCTTTCCATGGACTTTATTTTGGGATTACCGAAATCCACAAGAGGTAATGATAGTATAATGGTTGTTGTGGATAGATTTTCTAAAATGGCACACTTTATTTCTTGTAGGAAGACAAATGATGCTAGCCATGTTGCGGATCTATTCTTTAAAGACATCATTCGGTTACATGGTGTTCCAAAAACAATCGTAAGTGATAGGGATGTTAAATTCCTAAGTTATTTTTTGGAAGACCCTTATGGAGCAAATTGGGAACAAAACTATTGTTTTCTACTTCTAGCCATCCACAAACCGATGGCCAAACCGAGGTAACAAATAGAACTTTAGGGGGCTCTACTTAGGGGCACTTATTCAAAAGAACTTGAAAAAAGTGGGAAGAATGTTTACCTATAGCTGAATTTGCTTATAATCGTACATTACATTCTACTACTAACAATTCACCTTTTGAAGTTGTTTATGGTTTTAACCCCCTTACCCCCTTTAGATCTAATTCCTCTTCCTATTGATGAGTATTATAACATAGAAGGTGATTCAAGGGCTGACTTTGTTCAAAGGATACATTTCAAGTAGCCAAGAACATCAAGAAGACAAATGACCGAATGCAATTAAAACCAACAAAGGCCGCAAGGTTATTAACTTTGAGATTGGTGATTGGGTGTGGATACACTTTAGGTAAGAAAGATTTCCAAAGGAAAGGCAGTCCAAACTACATCCTAGAGGAGATGGCTCTTTTCAAGTCATTAAGAAGATAAATGACAATGCATACCAAATAGACTTGCAAGGTAAGTATGGTGTTCATTCTACTTTTAATGTTTCTGACTTATCTCCTTTTGATGTTTCGGATTACATAGATGAAGATGATGATGATTCGAGGTCGAATCCTTTTCAAGAGGGAGGGGATGATACGGGACCATCTAGAAGGATACATGATCCTTTACAAAGGATCCATAGACCAATGACTAGATCAAGAACAAGACAAAGGAATCAAGAACTAGCCACTTTGGTCCGAGAGTTGAAGTCCAAAGAAGAAACCAATCTTCATTTAAAAGATGAAGTACAAGTTCAACTTCTAACTCTTGAAAGCATTGAAATCGCCCAAACAAGCATTTTGGCTAAAAAGGGTATTTTAGTCTTTTCACATATTAAAGTCTATTCTAGCCTATTCTAGACTATTCTAGACTTTAATTATAGTAAGTATTATTATTTTTCCTATTTCTAGCCGAGATATAGCAAGTTTGCTAAATAAAGGACATGTTGTCCATAAGTTAGTTAGTTTAGTTATTAAGAGTCCTAATGCAACTAGGACTCTTCATTATTTTGGTATTTATTTATATTATGCCTCAAGATAATAGGCACATGTCCCTATTATCTTGTTTAGGTAGTTACTTGATAGCAAGTTGTTATTGAAGAGTCCTGATTCTTCAAGGACTCTTATTTCCCTTTTCCCAGTTTAAGTTAGTTTGGTTCTCTTATAGCCGAATTCCTCTATTTAATAGAGCTTTGGGCAGCCATGTAACTTAGACTTGATATATTGATATTTTGATTAAGGTTAAACCTTTGTTACTTGTTTATGAACTTCCGGTTGAATTTCATAAACCTTTAAGTTACTGTATCAACTAGTTGGTTTCTCTAGTTGTGGTGTTTCAACATTCATTGATACTTAACCTTTCCGGGACTGTATTAAGTATATTCCCATAGAAACCATTCGAGATAGAGAAAGATCTAAATTTCAGCCGAGTCTTGATATAACCCATCAAGATTTCGCATCAGTTTGTGTGTGTTTTTCTTGAAAGTATAACATGTCTTATCGGGGAAGTCCGTCTAAGCAAACCGAATCCTTTGATGCGGCCAACATGGCTAAAAATAGTAAATAGAAAGACGAAAATAATTAAAGTCTAGAATAGACTTTAATTGTATAAAAGACTCAAATGCCATTCTTAGCCACTTTGCTTGTTTGGGTCAAATTGAATGTCCTGTAAAGTTAAGAGGTTGACTTTGTCATCATCTTCTAAGTGAAGTTTAGCTTCCTCTTTGACGTTGAATTCTCGGACCAATCTTGAAATTAGTTGATTCACCATCTTTGTCCTTTGTCTAATCATTGGTCCTCTTAGCCTGGATAAGGGATCTCTTGAATAGGGCAGCCCCTTGGATGATCCTTTATCATCCCCTCCCCCTTGAAGAGCATGATTGGTCCTCGAATCATCATCATCATCAACATAATCCGTATCAAAATCAAAAGGGGATAAGTGAGAAACATTAAACGTAGAATGTACGCCATACTCACCTTTCAAGTCCATCTCGTACGCATTATCATTCACCCTAGCAACAACTTGAGAAGGTCCATCGCCCCTTGGATGCAATTTACTCTCTCTTTCAATAGGAAATTGGTCTTTCCTAAGGTGTAACCAAACCCAATCACCAAATTTGCTTTCGGGCTTTCAACAGCATCAAAGGATCTTTGCTTTCGGCCTTTGTTGGCATATTTCGCAAATTGCTCATTCCGCTTTGTGATGTTCTCGGCTACTTGTTGATGCATTCTTTGTGTATAATCCTCGCCTCTAGAATAAACTTCTACATTATAATACTCATCAACGGGCAAAGGAGCTAGATCCGAAGGGGTTAAGGGGTTAAAACCATAAACAACTTCAAAATGAGAATTATTCTCAATTAATTATCAAAAGGTTAAACTAATAAGGCACATCCTATGCCTTGTAAGCTTTCTTGGTTGAATAATAATGGTGAAATTAAGGTGGATTAACAAGTGGAGATAGAGTTTGGGATAAGGATGTTCAAGGATAAAGCTTTGTGTGATGTGGTGCCCATGCCCGCAAGCAACATAGTCTTGGGAAGGACATTGCAATATGATAGAAGTGCTGATGATTTGGGGAAAAAGAATGCATATGAAGTTACTAAGGATAAAATCTGATATACTTTACTTCCTTTTTATCTCCAAGTCAAGCTTTTGAGGTACATAAACAAATGGCCATGAATAGAGAGAAAAAGAGAAAAAAGAGAAAAAAGAGAGCGAGTGGGAAAAAAAGTGATCCTGCCCATGAGTTAAAATCCGAAGCAAAAAAGGGACCCAAAAGCCGTGAGCTTAGTTAGACAAAAGGCAAGCTCACAAAAGGAGAGAAAAGAGTGTTTATTTATCAACCCGGGAAAGGTAGATAGGGAAATTCGAGCAAAACAACTTGTTGTTTTCTTAGTTTTTAGAGAAACCGAAAGGTCTCTCTCTACTAACACTTTTTCTTTTGATCTAACATCTTCTTCTCTATCTAGTCTTGCTGCTGATCTCTTGCAGGAATTCAAGGACGTATTTCCCAAAGAGTTGCCGAGAGGGCCGCCTCCAATTAGGGGAAGAATCGAGCATCAAATCGACTTCATTCCGGGAGCAAGTCTTCCAAACCGTATGGCCTATAGTGAAAATCCCTGATGAAAATCGCGAAATTCAAAGGCAAGTCGATTTACTTTTGGGAGAAGGAGCAGGTAAGAGAATCTTTATGTCCTTGTGCTAGTCCTAGTTATTTTAGTACCAAAGAAAGAAGTGGACTTTTAGATTATTTACTGATTGTCGCGATATTAATAAAAATAACTATTAAATATAGACATCCGATTCCTCGCTTAGATGATATGCTAGATGAGTTAAGTGGCGCTTTAATCTTTTCTAAAATTGATTTAACTCAAGGATATCCCCAAATAAGAATGAAAGAACGTGACGAATGGAAGAGCGCTTTTAAGACTAAATATGGATTATATTAATGGATTGTTATGCCTTTTGGTCTTACTAACGCACCTAGTACTTTCATGAGACTAATGAACTACGTCTTTAGACATTGTTTTGGAAAATTTGTTGTGGTTTATTTCGATGATATACTTGTTTATAGTAAAACCCTAGAAGATCATATTGAACATCTTAGGGCTGTTTTTACTACATTAAAGGAACAAACTTTGTATGCCAAACTCAAAAAAATTTGTTTTTTGCACTAACTCTATTTACCTGTCTTGGATACATTGTTAGTTCTCACTGTGATAAGTGTTGATCCGAAAAATACAAGCCATTGTTGATTGGCCGAGCTCAAACAAGTAGCTACGCAAGTTCGCTCATTTTATGGGTTGTGAAGCTTTTATAGGCATTTTATTCGTGATTCCTTTTCAAGATTATTCGTGTTTTCTTTCTTTAAGCTTTTCGTAGTTCAAAGATAGGTTATCTTTCCTATTTTTCATCTTCGTACTCAACGCAACAAGTTAGGAACCTTTCAATTCATCTAGAGTACGAAGTTCTTTTAAGAGTAGTGTTGGAATAAAGAGAGAATTTTGCTTTGATATCTAACAGCTTTGTGTGTGTTTTTCTTGAAAGTATAACATGTCTTATCTGGGAAGTCCGTCTAAGCAAACCGAATCCTTTGATGCGCCAACATGGCTAAAAAAATAGTAAATAGAAAGATTTGAAAAATAATTAAAGTCTAGAATAGACTTTAATTGTATAAAAGACTAAAATGCCATTCTTAGCCACTTTGCTTGTTCGGGGTCAAATTGAATGTCTTGTAAAGTTAAGAGGTTGACTTTGTCATCATCTTCTAAGTGAAGTTTAGCTTCCTCTTTAACTTTGAATTCTAGGACCAATCTTGAAATTAGTTGATTCACCATCTTTGTCCTTTTGTCTAATCATTGGTCCTCTTAGCCTGGATAAGGGATCTCTTGAATAGGGCAGCCCCTTGGATGATCCTTTATCATCCCTCCCCCTCGAAGAGCATGATTGGTCCTCGAATCATCATCATCAACATAATATGTATCAAAATCGAAAGGGGATAAGTGAGAAACATTAAACGTAGAATGTACGCCATACTCACCTTTCAAGTCCATCTTGTACGCATTATCATTCACCCTAGCAACAACTTGAAAAGATCCATCGCCCTTGATGCAATTTACTCTCTCTTTCAATAGGAAATTGGTCTTTCCTAAGGGGTAACCAAACCCAATCACCAAATTTGCTTTCGGGCTTTCAATAGCATCAAAGGATCTTTGCTTTCGGCCTTTGTTGGCATATTTCGCAAATTGCTCATTCCGCTTTGTGATGTTCTCGCTACTTGTTGATGCATTCTTTGTGTATAATCCTCGCCCCTAGAATAAACTTCTACATTATAATACTCATCAACGGGCAAAGGAGCTAGATCTCAAGCGGGTTAAAACCATGAACAACTTCAAAATGAGAATTATTCTCAATTAATTATCAAAAGGTTAAACTAATAAGGCACATCCTATGCCTTGCAAGCTTTCTTGGTTGAATAATAATGGTGAAATTAAGGTGGATTAACAAGTGGAGATAGAGTTTGGGATAAGGATGTTCAAGGATAAAGTTTTGTGTGATGTGGTGCCCATGCCCGCAAGTCACATAATCTTGGGAAGGACATTGCAATATGATAGAAGTGCCGATGATTTGGGGGAAAAAGAATGCATATGAAGTTACTAAGGATAAAATCCGATATACTTTACTTCCTTTTTATCTCCAAGTCAAGCTTTTGAGGTACATAAACAAATGGCCATGAATAGAGAGAAAAGAGAAAAAAGAGAAAAAAGAGAGCGAGTGGAAAAAAAAAGTGATCCCCGCCCATGAGTTAAAAATCCAAGCAAAAAAGGACCCAAAAGCAAAGTGGAGCTTAGTTAGACAAAAGGCAAGCTCGCAAAAGGAGAGAAAAGAGTGTTTATTTATCAACCCTGGAAAGGTAGATAGGGCAATTCGAGCAAAACAACTTGTTGTTTTTTGTAGTTTTTAGAGAAACCGAAAGGTCTCTCGCTACTAACACTTTTTTCTTTTGATCTAACATCTACTTCTCTATCTAGTCTTGTCGCTGATCTCTTGCAGAATTCAAGGACGTATTTCCCAAAGAGTTGCCGAGAGGGTCGCCTCCAATTAGGGGAAGAATCGAGCATCAAATCGACTTCATTCCGGGAGCAAGTCTTCCAAACCGTGCGGCCTATAGTGAAAATCCGGATGAAAATCGCTAAATTCAAAGGCAAGTCGATTTACTTTTGGAGAAGGAGCAGTAAGAGAATCTTTATGTCCTTGTGCTAGTCCTGTTATTTTAGTACCAAAGAAAGAAGTGGACTTTTAGATTATTTACTGATTGTCGCGATATTAATAAAATAACTATTAAATATAGACATCCGATTCCTCGCTTAGATGATATGCTAGATGAGTTAAGTGGCGCTTTAATCTTTTCTAAAATCGATTTAACTCAAGGATATCCCCAAATAAGAATGAAAGAACGTGACTGAATGGAAGAGCGCTTTTAAGACTAAATATGGATTATATGAATGGATTGTTATGCCTTTTGGTCTTACTAACGCACCTAGTACTTTCATGAGACTAATGAACTACGCCTTTAGACATTGTTTTGGAAAATTTGTTGTGGTTTATTTCGATGATATACTTGTTTATAGTAAAACCCTAGAAGATCATATTGAACATCTTAGGGCTGTTTTTACTACATTAAAGGAACAAACTTTGTATGCCAAACTCAAAAAAAATTTGTTTTTTGCACTAACTCTATTTACTGCCTTGATACATTGTTAGTTCTCACTGTGATAAGTGTTGATCCTGAAAAATACAAGCCATTGTTGATTGGCCGAGCCCAAATAAGTGCTACGCAAGTTCGCTCATTTTATGGGTTGTGAAGCTTTTATAGGCATTTTATTCGTGATTCCTTTTCAAGATTATTCGTGTTTTCTTTCTTTAAGCTTTTCGTAGTTCAAAGATAGGTTATCTTTCCTATTTTTCATCTTCGTACTCAACGCAACAAGTTAGGAACCTTTCAATTCATCTAGAGTACGAAGTTCTTTTAAGAGTAGTGTTGGAATAAAGAGAGAATTTTGCTTTGATATCTAACAGCTTTGTGTGTGTTTTTCTTGAAAGTATAACATGTCTTATCTGGGGAAGTCCGTCTAAGCAAACCGAATCCTTTGATGCGCCAACATGGCTAAAAAATAGTAAATAGAAAGATTTAAAATAATTAAAGTCTAGAATAGACTTTAATTGTATAAAAGACTAAAATGCCATTCTTAGCCACTTTGCTTGTTTGGGGTCAAATTGAATGTCTTGTAAAGTTAAGAGGTTGACTTTGTCATCATCTTCTAAGTGAAGTTTAGCTTCCTCTTTAACTTTGAATTCTAGGACCAATCTTGAAATTAGTTGATTCACCATCTTTGTCCTTTTGTCTAATCATTGGTCCTCTTAGCCTGGATAAGGGATCTCTTGAATAGGGCAGCCCCTTGGATGATCCTTTATCATCCCCTCCCCTCAAGAGCATGATTGGTCCTCGAATCATCATCATCAACATAATATGTATCAAAATCGAAAGGGGATAAGTGAGAAACATTAAACGTAGAATGTACGCCATACTCACCTTTCAAGTCCATCTTGTACGCATTATCATTCACCCTAGCAACAACTTGAAAAGATCCATCGCCCTTGATGCAATTTACTCTCTCTTTCAATAGGAAATTGGTCTTTCCTAAGGGGTAACCAAACCCAATCACCAAATTTGCTTTCGGGCTTTCAATAGCATCAAAGGATCTTTGCTTTCTACTTTGTCGGCATATTTCGCAAATTGCTCATTCCGCTTTGTGATGTTCTCGCTACTTGTTGATGCATTCTTTGTGTATAATCCTCGCCCCTAGAATAAACTTCTACATTATAATACTCATCAACTGGGCAAAGGAGCTAGATCTCGAAGCGGGTTAAAACCATGAACAACTTCAAAATGAGAATTATTCTCAATTAATTATCAAAAGGTTAAACTAATAAGGCACATCCTATGCCTTGCAAGCTTTCTTGGTTGAATAATAATGGTGAAATTAAGGTGGATTAACAAGTGGAGATAGAGTTTCGGGGATAAGGATGTTCAAGGATAAAGTTTTGTGTGATGTGGTGCCCATGCCCGCAAGTCACATAATCTTGGGAAGGACATCGCAATATGATAGAAGTGCCGATGATTTGGGGAAAAAGAATGCATATGAAGTTACTAAGGATAAAATCCGATATACTTTTACTTCCTTTTTATCTCCAAGTCAAGCTTTTGAGGTACATAAACAAATGGCCATGAATAGAGAGAAAAGAGAAAAAGAGAAAAAAGAGAGCGAGTGGAAAAAAAAGAAGTGATCCTCGCCTATGAGTTAAAAATCCGAAGCAAAAAAGGACCCAAAAGCAAATGAGCTTAGTTAGACAAAAGGCAAGCTCGCAAAAGGAGAGAAAAGAGTGTTTATTTATCAACCCTGGGAAAGGTAGATAGGGCAATTCGAGCAAAACAACTTGTTGTTTTTTGTAGTTTTTAGAGAAACCGAAAGGTCTCTCGCTACTAACACTTTTTTCTTTTGATCTAACATCTACTTCTCTATCTAGTCTTGTCAGCTGATCTCTTGCGGAATTCAAGGACGTATTTCCCAAAGAGTTGCCGAGAGGGCCGCCTCCAATTAGGGAAGAATCGAGCATCAAATCGACTTCATTCCGGGAGCAAGTCTTCCAAACCGTGCGGCCTATAGTGAAAATCCGGATGAAAATCGCTAAATTCAAAGGCAAGTCGATTTACTTTTGGAGAAGGAGCAGTAAGAGAATCTTTATGTCCTTGTGCTAGTCCGGTTATTTTAGTACCAAAGAAAGAAGTGGACTTTTAGATTATTTACTGATTGTCGCGATATTAATAAAATAACTATTAAATATAGACATCCGATTCCTCGCTAGATGATATGCTAGATGAGTTAAGTGGCGCTTTAATCTTTTCTAAAATCGATTTAACTCAAGGATATCCCCAAATAAGAATGAAAGAACGTGACGTAATGGAAGAGCGCTTTTAAGACTAAATATGGATTATATGAATGGATTGTTATGCCTTTTGGTCTTACTAACGCACCTAGTACTTTCATGAGACTAATGAACTACGCCTTTAGACATTGTTTTGGAAAATTTGTTGTGGTTTATTTCGATGATATACTTGTTTATAGTAAAACCCTAGAAGATCATATTGAACATCTTAGTGGCTGTTTTTACTACATTAAAGGAACAAACTTTGTATGCCAAACTCAAAAAAATTGTTTTTTTGCACTAACTCTATTTACCTGCCTTGGATACATTGTTAGTTCTCACGGTATAAGTGTTGATCCGAAAAATACAAGCCATTGTTGATTGGCCGAGCCCAACAGGGTAGCTACGCAAGTTCGCTCATTTTATGGGTTGTGAAGCTTTTATAGGCATTTTATTCGTGATTCCTTTTCAAGATTATTCGTGTTTTCTTTCTTTAAGCTTTTCGTAGTTCAAAGATAGGTTATCTTTCCTATTTTTCATCTTCGTACTCAACGCAACAAGTTAGGAACCTTTCAATTCATCTAGAGTACGAAGTTCTTTTTAAGAGTAGTGTTGGAATAAAGAGAGAATTTTGCTTTGATATCTAACAGCTTTGTGTGTGTTTTTCTTGAAAGTATAACATGTCTTATCTGGGGAAGTCCGTCTAAGCAAACCGAATCCTTTGATGCGCCAACATGGCTAAAAAAATAGTAAATAGAAAGATTTAAAAATAATTAAAGTCTAGAATAGACTTTAATTGTATAAAAGACTAAAATGCCATTCTTAGCCACTTTGCTTGTTCGGGGTCAAATTGAATGTCTTGTAAAGTTAAGAGGTTGACTTTGTCATCATCTTCTAAGTGAAGTTTAGCTTCCTCTTTAACTTTGAATTCTAGGACCAATCTTGAAATTAGTTGATTCACCATCTTTGTCCTTTTGTCTAATCATTGGTCCTCTTAGCCCTGGATAAGGGATCTCTTGAATAGGGCAGCCCCTTGGATGATCCTTTATCATCCCCTCCCCTCGAAGAGCATGATTGGTCCTCGAATCATCATCATCAACATAATATGTATCAAAATCGAAAGGGGGATAAGTGAGAAACATTAAACGTAGAATGTACGCCATACTCACCTTTCAAGTCCATCTTGTACGCATTATCATTCACCCTAGCAACAACTTGAAAAGATCCATCGCCCCTTGGATGCAATTTACTCTCTCTTTCAATAGGGAAATTGGTCTTTCCTAAGGGGTAACCAAACCCAATCACCAAATTTGCTTTCGGGCTTTCAATAGCATCAAAGGATCTTTGCTTTCTACTTTGTCGCATATTTCGCAAATTGCTCATTCCGCTTTGTGATGTTCTCGCTACTTGTTGATGCATTCTTTGTGTATAATCCCGCCCCTAGAATAAACTTCTACATTATAATACTCATCAACTGGGCAAAGGAGCTAGATCCGAAGCGGGTTAAAACCATGAACAACTTCAAAATGAGAATTATTCTCAATTAATTATCAAAAGGTTAAACTAATAAGGCACATCCTATGCCTTGCAAGCTTTCTTGGTTGAATAATAATGGTGAAATTAAGGTGGATTAACAAGTGGAGATAGAGTTTCGGGGATAAGGATGTTCAAGGATAAAGTTTTGTGTGATGTGGTGCCCATGCCCGCAAGTCACATAATCTTGGGAAGGACATTGCAATATGATAGAAGTGCCGATGATTTGGGGAAAAAGAATGCATATGAAGTTACTAAGGATAAAATCCGATATACTTTTACTTCCTTTTTATCTCCAAGTCAAGCTTTTGAGGTACATAAACAAATGGCCATGAATAGAGAGAAAAGAGAAAAAGAGAAAAAAGAGAGCGAGTGAAAAAAAAAGTGATCCTCGCCTATGAGTTAAAAATCCCAAGCAAAAAAGGGACCCAAAAGCAAATGAGCTTAGTTAGACAAAAGGCAAGCTCGCAAAAGGAGAGAAAAGAGTGTTTATTTATCAACCCGGGAAAGGTAGATAGTGGCAATTCGAGCAAAACAACTTGTTGTTTTTTGTAGTTTTTAGAGAAACCGAAAGGTCTCTCGCTACTAACACTTTTTTCTTTTGATCTAACATCTACTTCTCTATCTAGTCTTGTCACGATCTCTTGCGGAATTCAAGGACGTATTTCCCAAAGAGTTGCCGAGAGGGTCGCCTCCAATTAGGGGAAGAATCGAGCATCAAATCGACTTCATTCCGGGAGCAAGTCTTCCAAACCGTATGCCTATAGTGAAAATCCGGATGAAAATCGCGAAATTCAAAGGCAAGTCGATTTACTTTTGGAGAAGGAGCAGGTAAGAGAATCTTTATGTCCTTGTGCTAGTCCTGTTATTTTAGTACCAAAGAAAGAAGTGGACTTTTAGATTATTTACTGATTGTCGCGATATTAATAAAATAACTATTAAATATAGACATCCGATTCCTCGCTTAGATGATATGCTAGATGAGTTAAGTGGCGCTTTAATCTTTTCTAAAATCGATTTAACTCAAGGATATCCCCAAATAAGAATGAAAGAACGTGACTTTAATGGAAGAGCGCTTTTAAGACTAAATATGGATTATATGAATGGATTGTTATGCCTTTTGGTCTTACTAACGCACCTAGTACTTTCATGAGACTAATGAACTACGCCTTTAGACATTGTTTTGGAAAATTTGTTGTGGTTTATTTCGATGATATACTTGTTTATAGTAAAACCCTAGAAGATCATATTGAACATCTTAGTGGCTGTTTTTACTACATTAAAGGAACAAACTTTGTATGCCAAACTCAAAAAAATTTGTTTTTTTGCACTAACTCTATTTACCTGCCTTGATACATTGTTAGTTCTCACGGGATAAGTGTTGATCCTAAAAATACAAGCCATTGTTGATTGGCCGAGCTCAAATGGGTAGCTACGCAAGTTCGCTCATTTTATGGGTTGTGAAGCTTTTTATAGGCATTTTATTCGTGATTCCTTTTCAAGATTATTCGTGTTTTCTTTCTTTAAGCTTTTCGTAGTTCAAAGATAGGTTATCTTTCCTATTTTTCATCTTCGTACTCAACGCAACAAGTTAGGAACCTTTCAATTCATCTAGAGTACGAAGTTCTTTTAAGAGTAGTGTTGGAATAAAGAGAGAATTTTGCTTTGATATCTAACAGCTTTGTGTGTGTTTTTTCTTGAAAGTATAACATGTCTTATCTGGGAAGTCCGTCTAAGCAAACCGAATCCTTTGATGCGCCCAACATGGCTAAAAAAATAGTAAATAGAAAGATTTAAAAATAATTAAAGTCTAGAATAGACTTTAATTGTATAAAAGACTAAAATGCCATTCTTAGCCACTTTCGCTTGTTCGGGTCAAATTGAATGTCTTGTAAAGTTAAGAGGTTGACTTTGTCATCATCTTCTAAGTGAAGTTTAGCTTCCTCTTTAACTTTGAATTCTAGGACCAATCTTGAAATTAGTTGATTCACCATCTTTGTCCTTTTGTCTAATCATTGGTCCTCTTAGCCCTGGATAAGGGATCTCTTGAATAGGGCAGCCCCTTGATGATCCTTTATCATCCCCTCCCCTCGAAGAGCATGATTGGTCCTCGAATCATCATCATCAACATAATATGTATCAAAATCGAAAAGGGGATAAGTGAGAAACATTAAACGTAGAATGTACGCCATACTCACCTTTCAAGTCCATCTTGTACGCATTATCATTCACCCTAGCAACAACTTGAAAAGATCCATCGCCCCTTGGATGCAATTTACTCTCTCTTTCAATAGGGAAATTGGTCTTTCCTAAGGGGTAACCAAACCCAATCACCAAATTTGCTTTCGGCTTTCAATAGCATCAAAGGATCTTTGCTTTCTACTTTGTTGGCATATTTCGCAAATTGCTCATTCCGCTTTCAGTGATGTTCTCGCTACTTGTTGATGCATTCTTTGTGTATAATCCTCGCCCCTAGAATAAACTTCTACATTATAATACTCATCAACTGGGCAAAGGAGCTAGATCTCAAGCGGGTTAAAACCATGAACAACTTCAAAATGAGAATTATTCTCAATTAATTATCAAAAGGTTAAACTAATAAGGCACATCCTATGCCTCGCAAGCTTTCTTGGTTGAATAATAATGGTGAAATTAAGGTGGATTAACAAGTGGAGATAGAGTTTGGGATAAGTGATGTTCAAGGATAAAGTTTTGTGTGATGTGGTGCCCATGCCCGCAAGTCACATAATCTTGGGAAGGACATCGCAATATGATAGAAGTGCCGATGATTTGGGGGAAAAAAGAATGCATATGAAGTTACTAAGGATAAAATCCGATATACTTTACTTCCTTTTTATCTCCAAGTCAAGCTTTTGAGGTACATAAACAAATGGCCATGAATAGAGAGAAAAGAGAAAAAGAGAAAAAAAGAGAGCGAGTGGAAAAAAAAAGTGATCCTCGCCCTATGAGTTAAAATCCAAGCAAAAAAGGACCCAAAAGCAAGTGAGCTTAGTTAGACAAAAGGCAAGCTCGCAAAAGGAGAGAAAAGAGTGTTTATTTATCAACCCGGGAAAGGTAGATAGTGGCAATTCGAGCAAAACAACTTGTTGTTTTTTGTAGTTTTTAGAGAAACCGAAAGGTCTCTCGCTACTAACACTTTTTTCTTTTGATCTAACATCTACTTCTCTATCTAGTCTTGTCACGATCTCTTGTCGGAATTCAAGGACGTATTTCCCAAAGAGTTGCCGAGAGGGTCGCCTCCAATTAGGGGAAGAATCGAGCATCAAATCGACTTCATTCCGGGAGCAAGTCTTCCAAACCGTAGTGCCTATAGTGAAAATCCCGGATGAAAATCGCTAAATTCAAAGGCAAGTCGATTTACTTTTGGGAGAAGGAGCAGGTAAGAGAATCTTTATGTCCTTGTGCTAGTCCTGTTATTTTAGTACCAAAGAAAGAAGTGGACTTTTAGATTATTTACTGATTGTCGCGATATTAATAAAATAACTATTAAATATAGACATCCGATTCCTCGCTAGATGATATGCTAGATGAGTTAAGTGGCGCTTTAATCTTTTCTAAAATCGATTTAACTCAAGGATATCCCCAAATAAGAATGAAAGAACGTGACGTAATGGAAGAGCGCTTTTAAGACTAAATATGGATTATATGAATGGATTGTTATGCCTTTTGGTCTTACTAACGCACCTAGTACTTTCATGAGACTAATGAACTACGCCTTTAGACATTTGTTTTGGAAAATTTGTTGTGGTTTATTTCGATGATATACTTGTTTATAGTAAAACCCTAGAAGATCATATTGAACATCTTAGGGCTGTTTTTACTACATTAAAGGAACAAACTTTGTATGCCAAACTCAAAAAAAATTTGTTTTTTTGCACTAACTCTATTTACCTGCCTTGGATACATTGTTAGTTCTCACTGTGATAAGTGTTGATCCGAAAAATACAAGCCATTGTTGATTGGCCGAGCTCAAATGGGTAGCTACGCAAGTTCGCTCATTTTATGGGTTGTGAAGCTTTTATAGGCATTTTATTCGTGATTCCTTTTCAAGATTATTCGTGTTTTCTTTCTTTAAGCTTTTCGTAGTTCAAAGATAGGTTATCTTTCCTATTTTTTCATCTTCGTACTCAACGCAACAAGTTAGGAACCTTTCAATTCATCTAGAGTACGAAGTTCTTTTAAGAGTAGTGTTGGAATAAAGAGAGAATTTTGCTTTGATATCTAACAGCTTTGTGTGTGTTTTTCTTGAAAGTATAACATGTCTTATCGGGAAGTCCGTCTAAGCAAACCGAATCCTTTGATGCGGCCAACATGGCTAAAAAAATAGTAAATAGAAAGATTTAAAAATAATTAAAGTCTAGAATAGACTTTAATTGTATAAAAGACTAAAATGCCATTCTTAGCCACTTTGCTTGTTTCGGGTCAAATTGAATGTCTTGTAAAGTTAAGAGGTTGACTTTGTCATCATCTTCTAAGTGAAGTTTAGCTTCCTCTTTAACTTTGAATTCTAGGACCAATCTTGAAATTAGTTGATTCACCATCTTTGTCCTTTTGTCTAATCATTGGTCCTCTTAGCCCTGGATAAGGGATCTCTTGAATAGGGCAGCCCCTTGATGATCCTTTATCATCCCCCTCCCTCGAAGAGCATGATTGGTCCTCGAATCATCATCATCAACATAATATGTATCAAAATCGAAAGGGGATAAGTGAGAAACATTAAACGTAGAATGTACGCCATACTCACCTTTCAAGTCCATCTTGTACGCATTATCATTCACCCTAGCAACAACTTGAAAAGATCCATCGCCCTCTGGATGCAATTTACTCTCTCTTTCAATAGGGAAATTGGTCTTTCCTAAGGGGTAACCAAACCCAATCACCAAATTTGCTTTCGGGCTTTCAATAGCATCAAAGGATCTTTGCTTTCGACTTTGTTGGCATATTTCGCAAATTGCTCATTCCGCTTTGTGATGTTCTCGCTACTTGTTGATGCATTCTTTGTGTATAATCCCTGCCCCTAGAATAAACTTCTACATTATAATACTCATCAACGGGCAAAAGGAGCTAGATCTCAAGCGGTTAAAACCATGAACAACTTCAAAATGAGAATTATTCTCAATTAATTATCAAAAGGTTAAACTAATAAGGCACATCCTATGCCTTGCAAGCTTTCTTGGTTGAATAATAATGGTGAAATTAAGGTGGATTAACAAGTGGAGATAGAGTTTGGGATAAGGATGTTCAAGGATAAAGTTTTGTGTGATGTGGTGCCCATGCCCGCAAGTCACATAATCTTGGGAAGGACATTGCAATATGATAGAAGTGCCGATGATTTGGGGAAAAAGAATGCATATGAAGTTACTAAGGATAAAATCCGATATACTTTACTTCCTTTTATCTCCAAGTCAAGCTTTTGAGGTACATAAACAAATGGCCATGAATAGAGAGAAAAGAGAAAAAGAGAAAAAAGAGAGCGAGTGGAAAAAAAAAAAGAAGTGATCCTGCCCATGAGTTAAAATCCGAAGCAAAAAAGGACCCAAAAGCAGTGAGCTTAGTTAGACAAAAGGCAAGCTCGCAAAAGGAGAGAAAAGAGTGTTTATTTATCAACCCGGGAAAGGTAGATAGGGCAATTCGAGCAAAAACAACTTGTTGTTTTTTGTAGTTTTTTAGAGAAACCGAAAGGTCTCTCGCTACTAACACTTTTTCTTTTGATCTAACATCTACTTCTCTATCTAGTCTTGTCAGCCGATCTCTGCAGTGAATTCAAGGACGTATTTCCCAAAGAGTTGCCGAGAGGGCTGCCTCCAATTAGGGGAAGAATCGAGCATCAAATCGACTTCATTCCGGGAGCAAGTCTTCCAAACCGTGCGGCCTATAGTGAAAATCCGGATGAAAATCGCGAAATTCAAAGGCAAGTCGATTTACTTTTGGAGAAGGAGCAGGTAAGAGAATCTTTATGTCCTTGTGCTAGTCCGGTTATTTTAGTACCAAAGAAAGAAGGGACTTTTAGATTATTTACTGATTGTCGCGATATTAATAAAATAACTATTAAATATAGACATCCGATTCCTCGCTAGATGATATGCTAGATGAGTTAAGTGGCGCTTTAATCTTTTCTAAAATCGATTTAACTCAAGGATATCCCCAAATAAGAATGAAAGAACGTGACGAATGGAAGAGCGCTTTTTAAGACTAAATATGGATTATATGAATGGATTGTTATGCCTTTTGGTCTTACTAACGCACCTAGTACTTTCATGAGACTAATGAACTACGCCTTTAGACATTTGTTTTGGAAAATTTGTTGTGGTTTATTTCGATGATATACTTGTTTATAGTAAAACCCTAGAAGATCATATTGAACATCTTAGGGCTGTTTTTACTACATTAAAGGAACAAACTTTGTATGCCAAACTCAAAAAAAATTTGTTTTTTGCACTAACTCTATTTACCTGCCTTGGATACATTGTTAGTTCTCACTGTATAAGTGTTGATCCTGAAAAATACAAGCCATTGTTGATTGGCCGAGCTCAACAGGGTAGCTACGCAAGTTCGCTCATTTTATGGGTTGTGAAGCTTTTATAGGCATTTTATTCGTGATTCCTTTTCAAGATTATTCGTGTTTTCTTTCTTTTAAGCTTTTCGTAGTTCAAAGATAGGTTATCTTTCCTATTTTTTCATCTTCGTACTCAACGCAACAAGTTAGGAACCTTTCAATTCATCTAGAGTACGAAGTTCTTTTAAGAGTAGTGTTGGAATAAAGAGAGAATTTTGCTTTGATATCTAACAGCTTTGTGTGTGTTTTTTCTTGAAAGTATAACATGTCTTATCGGGAAGTCCGTCTAAGCAAACCGAATCCTTTGATGCGCCCAACATGGCTAAAAAAATAGTAAATAGAAAGATTTAAAAATAATTAAAGTCTAGAATAGACTTTAATTGTATAAAAGACTAAAATGCCATTCTTAGCCACTTTGCTTGTTCGGGGTCAAATTGAATGTCTTGTAAAGTTAAGAGGTTGACTTTGTCATCATCTTCTAAGTGAAGTTTAGCTTCCTCTTTAACTTTGAATTCTAGGACCAATCTTGAAATTAGTTGATTCACCATCTTTGTCCTTTTGTCTAATCATTGGTCCTCTTAGCCTCGGATAAGGGATCTCTTGAATAGGGCAGCCCTTGATGATCCTTTATCATCCCCTCCCCTCAAGAGCATGATTGGTCCTCGAATCATCATCATCAACATAATATGTATCAAAATCGAAAGGGGATAAGTGAGAAACATTAAACGTAGAATGTACGCCATACTCACCTTTCAAGTCCATCTTGTACGCATTATCATTCACCCTAGCAACAACTTGAAAAGATCCATCGCCCTCGATGCAATTTACTCTCTCTTTCAATAGGGAAATTGGTCTTTCCTAAGGGGTAACCAAACCCAATCACCAAATTTGCTTTCGGCTTTCAATAGCATCAAAGGATCTTTGCTTTCTACTTTGTCGGCATATTTCGCAAATTGCTCATTCCGCTTTGTGATGTTCTCGCTACTTGTTGATGCATTCTTTGTGTATAATCCCGCCCCTAGAATAAACTTCTACATTATAATACTCATCAACTGGGCAAAGGAGCTAGATCTCAAGCGGGTTAAAACCATGAACAACTTCAAAATGAGAATTATTCTCAATTAATTATCAAAAGGTTAAACTAATAAGGCACATCCTATGCCTTGCAAGCTTTCTTGGTTGAATAATAATGGTGAAATTAAGGTGGATTAACAAGTGGAGATAGAGTTTGGGATAAGGATGTTCAAGGATAAAGTTTTGTGTGATGTGGTGCCCATGCCCGCAAGTCACATAATCTTGGGAAGGACATTGCAATATGATAGAAGTGCCGATGATTTGGGGGAAAAAGAATGCATATGAAGTTACTAAGGATAAAATCCGATATACTTTACTTCCTTTTTATCTCCAAGTCAAGCTTTTGAGGTACATAAACAAATGGCCATGAATAGAGAGAAAAGAGAAAAAGAGAAAAAAGAGAGCGAGTGGAAAAAAAAAGTGATCCTCGCCCTACGAGTTAAAAATCCCAAGCAAAAAGGACCCAAAAGCAAAGTGAGCTTAGTTAGACAAAAGGCAAGCTCGCAAAAGGAGAGAAAAGAGTGTTTATTTATCAACCCGGAAAGGTAGATAGTGGCAATTCGAGCAAAACAACTTGTTGTTTTTGTAGTTTTTAGAGAAACCGAAAGGTCTCTCGCTACTAACACTTTTTTCTTTTGATCTAACATCTACTTCTCTATCTAGTCTTGTCACTGATCTCTTGCAGAATTCAAGGACGTATTTCCCAAAGAGTTGCCGAGAGGGTCGCCTCCAATTAGGGGAAGAATCGAGCATCAAATCGACTTCATTCCGGAGCAAGTCTTCCAAACCGTATGCCTATAGTGAAAATCCTGATGAAAATCGCTAAATTCAAAGGCAAGTCGATTTACTTTTGGAGAAGGAGCAGTAAGAGAATCTTTATGTCCTTGTGCTAGTCCTGTTATTTTAGTACCAAAGAAAGAAGGGACTTTTAGATTATTTACTGATTGTCGCGATATTAATAAAATAACTATTAAATATAGACATCCGATTCTCGCTAGATGATATGCTAGATGAGTTAAGTGGCGCTTTAATCTTTTCTAAAATCGATTTAACTCAAGGATATCCCCAAATAAGAATGAAAGAACGTGACGTAATGGAAGAGCGCTTTTAAGACTAAATATGGATTATATGAATGGATTGTTATGCCTTTTGGTCTTACTAACGCACCTAGTACTTTCATGAGACTAATGAACTACGCCTTTAGACATTTGTTTTGGAAAATTTGTTGTGGTTTATTTCGATGATATACTTGTTTATAGTAAAACCCTAGAAGATCATATTGAACATCTTAGGGCTGTTTTTACTACATTAAAGGAACAAACTTTGTATCGCCAAACTCAAAAAAAATTTGTTTTTTTGCACTAACTCTATTTACCTGCCTCGATACATTGTTAGTTCTCACTGTATAAGTGTTGATCCGAAAAAATACAAGCCATTGTTGATTGGCCGAGCCTCAACAGTAGCTACGCAAGTTCGCTCATTTTATGGGTTGTGAAGCTTTTATAGGCATTTTATTCGTGATTCCTTTTCAAGATTATTCGTGTTTTCTTTCTTTTAAGCTTTTCGTAGTTCAAAGATAGGTTATCTTTCCTATTTTTTCATCTTCGTACTCAACGCAACAAGTTAGGAACCTTTCAATTCATCTAGAGTACGAAGTTCTTTTTAAGAGTAGTGTTGGAATAAAGAGAGAATTTTGCTTTGATATCTAACAGCTTGTGTGTGTTTTTTCTTGAAAGTATAACATGTCTTATCTGGGAAGTCCGTCTAAGCAAACCGAATCCTTTGATGCGGCCAACATGGCTAAAAAATAGTAAATAGAAAGATTTAAAATAATTAAAGTCTAGAATAGACTTTAATTGTATAAAAGACTAAAATGCCATTCTTAGCCACTTTGCTTGTTCGGGTCAAATTGAATGTCTTGTAAAGTTAAGAGGTTGACTTTGTCATCATCTTCTAAGTGAAGTTTAGCTTCCTCTTTAACTTTGAATTCTAGGACCAATCTTGAAATTAGTTGATTCACCATCTTTGTCCTTTTGTCTAATCATTGGTCCTCTTAGCCCTCGGATAAGGGATCTCTTGAATAGGGCAGCCCCTTGATGATCCTTTATCATCCCCTCCCCTCGAAGAGCATGATTGGTCCTCGAATCATCATCATCAACATAATATGTATCAAAATCGAAAGGGGATAAGTGAGAAACATTAAACGTAGAATGTACGCCATACTCACCTTTCAAGTCCATCTTGTACGCATTATCATTCACCCTAGCAACAACTTGAAAAGATCCATCGCCCCTTGATGCAATTTACTCTCTCTTTCAATAGGGAATTGGTCTTTCCTAAGGGGTAACCAAACCCAATCACCAAATTTGCTTTCGGGCTTTCAATAGCATCAAAGGATCTTTGCTTTCTACTTTGTTGGCATATTTCGCAAATTGCTCATTCCGCTTTTAGTGATGTTCTCGCTACTTGTTGATGCATTCTTTGTGTATAATCCTGCCCCCTAGAATAAACTTCTACATTATAATACTCATCAACGGGCAAAGGAGCTAGATCTCAAGCGGGGTTAAAACCATGAACAACTTCAAAATGAGAATTATTCTCAATTAATTATCAAAAGGTTAAACTAATAAGGCACATCCTATGCCTTGCAAGCTTTCTTGGTTGAATAATAATGGTGAAATTAAGGTGGATTAACAAGTGGAGATAGAGTTTGGGATAAGGATGTTCAAGGATAAAGTTTTGTGTGACGTGGTGCCCATGCCCGCAAGTCACATAATCTTGGGAAGGATATCGCAATATGATAGAAGTGCCGATGATTTGGGGGAAAAAAGAATGCATATGAAGTTACTAAGGATAAAATCCGATATACTTTACTTCCTTTTTATCTCCAAGTCAAGCTTTTGAGGTACATAAACAAATGGCCATGAATAGAGAGAAAAGAGAAAAAGAGAAAAAAGAGAGCGAGTGGAAAAAAAAAGAAGTGATCCCGCCCTATGAGTTAAAAATCCAAGCAAAAAGGACCCAAAAGCAAAGTGAGCTTAGTTAGACAAAAGGCAAGCTCGCAAAAGGAGAGAAAAGAGTGTTTATTTATCAACCCGGGAAAGGTAGATAGGGCACTCGAGCAAAACAACTTGTTGTTTTTGTAGTTTTTAGAGAAACCGAAAGGTCTCTCGCTACTAACACTTTTTCTTTTGATCTAACATCTACTTCTCTATCTAGTCTTGTCAGCCGATCTCTTGCTGGGAATTCAAGGACGTATTTCCCAAAGAGTTGCCGAGAGGGTCGCCTCCAATTAGGGGAAGAATCGAGCATCAAATCGACTTCATTCCGGAGCAAGTCTTCCAAACCGTAGCGGCCTATAGTGAAAATCCGGATGAAAATCGCGAAATTCAAAGGCAAGTCGATTTACTTTTGGGAGAATGAGCAGTAAGAGAATCTTTATGTCCTTGTGCTAGTCCTGGTTATTTTAGTACCAAAGAAAGAAGTGGACTTTTAGATTATTTACTGATTGTCGCGATATTAATAAAATAACTATTAAATATAGACATCCGATTCCTCGCTTAGATGATATGCTAGATGAGTTAAGTGGCGCTTTAATCTTTTCTAAAATCGATTTAACTCAAGGATATCCCCAAATAAGAATGAAAGAACGTGACGAATGGAAGAGCGCTTTTAAGACTAAATATGGATTATATGAATGGATTGTTATGCCTTTTGGTCTTACTAACGCACCTAGTACTTTCATGAGACTAATGAACTACGTCTTTAGACATTTGTTTTGGAAAATTTGTTGTGGTTTATTTCGATGATATACTTGTTTATAGTAAAACCCTAGAAGATCATATTGAACATCTTAGGGCTGTTTTTACTACATTAAAGGAACAAACTTTGTCTGCCAAACTCAAAAAAATTGTTTTTTGCACTAACTCTATTTACCTGCCTTGATACATTGTTAGTTCTCACTGTATAAGTGTTGATCCTGAAAAAATACAAGCCATTGTTGATTGGCCGAGCCCAACAGGGTAGCTACGCAAGTTCGCTCATTTTATGGGTTGTGAAGCTTTTATAGGCATTTTATTCGTGATTCCTTTTCAAGATTATTCGTGTTTTCTTTCTTTTAAGCTTTTTCGTAGTTCAAAGATAGGTTATCTTTCCTATTTTTTCATCTTCGTACTCAACGCAACAAGTTAGGAACCTTTCAATTCATCTAGAGTACGAAGTTCTTTTAAGAGTAGTGTTGGAATAAAGAGAGAATTTTGCTTTGATATCTAACAGTTTGTGTGTGTTTTTCTTGAAAGTATAACATGTCTTATCGGGGAAGTCCGTCTAAGCAAACCGAATCCTTTGATGCGGCCAACATGGCTAAAAAAATAGTAAATAGAAAGATTTAAAATAATTAAAGTCTAGAATAGACTTTAATTGTATAAAAGACTAAAATGCCATTCTTAGCCACTTTGCTTGTTTGGGTCAAATTGAATGTCTTGTAAAGTTAAGAGGTTGACTTTGTCATCATCTTCTAAGTGAAGTTTAGCTTCCTCTTTAACTTTGAATTCTAGGACCAATCTTGAAATTAGTTGATTCACCATCTTTGTCCTTTTGTCTAATCATTGGTCCTCTTAGCCTGGATAAGGGATCTCTTGAATAGGGCAGCCCCTTGATGATCCTTTATCATCCCCTCCTCGAAGAGCATGATTGGTCCTCGAATCATCATCATCAACATAATATGTATCAAAATCGAAAGGGGATAAGTGAGAAACATTAAACGTAGAATGTACGCCATACTCACCTTTCAAGTCCATCTTGTACGCATTATCATTCACCCTAGCAACAACTTGAAAAGATCCATCGCCCCTTGGATGCAATTTACTCTCTCTTTCAATAGGGAATTGGTCTTTCCTAAGGGGTAACCAAACCCAATCACCAAATTTGCTTTCGGGCTTTCAATAGCATCAAAGGATCTTTGCTTTCTACTTTGTTGGCATATTTCGCAAATTGCTCATTCCGCTTTGTGATGTTCTCGCTACTTGTTGATGCATTCTTTGTGTATAATCCCTGCCCCTAGAATAAACTTCTACATTATAATACTCATCAACGGGCAAAGGAGCTAGATCTGAAGGGGTTAAAACCATGAACAACTTCAAAATGAGAATTATTCTCAATTAATTATCAAAAGGTTAAACTAATAAGGCACATCCTATGCCTTGCAAGCTTTCTTGGTTGAATAATAATGGTGAAATTAAGGTGGATTAACAAGTGGAGATAGAGTTTGGGATAAGGATGTTCAAGGATAAAGTTTTGTGTGATGTGGTGCCCATGCCCGCAAGTCACATAATCTTGGGAAGGCCATTGCAATATGGTAGAAGTGCCGATGATTTGGGGAAAAAGAATGCATATGAAGTTACTAAGGATAAAATCCGATATACTTTACTTCCTTTTATCTCCAAGTCAAGCTTTTGAGGTACATAAACAAATGGCCATGAATAGAGAGAAAAGAGAAAAAGAGAAAAAAGAGAGCGAGTGGAAAAAAAAAAAGAAGTGATCCTGCCCATGAGTTAAAATCCGAAGCAAAAAGGGACCCAAAAGCAATGAGCTTAGTTAGACAAAAGGCAAGCTCGCAAAAGGAGAGAAAAGAGTGTTTATTTATCAACCCGGGAAAGGTAGATAGGGCAATTCGAGCAAAACAACTTGTTGTTTTTGTAGTTTTTAGAGAAACCGAAAGGTCTCTCGCTACTAACACTTTTTCTTTTGATCTAACATCTACTTCTCTATCTAGTCTTGCTGCTGATCTCTTGCTGGAATTCAAGGACGTATTTCCCAAAGAGTTGCCGAGAGGGCTGCCTCCAATTAGGGGAAGAATCGAGCATCAAATCGACTTCATTCCGGGAGCAAGTCTTCCAAACCGTGCGGCCTATAGTGAAAATCCGGATGAAAATCGCGAAATTCAAAGGCAAGTCGATTTACTTTTGGAGAAGGAGCAGGTAAGAGAATCTTTATGTCCTTGTGCTAGTCCGGTTATTTTAGTACCAAAGAAAGAAGGGACTTTTAGATTATTTACGGATTGTCGCGATATTAATAAAATAACTATTAAATATAGACATCCGATTCCTCGCTTAGATGATATGCTAGATGAGTTAAGTGGCGCTTTAATCTTTTCTAAAATCGATTTAACTCAAGGATATCCCCAAATAAGAATGAAAGAACGTGACGAATGGAAGAGCGCTTTTAAGACTAAATATGGATTATATGAATGGATTGTTATGCCTTTTGGTCTTACTAACGCACCTAGTACTTTCATGAGACTAATGAACTACGTCTTTAGACATTTGTTTTGGAAAATTTGTTGTGGTTTATTTCGATGATATACTTGTTTATAGTAAAACCCTAGAAGATCATATTGAACATCTTAGGGCTGTTTTTACTACATTAAAGGAACAAACTTTGTATGCCAAACTCAAAAAAATTTGTTTTTTGCACTAACTCTATTTACTGTCTTGGATACATTGTTAGTTCTCACGGTATAAGTGTTGATCCGGAAAAAATACAAGCCATTGTTGATTGGCCGAGCCCAACAAGTGCTACGCAAGTTCGTTCATTTTATGGGTTGTGAAGCTTTTATAGGCATTTTATTCGTGATTCCTTTTCAAGATTATTCGTGTTTTCTTTCTTTAAGCTTTTCATTGTAGTTCAAAGATAGGTTATCTTTCCTATTTTTCATCTTCGTACCAACGCAACAAGTTAGGAACCTTTCAATTCATCTAGAGTACGAAGTTCTTTTAAGAGTAGTGTTGGAATAAAGAGAGAATTTTGCTTTGATATCTAACAGTTTGTGTGTGTTTTTCTTGAAAGTATAACATGTCTTATCGGGGAAGTCCGTCTAAGCAAACCGAATCCTTTGATGCGGCCAACATGGCTAAAAATAGTAAATAGAAAGACGAAAATAATTAAAGTCTAGAATAGACTTTAATTGTATAAAAGACTAAAATGCCATTCTTAGCCACTTTGCTTGTTTGGGTCAAATTGAATGTCTTGTAAAGTTAAGAGGTTGACTTTGTCATCATCTTCTAAGTGAAGTTTAGCTTCCTCTTTAACTTTGAATTCTAGGACCAATCTTGAAATTAGTTGATTCACCATCTTTGTCCTTTTGTCTAATCATTGGTCCTCTTAGCCTGGATAAGGGATCTCTTGAATAGGGCAGCCCCTTGGATGATCCTTTATCATCCCCTCCCCCTTGAAGAGCATGATTGGTCCTCGAATCATCATCATCAACATAATATGTATCAAAATCGAAAGGGGATAAGTGAGAAACATTAAACGTAGAATGTACGCCATACTCACCTTTCAAGTCCATCTTGTACGCATTATCATTCACCCTAGCAACAACTTGAAAAGATCCATCGCCCCTTGGATGCAATTTACTCTCTCTTTCAATAGGGAATTGGTCTTTCCTAAGGGGTAACCAAACCCAATCACCAAATTTGCTTTCGGGCTTTCAATAGCATCAAAGGATCTTTGCTTTCGGCCTTTGTTGGCATATTTCGCAAATTGCTCATTCCGCTTTGTGATGTTCTCGGCTACTTGTTGATGCATTCTTTGTGTATAATCCTGCCCCTAGAATAAACTTCTACATTATAATACTCATCAACGGGCAAAGGAGCTAGATCTGAAGGGGTTAAAACCATGAACAACTTCAAAATGAGAATTATTCTCAATTAATTATCAAAAGGTTAAACTAATAAGGCACATCCTATGCCTTGCAAGCTTTCTTGGTTGAATAATAATGGTGAAATTAAGGTGGATTAACAAGTGGAGATAGAGTTTGGGATAAGGATGTTCAAGGATAAAGTTTTGTGTGATGTGGTGCCCATGCCCGCAAGTCACATAATCTTGGGAAGGACATTGCAATATGATAGAAGTGCCGAGTCATTTGGGGAAAAAAGAATGCATATGAAGTTACTAAGGATAAAATCCGATATACTTTACTTCCTTTTATCTCCAAGTCAAGCTTTTGAGGTACATAAACAAATGGCCATGAATAGAGAGAAAAGAAAAAAGAGAAAAAAAGAGAGCGAGTGGAAAAAAAAAGTGATCCACGCCCATGAGTTAAAATCCGAAGCAAAAAAGGGACCCAAAAGCGGTGAGCTTAGTTAGACAAAAGGCAAGCTCGCAAAAGGAGAGAAAAAGAGTGTTTATTTATCAACCCAGGGAAAGGTAGATAGAGGCGATTCGAGCAAAACAACTTGTTGTTTTTGTAGTTTTAGAGAAACCGAAAGGTCTCTCGCTACTAACACTTTTTCTTTTGATCTAACATCTACTTCTCTATCTAGTCTTGCTCGCTGATCTCTTGCTTTGGAATTCAGGGACGTATTTCCCAAAGAGTTGCCGAGAGGGCTGCCTCCAATTAGGGGAATCGAGCATCAAATCGACTTCATTCCGGGAGCAAGTCTTCCAAACCGTGCGGCCTATAGTGAAAATCCGGATGAAAATCGCGAAATTCAAAGGCAAGTCGATTTACTTTTGGAGAAGGAGCGAGGTAAGAGAATCTTTATGTCCTTGTGCTAGTCAGGTTATTTTAGTACCAAAGAAAGAAGGGACTTTTAGATTATTTACGGATTGTCGCGATATTAATAAAATAACTATTAAATATAGACATCCGATTCCTCGCTTAGATGATATGCTAGATGAGTTAAGTGGCGCTTTAATCTTTTCTAAAATCGATTTAACTCAAGGATATCCCCAAATAAGAATGAAAGAAAGCGTGGCGAATGGAAGAGCGCTTTTAAGACTAAATATGGATTATATGAATGGATTGTTATGCCTTTTGGTCTTACTAACGCACCTAGTACTTTCATGAGACTAATGAACTACGTCTTTAGACATTTGTTTTGGAAAATTTGTTGTGGTTTATTTCGATGATATACTTGTTTATAGTAAAACCCTAGAAGATCATATTGAACATCTTAGGGCTGTTTTTACTACATTAAAGGAACAAACTTTGTATGCCAAACTCAAAAAAAATTTGTTTTTTGCACTAACTCTATTCTTGTCTTGGATACATTGTTAGTTCTCACGGTATAAGTGTTGATCGGGAAAAAAATACAAGCCATTGTTGATTGGCAGAGCCCCGACAAGTGCTACGTAAGTTCGTTCATTTTATGGGTTGTGAAGCTTTTATAGGCATTTTATTCGTGATTCCTTTTCAAGATTATTCGTGTTTTCTTTCTTTAAGCTTTTCGTGTAGTTCAAAGATAGGTTATCTTTCCTATTTTTCATCTTCGTACCAACGCAACAAGTTAGGAACCTTTCAATTCATCTAGAGTACGAAGTTCTTTTACGAGTAGTGTCGGAATAAAGAGAGAGTTTTTCTTTGATAACTAACTGTTTGTATGTGTTTTCATGAAAGTATAACATCTCTTATCGGGGAAGTCCATCTAAGCAAACTGAATCCTTTGATACGGCCAACATGGCTAAAAAATAGTAAATGGAAAGCTGAAAATAGACTTTAATTGTATAAAAAGACTAAAATGCCCTTCTTAGCCACTTTGCTTGTTTGGGTCGAATTGAATGTTTTGTAAAGTTAAGAGGTTGACTTTGTCATCATCTTCTAAGTGAAGTTTCGCTTCGTCTTTAACTTTGAAGTCTCGTACCAATCTTGAAATTAGTTGATTCACATCTTTGTCCTTTTGTCTAATCATTGGTCCTCTTAGCTTTGGATAAGGGATCTCTTGAATAGGGCAGCCCCCTTGGATGATCCTTTATCATCCCTCCCACTTGAAGAGCATGATTGGTCCTCGAATCATCATCATCAACATAATATGTATCAAAATCGAAAGGGGATAAGTGAGAAACATTAAACGTAGAATGTACGCCATACTCACTTTCAAGTCCATCTTGTACGCATTATCATTCACCTAGCAACAACTTGAAAAGATCCATCGCCCGCTTGGATGCAATTTACTCTCTCTTTCAATAGGGAAATTGGTCTTTCCTAAGGGAGTAACCAAACCCAAATCACCAAATTTGCTTTCGGGCTTTCAATAGCATCAAAGGATCTTTGCTTTCGGCCTTTGTTGGCATATTTACGCAAATTGCTCATTCCGCTTTGTGATGTTCTCGGCTACTTGTTGATGCATTCTTTGTGTATAATCCTGCCCCTAGAATAAACTTCTACATTATAATACTCATCAACGGGCAAAGGAGCTAGATCTGAAGGGGTTAAAACCATGAACAACTTCAAAATGAGAATTATTCTCAATTAATTATCAAAAGGTTAAACTAATAAGGCACATCCTATGCCTTGCAAGCTTTCTTGGTTGAATAATAATGGTGAAATTAAGGTGGATTAACAAGTGGAGATAGAGTTTGGGATAAGGATGTTCAAGGATAAAGTTTTGTGTGATGTGGTGCCCATGCGCATAAGTCACATAATCTTGGGAAGGACATTGCAATATGATAGAAGTCTCGATGATTTGGGGAAAAAGAATGCATATGAAGTTACTAAGGATAAAATCCGATATACTTTACTTCCTTTTATCTCCAAGTCAAGCTTTTTGAGGTACATAAACAAATGGCCATGAATAGAGAGAAAAGAGAAAAAGAGAAAAAAGAGAGCGAGTGGAAAAAAAAGAAGTGATCCTGCCCATGAGTTAAAATCCGAAGCAAAAAAGGACCCAAAAGCAGTGAGCTTAGTTAGACAAAGGCAAGCTCGCAAAAGGAGAGAAAAAGAGTGTTTATTTATCAACACGGAAAGGTAGATAGGGCGATTCGAGCAAAACAACTTGTTGTTTTTGTAGTTTTAGAGAAACCGAAAGGTCTCTCGCTACTAACACTTTTTCTTTTGATCTAACATCTACTTCTCTATCTAGTCTTGCTGCTGATCTCTTCTTTGGGAATTCAAGGACGTATTTCCCAAAGAGTTGCTGAGAGAGTGCCTCCAATTAGGGGAAGAATCGAGCATCAAATCGACTTCATTCCGGGAGCAAGTCTTCCAAACCGTGCGGCCTATAGTGAAAATCCGGATGAAAATCGCGAAATTCAAAGGCAAGTCGATTTACTTTTGGAGAAGGAGCAGGTAAGAGAATCTTTATGTCCTTGTGCTAGTCCGGTTATTTTAGTACCAAAGAAAGAAGGGACTTTTAGATTATTTACGGATTGTCGCGATATTAATAAAATAACTATTAAATATAGACATCCGATTCCAACATTATCATTGTATGCTTTGTAGGGCAGTCCCTAGCAATATGTCCTTTGCCCCTACATTTAAAGCATTCACGAGGCACAATTGGAGTCGAATTTACCTTTGTATTGCTCGGATTTGATGTGTTTTGAGACCTTGCTGCCCCAAACTGTCCCGGGGCTGTTTTGCCCTCATAAAATACCTCTTTGCCCTTGCTTTGGCTCGGCAAAACAGTAGAAAATTGCTGAGTTGAATTCGGCTTCCTCCAAGCTTGGAAAGTTGCCGGTTTTGCATTTAGACCCTTTTCCTTTTGTTGTCTTTCAATTTGTTCAGCAAAAATACAACATCTCAGTAATATTATCAAGGTTAGCACGTTCTACCTTCATTCGGATTTTGTCATTGAGGCCAGCCAAGAACCGAGCCATTGTTGCCTCATCACTTTCACAAATATCGGGCGCGAATCATTGCAATTTCCATGGCTTTGTAGTATTTATCGACGGATTTGTCGCCTTGCTTTAACCTTTGTAGACGGTTGTAAAGTTCCCTTAAGTAATTTAAAGGAACAAAAGCGTCAGCTTCATAACTCGCTTTCATCTCTACCCAAGTAGAAATTTCCGGTTGTTCCACTTTTTGCCCTTGTTTGGGATTCTTTGTCCCACAAATGGATGCATATCCAAAAAAACTCCATGGCTGCCAACCTTACTTTCTTTTCTTCGAATAGTTATGAGCAGCAAAAAACATGGTTAATTTTACTGAATCCAATCTAAAAATAACTCGGGATCATTTGTACCTTCAAAAGGGGGAATCTTGGTCTTGATGGAACCAAGATTGGCATCAACTTGCTGAATATAGTCCCCTCTTCTCGGCTGAAATACCGGATTGTTGTTAATCCGATTTGCTTGAATTGCGGATTTACCACATTTACTCTCGGAATTTGTGGACCCCTTGGCGGTTCCATGTTTTCAACCCTTTGATCATGAGTCTCGGCATTGTCTTGTTGAAGACGTTGCTGATTTGCAATTTGTTGAAAACCGGCCATTTGTCCTTGCATCGAATCCATTCTTCCTTGCATATCCGCCATCATTTGAAGCAATTTTTCCATATCAGAAATTTCACCTTTCTTTGATGGAGATCCTTCAAAAGACATTGTTATAAGATAAGAAAAAACAAAGAAAACACTCAAAAAGCGTTAGATAGCAAAGAAAGTTTCACTCTTTATTCCAACACCGCTCGTATAGAACTTCAAACTCTAGATTTTAAAGAATGGGTTCCTAACTTGTTGCGTTGACACAAGGCTGAAAAATAAGGAAAGAAATCCTATCTTTGACCTAAACAAAAAGCTTTAGAAAGAAAAAGATGAAGAAAGCGAATTCCTAATCGAGAAAAGAAACCGGTTCTTGATGATCTTGATCTTCTTGATGTTCTTGATTTTCTTGATTCGGATGAACAGTACCCGTGAACAGTAACCTGTGAATAGTAATTTCTGGTTTTTCTTGATGTTCTTGCTTTTCTTGATCTTCTTGTTTGCTTGAATTTTTTCCTTGAATTTGGCGAAGTTATCAAGGAGTGAAGTCGGTAGCTTTCAATACTTGATTTATGGTATGTTTCGGCTCAAAACAAAAACAAGGAGGAACGTTTGCCAATTCTTGAACGAAGTATGGTAGCTTTCGTTTTGATCAAGAAGTTTGCTATTGGCTTTATAGTTCTCTATTCAATCGATACTAACTTGGCTGCCAATTTCTTTACACCAAGAGGCTTTTTCTTTATGACAATCGGCTGCCAATATTCATTAATGCCGTGGGTTTTTATTTTTTATTTTTTTTGTCAATCTAGCAAACAAGAAAAAAAAATTGTGCGTAAGTACACGGGAATTGGAGAAGAACCTTTTGCTCACGATACCACACGATGAAGAACCGCAAGAGTTCGACTTAAGTTTGAGCCCGATCTTTCTTCAATTCTCGAACTAGTTTCTATGGGAATTCAATCAACGCAACACTAAGGGAGGTTAATTGACAATGGAGGTGAAACACCACAACTAGAGAAACAAGCTAGTTGATACTGATAACTCAAGAATGAATGAATTTCTATCCAGAAGTTCAAACACGAGAAGCTAAGGAATAACCTTACCAAAAATATCAATATATCTAACGTAGTTATTACAATGGCGAAATCTCCCTTAAATAAAGATGAGATTTCGGTTACAACTACATAAAAGAAATAAGAGTCCTTAAAGGATTAAGACTCTTTGAAAACAAATAAGAGTCCTTGAAGAAGTAGGACTCTTGAATAACAACTTGCTAACAAGTAACTAACTACCAAAATAGGTGGCGGCTAGAATCAATTCTAACTACCAAATCTATGAAGAGTCCTAGTTGCATTAGGACTCTTTATTAACAAACTAACTAACACATGGACAACATGTCCTTTATTTAATTAAACACGGCTGGAATTATGAAATAACAATACTAAAAAATAGTTAAAGTCTAGAATAGTCTAGAATAGGCTAGAATAGACTTTAATATGTAAAAAAGACTAAAATGCCCTTTTAGCCACTTTGCTTGGTTGAGCCGTGTTGAACATTTGTAAAACTTAAGAGGGTGAATTGAATGTCTTCTTCTAGTTGAAGATTAGTTTCCTCTTTAGTTTTGATACTTGGATCAATGATGATACTTTGTCAATTGTCATCTTTGCCACTTGCTCTTGTAAGTGGTCCTTGAAGGTTCTCTAAGGGATCTTTGGAGTAGGGCTGCCCTTGGTATGATCTCGTATCATCCCCCTCCCTCTTGAAAAGCATGATTCGTCCCGAATCATCTTCACGATCAGCTCCATAGTCTACATCAAAGTCAAAAGGAGATAAGTCGAAACGTTAAAAAGTAGAATGAGCAGCTATACTTACCTTTGAGATCGATTTTGTAGGCATTATCATTGATCTTTGAAATAACTTGGAATGGTCCATCTCCTCTCGGGTTTAGTTTACTTTGTCTTTCCTTTGGAAATCTATCTTTTCTAAGATGTAACCAAACCCAATCACCAACTTCAAAACAAAGTTGCTTTCGGCCTTTGTTGACTTGTTTTTGAAGTTTGTGCATTCTTCTTCTTAATGCTCTCGGCAACATGTTGATGAATTTGTTGTATATATTCTGCCCTAGAATCACCTTCTACATTGTAATACTCATCAACAGGTAAAGAAATTAGATCCAACGGGGTTAAGGGATTAAAGCCATAAACAATTTCAAATGGAGAATTATTCGTAGTAGAATGTAAAGATTCGATTGTAAGCAAATTCAGCAATAGGTAAACAATCTTCCCACCTTTTTTAAGTTCTTTGAAATTAAAGCTCTAAGTAATACCCCTAAAGTTCTATTTGTTACCTCTGTTTGGCCATCTGTTTGGGGATGGCTAGATGTTGAAAATAGCAATTTAGTCCCCAATTTACTCCATAATGTCTTCCAAAAGTAACTCAAGAACTTTACGTCCCTATCACTTACTATGGTTCTCGGAATCCCATGAAGCCGCACCACTTCTTTTAGGAATAAATTCGCCACATGACTTGCATCATTTGTTTTCCTACAAGGAATAAAGTGCGACATTTTAGAAAAAAGCGATCTCGACAACCAAGATACTATCATTACCTCTTAGAGATCTCGGCAAGCCTAAGATAAAATCCATGGATAAGTCAATCCGAGGGTGAAGAGGGAATGGGTAAAGGCATGTATAAACCATGAGCTTTGCTTGTACTTTTAACTTTGTTTACATTTAAAACAAAGTTCACATATTTTTCTAACATCTTGTCTCATTTTAGACCAATAAAAGTGTTCTTGTAAAATATCGAAAGTTTTAAGAACACCAAAATGACCCATTAACCCGCCTACAATGTGCTTCCCTAACAATTAATTCTCTAATGGAACATGAAGGTATGCACAATCTATTGCTTTTAAACAAGAAATCCTCAAATCTAAAGAATGAGTTTTGAGCCGAGAGCTCACATTGAGCATATAAATCTGAAAATTCTGAATCATCCTTATATAATGCTTTGATATGATCAAACCCAAGTAATTTAGCATGCATTAAAGAAAGTAAAGTATATCTTCTAGAGAGCATCGGCAGCGATGTTTTCTTTACCTTTCTTGTACTTTATGATGTAAGGAAAAGTATCGATAAAGGAAACCCACCTTGCATGTCTTTTATTCAACTTACTTTGGCCTTTAAGATACTTGATTGACTCATGATCGGTATGAATGACAAATTCTCTTGCGATCAAATAGTGTTGCCAAGTCTCAAGGCTCGAACAATGGCATATAGTTCTTTATCATAAGTAGGATAATTAAGCGAAGCATTGCTTAATTTCTCACTAAAATATGCTAAAGGCTTACCTTGTTGTTGCAAAACAGCCCCCTATACCTAAACACGAAGCATCACATTCAACTTCAAACATTAAATCAAAATTAGGTATAGCTAAAATGGGAGAACAAGTAAGTAATTGTTTCATCTTCTCAAAACATTCCTCTTGCGGCTTGTCCCAAAAAAATGAGACATCCTTCTTCATTACTTCATTTAATGGGGCAGCCATCGTGCTAAAATCACGAATAAAACGCCTATAAAAGCTTGCTAACCCATAAAAGCGATCTAACTTGTGTCACACTTGTTGGTCTCGGCCATTCTTGAATGGCTTGTATTTCTAATCGGATCAACACAAATACCTTGAGAACTAACTATATAGCCAAGAAAGTTAACCGAATTAGTGCAAAAAACACACTTTTCAAGTTTAGCATATAAGGTTTGTTCTCTTAAAATAGTAAAAACAGCTTTAAGATGTTCTAAATGCTCTTCTAAGCTTTTACTATAAACAAGAATATCATCGAAATAAACTACAACAAACTTGCCAAAAGCGAGTGTCTAAATATGTAGTTCATTAATCTCATGAAAGTACTAGGTGCATTAGTAAGACCAAAAGGCATAACAATCCATTCATATAAACCATATTTAGTCTTAAAAGCGAGTTTTCCATTCATCACCTTCTTTCATTCTAATTTGGTGATAGCCTTGAGTTAAATCAATTTTTAGAAAATATCAAAGCGCCACTTAACTCATCTAGCATATCATCTAGCGAGGAATCGGATGTCTATATTTAATAGTTATTTTATTAATATCACGACAATCCAGTACATAATCTGAAAGTCCACTTCTCTTTTAGGTACTAAAATGACAGGGACTAGCACAAGGACTTAAAGATTCTCTTACCTGCTCCTTTTCAAGGAGTAAATCGACTTGCCTTTGTATTTCTCGGGTTTCATCCGGATTGGCTCAGTAGGCAGCCCGGTTTGGCAAACTTGCTCCCGGAATGAAGTCGATTTGATGCTCGATTCCTCGAATTGGAGGCAGCCCCTTCGGCAATTCCTTGGGAAATACATCTTGGAATTCCTTCAAAAGATCAAAAGCAAGACTAGGAAGAGAAGATGATGTTAGATTAAAGAAAAAATTATTAGAAGGGAGAGACCTTTCGGTTTCTCGGAATACCAACAAAACAAGGGGTTGTTTTGCTCGTATTGCCCTATCTACCTTTCCTTGGCTTGTAAACAAACATTCTTTTCTCTCTTTGATGGAACTTGCCTTTTGTCTCACTAAGTTCACGGCTTTTACCTCATTTTCCTCTCGGTTTTTACCTCAAAGGTTGGGACACTCGGTTTTTCCCCTCACTCTCTTTTCTTTGCTTTTCTCTCTTCTCTCTATTGATGGCCATTTGTTTATGAATCTCACAAGCTGCATTTAAAGATAAAGGAATTAGTTTAAACTTTACATCATCTTTTTGAAGCACATATGTATTTTCTCTACCCATGTGATTTGCACTTGATCGTATTGCCATGGCCTTCCCAATATTATGTGACTTGCGGTCATCGGGACTACATCACATAGAGCCAGAGTCCTTATATCTCCCGATTTGAACTCTATCTCAACTTGCTTATCTACCTTGATTTCACCATTATTATTCAACCACGATAATTTATAAGGCATAGGATGTGCCTTACATGGTAAATCAAGTGCGAAACTCATATCATAAGAGCAAACATTTGTACAACTTCCATTATCAATAATGACTAAAAGCAGATTGACCTTTTACCTCACATTTGATTTGGAAGAGATTACTTCTATGTTGGTGAAGATCATCCAAAGGTTGAGAATAAAGAAGTTTCCTTGTAACCAAAATGTTCCCATTACCCGAATCCTCACTCATATTGCTCGGTTTCTTCCTCCAAATTGGGTGACTCGGCTTCTTCATCACTTACCCACGATCCATCGTCCAACATTATCATTGTATGCTTTGTAGGGCAGTCCCTAGCAATATGTCCTTTGCCCCTACATTTAAAGCATTCACGAGGCACAATTGAGTCGAATTTACCTTTGTATTGCTCGGATTTGATGTGTTTTGAGACCTTGCTGCCCCAAACTGTCCCGGGGCTGTTTTGCCCTCATAAAATACCTCTTTGCCCTTGCTTTGGCTCGGCAAAACAGTAGAAAATTGCTGAGTTGAATTCGGCTTCCTCCAAGCTTGGAAAGTTGCCGGTTTTGCATTTAGACCCTTTTCCTTTTGTTGTCTTTCAATTTGTTCAGCAAAAATACAACATCTCAGTAATATTATCAAGGTTAGCACGTTCTACCTTCATTCGGATTTTGTCATTGAGGCCAGCCAAGAACCGAGCCATTGTTGCCTCATCACTTTCACAAATATCGGCGCGAATCATTGCAATTTCCATGGCTTTGTAGTATTCATCGACGGATTTGTCGCCTTGCTTTAACCTTTGTAGACGGTTGTAAAGTTCCCTTAAGTAATTTAAAGGAACAAAAGCGTCAGCTTCATAACCGCTTTCATCTCTACCCAAGTAGAAATTTCCGGTTGTTCCACTTTTGCCCTTGTTTGGATTCTTTGTCCCACCAAATGGATGCATATCCAAAAAAACTCCATGGCTGCCAACCTTACTTTCTTTTCTTCCGAATAGTTATGAACAGCAAAAAACATGGTTAATTTTACGAATCCAATCTAAAAAATAACTCGGGATCATTTGTACCTTCAAAAGGGGGGAATCTTGGTCTTGATGGAACCAAGATTGGCATCAACTTGCTGAATATAGTCCCCTCTTCTCGGCTGAAATACCGGATTGTTGTTAATCCGATTTGCTTGAATTGCGGATTTACCACATTTACTCTCGGAATTTGTGGACCCCTTGGCGGTTCCATGTTTTCAACCCTTTGATCATGAGTCTCGGCATTGTCTTGTTGAAGGCGTTGCTGATTTGCAATTTGTTGAAAACCGGCCATTTGTCCTTGCATCGAATCCATTCTTCCTTGCATATCCGCCATCATTTGAAGCAATTTTTCCATATCAGAAATTTCACCTTTCTTTGATGGAGATCCTTCAAAAGACATTGTTATAAGATAAGAAAAACAAAAGAAAACACTCAAAAAACGTTAGATAGCAAAAGAAAGTTTCACTCTTTATTCCAACACCGCTCGTATAGAACTTCAAACTCTAGATTTTAAAGAATGGGTTCCTAACTTGTTGCGTTGACACAAGGCTGAAAAAATAAGGAAAGAAATCCTATCTTTGACCTAAACAAAAAGCTTTAGAAAGAAAAAAAGATGAAGAAAGCGAATTCCTAATCGAGAAAAGAAACCGGTTCTTGATGATCTTGATCTTCTTGATGTTCTTGATTTTCTTGATTCGGATGAACAGTACCCGTGAACAGTAACCTGTGAATAGTAATTTCTGGTTTTTCTTGATGTTCTTGCTTTTCTTGATCTTCTTGTTTGCTTGAATTTTTCCTTGAATTTGGCGAAGTTATCAAGGAGTGAAGTCTGGTAGCTTTCAATACTTGATTTATGGTATGTTTCGGCTCAAAACAAAAAACAAGGAGGAGCGTTTGCCAATTCTTGAGCGAAGTATGGTAGCTTTCGTTTTGATCAAGAAGTTTGCTATTGGCTTTATAGTTCTCTATTCAATCGATACTAACTTGGCTGCCAATTTCTTTACACCAAGAGGCTTTTTCTTTATGACAATCGGCTGCCAATATTCATTAATGCCGTGGGTTTTTTATTTATTTTTTTTTGTCAATCTAGCAAACAAGAAAAAAAAATTGTGCGTAAGTACACGGGGAATTGGAGAAGAACCTTTTGCTCCCGATACCACACGATGAAGAACCGCAAGGTTCGACTTAAGTTTGAGCCCGATCTTTCTTCAATTCTCGAACTAGTTTCTATGGGAATTCAATCAACGCAACACTAAGGGAGGTTAATTGACAATGGAGGCTGAAACACCACAACTAGAGAAACAAGCTAGTTGATACGATAACTCAAGAATGAATGAATTTCTATCCGGAAGTTCAAACACGAGAAGCTAAGGAATAACCTTGCAAAAATATCAATATATCTAACGTAGTTATTACAATGGCGAAATCTCCCTTAAATAAAGATGAGATTTCGGTTTACAACTACATAAAAGAAATAAGAGTCCTTAAAGGATTAAGACTCTTTGAAAACAAATAAGAGTCCTTGAAGAAGTAGGACTCTTGAATAACAACTTGCTAACAAGTAACTAACTACCAAAATAGGTGGCGGCTAGAATCAATTCTAACTACCAAATCTATGAAGAGTCCTAGTTGCATTAGGACTCTTTATTAACAAACTAACTAACACATGGACAACATGTCCTTTATTTAATTAAACACGGCTGGAATTATGAAATAACAATACTAAAAAATAGTTAAAGTCTAGAATAGTCTAGAATAGGCTAGAATAGACTTTAATATGTAAAAAAGACTAAAATGCCCTTTTAGCCACTTTGCTTGGTTGAGCCGTGTTGAACATTTGTAAAACTTAAGAGGGTGAATTGAATGTCTTCTTCTAGTTGAAGATTAGTTTCCTCTTTAGTTTTGATACTTCGGATCAATGATGATACTTTGTCAATTGTCATCTTTGCCCTTGCTCTTGTAAGTGGTCCTTGAAGGTTCTCTAAGGGATCTTTGGAGTAGGGCTGCCCTTGGTATGATCTCGTATCATCCCCTCCCTCTTGAAAAGCATGATTCGTCCCCGAATCATCTTCCTGATCAGCTCCATAGTCTACATCAAAGTCAAAAGGAGATAAGTCGAAGCGTTAAAAAGTAGAATGAGCGCTATACTTACCTTTGAGATCGATTTTGTAGGCATTATCATTGATCTTTGAAATAACTTGGAATGGTCCATCTCCTCTCGGGTTTAGTTTACTTTGTCTTTCCTTTGGAAATCTATCTTTTCTAAGATGTAACCAAACCCAATCACCAACTTCAAAACAAAGTTGCTTTCGGCCTTTGTTGACTTGTTTTGAAGTTTGTGCATTCTTCTTCTTAATGCTCTCGGCAACATGTTGATGAATTTGTTGTATATATTCTGCCCTAGAATCACCTTCTACATTGTAATACTCATCAACGAGTAAAGAAATTAGATCCAACGGGGTTAAGGGATTAAAGCCATAAACAATTTCAAATGGAGAATTATTCGTAGTAGAATGTAAAGTTCGATTGTAAGCAAATTCAGCAATAGGTAAACAATCTTCCCACCTTTTTAAGTTCTTTGAAATTAAAGCTCTAAGTAATACCCCTAAAGTTCTATTTGTTACCTCTGTTTGGCCATCTGTTTGGGGATGGCTAGATGTTGAAAATAGCAATTTAGTCCCCAATTTACTCCATAATGTCTTCCAAAAGTAACTCAAGAACTTTACGTCCCTATCACTTACTATGGTTCTCGGAATCCCATGAAGCCGCACCACTTCTTTTAGGAATAAATTCGCCACATGACTTGCATCATTTGTTTTCCTACAAGGAATAAAGTGCGACATTTTAGAAAAAAGCGATCTCGACAACCAAGATACTATCATTACCTCTTAGAGATCTCGGCAAGCCTAAGATAAAATCCATGGATAAGTCAATCCGGGGTGAAGAGGGGAATGGGTAAAGGCATGTATAAACCATGAGCTTTGCTTGTACTTTTAACTTTGTTTACATTTAAAACAAAGTTCACATATTTTTCTAACATCTTGTCTCATTTTAGACCAATAAAAGTGTTCTTGTAAAATATCGAAAGTTTTAAGAACACCAAAATGACCCATTAACCACTACAATGTGCTTCCCTAACAATTAATTCTCTAATGGAACATGAAGGTATGCACAATCTATTGCTTTTAAACAAGAAATCCTCAAATCTAAAGAATGAGTTTTGAGCCGAGAGCTCACATTGAGCATATAAATCTGAAAATTCTGAATCATCCTTATATAATGCTTTGATATGATCAAACCCAAGTAATTTAGCATGCATTAAAGAAAGTAAAGTATATCTTCTAGAGAGCATCGGCAGCGATGTTTTCTTTACCTTTCTTGTACTTTATGATGTAAGGAAAAGTATCGATAAAGGAAACCCACCTTGCATGTCTTTTATTCAACTTACTTTGGCCTTTAAGATACTTGATTGACTCATGATCGGTATGAATGACAAATTCTCTTGCGATCAAATAGTGTTGCCAAGTCTCAAGGCTCGAACAATGGCATATAGTTCTTTATCATAAGTAGGATAATTAAGCGAAGCATTGCTTAATTTCTCACTAAAATATGCTAAAGGCTTACCTTGTTGTTGCAAAACAGCCCCCTATACCTAAACACGAAGCATCACATTCAACTTCAAACATTAAATCAAAATTAGGTATAGCTAAAATGGGAGAACAAGTAAGTAATTGTTTCATCTTCTCAAAACATTCCTCTTGCGGCTTGTCCCAAAAAAATGAGACATCCTTCTTCATTACTTCATTTAATGGGGCAGCCATCGTGCTAAAATCACGAATAAAACGCCTATAAAAGCTTGCTAACCCATAAAAGCGATCTAACTTGTGTCACACTTGTTGGTCTCGGCCATTCTTGAATGGCTTGTATTTTTACTTAGGATCAACACAAATACCTTGAGAACTAACTATATAGCCAAGAAAGTTAACCGAATTAGTGCAAAAAACACACTTTTCAAGTTTAGCATATAAGGTTTGTTCTCTTAAAATAGTAAAAACAGCTTTAAGATGTTCTAAATGCTCTTCTAAGCTTTTACTATAAACAAGAATATCATCGAAATAAACTACAACAAACTTGCCAAAACAGTGTCTAAATATGTAGTTCATTAATCTCATGAAAGTACTAGGTGCATTAGTAAGACCAAAAGGCATAACAATCCATTCATATAAACCATATTTAGTCTTAAAAGCGAGTTTTCCATTCATCACCTTCTTTCATTCTAATTTGGTGATAGCCTTGAGTTAAATCAATTTTAGAAAATATCAAAGCGCCACTTAACTCATCTAGCATATCATCTAAGCGAGGAATCGGATGTCTATATTTAATAGTTATTTTATTAATATCACGACAATCCGTACATAATCTGAAAGTCCGCTTCTCTTTTAGGTACTAAAATGACAGGACTAGCACAAGGACTTAAAGATTCTCTTACCTGCTCCTTTTCAAGGAGTAAATCGACTTGCCTTTGTATTTCTCGGGTTTCATCCGGATTGGCTCGGTAGGCAGCCCGGTTTGGCAAACTTGCTCCCGGAATGAAGTCGATTTGATGCTCGATTCCTCGAATTGGAGGCAGCCCCTTCGGCAATTCCTTGGGAAATACATCTTGGAATTCCTTCAAAAGATCAAAAGCAAGACTAGGAAGAGAAGATGATGTTAGATTAAAAGAAAAATTATTAGAAGGGAGAGACCTTTCGGTTTCTCGGAATACCAACAAAACAAGGGGTTGTTTTGCTCGTATTGCCCTATCTACCTTTCCTTGGCTTGTAAACAAACATTCTTTTCTCTCTTTGATGGAACTTGCCTTTTGTCTCACTAAGTTCACGGCTTTTACCTCATTTTTCCTCTCGGTTTTTACCTCAAAGGTTGGGACACTCGGTTTTTCCCCTCACTCTCTTTTCTTTGCTTTTCTCTCTTCTCTCTATTGATGGCCATTTGTTTATGAATCTCACAAGCTGCATTTAAAGATAAAGGAATTAGTTTAAACTTTACATCATCTTTTTGAAGCACATATGTATTTTCTCTACCCATGTGATTTGCACTTGATCGTATTGCCATGGCCTTCCCGATATTATGTGACTTGCGAGTCATCGGGACTACATCACATAGAGCCAGAGTCCTTATATCTCCCGATTTGAACTCTATCTCAACTTGCTTATCTACCTTGATTTCACCATTATTATTCAACCACGATAATTTATAAGGCATAGGATGTGCCTTACATGGTAAATCAAGTGCGAAACTCATATCATAAGAGCAAACATTTGTACAACTTCCATTATCAATAATGACTAAAAGCAGATTGACCTTTTACCTCACATTTGATTTGGAAGAGATTACTTCTATGTTGGTGAAGATCATCCAAAGGTTGAGAATAAAGAAGTTTCCTTGTAACCAAAATGTTCCCATTACCCGAATCCTCCCTCATATTGCTCGGTTTCTTCCTCCAAATTGGGTGACTCGGCTTCTTCATCACTTACCCACGATCCATCGTCCAACATTATCATTGTATGCTTTGTAGGGCAGTCCCTAGCAATATGTCCTTTGCCCCTACATTTAAAGCATTCACGAGGCACAATTGAGTCGAATTTACCTTTGTATTGCTCGGATTTGATGTGTTTTGAGACCTTGCTGCCCCAAACTGTCCCGGGGCTGTTTTGCCCTCATAAAATACCTCTTTGCCCTTGCTTTGGCTCGGCAAAACAGTAGAAAATTGCTGAGTTGAATTCGGCTTCCTCCAAGCTTGGAAAGTTGCCGGTTTTGCATTTAGACCCTTTTCCTTTTGTTGTCTTTCAATTTGTTCAGCAAAATACAACATCTCAGTAATATTATCAAGGTTAGCACGTTCTACCTTCATTCGGATTTTGTCATTGAGGCCAGCCAAGAACCGAGCCATTGTTGCCTCATCACTTTCACAAATATCGGCGCGAATCATTGCAATTTCCATGGCTTTGTAGTATTCATCGACGGATTTGTCGCCTTGCTTTAACCTTTGTAGACGGTTGTAAAGTTCCCTTAAGTAATTTAAAGGAACAAAAGCGTCGCTTCATAACCGCTTTCATCTCTACCCAAGTAGAAATTTCCGGTTGTTCCACTTTTGCCCTTGTTTGATTCTTTGTCCCACCAAATGGATGCATATCCAAAAAAACTCCATGGCTGCCAACCTTACTTTCTTTTCTTCCGAATAGTTATGAACAGCAAAAAACATGGTTAATTTTACGAATCCAATCTAAAAAATAACTCGGGATCATTTGTACCTTCAAAAGGGGGGAATCTTGGTCTTGATGGAACCAAGATTGGCATCAACTTGCTGAATATAGTCCCCTCTTCTCGGCTGAAATACCGGATTGTTGTTAATCCGATTTGCTTGAATTGCGGATTTACCACATTTACTCTCGGAATTTGTGGACCCCTTGGCGGTTCCATGTTTTCAACCCTTTGATCATGAGTCTCGGCATTGTCTTGTTGAAGACGTTGCTGATTTGCAATTTGTTGAAAACCGGCCATTTGTCCTTGCATCGAATCCATTCTTCCTTGCATATCCGCCATCATTTGAAGCAATTTTTTCCATATCAGAAATTTCACCTTTCTTTGATGGAGATCCTTCAAAAGACATTGTTATAAGATAAGAAAAACAAAAGAAAACACTCAAAAACGTTAGATAGCAAAGAAAGTTTCACTCTTTATTCCAACACCGCTCGTATAGAACTTCAAACTCTAGATTTTAAAGAATGGGTTCCTAACTTGTTGCGTTGACACAAGGCTGAAAAATAAGGAAAGAAATCCTATCTTTGACCTAAACAAAAAGCTTTAGAAAGAAAAAGATGAAGAAACGAATTCCTAATCGAGAAAAGAAACCGGTTCTTGATGATCTTGATCTTCTTGATGTTCTTGATTTTCTTGATTCGGATGAACAGTACCCGTGAACAGTAACCTGTGAATAGTAATTTCTGGTTTTTCTTGATGTTCTTGCTTTTCTTGATCTTCTTGTTTGCTTGAATTTTTCCTTGAATTTGGCGAAGTTATCAAGGAGTGAAGTCTGGTAGCTTTCAATACTTGATTTATGGTATGTTTCGGCTCAAAACAAAAACAAGGAGGAACGTTTGCCAATTCTTGAACGAAGTATGGTAGCTTTCGTTTTGATCAAGAAGTTTGCTATTGGCTTTATAGTTCTCTATTCAATCGATACTAACTTGGCTGCCAATTTCTTTACACCAAGAGGCTTTTTCTTTATGACAATCGGCTGCCAATATTCATTAATGCCGTGGGTTTTTTATTTATTTTTTTTTGTCAATCTAGCAAACAAGAAAAAAAAATTGTGCGTAAGTACACGGGGAATTGGAGAAGAACCTTTTGCTCGATACCACACGATGAAGAACCGCAAGGTTCGACTTAAGTTTGAGCCCGATCTTTCTTCAATTCTCGAACTAGTTTCTATGGGAATTCAATCAACGCAACACTAAGGGAGGTTAATTGACAATGGAGGCTGAAACACCACAACTAGAGAAACAAGCTAGTTGATACGATAACTCAAGAATGAATGAATTTCTATCCGGAAGTTCAAACACGAGAAGCTAAGGAATAACCTTACCAAAATATCAATATATCTAACGTAGTTATTACAATGGCGAAATCTCCCTTAAATAAAGATGAGATTTCGGTTACAACATATAAAAGAAATAAGAGTCCTTAAAGGATTAAGACTCTTTGAAAACAAATAAGAGTCCTTGAAGAAGTAGGACTCTTGAATAACAACTTGCTAACAAGTAACTAACTACCAAAATAGGTGGCGGCTAGAATCAATTCTAACTACCAAATCTATGAAGAGTCCTAGTTGCATTAGGACTCTTTATTAACAAACTAACTAACACATGGACAACATGTCCTTTATTTAATTAAACACGGCTGGAATTATGAAATAACAATACTAAAAATAGTTAAAGTCTAGAATAGTCTAGAATAGGCTAGAATAGACTTTAATATGTAAAAAAGACTAAAATGCCCTTTTAGCCACTTTGCTTGGTTGAGCCGTGTTGAACATTTGTAAAACTTAAGAGGGTGAATTGAATGTCTTCTTCTAGTTGAAGATTAGTTTCCTCTTTAGTTTTGATACTTCGGATCAATGATGATACTTTGTCAATTGTCATCTTTGCCACTTGCTCTTGTAAGTGGTCCTTGAAGGTTCTCTAAGGGATCTTTGGAGTAGGGCTGCCCTTGGTATGATCTCGTATCATCCCCTCCCTCTTGAAAAGCATGATTCGTCCCCGAATCATCTTCACGATCAGCTCCATAGTCTACATCAAAGTCAAAAGGAGATAAGTCGAAGCGTTAAAAAGTAGAATGAGCAGCTATACTTACCTTTGAGATCGATTTTGTAGGCATTATCATTGATCTTTGAAATAACTTGGAATGGTCCATCTCCTCTCGGGTTTAGTTTACTTTGTCTTTCCTTTGGAAATCTATCTTTTCTAAGATGTAACCAAACCCAATCACCAACTTCAAAACAAAGTTGCTTTCGGCCTTTGTTGACTTGTTTTTGAAGTTTGTGCATTCTTCTTCTTAATGCTCTCGGCAACATGTTGATGAATTTGTTGTATATATTCTGCCCTAGAATCACCTTCTACATTGTAATACTCATCAACGAGTAAAGAAATTAGATCCAACGGGGTTAAGGGATTAAAGCCATAAACAATTTCAAATGGAGAATTATTCGTAGTAGAATGTAAAGTTCGATTGTAAGCAAATTCAGCAATAGGTAAACAATCTTCCCACCTTTTTAAGTTCTTTGAAATTAAAGCTCTAAGTAATACCCCTAAAGTTCTATTTGTTACCTCTGTTTGGCCATCTGTTTGGGGATGGCTAGATGTTGAAAATAGCAATTTAGTCCCCAATTTACTCCATAATGTCTTCCAAAAGTAACTCAAGAACTTTACGTCCCTATCACTTACTATGGTTCTCGGAATCCCATGAAGCCGCACCACTTCTTTTAGGAATAAATTCGCCACATGACTTGCATCATTTGTTTTCCTACAAGGAATAAAGTGCGACATTTTAGAAAAAAGCGATCTCGACAACCAAGATACTATCATTACCTCTTAGAGATCTCGGCAAGCCTAAGATAAAATCCATGGATAAGTCAATCCGAGGGTGAAGAGGGAATGGGTAAAGGCATGTATAAACCATGAGCTTTGCTTGTACTTTTAACTTTGTTTACATTTAAAACAAAGTTCACATATTTTTCTAACATCTTGTCTCATTTTAGACCAATAAAAGTGTTCTTGTAAAATATCGAAAGTTTTAAGAACACCAAAATGACCCATTAACCCGCCACAATGTGCTTCCCTAACAATTAATTCTCTAATGGAACATGAAGGTATGCACAATCTATTGCTTTTAAACAAGAAATCCTCAAATCTAAAGAATGAGTTTTGAGCCGAGAGCTCACATTGAGCATATAAATCTGAAAATTCTGAATCATCCTTATATAATGCTTTGATATGATCAAACCCAAGTAATTTAGCATGCATTAAAGAAAGTAAAGTATATCTTCTAGAGAGCATCGACAACGATGTTTTCTTTACCTTTCTTGTACTTTATGATGTAAGGAAAAGTATCGATAAAGGAAACCCACCTTGCATGTCTTTTATTCAACTTACTTTGGCCTTTAAGATACTTGATTGACTCATGATCGGTATGAATGACAAATTCTCTTGCGATCAAATAGTGTTGCCAAGTCTCAAGGCTCGAACAATGGCATATAGTTCTTTATCATAAGTAGGATAATTAAGCGAAGCATTGCTTAATTTCTCACTAAAATATGCTAAAGGCTTACCTTGTTGTTGCAAAACAGCCCCCTATACCTAAACACGAAGCATCACATTCAACTTCAAACATTAAATCAAAATTAGGTATAGCTAAAATGGGAGAACAAGTAAGTAATTGTTTCATCTTCTCAAAACATTCCTCTTGCGGCTTGTCCCAAAAAAATGAGACATCCTTCTTCATTACTTCATTTAATGGGGCAGCCATCGTGCTAAAATCACGAATAAAACGCCTATAAAAGCTTGCTAACCCATAAAAGCGATCTAACTTGTGTCACACTTGTTGGTCTCGGCCATTCTTGAATGGCTTGTATTTTACTTAGGATCAACACAAATACCTTGAGAACTAACTATATAGCCAAGAAAGTTAACCGAATTAGTGCAAAAAACACACTTTTCAAGTTTAGCATATAAGGTTTGTTCTCTTAAAATAGTAAAAACAGCTTTAAGATGTTCTAAATGCTCTTCTAAGCTTTTACTATAAACAAGAATATCATCGAAATAAACTACAACAAACTTGCCAAAACAGTGTCTAAATATGTAGTTCATTAATCTCATGAAAGTACTAGGTGCATTAGTAAGACCAAAAGGCATAACAATCCATTCATATAAACCATATTTAGTCTTAAAAGCAGTTTTCCATTCATCACCTTCTTTCATTCTAATTTGGTGATAGCCTTGAGTTAAATCAATTTTAGAAAATATCAAAGCGCCACTTAACTCATCTAGCATATCATCTAGCGAGGAATCGGATGTCTATATTTAATAGTTATTTTATTAATATCACGACAATCAGTACATAATCTGAAAGTCCACTTCTCTTTTAGGTACTAAAATGACAGGACTAGCACAAGGACTTAAAGATTCTCTTACCTGCTCCTTTTCAAGGAGTAAATCGACTTGCCTTTGTATTTCTCGGGTTTCATCCGGATTGGCTCGGTAGGCAGCCCGGTTTGGCAAACTTGCTCCCGGAATGAAGTCGATTTGATGCTCGATTCCTCGAATTGGAGGCAGCCCCTTCGGCAATTCCTTGGGAAATACATCTTGGAATTCCTTCAAAAGATCAAAAGCAAGACTAGGAAGAGAAGATGATGTTAGATTAAAAGAAAAATTATTAGAAGGGAGAGACCTTTCGGTTTCTCGGAATACCAACAAAACAAGGGGTTGTTTTGCTCGTATTGCCCTATCTACCTTTCCTTGGCTTGTAAACAAACATTCTTTTCTCTCTTTGATGGAACTTGCCTTTTGTCTCACTAAGTTCACGGCTTTTACCTCATTTTTCCTCTCGGTTTTTACCTCGAAAGGTTGGGACACTCGGTTTTTCCCCTCACTCTCTTTTCTTTGCTTTTCTCTCTTCTCTCTATTGATGGCCATTTGTTTATGAATCTCACAAGCTGCATTTAAAGATAAAGGAATTAGTTTAAACTTTACATCATCTTTTTTGAAGCACATATGTATTTTCTCTACCCATGTGATTTGCACTTGATCGTATTGCCATGGCCTTCGATATTATGTGACTTGCGGTCATCGGGACTACATCACATAGAACCGAGTCCTTATATCTCCCGATTTCGAACTCTATCTCAACTTGCTTATCTACCTTGATTTCACCATTATTATTCAACCACGATAATTTATAAGGCATAGGATGTGCCTTACATGGTAAATCAAGTGCAGAAACTCATATCATAAGAGCAAACATTTGTACAACTTCCATTATCAATAATGACTAAAAGCAGATTGACCTTTTACCTCACATTTGATTTGGAAGAGATTACTTCTATGTTGGTGAAGATCATCCAAAGGTTGAGAATAAAGAAGTTTCCTTGTAACCAAAATGTTCCCATTACCGAATCCTCCTCATATTGCTCGGTTTCTTCCTCCAAATTGGGTGACTCGGCTTCTTCATCACTTACCCACGATCCATCGTCCAACATTATCATTGTATGCTTTGTAGGGCAGTCCCTAGCAATATGTCCTTTGCCCCTACATTTAAAGCATTCACGAGGCACAATTGAGTCGAATTTACCTTTGTATTGCTCGGATTTGATGTGTTTTGAGACCTTGCTGCCCCAAACTGTCCCGGGGCTGTTTTGCCCTCATAAAATACCTCTTTGCCCTTGCTTTGGCTCGGCAAAACAGTAGAAAATTGCTGAGTTGAATTCGGCTTCCTCCAAGCTTGGAAAGTTGCGGTTTTGCATTTAGACCCTTTTCCTTTTGTTGTCTTTCAATTTGTTCAGCAAAATACAACATCTCAGTAATATTATCAAGGTTAGCACGTTCTACCTTCATTCGGATTTTGTCATTGAGGCCAGCCAAGAACCGAGCCATTGTTGCCTCATCACTTTCACAAATATCGGCGCGAATCATTGCAATTTCCATGGCTTTGTAGTATTCATCGACGGATTTGTCGCCTTGCTTTAACCTTTGTAGACGGTTGTAAAGTTCCCTTAAGTAATTTAAAGGAACAAAAGCGTCGCTTCATAACCGCTTTCATCTCTACCCAAGTAGAAATTTCCGGTTGTTCCACTTTTGCCCTTGTTTGGATTCTTTGTCCCACCAAATGGATGCATATCCAAAAAAACTCCATGGCTGCCAACCTTACTTTCTTTTCTTCCGAATAGTTATGAACAGCAAAAAACATGGTTAATTTTACGAATCCAATCTAAAAAATAACTCGGGATCATTTGTACCTTCAAAAGGGGGAATCTTGGTCTTGATGGAACCAAGATTGGCATCAACTTGCTGAATATAGTCCCCTCTTCTCGGCTGAAATACCGGATTGTTGTTAATCCGATTTGCTTGAATTGCGGATTTACCACATTTACTCTCGGAATTTGTGGACCCCTTGGCGGTTCCATGTTTTCAACCCTTTGATCATGAGTCTCGGCATTGTCTTGTTGAAGGCGTTGCTGATTTGCAATTTGTTGAAAACCGGCCATTTGTCCTTGCATCGAATCCATTCTTCCTTGCATATCCGCCATCATTTGAAGCAATTTTTTCCATATCAGAAATTTCACCTTTCTTTGATGGAGATCCTTCAAAAGACATTGTTATAAGATAAGAAAAAACAAAAGAAAACACTCAAAAACGTTAGATAGCAAAGAAAGTTTCACTCTTTATTCCAACACCGCTCGTATAGAACTTCAAACTCTAGATTTTAAAGAATGGGTTCCTAACTTGTTGCGTTGACACAAGGCTGAAAAATAAGGAAAGAAATCCTATCTTTGACCTAAACAAAAAGCTTTAGAAAGAAAAAGATGAAGAAACGAATTCCTAATCGAGAAAAGAAACCGGTTCTTGATGATCTTGATCTTCTTGATGTTCTTGATTTTCTTGATTCGGATGAACAGTACCCGTGAACAGTAACCTGTGAATAGTAATTTCTGGTTTTCTTGATGTTCTTGCTTTTCTTGATCTTCTTGTTTGCTTGAATTTTTCCTTGAATTTGGCCGAAGTTATCAAGGAGTGAAGTCTGGTAGCTTTCAATACTTGATTTATGGTATGTTTCGGCTCAAAACAAAAACAAGGAGGAACGTTTGCCAATTCTTGAACGAAGTATGGTAGCTTTCGTTTTGATCAAGAAGTTTGCTATTGGCTTTATAGTTCTCTATTCAATCGATACTAACTTGGCTGCCAATTTCTTTACACCAAGAGGCTTTTTCTTTATGACAATCGGCTGCCAATATTCATTAATGCCGTGGGTTTTTTTTTTTTTTTTTTTTTGTCAATCTAGCAAACAAGAAAAAAAAAATTGTGCGTAGGGTACACCGGGAATTGGAGAAGAACCTTTTGCTCTGATACCACCTGATGAAGAACCGCAAGGTTCGACTTAAGTTTGAGCCCGATCTTTCTTCAATTCTCGAACTAGTTTCTATGGGAATTCAATCAACGCAACACTAAGGGAGGTTAATTGACAATGGAGGCTGAAACACCACAACTAGAGAAACAAGCTAGTTGATACGATAACTCAAGAATGAATGAATTTCTATCCGGAAGTTCAAACACGAGAAGCTAAGGAATAACCTTACCAAAATATCAATATATCTAACGTAGTTATTACAATGGCCGAAATCTCCCTTAAATAAAGATGAGATTTCGGTTTACAACATATAAAAGAAATAAGAGTCCTTAAAGGATTAAGACTCTTTGAAAACAAATAAGAGTCCTTGAAGAAGTAGGACTCTTGAATAACAACTTGCTAACAAGTAACTAACTACCAAAATAGGTGGCGGCTAGAATCAATTCTAACTACCAAATCTATGAAGAGTCCTAGTTGCATTAGGACTCTTTATTAACAAACTAACTAACACATGGACAACATGTCCTTTATTTAATTAAACACGGCTGGAATTATGAAATAACAATACTAAAAAATAGTTAAAGTCTAGAATAGTCTAGAATAGGCTAGAATAGACTTTAATATGTAAAAAGACTAAAATGCCCTTTTAGCCACTTTGCTTGGTTGAGCCGTGTTGAACATTTGTAAAACTTAAGAGGGTGAATTGAATGTCTTCTTCTAGTTGAAGATTAGTTTCCTCTTTAGTTTTGATACTTCGGATCAATGATGATACTTTGTCAATTGTCATCTTTGCCCTTGCTCTTGTAAGTGGTCCTTGAAGGTTCTCTAAGGGATCTTTGGAGTAGGGCTGCCCTTGGTATGATCTCGTATCATCCCCTCCCTCTTGAAAAGCATGATTCGTCCCCGAATCATCTTCCTGATCAGCTCCATAGTCTACATCAAAGTCAAAGGAGATAAGTCGAAAGCGTTAAAAGTAGAATGAACGCTATACTTACCTTTGAGATCGATTTTGTAGGCATTATCATTGATCTTTGAAATAACTTGGAATGGTCCATCTCCTCTCGGGTTTAGTTTACTTTGTCTTTCCTTTGGAAATCTATCTTTTCTAAGATGTAACCAAACCCAATCACCAACTTCAAAACAAAGTTGCTTTCGGCCTTTGTTGACTTGTTTTGAAGTTTGTGCATTCTTCTTCTTAATGCTCTCGGCAACATGTTGATGAATTTGTTGTATATATTCTGCCCTAGAATCACCTTCTACATTGTAATACTCATCAACAGGTAAAGAAATTAGATCCAACGGGGTTAAGGGATTAAAGCCATAAACAATTTCAAATGGAGAATTATTCGTAGTAGAATGTAAAGTTCGATTGTAAGCAAATTCAGCAATAGGTAAACAATCTTCCCACCTTTTTAAGTTCTTTGAAATTAAAGCTCTAAGTAATACCCCTAAAGTTCTATTTGTTACCTCTGTTTGGCCATCTGTTTGGGGATGGCTAGATGTTGAAAATAGCAATTTAGTCCCCAATTTACTCCATAATGTCTTCCAAAAGTAACTCAAGAACTTTATCCTTGAACATCCTTATCCCAAACTCTATCTCCACTTGTTAATCCACCTTAATTTCACCATTATTATTCAACCAAGAAAGCTTACAAGGCATAGGATGTGCCTTATTAGTTTAACCTTTTGATAATTAATTGAGAATAATTCTCATTTTGAAGTTGTTCATGGTTTTAACCCCTTCAGATCTAGCTCCTTTGCCCGTTGATGAGTATTATAATGTAGAAGTTTATTCTAGGGGCAGGATTATACACAAAGAATGCATCAACAAGTAGCAGAGAACATCACAAAGCGGAATGAGCAATTTGCGAAATATGCCAACAAAGGCCGAAAGCAAAGATCCTTTGATGCTATTGAAAGCCCGAAAGCAAATTTGGTGATTGGGTTTGGTTACACCTTAGGAAAGACCAATTTCCTATTGAAAGAGAGAGTAAATTGCATCCGAGGGCGATGGACCTTTTCAAGTTGTTGCTAGGGTGAATGATAATGCGTACAAGATGGACTTGAAAGGTGAGTATGGCGTACATTCTACGTTTAATGTTTCTCACTTATCCCCTTTTGATTTTGATACATATTATGTTGATGATGATGATTCGAGGACCAATCATGCTCTTCGAGGGGAGGGGATGATAAAGGATCATCCAGGGGCTGCCTTTATTCAAGAGATCCCTTATCCGAGGCTAAGAGGACCAATGATTAGACAAAAGGACAAAGATGGTGAATCAACTAATTTCAAGATTGGTCCTAGAATTCAAAGTTAAAGAGGAAGCTAAACTTCACTGAGAAGATGATGACAAAGTCAACCTCTTAACTTTACAAGACATTCAATTTGACCCAAACAAGCAAAGTGGCTAAGAATGGCATTTTAGTCTTTTATACAATTAAAGTCTATTCTAGACTTTAATTATTTTCGTCTTTCTATTTACTATTTTTAGCCATGTTGGCCGCATCAAAGGATTCGGTTTGCTTAGACGGACTTCCCCGATAAGACATGTTATCCTTTCAAGAAAAACACACACAAACTGAAGCAAAATTCTCTCTTTATTCCAACACTACTCTTAAAAGAAGTTCATACTCTAGATGAATTGAAAGGTTCCTAACTTGTTGCGTTGGTACGAAGATGAAAAATAGGAAAGATAACCTTTCTTTGAACTACACGAAAAGCTTAAAGAAAGAAAACACGAATAATCTTGAAAAGGAATCACGAATAAAATGCCTATAAAAGCTTCACAACCCATAAAATGAGCGAACTTGCGTAGCATCTTATTTGGGCTCGGCCAATCAACAATGGCTTGTATTTTTTCCCGGATCAACACTTATACCAGTGAGAACTAACAATGTATCCAAGGCAGAGTAAATAGAGTTAGTGCAAAAAAACAAATTTTTTTGAGTTTGGCATACAAAGTTTGTTCCTTTAATGTAGTAAAAACAGCCCTAAGATGTTCAATATGATCTTCTAGGGTTTTTACTATAAACAAGTATATCATCGAAATAAACCACAACAAATTTTCCAAAACAATGTCTAAAGGCGTAGTTCATTAGTCTCGTGAAAGTACTAGGTGCGTTAGTAAGACCAAAAGGCATAACAATCCATTCATATAATCCATATTTAGTCTTAAAAAGCGCTCTTCCATTCAGTCACGTTCTTTCATTCTTATTTGGGGATATCCTTGAGTTAAATCGATTTTAGAAAAGATTAAAGCGCCACTTAACTCATCTAGCATATCATCTAAGCGAGGAATCGGATGTCTATATTTAATAGTTATTTTATTAATATCGCGACAATCAGTAAATAATCTAAAAGTCCACTTCTTTCTTTGGTACTAAAATAACTAGGACTAGCACAAGGACATAAAGATTCTCTTACCTGCTCCTTCTCCAAAAGTAAATCGACTTGCCTTTGAATTTCGCGATTTTCATCCGGATTTTCACTATAGGCCGCACGGTTTGGAAGACTTGCTCCCGGGAATGAAGTCGATTTGATGCTCGATTCTTCCCTAATTGGAGGCGACCCTCTCGGCAACTCTTTGGGAAATACGTCCTTGAATTCTACGAGAGATCGGCTGACAAGACTAGATAGAGAAGTAGATGTTAGATCAAAAGAAAAAAGTGTTAGTAGCTAGAGACCTTTCGGTTTCTCTAAAAACTAACAAAACAACAAGTTGTTTTGCTCGAATTGCCCAATCTACCTTTCCCGGGTTGATAAATAAATACTCTTTTCTCTCTTTTTGCGAGCTTTGCCTTTTGTCTAACTAAAGCTCACTTTGCTTTTGGGTCCTTTTTTGCTTCGTATTTTAACTCATGGGCAGGATCACTTTTTTTTTCCACTCGCTCTCTTTTTTCTCTTTTTCTCTTTTTCTCTTTTCTCTCTATTCATGGCCATTTGTTTATGTACCTCAAAAGCTTGACTTGGAGATAAAAGGAAGTAAAGTATATCGGATTTTATCCTTAGTAACTTCATATGCATTCTTTTTCCCCAAATCATCGGCACTTCTATCATATTGCAATGTCCTTCCCAAGATTATGTGACTTGCGGGCATGGGCACCACATCACACAAAACTTTATCCTTGAACATCCTTATCCCAAACTCTATCTCCACTTGTTAATCCACCTTAATTTCACCATTATTATTCAACCAAGAAAGCTTACAAGGCATAGGATGTGCCTTATATGTTTAACCTTTTTGATAATTAATTGAGAATAATTCTCATTTTGAAGTTGTTCATGGTTTTAACCCCTTCAGATCTAGCTCCTTTGCCCGTTGATGAGTATTATAATGTAGAAGTTTATTCTAGGGGCAGGATTATACACAAAGAATGCATCAACAAGTAGCAGAGAACATCACAAAGCGGAATGAGCAATTTGCGAAATATGCCAACAAAGGCCGAAAGCAAAGATCCTTTGATGCTATTGAAAGCCCGAAAGCAAATTTGGTGATTGGGTTTGGTTACACCTTAGGAAAGACCAATTTCCTATTGAAAGAGAGAGTAAATTGCATCCAAGGGGCGATGGACCTTTTCAAGTTGTTGCTAGGGTGAATGATAATGCGTACAAGATGGACTTGAAAGGTGAGTATGGCGTACATTCTACGTTTAATGTTTCTCACTTATCCCCTTTTGATTTTGATACATATTATGTTGATGATGATGATTCGAGGACCAATCATGCTCTTCGAGGGAGGGGATGATAAAGGATCATCAAGGGGCTGCCTATTCAAGAGATCCCTTATCCAGGGCTAAGAGGACCAATGATTAGACAAAAGGACAAAGATGGTGAATCAACTAATTTCAAGATTGGTCCTAGAATTCAAAGTTAAAGAGGAAGCTAAACTTCACTGAGAAGATGATGACAAAGTCAACCTCTTAACTTTACAAGACATTCAATTTGACCCAAACAAGCAAAGTGGCTAAGAATGGCATTTTAGTCTTTTATACAATTAAAGTCTATTCTAGACTTTAATTATTTTCGTCTTTCTATTTACTATTTTTAGCCATGTTGGCCGCATCAAAGGATTCGGTTTGCTTAGACGGACTTCCCCAGATAAGACATGTTATCCTTTCAAGAAAAAACACACACAAAGCTGAAGCAAAATTCTCTCTTTATTCCAACACTACTCTTAAAAGAAGTTCATACTCTAGATGAATTGAAAGGTTCCTAACTTGTTGCGTTGAGTACGAAGATGAAAAAATAGGAAAGATAACCTTTCTTTGAACTACGAAAAGCTTAAAGAAAGAAAACACGAATAATCTTGAAAAGGAATCACGAATAAAATGCCTATAAAAAGCTTCACAACCCATAAAATGAGCGAGACTTGCGTAGCACTTATTTGGGCTCGGCCAATCAACAATGGCTTGTATTTTTTCGGATCAACACTTATACCGTGAGAACTAACAATGTATCCAAGGCGAGTAAATAGAGTTAGTGCAAAAAAACAAATTTTTTGAGTTTGGCATACAAAGTTTGTTCCTTTAATATAGTAAAAACAGCCCTAAGATGTTCAATATTATCTCCTAGGGTTTTACTATAAACAAGTATATCATCGAAATAAACCACAACAAATTTTCCAAAACAATGTCTAAAGGCGTAGTTCATTAGTCTCGTGAAAGTACTAGGTGCGTTAGTAAGACCAAAAGGCATAACAATCCATTCATATAATCCATATTTAGTCTTAAAAGCGCTCTTCCATTCGTCACGTTCTTTCATTCTTATTTGGGGATATCCTTGAGTTAAATCGATTTTAGAAAAGATTAAAGCGCCACTTAACTCATCTAGCATATCATCTAAGCGAGGAATCGGATGTCTATATTTAATAGTTATTTTATTAATATCGCGACAATCAGTAAATAATCTAAAAGTCCACTTCTTTCTTTGGTACTAAAATAACAGGACTAGCACAAGGACATAAAGATTCTCTTACCTGCTCCTTCTCCAAAAAGTAAATCGACTTGCCTTTGAATTTCGCGATTTTCATCCGGATTTTCACTATAGGCGCTACGGTTTGGAAGACTTGCTCCCGGAATGAAGTCGATTTGATGCTCGATTCTTCCCCCTAATTGGTGGCAGCCCTCTCGGCAACTCTTTGGGAAATACGTCCTTGAATTCTGCACGAGATCGCTGACAAGACTAGATAGAGAAGTAGATGTTAGATCAAAAGAAAAAAGTGTTAGTAGCGAGAGACCTTTCGGTTTCTCTAAAAACTACAAAAAAACAACAAGTTGTTTTTGCTCGAATTACCACTATCTACCTTTCCCGGGTTGATAAATAAACACTCTTTTCTCTCCTTTTGCGAGCTTGCCTTTTGTCTAACTAAGCTCACTTTGCTTTTGGGTCCTTTTTTGCTTGGATTTTTAACTCATAGGGCGGGATCACTTTTTTTTTCCACTCGCTCTCTTTTTTCTCTTTTTCTCTTTTCTCTCTATTCATGGCCATTTGTTTATGTACCTCAAAAGCTTGACTCGGAGATAAAAGGAAGTAAAGTATATCGGATTTTATCCTTAGTAACTTCATATGCATTCTTTTTCCCCCATATGATCGGCACTTCTACCATATTGCAATGGCCTTCCCAAGACTATGTGGCTTGCGGGCATGGGCACCACATCACACAAAGCTTTATCCTTGAACATCCTTATCCCAAACTCTATCTCCACTTGATCATCCACCTTAATTTCACCATTATTATTCAACCAAGAAAGCTTACAAGGCATAGGATGTGCCTTATTAGTTTAACCTTTTGATAATTAATTGAGAATAATTCTCATTTTGAAGTTGTTCATGGTTTTAACCCCTTCAGATCTAGCTCCTTTGCCCGTTGATGAGTATTATAATGTAGAAGTTTATTCTAGGGGCAGGATTATACACAAAGAATGCATCAACAAGTAGCAGAGAACATCACAAAGCGGAATGAGCAATTTGCGAAATATGCCAACAAAGGCAGAAAGCAAAGATCCTTTGATGCTATTGAAAGCCCGAAAAGCAAATTTGGTGATTGGGTTTGGTTACACCCTTAGGAAAGACCAATTTCCTATTGAAAGAGAGAGTAAATTGCATCCAAGGGGCGATGGACCTTTTCAAGTTGTTGCTAGGGTGAATGATAATGCGTACAAGATGGACTTGAAAGGTGAGTATGGCGTACATTCTACGTTTAATGTTTCTCACTTATCCCCTTTTGATTTTGATACAGATTATGTTGATGATGATTCGAGGACCAATCATGCTCTTCGAGGGGAGGGGATGATAAAGGATCATCAAGGGGCTGCCCTATTCAAGAGATCCCTTATCCAGGCTAAGAGGACCAATGATTAGACAAAGGACAAAGATGGTGAATCAACTAATTTCAAGATTGGTCCGAGAATTCAAAGTTAAAGAGGAAGCTAAACTTCACTTAGAAGATGATGACAAAGTCAACCTCTTAACTTTACAAGACATTCAATTTGACCCAAACAAGCAAAGTGGCTAAGAATGGCATTTTAGTCTTTTATACAATTAAAGTCTATTCTAGACTTTAATTATTTTCAAAGTCTTTCTATTTACTATTTTTTAGCCATGTTGGCGCATCAAAGGATTCGGTTTGCTTAGACGGACTTCCCAGATAAGACATGTTATCCTTTCAAGAAAAAACACACACAAAGCTGACAAAGCAAAATTCTCTCTTTATTCCAACACTACTCTTAAAAGAACTTCGTACTCTAGATGAATTGAAAGGTTCCTAACTTGTTGCGTTGAGTACGAAGATGAAAAAATAGGAAAGATAACCTTTCTTTGAACTACGAAAAGCTTAAAGAAAGAAAACACGAATAATCTTGAAAAGGAATCACGAATAAAATGCCTATAAAAGCTTCACAACCCATAAAATGAGCGAGACTTGCGTAGCTACTTATTTGAGCTCGGCCAATCAACAATGGCTTGTATTTTTCGGGATCAACACTTATACCGTGAGAACTAACAATGTATCCAAGGCAGGTAAATAGAGTTAGTGCAAAAAAACAAATTTTTTTGAGTTTGGCATACAAAGTTTGTTCCTTTAATGTAGTAAAAACAGCCCTAAGATGTTCAATATGATCTTCTAGGGTTTTACTATAAACAAGTATATCATCGAAATAAACCACAACAAATTTTCCAAAACAATGTCTAAAGGCGTAGTTCATTAGTCTCGTGAAAGTACTAGGTGCGTTAGTAAGACCAAAAGGCATAACAATCCATTCATATAATCCATATTTAGTCTTAAAAGCGCTCTTCCATTCAGTCACGTTCTTTCATTCTTATTTGGGGATATCCTTGAGTTAAATCGATTTTAGAAAAGATTAAAGCGCCACTTAACTCATCTAGCATATCATCTAGCGAGGAATCGGATGTCTATATTTAATAGTTATTTTATTAATATCGCGACAATCAGTAAATAATCTAAAAGTCCACTTCTTTCTTTGGTACTAAAATAACAGGACTAGCACAAGGACATAAAGATTCTCTTACCTGCTCCTTCTCCAAAAGTAAATCGACTTGCCTTTGAATTTCGCGATTTTCATCCGGATTTTCACTATAGGCCCTACGGTTTGGAAGACTTGCTCCCGGAATGAAGTCGATTTGATGCTCGATTCTTCCCCTAATTGGTGGCAGCCCTCTCGGCAACTCTTTGGGAAATACGTCCTTGAATTCACTGCAGAGATCGTGACAAGACTAGATAGAGAAGTAGATGTTAGATCAAAAGAAAAAAGTGTTAGTAGCGAGAGACCTTTCGGTTTCTCTAAAAACTACAAAAAAACAACAAGTTGTTTTTCTCGAATTACCACTATCTACCTTTCCCGGGTTGATAAATAAACACTCTTTTCTCTCCTTTTGCGAGCTTGCCTTTTGTCTAACTAAGCTCACTGCTTTTGGGTCCTTTTTTGCTTCGGATTTTAACTCATGGGCAGGATCACTTTTTTTTTCCACTCGCTCTCTTTTTTCTCTTTTTCTCTTTTCTCTCTATTCATGGCCATTTGTTTATGTACCTCAAAAGCTTGACTTGGAGATAAAAGGAAGTAAAGTATATCGGATTTTATCCTTAGTAACTTCATATGCATTCTTTTTCCCCAAATCATCGGCACTTCTATCATATTGCAATGTCCTTCCCAAGATTATGTGACTTGCGGGCATGGGCACCACATCACACAAAACTTTATCCTTGAACATCCTTATCCCAAACTCTATCTCCACTTGTTAATCCACCTTAATTTCACCATTATTATTCAACCAAGAAAGCTTACAAGGCATAGGATGTGCCTTATTAGTTTAACCTTTTGATAATTAATTGAGAATAATTCTCATTTTGAAGTTGTTCATGGTTTTAACCCCCTTAGATCTAGCTCCTTTGCCCGTTGATGAGTATTATAATGTAGAAGTTTATTCTAGGGGCGGGATTATACACAAAGAATGCATCAACAAGTAGCGAGAACATCACAAAGCGGAATGAGCAATTTGCGAAATATGCCAACAAAGGCCGAAAGCAAAGATCCTTTGATGCTATTGAAAGCCCGAAAGCAAATTTGGTGATTGGGTTTGGTTACCCCTTAGGAAAGACCAATTTCCTATTGAAAGAGAGAGTAAATTGCATCCAAGGGGCGATGGATCTTTTCAAGTTGTTGCTAGGGTGAATGATAATGCGTACAAGATGGACTTGAAAGGTGAGTATGGCGTACATTCTACGTTTAATGTTTCTCACTTATCCCCTTTTGATTTTGATACATATTATGTTGATGATGATGATTCGAGGACCAATCATGCTCTTGAAGGGGGAGGGGATGATAAGGGACCATCCAAGGGGCTGCCCTATTCAAGAGATACCTTATCCAGGCTAAGAGGACCAATGATTAGACAAAAGGACAAAGATGGTGAATCAACTAATTTCAAGATTGGTCCTAGAATTCAAAGTTAAAGAGGAAGCTAAACTTCACTTAGAAGATGATGACAAAGTCAACCTCTTAACTTTACAAGACATTCAATTTGACCCAAACAAGCAAAGTGGCTAAGAATGGCATTTTAGTCTTTTATACAATTAAAGTCTATTCTAGACTTTAATTATTTTCAAATCTTTCTATTTACTATTTTTTAGCCATGTTGGCGCATCAAAGGATTCGGTTTGCTTAGACGGACTTCCCAGATAAGACATGTTATACTTTCAAGAAAAAACACACACAAAGCGTTAGATATCAAAGCAAAATTCTCTCTTTATTCCAACACTACTCTTAAAAGAACTTCGTACTCTAGATGAATTGAAAGGTTCCTAACTTGTTGCGTTGAGTACGAAGATGAAAAAATAGGAAAGATAACCTATCTTTGAACTACGAAAAGCTTAAAGAAAGAAAACACGAATAATCTTGAAAAGGAATCACGAATAAAATGCCTATAAAAGCTTCACAACCCATAAAATGAGCGAACTTGCGTAGCACCCTATTTGAGCTCGGCCAATCAACAATGGCTTGTATTTTTTCAGGATCAACACTTATACCGTGAGAACTAACAATGTATCCAAGGCGAGTAAATAGAGTTAGTGCAAAAAAACAAATTTTTTTGAGTTTGGCATACAAAGTTTGTTCCTTTAATGTAGTAAAAACAGCCCTAAGATGTTCAATATGATCTTCTAGGGTTTTACTATAAACAAGTATATCATCGAAATAAACCACAACAAATTTTCCAAAACAATGTCTAAAGACGTAGTTCATTAGTCTCGTGAAAGTACTAGGTGCGTTAGTAAGACCAAAAGGCATAACAATCCATTCATATAATCCATATTTAGTCTTAAAAGCGCTCTTCCATTCGTCACGTTCTTTCATTCTTATTTGGGGATATCCTTGAGTTAAATCGATTTTAGAAAAGATTAAAGCGCCACTTAACTCATCTAGCATATCATCTAAGCGAGAATCGGATGTCTATATTTAATAGTTATTTTATTAATATCGCGACAATCAGTAAATAATCTAAAAGTCCACTTCTTTCTTTGGTACTAAAATAACCGGACTAGCACAAGGACATAAAGATTCTCTTACCTGCTCCTTCTCCAAAAGTAAATCGACTTGCCTTTGAATTTCGCGATTTTCATCCGGATTTTCACTATAGGCCGCACGGTTTGGAAGACTTGCTCCCGGAATGAAGTCGATTTGATGCTCGATTCTTCCCCTAATTGGTGGCAGCCCTCTCGGCAACTCTTTGGGAAATACGTCCTTGAATTCTGCACGAGATCGTGACAAGACTAGATAGAGAAGTAGATGTTAGATCAAAAGAAAAAAGTGTTAGTAGCGAGAGACCTTTCGGTTTCTCTAAAAACTACAAAAACAACAAGTTGTTTTTCTCGAATTGCCCTATCTACCTTTCCCGGGTTGATAAATAAACACTCTTTTCTCTCCTTTTGCGAGCTTGCCTTTTGTCTAACTAAGCTCACTGCTTTTGGGTCCTTTTTTGCTTCGGATTTTAACTCATGGGCAGGATCACTTTTTTTTTTTCCACTCGCTCTCTTTTTTCTCTTTTTCTCTTTTCTCTCTCTATTCATGGCCATTTGTTTATGTACCTCAAAAGCTTGACTTGGAGATAAAAGGAAGTAAAGTATATCGGATTTTATCCTTAGTAACTTCATATGCATTGTTTTTCCCCAAATCATCGGCACTTCTATCATATTGCAATGTCCTTCCCAAGATTATGTGACTTGCGGGCATGGGCACCACATCACACAAAACTTTATCCTTGAACATCCTTATCCCAAACTCTATCTCCACTTGTTAATCCACCTTAATTTCCCCATTATTATTCAACCAAGAAAGCTTACAAGGCATAGGATGTGCCTTATTAGTTTAACCTTTTGATAATTAATTGAGAATAATTCTCATTTTGAAGTTGTTCATGGTTTTAACCCCTTCAGATCTAGCTCCTTTGCCCGTTGATGAGTATTATAATGTAGAAGTTTATTCTAGGGGCAGGGATTATACACAAAGAATGCATCAACAAGTAGCCGAGAACATCACAAAGCGGAATGAGCAATTTGCGAAATATGCCAACAAAGGCCGAAAGCAAAGATCCTTTGATGCTATTGAAAGCCCGAAAGCAAATTTGTTGATTGGGTTTGGTTACCCCTTAGGAAAGACCAATTTCCTATTGAAAGAGAGAGTAAATTGCATCCAAGGGGCGATGGATCTTTTCAAGTTGTTGCTAGGGTGAATGATAATGCGTACAAGATGGACTTGAAAGGTGAGTATGGCGTACATTCTACGTTTAATGTTTCTCACTTATCCCCTTTTGATTTTGATACATATTATGTTGATGATGATGATTCGAGGACCAATCATGCTCTTCAAGGGGGAGGGGATGATAAAGGATCATCCAAGGGGCTGCCCTATTCAAGAGATCCCTTATCCAGGCTAAGAGGACCAATGATTAGACAAAAGGACAAAGATGGTGAATCAACTAATTTCAAGATTGGTCCTAGAATTCAAAGTTAAAGAGGAAGCTAAACTTCACTTAGAAGATGATGACAAAGTCAACCTCTTAACTTTACAAGACATTCAATTTGACCCAAACAAGCAAAGTGGCTAAGAATGGCATTTTAGTCTTTTATACAATTAAAGTCTATTCTAGACTTTAATTATTTTCGTCTTTCTATTTACTATTTTTAGCCATGTTGGCCGCATCAAAGGATTCGGTTTGCTTAGACGGACTTCCCCGATAAGACATGTTATACTTTCAAGAAAAACACACACAAACTGTTAGATATCAAAGCAAAATTCTCTCTTTATTCCAACACTACTCTTAAAAGAACTTCGTACTCTAGATGAATTGAAAGGTTCCTAACTTGTTGCGTTGGTACGAAGATGAAAAATAGGAAAGATAACCTATCTTTGAACTACACGAAAAGCTTAAAGAAAGAAAACACGAATAATCTTGAAAAGGAATCACGAATAAAATGCCTATAAAAAGCTTCACAACCCATAAAATGAGCGAACTTGCGTAGCACCCTATTTGGGCTCGGCCAATCAACAATGGCTTGTATTTTTCAGGATCAACACTTATCACAGTGAGAACTAACAATGTATCCAAGACAGTAAATAGAGTTAGTGCAAAAAACAATTTTTTTGAGTTTGGCATACAAAGTTTGTTCCTTTAATGTAGTAAAAACAGCCCTAAGATGTTCAATATGATCTTCTAGGGTTTTACTAGAAACAAGTATATCATCGAAATAAACCACAACAAATTTTCCAAAACAATGTCTAAAGGCGTAGTTCATTAGTCTCGTGAAAGTACTAGGTGCGTTAGTAAGACCAAAAGGCATAACAATCCATTCATATAATCCATATTTAGTCTTAAAAGCGCTCTTCCATTACGTCACGTTCTTTCATTCTTATTTGGGGATATCCTTGAGTTAAATCGATTTTAGAAAAGATTAAAGCGCCACTTAACTCATCTAGCATATCATCTAAGCGAGGAATCGGATGTCTATATTTAATAGTTATTTTATTAATATCGCGACAATCAGTAAATAATCTAAAAGTCCACTTCTTTCTTTGGTACTAAAATAACAGGACTAGCACAAGGACATAAAGATTCTCTTACCTGCTCCTTCTCCAAAAAGTAAATCGACTTGCCTTTGAATTTCGCGATTTTCATCCGGATTTTCACTATAGGCCGTACGGTTTGGAAGACTTGCTCCCGGAATGAAGTCGATTTGATGCTCGATTCTTCCCCTAATTGGTGGCAGCCCTCTCGGCAACTCTTTGGGAAATACGTCCTTGAATTCTGCACGAGATCAGCGACAAGACTAGATAGAGAAGTAGATGTTAGATCAAAAGAAAAAGTGTTAGTAGCGAGAGACCTTTCGGTTTCTCTAAAAACTACAAAAAACAACAAGTTGTTTTTCTCGAATTACCCTATCTACCTTTCCCGGGTTGATAAATAAACACTCTTTTCTCTCCTTTTGCGAGCTTGCCTTTTGTCTAACTAAGCTCATTTGCTTTTGGGTCCTTTTTTTGCTTGGATTTTTAACTCATGGGCGAGGATCACTTTTTTTTTCCCACTCGCTCTCTTTTTTCTCTTTTTCTCTTTTCTCTCTCTATTCATGGCCATTTGTTTATGTACCTCAAAAGCTTGACTTGGAGATAAAAGGAAGTAAAGTATATCGGATTTTATCCTTAGTAACTTCATATGCATTGTTTTTCCCCAAATCATCGGCACTTCTATCATATTGCAATGTCCTTCCCAAGATTATGTGACTTGCGGGCATGGGCACCACATCACACAAAACTTTATCCTTGAACATCCTTATCCCAAACTCTATCTCCACTTGTTAATCCACCTTAATTTCCCCATTATTATTCAACCAAGAAAGCTTACAAGGCATAGGATGTGCCTTATTAGTTTAACCTTTTGATAATTAATTGAGAATAATTCTCATTTTGAAGTTGTTCATGGTTTTAACCCCTTCAGATCTAGCTCCTTTGCCCGTTGATGAGTATTATAATGTAGAAGTTTATTCTAGGGGCAGGATTATACACAAAGAATGCATCAACAAGTAGCCGAGAACATCACAAAGCGGAATGAGCAATTTGCGAAATATGCCAACAAAGTCGAAAGCAAAGATCCTTTGATGCTATTGAAAGCCCGAAAGCAAATTTGTTGATTGGGTTTGGTTACCCCTTAGGAAAGACCAATTTCCTATTGAAAGAGAGAGTAAATTGCATCCAGGGGGCGATGGATCTTTTCAAGTTGTTGCTAGGGTGAATGATAATGCGTACAAGATGGACTTGAAAGGTGAGTATGGCGTACATTCTACGTTTAATGTTTCTCACTTATCCCCTTTTTGATTTTGATACATATTATGTTGATGATGATGATTCGAGGACCAATCATGCTCTTCGAGGGAGGGGATGATAAAGGATCATCCAAGGGGCTGCCCTATTCAAGAGATCCCTTATCCGAGGGCTAAGAGGACCAATGATTAGACAAAAGGACAAAGATGGTGAATCAACTAATTTCAAGATTGGTCCTAGAATTCAAAGTTAAAGAGGAAGCTAAACTTCACTTAGAAGATGATGACAAAGTCAACCTCTTAACTTTACAAGACATTCAATTTGACCCAAACAAGCAAAGTGGCTAAGAATGGCATTTTAGTCTTTTATACAATTAAAGTCTATTCTAGACTTTAATTATTTTCGTCTTTCTATTTACTATTTTTAGCCATGTTGGCCGCATCAAAGGATTCGGTTTGCTTAGACGGACTTCCCCGATAAGACATGTTATCCTTTCAAGAAAAACACACACAAACTGAAGCAAAATTCTCTCTTTATTCCAACACTACTCTTAAAAGAACTTCGTACTCTAGATGAATTGAAAGGTTCCTAACTTGTTGCGTTGGTACGAAGATGAAAAATAGGAAAGATAACCTTTCTTTGAACTACGAAAAGCTTAAAGAAAGAAAACACGAATAATCTTGAAAAGGAATCACGAATAAAATGCCTATAAAAAGCTTCACAACCCATAAAATGAGCGAACTTGCGTAGCACTTGTTGGGCTCGGCCAATCAACAATGGCTTGTATTTTTTCCCGGATCAACACTTATACCGTGAGAACTAACAATGTATCCAAGACAAGTAAATAGAGTTAGTGCAAAAAAACAAATTTTTTGAGTTTGGCATACAAAGTTTGTTCCTTTAATATAGTAAAAACAGCCCTAAGATGTTCAATATTATCTCCTAGGGTTTTACTATAAACAAGTATATCACCGAAATAAACTACAACAAATTTTCCAAAACAATGTCTAAAGATGTAGTTCATTAGTCTCATGAAAGTACTAGCTGCGTTAGTAAGACCAAAAGGCATAACAATCCATTCATATAATCCATATTTAGTCCTAAAAGCGCTCTTCCATTCGTCACGTTCTTTCATTCTTATTTGGGGATATCCTTGAGTTAAATCGATTTTAGAAAAGACTAAAGCGCCACTTAACTCATCTAGCATATCATCTAAGCGAGGAATCGGATGTCTATACTTAATAGTTATTTTATTAATATCGCGACAATCAGTAAATAATCTAAAAGTCCACTTCTTTCTTTGGTACTAAAATAACAGGACTAGCACAAGGACATAAAGATTCTCTTACCTGCTCCTTCTCCAAAAGTAAATCGACTTGCCTTTGAATTTCGCGATTTTCATCCGGATTTTCACTATAGGCCGCTACGGTTTGGAAGACTTGCTCCCGGAATGAAGTCGATTTGATGCTCGATTCTTCCCCTAATTGGTGGCAGCCCTCTCGGCAACTCTTTGGGAAATACGTCCTTGAATTCCCCTGACGAGATCAGCGACAAGACTAGATAGAGAAGTAGATGTTAGATCAAAAGAAAAAAGTGTTAGTAGCGAGAGACCTTTCGGTTTCTCTAAAAACTACAAAAAACAACAAGTTGTTTTTCTCGAATTACCCTATCTACCTTTCCCGGGTTGATAAATAAACACTCTTTTCTCTCCTTTTGCGAGCTTGCCTTTTGTCTAACTAAGCTCATTTGCTTTTGGGTCCTTTTTTGCTTGGATTTTTAACTCATAGGGCGGGATCACTTTTTTTTTCCCACTCGCTCTCTTTTTTCTCTTTTTCTCTTTTCTCTCTCTATTCATGGCCATTTGTTTATGTACCTCAAAAGCTTGACTTGGAGATAAAAGGAAGTAAAGTATATCGGATTTTATCCTTAGTAACTTCATATGCATTGTTTTTCCCCCAAATCATCGGCACTTCTATCATATTGCGATGTCCTTCCCAAGATTATGTGACTTGCGGGCATGGGCACCACATCACACAAAACTTTATCCTTGAACATCCTTATCCCAAACTCTATCTCCACTTGTTAATCCACCTTAATTTCCCCATTATTATTCAACCAAGAAAGCTTACAAGGCATAGGATGTGCCTTATTAGTTTAACCTTTTGATAATTAACTGAGAATAATTCTCCTTTTAAGTTGTTCATGGTTTTAACCCCCTTAGATCTAGCTCCTTTGCCCGTTGATGAGTATTATAATGTAGAAGTTTATTCTAGGGGCAGGATTATACACAAAGAATGCATCAACAAGTAGCCGAGAACATCACAAAGCGGAATGAGCAATTTGCGAAATATGCCAACAAAGGCCGAAAGCAAAGATCCTTTGATGCTATTGAAAGCCCGAAAGCAAATTTGTTGATTGGGTTTGGTTACCCCTTAGGAAAGACCAATTTCCTATTGAAAGAGAGAGTAAATTGCATCCAAGGGGCGATGGATCTTTTCAAGTTGTTGCTAGGGTGAATGATAATGCGTACAAGATGGACTTGAAAGGTGAGTATGGCGTACATTCTACGTTTAATGTTTTTGACTTATCCCCTTTTTATTTTGATACAGATTATGTTGATGATGATTCGAGGACCAATCATGCTCTTGAAGGGGGAGGGGATGATAAAGGATCATCCAAGGGGCTGCCCTATTCAAGAGATCCCTTATCCAGGCTAAGAGGACCAATGATTAGACAAAAGGACAAAGATGGTGAATCAACTAATTTCAAGATTGGTCCTAGAATTCAAAGTTAAAGAGGAAGCTAAACTTCACTTAGAAGATGATGACAAAGTCAACCTCTTAACTTTACAAGACATTCAATTTGACCCAAACAAGCAAAGTGGCTAAGAATGGCATTTTAGTCTTTTTATACAATTAAAGTCTATTCTAGACTTTAATTATTTTCGTCTTTCTATTTACTATTTTTAGCCATGTTGGCCGCATCAAAGGATTCGGTTTGCTTAGACGGACTTCCCCGATAAGACATGTTATCCTTTCAAGAAAAACACACACAAACTGAAGCAAAATTCTCTCTTTATTCCAACACTACTCTTAAAAGAACTTCGTACTCTAGATGAATTGAAAGGTTCCTAACTTGTTGCGTTGGTACGAAGATGAAAAATAGGAAAGATAACCTTTCTTTGAACTACACGAAAAGCTTAAAGAAAGAAAACACGAATAATCTTGAAAAGGAATCACGAATAAAATGCCTATAAAAGCTTCACAACCCATAAAATGAACGAACTTGCGTAGCACTTGTTGGGCTCGGCCAATCAACAATGGCTTGTATTTTTTCCGGATCAACACTTATACCGTGAGAACTAACAATGTATCCAAGACAGTAAATAGAGTTAGTGCAAAAAACAAATTTTTTGAGTTTGGCATACAAAGTTTGTTCCTTTAATGTAGTAAAAACAGCCCTAAGATGTTCAATATGATCTTCTAGGGTTTTACTATAAACAAGTATATCATCGAAATAAACCACAACAAATTTTCCAAAACAATGTCTAAAGACGTAGTTCATTAGTCTCGTGAAAGTACTAGGTGCGTTAGTAAGACCAAAAGGCATAACAATCCATTCATATAATCCATATTTAGTCTTAAAAGCGCTCTTCCATTCGTCACGTTCTTTCATTCTTATTTGGGGATATCCTTGAGTTAAATCGATTTTAGAAAAGATTAAAGCGCCACTTAACTCATCTAGCATATCATCTAAGCGAGGAATCGGATGTCTATATTTAATAGTTATTTTATTAATATCGCGACAATCCGTAAATAATCTAAAAGTCCCTTCTTTCTTTGGTACTAAAATAACCGGACTAGCACAAGGACATAAAGATTCTCTTACCTGCTCCTTCTCCAAAAGTAAATCGACTTGCCTTTGAATTTCGCGATTTTCATCCGGATTTTCACTATAGGCCGCACGGTTTGGAAGACTTGCTCCCGGAATGAAGTCGATTTGATGCTCGATTCTTCCCCTAATTGGTGGCAGCCCTCTCGGCAACTCTTTGGGAAATACGTCCTTGAATTCCTGCACGAGATCAGCAGCAAGACTAGATAGAGAAGTAGATGTTAGATCAAAAGAAAAAGTGTTAGTAGCGAGAGACCTTTCGGTTTCTCTAAAAACTACAAAAAACAACAAGTTGTTTTTTCTCGAATTACCCTATCTACCTTTCCCAGGGTTGATAAATAAACACTCTTTTCTCTCCTTTTGCGAGCTTGCCTTTTGTCTAACTAAGCTCATTTGCTTTTGGGTCCTTTTTTGCTTGGATTTTTAACTCATAGGGCGAGGATCACTTTTTTTTTCCACTCGCTCTCTTTTTTCTCTTTTTTCTCTTTTCTCTCTCTATTCATGGCCATTTGTTTATGTACCTCAAAAGCTTGACTTGGAGATAAAAGGAAGTAAAGTATATCGGATTTTATCCTTAGTAACTTCATATGCATTGTTTTTCCCCAAATCATCGGCACTTCTATCATATTGCAATGTCCTTCCCAAGATTATGTGACTTGCGGGCATGGGCACCACATCACACAAAACTTTATCCTTGAACATCCTTATCCCAAACTCTATCTCCACTTGTTAATCCACCTTAATTTCACCATTATTATTCAACCAAGAAAGCTTACAAGGCATAGGATGTGCCTTATTAGTTTAACCTTTTGATCATTAATTGAGAATAATTCTCATTTTGAAGTTGTTCATGGTTTTAACCCGCTCGGATCTAGCTCCTTTGCCCGTTGATGAGTATTATAATGTAGAAGTTTATTCTAGGGGCAGGGATTATACACAAAGAATGCATCAACAAGTAGCCGAGAACATCACAAAGCGGAATGAGCAATTTGCGAAATATGCCAACAAAGTCGAAAGCAAAGATCCTTTGATGCTATTGAAAGCCCGAAAGCAAATTTGTTGATTGGGTTTGGTTACCCCTTAGGAAAGACCAATTTCCTATTGAAAGAGAGAGTAAATTGCATCCAAGGGGCGATGGATCTTTTCAAGTTGTTGCTAGGGTGAATGATAATGCGTACAAGATGGACTTGAAAGGTGAGTATGGCGTACATTCTACGTTTAATGTTTCTCACTTATCCCCTTTTTGATTTTGATACATATTATGTTGATGATGATGATTCGAGGACCAATCATGCTCTTCGAGGGAGGGGATGATAAAGGATCATCCAAGGGGCTGCCCTATTCAAGAGATCCCTTATCCAGGCTAAGAGGACCAATGATTAGACAAAAGGACAAAGATGGTGAATCAACTAATTTCAAGATTGGTCCTAGAATTCAAAGTTAAAGAGGAAGCTAAACTTCACTTAGAAGATGATGACAAAGTCAACCTCTTAACTTTACAAGACATTCAATTTGACCCAAACAAGCAAAGTGGCTAAGAATGGCATTTTAGTCTTTTATACAATTAAAGTCTATTCTAGACTTTAATTATTTTCATCTTTCTATTTACTATTTTTAGCCATGTTGGCCGCATCAAAGGATTCGGTTTGCTTAGACGGACTTCCCCGATAAGACATGTTATCCTTTCAAGAAAAACACACACAAACTGAAGCAAAATTCTCTCTTTATTCCAACACTACTCTTAAAAGAACTTCGTACTCTAGATGAATTGAAAGGTTCCTAACTTGTTGCGTTGGTACGAAGATGAAAAATAGGAAAGATAACCTATCTTTGAACTACACGAAAAGCTTAAAGAAAGAAAACACGAATAATCTTGAAAAGGAATCACGAATAAAATGCCTATAAAAGCTTCACAACCCATAAAATGAACGAACTTGCGTAGCACTTGTTGGGCTCGGCCAATCAACAATGGCTTGTATTTTTTCCGGATCAACACTTATACCGTGAGAACTAACAATGTATCCAAGACAGTAAATAGAGTTAGTGCAAAAAACAATTTTTTTGAGTTTGGCAGACAAAGTTTGTTCCTTTAATGTAGTAAAAACAGCCCTAAGATGTTCAATATGATCTTCTAGGGTTTTACTATAAACAAGTATATCATCGAAATAAACCACAACAAATTTTCCAAAACAATGTCTAAAGACGTAGTTCATTAGTCTCATGAAAGTACTAGGTGCGTTAGTAAGACCAAAAGGCATAACAATCCATTCATATAATCCATATTTAGTCTTAAAAGCGCTCTTCCATTCGTCACGTTCTTTCATTCTTATTTGGGGATATCCTTGAGTTAAATCGATTTTAGAAAAGATTAAAGCGCCACTTAACTCATCTAGCATATCATCTAAGCGAGGAATCGGATGTCTATATTTAATAGTTATTTTATTAATATCGCGACAATCCGTAAATAATCTAAAAGTCCCTTCTTTCTTTGGTACTAAAATAACCGGACTAGCACAAGGACATAAAGATTCTCTTACTGCTCCTTCTCCAAAAGTAAATCGACTTGCCTTTGAATTTCGCGATTTTCATCCGGATTTTCACTATAGGCCGCACGGTTTGGAAGACTTGCTCCCGGAATGAAGTCGATTTGATGCTCGATTCTTCCCCTAATTGGTGGCAGCCCTCTCGGCAACTCTTTGGGAAATACGTCCTTGAATTCCTGCACGAGATCAGCAGCAAGACTAGATAGAGAAGTAGATGTTAGATCAAAAGAAAAAGTGTTAGTAGCGAGAGACCTTTCGGTTTCTCTAAAAACTACAAAAACAACAAGTTGTTTTTCTCGAATTGCCCTATCTACCTTTCCCGGGTTGATAAATAAACACTCTTTTCTCTCCTTTTGCGAGCTTGCCTTTTGTCTAACTAAGCTCACTGCTTTTGGGTCCTTTTTTGCTTGGATTTTTAACTCATAGGCGAGGATCACTTTTTTTTTCCACTCGCTCTCTTTTTTCTCTTTTTCTCTTTTCTCTCTCTATTCATGGCCATTTGTTTATGTACCTCAAAAGCTTGACTTGGAGATAAAAGGAAGTAAAGTATATCGAATTTTATCCTTAGTAACTTCATATGCATTGTTTTTCCCCAAATCATCGGCACTTCTATCATATTGCAATGTCCTTCCCAAGATTATGTGACTTGCGGGCATGGGCACCACATCACACAAAACTTTATCCTTGAACATCCTTATCCCAAACTCTATCTCCACTTGTTAATCCACCTTAATTTCACCATTATTATTCAACCAAGAAAGCTTGCAAGGCATAGGATGTGCCTTATTAGTTTAACCTTTTGATCATTAATTGAGAATAATTCTCATTTTGAAGTTGTTCATGGTTTTAACCCCTTCAGATCTAGCTCCTTTGCCCGTTGATGAGTATTATAATGTAGAAGTTTATTCTAGGGGCAGGATTATACACAAAGAATGCATCAACAAGTAGCAGAGAACATCACAAAGCGGAATGAGCAATTTGCGAAATATGCCAACAAAGTCGAAAGCAAAGATCCTTTGATGCTATTGAAAGCCCGAAAGCAAATTTGTTGATTGGGTTTGGTTACACCCTTAGGAAAGACCAATTTCCTATTGAAAGAGAGTAAATTGCATCCAAGGGGCGATGGATCTTTTCAAGTTGTTGCTAGGGTGAATGATAATGCGTACAAGATGGACTTGAAAGGTGAGTATGGCGTACATTCTACGTTTAATGTTTCTCACTTATCCCCTTTTGATTTTGATACATATTATGTTGATGATGATGATTCGAGGACCAATCATGCTCTTCAAGGGGGAGGGGATGATAAAGGATCATCCAAGGGGCTGCCCTATTCAAGAGATCCCTTATCCAGGCTAAGAGGACCAATGATTAGACAAAAGGACAAAGATGGTGAATCAACTAATTTCAAGATTGGTCCTAGAATTCAAAGTTAAAGAGGAAGCTAAACTTCACTTAGAAGATGATGACAAAGTCAACCTCTTAACTTTACAAGACATTCAATTTGACCCAAACAAGCAAAGTGGCTAAGAATGGCATTTTAGTCTTTTATACAATTAAAGTCTATTCTAGACTTTAATTATTTTCGTCTTTCTATTTACTATTTTTAGCCATGTTGGCCGCATCAAAGGATTCGGTTTGCTTAGACGGACTTCCCCGATAAGACATGTTATCCTTTCAAGAAAAACACACACAAACTGAAGCAAAATTCTCTCTTTATTCCAACACTACTCTTAAAAGAACTTCGTACTCTAGATGAATTGAAAGGTTCCTAACTTGTTGCGTTGGTACGAAGATGAAAAATAGGAAAGATAACCTTTCTTTGAACTACACGAAAAGCTTAAAGAAAGAAAACACGAATAATCTTGAAAAGGAATCACGAATAAAATGCCTATAAAAGCTTCACAACCCATAAAATGAACGAACTTGCGTAGCACTTGTTGGGCTCGGCCAATCAACAATGGCTTGTATTTTTTCCGGATCAACACTTATACCGTGAGAACTAACAATGTATCCAAGACAGTAAATAGAGTTAGTGCAAAAAACAATTTTTTTTGAGTTTGGCATACAAAGTTTGTTCCTTTAATGTAGTAAAAACAGCCCTAAGATGTTCAATATGATCTTCTAGGGTTTTACTATAAACAAGTATATCATCGAAATAAACCACAACAAATTTTCCAAAACAATGTCTAAAGGCGTAGTTCATTAGTCTCGTGAAAGTACTAGGTGCGTTAGTAAGACCAAAAGGCATAACAATCCATTCATATAATCCATATTTAGTCTTAAAAGCGCTCTTCCATTCGTCACGTTCTTTCATTCTTATTTGGGGATATCCTTGAGTTAAATCGATTTTAGAAAAGATTAAAGCGCCACTTAACTCATCTAGCATATCATCTAAGCGAGGAATCGGATGTCTATATTTAATAGTTATTTTATTAATATCGCGACAATCCGTAAATAATCTAAAAGTCCCTTCTTTCTTTGGTACTAAAATAACCGGACTAGCACAAGGACATAAAGATTCTCTTACCTGCTCCTTCTCCAAAAGTAAATCGACTTGCCTTTGAATTTCGCGATTTTCATCCGGATTTTCACTATAGGCCGCACGGTTTGGAAGACTTGCTCCCGGAATGAAGTCGATTTGATGCTCGATTCTTCCCCGATTGGAGGCAGCCCTCTCGGCAACTCTTTGGGAAATACGTCCTTGAATTCCTGCAAGAGATCAGCAGCAAGACTAGATAGAGAAGTAGATGTTAGATCAAAAGAAAAAGTGTTAGTAGCGAGAGACCTTTCGGTTTCTCTAAAAACTACAAAAACAACAAGTTGTTTTGCTCGAATTGCCCTATCTACCTTTCCCGGGTTGATAAATAAACACTCTTTTCTCTCCTTTTGCGAGCTTGCCTTTTGTCTAACTAAGCTCACTGCTTTTGGGTCCTTTTTTGCTTCGGATTTTAACTCATGGGCAGGATCACTTTTTTTTTCCACTCGCTCTCTTTTTTCTCTTTTTCTCTTTTCTCTCTCTATTCATGGCCATTTGTTTATGTACCTCAAAAGCTTGACTTGGAGATAAAAGGAAGTAAAGTATATCGGATTTTATCCTTAGTAACTTCATATGCATTGTTTTTCCCCAAATCATCGGCACTTCTATCATATTGCAATGTCCTTCCCAAGATTATGTGACTTGCGGGCATGGGCACCACTTCACACAAAACTTTATCCTTGAACATCCTTATCCCAAACTCTATCTCCACTTGTTAATCCACCTTAATTTCACCATTATTATTCAACCAAGAAAGCTTGCAAGGCATAGGATGTGCCTTATTAGTTTAACCTTTTGATAATTAATTGAGAATAATTCTCATTTTGAAGTTGTTCATGGTTTTAACCCCTTCAGATCTAGCTCCTTTGCCCGTTGATGAGTATTATAATGTAGAAGTTTATTCTAGGGGCAGGATTATACACAAAGAATGCATCAACAAGTAGCCGAGAACATCACAAAGCGGAATGAGCAATTTGTGAAATATGCCAACAAAGGCCGAAAGCAAAGATCCTTTGATGCTATTGAAAGCCCGAAAGCAAATTTGTTGATTGGGTTTGGTTACCCCTTAGGAAAGACCAATTTCCTATTGAAAGAGAGAGTAAATTGCATCCAAGGGGCGATGGATCTTTTCAAGTTGTTGCTAGGGTGAATGATAATGCGTACAAGATGGACTTGAAAGGTGAGTATGGCGTACATTCTACGTTTAATGTTTCTCACTTATCCCCTTTTGATTTTGATACATATTATGTTGATGATGATGATTCGAGGACCAATCATGCTCTTCAAGGGGGAGGGGATGATAAAGGATCATCCAAGGGGCTGCCCTATTCAAGAGATCCCTTATCCAGGCTAAGAGGACCAATGATTAGACAAAGGACAAAGATGGTGAATCAACTAATTTCAAGATTGGTCCGAGAATTCAACGTCAAAGAGGAAGCTAAACTTCACTTAGAAGATGATGACAAAGTCAACCTCTTAACTTTACAGGACATTCAATTTGACCCAAACAAGCAAAGTGGCTAAGAATGGCATTTGAGTCTTTTATACAATTAAAGTCTATTCTAGACTTTAATTATTTTCGTCTTTCTATTTACTATTTTTAGCCATGTTGGCCGCATCAAAGGATTCGGTTTGCTTAGACGGACTTCCCCGATAAGACATGTTATACTTTCAAGAAAACACACACAAACTGTTAGATATCAAAGCAAAATTCTCTCTTTATTCCAACACTACTCTTAAAAGAACTTCATACTCTAGATGAATTGAAAGGTTCCTAACTTGTTGCGTTGAGTACGAAGAAGAAAAATTAGGAAAGATAACCTATCTTTGAACTACACGAAAAGCTTAAAGAAAGAAAACACGAATAATCTTGAAAAGGAATCACGAATAAAATGCCTATAAAAAGCTTCACAACCCATAAAATGAGCGAACTTGCGTAGCACCCTTTGTTGGGCTCGGCCAATCAACAATGGCTTGTATTTTTTCCCGGATCAACACTTATACCGTGAGAACTAACAATGTATCCAAGACAGTAAATAGAGTTAGTGCAAAAAACAATTTTTTTGAGTTTGGCATACAAAGTTTGTTCCTTTAATGTAGTAAAAACAGCCCTAAGATGTTCAATATGATCTTCTAGGGTTTTACTACAAACAAGTATATCATCGAAATAAACCACAACAAATTTTCCGAAACAATGTCTAAAGACGTAGTTCATTAGTCTCATGAAAGTACTAGGTGCGTTAGTAAGACCAAAAGGCATAACAATCCATTCATATAATCCATATTTAGTCTTAAAAGCGCTCTTCCATTCGTCACGTTCTTTCATTCTTATTTGGGGATATCCTTGAGTTAAATCGATTTTAGAAAAGATTAAAGCGCCACTTAACTCATCTAGCATATCATCTAAGCGAGGAATCGGATGTCTATATTTAATAGTTATTTTATTAATATCGCGACAATCCGTAAATAATCTAAAAGTCCCTTCTTTCTTTGGTACTAAAATAACCGGACTAGCACAAGGACATAAAGATTCTCTTACCTGCTCCTTCTCCAAAAGTAAATCGACTTGCCTTTGAATTTCGCGATTTTCATCCGGATTTTCACTATAGGCCGCACGGTTTGGAAGACTTGCTCCCGGAATGAAGTCGATTTGATGCTCGATTCTTCCCCTAATTGGAGGCAGCCCTCTCGGCAACTCTTTGGGAAATACGTCCTTGAATTCCTGCAAGAGATCAGCAGCAAGACTAGATAGAGAAGTAGATGTTAGATCAAAAGAAAAAGTGTTAGTAGCGAGAGACCTTTCGGTTTCTCTAAAAACTACAAAAACAACAAGTTGTTTTGCTCGAATTGCCCTATCTACCTTTCCCGGGTTGATAAATAAACACTCTTTTCTCTCCTTTTGCGAGCTTGCCTTTTGTCTAACTAAGCTCACTGCTTTTGGGTCCTTTTTTGCTTCGGATTTTTAACTCATAGGGCGGGATCACTTTTTCCACTCGCTCTCTTTTTTCTCTTTTTCTCTTTTCTCTCTATCATGGCCATTTGTTTATGTACCTCAAAAGCTTGACTTGGAGATAAAAGGAAGTAAAGTATATCGGATTTTATCCTTAGTAACTTCATATGCATTGTTTTTCCCCAAATCATCGGCACTTCTATCATATTGCAATGTCCTTCCCAAGATTATGTGACTTGCGGGCATGGGCACCACTTCACACAAAACTTTATCCTTGAACATCCTTATCCCAAACTCTATCTCCACTTGTTAATCCACCTTAATTTCACCATTATTATTCAACCAAGAAAGCTTGCAAGGCATAGGATGTGCCTTATTAGTTTAACCTTTTGATAATTAATTGAGAATAATTCTCATTTTGAAGTTGTTCATGGTTTTAACCCCTTCGAGATCTAGCTCCTTTGCCCGTTGATGAGTATTATAATGTAGAAGTTTATTCTAGGGGCAGGATTATACACAAAGAATGCATCAACAAGTAGCCGAGAACATCACAAAGCGGAATGAGCAATTTGCGAAATATGCCAACAAAGGCCGAAAGCAAAGATCCTTTGATGCTATTGAAAGCCCGAAAGCAAATTTGGTGATTGGTGATGCGAAATCTTGATGGGTTATATCAAGACTCGGCTTAATTAGCAGATCTTTCTCTATCTCGAATAGTTTATGGGGGAATACACTTAACACGACCCCGGGAGGGTTAAGTATCAATGGAGGTTGAAACACCACAACTAGATAAACCAACTAGTTGATACAGTAACTTAAAGAAATATGAACTTCAACCGGAAGTCATAAACAAGTATCAAAGGATTAACCTTAATCAAAATATCAATATATCAAGTCTAAGTTACATGGCTGCCGAAATCTCTATTAAATAGAGTATTTCGGTTACAAGAGAACCAATCTAACTCAAACTAGGAAAAGGGAAATAAGAGTCCTTGAAGAAGTAGGACTCTTGAATAACAACTTGCTATCAAGTAACTACCTAAACAAGATAATAGGGACATGTGCCTATTATCTTGGCGGCATAATAAAGAAATAACTACCAAATAATGAAGAGTCCTAGTTGCATTAGGACTCTTATTAACCAACTAACTAACACATGGACAACATGTCCTTTATTATAGCAACTACTTGCTATACACGAAATTATAGTAATGAAATATGCTGAAAATAATTAAAGTCTAGTATAGACTTTAATTGTACACAAAAGACTAAAATGCCCTTTATAATTCGTCCCCATTCTGGACAGATTGTTGGGCCAACTTGCACGACAATATGTGATATCAAGAAGGCAGAATCTGATCTTGTGATCTTCATGAAAGTTGTAGATCTGCCTCTTATCTTTAATATGCAACTGGAATCAGCTCCATTGGATATCTATATCGAAAGATATGATCATTATACCAAACAGTAGCAAAGCTGTCCATTCCTTATACACTTGTGATACTTAAGAGGTTGACTTGGGCAGCATTCCTAGATGTAATTTAGAGTCCTCTTTGTATCTTAACACACGTTCCCTTGAGTTGGGCAGCCCCAAGGTTGGTACCGTATCATCCCCTCCCTCTTGAAAAGGATTCGTCCTCGAATCATCCCAAAAATCACCTTTATAATCTAAAAAATGAACAAAAGGGAGCAAGTTAGAAATATGGAAAGTAAAAATTGCATTGTCCTTACCTATCAAGGAGATTCTCTTGCGGCTGTCCCAAATAAATGGTGTCTTGTCCTTCTTAATTGAAATTAATGGGGCAGCAAGCTTGCAAAAATCGCGAACAAAACCTTTATAAAAGCTTGCCAACTCATATGTTGAACGAACTTGAAGGATACTAGTTGTTCTCGGCCATTCCTTTATTGCATTATCTTTTGCCGGATTAACTTGAATACCTTGTAAACTTAACATATAACTAAGAAGATTAATAGAATGAGTGTAATAAACATAATTATCCATCTTAGCATACAAGGTTTGTGTATTTATAATAGAAAAAACAGCCCTAAGATGTGTACTAACATGTTCTCGGTTTTGACTATTAATAAATATTTTATCAAAACAATAAATTGGATGTCTATACTGAAAAGTTATATGATTAACATGTAGACTATCCGTATATTTTCTAAAAGTCCTTTCATGCTTAAGTTCAATATTTACCGGATTAAAATAAGGACTTAAGGACTTACTTACCTCTTTCTTTGCACAAATTAATTCACCTTGGTTTTGAATTTGCTGATTTGTACCACAAGATGGTTTATACCTTTCACGATTTTGAAGGCTAACAAGCAACCTTCTTGGCAATTCCTTAGGGAAGACTTTATGAAACTTCTGAAAAATAGCAAGACTAGATGTAGAAAAAGATGTTAGATCGAAAGAAAAAGTGTTAGTAAATAGGTTCCTTGCGGTTCCTTGCAAATCTAACAAAACAACAAGTTGTTTTGCTTGAATTATCCTATCTACCTTTCCGGATTTAATGAACAAACATTCTTTTCTCACTTTTTGAGCTATTGCTTTTTTTTCTTACCATGCTTGCGGCTTTTTTCAGCTCTTTTTTACCTCTGATTTTACCTTTTTGCTTGTCAAACTCTCGGCTTTTTTCAGCCCCTTTTACCTCGGTTGTTACCTTTTGGGTAGGGGTATGTGATTTGAGCAACTCCCGCTCTTGTCTTCTTTTCTCTCTACCCTCGGCTAACCTTTGTTGCATCTCACAAACTTCAATGGGTGACATAGGATGTAAATTATAGCGAACTTTATCCATTGTCACCGCATAAACATTCCTTCGACCCATATGATCTACATTTCTATCATATTGCCAAGGTCTTCCCAAAATGATGTGACTTGCGGTCATCGGGACCACATCACAAGTGACCGAATCTTTATAGTTGCCAATGCTGAAATTTAGTTCCACTTGTTTGTCAACTTTAATCTCACCGCTATCATTTAACCAAGAAAGCTTATAGGGCGTTGGATGTGCTTTCAAGGGTAAACCTAAAGCCGTAACCATCTCAAAAGAACAAACGTTAGTACAACTACCGCTATCAATAATAAGTAAACAAATCTTGCCTTGAACGGTGCACTTTGTTTGAAAAAGATTGTTTCTTTGTTGATGCAAATCATCTAATTGTTGATATTGTAAGAGATTCATATTTACCAAAAGATGATTGCCCTTATCCGGATATTGATCATTGCCCTCGGCTTCATCTTCCAAACTTTCGGCCTCAAATTCCCAATTTGCCTCCTCGGTTTCTTCCTCACTAAAATATATTGAGTCATCATTATCCGCTTCAATATCAATTTCCTGTGATGAACCTTCAATAAAAGACATTATCTTTGCACAGAAAAAATTCACACAAAAATCGTTAGTAGAAAAAGATATTAAAGATTAAATCTTTTCACAAAATCTGGGAATAGTAATCTGTGAATAGTGTTCTGTGAATAGTAATCTGTGAATAGTAATCTGGGAATAATAATCTGTGAATAGTACCCAGTGAATAGTAATCCGTGAATAGTAATCAGTGAATAGTAATCAGATTTTTATTCTCTCAATATTGAATCTTTTCTCTCGATTTATCCAAAAATTACTTGTCAAGAACTTCCAACTTTGAATGTTTGAAGGGTTATAAGGATGGAAGGCTGAAAAAATAGTGCAAGAAGTACTTTCTTGACTTAAAAGAAAAGTGTAGTAAGAAAGAAAAAAGAGTAATCTTTAAAAAGATGTAACCTTTACGCTTCTTGATTTTCTTTCTTCTTGATATTGCTTTTCTTGACGCCTTTCTTTGCCTTTTTACCCAAGACTTACCCTTATCTTGGCCACACAGATCAAGAACTTCTATGGGATGAAGATGTTACCTTGATATTTTAACCTTGATGGTGACTAATTCAAGATGAAGAGGGAACAAGATCCAATTCCTTGTTGAAGGAAGTTTGCTTTTGGATTGTATCCTTGTCTTTTATGGGATAACTCGGCTGCCAATTTCTTTATATCCGAGTGGCTTTTTCGTTGGGTAGAATATTTTTGTTATCTTTCGGCTTTTCTCAAGCAAACAAGAAAAAAAATTTCAAGTAAAACTGTAAAGGGTACACCAAGATAGAGATCAACCTTTTGCTCTGATACCACTTGATGCGAAATCTTGATGGGTTATATCAAGACTCGGCTTAATTAGCAGATCTTTCTCTATCTCGAATAGTTTATGGGGGAATACACTTAACACGACCCCGGGAGGGTTAAGTATCAATGGAGGTTGAAACACCACAACTAGATAAACCAACTAGTTGATACAGTAACTTAAAGAAATATGAACTTCAACCGGAAGTCATAAACAAGTATCAAAGGATTAACCTTAATCAAAATATCAATATATCAAGTCTAAGTTACATGGCTGCCGAAATCTCTATTAAATAGAGTATTTCGGTTACAAGAGAACCAATCTAACTCAAACTAGGAAAAGGGAAATAAGAGTCCTTGAAGAAGTAGGACTCTTGAATAACAACTTGCTATCAAGTAACTACCTAAACAAGATAATAGGGACATGTGCCTATTATCTTGGCGGCATAATAAAGAAATAACTACCAAATAATGAAGAGTCCTAGTTGCATTAGGACTCTTAATAACCAACTAACTAACACATGGACAACATGTCCTTTATTATAGCAACTACTTGCTATACACGAAATTATAGTAATGAAATATGCTGAAAATAATTAAAGTCTAGTATAGACTTTAATTGTACACAAAAAGACTAAAATGCCCTTTATAATTCGTCCCCATTCTGGACAGATTGTTGGGCCAACTTGCACGACAATATGTGATATCAAGAAGGCAGAATCTGATCTTGTGATCTTCATGAAAGTTGTAGATCTGCCTCTTATCTTTAATATGCAACTGGAATCAGCTCCATTGGATATCTATATCGAAAGATATGATCATTATACCAAACAGTAGCAAAGCTGTCCATTCCTTATACACTTGTGATACTTAAGAGGTTGACTTGGGCAGCATTCCTAGATGTAATTTAGAGTCCTCTTTGTATCTTAACACACGTTCCCTTGAGTTGGGCAGCCCCAAGGTTGGTACCGTATCAAATTTCCTATTGAAAGAGAGAGTAAATTGCATCCAAGGGGCGATGGATCTTTTCAAGTTGTTGCTAGGGTGAATGATAATGCGTACAAGATGGACTTGAAAGGTGAGTATGGCGTACATTCTACGTTTAATGTTTCTCACTTATCCCCTTTCGATTTTGATACATATTATGTTGATGATGATGATTCGAGGACCAATCATGCTCTTGAGGGGAGGGGATGATAAAGGATCATCGAGGGGCTGCCCACTATTCAAGAGATCCCTTATCCAGGCTAAGAGGACCAATGATTAGACAAAAGGACAAAGATGGTGAATCAACTAATTTCAAGATTGGTCCTAGAATTCAAAGTTAAAGAGGAAGCTAAACTTCACTTAGAAGATGATGACAAAGTCAACCTCTTAACTTTACAAGACATTCAATTTGACCCCGAAACAAGCAAAGTGGCTAAGAATGGCATTTTAGTCTTTTATACAATTAAAGTCTATTCTAGACTTTAATTATTTTCGTCTTTCTATTTACTATTTTTAGCCATGTTGGCCGCATCAAAGGATTCGGTTTTCTTAGACGGACTTCCCCGATAAGACATGTTATACTTTCAAGAAAAAACACACACAAACTGTTAGATATCAAAGCAAAATTCTCTCTTTATTCCAACACTACTCTTAAAAGAACTTCATACTCTAGATGAATTGAAAGGTTCCTAACTTGTTGCGTTGATACGAAGATGAAAAATAGGAAAGATAACCTATCTTTGAACTACACGAAAAGCTTAAAGAAAGAAAACAAGAATAATCTTGAAAAGGAATCACGAATAAAATGCCTATAAAAGCTTCACAACCCATAAAATGAGCAGAGCTTGCGTAGCACTTGTTGGGCTCGACCAATCAACAATGGCTTGTATTTTTTCCGGATCAACACTTATACTAGTGAGAACTAACAATGTATCCAAGACGAGTAAATAGAGTTAGTGCAAAAAACAAATTTTTTTGAGTTTGGCATACAAAGTTTGTTCCTTTAATGTAGTAAAAACAATACTAAGATGTTCAATATGATCTTCTAGGGTTTTACTACAAACAAGTATATCAACGAAATAAACCACAACAAATTTTCCAAAACAATGTCTAAAGACGTAGTTCATTAGTCTCGTGAAAGTACTAGGTGCGTTTGTAAGACCAAAAGGCATAACAATCCATTCATATAATCCATATTTAGTCTTAAAAGCGCTCTTCCATTCAGTCACGTTCTTTCATTCTTATTTGGGGATATCCTTGAGTTAAATCGATTTTAGAAAAGATTAAAGCGCCACTTAACTCATCTAGCATATCATCTAAGCGAGGAATCGGATGTCTATATTTAATAGTTATTTTATTAATATCGCGACAATCGTAAATAATCTAAAAGTCCCTTCTTTCTTTGGTACTAAAATAACAGGACTAGCACAAGGACATAAAGATTCTCTTACTGCTCCTTCTCCAAAAGTAAATCGACTTGCCTTTGAATTTCGCGATTTTCATCCGGATTTTCACTATAGGCGCATACGGTTTGGAAGACTTGCTCCCGGAATGAAGTCGATTTGATGCTCGATTCTTCCCCAATTGGAGGCAGACCCTCTCGGCAACTCTTTGGGAAATACGTCCTTGAATTCTGCAAGAGATCAGCGACAAGACTAGATAGAGAAGTAGATGTTAGATCAAAAGAAAAAAGTGTTAGTAGCGAGAGACCTTTCGGTTTCTCTAAAAAACTACAAAAACAACAAGTTGTTTTGCTCGAATTGCTCTATCTACCTTTCCGGGGTTGATAAATAAACACTCTTTTCTCTCCTTTTGCGAGCTTGCCTTTTGTCTAACTAAGCTCATTTGCTTTTGGGTCCTTTTTTGCTTGGATTTTTAACTCATAGGGCGGGATCACTTTTTTTTTCCACTCGCTCTCTTTTTTCTCTTTTTCTCTTTTCTCTCTATTCATGGCCATTTGTTTATGTACCTCAAAAGCTTGACTTGGAGATAAAAGGAAGTAAAGTATATCGGATTTTATCCTTAGTAACTTCATATGCATTGTTTTTCCCCAAATCATCGGCACTTCTATCATATTGCAATGTCCTTCCCAAGATTATGTGACTTGCGGGCATGGGCACCACATCAAACAAAACTTTATCCTTGAACATCCTTATCCCAAACTCTATCTCCACTTGTTAATCCACCTTAATTTCACCATTATTATTCAACCAAGAAAGCTTGCAAGGCATAGGATGTGCCTTATTAGTTTAACCTTTTGATAATTAATTGAGAATAATTCTCATTTTGAAGTTGTTCATGGTTTTAACCCCTTCAGATCTAGCTCCTTTGCCCGTTGATGAGTATTATAATGTAGAAGTTTATTCTAGGGGCAGGATTATACACAAAGAATGCATCAACAAGTAGCGAGAACATCACAAAGCGGAATGAGCAATTTGCGAAATATGCCAACAAAGTCGAAAGCAAAGATCCTTTGATGCTATTGAAAGCCCGAAAGCAAATTTGGTGATTGGGTTTGGTTACCCCTTAGGAAAGACCAATTTCCTATTGAAAGAGAAAGTAAATTGCATCCAGGGGCGATGGATCTTTTCAAGTTGTTGCTAGGGTGAATGATAATGCGTACAAGATGGACTTGAAAGGTGAGTATGGCGTACATTCTACGTTTAATGTTTCTCACTTATCCCCTTTTCGATTTTGATACATATTATGTTGATGATGATGATTCGAGGACCAATCATGCTCTTGAGGGAGGGGATGATAAAGGATCATCAAGGGGCTGCCTATTCAAGAGATCCCTTATCCGAGGCTAAGAGGACCAATGATTAGACAAAGGACAAAGATGGTGAATCAACTAATTTCAAGATTGGTCCGAGAATTCAACGTCAAAGAGGAAGCTAAACTTCACTTAGAAGATGATGACAAAGTCAACCTCTTAACTTTACAGGACATTCAATTTGACCCAAACAAGCAAAGTGGCTAAGAATGGCATTTGAGTCTTTTATACAATTAAAGTCTATTCTAGACTTTAATTATTTTAAATCTTTCTATTTACTATTTTTTAGCCATGTTGGCGCATCAAAGGATTCGGTTTGCTTAGACGGACTTCCCCGATAAGACATGTTATACTTTCAAGAAAACACACACAAACTGTTAGATATCAAAGCAAAATTCTCTCTTTATTCCAACACTGCTCTTAAAAGAACTTCATACTCTAGATGAATTGAAAGGTTCCTAACTTGTTGCGTTGGTACGAAGATGAAAAAATAGGAAAGATAACCTATCTTTGAACTACGAAAAGCTTAAAGAAAGAAAACACGAATAATCTTGAAAAGGAATCACGAATAAAATGCCTATAAAAGCTTCACAACCCATAAAATGAGCGAACTTGCGTAGCACTTTATTTGAGCTCGGCCAATCAACAATGGCTTGTATTTTTTCGGATCAACACTTATACAGTGAGAACTAACAATGTATCGAGACAGGTAAATAGAGTTAGTGCAAAAAAACAATTTTTTTTTGAGTTTGGCATACAAAGTTTGTTCCTTTAATATAGTAAAAACAGCCCTAAGATGTTCAATATGATCTTCTAGGGTTTTACTATAAACAAGTATATCATCGAAATAAACTACAACAAATTTTCCAAAACAATGTCTAAAGATGTAGTTCATTAGTCTCATGAAAGTACTAGGTGCGTTAGTAAGACCAAAAGGCATAACAATCCATTCATATAATCCATATTTAGTCTTAAAAGCGCTCTTCCATTCGTCACGTTCTTTCATTCTTATTTGGGGATATCCTTGAGTTAAATCGATTTTAGAAAAGATTAAAGCGCCACTTAACTCATCTAGCATATCATCTAAGCGAGGAATCGGATGTCTATATTTAATAGTTATTTTATTAATATCGCGACAATCCGTACATAATCTAAAAGTCCACTTCTTTCTTTGGTACTAAAATAACAGGACTAGCACAAGGACATAAAGATTCTCTTACTGCTCCTTCTCCAAAAGTAAATCGACTTGCCTTTGAATTTCGCGATTTTCATCCGGATTTTCACTATAGGCACTACGGTTTGGAAGACTTGCTCCCGGAATGAAGTCGATTTGATGCTCGATTCTTCCCCTAATTGGAGGCGACCCTCTCGGCAACTCTTTGGGAAATACGTCCTTGAATTCTGCAAGAGATCAGCGACAAGACTAGATAGAGAAGTAGATGTTAGATCAAAAGAAAAAAGTGTTAGTAGCGAGAGACCTTTCGGTTTCTCTAAAAACTACAAAAACAACAAGTTGTTTTGCTCGAATTGCCCTATCTACCTTTCCCGGGTTGATAAATAAACACTCTTTTCTCTCCTTTTGCGAGCTTGCCTTTTGTCTAACTAAGCTCACTGCTTTTGGGTCCTTTTTTGCTTCGGATTTTAACTCATGGGCAGGATCACTTTTTTTTTCCACTCGCTCTCTTTTTTCTCTTTTTCTCTTTTCTCTCTATTCATGGCCATTTGTTTATGTACCTCAAAAGCTTGACTTGGAGATAAAAGGAAGTAAAGTATATCGGATTTTATCCTTAGTAACTTCATATGCATTCTTTTTCCCCAAATCATCGGCACTTCTATCATATTGCAATGTCCTTCCCAAGATTATGTGACTTGCGGGCATGGGCACCACATCACACAAAACTTTATCCTTGAACATCCTTATCCCAAACTCTATCTCCACTTGTTAATCCACCTTAATTTCACCATTATTATTCAACCAAGAAAGCTTGCAAGGCATAGGATGTGCCTTATTAGTTTAACCTTTTGATAATTAATTGAGAATAATTCTCATTTTGAAGTTGTTCATGGTTTTAACCCCTTCAGATCTAGCTCCTTTGCCCGTTGATGAGTATTATAATGTAGAAGTTTATTCTAGGGGCGAGGATTATACACAAAGAATGCATCAACAAGTAGCGAGAACATCACAAAGCGGAATGAGCAATTTGCGAAATATGCCAACAAAGGCGAAAGCAAAGATCCTTTGATGCTATTGAAAGCCAAAGCAAATTTGGTGATTGGGTTTGGTTACCCCTTAGGAAAGACCAATTTCCTATTGAAAGAGAGAGTAAATTGCATCCAAGGGGCGATGGATCTTTTCAAGTTGTTGCTAGGGTGAATGATAATGCGTACAAGATGGACTTGAAAGGTGAGTATGGCGTACATTCTACGTTTAATGTTTCTCACTTATCCCCCTTTCGATTTTGATACATATTATGTTGATGATGATGATTCGAGGACCAATCATGCTCTTCGAGGGGAGGGGATGATAAAGGATCATCCAAGGGGCTGCCCTATTCAAGAGATCCCTTATCCAGGCTAAGAGGACCAATGATTAGACAAAAGGACAAAGATGGTGAATCAACTAATTTCAAGATTGGTCCTAGAATTCAAAGTTAAAGAGGAAGCTAAACTTCACTTAGAAGATGATGACAAAGTCAACCTCTTAACTTTACAAGACATTCAATTTGACCCCGAAACAAGCAAAGTGGCTAAGAATGGCATTTTAGTCTTTTATACAATTAAAGTCTATTCTAGACTTTAATTATTTTTCAAATCTTTCTATTTACTATTTTTTAGCCATGTTGGCGCATCAAAGGATTCGGTTTGCTTAGACGGACTTCCCAGATAAGACATGTTATACTTTCAAGAAAAACACACACAAAGCTGTTAGATATCAAAGCAAAATTCTCTCTTTATTCCAACACTACTCTTAAAAGAACTTCGTACTCTAGATGAATTGAAAGGTTCCTAACTTGTTGCGTTGAGTACGAAGATGAAAAAATAGGAAAGATAACCTATCTTTGAACTACGAAAAGCTTAAAGAAAGAAAACACGAATAATCTTGAAAAGGAATCACGAATAAAATGCCTATAAAAAGCTTCACAACCCATAAAATGAGCGAACTTGCGTAGCTACTTGTTGGGCTCGGCCAATCAACAATGGCTTGTATTTTTTCGGGATCAACACTTATACAGTGAGAACTAACAATGTATCCAAGGCGAGTAAATAGAGTTAGTGCAAAAAAACAAATTTTTTTTGAGTTTGGCATACAAAGTTTGTTCCTTTAATATAGTAAAAGCAGCCCTAAAATGTTCAATATGATCTTCTAGGGTTTTACTATAAACAAGTATATTATCGAAATAAACTACAACAAATTTTCCAAAACAATGTCTAAAGACGTAGTTCATTAGTCTCATGAAAGTACTAGGTGCGTCAGTAAGACCAAAAGGCATAACAATCCATGTTTAGTCTTAAAAGCGGTTTTCCATTCGTCACCTTCTTTCATTCTTATTTGGGGATATCCTTGAGTTAAATCGATTTTAGAAAAGGCCACTTAACACATCTAGCATATCATCTAAGCGAGGAATCGGATGCCTATATTTAATAGTTACTTTATTAATATCGCGACAATCCGTACATAATCTAAAAGTCCCTTCTTTCTTAGGTACTAAAATAACCGGACTAGCACAAGGACATAAAGATTCTCTTACTGCTCCTTCTCCAAAAGTAAATCGACTTGCCTTTGAATTTCGCGATTTTCATCCGGATTTTCACTATAGGCCGCACGGTTTGGAAGACTTGCTCCCGGGAATGAAGTCGATTTGATGCTCGATTCTTCCCCTAATTGGAGGCGGCCCTCTCGGCAACTCTTTGGGAAATACGTCCTTGAATTCCTGCAAGAGATCAGTGACAAGACTAGATAGAGAAGTAGATGTTAGATCAAAAGAAAAAAGTGTTAGTAGCGAGAGACCTTTCGGTTTCTCTAAAAACTACAAAAAACAACAAGTTGTTTTGCTCGAATTGCCCTATCTACCTTTCCCAGGGTTGATAAATAAACACTCTTTTCTCTCCTTTTGCGAGCTTGCCTTTTGTCTAACTAAGCTCATTTGCTTTTGGGTCCTTTTTTGCTTGGATTTTTAACTCATAGGGCGAGGATCACTTTTTTTTTCCACTCGCTCTCTTTTTTCTCTTTTTCTCTTTTTCTCTTTTCTCTCTATTCATGGCCATTTGTTTATGTACCTCAAAAGCTTGACTTGGAGATAAAAGGAAGTAAAGTATATCGGATTTTATCCTTAGTAACTTCATATGCATTCTTTTTCCCCAAATCATCGGCACTTCTATCATATTGCAATGTCCTTCCCAAGATTATGTGACTTGCGGGCATGGGCACCACATCACACAAAACTTTATCCTTGAACATCCTTATCCCAAACTCTATCTCCACTTGTTAATCCACCTTAATTTCACCATTATTATTCAACCAAGAAAGCTTGCAAGGCATAGGATGTGCCTTATTAGTTTAACCTTTTGATAATTAATTGAGAATAATTCTCATTTTGAAGTTGTTCATGGTTTTAACCCCTTCAGATCTAGCTCCTTTGCCCGTTGATGAGTATTATAATGTAGAAGTTTATTCTAGGGGCAGGATTATACACAAAGAATGCATCAACAAGTAGCCGAGAACATCACAAAGCGGAATGAGCAATTTGCGAAATATGCCAACAAAGGCCGAAAGCAAAGATCCTTTGATGCTATTGAAAGCCCGAAAGCAAATTTGGTGATTGGGTTTGGTTACCCCTTAGGAAAGACCAATTTCCTATTGAAAGAGAGAGTAAATTGCATCCAAGGGGCGATGGATCTTTTCAAGTTGTTGCTAGGGTGAATGATAATGCGTACAAGATGGACTTGAAAGGTGAGTATGGCGTACATTCTACGTTTAATGTTTCTCACTTATCCCCTTTCGATTTTGATACATATTATGTTGATGATGATGATTCGAGGACCAATCATGCTCTTCAAGGGGGAGGGGATGATAAAGGATCATCCAAGGGGCTGCCCTATTCAAGAGATCCCTTATCCAGGCTAAGAGGACCAATGATTAGACAAAGGACAAAGATGGTGAATCAACTAATTTCAAGATTGGTCCTAGAATTCAAAGTTAAAGAGGAAGCTAAACTTCACTTAGAAGATGATGACAAAGTCAACCTCTTAACTTTACAAGACATTCAATTTGACCCAAACAAGCAAAGTGGCTAAGAAGGGCATTTTAGTCTTTTATACAATTAAAGTCTATTCTAGACTTTAATTATTTTCATCTTTCCATTTACTATTTTTAGCCATGTTGGCCGCATCAAAGGATTCGGTTTGCTTAGATGGACTTCCCCGATAAGACATGTTATACTTTCAAGAAAAACACACACAAACTGTTAGATATCAAAGCAAAATTCTCTCTTTATTCCAACACTACTCTTAAAAGAACTTCGTACTCTAGATGAATTGAAAGGTTCCTAACTTGTTGCGTTGGTACGAAGATGAAAAATAGGAAAGATAACCTATCTTTGAACTACACGAAAAGCTTAAAGAAAGAAAACACGAATAATCTTGAAAAGGAATCACGAATAAAATGCCTATAAAAGCTTCACAACCCATAAAATGAACGAACTTGCGTAGCACTTATTTGGGCTCGGCCAATCAACAATGGCTTGTATTTTTTCGGGATCAACACTTATACCGTGAGAACTAACAATGTATCCAAGGCAGGTAAATAGAGTTAGTGCAAAAAAACAAATTTTTTTTGAGTTTGGCATACAAAGTTTGTTCCTTTAATATGGTAAAAACAGCCCTAAGATGTTCAATATGATCTTCTAGGGTTTTACTATAAACAAGTATATCATCGAAATAAACCACAACAAATTTTCCAAAACAATGTCTAAAGACGTAGTTCATTAGTCTCATGAAAGTACTAGGTGCGTTAGTAAGACCAAAAGGCATAACAATCCATTCATATAATCCATATTTAGTCTTAAAAGCGCTCTTCCATTCGTCACGTTCTTTCATTCTTATTTGGGGATATCCTTGAGTTAAATCGATTTTAGAAAAGATTAAAGCGCCACTTAACTCATCTAGCATATCATCTAAGCGAGGAATCGGATGTCTATATTTAATAGTTATTTTATTAATATCGCGACAATCCGTAAATAATCTAAAAGTCCCTTCTTTCTTTGGTACTAAAATAACCGGACTAGCACAAGGACATAAAGATTCTCTTACCTGCTCCTTCTCCAAAAGTAAATCGACTTGCCTTTGAATTTCGCGATTTTCATCCGGATTTTCACTATAGGCCGCACGGTTTGGAAGACTTGCTCCCGGAATGAAGTCGATTTGATGCTCGATTCTTCCCCTAATTGGAGGCGGCCCTCTCGGCAACTCTTTGGGAAATACGTCCTTGAATTCCTCCAAGAGATCAGCAGCAAGACTAGATAGAGAAGTAGATGTTAGATCAAAAGAAAAAGTGTTAGTAGCGAGAGACCTTTCGGTTTCTCTAAAAACTACAAAAACAACAAGTTGTTTTGCTCTAATTGCCCTATCTACCTTTCCCGGGTTGATAAATAAACACTCTTTTCTCTCCTTTTGCGAGCTTGCCTTTTGTCTAACTAAGCTCACTGCTTTTGGGTCCTTTTTTGCTTCGGATTTTAACTCATGGGCAGGATCACTTTTTTTTTTTTTCTCGCTCTCTTTTTTCTCTTTTTCTCTTTTCTCTCTATTCATGGCCATTTGTTTATGTACCTCAAAAGCTTGACTTGGAGATAAAAGGAAGTAAAGTATATCGGATTTTATCCTTAGTAACTTCATATGCATTCTTTTTCCCCAAATCATCGGCACTTCTATCATATTGCAATGTCCTTCCCAAGATTATGTGACTTGCGGGCATGGGCACCACATCACACAAAACTTTATCCTTGAACATCCTTATCCCAAACTCTATCTCCACTTGTTAATCCACCTTAATTTCACCATTATTATTCAACCAAGAAAGCTTACAAGGCATAGGATGTGCCTTATTAGTTTAACCTTTTGATAATTAATTGAGAATAATTCTCATTTTGAAGTTGTTCATGGTTTTAACCCCTTCGGATCTAGCTCCTTTGCCCGTTGATGAGTATTATAATGTAGAAGTTTATTCTAGGGGCAGGATTATACACAAAGAATGCATCAACAAGTAGCCGAGAACATCACAAAGCGGAATGAGCAATTTGCGAAATATGCCAACAAAGGCCGAAAGCAAAGATCCTTTGATGCTATTGAAAGCCCGAAAGCAAATTTGGTGATTGGGTTTGGTTACACCTTAGGAAAGACCAATTTCCTATTGAAAGAGAGAGTAAATTGCATCCAAGGGGCGATGGATCTTTTCAAGTTGTTGCTAGGGTGAATGATAATGCGTACAAGATGGACTTGAAAGGTGAGTATGGCGTACATTCTACGTTTAATGTTTCTCACTTATCCCCTTTCGATTTTGATACATATTATGTTGATGATGATGATTCGAGGACCAATCATGCTCTTCAAGGGGGAGGGGATGATAAAGGATCATCCAAGGGGCTGCCCTATTCAAGAGATCCCTTATCCAAAGCTAAGAGGACCAATGATTAGACAAAAGGACAAAGATGGTGAATCAACTAATTTCAAGATTGGTCCTAGAATTCAAAGTTAAAGAGGAAGCTAAACTTCACTTAGAAGATGATGACAAAGTCAACCTCTTAACTTTACAAGACATTCAATTTGACCCAAACAAGCAAAGTGGCTAAGAAGGGCATTTTAGTCTTTTTATACAATTAAAGTCTATTCTAGACTTTAATTATTTTCGCTCTTTCTATTTACTATTTTTTAGCCATGTTGGCCGCATCAAAGGATTCGGTTTGCTTAGACGGACTTCCCGATAAGACATGTTATACTTTCAAGAAAAACACACACAAACTGTTAGATATCAAAGCAAAATTCTCTCTTTATTCCAACACTACTCTTAAAAGAACTTCGTACTCTAGATGAATTGAAAGGTTCCTAACTTGTTGCGTTGGTACGAAGATGAAAAAATAGGAAAGATAACCTATCTTTGAACTACACGTAAAAGCTTAAAGAAAGAAAAACACGAATAATCTTGAAAAGGAATCACGAATAAAATGCCTATAAAAGCTTCACAACCCATAAAATGAACGAGCTTGCGTAGCACTTGTTGGGCTCGGCCAATCAACAATGGCTTGTATTTTTTCCGGATCAACACTTATACCGTGAGAACTAACAATGTATCCAAGACAAGAATAGAGTTAGTGCAAAAAACAAATTTTTTTTGAGTTTGGCATACAAAGTTTGTTCCTTTAATATAGTAAAAACAGTCTTCTAGGGTTTTACTATAAACAAGTATATCATCGAAATAAACTACAACAAATTTTCCAAAACAATGTCTAAAGATGTAGTTCATTAGTCTCATGAAAGTACTAGGTGCGTTAGTAAGACCAAAAGGCATAACAATCCATTCATATAATCCATATTTAGTCTTAAAAGCGCTCTTCCATTCGTCACGCTTTCTTTCATTCTTATTTGGGGATATCCTTGAGTTAAATCGATTTTAGAAAAGATTAAAGCGCCACTTAACTCATCTAGCATATCATCTAAGCGAGGAATCGGATGTCTATATTTAATAGTTATTTTATTAATATCGCGACAATCCGTACATAATCTAAAAGTCCCTTCTTTCTTTGGTACTAAAATAACCGGACTACCACAAGGACATAAAGATTCTCTTACCCCGCTCCTTCTCCAAAAGTAAATCGACTTGCCTTTGAATTTCGCGATTTTCATCCGGATTTTCACTATAGGCCGCACGGTTTGGAAGACTTGCTCCCTGAATGAAGTCGATTTGATGCTCGATTCTTCCCCTAATTGGAGGCGGCCCTCTCGGCAACTCTTTGGGAAATACGTCCCTGAATTCCTCCAAGAGATCAAAGCAGCAAGACTAGATAGAGAAGTAGATGTTAGATCAAAAGAAAAAGTGTTAGTAGCGAGAGACCTTTCGGTTTCTCTAAAACTACAAAAACAACAAGTTGTTTTGCTCTAATTGCCCTATCTACCTTTCCCTGGGTTGATAAATAAACACTCTTTTCTCTCCTTTTGCGAGCTTGCCTTTTTGTCTAACTAAGCTCACCGCTTTGGGTCCTTTTTTTGCTTCGGATTTTAACTCATGGGCAGGATCACTTTTTTTTTTTTTCCACTCGCTCTCTTTTTTCTCTTTTTCTCTCTATTCATGGCCATTTGTTTATGTACCTCAAAAGCTTGACTTGGAGATACAAGGAAGTAAAGTATATCGGATTTTATCCTTAGTAACTTCATATGCATTCTTTTTCCCCCAAATCATCGAGCACTTCTATCATATTGCAATGTCCTTCCCAAGATTATGTGACTTTATGGCATGGGCACCACATCACACAAAAACTTTATCCTTGAACATCCTTATCCCAAACTCTATCTCCACTTGTTAATCCACCTTAATTTCACCATTATTATTCAACCAAGAAAGCTTACAAGGCATAGGATGTGCCTTATTAGTTTAACCTTTTGATAATTAATTGAGAATAATTCTCATTTTGAAGTTGTTCATGGTTTTAACCCCTTCAGATCTAGCTCCTTTGCCCGTTGATGAGTATTATAATGTAGAAGTTTATTCTAGGGGCAGGATTATACACAAAGAATGCATCAACAAGTAGCCGAGAACATCACAAAGCGGAATGAGCAATTTGCGAAATATGCCAACAAAGGCCGAAAGCAAAGATCCTTTGATGCTATTGAAAGCCCGAAAGCAAATTTGGTGATTGGGTTTGGTTACACCTTAGGAAAGACCAATTTCCTATTGAAAGAGAGAGCAAATTGCATCCAAGGGGCGATGGACCTTTTCAAGTTGTTGCTAGGGTGAATGATAATGCGTACAAGATGGACTTGAAAGGTGAGTATGGCGTACATTCTACGTTTAATGTTTCCCACTTATCCCCTTTTGATTTTGATACATATTATGTTGATGATGATGATGATTCGAGGACCAATCATGCTCTTCAAGGGGGAGGGGATGATAAAGGATCATCCAAGGGGCTGCCCTATTCAAGAGATCCCTTATCCAGGCTAAGAGGACCAATGATTAGACAAAAGGAGAAAGATGGTGAATCAACTAATTTCAAGATTGGTCCTAGAATTCAAAGTTAAAGAGGAAGCTAAACTTCACTTAGAAGATGATGACAAAGTCAACCTCTTAACTTTACAAGACATTCAATTTGACCCAAACAAGCAAAGTGGCTAAGAATGGCATTTTAGTCTTTTATACAATTAAAGTCTTTTCTAGACTTTAATTATTTTCGTCTTTCTATTTACTATTTTTAGCCATGTTGGCCGCATCAAAGGATTCGGGTTTGCTTAGACGGACTTCCCGATAAGACATGTTATACTTTCAAGAAAACACACACAAACTGTTAGATATCAAAGCAAAATTCTCTCTTTATTCCAACACTACTCTTAAAAGAACTTCGTACTCTAGATGAATTGAAAGGTTCCTAACTTGTTGCGTTGGTACGAAGATGAAAAATAGGAAAGATAACCTATCTTTGAACTACACTGAAAAGCTTAAAGAAAGAAAAACACGAATAATCTTGAAAAGGAATCACGAATAAAATGCCTATAAAAGCTTCACAACCCATAAAATGAACGAGCTTGCGTAGCACTTGTTGGGCTCGCCAATCAACAATGGCTTGTATTTTTTTCCCTGATCAACACTTATACCGTGAGAACTAACAATGTATCCAAGACAAGAATAGAGTTAGTGCAAAAAACAAATTTTTTTTGAGTTTGGCATACAAAGTTTGTTCCTTTAATGTAGTAAAAACAGCCCTAAGATGTTCAATATGATCTTCTAGGGTTTTACTATAAACAAGCATATCATCGAAATAAACCACAACAAATTTTCCAAAACAATGTCTAAAGATGTAGTTCATTAGTCTCATGAAAGTACTAGGTGCGTTAGTAAGACCAAAAGGCATAACAATCCATTCATATAATCCATATTTAGTCTTAAAAGCGGTTTTCCATTCGTCACCTTCTTTCATTCTTATTTGGGGATATCCTTGAGTTAAATCGATTTTAGAAAAGATTAAAGCGCCACTTAACTCATCTAGCATATCATCTAAGCGAGGAATCGGATGTCTATATTTAATAGTTATTTTATTAATATCGCGACAATCCGTAAATAATCTAAAAGTCCCTTCTTTCTTTGGTACTAAAATAACCGGACTAGCACAAGGACATAAAGATTCTCTTACCTGCTCCTTCTCCAAAAGTAAATCGACTTGCCTTTGAATTTCGCGATTTTCATCCGGATTTTCACTATAGGCCGCACGGCTTTGGAAGACTTGCTCCCTAATGAAGTCGATTTGATGCTCGATTCTTCCCCTAATCGAGGCGGCCCTCTCGCAACTCTTTGGGAAATACGTCCCTGAATTCCTCCAAGAGATCAAAGAAGCAAGACTAGATAGAGAAGTAGATGTTAGATCAAAAGAAAAAGTGTTAGTAGCGAGAGACCTTTCTGTTTCTCTAAAACTACAAAAACAACAAGTTGTTTTGCTCTAATTGCCCTATCTACCTTTCCCTGGGTTGATAAATAAACACTCTTTTCTCTCCTTTTGCGAGCTTGCCTTTTGTCTAACTAAGCTCACCGCTTTGGGTCCTTTTTTTGCTTCGGATTTTAACTCATGGGCATGGATCACTTTCCACTCGCTATCTTTTTTCTCTTTTTCTCTATTCATGGCCATTTGTTTATGTACCTCAAAAGCTTGACTTGGAGATAAAAGGAAGTAAAGTATATCGGATTTTATCCTTAGTAACTTCATATGCATTCTTTTTCCCCCAAATCATCTGGGCACTTCTATCATATTGCAATGTCCTTCCCAAGATTATGTGACTTGCGTGCATGGGCACCACATCACACAAAAACTTTATCCTTGAACATCCTTATCCCAAACTCTATCTCCACTTGTTAATCCACCTTAATTTCACCATTATTATTCAACCAAGAAAGCTTACAAGGCATAGGATGTGCCTTATTAGTTTAACCTTTTGATAATTAATTGAGAATAATTCTCATTTTGAAGTTGTTCATGGTTTTAACCCCTTAACCCCTTCGGATCTAGCTCCTTTGCCCGTTGATGAGTATTATAATGTAGAAGTTTATTCTAGGGGCAGGATTATACACAAAGAATGCATCAACAAGTAGCCGAGAACATCACAAAGCGGAATGAGCAATTTGCGTAAATATGCCAACAAAGGCCGAAAGCAAAGATCCTTTGATGCTATTGAAAGCCCGAAAGCAAATTTGGTGATTGGGTTTGGTTACACCTTAGGAAAGACCAATTTCCTATTGAAAGAGAGAGCAAATTGCATCCAAGGGGGCGATGGACCTTTTCAAGTTGTTGCTAGGGTGAATGATAATGCGTACAAGATGGACTTGAAAGGTGAGTATGGCGACATTCTACGTTTAATGTTTCCCACTTATCCCCTTTTGATTTTGATACATATTATGTTGATGTATGATGATTCGAGGACCAATCATGCTCTTCAAGTGGGGGAGGGGATGATAAAGGATCATCCAAGGGGCTGCCCTATTCAAGAGATCCCTTATCCAGGCTAAGAGGACCAATGATTAGACAAAAGGAGAAAGATGGTGAATCAACTAATTTCAAGATTGGTCCTAGAATTCAAAGTTAAAGAGGAAGCTAAACTTCACTTAGAAGATGATGACAAAGTCAACCTCTTAACTTTACAAGACATTCAATTTGACCCAAACAAGCAAAGTGGCTAAGAATGGCATTTTAGTCTTTTATACAATTAAAGTCTTTTCTAGACTTTAATTATTTTCGCTCTTTCTATTTACTATTTTTTAGCCATGTTGGCCGCATCAAAGGATTCGGGTTTGCTTAGACGGACTTCCCGATAAGACATGTTATACTTTCAAGAAAAAACACACACAAACCGTTAGATATCAAAGCAAAATTCTCTCTTTATTCCAACACTACTCTTAAAAAGAACTTCGTACTCTAGATGAATTGAAAGGTTCCTAACTTGTTGCGTTGGTACGAAGATGAAAAAATAGGAAAGATAACCTATCTTTGAACTACACGAAAAGCTTAAAGAAAGAAAAACACGAATAATCTTGAAAAGGAATCACGTAATAAAATGCCTATAAAAGCTTCACAACCCATAAAATGAACGAGCTTGCGTAGCACTTGTTGGGCTCGCCAATCAACAATGGCTTGTATTTTTTCCCTGATCAACACTTATACCGTGAGAACTAACAATGTATCCAAGACAAGAATAGAGTTAGTGCAAAAAACAAATTTTTTTGAGTTTGGCATACAAAGTTTGTTCCTTTAATGTAGTAAAAACAGCCCTAAGATGTTCAATATGATCTTCTAGGGTTTTACTATAAACAAGCATATCATCGAAATAAACCACAACAAATTTTCCAAAACAATGTCTAAAGATGTAGTTCATTAGTCTCATGAAAGTACTAGGTGCGTTAGTAAGACCAAAAGGCATAACAATCCATTCATATAATCCATATTTAGTCTTAAAAGCGGTTTTCCATTCGCCACCTTCTTTCATTCTTATTTGGGGATATCCTTGAGTTAAATCGATTTTAGAAAAGGCCACTTAACTCATCTAGCACATCATCTAAGCGAGGAATCGGATGTCTATATTTAATAGTTATTTTATTAATATCGCGACAATCCGTAAATAATCTAAAAGTCCCTTCTTTCTTTGGTACTAAAATAACCGGACTAGCACAAGGACTTAAAGATTCTCTTACCTGCTCCTTCTCCAAAAGTAAATCGACTTGCCTTTGAATTTCGCGATTTTCATCCGGATTTTCACTATAGGCCGCACGGTTTGGAAGACTTGCTCCCGGAATGAAGTCGATTTGATGCTCGATTCTTCCCCTAATCGAGGCGGCCCTCTCGCAACTCTTTGGGAAATACGTCCCTGAATTCCTCCAAGAGATCAGCAGCAAGACTAGATAGAGAAGTAGATGTTAGATCAAAAGAAAAAGTGTTAGTAGCGAGAGACCTTTCTGTTTCTCTAAAACTACAAAAACAACAAGTTGTTTTGCTCTAATTGCCCTATCTACCTTTCCCAGGGTTGATAAATAAACACTCTTTTTCTCCTTTTTGCGAGCTTGCCTTTTTGTCTAACTAAGCTCACCGCTTTGGGTCCTTTTTTTGCTTCGGATTTTAACTCATGGGCGTGGATCACTTTCCACTCGCTATCTTTTTTTCTCTTTCTCTCTATTCATGGCCATTTGTTTATGTACCTCAAAAGCTTGACTTGGAGATAAAAGGAAGTAAAGTATATCGGATTTTATCCTTAGTAACTTCATATGCATTCTTTTTCCCCAAATCATCGGCACTTCTATCATATTGCAATGTCCTTCCCAAGATTATGTGACTTGCGTGCATGGGCACCACATCACACAAAACTTTATCCTTGAACATCCTTATCCCAAACTCTATCTCCACTTGTTAATCCACCTTAATTTCACCATTATTATTCAACCAAGAAAGCTTACAAGGCATAGGATGTGCCTTATTAGTTTAACCTTTTGATAATTAATTGAGAATAATTCTCATTTTGAAGTTGTTCATGGTTTTAACCCCTTCGGATCTAGCTCCTTTGCCCGTTGATGAGTATTATAATGTAGAAGTTTATTCTAGGGGCAGGATTATACACAAAGAATGCATCAACAAGTAGCCGAGAACATCACAAAGCGGAATGAGCAATTTGCGAAATATGCCAACAAAGGCCGAAAGCAAAGATCCTTTGATGCTATTGAAAGCCCGAAAGCAAATTTGGTGATTGGGTTTGGTTACACCTTAGGAAAGACCAATTTCCTATTGAAAGAGAGAGCAAATTGCATCCAAGGGGGCGATGGACCTTTTCAAGTTGTTGCTAGGGTGAATGATAATGCGTACAAGATGGACTTGAAAGGTGAGTATGGCGTACATTCTACGTTTAATGTTTCCCACTTATCCCCTTTTGATTTTGATACATATTATGTTGATGATGATGATGATGATTCGAGGACCAATCATGCTCTTCAAGGGGGAGGGGATGATAAAGGATCATCCAAGGGGCTGCCCTATTCAAGAGATCCCTTATCCAGGCTAAGAGGACCAATGATTAGACAAAAGGAGAAAGATGGTGAATCAACTAATTTCAAGATTGGTCCTAGAATTCAAAGTTAAAGAGGAAGCTAAACTTCACTTAGAAGATGATGACAAAGTCAACCTCTTAACTTTACAAGACATTCAATTTGACCCAAACAAGCAAAGTGGCTAAGAATGGCATTTTAGTCTTTTTATACAATTAAAGTCTTTTCTAGACTTTAATTATTTTCGCTCTTTCTATTTACTATTTTTTAGCCATGTTGGCCGCATCAAAGGATTCGGGTTTGCTTAGACGGACTTCCCCGATAAGACATGTTATACTTTCAAGAAAAAACACACACAAACCGTTAGATATCAAAGCAAAATTCTCTCTTTATTCCAACACTACTCTTAAAAAGAACTTCGTACTCTAGATGAATTGAAAGGTTCCTAACTTGTTGCGTTGGTACGAAGATGAAAAAATAGGAAAGATAACCTATCTTTGAACTACACGTAAAAGCTTAAAGAAAGAAAACACGAATAATCTTGAAAAGGAATCACGAATAAAATGCCTATAAAAGCTTCACAACCCATAAAATGAACGAGCTTGCGTAGCACTTGTTGGGCTCGCCAATCAACAATGGCTTGTATTTTTTCCCGATCAACACTTATACCGTGAGAACTAACAATGTATCCAAGACAAGAATAGAGTTAGTGCAAAAAACAAATTTTTTTGAGTTTGGCATACAAAGTTTGTTCCTTTAATGTAGTAAAAACAGCCCCTAAGATGTTCAATATGATCTTCTAGGGTTTTACTATAAACAAGTATATCATCGAAATAAACTACAACAAATTTTCCAAAACAATGTCTAAAGATGTAGTTCATTAGTCTCATGAAAGTACTAGGTGCGTTAGTAAGACCAAAAGGCATAACAATCCATTCATATAATCCATATTTAGTCTTAAAAGCGGTTTTCCATTCGCCACCTTCTTTCATTCTTATTTGGGGATATCCTTGAGTTAAATCGATTTTAGAAAAGATTAAGGCGCCACTTAACTCATCTAGCATATCATCTAAGCGAGGAATCGGATGTCTATATTTAATAGTTATTTTATTAATATCGCGACAATCCGTACATAATCTAAAAGTCCCTTCTTTCTTTGGTACTAAAATAACCTGACTAGCACAAGGACATAAAGATTCTCTTACCTCGCTCCTTCTCCAAAAGTAAATCGACTTGCCTTTGAATTTCGCGATTTTCATCCGGATTTTCACTATAGGCCGCACGGTTTGGAAGACTTGCTCCCTAATGAAGTCGATTTGATGCTCGATTCTTCCCCTAATCGAGGCGGCCCTCTCGCAACTCTTTGGGAAATACGTCCCTGAATTCCTCCAAGAGATCAAAGCAGCAAGACTAGATAGAGAAGTAGATGTTAGATCAAAAGAAAAAGTGTTAGTAGCGAGAGACCTTTCTGTTTCTAAAACTACAAAAACAACAAGTTGTTTTGCTCTAATTGCCCTATCTACCTTTCCCAGGTTGATAAATAAACACTCTTTTCTCTCCTTTTGCGAGCTTGCCTTTTTGTCTAACTAAGCTCACCGCTTTGGGTCCTTTTTTGCTTCGGATTTTAACTCATGGGCAGGATCACTTTCCACTCGCTATCTTTTTTCTCTTTTCTCTCTATTCATGGCCATTTGTTTATGTACCTCAAAAGCTTGACTTGGAGATAAAAGGAAGTAAAGTATATCGGATTTTATCCTTAGTAACTTCATATGCATTCTTTTTCCCCAAATCATCGGCACTTCTATCATATTGCAATGTCCTTCCCAAGATTATGTGACTTATGCGCATGGGCACCACATCACACAAAACTTTATCCTTGAACATCCTTATCCCAAACTCTATCTCCACTTGTTAATCCACCTTAATTTCACCATTATTATTCAACCAAGAAAGCTTACAAGGCATAGGATGTGCCTTATTAGTTTAACCTTTTGATAATTAATTGAGAATAATTCTCATTTTGAAGTTGTTCATGGTTTTAACCCCTTCAGATCTAGCTCCTTTGCCCGTTGATGAGTATTATAATGTAGAAGTTTATTCTAGGGGCAGGATTATACACAAAGAATGCATCAACAAGTAGCCGAGAACATCACAAAGCGGAATGAGCAATTTGCGTAAATATGCCAACAAAGGCCGAAAGCAAAGATCCTTTGATGCTATTGAAAGCCCGAAAGCAAATTTGGTGATTGGGTTTGGTTACACCTTAGGAAAGACCAATTTCCTATTGAAAGAGAGAGCAAATTGCATCCAAGGGGGCGATGGACCTTTTCAAGTTGTTGCTAGGGTGAATGATAATGCGTACAAGATGGACTTGAAAGGTGAGTATGGCGTACATTCTACGTTTAATGTTTCCCACTTATCCCCTTTTGATTTTGATACATATTATGTTGATGATGATGATGATTCGAGGACCAATCATGCTCTTCAAGTGGGGAGGGGATGATAAAGGATCATCCAAGGGGCTGCCCTATTCAAGAGATCCCTTATCCAAAGCTAAGAGGACCAATGATTAGACAAAAGGAGAAAGATGGTGAATCAACTAATTTCAAGATTGGTCCTAGAATTCAAAGTTAAAGAGGAAGCTAAACTTCACTTAGAAGATGATGACAAAGTCAACCTCTTAACTTTACAAGACATTCAATTTGACCCAAACAAGCAAAGTGGCTAAGAATGGCATTTTAGTCTTTTTATACAATTAAAGTCTTTTCTAGACTTTAATTATTTTCGCTCTTTCTATTTACTATTTTTTAGCCATGTTGGCCGCATCAAAGGATTCGGGTTTGCTTAGACGGACTTCCCGATAAGACATGTTATACTTTCAAGAAAAAACACACACAAACCGTTAGATATCAAAGCAAAATTCTCTCTTTATTCCAACACTACTCTTAAAAAGAACTTCGTACTCTAGATGAATTGAAAGGTTCCTAACTTGTTGCGTTGGTACGAAGATGAAAAAATAGGAAAGATAACCTATCTTTGAACTACACTGAAAAGCTTAAAGAAAGAAAAACACGAATAATCTTGAAAAGGAATCACTGAATAAAATGCCTATAAAAGCTTCACAACCCATAAAATGAACGAGCTTGCGTAGCACTTGTTGGGCTCGCCAATCAACAATGGCTTGTATTTTTTCCCTGATCAACACTTATACCGTGAGAACTAACAATGTATCCAAGACAAGAATAGAGTTAGTGCAAAAAAACAAATTTTTTTGAGTTTGGCATACAAAGTTTGTTCCTTTAATGTAGTAAAAACAGCCCTAAGATGTTCAATATGATCTTCTAGGGTTTTACTATAAACAAGCATATCATCGAAATAAACCACAACAAATTTTCCAAAACAATGTCTAAAGATGTAGTTCATTAGTCTCATGAAAGTACTAGGTGCGTTAGTAAGACCAAAAGGCATAACAATCCATTCATATAATCCATATTTAGTCTTAAAAGCGCTCTTCCATTCGCCACGCTTTCTTTCATTCTTATTTGGGGATATCCTTGAGTTAAATCGATTTTAGAAAAGATTAAAGCGCCACTTAACTCATCTAGCATATCATCTAAGCGAGGAATCGGATGTCTATATTTAATAGTTATTTTATTAATATCGCGACAATCCGTAAATAATCTAAAAGTCCCTTCTTTCTTTGGTACTAAAATAACCGGACTAGCACAAGGACATAAAGATTCTCTTACCTGCTCCTTCTCCAAAAGTAAATCGACTTGCCTTTGAATTTCGCGATTTTCATCCGGATTTTCACTATAGGCCGCACGGTTTGGAAGACTTGCTCCCTGAATGAAGTCGATTTGATGCTCGATTCTTCCCCTAATCGAGGCGGCCCTCTCGCAACTCTTTGGGAAATACGCCCTGAATTCCTCCAAGAGATCAGCAGCAAGACTAGATAGAGAAGTAGATGTTAGATCAAAAGAAAAAGTGTTAGTAGCGAGAGACCTTTCTGTTTCTAAAACTACAAAAACAACAAGTTGTTTTGCTCTAATTGCCCTATCTACCTTTCCCAGGGTTGATAAATAAACACTCTTTTCTCTCCTTTTGCGAGCTTGCCTTTTCGTCTAACTAAGCTCACCGCTTTGGGTCCTTTTTTTGCTTCGGATTTTAACTCATGGGCAGGATCACTTCCACTCGCTATCTTTTTCTCTTTTCTCTCTATTCATGGCCATTTGTTTATGTACCTCAAAAGCTTGACTTGGAGATAAAAGGAAGTAAAGTATATCGGATTTTATCCTTAGTAACTTCATATGCATTCTTTTTCCCCAAATCATCTGGGCACTTCTATCATATTGCAATGTCCTTCCCAAGATTATGTGACTTATGCGCATGGGCACCACATCACACAAAACTTTATCCTTGAACATCCTTATCCCAAACTCTATCTCCACTTGTTAATCCACCTTAATTTCACCATTATTATTCAACCAAGAAAGCTTACAAGGCATAGGATGTGCCTTATTAGTTTAACCTTTTGATAATTAATTGAGAATAATTCTCATTTTGAAGTTGTTCATGGTTTTAACCCCTTAACCCCTTCAGATCTAGCTCCTTTGCCCGTTGATGAGTATTATAATGTAGAAGTTTATTCTAGGGGCAGGATTATACACAAAGAATGCATCAACAAGTAGCCGAGAACATCACAAAGCGGAATGAGCAATTTGCGAAATATGCCAACAAAGGCCGAAAGCAAAGATCCTTTGATGCTATTGAAAGCCCGAAAGCAAATTTGGTGATTGGGTTTGGTTACACCTTAGGAAAGACCAATTTCCTATTGAAAGAGAGAGCAAATTGCATCCAAGGGGGCGATGGACCTTTTCAAGTTGTTGCTAGGGTGAATGATAATGCGTACAAGATGGACTTGAAAGGTGAGTATGGCGTACATTCTACGTTTAATGTTTCCCACTTATCCCCTTTTGATTTTGATACATATTATGCTTCGATGATGATTCGAGGACCAATCATGCTCTTCAAGTGGGGGAGGGGATGATAAAGGATCATCCAAGGGGCTGCCCTATTCAAGAGATCCCTTATCCAGAGCTAAGAGGACCAATGATTAGACAAAAGGAGAAAGATGGTGAATCAACTAATTTCAAGATTGGTCCTAGAATTCAAAGTTAAAGAGGAAGCTAAACTTCACTTAGAAGATGATGACAAAGTCAACCTCTTAACTTTACAAGACATTCAATTTGACCCAAACAAGCAAAGTGGCTAAGAATGGCATTTTAGTCTTTTTATACAATTAAAGTCTTTTCTAGACTTTAATTATTTTCGCTCTTTCTATTTACTATTTTTTAGCCATGTTGGCCGCATCAAAGGATTCGGGTTTGCTTAGACGGACTTCCCGATAAGACATGTTATACTTTCAAGAAAAAACACACACAAACCGTTAGATAACAAAGCAAAATTCTCTCTTTATTCCAACACTACTCTTAAAAAGAACTTCGTACTCTAGATGAATTGAAAGGTTCCTAACTTGTTGCGTTGGTACGAAGATGAAAAAATAGGAAAGATAACCTATCTTTGAACTACACGAAAAGCTTAAAGAAAGAAAAACACGAATAATCTTGAAAAGGAATCACTGAATAAAATGCCTATAAAAGCTTCACAACCCATAAAATGAACGAGCTTGCGTAGCACTTGTTGGGCTCGCCAATCAACAATGGCTTGTATTTTTTTCCTGATCAACACTTATACCGTGAGAACTAACAATGTATCCAAGACAAGAATAGAGTTAGTGCAAAAAACAAATTTTTTGAGTTTGGCATACAAAGTTTGTTCCTTTAATGTAGTAAAAAACAGCCCTAAGATGTTCAATATGATCTTCTAGGGTTTTACTATAAACAAGCATATCATCGAAATAAACCACAACAAATTTTCCAAAACAATGTCTAAAGATGTAGTTCATTAGTCTCATGAAAGTACTAGGTGCGTTAGTAAGACCAAAAGGCATAACAATCCATTCATATAATCCATATTTAGTCTTAAAAGCGCTCTTCCATTCGCCACGCTTTCTTTCATTCTTATTTGGGGATATCCTTGAGTTAAATCGATTTTAGAAAAGATTAAAGCGCCACTTAACTCATCTAGCATATCATCTAAGCGAGGAATCGGATGTCTATATTTAATAGTTATTTTATTAATATCGCGACAATCCGTAAATAATCTAAAAGTCCCTTCTTTCTTTGGTACTAAAATAACCTGACTAGCACAAGGACATAAAGATTCTCTTACCTCGCTCCTTCTCCAAAAGTAAATCGACTTGCCTTTGAATTTCGCGATTTTCATCCGGATTTTCACTATAGGCCGCACGGTTTGGAAGACTTGCTCCCTAATGAAGTCGATTTGATGCTCGATTCTTCCCCTAATTGGAGGCGGCCCTCTCTGCAACTCTTTGGGAAATACGCCCTGAATTCCTCCAAGAGATCAGCAGCAAGACTAGATAGAGAAGTAGATGTTAGATCAAAAGAAAAAGTGTTAGTAGCGAGAGACCTTTCTGCTTTTTCTAAAACTACAAAAACAACAAGTTGTTTTGCTCTAATTGCCCTATCTACCTTTCCCAGGTTGATAAATAAACACTCTTTTTCTCTCCTTTTGCGAGCTTGCCTTTTGTCTAACTAAGCTCACCGCTTTGGGTCCTTTTTTTGCTTCGGATTTTAACTCATGGGCATGGATCACTTTTTCCACTCGCTATCTTTTTTCTCTTTTTCTCTCTATTCATGGCCATTTGTTTATGTACCTCACAAGCTTGACTAGGAGATAAAAGGAAGTAATGTATATCGGATTTTATCCTTAGTAACTTCATATGCATTCTTTTTTCCCCAAATCATCTGCGACTTCTATCATATTGCAATGTCCTTCCCAAGATTATGTGACTTGCGTGCATGGGCACCACATCACACAAAACTTTATCCTTGAACATCCTTATCCCAAACTCTATCTCCACTTGTTAATCCACCTTAATTTCACCATTATTATTCAACCAAGAAAGCTTACAAGGCATAGGATGTGCCTTATTAGTTTAACCTTTTGATAATTAATTGAGAATAATTCTCATTTTGAAGTTGTTCATGGTTTTAACCCCTTAACCCCTTCGGATCTAGCTCCTTTGCCCGTTGATGAGTATTATAATGTAGAAGTTTATTCTAGGGGCAGGATTATACACAAAGAATGCATCAACAAGTAGCCGAGAACATCACAAAGCGGAATGAGCAATTTGCGAAATATGCCAACAAAGGCCGAAAGCAAAGATCCTTTGATGCTATTGAAAGCCCGAAAGCAAATTTGGTGATTGGGTTTGGTTACACCTTAGGAAAGACCAATTTCCTATTGAAAGAGAGAGCAAATTGCATCCAAGGGGCGATGGACCTTTTCAAGTTGTTGCTAGGGTGAATGATAATGCGTACAAGATGGACTTGAAAGGTGAGTATGGCGTACATTCTACGTTTAATGTTTCCCACTTATCCCCTTTTGATTTTGATACATATTATGCTGATGATGATTCGAGGACCAATCATGCTCTTCAAGGGGGGAGGGGGATGATAAAGGATCATCCAAGGGGCTGCCCTATTCAAGAGATCCCTTATCCAGGCTAAGAGGACCAATGATTAGACAAAAGGAGAAAGATGGTGAATCAACTAATTTCAAGATTGGTCCTAGAATTCAAAGTTAAAGAGGAAGCTAAACTTCACTTAGAAGATGATGACAAAGTCAACCTCTTAACTTTACAAGACATTCAATTTGACCCAAACAAGCAAAGTGGCTAAGAATGGCATTTTAGTCTTTTATACAATTAAAGTCTTTTCTAGACTTTAATTATTTTCGTCTTTCTATTTACTATTTTTTAGCCATGTTGGCCGTATCAAAGGATTCGGGTTTGCTTAGACTGGACTTCCCGATAAGACATGTTATACTTTCAAGAAAAAACACACACAAACTGTTAGATAACAAAGCAAAATTCTCTCTTTATTCCAACACTACTCTTAAAAGAACTTCGTACTCTAGATGAATTGAAAGGTTCCTAACTTGTTGCGTTGGTACGAAGATGAAAAATAGGAAAGATAACCTATCTTTGAACTACACGAAAAGCTTAAAGAAAGAAAACACGAATAATCTTGAAAAGGAATCACGAATAAAATGCCTATAAAAGCTTCACAACCCATAAAATGAACGAGCTTGCGTAGCACTTGTTGGGCTCGCCAATCAACAATGGCTTGTATTTTTTTCCCGATCAACACTTATACCGTGAGAACTAACAATGTATCCAAGACAAGAATAGAGTTAGTGCAAAAAACAAATTTTTTGAGTTTGGCATACAAAGTTTGTTCCTTTAATGTAGTAAAAACAGCCCTAAGATGTTCAATATGATCTTCTAGGGTTTTACTATAAACAAGCATATCATCGAAATAAACCACAACAAATTTTCCAAAACAATGTCTAAAGATGTAGTTCATTAGTCTCATGAAAGTACTAGGTGCGTTAGTAAGACCAAAAGGCATAACAATCCATTCATATAATCCATATTTAGTCTTAAAAGCGGTTTTCCATTCGCCACCTTCTTTCATTCTTATTTGGGGATATCCTTGAGTTAAATCGATTTTAGAAAAGGCCACTTAACTCATCTAGCATATCATCTAAGCGAGGAATCGGATGTCTATATTTAATAGTTATTTTATTAATATCGCGACAATCCGTAAATAATCTAAAAGTCCCTTCTTTCTTTGGTACTAAAATAACCTGACTAGCACAAGGACATAAAGATTCTCTTACCTCGCTCCTTCTCCAAAAGTAAATCGACTTGCCTTTGAATTTCGCGATTTTCATCCGGATTTTCACTATAGGCCGCACGGTTTGGAAGACTTGCTCCCTAATGAAGTCGATTTGATGCTCGATTCTTCCCCCAATCGAGGCGGCTCTCTCGCAACTCTTTGGGAAATACGTCCCTGAATTCCTCCAAGAGATCAAGCAGCAAGACTAGATAGAGAAGTAGATGTTAGATCAAAAGAAAAAGTGTTAGTAGCGAGAGACCTTTCTGTTTCTCTAAAACTACAAAAACAACAAGTTGTTTTGCTCTAATTGCCCTATCTACCTTTCCCGGGTTGATAAATAAACACTCTTTTTCTCTCCTTTTGCGAGCTTGCCTTTTCGTCTAACTAAGCTCACCGCTTTGGGTCCTTTTTTTGCTTCGGATTTTAACTCATGGGCAGGATCACTTTCCCACTCGCTATCTTTTTTCTCTTTCTCTCTCTATTTATGGCCATTTTTGTTTATGTACCTCAAAAGCTTGACTTGGAGATAAAAGGAAGTAAAGTATATCGGATTTTATCCTTAGTAACTTCATATGCATTCTTTTTCCCCAAATCATCGGCACTTCTATCATATTGCAATGTCCTTCCCAAGATTATGTGACTTGCGGGCATGGGCACCACATCACACAAAACTTTATCCTTGAACATCCCGATCCCAAACTCTATCTCCACTTGTTTATCCACCTTAATTTCACCATTATTATTCAACCAAGAAAGCTTACAAGGCATAGGATGTGCCTTATTAGTTTAACCTTTTGATAATTAATTGAGAATAATTCTCATTTTGAAGTTGTTCATGGTTTTAACCCCTTAACCCCTTCGGATCTAGCTCCTTTGCCCGTTGATGAGTATTATAATGTAGAAGTTTATTCTAGGGCGTGGATTATACACAAAGAATGCATCAACAAGTAGCCGAGAACATCACAAAGCGGAATGAGCAATTTGCGTAAATATGCCAACAAAGGCCGAAAGCAAAGATCCTTTGATGCTATTGAAAGCCCGAAAGCAAATTTGGTGATTTGGGTTTGGTTACACCTTAGGAAAGACCAATTTCCTATTGAAAGAGAGAGCAAATTGCATCCAAGGGGGCGATGGACCTTTTCAAGTTGTTGCTAGGGTGAATGATAATGCGTACAAGATGGACTTGAAAGGTGAGTATGGCGTACATTCTACGTTTAATGTTTCCCACTTATCCCCTTTTGATTTTGATACATATTATGCTCGATGATGATTCGAGGACCAATCATGCTCTTCAAGGGGGGAGGGGATGATAAAGGATCATCCAAGGGGCTGCCCTATTCAAGAGATCCCTTATCCAGAGCTAAGAGGACCAATGATTAGACAAAAGGAGAAAGATGGTGAATCAACTAATTTCAAGATTGGTCCTAGAATTCAAAGTTAAAGAGGAAGCTAAACTTCACTTAGAAGATGATGACAAAGTCAACCTCTTAACTTTACAAGACATTCAATTTGACCCAAACAAGCAAAGTGGCTAAGAATGGCATTTTAGTCTTTTTATACAATTAAAGTCTTTTCTAGACTTTAATTATTTTCGCCTTTCTATTTACTATTTTTTAGCCATGTTGGCCGCATCAAAGGATTCGGGTTTGCTTAGACGGACTTCCCGATAAGACATGTTATACTTTCAAGAAAAAACACACACAAACCGTTAGATAACAAAGCAAAATTCTCTCTTTATTCCAACACTACTCTTAAAAGAACTTCGTACTCTAGATGAATTGAAAGGTTCCTAACTTGTTGCGTTGGTACGAAGATGAAAAATAGGAAAGATAACCTATCTTTGAACTACACGAAAAGCTTAAAGAAAGAAAACACGAATAATCTTGAAAAGGAATCACGAATAAAATGCCTATAAAAGCTTCACAACCCATAAAATGAACGAGCTTGCGTAGCACTTGTTGGGCTCGGCCAATCAACAATGGCTTGTATTTTTTTCCCTGATCAACACTTATACCGTGAGAACTAACAATGTATCCAAGACAGTAAATAGAGTTAGTGCAAAAAACAAATTTTTTGAGTTTGGCATACAAAGTTTGTTCCTTTAATGTAGTAAAAACAGCCCTAAGATGTTCAATATGATCTTCTAGGGTTTTACTATAAACAAGCATATCATCGAAATAAACCACAACAAATTTTCCAAAACAATGTCTAAAGATGTAGTTCATTAGTCTCATGAAAGTACTAGGTGCGTTAGTAAGACCAAAAGGCATAACAATCCATTCATATAATCCATATTTAGTCTTAAAAGCGCTCTTCCATTCGCCACGCTTTCTTTCATTCTTATTTGGGGATATCCTTGAGTTAAATCGATTTTAGAAAAGATTAAAGCGCCACTTAACTCATCTAGCATATCATCTAAGCGAGGAATCGGATGTCTATATTTAATAGTTATTTTATTAATATCGCGACAATCCGTAAATAATCTAAAAGTCCCTTCTTTCTTTGGTACTAAAATAACCGGACTAGCACAAGGACATAAAGATTCTCTTACTCGCTCCTTCTCCAAAAGTAAATCGACTTGCCTTTGAATTTCGCGATTTTCATCCGGATTTTCACTATAGGCCGCACGGTTTGGAAGACTTGCTCCCTGAATGAAGTCGATTTGATGCTCGATTCTTCCCCTAATTGGAGGCGGCCCTCTCGCAACTCTTTGGGAAATACGCCCTGAATTCCTGCAAGAGATCAACAGCAAGACTGGGTAGAGAAGAAGATGTTAGATCAAAAGAAAAAGTATTAGTAGCTAGAGACCTTTCGGTTTCTCTAAAACTAACAAAACAACGAGTTGTTTGCTCGAATTGCCCAATCTACCTTTCCCGGGTTGATAAATAAATACTCTTTTCTCTCCTTTTGCGAGCTTGCCTTTTCGTCTAACTAAGCTCACCGCTTTGGGTCCTTTTTTTGCTTCGGATTTTAACTCATGGGCAGGATCACTTCCACTCGCTATCTTTTTTCTCTTTCTCTCTCTATTTATGGCCATTTGTTTATGTACCTCACAAGCTCGACTAGGAGATAAAAGGAAGTAATGTATATCGGATTTTATCCTTAGTAACTTCATATACATTCTTTTTCCCCATATGATCGGCACTTCTATCATATTGCAATGTCCTTCCCAAGATTATGTGACTTGCGGGCATGGGCACCACATCACACAAAACTTTATCCTTGAACATCCTTATCCCAAACTCTATCTCCACTTGTTAATCCACCTTAATTTCACCATTATTATTCAACCAAGAAAGCTTACAAGGCATAGGATGTGCCTTATTAGTTTAACCTTTTGATAATTAATTGAGAATAATTCTCATTTTGAAGTTGTTCATGGTTTTAACCCCTTAACCCCTTCGGATCTAGCTCCTTTGCCCGTTGATGAGTATTATAATGTAGAAGTTTATTCTAGGGGCAGGATTATACACAAAGAATGCATCAACAAGTAGCCGAGAACATCACAAAGCGGAATGAGCAATTTGCGAAATATGCCAACAAAGGCCGAAAGCAAAGATCCTTTGATGCTATTGAAAGCCCGAAAGCAAATTTGGTGATTGGGTTTGGTTACACCTTAGGAAAGACCAATTTCCTATTGAAAGAGAGAGCAAATTGCATCCAAGGGGCGATGGACCTTTTCAAGTTGTTGCTAGGGTGAATGATAATGCGTACAAGATGGACTTGAAAGGTGAGTATGGCGTACATTCTACGTTTAATGTTTCCCACTTATCCCCTTTTGATTTTGATACATATTATGCTGATGATGATTCGAGGACCAATCATGCTCTTCAAGGGGGAGGGGATGATAAAGGATCATCCAAGGGGCTGCCCTATTCAAGAGATCCCTTATCCAGGCTAAGAGGACCAATGATTAGACAAAAGGAGAAAGATGGTGAATCAACTAATTTCAAGATTGGTCCTAGAATTCAAAGTTAAAGAGGAAGCTAAACTTCACTTAGAAGATGATGACAAAGTCAACCTCTTAACTTTACAAAACATTCAATTCGACCCAAACAAGCAAAGTGGCTAAGAAGGGCATTTTAGTCTTTTTATACAATTAAAGTCTATTTTCAGCTTTCCATTTACTATTTTTTAGCCATGTTGGCCGTATCAAAGGATTCAGTTTGCTTAGATGGACTTCCCCGATAAGAGATGTTATACTTTCATGAAAAAACACACACAAACCGTTAGATAACAAAGCAAAATTCTCTCTTTATTCCAACACTACTCTTAAAAAGAACTTCGTACTCTAGATGAATTGAAAGGTTCCTAACTTGTTGCGTTGGTACGAAGATGAAAAAATAGGAAAGATAACCTATCTTTGAACTACACGAAAAGCTTAAAGAAAGAAAACACGAATAATCTTGAAAAGGAATCACGAATAAAATGCCTATAAAAGCTTCACAACCCATAAAATGAACGAGCTTGCGTAGCACTTGTTGGGCTCGCCAATCAACAATGGCTTGTATTTTTTTCCCGATCAACACTTATACCGTGAGAACTAACAATGTATCCAAGACAAGAATAGAGTTAGTGCAAAAAACAAATTTTTTTGAGTTTGGCATACAAAGTTTGTTCCTTTAATGTAGTAAAAACAGCCCTAAGATGTTCAATATGATCTTCTAGGGTTTTACTATAAACAAGCATATCATCGAAATAAACCACAACAAATTTTCCAAAACAATGTCTAAAGATGTAGTTCATTAGTCTCATGAAAGTACTAGGTGCGTTAGTAAGACCAAAAGGCATAACAATCCATTCATATAATCCATATTTAGTCTTAAAAGCGCTCTTCCATTCGCCACGCTTTCTTTCATTCTTATTTGGGGATATCCTTGAGTTAAATCGATTTTAGAAAAGATTAAAGCGCCACTTAACTCATCTAGCATATCATCTAAGCGAGGAATCGGATGTCTATATTTAATAGTTATTTTATTAATATCGCGACAATCCGTAAATAATCTAAAAGTCCCTTCTTTCTTTGGTACTAAAATAACCGGACTAGCACAAGGACATAAAGATTCTCTTACCTGCTCCTTCTCCAAAAGTAAATCGACTTGCCTTTGAATTTCGCGATTTTCATCCGGATTTTCACTATAGGCCGCACGGTTTGGAAGACTTGCTCCCTGAATGAAGTCGATTTGATGCTCGATTCTTCCCCTAATCGAGGCGGCCCTCTCGCAACTCTTTGGGAAATACGCCCTGAATTCCTCCAAGAGATCAAGCAGCAAGACTAGATAGAGAAGTAGATGTTAGATCAAAAGAAAAAGTGTTAGTAGCGAGAGACCTTTCTGCTTTCTCTAAAACTACAAAAACAACAAGTTGTTTTGCTCTAATTGCCCTATCTACCTTTCCCGGGTTGATAAATAAACACTCTTTTTCTCTCCTTTTGCGAGCTTGCCTTTCGCCTAACTAAGCTCACCGCTTTGGGTCCTTTTTTTGCTTCGGATTTTAACTCATGGGCAGGATCACTCCACTCGCTATCTTTTTTCTCTTTTTCTCTATTCATGGCCATTTGTTTATGTACCTCAAAAGCTTGACTTGGAGATAAAAGGAAGTAAAGTATATCGGATTTTATCCTTAGTAACTTCATATGCATTCTTTTTTCCCCCAAATCATCTAAGCACTTCTATCATATTGCAATGTCCTTCCCAAGATTATGTGACTTTCAGTGCATGGGCACCACATCACACAAAACTTTATCCTTGAACATCCTTATCCCAAACTCTATCTCCACTCGTTCATCCACCTTAATTTCACCATTATTATTCAACCAAGAAAGCTTACAAGGCATAGGATGTGCCTTGTTAGTTTAAGCTTTTGATAATTAATTGAGAATAATTCTCCTTTTGAAGTTGTTGATGGTTTTAACCCCTTTAGATCTAGCTCCTTTACCCGTTGATGAGTATTATAATGTAGAAGTTTATTCTAGGGAAGATTATATACACAAAGAATGCATCAACAAGTAGCCGAGAACATCACAAAGCGGAATGAGCAATTTGCGAAATATGCCAACAAAGGCCGAAAGAAAATATCCTTTGATGCTATTGAAAGCCCGAAAGCAAATTTGGTGATTTGGGTTTGGTTACACCTTAGGAAAGACCGATTTCGTATTGAAAGAAAGACTAAATTGCATCCAAGGGGCGATGGACCTTTTCAAGTTGTTGCTAGGGTGAATGATAATGCGTACAAGATGGACTTGAAAGGTGAGTGTGGCGTACATTCTACGTTTAATGTTACTCACTTATCCCCTTTTGATTTTGATACAGATTATGTCGATGATGATTCGAGGACCAATCATGCTCTTCAAGGGGGAGGGGATGATAAAGGATCATCCAAGGGGCTGCCCTATTCAAGAGATCCCTTATCCAGGCTAAGAGGACCAGTGATTAGACAAAGGACAAAGATGGTGAATCAACTAATTTCAAGATTGGTCCGAGAATTCAAAGTTAAAGAGGAAGCTAAAGTTCACTTAGAAGATGATGACAAAGTCAACCTCTTAACTTTACAAGACATTCAATTTGACCCAAACAAGCAAAGTGTCTAAGAAGGGAATTTTAGTCTTTTATACAATTAAAGTCTATTCTAGACTTTAATTATTTTCGCCTTTTCTATTTACTATTTTTTAGCCATGTTGGCCGCATCAAAGGATTCGGTTTGCTTAGACGGACTTCCCCGATAAGACATGTTATACTTTCAAGAAAAACACACACAAACTGTTAGATAACAAAGCAAAATTCTCTCTTTATTCCAACACTACTCTTAAAAGAACTTCGTACTCTAGATGAATTGAAAGGTTCCTAACTTGTTGCGTTGGTACGAAGATGAAAAATAGGAAAGATAACCTATCTTTGAACTACACGAAAAGCTTAAAGAAAGAAAACACGAATAATCTTGAAAAGGAATCACGAATAAAATGCCTATAAAAGCTTCACAACCCATAAAATGAACGAGCTTGCGTAGCACTTGTTGGGCTCGGCCAATCAACAATGGCTTGTATTTTTTCCGGATCAACACTTATACCGTGAGAACTAACAATGTATCCAAGACAAGAATAGAGTTAGTGCAAAAAACAAATTTTTTGAGTTTGGCATACAAAGTTTGTTCCTTTAATGTAGTAAAAACAGCCCTAAGATGTTCAATATGATCTTCTAGGGTTTTACTATAAACAAGCATATCATCGAAATAAACCACAACAAATTTTCCAAAACAATGTCTAAAGATGTAGTTCATTAGTCTCATGAAAGTACTAGGTGCGTTAGTAAGACCAAAAGGCATAACAATCCATTCATATAATCCATATTTAGTCTTAAAAGCGCTCTTCCATTCGCCACGCTTTCTTTCATTCTTATTTGGGGATATCCTTGAGTTAAATCGATTTTAGAAAAGATTAAAGCGCCACTTAACTCATCTAGCATATCATCTAAGCGAGGAATCGGATGTCTATATTTAATAGTTATTTTATTAATATCGCGACAATCCGTAAATAATCTAAAAGTCCCTTCTTTCTTTGGTACTAAAATAACCGGACTAGCACAAGGACATAAAGATTCTCTTACCTCGCTCCTTCTCCAAAAGTAAATCGACTTGCCTTTGAATTTCGCGATTTTCATCCGGATTTTCACTATAGGCCGCACGGTTTGAAGACTTGCTCCCTGAATGAAGTCGATTTGATGCTCGATTCTTCCCCTAATTGGAGGCGGCTCTCTCGCAACTCTTTCGGGAAATACGCCCTGAATTCCTCCAAGAGATCAAAGCAGCAAGACTAGATAGAGAAGTAGATGTTAGATCAAAAGAAAAAGTGTTAGTAGCGAGAGACCTTTCGGTTTCTCTAAAACTACAAAAACAACAAGTTGTTTTGCTCTAATTGCCCTATCTACCTTTCCCTGCTGATAAATAAACACTCTTTTCTCTCCTTTTGCGAGCTTGCCTTTCGCCTAACTAAGCTCACCGCTTTGGGGTCCTTTTTTTTGCTTCGGATTTTAACTCATGGGCAGATCACTCCACTCGCCATCTTTTTTCTCTTTTCTCTCTATTCATGGCCATTTGTTTATGTACCTCAAAAGCTTGACTTGGAGATAAAAGGAAGTAAAGTATATCGGATTTTATCCTTAGTAACTTCATATGCATTCTTTTTCCCCCAAATCATCTAGCACTTCTATCATATTGCAATGTCCTTCCCAAGATTATGTGACTTACGTGCATGGGCACCACATCACACAAAAACTTTATCCTTGAACATCCTTATCCCAAACTCTATCTCCACTTGTTAATCCACCTTAATTTCACCATTATTATTCAACCAAGAAAGCTTACAAGGCATAGGATGTGCCTTATTAGTTTAACCTTTTGATAATTAATTGAGAATAATTCTCATTTTGAAGTTGTTCATGGTTTTAACCCCTAACTCTGGGATCTAGCTCCTTTGCCCGTTGATGAGTATTATAATGTAGAAGTTTATTCTAGGGGTAGGATTATACACAAAGAATGCATCAACAAGTAGCCGAGAACATCACAAAGTCGGAATGAGCAATTTGCGTAAATATGCCAACAAAGGCCGAAAGCAAAGATCCTTTGATGCTATTGAAAGCCCGAAAGCAAATTTGGTGATTGGGTTTGGTTACACCTTAGGAAAGACCAATTTCCTATTGAAAGAGAGAGCAAATTGCATCCAAGGGGCGATGGACCTTTTCAAGTTGTTGCTAGGGTGAATGATAATGCGTACAAGATGGACTTGAAAGTGAGTATGGCGTACATTCTACGTTTAATGTTTCCCACTTATCCCCTTTTTGATTTTGATACATATTATGCTCGATGATGATTCGAGGACCAATCATGCTCTTCAATGGGGGAGGGATGATAAAGGATCATCCAAGGGGCTGCCCTATTCAAGAGATCCCTTATCCGTAGCTAAGAGGACCAATGATTAGACAAAAGGAGAAAGATGGTGAATCAACTAATTTCAAGATTGGTCCTAGAATTCAAAGTTAAAGAGGAAGCTAAACTTCACTTAGAAGATGATGACAAAGTCAACCTCTTAACTTTACAAGACATTCAATTTGACCCAAACAAGCAAAGTGGCTAAGAATGGCATTTTAGTCTTTTTATACAATTAAAGTCTTTTCTAGACTTTAATTATTTTCGCTCTTTCTATTTACTATTTTTTAGCCATGTTGGCCGCATCAAAGGATTCGGTTTGCTTAGACTGGACTTCCCGATAAGACATGTTATACTTTCAAGAAAAAACACACACAAACCGTTAGATAACAAAGCAAAATTCTCTCTTTATTCCAACACTACTCTTAAAAAGAACTTCGTACTCTAGATGAATTGAAAGGTTCCTAACTTGTTGCGTTGGTACGAAGATGAAAAAATAGGAAAGATAACCTATCTTTGAACTACACTGAAAAGCTTAAAGAAAGAAAACACGAATAATCTTGAAAAGGAATCACTGAATAAAATGCCTATAAAAGCTTCACAACCCATAAAATGAACGAGCTTGCGTAGCACTTGTTGGGCTCGCCAATCAACAATGGCTTGTATTTTTTTCCCTGATCAACACTTATACCGTGAGAACTAACAATGTATCCAAGACAAGAATAGAGTTAGTGCAAAAAACAAATTTTTTTGAGTTTGGCATACAAAGTTTGTTCCTTTAATGTAGTAAAAACAGCCCTAAGATGTTCAATATGATCTTCTAGGGTTTTACTATAAACAAGCATATCATCGAAATAAACCACAACAAATTTTCCAAAACAATGTCTAAAGATGTAGTTCATTAGTCTCATGAAAGTACTAGGTGCGTTAGTAAGACCAAAAGGCATAACAATCCATTCATATAATCCATATTTAGTCTTAAAAGCGCTCTTCCATTCGCCACGCTTTCTTTCATTCTTATTTGGGGATATCCTTGAGTTAAATCGATTTTAGAAAAGATTAAAGCGCCACTTAACTCATCTAGCATATCATCTAAGCGAGGAATCTGATGTCTATATTTAATAGTTATTTTATTAATATCGCGACAATCCGTAAATAATCTAAAAGTCCCTTCTTTCTTTGGTACTAAAATAACCTGACTAGCACAAGGACATAAAGATTCTCTTACCTCGCTCCTTCTCCAAAAGTAAATCGACTTGCCTTTGAATTTCGCGATTTTCATCCTGATTTTCACTATAGGCCGCACGGTTTGGAAGACTTGCTCCCTGAATGAAGCTTTCGATTTGATGCTCGATTCTTCCCCTAATTGGAGGCGGCTCTCTCGCAACTCTTTCGGGGAAATACGCCCTGAATTCCTCCAAGAGATCAAAGCAGCAAGACTAGATAGAGAAGTAGATGTTAGATCAAAAGAAAAAGTGTTAGTAGCGAGAGACCTTTCGGTTTCTCTAAAACTACAAAAACAACAAGTTGTTTTGCTCTAATTGCCCTATCTACCTTCCCTGTTGATAAATAAACACTCTTTTTCTCTCCTTTTGCGAGCTTGCCTTTCGCCTAACTAAGCTCACCGCTTTGGGTCCTTTTTTTGCTTCGGATTTTAACTCATGGGCAGGATCACTCCACTCGCTATCTTTTTTCTCTTTTCTCTCTATTCATGGCCATTTGTTTATGTACCTCAAAAGCTTGACTTGGAGATAAAAGGAAGTAAAGTATATCGGATTTTATCCTTAGTAACTTCATATGCATTCTTTTTCCCCAAATCATCTGAGCACTTCTATCATATTGCAATGTCCTTCCCAAGATTATGTGACTTTCATGCATGGGCACCACATCACACAAAAACTTTATCCTTGAACATCCTTATCCCAAACTCTATCTCCACTTGTTAATCCACCTTAATTTCACCATTATTATTCAACCAAGAAAGCTTACAAGGCATAGGATGTGCCTTATTAGTTTAACCTTTTGATAATTAATTGAGAATAATTCTCATTTTGAAGTTGTTCATGGTTTTAACTCCTTCTGATCTAGCTCCTTTGCCCGTTGATGAGTATTATAATGTAGAAGTTTATTCTAGGGGCAGGATTATACACAAAGAATGCATCAACAAGTAGCCGAGAACATCACAAAGCGGAATGAGCAATTTGCGTAAATATGCCAACAAAGGCCGAAAGCAAAGATCCTTTGATGCTATTGAAAGCCCGAAAGCAAATTTGGTGATTGGGTTTGGTTACACCTTAGGAAAGACCAATTTCCTATTGAAAGAGAGAGCAAATTGCATCCAAGGGGCGATGGACCTTTTCAAGTTGTTGCTAGGGTGAATGATAATGCGTACAAGATGGACTTGAAAGGTGAGTATGGCGTACATTCTACGTTTAATGTTTCCCACTTATCCCCTTTTGATTTTGATACATATTATGCTGATGATGATTCGAGGACCAATCATGCTCTTCAAGGGGGAGGGGATGATAAAGGATCATCCAAGGGGCTGCCCTATTCAAGAGATCCCTTATCCAGGCTAAGAGGACCAATGATTAGACAAAAGGAGAAAGATGGTGAATCAACTAATTTCAAGATTGGTCCTAGAATTCAAAGTTAAAGAGGAAGCTAAACTTCACTTAGAAGATGATGACAAAGTCAACCTCTTAACTTTACAAGACATTCAATTTGACCCAAACAAGCAAAGTGGCTAAGAATGGCATTTTAGTCTTTTATACAATTAAAGTCTTTTCTAGACTTTAATTATTTTCGTCTTTCTATTTACTATTTTTAGCCATGTTGGCCGCATCAAAGGATTCGGTTTGCTTAGACGGACTTCCCCGATAAGACATGTTATACTTTCAAGAAAAACACACACAAACTGTTAGATAACAAAGCAAAATTCTCTCTTTATTCCAACACTACTCTTAAAAGAACTTCGTACTCTAGATGAATTGAAAGGTTCCTAACTTGTTGCGTTGGTACGAAGATGAAAAATAGGAAAGATAACCTATCTTTGAACTACACGAAAAGCTTAAAGAAAGAAAACACGAATAATCTTGAAAAGGAATCACGAATAAAATGCCTATAAAAGCTTCACAACCCATAAAATGAACGAGCTTGCGTAGCACTTGTTGGGCTCGCCAATCAACAATGGCTTGTATTTTTTTCCCGGATCAACACTTATACCGTGAGAACTAACAATGTATCCAAGACAAGAATAGAGTTAGTGCAAAAAACAAATTTTTTTGAGTTTGCATACAAAGTTTGTTCCTTTAATATAGTAAAAACAGCCCTAAAATGTTCAATATGATCTTCTAGGGTTTTACTATAAACAAGTATATCATCGAAATAAACTACAACAAATTTTCCAAAACAATGTCTAAAGATGTAGTTCATTAGTCTCATGAAAGTACTAGGTGCGTCAGTAAGACCAAAAGGCATAACAATCCATATTTAGTCTTAAAAGCGGTTTTCCATTCGCCACCTTCTTTCATTCTTATTTGGGGATATCCTTGAGTTAAATCGATTTTAGAAAAGGCCACTTAACTCATCTAGCATATCATCTAAGCGAGGAATCGGATGTCTATATTTAATAGTTATTTTATTAATATCGCGACAATCCGTACATAATCTAAAAGTCCCTTCTTTCTTAGGTACTAAAATAACCGGACTAGCACAAGGACTTAAAGATTCTCTTACCTGCTCCTTCTCCAAAAGTAAATCGACTTGCCTTTGAATTTCGCGATTTTCATCCGGATTTTCGCTATAGGCCGCACGGTTTGGAAGACTTGCTCCCGGAATGAAGTCGATTTGATGCTCGATTCTTCCCCTAATCGAGGCGGCTCTCTCGCAACTCTTTCGGGGAAATACGCCCCTGAATTCCTCCAAGAGATCAAAGAAGCAAGACTAGATAGAGAAGTAGATGTTAGATCAAAAGAAAAAGTGTTAGTAGCGAGAGACCTTTCGGTTTCTCTAAAACTACAAAAACAACAAGTTGTTTTGCTCTAATCGCCCTATCTACCTTCCCTGTTGATAAATAAACACTCTTTTTCTCTCCTTTTGCGAGCTTGCCTTTTCGTCTAACTAAGCTCACCGCTTTGGGTCCTTTTTTTGCTTCGGATTTTAACCTCATGGGCAGGATCACTCCACTCGCTATCTTTTTTCTCTTTTCTCTCTATTCATGGCCATTTGTTTATGTACCTCAAAAGCTTGACTTGGAGATAAAAGGAAGTAAAGTATATCGGATTTTATCCTTAGTAACTTCATATGCATTCTTTTTCCCCAAATCATCTGAGCACTTCTATCATATTGCAATGTCCTTCCCAAGATTATGTGACTTTCATGCATGGGCACCACATCACACAAAAACTTTATCCTTGAACATCCTTATCCCAAACTCTATCTCCACTTGTTAATCCACCTTAATTTCACCATTATTATTCAACCAAGAAAGCTTACAAGGCATAGGATGTGCCTTATTAGTTTAACCTTTTTGATAATTAATTGAGAATAATTCTCATTTTGAAGTTGTTCATGGTTTTAACCCCTTAACCCCTTTCTGATCTAGCTCCTTTGCCCGTTGATGAGTATTATAATGTAGAAGTTTATTCTAGGGGCAGGATTATACACAAAGAATGCATCAACAAGTAGCCGAGAACATCACAAAGCGGAATGAGCAATTTGCGTAAATATGCCAACAAAGGCCGAAAGCAAAGATCCTTTGATGCTATTGAAAGCCCGAAAGCAAATTTGGTGATTGGGTTTGGTTACACCTTAGGAAAGACCAATTTCCTATTGAAAGAGAGAGCAAATTGCATCCAAGGGGGCGATGGACCTTTTCAAGTTGTTGCTAGGGTGAATGATAATGCGTACAAGATGGACTTGAAAGGTGAGTATGGCGTACATTCTACGTTTAATGTTTCCCACTTATCCCCTTTTGATTTTGATACATATTATGCTGATGATGATTCGAGGACCAATCATGCTCTTCAAGTGGGGAGGGATGATAAAGGATCATCCAAGGGGCTGCCCTATTCAAGAGATCCCTTATCCAAAGCTAAGAGGACCAATGATTAGACAAAAGGAGAAAGATGGTGAATCAACTAATTTCAAGATTGGTCCTAGAATTCAAAGTTAAAGAGGAAGCTAAACTTCACTTAGAAGATGATGACAAAGTCAACCTCTTAACTTTACAAGACATTCAATTCGACCCAAACAAGCAAAGTGGCTAAGAATGGCATTTTAGTCTTTTATACAATTAAAGTCTATTTTCGTCTTTCTATTTACTATTTTTAGCCATGTTGGCCGTATCAAAGGATTCAGTTTGCTTAGATGGACTTCCCCGATAAGAGATGTTATACTTTCATGAAAAAACACACACAAACCGTTAGATAACAAAGCAAAATTCTCTCTTTATTCCAACACTACTCTTAAAAGAACTTCGTACTCTAGATGAATTGAAAGGTTCCTAACTTGTTGCGTTGGTACGAAGATGAAAAATAGGAAAGATAACCTATCTTTGAACTACACGAAAAGCTTAAAGAAAGAAAAACACGAATAATCTTGAAAAGGAATCACTGAATAAAATGCCTATAAAAGCTTCACAACCCATAAAATGAACGAGCTTGCGTAGCACTTGTTGGGCTCGCCAATCAACAATGGCTTGTATTTTTTCCGATCAACACTTATACCGTGAGAACTAACAATGTATCCAAGACAAGAATAGAGTTAGTGCAAAAAAACAAATTTTTTGAGTTTGGCATACAAAGTTTGTTCCTTTAATATAGTAAAAACAGCCCTAAGATGTTCAATATTATCTCCTAGGGTTTTACTATAAACAAGTATATCACCGAAATAAACTACAACAAATTTTCCAAAACAATGTCTAAAGATGTAGTTCATTAGTCTCATGAAAGTACTAGCTGCGTTAGTAAGACCAAAAGGCATAACAATCCATTCATATAATCCATATTTAGTCCTAAAAGCGCTCTTCCATTCGTCACGTTCTTTCATTCTTATTTGGGGATATCCTTGAGTTAAATCGATTTTAGAAAAGACTAAAGCGCCACTTAACTCATCTAGCATATCATCTAAGCGAGGAATCGGATGTCTATACTTAATAGTTATTTTATTAATATCGCGACAATCCGTACATAATCTAAAAGTCCCTTCTTTCTTTGGTACTAAAATAACCGGACTACCACAAGGACATAAAGATTCTCTTACCTCGCTCCTTCTCCAAAAGTAAATCGACTTGCCTTTGAATTTCGCGATTTTCATCCGGATTTTCACTATAGGCCGCACGGTTTGGAAGACTTGCTCCCTGAATGAAGTCGATTTGATGCTCGATTCTTCCCCTAATTGAGGCGGCCCTCTCGCAACTCTTTCGGGGAAATACGTCCCCTGAATTCCTCCAAGAGATCAAAGCAGCAAGACTAGATAGAGAAGTAGATGTTAGATCAAAAGAAAAAGTGTTAGTAGCGAGAGACCTTTCGGTTTCTCTAAAACTACAAAAACAACAAGTTGTTTTGCTCTAATTGCCCTATCTACCTTTCCCTGGGTTGATAAATAAACACTCTTTTTCTCTCCTTTTGCGAGCTTGCCTTTTCGTCTAACTAAGCTCACCGCTTTGGGTCCTTTTTTTGCTTCGGATTTTAACTCATGGGCGTGGATCACTCCACTCGCTATCTTTTTTCTCTTTTCTCTCTATTCATGGCCATTTGTTTATGTACCTCAAAAGCTTGACTTGGAGATAAAAGGAAGTAAAGTATATCGGATTTTATCCTTAGTAACTTCATATGCATTCTTTTTCCCCCAAATCATCTGAGCACTTCTATCATATTGCAATGTCCTTCCCAAGATTATGTGACTTACGTGCATGGGCACCACATCACACAAAAACTTTATCCTTGAACATCCTTATCCCAAACTCTATCTCCACTTGTTAATCCACCTTAATTTCACCATTATTATTCAACCAAGAAAGCTTACAAGGCATAGGATGTGCCTTATTAGTTTAACTCTTTTGATAATTAATTGAGAATAATTCTCATTTTGAAGTTGTTCATGGTTTTAACCCCTTAACCCCTTCTGATCTAGCTCCTTTGCCCGTTGATGAGTATTATAATGTAGAAGTTTATTCTAGGGGCAGGATTATACACAAAGAATGCATCAACAAGTAGCCGAGAACATCACAAAGCGGAATGAGCAATTTGCTAAATATGCCAACAAAGGCCGAAAGCAAAGATCCTTTGATGCTATTGAAAGCCCGAAAGCAAATTTGGTGATTGGGTTTGGTTACACCTTAGGAAAGACCAATTTCCTATTGAAAGAGAGAGCAAATTGCATCCAAGGGGCGATGGACCTTTTCAAGTTGTTGCTAGGGTGAATGATAATGCGTACAAGATGGACTTGAAAGGTGAGTATGGCGTACATTCTACGTTTAATGTTTCCCACTTATCCCCTTTTGATTTTGATACATATTATGCTCGATGATGATTCGAGGACCAATCATGCTCTTCAAGTGGGGAGGGGATGATAAAGGATCATCCAAGGGGCTGCCCTATTCAAGAGATCCCTTATCCAAAGCTAAGAGGACCAATGATTAGACAAAAGGAGAAAGATGGTGAATCAACTAATTTCAAGATTGGTCCTAGAATTCAAAGTTAAAGAGGAAGCTAAACTTCACTTAGAAGATGATGACAAAGTCAACCTCTTAACTTTACAAGACATTCAATTTGACCCAAACAAGCAAAGTGGCTAAGAATGGCATTTTAGTCTTTTTATACAATTAAAGTCTTTTCTAGACTTTAATTATTTTCGCTCTTTCTATTTACTATTTTTTAGCCATGTTGGCCGCATCAAAGGATTCGGGTTTGCTTAGACGGACTTCCCGATAAGACATGTTATACTTTCAAGAAAAAACACACACAAACCGTTAGATAACAAAGCAAAATTCTCTCTTTATTCCAACACTACTCTTAAAAGAACTTCGTACTCTAGATGAATTGAAAGGTTCCTAACTTGTTGCGTTGGTACGAAGATGAAAAATAGGAAAGATAACCTATCTTTGAACTACACGAAAAGCTTAAAGAAAGAAAAACACGAATAATCTTGAAAAGGAATCACTGAATAAAATGCCTATAAAAGCTTCACAACCCATAAAATGAACGAGCTTGCGTAGCACTTGTTGGGCTCGCCAATCAACAATGGCTTGTATTTTTTTCCCGATCAACACTTATACCGTGAGAACTAACAATGTATCCAAGACAAGAATAGAGTTAGTGCAAAAAACAAATTTTTTTGAGTTTGGCATACAAAGTTTGTTCCTTTAATGTAGTAAAAACAGCCCTAAGATGTTCAATATGATCTTCTAGGGTTTTACTATAAACAAGCATATCATCGAAATAAACCACAACAAATTTTCCAAAACAATGTCTAAAGATGTAGTTCATTAGTCTCATGAAAGTACTAGGTGCGTTAGTAAGACCAAAAGGCATAACAATCCATTCATATAATCCATATTTAGTCTTAAAAGCGCTCTTCCATTCGCCACGTTTCTTTCATTCTTATTTGGGGATATCCTTGAGTTAAATCGATTTTAGAAAAGATTAAAGCGCCACTTAACTCATCTAGCATATCATCTAAGCTGAGGAATCGGATGTCTATATTTAATAGTTATTTTATTAATATCGCGACAATCCGTAAATAATCTAAAAGTCCCTTCTTTCTTTGGTACTAAAATAACCTGACTAGCACAAGGACATAAAGATTCTCTTACCTCGCTCCTTCTCCAAAAGTAAATCGACTTGCCTTTGAATTTCGCGATTTTCATCCGGATTTTCACTATAGGCCGCACGGTTTGGAAGACTTGCTCCCTGAATGAAGTCGATTTGATGCTCGATTCTTCCCCTAATCGAGGCGGCCCTCTCGCAACTCTTTCGGGAAATACGTCCCCTGAATTCCTCCAAGAGATCAGCAGCAAGACTAGATAGAGAAGTAGATGTTAGATCAAAAGAAAAAGTGTTAGTAGCGAGAGACCTTTCGGTTTCTCTAAAACTACAAAAACAACAAGTTGTTTTGCTCTAATTGCCCCTATCTACCTTTCCCGGGTTGATAAATAAACACTCTTTTTCTCTCCTTTTGCGAGCTTGCCTTTCGTCTAACTAAGCTCACCGCTTTGGGTCCTTTTTTTGCTTCGGATTTTAACTCATGGGCGTGGATCACTCCACTCGCTATCTTTTTTCTCTTTTCTCTCTATTCATGGCCATTTGTTTATGTACCTCAAAAAGCTTGACTTGGAGATAAAAGGAAGTAAAGTATATCGGATTTTATCCTTAGTAACTTCATATGCATTCTTTTTCCCCCAAATCATCTGAGCACTTCTATCATATTGCAATGTCCTTCCCAAGATTATGTGACTTGCGTGCATGGGCACCACATCACACAAAACTTTATCCTTGAACATCCTTATCCCAAACTCTATCTCCACTTGTTAATCCACCTTAATTTCACCATTATTATTCAACCAAGAAAGCTTACAAGGCATAGGATGTGCCTTATTAGTTTAACCTTTTGATAATTAATTGAGAATAATTCTCATTTTGAAGTTGTTCATGGTTTTAACCCCTTAACCCCTTCGGATCTAGCTCCTTTGCCCGTTGATGAGTATTATAATGTAGAAGTTTATTCTAGGGGCAGGATTATACACAAAGAATGCATCAACAAGTAGCCGAGAACATCACAAAGCGGAATGAGCAATTTGCGTAAATATGCCAACAAAGGCCGAAAGCAAAGATCCTTTGATGCTATTGAAAGCCCGAAAGCAAATTTGGTGATTGGGTTTGGTTACACCTTAGGAAAGACCAATTTCCTATTGAAAGAGAGAGCAAATTGCATCCAAGGGGCGATGGACCTTTTCAAGTTGTTGCTAGGGTGAATGATAATGCGTACAAGATGGACTTGAAAGGTGAGTATGGCGTACATTCTACGTTTAATGTTTCCCACTTATCCCCTTTTGATTTTGATACATATTATGCTGATGATGATTCGAGGACCAATCATGCTCTTCAAGGGGGAGGGGATGATAAAGGATCATCCAAGGGGCTGCCCTATTCAAGAGATCCCTTATCCAAAGCTAAGAGGACCAATGATTAGACAAAAGGAGAAAGATGGTGAATCAACTAATTTCAAGATTGGTCCTAGAATTCAAAGTTAAAGAGGAAGCTAAACTTCACTTAGAAGATGATGACAAAGTCAACCTCTTAACTTTACAAGACATTCAATTTGACCCAAACAAGCAAAGTGGCTAAGAATGGCATTTTAGTCTTTTTATACAATTAAAGTCTTTTCTAGACTTTAATTATTTTCGCCTTTTCTATTTACTATTTTTTAGCCATGTTGGCCGCATCAAAGGATTCTGGGTTTGCTTAGACGGACTTCCCGATAAGACATGTTATACTTTCAAGAAAAACACACACAAACCGTTAGATATCAAAGCAAAATTCCCTCTTTATTCCAACACTACTCTTAAAAAGAACTTCGTACTCTAGATGAATTGAAAGGTTCCTAACTTGTTGCGTTGGTACGAAGATGAAAAAATAGGAAAGATAACCTATCTTTGAACTACACGAAAAGCTTAAAGAAAGAAAAACACGAATAATCTTGAAAAGGAATCACGAATAAAATGCCTATAAAAGCTTCACAACCCATAAAATGAACGAGCTTGCGTAGCACTTGTTGGGCTCGCCAATCAACAATGGCTTGTATTTTTTTCCCGATCAACACTTATACCGTGAGAACTAACAATGTATCCAAGACAAGAATAGAGTTAGTGCAAAAAACAAATTTTTTTGAGTTTGGCATACAAAGTTTGTTCCTTTAATATAGTAAAAACAGCCCTAAGATGTTCAATATGATCTTCTAGGGTTTTACTATAAACAAGTATATCATCGAAATAAACTACAACAAATTTTCCAAAACAATGTCTAAAGATGTAGTTCATTAGTCTCATGAAAGTACTAGGTGCGTTAGTAAGACCAAAAGGCATAACAATCCATTCATATAATCCATATTTAGTCTTAAAAGCGGTTTTCCATTCGTCACCTTCTTTCATTCTTATTTGGGGATATCCTTGAGTTAAATCAATTTTAGAAAAGATTAAGGCGCCACTTAACTCATCTAGCATATCATCTAAGCGAGGAATCGGATGTCTATATTTAATGGTTATTTTATTAATATCGCGACAATCCGTACATAATCTAAAAGTCCCTTCTTTCTTAGGTATTAAAATAACCGGACTAGCACAAGGACTTAAAGATTCTCTTACCTGCTCCTTCTCCAAAAGTAAGTCGACTTGCCTTTGAATTTCCCGAGTTTCATCCGGATTTTCACTATAGGCAGCACGGTTTGGAAGACTTGCTCCCGGAATGAAGTGGATTTGATGCTCGATTCTTCCCCTAATCGAGGCGGCTCTCTCAGCAACTCTTTCGGGGAAATACGTCCCTGAATTCCCTCCAAGAGATCAGCAGCAAGACTAGATAGAGAAGTAGATGTTAGATCAAAAGAAAAAGTGTTAGTAGCGAGAGACCTTTCGGTTTCTCTAAAACTACAAAAACAACAAGTTGTTTTGCTCTAATCGCCCTATCTACCTTTCCCTGGGTTGATAAATAAACACTCTTTTTCTCTCCTTTTGCGAGCTTGCCTTTCGTCTAACTAAGCTCACCGCTTTTGGGTCCTTTTTTTGCTTCGGATTTTAACTCATGGGCGTGGATCACTTTTTCCACTCGCTATCTTTTTTTCTCTTTTTCTCTCTATTTATGGCCATTTGTTTATGTACCTCACAAGCTTGACTAGGAGATAAAAGGAAGTAATGTATATCGGATTTTATCCTTCGTAACTTCATATACATTCTTTTTCCCCCCAAATCATCTGAGCACTTCTATCATATTGCAATGTCCTTCCCAAGATTATGTGACTAGCGGTCATGGGAACCACATCACACAAAACTTTATCCTTGAACATCCCTATCCCAAACTCTATCTCCACTTGTTTATCCACCTTAATTTCACCATTATTATTCAACCAAGACAGCTTACAAGGCATAGGATGTGCCTTGTTAGTTTAACATTTTGATAATTAACTGAGAATAATTCTCCTTTTAAAGTTGTTTATGGTTTTAACCCTAAACCCCTTCGGATCTAGCTCCTTTGCCCGTTGATGAGTATTATAATGTAGAAGTTTATTCTAGGGGCAGGATTATACACAAAGAATGCATCAACAAGTAGCCGAGAACATCACAAAGCGGAATGAGCAATTTGCGAAATATGCCAACAAAGGCCGAAAGCAAAGATCCTTTGATGCTATTGAAAGCCCGAAAGCAAATTTGGTGATTGGGTTTGGTTACACCTTAGGAAAGACCAATTTCCTATTGAAAGAGAGAGCAAATTGCATCCAAGGGGCGATGGACCTTTTCAAGTTGTTGCTAGGGTGAATGATAATGCGTACAAGATGGACTTGAAAGGTGAGTATGGCGTACATTCTACGTTTAATGTTTCCCACTTATCCCCTTTTGATTTTGATACAGATTATGTCATGACGATGATGATTCGAGGACCAATCATGCTCTTCAAGGGGGAGGGGATGATAAAGGATCATCCAAGGGGCTGCCCTATTCAAGAGATCCCTTATCCAGGCTAAGAGGACCAATGATTAGACAAAAGGAGAAAGATGGTGAATCAACTAATTTCAAGATTGGTCCTAGAATTCAAAGTTAAAGACGAAGCGAAACTTCACTTAGAAGATGATGACAAAGTCAACCTCTTAACTTTACAAAACATTCAATTCGACCCAAACAAGCAAAGTGGCTAAGAAGGGCATTTTAGTCTTTTTATACAATTAAAGTCTATTTTCGTCTTTCTATTTACTATTTTTAGCCATGTTGGCCGCATCAAAGGATTCGGTTTGCTTAGACGGACTTCCCCGATAAGACATGTTATACTTTCAAGAAAAACACACACAAACTGTTAGATAACAAAGCAAAATTCTCTCTTTATTCCAACACTACTCTTAAAAGAACTTCGTACTCTAGATGAATTGAAAGGTTCCTAACTTGTTGCGTTGGTACGAAGATGAAAAATAGGAAAGATAACCTATCTTTGAACTACACGAAAAGCTTAAAGAAAGAAAACACGAATAATCTTGAAAAGGAATCACGAATAAAATGCCTATAAAAGCTTCACAACCCATAAAATGAACGAGCTTGCGTAGCACTTGTTGGGCTCGGCCAATCAACAATGGCTTGTATTTTTTTCCCGGATCAACACTTATACCGTGAGAACTAACAATGTATCCAAGACAAGAATAGAGTTAGTGCAAAAAACAAATTTTTTTGAGTTTGGCATACAAAGTTTGTTCCTTTAATGTAGTAAAAACAGCCCTAAGATGTTCAATATGATCTTCTAGGGTTTTACTATAAACAAGCATATCATCGAAATAAACCACAACAAATTTTCCAAAACAATGTCTAAAGATGTAGTTCATTAGTCTCATGAAAGTACTAGGTGCGTTAGTAAGACCAAAAGGCATAACAATCCATTCATATAATCCATATTTAGTCTTAAAAGCGCTCTTCCATTCGCCACGCTTTCTTTCATTCTTATTTGGGGATATCCTTGAGTTAAATCGATTTTAGAAAAGATTAAAGCGCCACTTAACTCATCTAGCATATCATCTAAGCGAGGAATCGGATGTCTATATTTAATAGTTATTTTATTAATATCGCGACAATCCGTAAATAATCTAAAAGTCCCTTCTTTCTTTGGTACTAAAATAACCGGACTAGCACAAGGACATAAAGATTCTCTTACCTGCTCCTTCTCCAAAAGTAAATCGACTTGCCTTTGAATTTCGCGATTTTCATCCGGATTTTCACTATAGGCCGCACGGTTTGGAAGACTTGCTCCCTGAATGAAGTCGATTTGATGCTCGATTCTTCCCCTAATTGAGGCGGCTCTCTCGCAACTCTTTGGGAAATACGTCCCTCGAATTCCTCCAAGAGATCAAGCAGCAAGACTAGATAGAGAAGTAGATGTTAGATCAAAAGAAAAAGTGTTAGTAGCGAGAGACCTTTCGGTTTCTCTAAAAACTACAAAAACAACAAGTTGTTTTGCTCTAATTGCCCTATCTACCTTTCCCGGGTTGATAAATAAACACTCTTTTCTCTCCTTTTGCGAGCTTGCCTTTCGTCTAACTAAGCTCACTGCTTTTGGGTCCTTTTTTGCTTCGGATTTTAACTCATGGGCAGGATCACTTTTTCCACTCGCTATCTTTTTCTCTTTTCTCTCTATTCATGGCCATTTGTTTATGTACCTCAAAAGCTTGACTTGGAGATAAAAGGAAGTAAAGTATATCGGATTTTATCCTTAGTAACTTCATATGCATTCTTTTTCCCCAAATCATCGGCACTTCTATCATATTGCAATGTCCTTCCCAAGATTATGTGACTTGCGGGCATGGGCACCACATCACACAAAACTTTATCCTTGAACATCCTTATCCCAAACTCTATCTCCACTTGTTAATCCACCTTAATTTCACCATTATTATTCAACCAAGAAAGCTTACAAGGCATAGGATGTGCCTTATTAGTTTAACCTTTTGATAATTAATTGAGAATAATTCTCATTTTGAAGTTGTTCATGGTTTTAACCCCTTAACCCCTTCGGATCTAGCTCCTTTGCCCGTTGATGAGTATTATAATGTAGAAGTTTATTCTAGGGGCAGGATTATACACAAAGAATGCATCAACAAGTAGCCGAGAACATCACAAAGCGGAATGAGCAATTTGCGAAATATGCCAACAAAGGCCGAAAGCAAAGATCCTTTGATGCTATTGAAAGCCCGAAAGCAAATTTGGTGATTGGGTTTGGTTACACCTTAGGAAAGACCAATTTCCTATTGAAAGAGAGAGCAAATTGCATCCAAGGGGCGATGGACCTTTTCAAGTTGTTGCTAGGGTGAATGATAATGCGTACAAGATGGACTTGAAAGGTGAGTATGGCGTACATTCTACGTTTAATGTTTCCCACTTATCCCCTTTTGATTTTGATACATATTATGTCTGATGATGATGATTCGAGGACCAATCATGCTCTTCAAGGGGGGAGGGATGATAAAGGATCATCCAAGGGGCTGCCCTATTCAAGAGATCCCTTATCCAGGCTAAGAGGACCAATGATTAGACAAAAGGAGAAAGATGGTGAATCAACTAATTTCAAGATTGGTCCTAGAATTCAAAGTTAAAGAGGAAGCTAAACTTCACTTAGAAGATGATGACAAAGTCAACCTCTTAACTTTACAAGACATTCAATTTGACCCAAACAAGCAAAGTGGCTAACAAGGGCATTTTAGTCTTTTTATACAATTAAAGTCTTTTCTAGACTTTAATTATTTTCGTCTTTCTATTTACTATTTTTAGCCATGTTGGCCGCATCAAAGGATTCGGTTTGCTTAGACGGACTTCCCCGATAAGACATGTTATACTTTCAAGAAAAACACACACAAACTGTTAGATATCAAAGCAAAATTCTCTCTTTATTCCAACACTACTCTTAAAAGAACTTCGTACTCTAGATGAATTGAAAGGTTCCTAACTTGTTGCGTTGGTACGAAGATGAAAAATAGGAAAGATAACCTATCTTTGAACTACACGAAAAGCTTAAAGAAAGAAAAACACGAATAATCTTGAAAAGGAATCACGAATAAAATGCCTATAAAAGCTTCACAACCCATAAAATGAACGAACTTGCGTAGCACTTGTTGGGCTCGGCCAATCAACAATGGCTTGTATTTTTTCCGGATCAACACTTATACCGTGAGAACTAACAATGTATCCAAGACAAGAATAGAGTTAGTGCAAAAAACAAATTTTTTTGAGTTTGGCATACAAAGTTTGTTCCTTTAATGTAGTAAAAACAGCCCCTAAGATGTTCAATATGATCTTCTAGGGTTTTACTATAAACAAGCATATCATCGAAATAAACCACAACAAATTTTCCAAAACAATGTCTAAAGATGTAGTTCATTAGTCTCATGAAAGTACTAGGTGCGTTAGTAAGACCAAAAGGCATAACAATCCATTCATATAATCCATATTTAGTCTTAAAAGCGCTCTTCCATTCGTCACGTTCTTTCATTCTTATTTGGGGATATCCTTGAGTTAAATCGATTTTAGAAAAGATTAAAGCGCCACTTAACTCATCTAGCATATCATCTAAGCGAGGAATCGGATGTCTATATTTAATAGTTATTTTATTAATATCGCGACAATCCGTAAATAATCTAAAAGTCCCTTCTTTCTTTGGTACTAAAATAACCGGACTAGCACAAGGACATAAAGATTCTCTTACCTGCTCCTTCTCCAAAAGTAAATCGACTTGCCTTTGAATTTCGCGATTTTCATCCGGATTTTCACTATAGGCCGCACGGTTTGGAAGACTTGCTCCCGGAATGAAGTCGATTTGATGCTCGATTCTTCCCCTAATTGGAGGCGGCCCTCTCGGCAACTCTTTGGGAAATACGTCCTTGAATTCCTCCAAGAGATCAGCAGCAAGACTAGATAGAGAAGTAGATGTTAGATCAAAAGAAAAAGTGTTAGTAGCGAGAGACCTTTCGGTTTCTCTAAAAACTACAAAAACAACAAGTTGTTTTGCTCTAATTGCCCTATCTACCTTTCCCGGGTTGATAAATAAACACTCTTTTCTCTCCTTTTGCGAGCTTGCCTTTTGTCTAACTAAGCTCACTGCTTTTGGGTCCTTTTTTGCTTCGGATTTTAACTCATGGGCAGGATCACTTTTTCCACTCGCTATCTTTTTCTCTTTTCTCTCTATTCATGGCCATTTGTTTATGTACCTCAAAAGCTTGACTTGGAGATAAAAGGAAGTAAAGTATATCGGATTTTATCCTTAGTAACTTCATATGCATTCTTTTTCCCCAAATCATCGGCACTTCTATCATATTGCAATGTCCTTCCCAAGATTATGTGACTTGCGGGCATGGGCACCACATCACACAAAACTTTATCCTTGAACATCCTTATCCCAAACTCTATCTCCACTTGTTAATCCACCTTAATTTCACCATTATTATTCAACCAAGAAAGCTTACAAGGCATAGGATGTGCCTTATTAGTTTAACCTTTTGATAATTAATTGAGAATAATTCTCATTTTGAAGTTGTTCATGGTTTTAACCCCTTAGCCGGATCTAGCTCCTTTGCCCGTTGATGAGTATTATAATGTAGAAGTTTATTCTAGGGGCAGGGATTATACACAAAGAATGCATCAACAAGTAGCGAGAACATCACAAAGCGGAATGAGCAATTTGCGAAATATGCCAACAAAGGCGAAAGCAAAGATCCTTTGATGCTATTGAAAGCCCGAAAGCAAATTTGGTGATTGGGTTTGGTTACACCTTAGGAAAGACCAATTTCCTATTGAAAGAGAGAGCAAATTGCATCGAGGGGCGATGGACCTTTTCAAGTTGTTGCTAGGGTGAATGATAATGCGTACAAGATGGACTTGAAAGGTGAGTATGGCGTACATTCTACGTTTAATGTTTCCCACTTATCCCCTTTTTGATTTTGATACATATTATGTTGATGATGATGATTCGAGGACCAATCATGCTCTTCGAGGGGGAGGGATGATAAAGGATCATCCAAGGGGCTGCCCTATTCAAGAGATCCCTTATCCAGGGCTAAGAGGACCAATGATTAGACAAAAGGACAAAGATGGTGAATCAACTAATTTCAAGATTGGTCCTAGAATTCAAAGTTAAAGAGGAAGCTAAACTTCACTTAGAAGATGATGACAAAGTCAACCTCTTAACTTTACAAGACATTCAATTTGACCCCGAACAAGCAAAGTGGCTAAGAATGGCATTTTAGTCTTTTATACAATTAAAGTCTATTTCTAGACTTTAATTATTTTAAATCTTTCTATTTACTATTTTTTAGCCATGTTGGCCGCATCAAAGGATTCGGTTTGCTTAGACGGACTTCCCCAGATAAGACATGTTATACTTTCAAGAAAAACACACACAAGCTGTTAGATATCAAAGCAAAATTCTCTCTTTATTCCAACACTACTCTTAAAAGAACTTAGTACTCTAGATGAATTGAAAGGTTCCTAACTTGTTGCGTTGAGTACGAAGATGAAAAAATAGGAAAGATAACCTATCTTTGAACTACGAAAAGCTTAAAGAAAGAAAACACGAATAATCTTGAAAAGGAATCACGAATAAAATGCCTATAAAAGCTTCACAACCCATAAAATGAGCGAGACTTGCGTAGCACCCTGTTGGGCTCGGCCAATCAACAATGGCTTGTATTTTTTCGGATCAACACTTATACAGTGAGAACTAACAATGTATCCAAGGCAGGTAAATAGAGTTAGTGCAAAAAAACAAATTTTTTTGAGTTTGGCATACAAAGTTTGTTCCTTTAATGTAGTAAAAACAGCCACTAAGATGTTCAATATGATCTTCTAGGGTTTTACTATAAACAAGCATATCATCGAAATAAACCACAACAAATTTTCCAAAACAATGTCTAAAGATGTAGTTCATTAGTCTCATGAAAGTACTAGGTGCGTTAGTAAGACCAAAAGGCATAACAATCCATTCATATAATCCATATTTAGTCTTAAAAGCGCTCTTCCATTCGTCACGTTCTTTCATTCTTATTTGGGGATATCCTTGAGTTAAATCGATTTTAGAAAAGATTAAAGCGCCACTTAACTCATCTAGCATATCATCTAAGCGAGGAATCGGATGTCTATATTTAATAGTTATTTTATTAATATCGCGACAATCCGTAAATAATCTAAAAGTCCCTTCTTTCTTTGGTACTAAAATAACTAGGGACTAGCACAAGGACATAAAGATTCTCTTACTGCTCCTTCTCCAAAAGTAAATCGACTTGCCTTTGAATTTCGCGATTTTCATCCAGGATTTTCACTATAGGCCGCACGGTTTGGAAGACTTGCTCCGGAATGAAGTCGATTTGATGCTCGATTCTTCCCCTAATTGGAGGCGGCCCTCTCGGCAACTCTTTGGGAAATACGTCCTTGAATTCCTCAAGAGATCAGTGACAAGACTAGATAGAGAAGTAGATGTTAGATCAAAAGAAAAAGTGTTAGTAGCGAGAGACCTTTCGGTTTCTCTAAAAACTACAAAAAACAACAAGTTGTTTTGCTCTAATTACCCTATCTACCTTTCCCAGGGTTGATAAATAAACACTCTTTTCTCTCCTTTTGCGAGCTTGCCTTTTGTCTAACTAAGCTCCTTTGCTTTTGGGTCCTTTTTTGCTTGGATTTTAACTCATGGGCGGGATCACTTTTCCCACTCGCTATCTTTTTTCTCTTTTCTCTCTATTCATGGCCATTTGTTTATGTACCTCAAAAGCTTGACTTGGAGATAAAAAGGAAGTAAAGTATATCGGATTTTATCCTTAGTAACTTCATATGCATTCTTTTTCCCCAAATCATCGGCACTTCTATCATATTGCAATGTCCTTCCCAAGATTATGTGACTTGCGGGCATGGGCACCACATCACACAAAACTTTATCCTTGAACATCCTTATCCCAAACTCTATCTCCACTTGTTAATCCACCTTAATTTCACCATTATTATTCAACCAAGAAAGCTTACAAGGCATAGGATGTGCCTTATTAGTTTAACCTTTTGATAATTAATTGAGAATAATTCTCATTTTGAAGTTGTTCATGGTTTTAACCCCTTCGGATCTAGCTCCTTTGCCCGTTGATGAGTATTATAATGTAGAAGTTTATTCTAGAGGGCGGGATTATACACAAAGAATGCATCAACAAGTAGCGAGAACATCACAAAGCGGAATGAGCAATTTGCGAAATATGCCAACAAAGTAGAAAGCAAAGATCCTTTGATGCTATTGAAAGCCGAAAGCAAATTTGGTGATTGGGTTTGGTTACACCTTAGGAAAGACCAATTTCCTATTGAAAGAGAAAGCAAATTGCATCGAGGGGCGATGGACCTTTTCAAGTTGTTGCTAGGGTGAATGATAATGCGTACAAGATGGACTTGAAAGGTGAGTATGGCGTACATTCTACGTTTAATGTTTCCCACTTATCCCACTTTTGATTTTGATACATATTATGTTGATGATGATGATTCGAGGACCAATCATGCTCTTCAAGGGGAGGGGATGATAAAGGATCATCCAAGGGGCTGCCCTATTCAAGAGATCCCTTATCCAGGCTAAGAGGACCAATGATTAGACAAAAGGAGAAAGATGGTGAATCAACTAATTTCAAGATTGGTCCTAGAATTCAAAGTTAAAGAGGAAGCTAAACTTCACTTAGAAGATGATGACAAAGTCAACCTCTTAACTTTACAAGACATTCAATTTGACCCAAACAAGCAAAGTGGCTAAGAATGGCATTTTAGTCTTTTATACAATTAAAGTCTTTTCTAGACTTTAATTATTTTAAATCTTTCTATTTACTATTTTTTAGCCATGTTGGCCGCATCAAAGGATTCGGTTTGCTTAGACGGACTTCCCAGATAAGACATGTTATACTTTCAAGAAAAAACACACAAAGCTGTTAGATATCAAAGCAAAATTCTCTCTTTATTCCAACACTACTCTTAAAAAGAACTTCGTACTCTAGATGAATTGAAAGGTTCCTAACTTGTTGCGTTGAGTACGAAGATGAAAAAATAGGAAAGATAACCTATCTTTGAACTACGAAAAGCTTAAAGAAAGAAAACACGAATAATCTTGAAAAGGAATCACGAATAAAATGCCTATAAAAAGCTTCACAACCCATAAAATGAGCGAGCTTGCGTAGCACTTGTTGGGCTCGGCCAATCAACAATGGCTTGTATTTTTCGGATCAACACTTATACCGTGAGAACTAACAATGTATCCAAGGCAGGTAAATAGAGTTAGTGCAAAAAAACAAATTTTTTTGAGTTTGGCATACAAAGTTTGTTCCTTTAATGTAGTAAAAACAGCCCTAAGATGTTCAATATGATCTTCTAGGGTTTTACTATAAACAAGCATATCATCGAAATAAACCACAACAAATTTTCCAAAACAATGTCTAAAGATGTAGTTCATTAGTCTCATGAAAGTACTAGGTGCGTTAGTAAGACCAAAAGGCATAACAATCCATTCATATAATCCATATTTAGTCTTAAAAGCGCTCTTCCATTCGTCACGTTCTTTCATTCTTATTTGGGGATATCCTTGAGTTAAATCGATTTTAGAAAAGATTAAAGCGCCACTTAACTCATCTAGCATATCATCTAAGCGAGGAATCGGATGTCTATATTTAATAGTTATTTTATTAATATCGCGACAATCCGTAAATAATCTAAAAGTCCCTTCTTTCTTTGGTACTAAAATAACAGGACTAGCACAAGGACATAAAGATTCTCTTACTGCTCCTTCTCCAAAAGTAAATCGACTTGCCTTTGAATTTAGCGATTTTCATCAGGATTTTCACTATAGGCCGCACGGTTTGGAAGACTTGCTCCGGAATGAAGTCGATTTGATGCTCGATTCTTCCCCTAATTGGAGGCGGCCCTCTCGGCAACTCTTTGGGAAATACGTCCTTGAATTCCTCAAGAGATCAGTGACAAGACTAGATAGAGAAGTAGATGTTAGATCAAAAGAAAAAAGTGTTAGTAGCGAGAGACCTTTCGGTTTCTCTAAAAACTACAAAAACAACAAGTTGTTTTGCTCTAATTACCCTATCTACCTTTCCCAGGGTTGATAAATAAACACTCTTTTCTCTCCTTTTGCGAGCTTGCCTTTTGTCTAACTAAGCTCACTGCTTTTGGGCCCTTTTTTGCTTCGGATTTTAACTCATGGGCAGGATCACTTTTTTTTTTCCCACTCGCTCTCTTTTTTCTCTTTTCTCTCTATTCATGGCCATTTGTTTATGTACCTCAAAAGCTTGACTTGGAGATAAAAGGAAGTAAAGTATATCGGATTTTATCCTTAGTAACTTCATATGCATTCTTTTTCCCCAAATCATCGGCACTTCTATCATATTGCAATGTCCTTCCCAAGATTATGTGACTTGCGGGCATGGGCACCACATCACACAAAACTTTATCCTTGAACATCCTTATCCCAAACTCTATCTCCACTTGTTAATCCACCTTAATTTCACCATTATTATTCAACCAAGAAAGCTTACAAGGCATAGGATGTGCCTTATTAGTTTAACCTTTTGATAATTAATTGAGAATAATTCTCATTTTGAAGTTGTTCATGGTTTTAACCCCTTCGGATCTAGCTCCTTTGCCCGTTGATGAGTATTATAATGTAGAAGTTTATTCTAGAGGGCGAGGATTATACACAAAGAATGCATCAACAAGTAGCGAGAACATCACAAAGCGGAATGAGCAATTTGCGAAATATGCCAACAAAGGCGAAAGCAAAGATCCTTTGATGCTATTGAAAGCCCGAAAGCAAATTTGGTGATTGGGTTTGGTTACACCTTAGGAAAGACCAATTTCCTATTGAAAGAGAGAGCAAATTGCATCAAGGGGCGATGGACCTTTTCAAGTTGTTGCTAGGGTGAATGATAATGCGTACAAGATGGACTTGAAAGGTGAGTATGGCGTACATTCTACGTTTAATGTTTCCCACTTATCCCCTTTTTGATTTTGATACATATTATGTTGATGATGATGATGTCGAGGACCAATCATGCTCTTCAAGGGGGAGGGGATGATAAAGGATCATCCAAGGGGCTGCCCTATTCAAGAGATCCCTTATCCAGGGCTAAGAGGACCAATGATTAGACAAAAGGAGAAAGATGGTGAATCAACTAATTTCAAGATTGGTCCTAGAATTCAAAGTTAAAGAGGAAGCTAAACTTCACTTAGAAGATGATGACAAAGTCAACCTCTTAACTTTACAAGACATTCAATTTGACCCCGAAACAAGCAAAGTGGCTAAGAATGGCATTTTAGTCTTTTATACAATTAAAGTCTTTTCTAGACTTTAATTATTTTAAATCTTTCTATTTACTATTTTTTAGCCATGTTGGCCGCATCAAAGGATTCGGTTTGCTTAGACGGACTTCCCAGATAAGACATGTTATACTTTCAAGAAAAAACACACACAAAGCTGTTAGATATCAAAGCAAAATTCTCTCTTTATTCCAACACTACTCTTAAAAAGAACTTCGTACTCTAGATGAATTGAAAGGTTCCTAACTTGTTGCGTTGAGTACGAAGATGAAAAAATAGGAAAGATAACCTATCTTTGAACTACGAAAAGCTTAAAGAAAGAAAACACGAATAATCTTGAAAAGGAATCACGAATAAAATGCCTATAAAAAGCTTCACAACCCATAAAATGAGCGAGCTTGCGTAGCACTTGTTGGGCTCGGCCAATCAACAATGGCTTGTATTTTTCAGGATCAACACTTATACCGTGAGAACTAACAATGTATCGAGGCAGGTAAATAGAGTTAGTGCAAAAAAACAAATTTTTTTGAGTTTGGCATACAAAGTTTGTTCCTTTAATGTAGTAAAAACAGCCCTAAGATGTTCAATATGATCTTCTAGGGTTTTACTATAAACAAGCATATCATCGAAATAAACCACAACAAATTTTCCAAAACAATGTCTAAAGATGTAGTTCATTAGTCTCATGAAAGTACTAGGTGCGTTAGTAAGACCAAAAGGCATAACAATCCATTCATATAATCCATATTTAGTCTTAAAAGCGCTCTTCCATTCAGTCACGTTCTTTCATTCTTATTTGGGGATATCCTTGAGTTAAATCGATTTTAGAAAAGATTAAAGCGCCACTTAACTCATCTAGCATATCATCTAGCGAGGAATCGGATGTCTATATTTAATAGTTATTTTATTAATATCGCGACAATCAGTAAATAATCTAAAAGTCCCTTCTTTCTTTGGTACTAAAATAACTAGGACTAGCACAAGGACATAAAGATTCTCTTACTGCTCCTTACTCCAAAAAGTAAATCGACTTGCCTTTGAATTTAGCGATTTTCATCCGGATTTTCACTATAGGCCGCACGGTTTGGAAGACTTGCTCCCGGAATGAAGTCGATTTGATGCTCGATTCTTCCCCTAATTGGAGGCGGCCCTCTCGGCAACTCTTTGGGAAATACGTCCTTGAATTCCTCAAGAGATCAGCTGACAAGACTAGATAGAGAAGTAGATGTTAGATCAAAAGAAAAAAGTGTTAGTAGCGAGAGACCTTTCGGTTTCTCTAAAAACTAAGAAAACAACAAGTTGTTTTGCTCGAATTTCCCTATCTACCTTTCCCGGGTTGATAAATAAACACTCTTTTCTCTCCTTTTGTGAGCTTGCCTTTTGTCTAACTAAGCTCACGGCTTTTGGGTCCTTTTTTCCTTCGGATTTTAACTCATGGGCAGGATCACTTTTTTTTTCCCAGCTCGCTCTCTTTTTTCTCTTTTCTCTCTATTCATGGCCATTTGTTTATGTACCTCAAAAGCTTGACTTGGAGATAAAAGGAAGTAAAGTATATCGGATTTTATCCTTAGTAACTTCATATGCATTCTTTTTCCCCAGATGATCGGCACTTCTATCATATTGCAATGGCCTTCCCAAGACTATGTGACTTGCGGGCATGGGCACCACATCACACAAAACTTTATCCTTGAACATCCTTATCCCAAACTCTATCTCCACTTGTTCATCCACCTTAATTTCACCATTATTATTCAACCAAGAAAGCTTACAAGGCATAGGATGTGCCTTCTTAGTTTAAGCTTTTGATAATTAATTGAGAATAATTCTCCTTTTGAAGTTGTTTATGGTTTTAACCCCTTTAGATCTAGCTCCTTTGCCCGTTGATGAGTATTATAATGTAGAAGTTTATTCTAGGGGCGGGATTATACACAAAGAATGCATCAACAAGTAGCGAGAACATCACAAAGCGGAATGAGCAATTTGCGAAATATGCCAACAAAGGCGAAAGCAAAGATCCTTTGATGCTATTGAAAGCCCGAAAGCAAATTTGGTGATTGGGTTTGGTTACACCTTAGGAAAGACCAATTTCCTATTGAAAGAGAAGCAAATTGCATCCAAGGGGCGATGGACCTTTTCAAGTTGTTGCTAGGGTGAATGATAATGCGTACAAGATGGACTTGAAAGGTGAGTATGGCGTACATTCTACGTTTAATGTTTCCCACTTATCCCCTTTTGATTTTGATACATATTATGTTGATGATGATGATGATTCGAGGACCAATCATGCTCTTCAAGGGGGAGGGGATGATAAAGGATCATCCAAGGGGCTGCCCTATTCAAGAGATCCCTTATCCAGGCTAAGAGGACCAATGATTAGACAAAAGGAGAAAGATGGTGAATCAACTAATTTCAAGATTGGTCCTAGAATTCAAAGTTAAAGAGGAAGCTAAACTTCACTTAGAAGATGATGACAAAGTCAACCTCTTAACTTTACAAGACATTCAATTTGACCCCGAACAAGCAAAGTGGCTAAGAATGGCATTTTAGTCTTTTATACAATTAAAGTCTTTTCTAGACTTTAATTATTTTAAATCTTTCTATTTACTATTTTTTAGCCATGTTGGCCGCATCAAAGGATTCGGTTTGCTTAGACGGACTTCCCCAGATAAGACATGTTATACTTTCAAGAAAAAACACACACAAAGCTGTTAGATATCAAAGCAAAATTCTCTCTTTATTCCAACACTACTCTTAAAAGAACTTCGTACTCTAGATGAATTGAAAGGTTCCTAACTTGTTGCGTTGAGTACGAAGATGAAAAATAGGAAAGATAACCTATCTTTGAACTACGAAAAGCTTAAAGAAAGAAAACACGAATAATCTTGAAAAGGAATCACGAATAAAATGCCTATAAAAAGCTTCACAACCCATAAAATGAGCGAGCTTGCGTAGCACTTGTTGGGCTCGGCCAATCAACAATGGCTTGTATTTTTCAGGATCAACACTTATACAGTGAGAACTAACAATGTATCGAGGCAGGTAAATAGAGTTAGTGCAAAAAACAAATTTTTTTGAGTTTGGCATACAAAGTTTGTTCCTTTAATGTAGTAAAAACAGCCCTAAGATGTTCAATATGATCTTCTAGGGTTTTACTATAAACAAGCATATCATCGAAATAAACCACAACAAATTTTCCAAAACAATGTCTAAAGATGTAGTTCATTAGTCTCATGAAAGTACTAGGTGCGTTAGTAAGACCAAAAGGCATAACAATCCATTCATATAATCCATATTTAGTCTTAAAAGCGCTCTTCCATTACGTCACGTTCTTTCATTCTTATTTGGGGATATCCTTGAGTTAAATCGATTTTAGAAAAGATTAAAAGCGCCACTTAACTCATCTAGCATATCATCTAAGCGAGGAATCGGATGTCTATATTTAATAGTTATTTTATTAATATCGCGACAATCAGTAAATAATCTAAAAGTCCCTTCTTTCTTTGGTACTAAAATAACAGGACTAGCACAAGGACATAAAGATTCTCTTACTGCTCCTTCTCCAAAAAGTAAATCGACTTGCCTTTGAATTTCGCGATTTTCATCAGGATTTTCACTATAGGCATACGGTTTGGAAGACTTGCTCCCGGGAATGAAGTCGATTTGATGCTCGATTCTTCCCCTAATTGGAGGCGGCCCTCTCGGCAACTCTTTGGGAAATACGTCCTTGAATTCCTCAAGAGATCAGTGACAAGACTAGATAGAGAAGTAGATGTTAGATCAAAAGAAAAAAGTGTTAGTAGCGAGAGACCTTTCGGTTTCTCTAAAAAACTACAAAAAACAACAAGTTGTTTTGCTCTAATTACCCTATCTACCTTTCAGGGTTGATAAATAAACACTCTTTTCTCTCCTTTTGCGAGCTTGCCTTTTGTCTAACTAAGCTCACTGCTTTTGGGTCCTTTTTTGCTTCGGATTTTAACTCATGGGCAGGATCACTTTTTTTTTCCACTCGCTATCTTTTTCTCTTTTCTCTCTATTCATGGCCATTTGTTTATGTACCTCAAAAGCTTGACTTGGAGATAAAAGGAAGTAAAGTATATCGGATTTTATCCTTAGTAACTTCATATGCATTCTTTTTCCCCAAATCATCGGCACTTCTATCATATTGCAATGTCCTTCCCGAGATTATGTGACTTGCGGGCATGGGCACCACATCACACAAAACTTTATCCTTGAACATCCTTATCCCCGAAACTCTATCTCCACTTGTTAATCCACCTTAATTTCACCATTATTATTCAACCAAGAAAGCTTACAAGGCATAGGATGTGCCTTATTAGTTTAACCTTTTGATAATTAATTGAGAATAATTCTCATTTTGAAGTTGTTCATGGTTTTAACCCGCCCGGATCTAGCTCCTTTGCCCAGTTGATGAGTATTATAATGTAGAAGTTTATTCTAGGGGCGGGATTATACACAAAGAATGCATCAACAAGTAGCGAGAACATCACAAAGCGGAATGAGCAATTTGCGAAATATGCCAACAAAGTGAAAGCAAAGATCCTTTGATGCTATTGAAAGCCCGAAAGCAAATTTGGTGATTGGGTTTGGTTACACCTTAGGAAAGACCAATTTCCTATTGAAAGAGAGAGCAAATTGCATCGAGGGCGATGGACCTTTTCAAGTTGTTGCTAGGGTGAATGATAATGCGTACAAGATGGACTTGAAAGGTGAGTATGGCGTGCATTCTACGATTAATGTTTTTGACTTATCCCCTTTTTGATTTTGATACATATTATGTTGATGATGATTCGAGGACCAATCATGCTCTTCAAGGGGGAGGGGATGATAAAGGATCATCCAAGGGGCTGCCCTATTCAAGAGATCCCTTATCCGAGGGCTAAGAGGACCAATGATTAGACAAAAGGAGAAAGATGGTGAATCAACTAATTTCAAGATTGGTCCTAGAATTCAAAGTTAAAGAGGAAGCTAAACTTCACTTAGAAGATGATGACAAAGTCAACCTCTTAACTTTACAAGACATTCAATTTGACCCCGAAACAAGCAAAGTGGCTAAGAATGGCATTTTAGTCTTTTATACAATTAAAGTCTTTTCTAGACTTTAATTATTTTAAATCTTTCTATTTACTATTTTTTAGCCATGTTGGCGCATCAAAGGATTCGGTTTGCTTAGACGGACTTCCCCAGATAAGACATGTTATACTTTCAAGAAAAAACACACACAAAGCTGTTAGATATCAAAGCAAAATTCTCTCTTTATTCCAACACTACTCTTAAAAGAACTTCGTACTCTAGATGAATTGAAAGGTTCCTAACTTGTTGCGTTGAGTACGAAGATGAAAAATAGGAAAGATAACCTATCTTTGAACTACGAAAAGCTTAAAGAAAGAAAACACGAATAATCTTGAAAAGGAATCACGAATAAAATGCCTATAAAAAGCTTCACAACCCATAAAATGAGCGAGCTTGCGTAGCACTTGTTGGGCTCGGCCAATCAACAATGGCTTGTATTTTTTCAGGATCAACACTTATACCGTGAGAACTAACAATGTATCCAAGGCAGGTAAATAGAGTTAGTGCAAAAAAACAAATTTTTTTGAGTTTGGCATACAAAGTTTGTTCCTTTAATGTAGTAAAAACAGCCCTAAGATGTTCAATATGATCTTCTAGGGTTTTACTATAAACAAGCATATCATCGAAATAAACCACAACAAATTTTCCAAAACAATGTCTAAAGATGTAGTTCATTAGTCTCATGAAAGTACTAGGTGCGTTAGTAAGACCAAAAGGCATAACAATCCATTCATATAATCCATATTTAGTCTTAAAAGCGCTCTTCCATTACGTCACGTTCTTTCATTCTTATTTGGGGATATCCTTGAGTTAAATCGATTTTAGAAAAGATTAAAGCGCCACTTAACTCATCTAGCATATCATCTAAGCGAGGAATCGGATGTCTATATTTAATAGTTATTTTATTAATATCGCGACAATCAGTAAATAATCTAAAAGTCCACTTCTTTCTTTGGTACTAAAATAACAGGACTAGCACGAGGACATAAAGATTCTCTTACCCTGCTCCTTCTCCAAAAAGTAAATCGACTTGCCTTTGAATTTCGCGATTTTCATCAGGATTTTCACTATAGGCCGCACGGTTTGGAAGACTTGCTCCGGAATGAAGTCGATTTGATGCTCGATTCTTCCCCTAATTGGAGGCGGCCCTCTCGGCAACTCTTTGGGAAATACGTCCTTGAATTCCTCAAGAGATCAGTGACAAGACTAGGTAGAGAAGAAGATGTTAGATCAAAAGAAAAAGTATTAGTAGCTAGAGACCTTTCGGTTTCTCTAAAAACTAACAAAACAACGAGTTGCCCAATCTACCTTTCCCGGGTTGATAAATAAAATACTCTTTTCTCTCTTTTTGTGAGCTTGCTTTTTGTCTCACTAAGGTCACGACTTTTTGGTCCTTTTTTGCTTGGATTTTAACTCGTAGGCGGGATCACATTTTTTTTCAACTCGCTCTTTTTTTCTCTTTCTCTCTCTATTTATGGCCATTTTTGTTTATGTACCTCACAAGCTCGACTAGGAGATAAAAGGAAGTAATGTATATCGGATTTTATCCTTAGTAACTTCATATACATTCTTTTTCCCCATATGATCGGCACTTCTATCATATTGCAACTGCCTTCCCAAGATTATGTAGCTAGCGGTCGTGGGAACCACATCACACAAAACTTTATCCTTGAACATCCCGATCCCAAACTCTATCTCCACTTGTTTATCCACCTTGATTTCACCATTATTATTCAACCAAGACAGCTTACAAGGCATGGGATGTGCCTTGTTAGTTTAACATTTTGATAATTAACTGAGAATAATTCTCCTTTAAAGCTGTTTATGGTTTTAACCCCCGTAGATCTAACTGCTTTACCCGTTGATGAGTATTATAATGTAGAAGGTGATTCTAGGGGCGGGATTATACACAAAGAATGCATCAACAAGTAGCGAGAACATCACAAAGCGGAATGAGCAATTTGCGAAATATGCCAACAAAGGCGAAAGCAAAGATCCTTTGATGCTATTGAAAGCCCGAAAGCAAATTTGGTGATTGGGTTTGGTTACACCTTAGGAAAGACCAATTTCCTATTGAAAGAGAGAGCAAATTGCATCCAAGGGGCGATGGACCTTTTCAAGTTGTTGCTAGGGTGAATGATAATGCGTACAAGATGGACTTGAAAGGTGAGTATGGCGTACATTCTACGTTTAATGTTTCCCACTTATCCCCTTTTGATTTTGATACATATTATGTTGATGATGATGATGATTCGAGGACCAATCATGCTCTTCAAGGGGAGGGGATGATAAAGGATCATCAAGGGGCTGCCCTATTCAAGAGATCCCTTATCCAGGGCTAAGAGGACCAATGATTAGACAAAAGGAGAAAGATGGTGAATCAACTAATTTCAAGATTGGTCCTAGAATTCAAAGTTAAAGAGGAAGCTAAACTTCACTTAGAAGATGATGACAAAGTCAACCTCTTAACTTTACAAGACATTCAATTTGACCCGAACAAGCAAAGTGGCTAAGAATGGCATTTTAGTCTTTTATACAATTAAAGTCTTTTCTAGACTTTAATTATTTTAAATCTTTCTATTTACTATTTTTTAGCCATGTTGGCGCATCAAAGGATTCGGTTTGCTTAGACGGACTTCCCAGATAAGACATGTTATACTTTCAAGAAAAACACACACAAAGCTGTTAGATATCAAAGCAAAATTCTCTCTTTATTCCAACACTACTCTTAAAAGAACTTCGTACTCTAGATGAATTGAAAGGTTCCTAACTTGTTGCGTTGAGTACGAAGATGAAAAATAGGAAAGATAACCTATCTTTGAACTACGAAAAGCTTAAAGAAAGAAAACACGAATAATCTTGAAAAGGAATCACGAATAAAATGCCTATAAAAAGCTACAACCCATAAAATGAGCGAGCTTGCGTAGCACTTGTTGGGCTCGGCCAATCAACAATGGCTTGTATTTTTCGGGATCAACACTTATACAGTGAGAACTAACAATGTATCGAGGCGAGTAAATAGAGTTAGTGCAAAAAACAAATTTTTTTGAGTTTGGCATACAAAGTTTGTTCCTTTAATGTAGTAAAAACAGCCCTAAGATGTTCAATATGATCTTCTAGGGTTTTACTATAAACAAGCATATCATCGAAATAAACCACAACAAATTTTCCAAAACAATGTCTAAAGATGTAGTTCATTAGTCTCATGAAAGTACTAGGTGCGTTAGTAAGACCAAAAGGCATAACAATCCATTCATATAATCCATATTTAGTCTTAAAAGCGCTCTTCCATTCGTCACGTTCTTTCATTCTTATTTGGGGATATCCTTGAGTTAAATCGATTTTAGAAAAGATTAAAAGCGCCACTTAACTCATCTAGCATATCATCTAGCGAGGAATCGGATGTCTATATTTAATAGTTATTTTATTAATATCGCGACAATCCGTAAATAATCTAAAAGTCCCTTCTTTCTTTGGTACTAAAATAACCGGACTAGCACAAGGACATAAAGATTCTCTTACCTGCTCCTTCTCCAAAAGTAAATCGACTTGCCTTTGAATTTAGCGATTTTCATCAGGATTTTCACTATAGGCGTACGGTTTGGAAGACTTGCTCCGGGAATGAAGTCGATTTGATGCTCGATTCTTCCCCCTAATTGGAGGCGGCCCTCTCGGCAACTCTTTGGGAAATACGTCCTTGAATTCCTCAAGAGATCAGTGACAAGACTAGATAGAGAAGTAGATGTTAGATCAAAAGAAAAAAGTGTTAGTAGCGAGAGACCTTTCGGTTTCTCTAAAAACTACAAAAACAACAAGTTGTTTTGCTCTAATTACCCTATCTACCTTTCAGGGTTGATAAATAAACACTCTTTTCTCTCCTTTTGCGAGCTTGCCTTTTGTCTAACTAAGCTCACTTTGCTTTTGGGTCCTTTTTTGCTTGGATTTTTAACTCATGGCGAGGATCACTCCACTCGCTATCTTTTTTCTCTTTTCTCTCTATTCATGGCCATTTGTTTATGTACCTCAAAAGCTTGACTTGGAGATAAAAGGAAGTAAAGTATATCGGATTTTATCCTTAGTAACTTCATATGCATTCTTTTTCCCCAAATCATCGGCACTTCTATCATATTGCAATGTCCTTCCCAAGATTATGTGACTTGCGGGCATGGGCACCACATCGCACAAAACTTTATCCTTGAACATCCTTATCCCCGAAACTCTATCTCCACTTGTTAATCCACCTTAATTTCACCATTATTATTCAACCAAGAAAGCTTACAAGGCATAGGATGTGCCTTATTAGTTTAACCTTTTGATAATTAATTGAGAATAATTCTCATTTTGAAGTTGTTCATGGTTTTAACCCGCTCGGATCTAGCTCCTTTGCCCGTTGATGAGTATTATAATGTAGAAGTTTATTCTAGGGGCGGGATTATACACAAAGAATGCATCAACAAGTAGCGAGAACATCACAAAGCGGAATGAGCAATTTGCGAAATATGCCAACAAAGGCGAAAGCAAAGATCCTTTGATGCTATTGAAAGCCAGCAAATTTGGTGATTGGGTTTGGTTACACCTTAGGAAAGACCAATTTCCTATTGAAAGAGAAAGCAAATTGCATCGAGGGGCGATGGACCTTTTCAAGTTGTTGCTAGGGTGAATGATAATGCGTACAAGATGGACTTGAAAGGTGAGTATGGCGTACATTCTACGTTTAATGTTTCCCACTTATCCCCTTTTGATTTTGATACATATTATGTTGATGATGATGATGATGATTCGAGGACCAATCATGCTCTTCAAGGGGGAGGGGATGATAAAGGATCATCCAAAGGGGCTGCCTATTCAAGAGATCCCTTATCCGAGGCTAAGAGGACCAATGATTAGACAAAAGGAGAAAGATGGTGAATCAACTAATTTCAAGATTGGTCACTAGAATTCAAAGTTAAAGAGGAAGCTAAACTTCACTTAGAAGATGATGACAAAGTCAACCTCTTAACTTTACAAGACATTCAATTTGACCCAAACAAGCAAAGTGGCTAAGAATGGCATTTTAGTCTTTTATACAATTAAAGTCTTTTCTAGACTTTAATTATTTTAAATCTTTCTATTTACTATTTTTTAGCCATGTTGGCCGCATCAAAGGATTCGGTTTGCTTAGACGGACTTCCCCAGATAAGACATGTTATACTTTCAAGAAAAAACACACACAAAGCTGTTAGATATCAAAGCAAAATTCTCTCTTTATTCCAACACTACTCTTAAAAAGAACTTCGTACTCTAGATGAATTGAAAGGTTCCTAACTTGTTGCGTTGAGTACGAAGATGAAAAAATAGGAAAGATAACCTATCTTTGAACTACGAAAAGCTTAAAGAAAGAAAACACGAATAATCTTGAAAAGGAATCACGAATAAAATGCCTATAAAAGCTTCACAACCCATAAAATGAGCGAGCTTGCGTAGCTACTTGTTGGGCTCGGCCAATCAACAATGGCTTGTATTTTTCGGATCAACACTTATACAGTGAGAACTAACAATGTATCGAAAGGCGAGTAAATAGAGTTAGTGCAAAAAACAAATTTTTTTGAGTTTGGCATACAAAGTTTGTTCCTTTAATGTAGTAAAAACAGCCCTAAGATGTTCAATATGATCTTCTAGGGTTTTACTATAAACAAGCATATCATCGAAATAAACCACAACAAATTTTCCAAAACAATGTCTAAAGATGTAGTTCATTAGTCTCATGAAAGTACTAGGTGCGTTAGTAAGACCAAAAGGCATAACAATCCATTCATATAATCCATATTTAGTCTTAAAAGCGCTCTTCCATTAAAGTCACGTTCTTTCATTCTTATTTGGGGATATCCTTGAGTTAAATCGATTTTAGAAAAGATTAAAGCGCCACTTAACTCATCTAGCATATCATCTAGCGAGGAATCGGATGTCTATATTTAATAGTTATTTTATTAATATCGCGACAATCAGTAAATAATCTAAAAGTCCCTTCTTTCTTTGGTACTAAAATAACAGGACTAGCACAAGGACATAAAGATTCTCTTACTGCTCCTTCTCCAAAAGTAAATCGACTTGCCTTTGAATTTAGCGATTTTCATCCGGATTTTCACTATAGGCCGCTACGGTTTGGAAGACTTGCTCCCGGGAATGAAGTCGATTTGATGCTCGATTCTTCCCCCTAATTGGAGCGGCCCTCTCGGCAACTCTTTGGGAAATACGTCCTTGAATTCCTCGAGAGATCAGCTGACAAGACTAGATAGAGAAGTAGATGTTAGATCAAAAGAAAAAGTGTTAGTAGCGAGAGACCTTTCGGTTTCTCTAAAAACTACAAAAAACAACAAGTTGTTTTGCTCTAATTACCCTATCTACCTTTCCAGGGGTTGATAAATAAACACTCTTTTCTCTCCTTTTTGCGAGCTTGCCTTTTGTCTAACTAAGCTCCCTTTGCTTTTGGGTCCCTTTTTTGCTTGGATTTTAACTCGTAGGCGGGATCACTCCACTCGCTATCTTTTTCTCTTTTCTCTCTATTCATGGCCATTTGTTTATGTACCTCAAAAGCTTGACTTGGAGATAAAAGGAAGTAAAGTATATCGGATTTTATCCTTAGTAACTTCATATGCATTCTTTTTCCCCCAAATCATCGGCACTTCTATCATATTGCAATGTCCTTTCCCAAGATTATGTGACTTGCGGGCATGGGCACCACATCGCACAAAACTTTATCCTTGAACATCCTTATCCCAAACTCTATCTCCACTTGTTAATCCACCTTAATTTCACCATTATTATTCAACCAAGAAAGCTTACAAGGCATGGGATGTGCCTTGTTAGTTTAACATTTTGATAATTAACTGAGAATAATTCTCCTTTAAAGCTGTTTATGGTTTTAACCCGCCCGGATCTAGCTCCTTTGCCCGTTGATGAGTATTATAATGTAGAAGTTTATTCTAGGGCGAGGATTATACACAAAGAATGCATCAACAAGTAGCGAGAACATCACAAAGCGGAATGAGCAATTTGCGAAATATGCCAACAAAGGCGAAAGCAAAGATCCTTTGATGCTATTGAAAGCCCGAAAGCAAATTTGGTGATTGGGTTTGGTTACACCTTAGGAAAGACCAATTTCCTATTGAAAGAGAGAAGCAAATTGCATCAGAGGGCGATGGACCTTTTCAAGTTGTTGCTAGGGTGAATGATAATGCGTACAAGATGGACTTGAAAGGTGAGTATGGCGTACATTCTACGTTTAATGTTTCCCACTTATCCCCTTTTTGATTTTGATACATATTATGTTGATGATGATGATGATTCGAGGACCAATCATGCTCTTGAGGGGGAGGGGATGATAAAGGATCATCAAGGGCTGCCCTATTCAAGAGATCCCTTATCCAGGCTAAGAGGACCAATGATTAGACAAAAGGAGAAAGATGGTGAATCAACTAATTTCAAGATTGGTCTGAGAATTCAAAGTTAAAGAGGAAGCCAAACTTCACTTAGAAGATGATGACAAAGTCAACCTCTTAACTTTACAAGACATTCAATTTGACCCAAACAAGCAAAGGGGCTAAGGAGGGCATTTTAGTCTTTTATACAATTAAAGTCTATTCTAGACTTTAATTATTTTCATCTTTCCATTTACTATTTTTAGCCATGTTGGCCGCATCAAAGGATTCGGTTTGCTTAGATGGACTTCCCCGAAAAGACATGTTATACTTTCAAGAAAAAACACACACAAAATGTTAGATATCAAAGCAAAATTCTCTCTTCATTCCAACACTACTCTTAAATGAACTTCATACTCTAGATGAATTGAAAGGTTCCTAACTTGTTGCGTTGATACAAAAATGAAAAATAGGAAAGATAACCTATCTTTGAACTACACGAAAAGCTTAAAGAAAGAAAACACGAATAATCTTGAAAAGGAATCCACGAATAAAATGCCTATAAAAGCTTCACAACCCATAAAATGAGCGAGCTTGCGTAGCACTTGTTGGGCTCGGCCAATCAACAATGGCTTGTATTTTTCGGATCAACACTTATACCGTGAGAACTAACAATGTATCCAAGGCAGGTAAATAGAGTTAGTGCAAAAAACAAATTTTTTTGAGTTTGGCATACAAAGTTTGTTCCTTTAATGTAGTAAAAACAGCCCTAAGATGTTCAATATGATCTTCTAGGGTTTTACTATAAACAAGCATATCATCGAAATAAACCACAACAAATTTTCCAAAACAATGTCTAAAGATGTAGTTCATTAGTCTCACGAAAGTACTAGGTGCGTTAGTAAGACCAAAAGGCATAACAATCCATTCATATAATCCATATTTAGTCTTAAAAAGCGCTCTTCCATTCGTCACGTTCTTTCATTCTTATTTGGGGATATCCTTGAGTTAAATCGATTTTAGAAAAGATTAAAGCGCCACTTAACTCATCTAGCATATCATCTAGCGAGGAATCGGATGTCTATATTTAATAGTTATTTTATTAATATCGCGACAATCAGTAAATAATCTAAAAGTCCACTTCTTTCTTTGGTACTAAAATAACTAGGACTAGCACAAGGACATAAAGATTCTCTTACACTGCTCCTTCTCCCAAAAGTAAATCGACTTGCCTTTGAATTTCGCGATTTTCATCAGGATTTTCACTATAGGCCGTACGGTTTGGAAGACTTGCTCCGGAATGAAGTCGATTTGATGCTCGATTCTTCCCACTAATTGGAGGCGGCCCTCTCGGCAACTCTTTGGGAAATACGTCCTTGAATTCCTCAAGAGATCAGTAGCAAGACTAGATAGAAGTAGATGTTAGATCAAAAGAAAAAGTGTTAGTAGCGAGAGACCTTTCGGTTTCTCTAAAAACTACAAAAACAACAAGTTGTTTTGCTCTCAGTACCACTATCTACGCTTTCACGGGTTGATAAATAAACACTCTTTTCTCTCCTTTGCGAGCTTGCCTTTTGTCTAACTAAACTCATTTGCTTTTGGGTCCTTTTTTGCTTGGATTTTAACTCGTAGGCGGGATCACTTTTTTTTTCACTCGCTATCTTTTTCTCTTTTCTCTCTATTCATGGCCATTTGTTTATGTACCTCAAAAGCTTGACTTGGAGATAAAAAGGAAGTAAAGTATATCGGATTTTATCCTTAGTAACTTCATATGCATTCTTTTTCCCCAAATCATCAAAGCACTTCTATCATATTGCAATGTCCTTCCCAAGATTATGTGACTTGCGGGCATGGGCACCACATCACACAAAACTTTATCCTTGAACATCCTTATCCCGAAACTCTATCTCCACTTGTTAATCCACCTTAATTTCACCATTATTATTCAACCAAGAAAGCTTACAAGGCATAGGATGTGCCTTATTAGTTTAACCTTTTGATAATTAATTGAGAATAATTCTCATTTTGAAGTTGTTCATGGTTTTAACCCGCTCGGATCTAGCTCCTTTTGCCCGTTGATGAGTATTATAATGTAGAAGTTTATTCTAGGGGCGGGATTATACACAAAGAATGCATCAACAAGTAGCGAGAACATCACAAAGCGGAATGAGCAATTTGCGAAATATGCCAACAAAGGCGAAAAGCAAAGATCCTTTGATGCTATTGAAAGCCCAGCAAATTTGGTGATTGGGTTTGGTTACACCTTAGGAAAGACCAATTTCCTATTGAAAGAGAGAGCAAATTGCATCGAGGGGCGATGGACCTTTTCAAGTTGTTGCTAGGGTGAATGATAATGCGTACAAGATGGACTTGAAAGGTGAGTATGGCGTACATTCTACGTTTAATGTTTCCCACTTATCCCACTTTTGATTTTGATACATATTATGTTGATGATGATGATGATTTCGAGGACCAATCATGCTCTTCAAGGGGAGGGGATGATAAAGGATCATCCAAGGGGGCTGCCCTTTATTCAGAGATCCACTTATCCCGAGGCTAAGAGGACCAATGATTAGACAAAAGGAGAAAGATGGTGAATCAACTAATTTCAAGATTGGTCACTAGAATTCAAAGTTAAAGAGGAAGCTAAACTTCACTTAGAAGATGATGACAAAGTCAACCTCTTAACTTTACAAGACATTCAATTTGACCCCGAACAAGCGAAAGTGGCTAAGAATGGCATTTTAGTCTTTTATACAATTAAAGTCTTTTCTAGACTTTAATTATTTTCAGTCTTTCTATTTACTATTTTTTAGCCATGTTGGCCGCATCAAAGGATTCGGTTTGCTTAGACGGACTTCCCCAGATAAGACATGTTATACTTTCAAGAAAAAACACACACAAGCTGATTAGATATCAAAGCAAAATTCTCTCTTTATTCCAACACTTTACTCTTAAAGAACTTCGTACTCTAGATGAATTGAAAGGTTCCTAACTTGTTGCGTTGAGTACGAAGATGAAAAATAGGAAAGATAACCTATCTTTGAACTACGAAAAGCTTAAAGAAAGAAAACACGAATAATCTTGAAAAGGAATCCACGAATAAAATGCACTATAAAAGCTTCACAACCCATAAAATGAGACGAGGCTTGCGTAGCACTTGTTGGGCTCGGCCAATCAACAATGGCTTGTATTTTTCGGGATCAACACTTATACAGTGAGAACTAACAATGTATCCAAGGCGATTAAATAGAGTTAGTGCAAAAAACAAATTTTTTTGAGTTTGGCATACAAAGTTTGTTCACTTTAATGTAGTAAAAAACAGCCACTAAGATGTTCAATATGATCTTCAGGGTTTTACTATAAACAAGCATATCATCGAAATAAACCACAACAAATTTTTCCAAAACAATGTCTAAAGATGTAGTTCATTAGTCTCATGAAAGTACTAGGTGCGTTAGTAAGACCAAAAGGCATAACAATCCATTCATATAATCCATATTTAGTCTTAAAAGCGCTCTTCCATTACGTCACGTTCTTTCATTCTTATTTGGGGATATCCTTGAGTTAAATCGATTTTAGAAAAGATTAAAAGCGCCACTTAACTCATCTAGCATATCATCTAGCGAGGAATCGGATGTCTATATTTAATAGTTATTTTATTAATATCGCGACAATCAGTAAATAATCTAAAAAGTCCTTCTTTGCTTTGGTACTAAAATAATCAGGACTAGCACAAGGACATAAAGATTCTCTTACACGCTCCTTCTCCAAAAAGTAAATCGACTTGCCTTTGAATTTAGCGATTTTCATCAGGATTTTCACTATAGGCATACGGTTTGGAAGACTTGCTCCCGGAATGAAGTCGATTTGATGCTCGATTCTTCCCCACTAATTGGAGCTGACCCTCTCGGCAACTCTTTGGGAAATACGTCCTTGAATTCCTCAAGAGATCAGCGACAAGACTAGATAGAGAAGTAGATGTTAGATCAAAAGAAAAAGTGTTAGTAGCGAGAGACCTTTCGGTTTCTCTAAAAACTACAAAAAACAACAAGTTGTTTTGCTCTCAGTACTATCTACGCTTTCACGGGTTGATAAATAAACACTCTTTTCTCTCCTTTTGCGAGCTTGCCTTTTGTCTAACTAAGCTCATTTGCTTTTGGGTCCTTTTTTTGCTTGGATTTTTAACTCATAGGCGAGATCACTCACTCACTTTATCTTTTCTCTTTTCTCTCTATTCATGGCCATTTGTTTATGTACCTCAAAAGCTTGACTTGGAGATAAAAAGGAAGTAAAGTATATCGGATTTTATCCTTAGTAACTTCATATGCATTCTTTTTCCCCAAATCATCGAGCACTTCTATCATATTGCAATGTCACTTCCCAAGATTATGTGACTTGCGGGCATGGGCACCTACATCACACAAAACTTTATCCTTGAACATCCTTATCCCAAACTCTATCTCCACTTGTTAATCCACCTTAATTTCACCATTATTATTCAACCAAGAAAGCTTACAAGGCATAGGATGTGCCTTATTAGTTTAACCTTTTGATAATTAATTGAGAATAATTCTCATTTTGAAGTTGTTCATGGTTTTAACCCGCTCGGATCTAGCTCCTTTTGCCCGTTGATGAGTATTATAATGTAGAAGTTTATTCTAGGGCAGGATTATACACAAAGAATGCATCAACAAGTAGCGAGAACATCACAAAGCGGAATGAGCAATTTGCGAAATATGCCAACAAAGGCGAAAGCAAAGATCCTTTGATGCTATTGAAAGCCAGCAAATTTGGTGATTGGGTTTGGTTACACCTTAGGAAAGACGATTTCCTATTGAAAGAGAGAGCAAATTGCATCGAGGCGATGGACCTTTTCAAGTTGTTGCTAGGAGTGAATGATAATGCGTACAAGATGGACTTGAAAGGTGAGTATGGCGTACATTCTCGTTTAATGTTTCCCATTATCCACTTTTTGATTTTGATACATATTATGTTGATGATGATGATGATGATTCGAGGACCAATCATGCTCTTCAAGGGGAGGATGATAAAGGATCATCGAGGGCTGCCCTTATTCAAGAGATCCGCTTATCCAGGGCTAAGAGGACCAATGATTAGACAAAAGGAGAAAGATGGTGAATCAACTAATTTCAAGATTGGTCCTAGAATTCAAAGTTAAAGAGGAAGCTAAACTTCACTTAGAAGATGATGACAAAGTCAACCTCTTAACTTTACAAGACATTCGATTTGACCCCAGAACAAGCAAAGTGGCTAAGAATGGCATTTTAGTCTTTTATACAATTAAAGTCTTTTCTAGACTTTAATTATTTTAAATCTTTCTATTTACTATTTTTTAGCCATGTTGGCGCATCAAAGGATTCGGTTTGCTTAGACGGACTTCCCGATAAGACATGTTATACTTTCAAGAAAAAACACACACAAAGCTGTTAGATATCAAAGCAAAATTCTCTCTTTATTCAGACACTACTCTTAAAAAGAACTTCGTACTCTAGATGAATTGAAAGGTTCCTAACTTGTTGCGTTGAGTACGAAGATGAAAAATAGGAAAGATAACCTATCTTTGAACTACGAAAAGCTTAAAGAAAGAAACACGAATAATCTTGAAAAGGAATCCACAGAATAAAATGCCTATAAAAAGCTTAACCCAGTAAAATGAAAGCGAGGCTTGCGTGGCACTTGTTGAGCTCGGCCAATCAACAATGGCTTGTATTTTTTCAGGGATCAACACTATCTCAAGTGAGAACTAACAATGTATCGAAAGGCGAGTAAATAGAGTTAGTGCAAAAAACAAATTTTTTGAGTTTGGCATACAAAGTTTGTTCCTTTAATGTAGTAAAAACAGCTACTAAGATGTTCAATATGATCTTCAGGGTTTTACTATAAACAAGCATATCATCGAAATAAACTACAACAAATTTTCCAAAACAATGTCTAAAGATGTAGTTCATTAGTCTCATGAAAGTACTAGGTGCGTTAGTAAGACCAAAGGGCATAACAATCCATTCATATAATCCATATTTAGTCTTAAAAGCGCTCTTCCATTAGTCACGTTCTTTCATTCTTATTTGGGGATATCCTTGAGTTAAATCGATTTTAGAAAAGATTAAAGCGCCACTTAACTCATCTAGCATATCATCTAAGCGAGGAATCGGATGTCTATATTTAATAGTTATTTTATTAATATCGCGACAATCAAGTAAATAATCTAAAAAGTCACTTCTTTCTTTGGTACTAAAATAACCCAGGACTAGCGCAAGGACATAAAGATTCTCTTGCTTTCATTCTCAAAAGTAAATCGACTTGCCTTTGAATTTCGCGATTTTCATCAGGATTTTCACTATAGGCCGTACGGTTTGGAAGACTTGCTCGGGAATGAAGTCGATTTGATGCTCGATTCTTCCCCTAATTGGAGGCGGCCCTCTACGGCAACTCTTTGGGAAATCGTCCTTGAATTCCTCCAGAGATCAGCGACAAGACTAGATAGAGAAGTAGATGTTAGATCAAAAGAAAAAAGTGTTAGTAGCGAGAGACCTTTCGGTTTCTCTAAAAACTACAAAAAAACAACAAGTTGTTTTGCTCTCAATTACCATATCTACCTTTCCCAGGGTTGATAAATAAACACTCTTTTCTCTCCTTTTGCGAGCTTGCCTTTTGTCTAACTAAGCTCACTTTGCTTTTGGGTCCTTTTTTGCTTGGATTTTAACTCATGAGCGAGGATCACTCCACTCGCTATCTTTTTCTCTTTTCTCTCTATTCATGGCCATTTGTTTATGTACCTCAAAAGCTTGACTTGGAGATAAAGGAAGTAAAATATGTCGGATTTTATCCTTAGTAACTTCATATGCATTCTTTTTCCCCAAATCATCGGCACTTCTATCATATTGCAATGTCCTTCCCAAGATTATGTGACTTGCGGGCATGGGCACCACATCACACAAAACTTTATCCTTGAACATCCTTATCCCAAACTCTATCTCCACTTGTTAATCCACCTTAATTTCACCATTATTATTCAACCAAGAAAGCTTACAAGGCATAGGATGTGCCTTATTAGTTTAACCTTTTGATAATTAATTGAGAATAATTCTCATTTGAAGTTGTTCATGGTTTTAACCCGCTTCCCGGATCTAGCTCCTTTGCCCGTTGATAGAGTATTATAATGTAGAAGTTTATTCTAGGGCGGGATTATACACAAAGAATGCATCAACAAGTAGCGAGAACATCACAAAGCGGAATGAGCAATTTGCGAAATATGCGACAAAGTAGAAAGCAAAGATCCTTTGATGCTATTGAAAGCCAGCAAATTTGGTGATTGGGTTTGGTTACACCTTAGGAAAGACCAATTTCCTATTGAAAGAGAGAGCAAATTGCATCGAGGGCGATGGACCTTTTCAAGTTGTTGCTAGGGTGAATGATAATGCGTACAAGATGGACTTGAAAGGTGAGTATGGCGTACATTCTACGTTTAATGTTTCCCACTTATCCCACTTTTTGATTTTGATACATATTATGCTGATGATGATGATTCGAGGACCAATCATGCTCTTCAAGGGGAGGGGATGATAAAGGATCATCGAGGGCTGCCACTATTCAAGAGATCCACTTATCCAGGGCTAAGAGGACCAATGATTAGACAAAAGGAGAAAGATGGTGAATCAACTAATTTCAAGATTGGTCCTAGAATTCAAAGTTAAAGAGGAAGCTAAACTTCACTTAGAAGATGATGACAAAGTCAACCTCTTAACTTTACAAGACATTCAATTTGACCCCGAACAAGCGAAAGTGGCTAAGAATGGCATTTTAGTCTTTTATACAATTAAAGTCTTTTCTAGACTTTAATTATTTTAATCTTTCTATTTACTATTTTTTAGCCATGTTGGCCGCATCAAAGGGATTCGGTTTGCTTAGACGGACTTCCCCAGATAAGACATGTTATACTTTCAGAAAAAACACACACAAACTGTTAGATATCAAAGCAAAATTCTCTCTTTATTCCAACACTACTCTTAAAAGAACTTCGTACTCTAGATGAATTGAAAGGTTCCTAACTTGTTGCGTTGGTACGAAGATGAAAAATAGGAAAGATAACCTATCTTTGAACTACGAAAAGCTTAAAGAAAGAAAACACGAATAATCTTGAAAAGGAATCACGAATAAAATGCCTATAAAAAGCTACAACCCGTAAAATGAGCGAGGCTTGCGTAGCTATCATTGGGCTCGGCCAATCAACAATGGCTTGTATTTTTCGGGATCAACACTTATCACAGTGAGAACTAACAATGTATCCAAGGCAGAGTAAATAGAGTTAGTGCAAAAAACAAATTTTTTTGAGTTTGGCATACAAAGTTTGTTCCTTTAATGTAGTAAAAACAGCCCTAAGATGTTCAATATGATCTTCTAGGGTTTTACTATAAACAAGCATATCATCGAAATAAACCACAACAAATTTTCCAAAACAATGTCTAAAGATGTAGTTCATTAGTCTCATGAAAGTACTAGGTGCGTTAGTAAGACCAAAAGGCATAACAATCCATTCATATAATCCATATTTAGTCTTAAAAGCGCTCTTCCATTCGTCACGTTCTTTCATTCTTATTTGGGGATATCCTTGAGTTAAATCGATTTTAGAAAAGATTAAAGCGCCACTTAACTCATCTAGCATATCATCTAGCGAGGAATCGGATGTCTATATTTAATAGTTATTTTATTAATATCGCGACAATCAGTAAATAATCTAAAAGTCCACTTCTTTCTTTGGTACTAAAATAACCCAGGACTAGCACAAGGACATAAAGATTCTCTTACTGCTCCTTCTCCAAAAGTAAATCGACTTGCCTTTGAATTTCGCGATTTTCATCCGGGATTTTCACTATAGGCCGCACGGTTTGGAAGACTTGCTCCGGAATGAAGTCGATTTGATGCTCGATTCTTCCCCTAATTGGAGCGGCCCTCTCGGCAACTCTTTGGGAAATACGTCCTTGAATTCCTCGAGAGATCAGCGGCAAGACTAGATAGAGAAGTAGATGTTAGATCAAAAGAAAAAAGTGTTAGTAGCGAGAGACCTTTCGGTTTCTCTAAAAACTACAAAAACAACAAGTTGTTTTGCTCTAATTACCCTATCTACCTTTCCCGGGTTGATAAATAAACACTCTTTTCTCTCCTTTTGCGAGCTTGCCTTTTGTCTAACTAAGCTCATTGCTTTTGGGTCCTTTTTGCTTGATTTTTAACTCATAGGGCAGGGATCACTTCCACTCGCTATCTTTTTTCTCTTTTCTCTCTATTCATGGCCATTTGTTTATGTACCTCAAAAGCTTGACTTGGAGATAAAAGGAAGTAAAAGTATATCGGATTTTATCCTTAGTAACTTCATATGCATTCTTTTTCCCCAAATCATCGGCACTTCTATCATATTGCAATGTCCTTCCCAAGATTATGTGACTTGCGGGCATGGGCACCACATCACACAAAACTTTATCCTTGAACATCCTTATCCCCGAACTCTATCTCCACTTGTTAATCCACCTTAATTTCACCATTATTATTCAACCAAGAAAGCTTACAAGGCATAGGATGTGCCTTATTAGTTTAACCTTTTGATAATTAATTGAGAATAATTCTCATTTTGAAGTTGTTCATGGTTTTAACCCACTTCGGATCTAGCTCCTTTGCCCGTTGATGAGTATTATAATGTAGAAGTTTATTCTAGGGGCGAGGATTATACACAAAGAATGCATCAACAAGTAGCGAGAACATCACAAAGCGGAATGAGCAATTTGCGAAATATGCCAACAAAGGCGAAAGCAAAGATCCTTTGATGCTATTGAAAGCCCGAAAGCAAATTTGGTGATTGGGTTTGGTTACACCTTAGGAAAGACCAATTTCCTATTGAAAGAGAGCAAATTGCATCGAGGGGCGATGGACCTTTTCAAGTTGTTGCTAGGGTGAATGATAATGCGTACAAGATGGACTTGAAAGGTGAGTATGGCGTACATTCTACGTTTAATGTTTCCCACTTATCCACTTTTGATTTTGATACATATTATGTTGATGATGATGATGATTCGAGGACCAATCATGCTCTTCAAGGGGAGGGGATGATAAAGGATCATCCAAGGGGCTGCCCTATTCAAGAGATCCCTTATCCCAGGGCTAAGAGGACCAATGATTAGACAAAAGGAGAAAGATGGTGAATCAACTAATTTCAAGATTGGTCCTAGAATTCAAAGTTAAAGAGGAAGCTAAACTTCACTTAGAAGATGATGACAAAGTCAACCTCTTAACTTTACAAGACATTCAATTTGACCCCAGAACAAGCAAAGTGGCTAAGAATGGCATTTTAGTCTTTTATACAATTAAAGTCTTTTCTAGACTTTAATTATTTTAAATCTTTCTATTTACTATTTTTAGCCATGTTGGCGCATCAAAGGATTCGGTTTGCTTAGACGGACTTCCCCAGATAAGACATGTTATACTTTCAAGAAAAAACACACACAAAGCTGTTAGATATCAAAGCAAAATTCTCTCTTTATTCCAACACTACTCTTAAAAGAACTTCGTACTCTAGATGAATTGAAAGGTTCCTAACTTGTTGCGTTGAGTACGAAGATGAAAAAATAGGAAAGATAACCTATCTTTGAACTACGAAAAGCTTAAAGAAAGAAAACACGAATAATCTTGAAAAGGAATCACGAATAAAATGCCTATAAAAGCTTCACAACCCATAAAATGAGCGAGCTTGCGTAGCACTTGTTGGGCTCGGCCAATCAACAATGGCTTGTATTTTTCGGGATCAACACTTATCACAGTGAGAACTAACAATGTATCAAGGCGAGTAAATAGAGTTAGTGCAAAAAAACAAATTTTTTGAGTTTGGCATACAAAGTTTGTTCCTTTAATGTAGTAAAAACAGCCCTAAGATGTTCAATATGATCTTCTAGGGTTTTACTATAAACAAGCATATCATCGAAATAAACCACAACAAATTTTCCAAAACAATGTCTAAAGATGTAGTTCATTAGTCTCATGAAAGTACTAGGTGCGTTAGTAAGACCAAAAGGCATAACAATCCATTCATATAATCCATATTTAGTCTTAAAAGCGCTCTTCCATTACGTCACGTTCTTTCATTCTTATTTGGGGATATCCTTGAGTTAAATCGATTTTAGAAAAGATTAAAGCGCCACTTAACTCATCTAGCATATCATCTAGCGAGGAATCGGATGTCTATATTTAATAGTTATTTTATTAATATCGCGACAATCAGTAAATAATCTAAAAAGTCCCTTCTTTCTTTGGTACTAAAATAACAGGACTAGCACAAGGACATAAAGATTCTCTTACTGCTCCTTCTCCAAAAAGTAAATCGACTTGCCTTTGAATTTAGCGATTTTCATCAGGATTTTCACTATAGGCCGCTACGGTTTGGAAGACTTGCTCCGGGAATGAAGTCGATTTGATGCTCGATTCTTCCCCTAATTGGAGCGGCCCTCTCGGCAACTCTTTGGGAAATACGTCCTTGAATTCCTCAAGAGATCGTGACAAGACTAGATAGAGAAGTAGATGTTAGATCAAAAGAAAAAAGTGTTAGTAGCGAGAGACCTTTTCGGTTTCTCTAAAAACTACAAAAAACAACAAGTTGTTTTGCTCTAGTACCCTATCTACCTTTCCCGGGTTGATAAATAAACACTCTTTTCTCTCCTTTTGCGAGCTTGCCTTTTGTCTAACTAAGCTCACTTTGCTTTTGGGTCCTTTTTTGCTTGGATTTTTAACTCATAGGCGGGATCACTTTTCCCACTCGCTATCTTTTTCTCTTTTCTCTCTATTCATGGCCATTTGTTTATGTACCTCAAAAGCTTGACTTGGAGATAAAAGGAAGTAAAGTATATCGGATTTTATCATAGTAACTTCATATGCATTCTTTTTCCCCAAATCATCGGCACTTCTATCATATTGCAATGTCCTTCCCAAGATTATGTGACTTGCGGGCATGGGCACCACATCACACAAAACTTTATCCTTGAACATCCTTATCCCAAACTCTATCTCCACTTGTTAATCCACCTTAATTTCACCATTATTATTCAACCAAGAAAGCTTACAAGGCATAGGATGTGCCTTATTAGTTTAACCTTTTGATAATTAGTGAGAATAATTCTCATTTTGAAGTTGTTCATGGTTTTAACCCGCTTCGGATCTAGCTCCTTTGCCCGTTGATGAGTATTATAATGTAGAAGTTTATTCTAGGGCGAGGATTATACACAAAGAATGCATCAACAAGTAGCGAGAACATCACAAAGCGGAATGAGCAATTTGCGAAATATGCCAACAAAGTGAAAGCAAAGATCCTTTGATGCTATTGAAAGCCCGAAAGCAAATTTGGTGATTGGGTTTGGTTACACCTTAGGAAAGACCAATTTCCTATTGAAAGAGAGCAAATTGCATCGAGGGGCGATGGACCTTTTCAAGTTGTTGCTAGGGTGAATGATAATGCGTACAAGATGGACTTGAAAGGTGAGTATAGGCGTACATTCTACGTTTAATGTTTCCCACTTATCCCTTTTTGATTTTGATACATATTATGTTGATGATGATGATGATGATTCGAGGACCAATCATGCTCTTCAAGGGGAGGGGATGATAAAGGATCATCCAAGGGCTGCCCTATTCAAGAGATCCCTTATCCAGGGCTAAGAGGACCAATGATTAGACAAAAGGAGAAAGATGGTGAATCAACTAATTTCAAGATTGGTCCTAGAATTCAAAGTTAAAGAGGAAGCTAAACTTCACTTAGAAGATGATGACAAAGTCAACCTCTTAACTTTACAAGACATTCAATTTGACCCAGAACAAGCAAAGTGGCTAAGAATGGCATTTTTAGTCTTTTATACAATTAAAGTCTTTTCTAGACTTTAATTATTTTAAATCTTTCTATTTACTATTTTTAGCCATGTTGGCGCATCAAAGGATTCGGTTTGCTTAGACGGACTTCCCAGATAAGACATGTTATACTTTCAAGAAAAACACACACAAAGCTGTTAGATATCAAAGCAAAATTCTCTCTTTATTCCAACACTACTCTTAAAAGAACTTCGTACTCTAGATGAATTGAAAGGTTCCTAACTTGTTGCGTTGAGTGCGAAGATGAAAAAATAGGAAAGATAACCTATCTTTGAACTACGAAAAAGCTTAAAGAAAGAAAACACGAATAATCTTGAAAAGGAATCACGAATAAAATGCCTATAAAAGCTTCACAACCCATAAAATGAGCGAGCTTGCGTAGCACTTGTTGGGCTCGGCCAATCAACAATGGCTTGTATTTTTTCAGGGATCAACACTTATCATAGTGAGAACTAACAATGTATCGAGGCGATGTAAATAGAGTTAGTGCAAAAAAACAAATTTTTTGAGTTTGGCATACAAAGTTTGTTCCTTTAATGTAGTAAAAACAGCCCTAAGATGTTCAATATGATCTTCTAGGGTTTTACTATAAACAAGCATATCATCGAAATAAACCACAACAAATTTTTCCAAAACAATGTCTAAAGATGTAGTTCATTAGTCTCATGAAAGTACTAGGTGCGTTAGTAAGACCAAAAGGCATAACAATCCATTCATATAATCCATATTTAGTCTTAAAAGCGCTCTTCCATTCAGTCACGTTCTTTCATTCTTATTTGGGGATATCCTTGAGTTAAATCGATTTTAGAAAAGATTAAGCGCCACTTAACTCATCTAGCATATCATCTAAGCGAGGAATCGGATGTCTATATTTAATAGTTATTTTATTAATATCGCGACAATCAGTAAATAATCTAAAAGTCCCTTCTTTCTTTGGTACTAAAATAACAGGACTAGCACAAGGACATAAAGATTCTCTTACTGCTCCTTCTCCAAAAGTAAATCGACTTGCCTTTGAATTTCGCGATTTTCATCAGGATTTTCACTATAGGCCGTACGGTTTGGAAGACTTGCTCCGGAATGAAGTCGATTTGATGCTCGATTCTTCCCCTAATTGGAGGCGGCCCTCTCGGCAACTCTTTGGGAAATACGTCCTTGAATTCCTCGAGAGATCAGCGACAAGACTAGATAGAGAAGTAGATGTTAGATCAAAAGAAAAAGTGTTAGTAGCGAGAGACCTTTCGGTTTCTCTAAAAACTACAAAAACAACAAGTTGTTTTGCTCTAATTGCCACTATCTACCTTTCCCAGGGTTGATAAATAAACACTCTTTTCTCTCCTTTTGCGAGCTTGCCTTTTGTCTAACTAAGCTCACTTTGCTTTTGGGTCCTTTTTTGCTTGATTTTAACTCATGGGCGGGATCACTTTCCCACTCGCTATCTTTTTCTCTTTTCTCTCTCTATTCATGGCCATTTGTTTATGTACCTCAAAAGCTTGACTTGGAGATAAAAAGGAAGTAAAGTATATCGGATTTTATCCTTAGTAACTTCATATGCATTCTTTTTCCCCAAATCATCGGCACTTCTATCATATTGCAATGTCCTTCCCAAGATTATGTGACTTGCGGGCATGGGCACCACATCGCACAAAACTTTATCCTTGAACATCCTTATCCCAGAACTCTATCTCCACTTGTTAATCCACCTTAATTTCACCATTATTATTCAACCAAGAAAAGCTTACAAGGCATAGGATGTGCCTTATTAGTTTAACACTTTTGATAATTAATTGAGAATAATTCTCATTTTGAAGTTGTTCATGGTTTTAACCCCGCTCGGATCTAGCTCCTTTGCCCAGTTGATGAGTATTATAATGTAGAAGTTTATTCTAGGGCGGGATTATACACAAAGAATGCATCAACAAGTAGCGAGAACATCACAAAGCGGAATGAGCAATTTGCGAAATATGCCAACAAAGTAGAAAGCAAAGATCCTTTGATGCTATTGAAAGCCCGAAAGCAAATTTGGTGATTGGGTTTGGTTACACCTTAGGAAAGACCAATTTCCTATTGAAAGAGAGAGCAAATTGCATCGAGGGGCGATGGACCTTTTCAAGTTGTTGCTAGGGTGAATGATAATGCGTACAAGATGGACTTGAAAGGTGAGTATAGGCGTACATTCTACGTTTAATGTTTCCCACTTATCCCCTTTTTGATTTTGATACATATTATGTTGATGATGATGATGATTCGAGGACCAATCATGCTCTTCGAGGGGAGGGGATGATAAAGGATCATCGAGGGGCTGCCACTATTCAGAGATCCACTTATCCGAGGCTAAGAGGACCAATGATTAGACAAAAGGAGAAAGATGGTGAATCAACTAATTTCAAGATTGGTCCTAGAATTCAAAGTTAAAGAGGAAGCTAAACTTCACTTAGAAGATGATGACAAAGTCAACCTCTTAACTTTACAAGACATTCAATTTGACCCAAACAAGCGAAAGTGGCTAAGAATGGCATTTTAGTCTTTTATACAATTAAAGTCTTTTCTAGACTTTAATTATTTTAAAGTCTTTCTATTTACTATTTTTTAGCCATGTTGGCCGCATCAAAGGATTCGGTTTGCTTAGACGGACTTCCCCAGATAAGACATGTTATACTTTCAAGAAAAAACACACACAAAGCTGTTAGATATCAAAGCAAAATTCTCTCTTTATTCCAACACTACTCTTAAAAAGAACTTCGTACTCTAGATGAATTGAAAGGTTCCTAACTTGTTGCGTTGAGTACGAAGATGAAAAAATAGGAAAGATAACCTATCTTTGAACTACGAAAAGCTTAAAGAAAGAAAACACGAATAATCTTGAAAAGGAATCACGAATAAAATGCCTATAAAAGCTTCACAACCCATAAAATGAGCAGAGCTTGCGTAGCACCCTATTGAGCTCGAGCCAATCAACAATGGCTTGTATTTTTTCAGGATCAACACTTATCACAGTGAGAACTAACAATGTATCAAGGCAGGTAAATAGAGTTAGTGCAAAAAACAAATTTTTTTGAGTTTGGCATACAAAGTTTGTTCCTTTAATGTAGTAAAAACAGCCCTAAGATGTTCAATATGATCTTCTAGGGTTTTACTATAAACAAGCATATCATCGAAATAAACCACAACAAATTTTCCAAAACAATGTCTAAAGATGTAGTTCATTAGTCTCATGAAAGTACTAGGTGCGTTAGTAAGACCAAAAGGCATAACAATCCATTCATATAATCCATATTTAGTCTTAAAAGCGCTCTTCCATTCGTCACGTTCTTTCATTCTTATTTGGGGATATCCTTGAGTTAAATCGATTTTAGAAAAGATTAAGCGCCACTTAACTCATCTAGCATATCATCTAGCGAGGAATCGGATGTCTATATTTAATAGTTATTTTATTAATATCGCGACAATCAGTAAATAATCTAAAAGTCCACTTCTTTCTTTGGTACTAAAATAACTAGGACTAGCACAAGGACATAAAGATTCTCTTACTGCTCCTTCTCCAAAAAGTAAATCGACTTGCCTTTGAATTTCGCGATTTTCATCAGGGATTTTCACTATAGGCATACGGTTTGGAAGACTTGCTCCGGAATGAAGTCGATTTGATGCTCGATTCTTCCCCCTAATTGGAGGCGGCCCTCTCGGCAACTCTTTGGGAAATACGTCCTTGAATTCCTCGAGAGATCAGTGACAAGACTAGATAGAGAAGTAGATGTTAGATCAAAAGAAAAAGTGTTAGTAGCGAGAGACCTTTCGGTTTCTCTAAAAACTACAAAAACAACAAGTTGTTTTGCTCTAATTACCCTATCTACCTTTCCGGGTTGATAAATAAACACTCTTTTCTCTCCTTTTGCGAGCTTGCCTTTTGTCTAACTAAGCTCATTTGCTTTTGGGTCCTTTTTTGCTTGGATTTTTAACTCATGGGCGGGATCACTCCACTCGCTATCTTTTTTCTCTTTTCTCTCTATTCATGGCCATTTGTTTATGTACCTCAAAAGCTTGACTTGGAGATAAAAGGAAGTAAAAGTATATCGGATTTTATCCTTAGTAACTTCATATGCATTCTTTTTCCCCAAATCATCGGCACTTCTATCATATTGCAATGTCCTTCCCAAGATTATGTGACTTGCGGGCATGGGCACCACATCACACAAAACTTTATCCTTGAACATCCTTATCCCAAACTCTATCTCCACTTGTTAATCCACCTTAATTTCACCATTATTATTCAACCAAGAAAGCTTACAAGGCATAGGATGTGCCTTATTAGTTTAACCTTTTGATAATTAATTGAGAATAATTCTCATTTTGAAGTTGTTCATGGTTTTAACCCCTTCGGATCTAGCTCCTTTGCCCGTTGATGAGTATTATAATGTAGAAGTTTATTCTAGGGCGAGGATTATACACAAAGAATGCATCAACAAGTAGCGAGAACATCACAAAGCGGAATGAGCAATTTGCGAAATATGCCAACAAAGGCGAAAGCAAAGATCCTTTGATGCTATTGAAAGCCGAAAGCAAATTTGGTGATTGGGTTTGGTTACACCTTAGGAAAGACCAATTTCCTATTGAAAGAGAGAGCAAATTGCATCGAGGGGCGATGGACCTTTTCAAGTTGTTGCTAGGGTGAATGATAATGCGTACAAGATGGACTTGAAAGGTGAGTATGGCGTACATTCTACGTTTAATGTTTCCCACTTATCCCACTTTTGATTTTGATACATATTATGTTGATGATGATGATGATTCGAGGACCAATCATGCTCTTCGAGGGGAGGGGATGATAAAGGATCATCCAAGGGGCTGCCCTATTCAAGAGATCCCTTATCCGAGGCTAAGAGGACCAATGATTAGACAAAAGGAGAAAGATGGTGAATCAACTAATTTCAAGATTGGTCCTAGAATTCAAAGTTAAAGAGGAAGCTAAACTTCACTTAGAAGATGATGACAAAGTCAACCTCTTAACTTTACAAGACATTCAATTTGACCCAAACAAGCAAAGTGGCTAAGAATGGCATTTTAGTCTTTTATACAATTAAAGTCTTTTCTAGACTTTAATTATTTTAAATCTTTCTATTTACTATTTTTTAGCCATGTTGGCGCATCAAAGGATTCGGTTTGCTTAGACGGACTTCCCAGATAAGACATGTTATACTTTCAAGAAAAAACACACACAAAGCTGTTAGATATCAAAGCAAAATTCTCTCTTTATTCCAACACTACTCTTAAAAAGAACTTCGTACTCTAGATGAATTGAAAGGTTCCTAACTTGTTGCGTTGAGTACGAAGATGAAAAAATAGGAAAGATAACCTATCTTTGAACTACGAAAAGCTTAAAGAAAGAAAACACGAATAATCTTGAAAAGGAATCACGAATAAAATGCCTATAAAAGCTTCACAACCCGTAAAATGAGCGAGCTTGCGTAGCACTTGTTGGGCTCGGCCAATCAACAATGGCTTGTATTTTTTAGGATCAACACTTATACAGTGAGAACTAACAATGTATCGAGGCAGGGTAAATAGAGTTAGTGCAAAAAAACAAATTTTTTTGAGTTTGGCATACAAAGTTTGTTCCTTTAATGTAGTAAAAACAGCCCTAAGATGTTCAATATGATCTTCTAGGGTTTTACTATAAACAAGCATATCATCGAAATAAACCACAACAAATTTTCCAAAACAATGTCTAAAGATGTAGTTCATTAGTCTCATGAAAGTACTAGGTGCGTTAGTAAGACCAAAAGGCATAACAATCCATTCATATAATCCATATTTAGTCTTAAAAGCGCTCTTCCATTCGTCACGTTCTTTCATTCTTATTTGGGGATATCCTTGAGTTAAATCGATTTTAGAAAAGATTAAAGCGCCACTTAACTCATCTAAGCGAGGAATCGGATGTCTATATTTAATAGTTATTTTATTAATATCGCGACAATCAGTAAATAATCTAAAAGTCCCTTCTTTCTTTGGTACTAAAATAGCAGGACTAGCACAAGGACATAAAGATTCTCTTACTGCTCCTTCTCCAAAAGTAAATCGACTTGCCTTTGAATTTAGCGATTTTCATCAGGATTTTCACTATAGGCGCTACGGTTTGGAAGACTTGCTCCGGAATGAAGTCGATTTGATGCTCGATTCTTCCCACTAATTGGAGCGGCCCTCTCGGCAACTCTTTGGGAAATACGTCCTTGAATTCCTCAAGAGATCAGTGACAAGACTAGATAGAGAAGTAGATGTTAGATCAAAAGAAAAAGTGTTAGTAGCGAGAGACCTTTCGGTTTCTCTAAAAACTACAAAAAACAACAAGTTGTTTTGCTCTAATTACCCTATCTACCTTTCCCGGGTTGATAAATAAACACTCTTTTCTCTCCTTTTGCGAGCTTGCCTTTTGTCTAACTAAGCTCACTTTGCTTTTGGGTCCTTTTTTGCTTGGATTTTTAACTCATAGGCGGGATCACTTTCCACTCGCTATCTTTTTTCTCTTTTCTCTCTATTCATGGCCGTTTGTTTATGTACCTCAAAAGCTTGACTTGGAGATAAAAAGGGAAGTAAAGTATATCGGATTTTATCCTTAGTAACTTCATATGCATTCTTTTTCCCCAAATCATCGGCACTTCTATCATATTGCAATGTCCTTCCCAAGATTATGTGACTTGCGGGCATGGGCACCACATCGCACAAAACTTTATCCTTGAACATCCTTATCCCAAACTCTATCTCCACTTGTTAATCCACCTTAATTTCACCATTATTATTCAACCAAGAAAGCTTACAAGGCATAGGATGTGCCTTATTAGTTTAACCTTTTGATAATTAATTGAGAATAATTCTCATTTTGAAGTTGTTCATGGTTTTAACCCGCTTCGGATCTAGCTCCTTTGCCCAGTTGATGAGTATTATAATGTAGAAGTTTATTCTAGGGGCGGGATTATACACAAAGAATGCATCAACAAGTAGCGAGAACATCACAAAGCGGAATGAGCAATTTGCGAAATATGCCAACAAAGTAGAAAGCAAAGATCCTTTGATGCTATTGAAAGCCCGAAAGCAAATTTGGTGATTGGGTTTGGTTACACCTTAGGAAAGACCAATTTCCTATTGAAAGAGAGAGCAAATTGCATCAAGGGGGCGATGGACCTTTTCAAGTTGTTGCTAGGGTGAATGATAATGCGTACAAGATGGACTTGAAAGGTGAGTATGGCGTACATTCTACGTTTAATGTTTCCCACTTATCCCCTTTTGATTTTGATACATATTATGTTGATGATGATGATGATGATTCGAGGACCAATCATGCTCTTCAAGGGGAGGGGATGATAAAGGATCATCCAAGGGGCTGCCCTATTCAAGAGATCCACTTATCCAGGGCTAAGAGGACCAATGATTAGACAAAAGGAGAAAGATGGTGAATCAACTAATTTCAAGATTGGTCCTAGAATTCAAAGTTAAAGAGGAAGCTAAACTTCACTTAGAAGATGATGACAAAGTCAACCTCTTAACTTTACAAGACATTCAATTTGACCCAAACAAGCAAAGTGGCTAAGAATGGCATTTTTAGTCTTTTATACAATTAAAGTCTTTTCTAGACTTTAATTATTTTAAATCTTTCTATTTACTATTTTTTAGCCATGTTGGCGCATCAAAGGATTCGGTTTGCTTAGACGGACTTCCCAGATAAGACATGTTATACTTTCAAGAAAAAACACACACAAAGCTGTTAGATATCAAAGCAAAATTCTCTCTTTATTCCAACACTACTCTTAAAAAGAACTTCGTACTCTAGATGAATTGAAAGGTTCCTAACTTGTTGCGTTGAGTACGAAGATGAAAAAATAGGAAAGATAACCTATCTTTGAACTACGAAAAGCTTAAAGAAAGAAAACACGAATAATCTTGAAAAGGAATCACGAATAAAATGCCTATAAAAAGCTTCACAACCCATAAAATGAGCGAGCTTGCGTAGCACTTGTTGGGCTCGGCCAATCAACAATGGCTTGTATTTTTCGGATCAACACTTATCATAGTGAGAACTAACAATGTATCGAGGCAGGTAAATAGAGTTAGTGCAAAAAAACAAATTTTTTTGAGTTTGGCATACAAAGTTTGTTCCTTTAATGTAGTAAAAACAGCCCTAAGATGTTCAATATGATCTTCTAGGGTTTTACTATAAACAAGCATATCATCGAAATAAACCACAACAAATTTTCCAAAACAATGTCTAAAGATGTAGTTCATTAGTCTCATGAAAGTACTAGGTGCGTTAGTAAGACCAAAAGGCATAACAATCCATTCATATAATCCATATTTAGTCTTAAAAGCGCTCTTCCATTACGTCACGTTCTTTCATTCTTATTTGGGGATATCCTTGAGTTAAATCGATTTTAGAAAAGATTAAAGCGCCACTTAACTCATCTAGCATATCATCTAGCGAGGAATCGGATGTCTATATTTAATAGTTATTTTATTAATATCGCGACAATCAGTAAATAATCTAAAAGTCCCTTCTTTCTTTGGTACTAAAATAACAGGACTAGCACAAGGACATAAAGATTCTCTTACTGCTCCTTCTCCAAAAAGTAAATCGACTTGCCTTTGAATTTAGCGATTTTCATCAGGATTTTCACTATAGGCCATACGGTTTGGAAGACTTGCTCCGGGAATGAAGTCGATTTGATGCTCGATTCTTCCCACTAATTGGAGGCGGCCCTCTCGGCAACTCTTTGGGAAATACGTCCTTGAATTCCTCCAGAGATCAGCGACAAGACTAGATAGAGAAGTAGATGTTAGATCAAAAGAAAAAAGTGTTAGTAGCGAGAGACCTTTCGGTTTCTCTAAAAAACTACAAAAACAACAAGTTGTTTTGCTCTAATTACCCTATCTACCTTTCCGGGTTGATAAATAAACACTCTTTTCTCTCCTTTTGCGAGCTTGCCTTTTGTCTAACTAAGCTCACTTTGCTTTTGGGTCCTTTTTTGCTTGGATTTTTAACTCATAGGGCGGGATCACTTCCACTCGCTATCTTTTTTCTCTTTTCTCTCTATTCATGGCCATTTGTTTATGTACCTCAAAAGCTTGACTTGGAGATAAAAAGGAAGTAAAGTATATCGGATTTTATCCTTAGTAACTTCATATGCATTCTTTTTCCCCAAATCATCGGCACTTCTATCATATTGCAATGTCCTTCCCAAGATTATGTGACTTGCGGGCATGGGCACCACATCACACAAAACTTTATCCTTGAACATCCTTATCCCAAACTCTATCTCCACTTGTTAATCCACCTTAATTTCACCATTATTATTCAACCAAGAAAGCTTACAAGGCATAGGATGTGCCTTATTAGTTTAACCTTTTGATAATTAATTGAGAATAATTCTCATTTTGAAGTTGTTCATGGTTTTAACCCGCTCGGATCTAGCTCCTTTGCCCAGTTGATGAGTATTATAATGTAGAAGTTTATTCTAGGGGCGGGATTATACACAAAGAATGCATCAACAAGTAGCAGAGAACATCACAAAGCGGAATGAGCAATTTGCGAAATATGCCAACAAAGGCGAAAGCAAAGATCCTTTGATGCTATTGAAAGCCCGAAAGCAAATTTGGTGATTGGGTTTGGTTACACCTTAGGAAAGACCAATTTCCTATTGAAAGAGAGAGCAAATTGCATCCAAGGGGCGATGGACCTTTTCAAGTTGTTGCTAGGGTGAATGATAATGCGTACAAGATGGACTTGAAAGGTGAGTATGGCGTACATTCTACGTTTAATGTTTCCCACTTATCCCCTTTTGATTTTGATACATATTATGTTGATGATGATGATGATTCGAGGACCAATCATGCTCTTCAAGGGGGAGGGGATGATAAAGGATCATCCAAGGGGCTGCCCTATTCAAGAGATCCCTTATCCGAGGGCTAAGAGGACCAATGATTAGACAAAAGGAGAAAGATGGTGAATCAACTAATTTCAAGATTGGTCCTAGAATTCAAAGTTAAAGAGGAAGCTAAACTTCACTTAGAAGATGATGACAAAGTCAACCTCTTAACTTTACAAGACATTCAATTTGACCCAAACAAGCAAAGTGGCTAAGAATGGCATTTTAGTCTTTTATACAATTAAAGTCTTTTCTAGACTTTAATTATTTTAAATCTTTCTATTTACTATTTTTTAGCCATGTTGGCGCATCAAAGGATTCGGTTTGCTTAGACGGACTTCCCCAGATAAGACATGTTATACTTTCAAGAAAAAACACACACAAAGCTGTTAGATATCAAAGCAAAATTCTCTCTTTATTCCAACACTACTCTTAAAAGAACTTCGTACTCTAGATGAATTGAAAGGTTCCTAACTTGTTGCGTTGAGTACGAAGATGAAAAATAGGAAAGATAACCTATCTTTGAACTACGAAAAGCTTAAAGAAAGAAAACACGAATAATCTTGAAAAGGAATCACGAATAAAATGCCTATAAAAAGCTTCACAACCCATAAAATGAGCGAGCTTGCGTAGCACTTGTTGGGCTCGGCCAATCAACAATGGCTTGTATTTTTCGGGATCAACACTTATACCGTGAGAACTAACAATGTATCCAAGGCAGGTAAATAGAGTTAGTGCAAAAAAACAAATTTTTTTGAGTTTGGCATACAAAGTTTGTTCCTTTAATGTAGTAAAAACAGCCCTAAGATGTTCAATATGATCTTCTAGGGTTTTACTATAAACAAGCATATCATCGAAATAAACCACAACAAATTTTTCCAAAACAATGTCTAAAGATGTAGTTCATTAGTCTCATGAAAGTACTAGGTGCGTTAGTAAGACCAAAAGGCATAACAATCCATTCATATAATCCATATTTAGTCTTAAAAGCGCTCTTCCATTAAAGTCACGTTCTTTCATTCTTATTTGGGGATATCCTTGAGTTAAATCGATTTTAGAAAAGATTAAAGCGCCACTTAACTCATCTAGCATATCATCTAAGCGAGGAATCGGATGTCTATATTTAATAGTTATTTTATTAATATCGCGACAATCAGTAAATAATCTAAAAGTCCACTTCTTTCTTTGGTACTAAAATAACTAGGACTAGCACAAGGACATAAAGATTCTCTTACTGCTCCTTCTCCAAAAGTAAATCGACTTGCCTTTGAATTTCGCGATTTTCATCCGGATTTTCACTATAGGCCATACGGTTTGGAAGACTTGCTCCCGGAATGAAGTCGATTTGATGCTCGATTCTTCCCCTAATTGGAGCGGCCCTCTCGGCAACTCTTTGGGAAATACGTCCTTGAATTCCTCCAAGAGATCAGCTGACAAGACTAGATAGAGAAGTAGATGTTAGATCAAAAGAAAAAAGTGTTAGTAGCGAGAGACCTTTCGGTTTCTCTAAAAAACTACAAAAAACAACAAGTTGTTTTGCTCTAGTACCCTATCTACCTTTCCCGGGTTGATAAATAAACACTCTTTTCTCTCCTTTTGCGAGCTTGCCTTTTGTCTAACTAAGCTCACTTTGCTTTTGGGTCCTTTTTTGCTTGGATTTTTAACTCATGGGCGGGATCACTTTTTTCTCACTCGCTATCTTTTTTCTCTTTTCTCTCTATTCATGGCCATTTGTTTATGTACCTCAAAAGCTTGACTTGGAGATAAAAGGAAGTAAAGTATATCGGATTTTATCCTTAGTAACTTCATATGCATTCTTTTTCCCCAAATCATCGGCACTTCTATCATATTGCAATGTCCTTCCCAAGATTATGTGACTTGCGGGCATGGGCACCACATCACACAAAACTTTATCCTTGAACATCCTTATCCCCAAACTCTATCTCCACTTGTTAATCCACCTTAATTTCACCATTATTATTCAACCAAGAAAGCTTACAAGGCATAGGATGTGCCTTATTAGTTTAACCTTTTGATAATTAATTGAGAATAATTCTCATTTTGAAGTTGTTCATGGTTTTAACCCACTTCGGATCTAGCTCCTTTGCCCGTTGATGAGTATTATAATGTAGAAGTTTATTCTAGGGGCGGGATTATACACAAAGAATGCATCAACAAGTAGCGAGAACATCACAAAGCGGAATGAGCAATTTGCGAAATATGCCAACAAAGGCGAAAGCAAAGATCCTTTGATGCTATTGAAAGCCGAAAGCAAATTTGGTGATTGGGTTTGGTTACACCTTAGGAAAGACCAATTTCCTATTGAAAGAGAGAGCAAATTGCATCAAGGGGCGATGGACCTTTTCAAGTTGTTGCTAGGGTGAATGATAATGCGTACAAGATGGACTTGAAAGGTGAGTATGGCGTACATTCTACGTTTAATGTTTCCCACTTATCCCCTTTTGATTTTGATACATATTATGTTGATGATGATGATGATTCGAGGACCAATCATGCTCTTCAAGGGGAGGGGATGATAAAGGATCATCAAGGGGCTGCCCTATTCAAGAGATCCCTTATCCAGGCTAAGAGGACCAATGATTAGACAAAGGACAAAGATGGTGAATCAACTAATTTCAAGATTGGTCTGAGAATTCAAAGTTAAAGAGGGAGCCAAACTTCACTTAGAAGATGATGACAAAGTCAACCTCTTAACTTTACAAGACATTCAATTTGACCCAAACAAGCAAAGTGGCTAAGAAGGGCATTTTAGTCTTTTATACAATTAAAGTCTATTTCTAGACTTTAATTATTTTTAAATCTTTCTATTTACTATTTTTTAGCCATGTTGGCGCATCAAAGGATTCGGTTTGCTTAGATGGACTTCCCCGATAAGACATGTTATACTTTCAAGAAAAAACACACACAAAACTGTTAGATATCAAAGCAAAATTCTCTCTTTATTCCAACACTACTCTTAAAAGAACTTCATACTCTAGATGAATTGAAAGGTTCCTAACTTGTTGCGTTGATACAAAAATGAAAAATAGGAAAGATAACCTATCTTTGAACTACGAAAAGCTTAAAGAAAGAAAACACGAATAATCTTGAAAAGGAATCACGAATAAAATGCCTATAAAAAGCTTCACAACCCATAAAATGAGCGAGCTTGCGTAGCACTTGTTGGGCTCGGCCAATCAACAATGGCTTGTATTTTTCCGGATCAACACTTATACAGTGAGAACTAACAATGTATCCAAGGCGAGTAAATAGAGTTAGTGCAAAAAAACAAATTTTTTGAGTTTGGCATACAAAGTTTGTTCCTTTAATGTAGTAAAAACAGCCCTAAGATGTTCAGTATGATCTTCTAGGGTTTTACTATAAACAAGTATATCATCGAAATAAACCACAACAAATTTTCCAAAACAATGTCTAAAGATGTAGTTCATTAGTCTCATGAAAGTACTAGGTGCGTTAGTAAGACCAAAAGGCATAACAATCCATTCATATAATCCATATTTAGTCTTAAAAGCGCTCTTCCATTCGTCACGTTCTTTCATTCTTATTTGGGGATATCCTTGAGTTAAATCGATTTTAGAAAAGATTAAAGCGCCACTTAACTCATCTAAGCGAGGAATCGGATGTCTATATTTAATAGTTATTTTATTAATATCGCGACAATCCGTAAATAATCTAAAAGTCCCTTCTTTCTTTGGTACTAAAATAACCGGACTAGCACAAGGACATAAAGATTCCTTACCTGCTCCTTCTCCAAAAGTAAATCGACTTGCCTTTGAATTTGCGATTTTCATCAGGATTTTCACTATAGGCCGTACGGTTTGGAAGACTTGCTCCCGGAATGAAGTCGATTTGATGCTCGATTCTTCCCCCTAATTGGAGGCGGCCCTCTCGGCAACTCTTTGGGAAATACGTCCTTGAATTCCTCCAAAGAGATCAGCGACAAGACTAGATAGAGAAGTAGATGTTAGATCAAAAGAAAAAAGTGTTAGTAGCGAGAGACCTTTCGGTTTCTCTAAAAACTACAAAAAACAACAAGTTGTTTTGCTCTAATTACCCTATCTACCTTTCCCAGGGTTGATAAATAAACACTCTTTTCTCTCCTTTTGCGAGCTTGCCTTTTGTCTAACTAAGCTCACTTTGCTTTTGGGTCCTTTTTTGCTTGGATTTTTAACTCATGGGCAGGATCACTTTTTTTTTTCCCACTCGCTCTCTTTTTTCTCTTTTCTCTCTATTCATGGCCATTTGTTTATGTACCTCAAAAGCTTGACTTGGAGATAAAAGGAAGTAAAGTATATCGGATTTTATCCTTAGTAACTTCATATGCATTCTTTTTCCCCAAATCATCGGCACTTCTATCATATTGCAATGTCCTTCCCAAGATTATGTGACTTGCGGGCATGGGCACCACATCACACAAAACTTTATCCTTGAACATCCTTATCCCAAACTCTATCTCCACTTGTTAATCCACCTTAATTTCACCATTATTATTCAACCAAGAAAGCTTACAAGGCATAGGATGTGCCTTATTAGTTTAACCTTTTGATAATTAATTGAGAATAATTCTCATTTTGAAGTTGTTCATGGTTTTAACCCCTTCAGATCTAGCTCCTTTGCCCGTTGATGAGTATTATAATGTAGAAGTTTATTCTAGGGGCAGGATTATACACAAAGAATGCATCAACAAGTAGCAGAGAACATCACAAAGCGGAATGAGCAATTTGCGAAATATGCCAACAAAGGCGAAAGCAAAGATCCTTTGATGCTATTGAAAGCCCGAAAGCAAATTTGGTGATTGGGTTTGGTTACACCTTAGGAAAGACCAATTTCCTATTGAAAGAGAAAGCAAATTGCATCCAGGGGCGATGGACCTTTTCAAGTTGTTGCTAGGGTGAATGATAATGCGTACAAGATGGACTTGAAAGGTGAGTATGGCGTACATTCTACGTTTAATGTTTCCCACTTATCCCCTTTTGATTTTGATACATATTATGTTGATGATGATGATATCGAGGACCAATCATGCTCTTCGAGGGGAGGGGATGATAAAGGATCATCAAGGGGCTGCCCTATTCAAGAGATCCCTTATCCCGAGGGCTAAGAGGACCAATGATTAGACAAAAGGACAAAGATGGTGAATCAACTAATTTCAAGATTGGTCCTAGAATTCAAAGTTAAAGAGGAAGCTAAACTTCACTTAGAAGATGATGACAAAGTCAACCTCTTAACTTTACAAGACATTCAATTTGACCCAAACAAGCAAAGTGGCTAAGAATGGCATTTTAGTCTTTTATACAATTAAAGTCTTTTCTAGACTTTAATTATTTTTACGTCTTTCTATTTACTATTTTTTAGCCATGTTGGCGCATCAAAGGATTCGGTTTGCTTAGACGGACTTCCCCAGATAAGACATGTTATACTTTCAAGAAAAAACACACACAAGCTATTAGATATCAAAGCAAAATTCTCTCTTTATTCCAACACTACTCTTAAAAAGAACTTCGTACTCTAGATGAATTGAAAGGTTCCTAACTTGTTGCGTTGAGTACGAAGATGAAAAAATAGGAAAGATAACCTATCTTTGAACTACGAAAAGCTTAAAGAAAGAAAACACGAATAATCTTGAAAAGGAATCACGAATAAAATGCCTATAAAAAGCTTCACAACCCATAAAATGAAGCGAGCTTGCGTAGCACTTGTTGGGCTCGGCCAATCAACAATGGCTTGTATTTTTCGGGATCAACACTTATACAGTGAGAACTAACAATGTATCCAAGGCGAGTAAATAGAGTTAGTGCAAAAAAACAAATTTTTTTGAGTTTGGCATACAAAGTTTGTTCCTTTAATGTAGTAAAAACAGCCCTAAGATGTTCAATATGATCTTCTAGGGTTTTACTATAAACAAGCATATCATCGAAATAAACCACAACAAATTTTCCAAAACAATGTCTAAAGATGTAGTTCATTAGTCTCATGAAAGTACTAGGTGCGTTAGTAAGACCAAAAGGCATAACAATCCATTCATATAATCCATATTTAGTCTTAAAAGCGCTCTTCCATTCGTCACGTTCTTTCATTCTTATTTGGGGATATCCTTGAGTTAAATCGATTTTAGAAAAGATTAAAGCGCCACTTAACTCATCTAAGCGAGGAATCGGATGTCTATATTTAATAGTTATTTTATTAATATCGCGACAATCCGTAAATAATCTAAAAGTCCCTTCTTTCTTTGGTACTAAAATAACCGGACTAGCACAAGGACATAAAGATTCTCTTACCTGCTCCTTCTCCAAAAGTAAATCGACTTGCCTTTGAATTTCGCGATTTTCATCCGGATTTTCACTATAGGCCGCACGGTTTGGAAGACTTGCTCCCGGAATGAAGTCGATTTGATGCTCGATTCTTCCCCTAATTGGAGGCGGCCCTCTCGGCAACTCTTTGGGAAATACGTCCTTGAATTCCTCAAGAGATCAGTGACAAGACTAGATAGAGAAGTAGATGTTAGATCAAAAGAAAAAGTGTTAGTAGCGAGAGACCTTTCGGTTTCTCTAAAAACTACAAAAACAACAAGTTGTTTTGCTCTAATTGCCCTATCTACCTTTCCCGGGTTGATAAATAAACACTCTTTTCTCTCCTTTTGCGAGCTTGCCTTTTGTCTAACTAAGCTCACTGCTTTTGGGTCCTTTTTTGCTTCGGATTTTAACTCATGGGCAGGATCACTTTTTTTTTCCACTCGCTATCTTTTTCTCTTTTCTCTCTATTCATGGCCATTTGTTTATGTACCTCAAAAGCTTGACTTGGAGATAAAAGGAAGTAAAGTATATCGGATTTTATCCTTAGTAACTTCATATGCATTCTTTTTCCCCAAATCATCGGCACTTCTATCATATTGCAATGTCCTTCCCAAGATTATGTGACTTGCGGGCATGGGCACCACATCACACAAAACTTTATCCTTGAACATCCTTATCCCAAACTCTATCTCCACTTGTTAATCCACCTTAATTTCACCATTATTATTCAACCAAGAAAGCTTACAAGGCATAGGATGTGCCTTATTAGTTTAACCTTTTGATAATTAATTGAGAATAATTCTCATTTTGAAGTTGTTCATGGTTTTAACCCCTTCGGATCTAGCTCCTTTGCCCGTTGATGAGTATTATAATGTAGAAGTTTATTCTAGGGGCAGGATTATACACAAAGAATGCATCAACAAGTAGCGAGAACATCACAAAGCGGAATGAGCAATTTGCGAAATATGCCAACAAAGGCGAAAGCAAAGATCCTTTGATGCTATTGAAAGCCCGAAAGCAAATTTGGTGATTGGGTTTGGTTACACCTTAGGAAAGACCAATTTCCTATTGAAAGAGAGAGCAAATTGCATCCAAGGGGCGATGGACCTTTTCAAGTTGTTGCTAGGGTGAATGATAATGCGTACGAGATGGACTTGAAAGGTGAGTATGGCGTACATTCTACGTTTAATGTTTCTCACTTATCCCCTTTTGATTTTGATACGGATTATGTTGATGATGATGATGATTCGAGGACCAATCATGCTCTTCAAGAGGGAGGGGACGATGAGGGACCATCCAAGGGGCTGCCCCTACTCAAGAGATCCCTTATCCGAGGCTAAGAGGACCAATGACTAGACAAAGGACAAAGATGGTGAATCAACTAATTTCAAGATTGGTCCGAGAATTCAACGTCAAAGAGGAAGCTAAACTTCACTTAGAAGATGATGACAAAGTCAACCTCTTAACTTTACAGGACATTCAATTTGACCCAAACAAGCAAAGTGGCTAAGAATGGCATTTTAGTCTTTTATACAATTAAAGTCTATTTCTAGACTTTAATTATTTTAAATCTTTCTATTTACTATTTTTTAGCCATGTTGGCCGCATCAAAGGATTCGGTTTGCTTAGACGGACTTCCCCAGATAAGACATGTTATACTTTCAAGAAAAACACACACAAAGCTGTTAGATATCAAAGCAAAATTCTCTCTTTATTCCAACACTACTCTTAAAAAGAACTTCGTACTCTAGATGAATTGAAAGGTTCCTAACTTGTTGCGTTGAGTACGAAGATGAAAAATAGGAAAGATAACCTATCTTTGAACTACGAAAAGCTTAAAGAAAGAAAACACGAATAATCTTGAAAAGGAATCCACGAATAAAATGCCTATAAAAAGCTTCACAACCCATAAAATGAGCGAGCTTGCGTAGCATACTTGTTGGGCTCGGCCAATCAACAATGGCTTGTATTTTTCGGATCAACACTTATACAGTGAGAACTAACAATGTATCCAAGGCGAGTAAATAGAGTTAGTGCAAAAAAACAAATTTTTTGAGTTTGGCATACAAAGTTTGTTCCTTTAATATAGTAAAAACAGCCCTAAGATGTTCAATATGATCTTCTAGGGTTTTACTATAAACAAGTATATCATCGAAATAAACTACAACAAATTTTCCAAAACAATGTCTAAAGATGTAGTTCATTAGTCTCATGAAAGTACTAGGTGCGTTAGTAAGACCAAAAGGCATAACAATCCATTCATATAATCCATATTTAGTCCTAAAAGCGCTCTTCCATTCGTCACGTTCTTTCATTCTTATTTGGGGATATCCTTGAGTTAAATCGATTTTAGAAAAGATTAAAGCGCCACTTAACTCATCTAGCATATCATCTAAGCGAGGAATCGGATGTCTATATTTAATAGTTATTTTATTAATATCGCGACAATCAGTAAATAATCTAAAAGTCCACTTCTTTCTTTGGTACTAAAATAACTAGGACTAGCACAAGGACTTAAAGATTCTCTTACCTGCTCCTTCTCCAAAAGTAAATCGACTTGCCTTTGAATTTCGCGATTTTCATCCGGATTTTCGCTATAGGCCGCACGGTTTGGAAGACTTGCTCCCGGAATGAAGTCGATTTGATGCTCGATTCCCCTAATTGGAGGCAGCCCTCTCGGAAACTCTTTGGGAAATACGTCCTTGAATTCCTGCAAGAGATCAGCAGCAAGACTTGATAGAGAAGAAGATGTTAGATCAAAAGAAAAAGTGTTAGTAGCGAGAGACCTTTCGGCTTCTCTAAAAACTAACAAAACAACAAGTTGTTTTGCTCGAATTTCCCTATCTACCTTTCCCGGGTTGATAAATAAACACTCTTTTCTCTCCTTTTGTGAGCTTGCCTTTTGTCTAACTAAGCTCACGGCTTTTGGGTCCTTTTTTCCTTCGGATTTTAACTCATGGGCAGGATCACTTTTTTTTTCCCGCTCGCTCTCTTTTTTCTCTTTTCTCTCTATTCATGGCCATTTGTTTATGTACCTCAAAAGCTTGACTTGGAGATAAAAGGAAGTAAAGTATATCGGATTTTATCCTTAGTAACTTCATATGCATTCTTTTTCCCCAGATGATCGGCACTTCTATCATATTGCAATGGCCTTCCCAAGATTATGTGACTTGCGGTCATGGGAACCACATCACACAAAACTTTATCCTTGAACATCCCGATCCCAAACTCTATCTCCACTTGTTTATCCACCTTAATTTCACCATTATTATTCAACCAAGAAAGCTTACAAGGCATAGGATGTGCCTTATTAGTTTAACCTTTTGATAATTAATTGAGAATAATTCTCATTTTGAAGTTGTTCATGGTTTTAACCCCTTCGGATCTAGCTCCTTTGCCCGTTGATGAGTATTATAATGTAGAAGTTTATTCTAGGGGGCAGGGATTATACACAAAGAATGCATCAACAAGTAGCCGAGAACATCACAAAGCGGAATGAGCAATTTGCGAAATATGCCAACAAAGGCGAAAGCAAAGATCCTTTGATGCTATTGAAAGCCCGAAAGCAAATTTGGTGATTGGGTTTGGTTACACCTTAGGAAAGACCAATTTCCTATTGAAAGAGAGAGCAAATTGCATCCAAGGGGCGATGGACCTTTTCAAGTTGTTGCTAGGGTGAATGATAATGCGTACAAGATGGACTTGAAAGGTGAGTATGGCGTACATTCTACGTTTAATGTTTCTCACTTATCCCCTTTTGATTTTGATACATATTATGTTGATGATGATGATGATGATTCGAGGACCAATCATGCTCTTCGAGGGGAGGGATGATAAAGGATCATCAAGGGGCTGCCCTATTCAAGAGATCCCTTATCCAGGCTAAGAGGACCAATGATTAGACAAAAGGACAAAGATGGTGAATCAACTAATTTCAAGATTGGTCCTAGAATTCAAAGTTAAAGAGGAAGCTAAACTTCACTTAGAAGATGATGACAAAGTCAACCTCTTAACTTTACAAGACATTCAATTTGACCCAAACAAGCAAAGTGGCTAAGAATGGCATTTTAGTCTTTTATACAATTAAAGTCTATTCTAGACTTTAATTATTTTCGTCTTTCTATTTACTATTTTTAGCCATGTTGGCCGCATCAAAGGATTCGGTTTGCTTAGACGGACTTCCCCGATAAGACATGTTATACTTTCAAGAAAAACACACACAAACTGTTAGATATCAAAGCAAAATTCTCTCTTTATTCCAACACTACTCTTAAAAGAACTTCGTACTCTAGATGAATTGAAAGGTTCCTAACTTGTTGCGTTGGTACGAAGATGAAAAATAGGAAAGATAACCTATCTTTGAACTACACGAAAAGCTTAAAGAAAGAAAACACGAATAATCTTGAAAAGGAATCACGAATAAAATGCCTATAAAAGCTTCACAACCCATAAAATGAAACGAGCTTGCGTAGCAACATTTGGGCTTCGGCCAATCAACAATGGCTTGTATTTTTCGGATCAACACTTATACTAGTGAGAACTAACAATGTATCCAAG